>JAQKAE010000002.1:1490833-2981666 GCA_027943155.1 Podospora tetraspora
GGTGTTGTTGTAGATAGTTGATAGAGAGAGAGAGAGAAAAAGGAAGAACCCGATGTATCCCTGACCGAAGTTGACGAGTGTGCCCAAGGAATAGATCCCGTCCTAGAAAAGAAAAGAAAAGAAGAAAATAGCCCAAACCAAGTCGCTCGCTCATTCCCATAATGCTAGACCCAGTCCCTCTTACCAACCCATACCCAAAGGAAAGGAAAAAAAGAGACAAGACCTAGCCCAAAAAAAAACAGGGACTCAAGCCTTCCCAGCAGCCTTCAATCCCCTCTCCCCATCCGCCAGCACGCACCACCCCTGCGGCCCGGTGCCGCCCTCGCCGGCCAGCACCGTCGCAAAGTTGGCCTCGGCGTACGCCAGGCTCTCGTCGTTGTAGGTGCCGGGCTGCAGGAACACGGCCGTGATGCCGAGCTCCTTGGCCTCGGCGAGCGCCTTGAGGGTCACGCCGGGGCCGGTGATGATGGACACCGAGGTCTCGGCGGGGGACTCGAGGGAGGTCAGGGTGGGCTTGGTCGGGTGGTCGACGTCGGCGACTTTGATGGCGGAGGCGACGGGGTTGATGGGGGTGACGGCGAGGGAGTGGGTTGTGTACCAGGCGAAGACTGGGGGGGGGGGTTAGGGGGTTTGTTTTGTTGGGGTGGGGTGGGGAAGGGTGGGTGAAGGGGGTGTGGGTGGGGGATGGAGGGAAGGTTGGGGGGATGAGGGGAAGGGAACAGGGAGGGATGGAAAGGGGGGATGGGAAAAAGGGGGAACGAAAAAAAGGGGACAAACGCTTGTGGCCAAACTTGTCGGGGTTGGTGCTGGCGCCAACAACGGCGTAGCGGGGAGCGCTGAAAAAGGCCTTAAGGGACTCGTCGGTGCCAACCATTTTGTCGGTTTGAGATGCGGTGAAGCGGAAAGATGGGAGAGTTGTTTTGTGGTTGTGGTGATTGCTGGGGTGAAGATGCTGGAGTTGAGTGTGCTGATGAGGGCTGGGAATGGATGTCGAATTGAGCAGGGCATGCAACAGCTCTTATACCCTTTGTCCGCCTACATCGAGTTCAGCTCGAGGTCGTTCAACAACATGTTTCTGGATTTAGACTGATACTGTCCCGACAGTCCTCGATTATGTCGGTTGCCGGCTGTGAGATGGTGAGAGCACCCGTCCCGCGGGGGCGCAGGCAGCGGGCACAGCGCCTCTTCGAGTAAGATGGTGGTCAGCATTTTTAGCTCACGACCATTTAGCCCCCGCCATCATCGTCCATCCAGCGCTTGGCCAGAGCCGCGGACGATGGCGTGCCTGAGGGGACCCCGCTGCTGCGCCTTTGTGTGCGACGTGGGGTCACGACAATTGTGTCGATGGAGGGGGAAGAGGTTGCCTCGGGAGGACGGGAGGGTCCACCACATCGCCCCCAACACAACCCCCAAATCCCAACCGTGATGACCGCATCGGACGGAATTAATCGGTCGCACCTGTAATTCGGCGCCCTATGGCTCCAAGTCATATTCCGGGAAACCATTCGCGGATTTAATGGGCTTTGGCAGATTGATTATCGTGGATCATCGTCAAGGCAGGAGAATGCAAATTGGCCCCGTCCGTCCTTCCAACGCAACCCAACGGCATTGCTCTTCAGCCCTTTGACAGAGAGCTCAACAATGTCTATTTTCAGGTAAGCCACCCACATGCAGCTTATCCTCGGCCATACCTTGGGCTTCTCGTTGACGGCCCCTCAGCCGGTCGTCATTCTCGTCAGCGGGATACGCTGCCTTTCGTCCGTCGTACCCCGCCGCCCTGTTCAACCGCATTCTCGACTTTCATGATGCCAATCGTCGCAGCCATGGCGTGCCTAAGGGCAGGCTGCTAGATTTGGGATGCGGCCACGGCCTCGTCGCACGAGCTCTTGCGCCCGAGTTTGCTTCCGTTGTTGCGCTTGACCCCTCCACCAACATGGTGGAGCAGGCCAAGAAGCTCACGTCCGACCCCCGGATCGACGTGCGCCAAGGCACGGCCGAAGATTTGTCCTTCCTCCAAGACAGTTCTGTCGACTGTGTCGTGGCCGGGCAAGCGGCGCACTGGTTCAACTTTTCCAAAGCCTGGCCGGAACTCGCCCGGGTGGTGAAGCGGGGAGGGACGCTGGCGTTCTGGGGCTACAAGGACCACGTCATTGTCGGGCAGCCGCAGACGTCGGCCATCTACAACCGGTTCGTCTACGGACAGACGGAGCCGGTTCCAGACGTCGAGAGCCTCGCGCGCTTCTGGGAGCTGCCGGGTCGCGACATCCTCCGCGATTCGTACCGCTCCGTGGTGCCGCCCGAGACGGATTGGCAGAATGTCGTCCGGGTTGCGTGGGACCCTAATCGTGTGACCGGAGACCTCAGCGATGCACCTGAAGAGGCGCTCTGGCAACGCAAGACGCTCAAGCTGGGCGAGCTCGAGGGCTATGTGAGGACCTTTAGCGCCTTTCACGGATGGCAGGCGGCGCACCCGGAGAGAAAGAGTCGGGCGGGTGGCGGAGAGGGGGATGTGGTCGATTTGATGTTTGAGGAGGTTGTCGGAGCTGTGCCAGCATGGAAGGCAAAGGGGGACGAATGGAGGGATGTCGAGGTTGATGTTGTGTGGGGTACCGTGATTCTCATGGCCAAACGCCGCTGAAGATGACGAGGACTCGATATCGTCCCCCACTTGACTTTAGTTCGGCATCAACTGTAGAAAATTGACGCCGTCAAGTGTGTCCGTGGCACGTCAAAACCACGATGATGGAAGGACAGGCGGCAATGGACTTGTTTGGTGTTGGTTTCCAGGATTAGTCGCCTGCAAACCTGGATACAGCTTCGATGAGAGGCTACGGCCGGTGCATAATGTTTTGAAAAACACCGAACCGGGTCGCCGATCGAATCTTGGAAGTTGAAATTTCCCGTGTCATGTGTCAATGTTCCTGGTTGCCCCGTGAAACGAGCCTAGCATAGGGGCACGGACCACCCAAAGCAACTTTCGGCCTCCAGCGGCTGACACCCAAACAACCGGAACCTGAACCACCAGAAAAACTGCCGCCATCGTCGACTTTCCATCTGCAGCTCTCCCTAGGAACAACATCCAGAACAGCGCCTTTTCTCGATTCCCCGAACCAAAAAGACCAGTCCCGCGTTGCGCTATACCTCAAAATGGTGAGTACATTCCACGGTTTCACAGACCACATTCCTTGCCACTCTGCGCACAAGGGAACATGAACCCCACGGTTGTCCCGGTCAACAATGCGGGCTGCAAGTCCAGACGATCAAGTCGAAGCGTTCCGCATGGCCGTTGCGAGAACCTCCAACAGCAAACCGAGACCCGACGGCAAAGACAAACATCACACCAGCTTCTTTGACCTCCAGCGACCGTCGAGAGCCCGACACCGCCCCTCCTCAACCCCTATTGCAGCCCCAGTTTTTCCCGTCTCCACCGACGCGCGCGACCAAGATTCGGTCCCTGGCAGCGCCCGTCTCTTCCCTGACGTGACACCCGACTTGCGACTGCGTGCAGAACGAGGCGGACCTCTGCAAACTGGAGGCAATGGCATCTAACGCATTCGAAAACCAGGCTTCGACCAACTACAAGGAGGCGTTCTCGCTCTTCGACAAGCACGGAAACGGGCGCGTTGCCCTCGACAGCCTCGGCGATCTCCTGCGCGCCTGCGGGCAGAACCCCACACTGGCCGAGATCCGCGAGCTGGAGAAGACGGTCGGCGGCGACTGTAAGCAAGCCCTCCTTTCCAAGACGGAGCATTTCGGGACTGACATTTTCGGTTCCCAGTCGATTTCGAGACGTTCCAGAGGGTGCTCAACCGACCCGGCGGCTTCCGCGACCCTGGCGAGCCCGAGGAGTACTGCCGAGGCTTCCAGGTCTTTGACAAGGACATGACGGGCTACATTGGCGTGGGACAGCTCAAGTACATTCTCACCAACCTCGGCGAGAAGATGACGGACGAGGAGGTCGACGAGCTCCTCAAGGCCGTGGACACGAGCTCTGGGCAAGTGAACTACACAGGTATGTTTGCCCTCCCGGCCTGGTCGATCCATTGCTGACAGCAGACGCAGAGCTTGTGCGGACAATCCTCGCCAACTAGGTGAAGATGGAGTGGGCGGTTTTTGTACAGGAACGGGACATCTCGGTTGAGAGCAGGGCATCATCCACTGGATGGAGAGATGGAGAGGGAGCCATCGATGGCATTGCATAATGACGGTTGGCGTTGGAGTCTTGAAGAATCTAAGATGTATTGCGCTTTGGGAACCGGGATGACGCTGAATGATTTCATCGTCTTGGAATAGGGAATGGAACAATTGCCGTAGAACAAGTGCCCGGAACTGTCTGTGACTTGTGCCCTGCATTGCTCTGGTTTATTTCCATGGCCCTGGGTCTCTAGTCTGGAGCCAGCCAGCTTGGGTGTCGCATCAACAAACGATCGCCTTGTGCCCCGCATCCAACCGCCGACACCCCTCTTCATCGTCAACTGCGCCGCAATGGTGCCCGGTCTTGGCACGATGCTTGGCATGTTTGCCGGGTATTTGGTGCCCGGCAGGACCGTCGAAGGGACACTTTTGGATTCAAACACCTTCCTAAACAGCACGGCATCCAGCGACTTTCTACACAGTTCATCTAGCTTCCAATGATTGATCCATCGCGCCATTCACTCGTGTAATTGTCTCCAAAAGTACCGCAACACCCGTGTCGGGTCTCACCCCCTCCCACTGCCCAGCCTGGCCAGAAAGGTGTTTGTTCCCCACAGCAGTACAGCGCTGGACACTGGACAGTGACGGAGCACTGAGCACCTCCTGGAGCTTGACCTCGACAAAGCTTCGGCGCCCAACCCGTCCCGGACCCGCATGCAAAGGGTGACCGGCGCATACCTTCCCCCTTCTCCTCGACGTATAACAGCTCTTGCTTCCCCGTCGCCAACCTGGCTCAATCAACCCAATCACAGATTCGGCGGGCCCCCCTCCTTCTCCTCTTCTCGCTCCTCATATTCTCCGTCATAACCGTCACGCTGGCCGCCCCCCGGATCGTACCCCGCCTCACCTCCCTCTTCAGCCAGCTCAAGTTTGCCCACCAGAGACCCTACACCCAGTCCGCTCCCATCCTGAGCCGCCCGCCGAGCGTCATCATGGCCAAGTACGCCAACCCGCCCCAGGCCCCGCCGCTCTTCACGGGCACCAAGGAGAGCATCGTCGCCGACGCCAACGCCCTGTCCGACAAGACGCGCTCCCTCCTCGACAAGCTCGTCGCCGACATCAAGCCCGAGGATGCCAAGGCCGCCACCTTTGACGCCGTGCTCCGTCCCCAGATCGAGGACGAGAACCTCGGTGCGCTGTCGGCCCGCATCCTGGGCTTCTACCAGTACGTCAGCGGCGACAACGCCCTGCGCGATGCCAGCACCGAGGCCGAGAAGATCATGGACGAGTTCGGCATCGAGTGCAGCATGCGCGAGGACGTCTTCAAGCTCGTCGACGCCGTCTACAAGACCTCGGGGCTCGGCGCGAGCAAGGAGAAGAACAAGGACCGTCTGATCGACGAGGGCCTGGCCAAGAGCGCTGGTCTGGACGCCGTTGAGAGCGCGCTGCTCCTGGAGAGGGAGCGCAAGAGTTACATCACAAACGGGCTCGGGCTCCCGGCGGGCGAGAAGCGGGACCGCTTCAAGGAGATCAAGAAGCGCCTCAGCCAGATTGCGATTGCGTTCCAGAAGAACCTCAACGAGGAGAACGGCAACATCTGGTTCACCAAGGAGGAGCTCGACGGCGTCCCGCAGGACGTCCTGGACACTCTGGAGAAGGGCACCGGCGACAACGAGGGGATGCTGCGCCTCTCGTTCAAGTACCCCGACCTCTTTCCCACGCTCAAGTTCGCCAAGAGCCCCGAGACGCGAAAGAAGCTGTTTATCGACAATGAGAACAAGGTAGGCCTCCCCAGATCTCGGTGTCGGGGGCGAGCTGTGGCTGACATTTCCATAGTGCAACCAGAACGTGCCCCTTTTCAAGGAGGCGCTTCTTCTCCGCGACGAAAAGGCTCGCCTCCTCGGCTACCCCGACCACGCCTCGTTCCGCATCGAAGACAAGATGGCCAAGACCCCCAAGACGGTTCTTGACTTCTTGGGCGATCTCAAGACCCGGCTGGCCCCCGGCGGTGTCAAGGAGATCAACCACCTCTTGGAGCTGAAGAAGAAGGACCACGAAGCCCGTGGCATTCCCTTTGATGGCAACTACTATCTCTGGGACCACCGGTACTACGACCGCTTGATGGTGGAGGAGGAGTACAAGATTGACGAGAACGCCATTGCCGAGTACTTTCCGCTCAAGTCCACCGTGGCGGGCATGCTCAAGATCTTTGAGCAGCTGTTCGGGTTTGTCTTTGTCGAGCTGAACGCCGAGGACCGACAGCGCCTCTCGTCGTCGGGCAAGGGCGAGGACATTGCCTGGCACGAGGATGTCACCATCTTCAGCGTCTGGGACGACGAGGCCGAGGGCGGCGACTTCGTGGGCTATCTCTACCTGGATCTGCACCCGCGCCCGGGCAAGTACGGCCACGCCGCCAACTTCAACCTGCAGCCCGGCTTCATCAAGCCCGACGGGTCCCGCCACTACCCCGCCACGGCTCTGGTCTGCAACTTCAGCAAGCCCACGGCCACCAAGCCGTCGCTCCTGAAGCACGACGAGGTGGTGACGCTGTTCCACGAGCTGGGCCACGGCATCCACGATCTCGCCGGCCGAACCCGGTACGCTCGCTTCCACGGCACGTCGACGGTGCGCGACTTTGTCGAGGCGCCCAGCCAGATGCTCGAGAACTGGTGCTGGACGCCGGCGCAGCTCAAGAGCCTCAGCAGCCACTACCAGACGGGCAACCCGATCCCCGACGACCTCATCGAGAAGCTCGTCGCCACCAAGCACGTCAACGCGGCGCTCTTCAACCTCCGCCAGCTGCACTTTGGCCTGTTTGACATGACGGTGCATTCGCCCAAGACCCACGCCGAGCTTGAGCAGCTGGATGTCAGCAAGCTGTACAACGACCTCCGCGCCGAGCTCAGCGGCATCAAGGGGCCCGAGGCGCAGGGCGAGCCAAGGTATGTCATCCCCAACACTGCAAGAGACATTAGACTAACGCATGACTACAGCACGTGGGGCAACGGCCAAGCGACGTTCGGCCACCTCATCGGCGGCTACGACGCCGGCTACTACGGCTACCTGTCCTCGCAGGTGTACTCGACCGACATGTTTTACACCGTCTTCAAGGCCAACCCGATGGACGGCGTGCAGGGCCGCCGGTACCGCCACACGGTGCTCGAGCGCGGCGGTTCGCAGGACGAGATGCTCACGCTCGAGCAGTTCCTCGGGCGCAAGCCCAGCTCCGAGGCGTTTTACAAGGAGCTTGGGCTGGACGGGTAGGCGATGGACGAGCGAGCGGTATTGATTCGGTTGGTAGGGAGGTATGCACAAAGGCGGCGTGAGGAGAGAGGAGGGCATATGTCATGATTACAGTACTCCGTATACAGCAGGGGGAGAAGCAAAAAAAGGCAAAGGTTTTGTGATTGACTTGATCTCTTGTCCCATCCGTGGTGCCCCCTCCGCGCTGTCGTCTAGCTCCGCAAATGACCCCGTCACGGAGCCCCCCCCCAAAAGTGCCGAGGGACGACTCCACATGTTCTCCATCCGAGACACGGGACTCGACACGGGACTCGAGGGGTCTAGACGCTTGGAAACTTAAGTCCGTGAGCAACTACCGGCTGGGCCGGTGACGAAGGAACCGTCGTGGGTCTGCGGAACGGGGTCCGTCGCTTTTTGCTCGGTGAGGGTGACTCAATTGTTAATCGTTCGAAGCTTTTCTTGCGCCCCCCTCCAGGCTCCTCGCCCAAGAGTTGAGCTTGCCATTGCAGGCTTGGAATTCGTAGGTCTTCCGCCGTCGTGGAGGTTGTCGTCGAATTCGCCACCGCCGTCACCGCCACCGCCGCCGTCGTCACGGACAAACTGAAGTGTCCACTTTCTTACAAATGGGTTCGTCGAAGTGCGCAGTGAGTGCCAGATGTCGGCCCCAGTACGGGAGACAATGACAGCGGCGGCAGCGCCGGGTCCCCGAAGCCCCCGAAGGGTGTCCGAATCCCAGGGCTCGCATTCGCAAGCTTGCTGGGTCGCTGGGGTCCGGTGTGGAGTTGAGTGTTGGTTGTGGTTTGGTTGAAGGTTGGCGGTTGGCGGTTTGTTCCACTTTTGCTGGGATGATGATGGGCTTGAAACCGAACTGCATCTTTACAATTGAGACAGTTTGAGACTGGGCAGTATCGTTATTTTGAACATAGTTGGTTGTTGTTCCCTTGTCAAATTTCTCGAAATGCATGTCTTGGAAGATGGGAGGGAGGGCCAAAGACACTTCGTGTCGAGCGTCGAGCATCAACCACGCTCTCAAGTTATGCCACCTTTTGCTCAAGTCCCAGTCAAAGACAAACTGAACCCGTCTCAAATAGACAAATAATACACTACTCGAATCCTGAGGTCCTAGAATCACTACCTCGTATGTATAACACCGCCGCCCTGTAGCGAATGAAGCCGTCTCCCAAACCCCGCCGTGCCAACACGCAAAATAGATGCACAAAGTGCTCCCAACAAACCCAACGCCGCCGCTCATCAGTGCCTGTGAAGGGGTATCCGCGAGATACGCGCTTCAACCGCCTTGGCTTGAACGCAACCAAAAAGAAAACGACAATTGCATTGCCGCCAGACGCCGAATTGCAAAACCTTCCCACCGCCAGCCATGTCCGGCGCGTTACTCCCGCCCCCATGTTTGCGCCGCATTTCATCAAGCGTTTGACCATAACCCAGAGAAAAAGGGTATCCAAAAGGAAATCGTGCCCGCGTTCAGTGGCGGGGGACGGCGCAGCTGTAGGGCGAGGAGACGTTGCCCGTCGCGTACCTGTCCATCTGTGTATCCTGTTAGCTCGGGATTGGCCGCAAAACGGGTGAGGGCAACTTACAATGTCGACAATGCTCGAGTAGGTTCCGACGACGAGCACGATGATGCCAATGACAAAGCACAGGACATTGAGAAACGTGTACAGCCAGTTGTGGCGGTCGCTCCACTTGCCCTCCTTGATGAACATGAACCACATGATGGACGGCAGGTAAAAGGTGAAGCCCGAGATGAAGAGCGACGAGCTGATGGCGAGCAGGTCCGAGAAGAAGGGAATGGCCTCGGCCACGACCCAGGCGATGACCGTGACGACGGCGTCGAGAGCGAGCCACGTGCCCCAGCCCATGGGGGTGTTGACGTAGCGAATGACCGAGTTGCGGAACATGCGGCCGTGGAGGTAGCGACCCACCACCACCGTGTTGATGCTGCCCGAGATGAAGATGACGGGCAGCGCCACGCCAAAGGCGATCTTGGACACCGTGGGGCCGGCCGACAGGAGGGCGGGGGAGGCGACGCTCGGGCCGACGAAGGCGTAGATGACGGCGCCGGTGATTGTGTAGAGGACGATCTCGAGGGTGCCGAGCGTCAGGATGCTCTTGGGAAAGTCGGCGGGCGTATGCATCTCGTCCATGAAGCTGAACTGGCAGAGAGCGAAGCTGTAGGCAAAGACGATGTTGCAAATGGCGATGAAGGCCCGGGCGACGCTTATGTCCTCCCTGGGCCATGCCGACCACTCGACAGCCGCGAGACCGCCGTCGGCGTGGGAAGCTTGGATGCCCGTGGCGACCATGGTGATGAGGATGGCGGCAATGATTGAGACAAAGTCGATGTAGCCCAAGATGGCCACCTCGGCGAAGCTGGGTGGGATGGCGACGAGGAACAGGATGATGGCCGAGACGACGGAAAAGACAATCGAGCAGGTTCCGTTGCCGCCGGCCGTGATGTTGTCCCACATGATCTTGCCGGTGAGGACGTGAGAGCCGACGATGAAGATCAGCTGCATAGTAAACATGGCTCCAAAGATCTCGTAGCCCCATTTGCCAAACATGAGGCGACCGGCGTCGGCGTAGTGCGAGATCTCGGGGAACTTGAGCTTCATCTGGCCGACGACGTAGCTGGCGTACATGGCGATCATTCCGAGCGAAATCGAGCAGATGACGCCGGCCACCATGCCGAGGTCGGCAAAGGCACCGGGCAAGCTCAGGCTGCCGAGGGCGACGGCCTCGACGATCAAGACGATTGTCAGACGCTTCCAGCCCAGGCGGCGGAAGTTGGCCTCTCCCTCGAGCTCCTTTTGCCTGAGCAGGTCCGAGTTGACGCGGCGGACCTCTCCGACGGCATCGTCGGAGTCTGAGGTTTGGCGGAAGGCGGGTGTTTGTGTGTCGGAGCTATCGTTGAGCCCTTTGCTGCCATACTGTGCTTTCTCCTCATCGCCCAGGATCCCCCGGTCGGGTTGGGGGAGGTGGGATCCCATCTTGAGCTGGGGTCTGTAACCTGGTAGTCGAAATTGATGTTCGAGTGGGGATCGAAAGAATGATGAATGTCGAAGAATATGTCGGGGAGTGGGGTGCGGAGAGAGTGAGAGAGAAAAGAGACCACCAGGTCGAGGTCACAGACGAGCTGCGTTTTGTCGGGTGATGGGGGAGCGGCCGCGAGGGAAGAGTCGACCGACAGGAGTGGGCACGCCAGGCACCGCCGAAATGACGGACGTTTCGAGAGAGGGAGAGAGTGAGAGAGTGTTGGCTGCCGGATCAGAAGAGGGGGAAGCAGGAGCAAGGCGGGTGATATAGTTGTGTGCGCGTAGGCTGCAGAAGGGCCGAGTCATGGATCATGTTCATCGTCTCAACATGCAGAGTGCGCACTAGGGTTGCCGCCGCTCTCGGGCATCTGACACCGGCGACCAGGTAGTCCCCTCCTCGCTGCATTGGCGAGGGGTCTGCTGGACATCCCCCCGAATTTGGCCATCGGTGAGCGCGCTGCGATGATCTCCATGATCCCGAAACAACCCGAGGGCATCGTGTCTGGGGGACAAGCAGGGTGGCTTCCTTGCGGCGTCTCGCAGTGGAGAGGGCGGCGGCCAAACAGTCGTCGGCCCCCCAAGGTGTACTCCAGCGATGCCGTCATGGCGCAGGTTTGGTGAAAGGCCACTCATCATCTCCCCATACCTGCCTAGGTACTTGCAAAGGTAGCGTCACTTCGATGCGCTTCTGAGATCTCGGGAGTCGGGACTTGGAATAAGCTCGCAAAGCTTGGTCACGGGAGCTCCCTTCATGGTTCGAGATTAGCGTGCCCCCCGCGGTTCGTGCCTGCATCTGTGTCACCCTTCATCGTTCTCTCGGAGAGAGGTCTGGATGGTTCTGGCCAGCTCTCAGGGGTGCCTGTCCATTGGGAGCGGCGTCATGACACGGGCGAGGCTGGATCCAGGCCTCCAGGCCAGGTCGGACAGCGGAAAAGTCGACTCCGATTTCGCTTCCCCGGACAGGAGGAATTGCGGCTATGCGAGGAATATCCTGGGACGACGAGGCCGGGCTTGCGGCAGAGCAAGTCGCCTCTGCGCCCCCTCCCCACAACTTCTGTCGTCGAGATCCACGGGGACGGCAGATCTGGATTCTCCGCTTCCCCCGAGGTACAGGTCCCGTGCCACCAGGACGGAAGTTCGCCGTCCTCCTTGAATTTCGGCGTTCCCCGAGCACCGTTCCGCCGACATCGTGAGGGGGGTCGACGCTTGTGTCCGGAGGTCTTTGCCCGGCTTTGCAATGATGCCGAGGGCGGGATGGGATGGGTGTGGTCTTGCAGTCTGGACGCCTCTCTCGCAGAATTGGCAAAGACCGTGCCGTGCTTCATTGCCCCGTCAAGAGCAATTCGGGCCTTGTCTTGAGGAACTTGAAGGGTCTGCTTCTGCAGGGATGACACATGGTCGACATGGAGGTCGTCACCAGCAGGCCAACCCTAACCCTCGACTCTTTTCGATGCGGCTGCAGCGCAGGATTGCCAAGATGGTTGCATTGAAATGGTCGGTGATGTCTTGAAATGGTTGAGAAGCCGGCAAATTCCCCATGATTATCGGAATTTCAGACTTTCCAGGTGCAGATGGAGTCCTGGAGATGGCAATCACCGAGGCGGAAGCTGCTGAAGTGTTGACATTCAGTTGGCAGTCGGTTGTCAGTTGTTGAAATTGTAATGTCCTTGTTGAATTGTGCGTGTGAAACTTGGAGAGCCCCACCTGCCAGCTCCACCCAGGGCGTTACAGCGCTCGAGCCGCATTTCAAGCCGAGTTCGGGAAAGTAAACAAACGCGACGGCCAGCCGGCCAATCAGTGTCGCGTCTGGTATTTTGGCTGGCTGGTGGTGGCTTCCATTCTTTCCCCTCCACCAAACCGGCATCTCGAGTTTCACTCAACACCACCATTTGCGACGAACGGCACACCCACGATCCCGGCGATTCCGCATTGTGTTTGGTCTCCATTTTTTCTGGACATGGTCTGCTTGTTCTGAGCATTGCTATCGATATTTCCCGTCCTCCGCCGCGCGACCGCGACCGCGACCGCGCAGCGTGTGCCCGTCTTCGCCAACCTCCCTTGCCAACCAACACCTTCCCCCGATCCCCGACCCTCGGGCGTAGCACCGCGACAATGGCCACGACAATGGCCATGACCGCTGGCAGCGACCGATACTTTGCCTACGAGAACCGCCTGTTGTCCTTTCAGAGCGCGCAATCCGCCGGAGGGAAAGGCAGGGCGTCCAACGCGAGCTCGCGCGCCCCCAAGGCGCTGCATTGGCCGCACAAATGGCTGTCGCCAGTCGCTGTGAGCCTCGACGCTAACTGTTGTGATTGAATGACCTGCGCTGACACGGCACGTACCGTCCAGCTTGCGAAAGCCGGCTTCTTCTTCGACCCGTTCGATGGGAGTCCCGATAGCGTCGAATGCTTTCTCTGCAGCAAGTCCCTCGCTGGGTGGGAACAGGATGACGATCCGGTCATGGAGCATCTCAAGCACGCTCCCGATTGCGGCTGGGCAGTCATGGCGGCCATCGAGACAGATCTTGGCGACTATGGAAAGCTCCATCCCCTTGATCCGGGCATGATCGATGCGCGGAAGGCCACCTTTGCGGGAAGGTGGCCTTACGAGTCCAAGAAGGGCTTCAAATGCAAGACCAAACAGGTAGGCCGAGTCTGTCCCTTCCATTCGCCCTGCACGCGGCTGACTCTTTCAGCTTGCCGAGGCCGGCTGGAAATACACACCGACTCTTGAGTCCGACGACATGGTAACATGCGCCTACTGCCATCTGGCCCTCGACGGATGGGAGTCGGACGATAGGCCAATGTGAGTGTCTCCCCATCTAACCAGCCACCCATGACCAATCTGACATGAGGTAGCGACGAACACTACAAGCGCTCTTCCGACTGCCCCTTTTTCATCCTCAAGTCACAGCTTCCACCACCCAAAAAAGCCAGGGCAACCAAGACGGCGAGAGCTTCAAAGGCTTCCCGGCTCTCGGGCCAATCGGTTGCCACAGTCGCTACCGACCACCAATCTCTTGCCGACATGACGGCCAACCACGACGACAGTGTCATGACAACAGCATCCACCATGACGCAGGGCGGGAAAAAGTCGACGAGGGCCAAGAAGACCACTACGGCCAAACCACGAAAGACGAGGGCCAAAAAGGAGGACGCAGTAGAGATCTTGGAGGACGAGCCGGACCACATCCCAGAACCCCCCGCGAAGCCTGCCCGAGGCCGCAAGCGGGCGAGCGATGCCATCGAAGACTCCGTCATGACCAACGCTGAGGCGCCGCCAGCTAAGAAGCGCGCGGCACGAGGAAAGAAGGCGGCCGCGGAGCCCGCTGCGCCACCTGCCTCGTCGCAGGAACTAGAAATGGGGGACGCGCCAGTCAAGCCCTCGAGGAAAGGCAGAGCATCGACGGCCAAGGCCACAGCCAAGGCGTCACAGGCGTCGCTGAGGGCCCAGGCGTTGTCTGCCGAAGAAGCCGAGAAGGCCGCCGAGGACGAAGAGATTGATCGCCAACTCCAAGCAGATCTCGATCGTCCGCTGACCGACGACGAGGACCTCGCTGTCGACTCCGACGCCGAGAGGCGGAAGGCTCCGGCCCCGGTCAAGGGGCGGACAAAGAAAGCGACGACGACACGAAAGCTCAGTTCGCAAAGCCAAAAGGAACCAAGCGAGGCATATGCGATGCTCGACCCAACGCCGGCCGCCCCCAGCGAGGCCGATGTCGAGGCAGATCTGGCGGCATTGCAAGCCGAAGTGCAAGCCGACGAGGCGCCGGAACCGGAACCGGAACCTGAGAAACTCGTCGTCCCCAAAAAAGGACGGAAGGCCGCTGCTCCCCGCAAGGTATCCAAGCAGACTAAAAAGACGAAGCAACCACCGCCTGCGTCTGACCTAGTCGACGAGGCAATGGACGAGCTCTCATATGTGGCTCCAGCCCCTGTGGCGGAAGTAAAGCCAGAACCCACGACGGAACCTGAGCAGGTCAAGCAGGCCCAAGATCCAGACGCGAGCTCCCAAACTGTCAAGCGAGGGCGAGGACGCCCACCAAAGCGGACAACGACATCGCAAGGCGCCCTGGAGCCAGAACCGCGGAGATCGTCGGGTGCCCTAGTGCAAGTCGAGGTGCAGATCGAATCCAGCCGCCTCAAGGAGTCATTCATCGCCCCAAATGAAACAGCAACTACTGCCAAAATCTCGAGGAAGCCTGTGCCCGCCACCGCGCCGACGTCTATCCCAACACCATCTGCCGTCCCCATATCCTTCCCGTCGAATGCCACGTCCTCAGACATCGCCTCGCCACGGGCCGCCCGGGTCGACAAGTCTCTGCCTCCCGCACCGCAATCGGCCACGCGTCTGCCTCGTCCTCCCACGACGCCGCGAAAGAATACGGCGCCATCTGCATCGGCGAAACAAGCAACCATCTCTCCGTCTCAATCACCGCAGTCGTCCGACGCAGAAAACCAAGCACCGTCCTCGAGGCCCGCAGCCAGCGCTGCATCAAAGCGGGTCGTCCTGGCCCCTGTGGCCGCCACGCCGATGCGAGGGTCGCCCTCGAAGCGGCACGCGGTAGGCGGACTGCAGAGCACGACGCCGTGGACGGCGGTGGACCTCGACATGGTCTTTTCGCCCGACAAGGAGAACGGCGTGGACAAGCTTCTCCGCAAAGGCGGGGAGCTGACGAGCCCCGAGAAGAACATGACGGTGGAGGAGTGGATCTATCACAATGCTGGGCTGGCCGAGCAGAAGCTGAAGGAGGAGTGCGAGGCCATGGTATCGAGTTTTGAGAAGGAGGGGACGAGGGCCATGCGTGTGCTGGGGGGACTTGTTGTTGACTGAGGGATACCTACCCACACGGGATTGATGATGGCATGTTGAATGAGCAGCGATGGAGCTTGTTTGCCGGGTGCTTTGGACACGGGACGGGACTACTGGCGTTATGGGGTTTCATTACTTGTTGGGATATTAGTTGAGCTTTTCTTCGCACGACTCGATGCGAGGCTCGGTATACATCGGCAATGTCATTTGAGTACGATTCCAGCGCATTATCTCGGCGGACAAGGTGAGCGGATGGGATGTGGTGCCCTCTGAGTCCGCACTGGCTTCCCGGCATATCTTGCCGCATGTCTGGGATCCCAACAACACGCTGCATCATCGAATCATAAAGTTGGCCCTGACGTCCCAGTGCGATTCCCGACTGCCCGGTTACCGGTCGAGACCCAATCGTGTGCGCAATCGGGGCGCCGTGGGTTCCGATCGTTGGGGCTCTGCATGGCGTCTGGGCCTTGGGTTTTTCTTCTTCCAATACCGACCGCAGCAAAGTCGAGCTTCACCTCCGCGCTCCGATGTGCTCCGAACCCGGGAGGCGCGCCCCGGCCAGTGTGTATTCGAGCCGGCGATATTCCCCGTGGATAATGGTGTCTCGTACAATGGACACCTCGTCTTCACCTGGGCTCTTTCTCATTCCCCATCTTGCCATCACTCCCCGTTGAGGTTTTCTTCTCATCAACCCCCTGTTCGTTTCGTCCGTTCAACGACGTCTTAATACCTCCAATGTCTTTTTATACTTCAGACCGAATCTCAGGTGGGCCAATGATCTTCTGCTTAGATTGTTTCCCTTCCAACTTCCATCTCATACTGTCCCCTATGCCGTCCCGACCTTTCCCTCGAGCCTCAACTTACACAGTAGACCGACAAGACTGCGGAGATGGTTGGACAAGCTGCAGGTTGTGTCACTTTAGGTACATCGACCTCGGGCTTTATCCACTTCTCGGGGCCAGGCCGAACGGTTGCATTGCAGCTTGCTCTTGTGATACCTGTAGCCTGCGGCATGTGTTATTCGTGGAAGCCTGGGGGTGAAGTGTCGGTTTGGATAAGGGTTGATGGGGAAGATATCATTGGGGGGAGGATGGAAGTGTCTGGTGAGAGAAAGGTCTGGGTTCAATGGCGAGGGACAGGTTCACAGTATCAGTCGGGGAATCTTGATGTAACTGCGAAATCGCTGTCAGTTTGCTGGTGATAGCTGTGAATAGTTCAGACCCTCCGTTCTCCGCTCGTTCTCACCTGCTGACGGCTTGCCGTTGCCAGCAGCGTTCATAAACACCTTTCCCTGATCGCCCTCTTCCCCTCCCAAACACCATCTCTCGCACCAGAGCAACCACTCTGCCCACAGCACCACTCCTCTGGGAGCACCTCTTCCTCACAATCCCTTGTCTCACTCACCTCAAGATGGCCTTCACCACCATCACCCTCCTCTCCCTCCTCGGCGCCATCGCCCCCTCGCTGGCCGCCGGCAAGTACCAAGCCAAGGACCTCGCCACGCAGCCGACTCTCCTCCTCTTCGGTGGCCTGTTCCTAGCCCAATACACCCTCCTCACCTTCTACCGCGTCATCATCTACCCCCACTTTGTCTCCCCCCTGCGTCACCTCCCGGGACCAAAGGCAAGCCAAATCCCCCCCCAAAACCTCCAACATGCTAACACCACCAGAACAACTGGCCTTTCTTCGGCCAATTCATCCACCTCGTGCGCGCCTCCTCCCCCAACGAACTCCAAGTCTCATGGGGCAACAACCACCCCACGACCCCCTTCATCCGCTACCTCTCCGTCGCCAACCAAGAGACCCTGCTCATCAACACGCCCGAGGCGCACAAGGAGGTCTTCCAGACGCACTGCTACGCCTTCCGCAAGCCCGACGTGCTGTTCCGCTTCATCGGGGAGATTATCGGGCGGGGGCTGCTGTTCGCCGAAGGCGCGGAGCACAAGCGGCAGAGGCGGATTCTGTACGAGTTGTTTTCGATGCCGAATTTGAAAAAGTTGATGCCGGTTTTCCGGGAGGCCGCGGCGGGGCTGGGGGTGTGGATGGATCGGGAGTTGGGGGGGGAGGGGAGGGGGGTTGTTGATGGTGAGTGGCTTTGTTAAGGGGGGTTTGGTTTGGGTGGGGAGGTTGGGCTGACTTTGGGGACAGTGATGGAGTGTTTCTCCAAGATGGTGTTGGATCTGACGGGGTTGACGGTGGTGGGGGTTGAGTTGGAGAATCTCAAGACGGATGATCCTAAGATTGAGTAAGTCGTGTCTTCTCAGGAGGAAGAACGGGACTGATGTTGGTGTCCCAGCTTCCTCAAGTGCTTCAAGCGCATCTTCCAGCCATCCGCCCTGAGCGCCCTCATCAGCTTCATCAACACGCAGGTGCCGATCCGTCGCTGGATCCCGCTCGAGGCCAACCTCGGCTACATCCGCGCCACCAAGGAGGTCCGGCAGCTGCTGCTCGAGTGCGTCCGCCAGCGCATCGTCGACATTGACCGCGCCAACGAAAAGAACGAGACGTTTGCGGCCGTGGAGCTTCCCGGCAGCGGCCGCGATCTGCTGACCATCATGGTCCAGGAGCGGTGGAGGGTCAACAAGATGGAAGGTGATGTGCTGAATGAGGAGGATATTGTCAACCAGGTTGGTGGTCGTCCCATGACATGGGATGTAGAGGTACTGACACGACGACAGCTCCTCACCTTCCTCGTCGCCGGCCATGAAACCTCGGCCGGCAACTCGACCTGGGCTGTTTATTGTCTGGCGACCCACCCCGAGATCCAAGCCACGCTCCGCGCCGAGATCATGGAATACCTCGACAAGACCGCCGGCGCCACCCAGCAATGGTCTGACATTGACAAGCTCCCCTACCTCAACAATTTCTGCCGCGAAGTCCTCCGTCGCTACTGCCCCTGTGAGCCCCCCCCCCCCTTCTCCATATATCTTCCACTGCTAACATGCCCCCCCACAGCCCTCGCAACCTACCGCGAACCCACAACCGACATGACCCTCTGCGGGACCTTCATCCCAGCCGGCACCCCGCTGCTCTTCATGCCGGCCGTCGCCAACCTGTCGAAAGCGACGTGGGGCGCCGACGCGGAATCCGTGGTCCCCGAGCGGTGGGACCGGCTGACGGGCGACGCGGCGACGCCGTACGCGTTTGAGACGTTTGGCAACGGTCCGCGCGTGTACATCGGCAAGAACTTTGCCATGATGGAGTTCAAGACGCAAGTGATTGAGCTGGTGCGGCGGTTCCGGTTTGAGAAGAGTCCCGAGCTGGAGGCGCTGGGCGGGGGGCAGCCGGCGATGATGAATCCGGCGATTTCGCTGTGGCCGAGGGATGGGATGCCGGTTGGGGTTGTTAGGGTTTGAGGGCGGACCTGAGCAGTGAAGAGAGGGGGTTGAGGTTGGGGAGGGGAGATGCGGTGCCGATGGGATGGGCGTAGATGTTTCGAGGCAGAAGGTCTAGACGTTCAGAAGGAAGAGACCCTTCTCCATTGACCTTGGCTGACCTCCCCAATCCTCACCCATCCCTACCACCAACCCGCTCAATCTGTGCCACCAGATCTTCTTCCCATCGTCGCGCAACGCCATTGACGTCACCCGCCCCGTGCCTCATCCCATCCCCCCAAACAATCCCTCGACAACCCGTCGGACCGAGGAAATACAAACAAACCCTCCTCCCTCTCCTCCCCTCTCATCTCCAATATCCCCATCCAATCACCCCCCCAAAATACCCCGAAACTCCGCATGTAGTCCCGGTACTACCCCGCGGAACCCCAGCCAGCGCTGCGGGGCCTGCCCGCCCGGCTCCAGGCCGAACCGGACAGCGGGACGGGCCACCGCCCGACGACGTAGGCCTGCGCTAAACCGCTTGTGGGAAAAAAGTACAGGAGGTTCCCCGATCTCCCCCGTCCTTCTGGGCTGTCTCGGGACCATTTTTACCGTGGAACAAAAAAAAATTGCAATGCTTGCAATTATCCTCTCCTCTTTACGGGGGGATTCCAGCTCCGGCTGGAGAGGAAGAATAAAGACCGTGGCGTGTGTCTGGTGCAGCGCAGACGAGAACCAACCTTGCAAGACAAGACCTCGAGGCCTGTCTCGGTCTCGATGCCCATACCGGGAAGGTTGCAGCACCCGCCCGAACCACCACGTCCGATCCATCCCCCGATCCATCCCTCGATCCAGTTGTTCGGGACTCCAGCTCCCTTTCTTTCTCTCGCTCCATCTCTTATCAGCCCCACCTCGCCCACATACTCAGATACTTACCTAGACCACGACCCCCAACCCGTCCGGGAGCGCACCGCGAGGATCGGACGGACGTTGCACTGACTCTGGTTCGGTTGGTTGGTGGCGGATAGATAAGTTGCCTGGGTACGGTAATATATTTGAACATGTTTGCTGATACAAACGGGACGTTGGGTGGAAAAGAGCAGCACACGTCATTTCATTCATCAAGTCGTCTCCTCCCCCTCTTACTGACCATCCCCCTCCTCCTCCTCCTCCTGACCATCCCCGTCTGATACAAACCTCATTTTCCCTCCTCCTTTCGTTTCCTTTCCCATTCATCCACAGAAACACCAAGACAGACAGACACCATGGCCTCCCCCCCCTCCCCCGTCCTCCTCGCCTGGCAAGCCTGCGACAAAACCGACACCCTCTTCGTCCTCGTCTGCACCGTCCTCTGCTGGACCATCGTGCCCACCGTCGGCCTCGCCTACGGCGGCTACGCCTGGAAGCGCAACGCCATGAGCGCCGCCATGGCCGCCGTGCTGACCATCGCGACGTGCTCCATCCAGTGGTTCGTCGTGGGCTACACGCTGGCCTACGGCCCGGGCGGCGGCTGGTTCTTTGGCGGGCTCGACCATTTCTTGCACTGGGGGGTTCTGGCGGAGCCGGTGGGGACGATTCCGGCGATTTTATTTAGTGAGTTTCAGTTGGTGTTTGAGGCGACGGTTTGTGCGATTGCGGTTGGGGGGTTCTGTGAGAGGGGGCGGTTGTGGCCGGTGGTGTTTTTTATTGCGGTAGGTTTTTTTTTTCTTGGTGGTGGTGGTGGTTTGAGAGGGAGGCTGACGTCGACAGCTCTGGTCGACCTTCGTCTACTGCCCGCTCGCGCACATGGTATGGGGCGGGGGCGTCCTCGCCGAGAAGCTTCGAGTTCTGGACTTTGCCGGCGGCACCCCCGTCCACGTCTGTTCCGGCGCCACGGCGAGCGCGCTGAGCATCTACCTGTCATACCCGCTCTTCCGGTCGCGCAAGTCGGCCGTCCGCACCCCGACGCACATCCGCCTTCACCGGCCCGGCAACTCGTTCTTCCAGCTGCTCGCCATGATCATCATCTGGGGCTCATGGTTGGCGTTCGACGCGGGCACGGTACTGGCGCTCAACTTCCAGGCCGTCATGGCCCTGTGCGTCACGAACTTGTGTGCCTCGGCCGGCGCGCTGACGTGGGCCATCATGACGTACCTCGAGACCGGGCGCTGGTCCATGGATTCGACGTTTATGGGCGCCATCTCGGGGCTGGTCATGATCACGCCGTCGGCGGGGTTTATTGACATGCCGACTGCGTTCTTCTTTGGCGTGTTCGGAGCACTGCTGTGCCGCCAGGCGCTTCGGATCAAGTTCACCAAGTTTGCGCACCACTGGAGGTGGGTCGACAACGGGGACACGTTTGCGACGCATTGCGTCGGGGGTGTGGCGGCAACGATATGCACGGGCTTGTTTGCGCAGAAGAAGGTTGCCGCGTATGGCGGGCTCGAGATTGACGGGGGCGTCTTTTTCGACGGGAATGTCAGCCAACTATGGGCGCAGATTGTCGAGGTCCTGGTCGGGTTTACCTGGTCGTTCGGAGGGACGTACATCATCGTCGCGCTGATCGATTGCGTTCCCGGGTTGGAGGTGCTGGCGATTGACAAGTTGGATTCCCTGATTCCCCTCTCCGTTGCGTGTAATACTGACCGTCCGATAGGCACATCAACGAAGGCTTGGACCTAAACGAGACCGAAGAGTTTTTGGGCGGCATGGAGTATCCCGATGAGGTCGATTACACGCCCACGCCAAAGGGAATCCTCACGCTGGACTGAGCGTCGCTGCTGGAACTGGTCGAGGCAGAGAAAACCAGGTTGCCGCTAGCCAAAAATGCTATGGAGTCCGGTGTTGGTCATGACGTCGAGCCAGTGCGTCCTCCGGGGTGTCCCAATCTCGTCGTCGTACGCCGCCCACACCGCCCGGAGCAGCTGCTTGGCCACGTCGATCGGCTTGGGCGGCAAGCTGAGCGCGAGCTGCTCGAGCCGGTCCATGACGAAGCGCCGCGCCTTTGACGTGTTGACGGCAGCGTCCGTGAGCCCGTGGTCGAACATGAGGGTGTCGGGTTCCGGCGACAAGGTCGAAATCGACGTGGCCGACGGCGATCGACCGCCTTGCTCCGCGAGGAGGAGATAGCTCTGCTGCCCTGGCGCCATCGGAAACTTGCCGTCGAAGCGAAGCCCGCTGCCGGCACACAGACACAGCAGGGGCTGGATGCAGCGCATGCCCGACTCGGGAATCTGCTCGAGGATCGTGACGACGTTGATGGCGAGGGGGTTTACCCACGTGGTCCATACGGCTCCGGCGTTCGTTTCGGCCATTTCCGGCGGCAGCTGCTTGACGATCAGGTCGGGGAAGGTCGCGTAGAGCTGGAGGAGGGAGGCCAGGCGGTATGCCTCTGTGGCGCTGAACAAGTGCCGGTCACGCTCCGTCATGTTGATTTGGTCGACGTCGGTGGAGTCGAGATTGCGCAGCGCCATCTCCACCACGGAAGCCTCCTGGATATCCTGCATGGCGCCTTGCAAGATGCGGTAGCTGACTCCGTCGTTGTGCCTCCAGCGGGTGCGCGACCTCCGACACAGGGCGACGGCCTTTCCAAAGAGTCGAAATACATCGGTCCCCACCCCGGTCCAGGGGTGCGACGTGACTCGGATCATGGTCCCTTCGGGCGGTTCCGGCCAGCTGAGCATATTTTTCAGGTCGCTCTCGTTCTCGCTCGCCACACTACGGAGCATCTCCTCGTAGATGAGACAGCCCTGGAAGAACTGGAGCATCTGCTGTTCCTTGTCGTCAAGGGCCCACGTCTCCAGCGTCTTCAGCACCCGCCGTGCCTGCTTCAAATATTGCAGCCCCAGCTCGCGCGACTCCAGCCAGGCCATCGATGAACTCATGCAGAACAGCGCGAGGAGCAGCTCGCTGGGGAACTTGGGGCGGAGGCCGTGGCGGCAGTCGTTGAAAAAGGTGATCAGGCCGTTCCGGATGGCCTCTGTCGCCTGCCGCGGCGCTGCCTTGGCCGTCTCCCTCATCACTAGCGGTAGGCGTTCGACAAGAGAAGCGGCCGAGATGGCCTGCAGGGCGTAGAAGACGGGACCCGAGTTGGACCAGGCCTCGGAAGTCAGCTGTCGGTACGGATTTTTCTGCGAGTCATAGGCGGACCACGACGAGCACACCGACTTGAACCAGTGTTCGATGAGGAAGGACGGGATGTTGACGACGGGTTGGAGGAGGGGCATCTCGGGGACGTCCAGCAGGACTTCGGAGGGACCAGGACTGCCGTCCCGTTTGATAAAGGGAACCATGGCGCCGTCGTCGAAGGGGGACTCAGAGTTCGGGCCGGGCGAGGGCGTAGGGGTAGTCCGTCGAGAGGATTCTCCGGCTTCCGAAGTCGTGGCCGAAGGGGCGCCGGCCCTCGACGGACCGGCGGAAGACTCGCCGGATTTCTGGCCGATGACCTCGGAGGCGGCGGTGACGAGTTTGTCAAAGTTCTCGGGCCCGCTTGCCGTCGCGCTCCATGGCCGTTCGTGTTTTGTGGACCATTGTAGTCGTTGTTGATATCCGGGACACTCCAAGCCCTTTTGGGTACAGTTTCGACAGCTTGGCTTTGTCTCGTCGCATCGAAGCTGTTGTAGTTGTGGTTAGTCGCCGTCGCTCAGCCCCTTTTGGGAGAGCCGTAGTCGTAGAAAAGGGAGGAGAGGGGTTGTTGTTGCCTACCCGCCTGAGCTTGCAGGTCCTACAGCCGCTTCTCGACTTCTGCTTGTTCTTCATCTTGTCAGCCTAGTGGGAGCTGGCGGACGCTTCCATCACACTCTGATAGTATGTCAAGCGCGGGTGCTTTGTGACTGGCAGTTCTGGGCTGCGGGAAGACGAGAGCAGCTACGGCAGCGAAGAAGTAGCGGCAAAGGAAAGGCACCCTTTCGACCGCCGTCGACCTGCTGCCGGCCTGAGACAGAACCAGTGAGAGGTTAGGTTAGCCACACCGGAGCCACGACAGCCACCGACGGCGGAAGCCGACTTGTCTGTGAGATAAGGGCGGCTGGCCAATGAGGGAGGCCGCAGCGGGCAGCAGCCGGGAGCGGGGTTGGTCCCCGAGGTCCCCTACCCCAACAAGCATCCTCGCATCAAGGACCAGCGACAAGATGCCATGGAACAAGCGACGCCACTGGAAAGAATCCTGAGTTTGGGGTTTCGATCGAAGCCGGCCTGCCGTCGCACAACCATCACGATCCCGGCCTGGCACGGGCCGGGTTGGCCCCTTTGCCCCCTCGGTGAACCCGTTTTATCAATCGAAATTCGCGCCGCGGTGAAGCCGGGCGCCGCTTGACCGAAGCTTGTTCTCGAAGGCGCCGGGTCGGGACATGCACCCCGAATCCGGATAAACCCGGGCAGAAGGATTGCGGTGATGGATGCTCGTTGATCCTTTACGATACGTAAACCGCCCTTTTGTAAGTTTGAGCTGAATACGATTGCATCCAACGCACTGCTCACCCCCACCATCGCCAAAGATACGCTCAAGGGCCCAGTGCCGGATATCGATTCTCGTGCCCACCACCGCGGCATCGAGCATTTTCCGCACTTGTGATTGGCGGATCCGCCAAGCCGCTACTCAACGGGCATCGCCCTCACGTAAGCAGTCGAACCGAAGAGCCTTGCAAGTGTCGGAATATCAGCATCCTTCTGAGCCTCTGAGCCAGACAAACACTTACCTGTTCCGCGGTTGCTCTTCCCGAGTCAAATCTCACCAGTTCCGCCACGAGCTGTCGCCATTCGGGGGCCACTTCGGGCAGCACCTCCTCCCACTCTCGACGCTCAAACGCACGATACATGTCAAATGGTGGCGTGCGGAAGTGTACGGCTTCTGGCCACGACTCGCGCGTGGGCGACCCGATGGTCTGGAAGATGCTCAAAATCAAGCCCAGCTGGTTCCCGTCTTCGTGGGCGGCACGGGACTCGAACAGGGGCTTGGGATGAGGTCGCCGGCAGCACTCGGCGAGCATGGCGCCGGCGCCCCACATGTCGACGGCGGTGCCGTAGGCTTTGTTCCCAAAGAGAACCTCTGGAGCGCGGTACGGGCCGGTGCCGATGTCCAGGATCTTGTTGTCGGCAGGCTCGGTCGTCGTGGACAAGGTGGGGTGCCAAGCGGTGCCGAAATCGGAGAGGAAAGCCGGTCCCGAGGGGGATGCCAGGAGGAGGGCGGACGGCTTCACATCACGGTGGATGATGCCTTGGGTGTGGATTTGGGAGAGTGCTTGGAAGAGATCGGTGAATATTCGACGGATCAGAGAGTCCGACAATGGCTTTCCGGTTTCGAGAAGCGTCACCAGGGTGAGCGGCATGTAGGGGAACGCCAGGACGAACCGTTGCTCCTGGTCGTGGAAGGTCTCGAGGAGAGGGATGCATGGTTTGTTGAGCAGTGTCAAGATCTTGGCTTCCCGGGCCGGATTGTGAGGCTCCATGTTGTGCGTCTCGACAATGACCTTGAGAGCTCGGTCCTTGCACCGGTACACTTGAGCTGTCACACCGCTGTCCACATAATGGCAGTCGGTATACGGGCCGATCCTGATTCCGGGTGAGGAGGGGGTGGTGTCGTTGGCTTCATTGGGAAGGGTGTCTGGAGCTTTCGCTTCAGAGGCGGGCTGGTGAACCGAGATTCGAACGAGTCTCTCATAGTCATCCTATTCCGAGTTAGCCTCAAGGGCAATGCCGGCAAGAAGGATCAGAAACTCGAAACTTACCCGGCTGGTGGCGGCTGTGTAAGCTTCATTTTCCACGTCAAAGGGGGCTTTTTTGAAGGGATCGGCAGGCCCATTTCTTGCGCTGAAGGGGTCATGATATCAGCCAGCATCAATCATGGTGAGAGTGTCTCTTGAAGAGTGTCTTCAAGGGAACACTGGACAGAAACTCACATCCACTCAATGTTCTCATACCGCTCTGAAATCGTCAACGAATCTCTCCAATCGCCTGGGTCAGCCATGACATGTATTCAGGGAGAGTCCGGTATGCAAGTCAACCCTGGTGAAGGGCATTGGATGAATGATGAGACATGGAAGCAAGGACCGAATTGCATCTTGCAGCGGAAGCGTTTGGCATTTTTTGGGGAGATGTCACCTCGCTGCCAGTCTGCCAACTGCCAAGATTTGTTGCGGGTGCTTCCCCAGAACCCAGGTGGGTCGGCCAAGCCCGATGCAACCAGCCACAGGACATCGGACAGCGCGGCTGGTGAAGCCTGAAAAGCTGCCCCTGCGGCTGGCGGGCCGCCGGGCAACCCGCTCGATCCCCGTGACATCAACCGCCCACTGCCAGTTGCAGGCCCCAGGCCCCAGGCCGGTGGTGCCTCAGTGAGCACCCAGCACCCAGAACCGAAGCCAGGGTGCCGCCGCGCAAATTCAAGACTCGACTGCCCGCCTCCCTCACACCTCCCTCCCGACCACCATTTGCTCCCTTGTGTCTTTGTTTTTTCCCTGCTCCTGCTCCTGCCCTTGCCGTCGCACGTCGCCAATCTGGCCCCGACCCGTCTCTTAGTGTTATGTATTGATTGCACCCCCCTCGCGCTCCCCGAGTGATTGCGCCCGGCTCCCCAATTCCATCTCGCGATCCAGCGACCCGACTCCGAACCTCCGGCCAAGCCGACCCCATCCCCCAACCCCCCGGGCACCGACGACCTCGACGCCGCCGCCATGGACGACCTCTCGCGATCCGAATACCCGGCGATGTTGGTAAGCTCTCGAAGCCTCTTCTCCGGATTTCCGGACACCCCGTTGACCATTGGCGCCTCGTCTCTTCTCCTCTAGGCCAACCTGCAGCCGAGTCAAGCCGTCCAGGTGCTCTCAGACAGGGTCAAGCGCATCTCCAAAGTCAACCAGGAAATTGCAGATTGGCTGCAGGTACGGAAGCCTTTGAACAGGCGGCAGACACCCCGATCCTAAGAATGTCCGCAGGAACGAAGAAGAGTCGAAGAGCAATACGTCAATGGACTGCGCAAGTTGCTCGTCTACAAGGTCCCAAATACCGCCTCGGAGCTTGGGTTCGTGTCCCCCACCCCCCTTCCCCGTTGACTCTCCTCTTGAGGGCATGTCCTAACTTCAGCCTCACCGCAGCGTCTTCCAAACGCCATGGGACAAGATCCTCCAGTCGACCGATGCCATCGCGGCCTCCCACCAGCTATTCGCGCAGCGCATCGAAAAGGACGTCGAGGCATCCCTGCGCGGCTTCCAGACCAAGCGGGAGATGCAGAACATGCAGACCATCGGCGCAAACCTCGTCACCATGGCCAAGGAGCTGGACGATGCGGCGGAAAAGGCGGATAAATTGACCAAGAAGGGGGGCAAGGCCAACGCCCACAAGATGGACCTTGCCACGGCCCGCCTCGAATCCGCCAGCCAGCAGTGGGAGTCGCAGTCGCCCTTCATCTTCGAGACCCTCCAGGCACTGGACGAGCAACGGGTTAACCACTTGCGCGATGTCCTCACACAGTTCGAGACCCACGAGGTCGATCAGGCCACACGTACCCAAGCCACCGCCGAGGAGGTGCTCAACACAATACTCGAGGTCAATACCGCGCAGGAAATCCAAAGCTTTTCCCAGAAAAGTGTGGCAGGGAAGGCCAGGGTCGACCGCAAGCCCATGACCAGGCAGTCGAGCGTGGTGACGAACAACAACCTGGCCCCTCCGAGCATTCATGGAGTCCACGACGACGATGCTAGTGACCACTCGGGACTGAGGGAAAGCCAGCACGGCCCAGGTAGGACGACCTCCGCTCTACACCCCGCGAACTTGACTAACGTGGCGCAAGAATCGTCGAGGCTCCGAAGTAGAATTGGCACCATGCTTGGACGCCGGCGGCAGAGCATCCATGGGGGATTCAATCCCCTGTCACCTCCAAAGGGCCTTGGGTCCTTTTCCAGAAATCTGGGCAGCAGTCATGGCCAATCGCTGTCTCCGAGAGCTTCCTCTCACAACCTGACCGACTCTCAGAACAGACTCTCCTCTCTTGTTGAGAGCCCAACCACGGCGGAGGCGCCTCGCGCGGACAAGGAACAGGACAAATCGGCGCATGAGGGCTCCAACGGGGTTCTTAATGGGGAGATGTCGCAGAACAACGGCACATCTGGACAGGCTTCCAGCCTTCTTAATGGGACCGCTGAGGACATATTCGACGCGCCGCCGCCCTCAGGCCCCCCGCCTTCGCAACAAAAGCCGACGGAGCCCGCCAAGGACGCCGAGGGGTTCACCATCCCCGTGACCCCGGACAACGACCCCATCGCTCAGGCCCAGAGGGAGGCGGCGGCCGAGGAAGCCGACCACCTCTTCAAGCTCAGCATCCAGAATGAACCGATTGCCGAGGAGGATCAAGAGGCAAAGCAGGCTGCTCTGTCGAATGTTGCCAACGCGCTCACGCACATGGCCGCTCCCTCGCGGAAAGCGGGGACGGTCAGGGGCAGAAGAGATGTGCGGAACACAGTTTACATGCCAGCCACTCTTCCTCTCCCCGAGAGCTCGTCGGAGAGCGCATTCCCACCATCGCCATCTCTCCCCGCCCTTGCCACGTTGCCGAGGCCCGTCCTTTCGTCGAATCTTGTCTCCGAGCCCAGCCATGCCTCCGATACCCAGTCGATTCGCTCAGGAACATCCATCGGTGGCGCCTCTGCGTACAGTGGCATTGCGCGGCTCAGACACCCCGACATGCACGGGCAAGGCTTCGGTCCTGGCCTGCACGCTTCGATCATTGAGACGGTCTCGGCTACCTTTGAGGATGGCGCCGTCAAGTCGGCCAAAATCAATGGTGAAATCGCCCTTCTGTTCAACGCCGGCTCGGACCTCACCCCTGGTAAGCCCCTCCGTATCCCAACCCCAGAACTACCACTAACCAACCCAGACCTCGAAACCATCCGCCTAAACAACTTCCCCCACCTCGAATCTATCGGCCCCAACCGCGTCTTCGTCACCAGCACCCCCTCCCCAGACGAATACAACATCGACGTCTCGCACCTCTCCGTCACCTCCCCGGCCTTCACCTACCGCCTGCACGCCGAAGACGACGCCACCCTCGCCGCGCACTGCCCGCTCCTCCTCCACCCCGCCTGGAAACCCCAGGGCGACAAGCTCGGCCTGCTCCTGCAGTACAAGCTCAACCCGGCCTCGGCCCTCCCTCGCCCCGTGACCCTCTCCAACGTCGTCTTCGTCGCCCACTACGAGGGCGCCCGCGCCAGCGGCGTTCAGACCAAGCCCTCGGGCACCCACCTCAAGGACAAGCACATTGTCTACTGGCGGTTGGGGGATGTCACGCTTACCGATGACTGGCAGAAGATTATCTGTCGGGTGATTGGTGAGCAGAATGCTGAGCCGCAGCCGGGGCATATTGAAGTCCGCTGGGACTATGCCCCCGCCGTTCCGGCTGCGGCTGAGGAGACGGCTGTGGTTGTGGGGGGCGGGATTTCGGTGTCGAGGCTGGTGGAGGGGAAGGGGAAGGAGAAGGCGACCGAGGAAGACGAGGAGGAGGATCCGTTTGCGGATGATAAGGGGCCGTTGTCGCCGGCGTCGACGATGAAGGATGGTAGGACGTGGGTGGAGGTGCCGCTGGTGACGAGGTTGGTGAGTGGGAAGTATGAGGCTAAGTGAGGGGGTAATGTTATTGTGGTGCGGTGGGCACCAGCTGTGTATGTCCATGCTCGGACGGAATCTGTTTCTTTGTGTTGTAGGGGGTGGGGAGCGTCTTACGATAGGGAGCGAGGATGAGATGGCGAGATGGATACCTACCCACTAGATCACGATCTTGGTTCTTGGTTCGATCCATCTAGGCAGGGAAGGCAGTTGAGAGGGAAGCATTTGGCGAGCCAACTTTTTCATGTGTCTGGGCGAAAAGGGAAAATTAGCATGCAGGGATTGTTTGTTGAGTTAGGTTGAAGAGCCAGGGGAAGAGAGGCCTGTAGGCAAACTGTGCACATGGGTACTAGTGGCATGTATTGTTGTTGTTTGTGAAGATATCCCAATTGAAGGTGGGTGTTAAGATGTCCACTCCTGTTTGATCCAGATACGCTTCGTCAAAGTCGAGGGACAGGTGGGAGGCATCAAATTAATGTTTAGACAGTTCATATCACATTATTTTGTACACTACGCTTCCTCTCAGATGCCATTTAGACCGTCCGACTGCTGCCCAAACTCAAGTACAAGGCTGATTGATGTATTCCCTCCCGTCTACCATGGGACCAGGACCAAAATAAAAGAAATACCCCCCCCCCCCTACCCACCCAAAACCCCATCCGGTGCACACCCCAAAAGACTCTCAGCACCTCCCCCTTCACCCCCCATCCTTCGAATGCACCTCCTCATAAAACTCCAACGTCAACGCCGCCAGAAACCCCGGCACGCACCCCCTCTCCCGCACCCAAAACTTGATGCTGTCCCCAATCCGATTCGCAAACGCGCTCCTCGGGCCCCCCCCGACCTTCATCGTCCCCTTCTCCCCGTCAAACACAATGCTATTCTCGTGCTCGTCCGTCGTCGACGGACAGTACACGCTCTCCACCCGCATCTTGCCCCCGGGCATGAACGACACCGTCCACCCCAACGTGCTGAACACGGCCTCCTTGAACTCGGCGGATTTGGACGCCCACACTTCCTTGAGGCGCCGGGAGGACTTGTGGGCGGACAGCGTCTCGGCGCGGGCGTCGGCGATGGCGCGCTGCGCGGCGGCGAGCTGGGAGGCCGGGATGGTGGGGTAGGTGGCGGGGTGGGATTGGAGGTGGGCGAGGAGCTCGGCGTTTTCGAGGCGCAGGGCGGCGAGGGTCGAGGCTTTGGTGGCTTCGTGGTCGGCGGTGGGGTTGGAGCGGAGGGAGAGGATGCGGGTTTGGAGTTGGGCGCGGGCGGCGAGGAGTTGGGAGGTGGCGACGGAGTGTTCTTTTTGGAGGAGGGCGTGCGAGGTTTGGAGGGTCGCGAGGGTGGATTGGAGGAGGCGGTTCTTGCGCGAGAGTTGGCCGAGTTGCGAGGAGGTGTCATCCGAGTCCGAGGGCTCGTGCGGGCGCTTGGTGCCGGTGGTGGGGAGGGAGGGGGAGGGGGTGGTGGGTTCGACGGAGGCGAGCTCGGCTTGGAGGGCGGTGATTTCTTGCTTGTGTTGGTCGAGGAGGGCTTCGAGGTCGCGGACGCGCTGCGCAGTTTCTTGGTTGATGTGTTCGGGGTCGATCGTTATGTCTTCCATCTCGAACGTCTTGAGCTGCGCGCGGAGGTACTCGGCTTCCTTGACGGCCAGGGCGCGTTGGCGCTCGAGACGGGCGCGCACCTTGTCGTTGCCCGCGGTGCTGCCTCCGGTAATGCGGAGCTTCTCGATCTGGCTGGAGAGGTTGGCTTTATCTGCCTCCAGCGTCTTGATGATGTTCTCGCGATCGGTAATCTCCGGCTCCAGAGCTCCGAGTTTCTCGACGAGAGAGGCCGAGTTGAGACGCTCTTCCACCAGCGCTCGTGCGAGCTGTTCTGGGGACTCGAACTCGACTGAATCGCCTGAGCTCGACTCGCTCTGCAGGTAGGACGTCCAGGCCCGGCGTTCGTCTTCCAGCCGCATGCGTTGCCTGCGCTCCTCGGCCAGCTTGGTCTCGACGGTCTCGGCCACTTCCAGCCGCCGTTGAAGGGACCGCTTCTCCTCCTCAACAATTTCCACGGCCTTGTGGACCTGCCGGAGATGCTTGAGCTCGGCGAACTGCTCGCGGTTCTTGGCTTCCAGCGCGCGCATGTGGGTGACTTGGTCCGAGAGCTCGCGCTTGATGACGGCGATGGTCTCGGCGTCGCCGGTGTGTGCCTTGAGTCGGAGGACGTCGGCCTCGAGATTCCCTATCGCCTGGTCCCTCTCGGCAAGCATGGCGTATGCCTTTTCTAATGCGTCTTCCCGTGTCCTGCTCTCCTCCTCCAGCTCGGCGGCCGACCGTTGCGAAGCGGTGAGTCGGGTTTTGAGGTCGGTGATTTCGCGTTCGGCCATCCGAGCGGCATCGTCCTTGGCCGCGTTCAGGTCCTCCAGTTGCTCCTGGAGCAGCCTTGCCTCTTCTTGCGCCTCCCTTGCCCTCCCTTCCAGCTCGCGCTTCTGTGTCTCCTTGTCGGCCCTCAGACTCTCCAGCTCGCCCTGCAGCGCCTCGACCTGGCGAAAGGCCTTGGCCTTCTCCGCTTCGGCGGCCTGCTTTGCCTTGAAGTCATCCTCGGCTCGTCGCTTGGTGTCGCGCAGCTCGTTCTCGACCTGCAGGCGCGAGAGCTCCTTTTCTTGCTCGTAGCTGCTGATCTGGTACTTGAGGGTGCCGACCTCGGCCTTGAGCTCTTCGATTCGGCGTCGCTGCGTCTCGTACTCCTCGGCATCGGCGGGCGCGCGGTTCTCCTTGCTGCTCTCTCGACTAAAGTTCGTACCAACGGTGCCGGCGCGGCCACGGGGAGGGGAGGGGCCGGATGGCGGCCCTTGGCGGGAGCCTGGGCGGGAGGTGGATCGCGCCATGCTGCCGGTCGAATCGGTGCTCGCTTCGCCCGTGAATAGGTTGTAGGAAGGCTGGGTGGATGCGCGGAACTGGGGAGTGTCAGTGGTTTTCCAAGGATGCTGTCGCCGGGGCGACGATGTTTGCGTGCGGATTTGGTTGACGCGACGTACCCGCGACTCTCTCAGGGAAGAGTTCGGGCGTGGCAAGCCCGTGCCCACGGTGGCTCGGAAGTTGGAGACTCGCGAGGCCGAGGTTGGTCTCGCAAACCCAGGAGGGTCTCCCTTGGGCGTGTTGGACCGCATCTCGCGGATGGTGTTGAGGATCAGTCCTGAAGCGGTTGGAGATGACCCGGGTCTGGTCGTGGCATGGGAGACGAGAATCTCGGCCGTGCTCTGATTGGTGCTTGTGGTTAAGAGTGGGCCCATGCTCCCTCTGGACATGGAACAGTAACACGGACAGGCACAACTTTCAATGCCAGTGTTGGCAGAGGATTGGGAATTGATGGTGATGAGTTGAAAGATCGAGAGAGAGATATTCTTCTTGGGGTTTGAAGGTGCAAGGTTTGAGTTCTTTGTTCCAACGCTTTGTCCGGTCAGAGCTCCTTGAACTGCATGTCGGATGATTCTTGGTCAGTCAAGAGCTCAACCCATCTACCTATGATCTATCTAACAACCTTGGAACCGAATTATCTTTCTTAAACAATGTAACGGCTAGTCTGCCGCCATTTTTGGTGGTCTCTGCCGCCGATGAGGGATCTGCCCAGCGCTACATCCGCAATCCCACGGGGGGAAGCCCCCTAAACGTCGATTCCGCAACAAACCAGGTCGTCGACTGTAAGTCTACTCAACATTATATTCACTGAGCGAGGGGCACGTTCATCGAGGGCTCCATCGCTGGGCAGATGTCGGGGCAAAGTTCTCTTGAAAAAGTACCGACGCCGTCCAAAGCAGCGCAGCAAACCTCCCAACCAGCGTGCTTGCCAGATCCAGACAAACAAACGGGCAACAACTCTTCCCTCTTCCTAATCCTCGTCATCCTCTCTCGCTTCAATCACCCTCCGCTGAAGCGCCAAGATGCTGCCCTTGACATGCTCTTCCACATTCTGGTTCGTCTTCTGAGCCAGCCCATCAATCTTCCCGACGCTGTCCCCACACCAGGCCAGGAACTTGTTCTTCTCAGCCTCCCATTCCCCAGGCGGCATGGTCGACAACCGCTCCATCCAGCTGATGGCCGGACGGATGTACGTGTTGCTGACGTCGATGTAGGCGTCGCTGATGTCGCCGATGGCGCTGAAGCGGCCCTGCATGGTGAGGGCCGCCGCGAGCATTTTCTGTTGTTCGTTAGCCATGCCGATGGGGAGGAGGAGACATAGGTGCGTACATCCTTGCTTTTCTTGCTCAGCCTGAAGGCTTCGACGTCGTTGGGGCTGCCGCTGTCCTCTTTCAGGCGGTTCTGGATCGGCCGGAGGAAGGCCTGGACGTCTTCCTCGGCCGTGTGGCCGATGCCCTGTTCGAGATCTTCCTTGAAGAATTTGAGGAGCGGCTCGATTTGGTCCTTGAGAGCCCCAAGGTGATGGGACGAATTCTCGAGAATCTTCATAATGTCCCCCTATGTATGACGAAGATTAGCGTTGGCCGTTGTTCACCTCCCGCTAAAGTTCATCAGAATTGCGGCATACCAGCTCCACGACCTTTGCGCCCAGACGCTGCAAGTCGAGCTTGGTTCTCGAAAGGTTCTCTTCGGCTTGCAGCAGCTGGAACTTGCTGTCCGAGAGGGCTTTGCAGGCAGTCCTGAGGCTGTCTCTCATCTGGTCCTCCTTGGCGAGGGCCTGGTTCAACGCCTCTTGGGCCAGCGCCCTCTGGTAGTCTCTCTGTGCTCGGGCTTTGGCCAGGGCCTCGTCCTCGAGCTTCCTCACATAAGCTTCGTGGGCCATGGAGTCTGCGTGGTCCTCGGTGCGATCCCCGTTGGACTGTCCAATGAGGGCATCCTTGACCCCGACGAACCAGCCACGCTCTAAAGTCGCAGAACGCGCAGATGAGCAGATATTCAACTAGGTAGCGAACGGGGGGGTGTACTGACGTCGTTCTTTAGGAGGCGCAACACGGATCATACGCTTGGCCCTCTCCAGCTCCTCGAGAGCAGACGGCTCGATGACGACCGACCGGCTGCGTTCACTCTCCACAACCATGATGGCACGTCTCACGTCCATCTCTGCGTCGTCGAGCTTCCGTCTCGTCTGCTTGATCGTTTCCTCGAGTTCCCGCTTCTCGCGCACCCACTTCTTCTCAGTCGCCTCGGCCTCGGCCTTGTCATGGTTGGTCTCGTTTCTTTTCTTGATGACCTCCTCTATAGGGCGGACAGATGGTCAGGGATGACATGGGAAAGGGGCTACCAAGGGGCTTGCTTACCTTTCTTGGTCAACGAGACTTGCTTGAGGTGCGTGATGACCAGGTGCCAGTACTGAAACTTGGCCGTGATGGCCTTGGCGGCTTCGTGGCACTTGGTGGCAGATGCCGTGACGGCGTTGATTTCGGACTTGAGGTCATATCTGGCGGTGTCCGGGTCCTCGAGGAGATCGATGATGTAGCCGATGCTTCCCTGTTCGGCCGTCAGGCTCCTGGCCGTGGCGCGGATAGTGGCCATGCTGTGTTGCGCTTCGAGAAACGCCTGCCGGCCGAGGTCGCTGCAGTGCTGGAGGTTTGTGCGGAAGTAAGTCGACCTGGCATCCGCATCATCAGTCTTCGCTGAGGTGTCCGGTTGGGAAAGCGGGCACTTACGGCAACTTGCCCCGCAGCGTGATGTTGTCAAGCTCCATGACCTCCAGGGAGTCAACTTCCAGACCCGCAGCGCATTCCTGGTCAGCAACCTTGAAGAGGATTGCCATGGTGGCGATGGCTGACGGGGCGCTGGACAGTGGGGCGGCCCAGTTGCTGTTGACCACGATGTGGTTTCCCTTGACAGATCGGATAGCTTTATCACAGGCCTTCTGAAGGGTCAAGGCATAGCTGGTTTTGGAGCTTCGGGGACCCTCATCTGCGTCCGTGTAGGGCTTGCTACTACCTTCGCCATTGTCCGAGGATTCGGGCACCGAGGTGTCTGAGTACCCAGGTGGCTGGGGGTAGCCACCGGCGTCGTTGAATGTCCGGGCCATGGCTTAGAGCTAGGATGGGATTGAAAGCATGTGCCGAGTGAAGAGTGGCACTGATGGGGAATGAATAGAGTCAAGATATTTCAAGTGGTTGAATGAAACTGCTGAAGCACACAACACTTGAAGAGAAGACTGGAGGACAAGGTGCTTATAGCGATTGTGAGGGCAAGGCTCCGGCCAAACCTACGCACTGACATACCTACCTACGACTGATGTTACATGGCTGGCCACTGGCCAGGCTGGGAGGTGCATAGAGCGTGTGCTAGGACGGGAGACTGATTGGCCATTAAAGCCGTCAGGACTCCTGACATACCGTGCCAAATTTTATTGCTTCAATGTGCGCGAGTCCTAGTCTCTGGTAACAAACCCTCATACTAGTACAAGTAACGAGCACCATGACTGTTACCCGAGCACGGCGGCGTAATAGTAAACGGATGATCTCTGCATATATCGATACTTAGAAACCCCCTTTTTTCCGACGCTTTGCAGCAGAAAATCAGCCCTCAGCCCATTGCGTGCCAGACAACCAGCCACATGCATTGAATATTGTATAGATAGGGGCTCGAGGAGAGCCGTGTCGTCCACGTTTCTGAGTTCATCAGGCTCTCACAGGTCTGGTCTAGATCAGCCACAGTCTGCAAGATATGAAAACCAGACTCCTGATAGGTAGCCTGATGGGAACCCCTTACCATAACCCCACGCGCGCTCTCCTGATGCCCTCCTGAAATAGAGGGTGCGGAAAATCAGACGCCTGATAGGTGGCTTGGTGGGAATCCCGGACCACAACCCCACGCCCGCTCTCCTGAGATGGAGGGTGCGGATTCCGGAAAGCCTTGTCGGCGTGCTAAGTATAGGTACCTATTGTACCAGGTACCTTAGTATCCCACCTCCCACCGGCAGGCTGGGGGGACTGACAAGACTCTGTTGAGCCTCCTTGGACTCTCGGTTTTGGAAAACCATCCCTCATCTCTAAAGCTTGTCAACAATCACGGTGAGCGACGCTGGCACAATGGAGGACATAACTCGACAAGTCACCCAACTCCAGGGCGACCTGCATACCTCGCGCTCGAAACTTCGCATGCTCAAAAGCACCTCCAAGACAGACATCACCAACAAGATCGACGCCATCCGCCCACCGCTCTCGTCTGCTCAGCGGCTTATCGGTCACATCTGCTCCGACAATGCCTCTTTTGTGGCGCGCCTTGAGGCCGGGACCGCGAACACCGGTGACCCGAACTCCACGCCGTCCCCGGACGACGTCTTGGCCGAGGTCCCGCAAAAGCTGGTTACCCTGCGCACCAAACTCGACAAGGTCGTGAGGGGCCTAGTGGCTGCCCATGATGCGACGGCGACGGCCATCGACACGACCGATGCATGGGGGCTGCAAGTCATGGACGTCGGACAGGATGTCGATGTCAAGAGCACCGAGCTGGCGCGGTGCCAGACTGGTGCTGCCTTGCTTGCGGAAAAGGCGCGGGACGACCTGGCCGAGTGCCGAGCCGCGCTGTGGAGCGCGGAGAGTGAGCTGCGTAGGAAGAGGGCAGAGGTGTACAACAAAGAGAGGGAGGTCGAGGGAAAACGGGAGGTGAAGAGACGGTTGATGGAGCAAATCGAGGAGAAGAACAGGCAGGTGAGGGCAGCTGAGTGGGAGAGGAAGGAGAGGAAAGAGCAGGCGGCAGTGTCAGGGGTAAGTCACGTCTTCTACCTTCCTACTGTCACGGCATTGAGCCACTAATACTTGCGATTTTATTACGGGAACTAAAGATCACAGGGGGGATCGCTCTCCTCCTGGCTCCCGTTACCTTTGGCGCAAGTCTTGTCGTTGCGGCACCCGCCCTTGCGACGGCAGGGTAAGTTCAACATCCAACTTTCGTCCAACTTTCGTCCGGCTTTTGCACAGTGAGTACAGCTCTGATCCATCCGATTCCCAATGCAGCTACAAGGTGAGCCGCGCCAGCGACTTCCGCGACGAAGCCAACTCCCTGCGCGCCCAGGCGTCGACCCTCGACGACTCGCTGTCTTCCTCACTCAGAGAGATCTCCAGCCTCGAATCGGAATGCTCGTCACTCGAATGGCTGATCGAGTCCCGCACCGCTGCTATTGCCTCGCACACGGCCGCCCAGGCCTCGCATCTAAGGCAGATCACGGCGGCGGCGGACGCCGCCGAGGACATCTCCTCCCTCCAGGCCCACGCAGCCGACACCAAGCGCTCCGTCCTCGAGGCTCTCCCGTCTCTTCGCGGTGTGCGTGACGCCCTAGAATCAGTCAGCGTAGCCGTCAAGGAGAAGGCTCTCGAAGTTGAGGTGGCCGCCCCGGCGTCCACCTTGATCGAGCGCATCGCCGACTTGCGACCAGGCGGGGGCGGTCCTACCGCCCGCAAGAGACGGAGGGATGCGCAGAGGCAGCTGGAGGCCCTGAAACGCATGACGGAGACGCTGGAACGGGTGAGCGCAGGGCTGCCTGCGCTGCTGGAGGGCGGCAAGATCCAGTTGAAGCAACTGGACATGTCTTGGGAAGCCCAGAAGCAAGCTGAGATGGAAGTCATTGCGGCGCGGGTTCCGGGCGCGTGGAAGGAGGGCTGATATCCGTCGGGCAAGACGTCCCAATTTTTACCATCGTTTTACTTTGCCGTTGGAAAGGTAGTTCATTTTATCACGACCAGAAGTACACTGGTTACGGGTGTTGAAGTCCAGGGAAATCACCAACATGAAATGAAGCTGAGGACGGGAATTTGGACGAGATCAGTTTCAACTTTCAAGCTCCAGATCCGGCATGCAAATCCACAAGACATGTGGTCCGTGCACGGGCCGCCCTGCCGAGACCGTCATCCAATTGTCCCGTCCCTGATGAGCTCCCGCAAGCCCGCAATTTATGCGGGTCAACCGAGCAGCAAGCTTCTTGATGCGACAAGCTCTTCCCGACATCCCTTCTCCAACGAGTAGTCCACCCATGGATTCCCGCCAGAGGTGACCTTCCGCAGCTTCCGCTGCCACACACTCCCACACCTCCGACACCACTCTCCTTTCGCTGCCCAACACCATCACGACCCGGGCCTGCATTCGGAATGGCTCGAGGTCGCATCCCTTTGCTCGCGAAGGTGAGGCGCGACAGCAGCAGTTCCCCCAATACGACGGACGTCATCGGTTGCTAACCAAGCTTCCACCAGGGTCGCCTCGCGCCGCGCTCCCAACAAACACCCCTTCGACATTCGCCTTTCCTCGTCTCTCGACCTACCGCCGTCCACTGGATCACTCCTCACGCAAGACGGGCATTTGCAACAGGCCGAAGTGGAGCCAATGGCACCGAGACCGAGGACGCGAAAGTCGCCGAGAACGATGCTGTGACCGATTCAGCCACCGAAACCGCCAGCAAAGACACCAAGTCCCCCGAAGCATTAGCAGACGAAGCCTCAAGCTCGTCGCGCTCTTCGCTGTCCTCGGGGGCGCAGGACGTCAAGGACTGGGAGCTGCAGCTGGACCGCAAGATCGAATCGTTCAAGGACCTTCCCCATGCCAACTTTGGCGTCAACCAGCACATCCCCTTCGACGCCGAGTTCAAGGAAGTGCTCAAGCAGATCCCGTGGCAATTCCGCGGGCCTATCCGATATGCATTCGCCTACGGCTCAGGAGTATTCCCTCAGTCCAAGTGGAACCGGGTCGCGACCGAGGAGGAGATTCGCAAGATCCATCCCAAGGCGCCATTGGCCGTGCAGCGGATGCAGGACGGCACGCCCAAGATGATTGACTTTATCTTTGGCGTCAGCCACACCCAGCACTTCCACTCGCTCAACATGAGGCAACATCGCGACCATTACTCATCCCTTGCGACCCTCGGATCTGGCGCTGTGTCCTATGTCCAGGACAAGTGGGGCGCAGGAGTCTACTTCAACCCCTACGTCATAATCAACGGTATCTTGGTCAAGTACGGAGTGGTGCAACTGAACACGCTGGAGAGGGACCTGGCCGAGTGGGATACCCTGTACCTGGCCGGCCGGTTGCAGAAGCCAGTCAAGATCCTGCGGGACGACGCCAAGATCCGCCTCGCCAACCAGATGAACCTCATCTCAGCCCTGCGGACAGCGCTGCTGCTGCTGCCGCCGAAGTTCACCGAGGAGGAGCTATTTGGCACAATTGCCGGCATCAGCTACCTCGGCGACCCCCGCATGGCGCTCCCGACGGAAAACAAGAGCAAGGTGAAGAACATTGTCGGCAACAACATGGCCAACTTCCGGCGCCTCTACCTCCCGCTTATCGAGACGCTGCCAAATGTGGAGTACAGCGACCCCGGCTGCAGCGCCAAGGACTGGGTCTGGGGCGACGCAAGCTTCAAGCTTGTGCAGGATATGGACCCCATCAAGCGAGGCAACATGGTGCGCCGGCTGCCCAAGGCTTTCCGCGCACGCCTCTACTTCCAGTACCAAAAGAAGTTTGCCATTCCCCAGCGGGACTTTGACAAGATGATGGACGAGAACAAGAACGAGGACTCCATCTCGTTCAAGCGTCGCGAGGGCGGCGGCTTCGAGCAGCGCATTGCTCAGGACGGCACAGAGGAGCTCCAGAAGAACATCAGGGCCGTCATCAAGCAGACCATCAGCTGGACCGCGACGACGCAGTCCCTCAAGGGTCCCTTTACGGCGGGCTTCCGAAAGACGTGGCGGTACATGATGGAGAAGTTTGGGAAATACCGCCAGGGTCGCGTGGCGGAGAAGACGGAGCCTGGCCCCGAGGCAAAAGAGCCAGAAGCCCGGCCAAGCGGCGGTGGTGACAGTGGGGAGGCTGACAAGGAGAAGAAGTGAAGCATGCATTGTATCTTGCTGACGACATGACGTGACCAAGCGGTTGTTCTTTTGTGTAGAAATATTGCATGGCAATGGGTGGTTTCGGTTGGGCTTCAACAGACACTGGCGTTTTGATGTAAAGAGGCACATAGATGGCCCGGCACGGTAGAGAATAGAGGTCTGCCTGTCCTGGAATGGGCGGACTATTTCATGGTCGCTGTTGTTTGCGAAGTTTCAGGTTGTCATTGTGTCAAGAGCCTCGGACAGGCAGTGGCGGGGCTTGAGGGGGTTAGAGGAAGGGTCGTTTGTTCAAGCAAGTCGAGCTGATCGCGTGTTTAGGGCCAGTCACTTCTTCACCCGAATCCGATCCATGGGATTGTACACTGGATCGAGATCGAGGGGACAGAGGGAAAGAACCAACCCAGTCATTTTTCCTCTACCCCTGGGGAAGAGCAGCGTCCAAAAACCGCGCTGTCCTCGAGAAACCTACCTTCCTCGAGCTGTTTATTGCGCCTGCCCAAGGAAGGACACTGCCACGGGGTGTCCAGCACTCGACCTTCCCTCGGACTGTGTTGGTGCCCTCCTTCCTGCCTCAGTTGCTGATCTTGGTCCCGGTTCCTTCTCCTGGCCACGAATCACAGCTGAGTCGAAATGGGACCTTCACCACTGTTGTCCTTGCTTCTCTTCTCCCAAACATCGGTTTGCAGAAGGAAGGTGTTTTTTCCCTGGTCCCAATCCTCTGCTGCTACAAATACCCGCCCGCTCCCATGCCACCGGGACGTTTCTTCTCCCTCCTCTCTTTTTTTTCCACGCAACATCACCTACCTATTCACTCCCTCAAACCCTTCATCCTGGCCATCTCTGTTTTGGCAGTCCAAAGCACTCCGGTACAGCCTCTTCTCTGACACCGCGGTATTTTGGATTTTGGAATCCGACATTCGAGAACCTACATACACAGCCAAAGACGACTCAACCTCGCTCTCTTCATCAACTCGACTCCGACCAAGATGGTTGGCCGCAAGAGCCACACCAAGAGTCAGGCCAAGGACAATGGCAAGGATCAAGACAAGGTCCACGACAAGGCCACCGACAAGGCCACCGACAAGGCCACCGACAAGGCCAACAACAAGAAGAACGGCAAGAAGCACGATGAGGGCCACGTCAAGGACCACGCCAAGGACCACGACGAGGGTCATGCCAAGAATCACGACAAGGACCACACCAAGGACCACACCAAGGACTACGGCAAGGAGCACGATGCGGGTCATGTCAGCGACCACGCCAAGGACCACGGCGAGCACCACGGAATGTGCCTTGACCACTCTTACGGGCCCGTTGACGTTGTGGCCCTCATGTTCTGCTTCATCCTCCCGCCCGTTGGTGTCTTCATGAAATATGGTGCGGGCCACCATCTGTTGATCAACATGCTCCTGACTCTCCTTGGTTGGTAAGTTTTTCCATGTACATGTCTTTGGTCCCCGGCTCCTGAAGTCGCCGCCATCTCATCCTCCGAGTGCCCGAAGAGTGCTGACTGTTGATGAATGACAGGATGCCGGGTGTGATACACGGCGTCTTCATCATCAGCCAGGCTTGTGAAAAGACCAAGAAGGGGCAACACCATATCCCCGGGCCGGTCTCAGAGACACCCAATCCCGTCCCTGGCTCAGGAAACCAGCCCAACCCCGTGCCTGGCGCGAAAAATGAGCCAAAGCCGTTTTGGTTGCTGACGCCAACTCAGTCTCGGCCTGGGTCGCCAACACACCCCCAACCTGGATCAGGAGATCACCCAGTCACACTGCCAACTTCTGGATCGGGAGGCCAGCCGGCACCGACGCCTCAACCTCATCCTGGTTCAGGTCAGGCGGCGCAAGGCCCGAATCCCTCCCAGACCAGTCCTGGTTCAGGTCAGGCGGCGCAAGGCCCGAATCCCTCCCAGACCAGTCCTGGTTCAGGTCAACCGGCTCAAGGCACGGACCCGACCCAGACCAGTCCCGGTTCAGGTCAGGCGGCGCAAACCCCGACCTCGACCCAAACCAGCTCGGGTTCAGGTCAGGCGGCGCAAATCCCGAACCCGACCCAAACCAGTCCTGGTTCCGGCCACAACCCTGGCTCGGGAGCCCAGCCGGAGCCGGCACACACCCTCCCAGACCATCCTGGCTCGGGACACCACCCTGGTTCAGACCACCACTCTGGTTAGGGACACCATGGTGGTTCGGAACACCACGCTGGCTCGGGGCACCACGCTGGCTCGGGGCATCACGCTGGCTCGGGACACCACCCGGATCCCGCGCACCCTCACCCAGGCCACCCCGGCTCGGGACACCATGACGGCTCGGAACACCACCCGAAGCCGACGCACCCCCACCCAGGCCACTCCGGTTCGGGACACCACTCCGGTTCAGAGCACCACCATGGTTGGGGACACCATAGGGGACACCATGGCGGTTCTGAACACGATTCCGAACACCACCATGAGCCGACACAGCCCCATCCGGGCTCGGGACATCATGGCGGTTCGGAACACGGTTCGGAACACCACCATGAGCCGACGCAGCCCCATCCGGGCCACCCGGGTTCGGGGCACCATGACGGCTCAGAGCACCACCCTGGTTGGGGACACCATGGGGGACACCACGGGGGTTCGGAACACCACCCTGAGCCGACGCAACCCCATCCGGGCCACCCCGGTTCGGGTCACCATGGAGGCTCGGACCATCACCCAGGTTGGGGACACCATGGTGGTTCAGGACACAACTCCGGGTCAGGACACCACCCGGAGCCGACCCATCCTCATCCAGGTTCCGGACACCACCCGGAGCCCACACATCCTCATCCAGGCCACCCCGGATCGGGACATCACCCTGAGCCAACCCATCCCCAACCGGGTTCCGGACACCACCCCGAACCCACACACCCTCATCCAGGCCACTCCGGATCGGGACACCATCCGGAGCCGTCGCCGCCCACACACCACTACCCTGTTCCTCACTCGCCCAAGCCATCGGCACCTCCGGCCCCGGGATCGCATTCGCCAGTGACGACGACCCATCCCCACCCTGGCCCGTCTTCGCCTCGGCCATCGACAGGTCCCCATCCCGGTTCACCTTCGCACAAGCCGTCGACAAGCCCACAACCCGGCTCGCAATCGACAAGGCCATCAACAGGTTCTCATTCCGGGGTTCCTTCGCACAAGCCGTCCACGGGTCCTCAGCCCGGCTCACAATCGACGAGGTCATCAACAGGTCCTCATTCTGGGTTGCCTTCGCACAAGCCGTCGACAGGTTCCCATCACGGTTCATCTTCGCCCAAGCACCCAACGGCCCCGGGCCATGGATCGGGCTCCCCCACCCACCCCACGCGTCCGGGCCATGGGTCGGGCTCACCCAACCACCCATCGACGCCAGGTAACGGTTTAGGCTCGCCCAAGCCCGGGACATCTTCTGGTCATGGAAGCGAGCTTCCGCCCAAGACCCCAGGACAACCTCGAGCATCCACTGGCCATGGTCCTGGGCTCCCGGAAGACGGCCATTCGGGTCTTCCTGATCATGGAACCGGGCTCGGGCTTCCGGGGCACGGCCCATCGGGCCCTCCTGGCCATGGTACTGGGCTTCCAGAACACGGCCATTCAGGTCTTCCAGGTCATGGCACCGGGCTTCCAGATCACGGCCATTCGGGTCTTCCTGGCCATGGTACTGGGCTCCCGGGACACGGTCACCCCGGTATTCCTGGCCATGGAAGCGGGCTTCCGGAGCACGGTCACCCGAGTCTTCCTGGCCATGGTACTGGGCTCCCGGGACACGGCCACCCTGGGCTTCCAGGTCATGGGACTGGGCTTCCAGGTCATGGAAACGGTCTTCCTGAACACGGTCACCCGAGTCTTCCTGGCCACGGGACTGGGATCCCGGGACACGGCCACTCTGGTCTGCCAGGACACAGCCACCACGGTCTTCCAGGCCATGGAAGCGACCACTCGCCCAGCCTACCAGAACACGGCCACTCGGGTCTTCCAGACCATGGTAGTGGTCACTCGCCCAAGCTCCCTGAGCATGGCCACCCTGGGCTTCCAGGACACGGACATTCTGGTCTTCCAGGCCATGGAAGCGAGCACTCGCCGAGCCTACCAGATCATGGCCACTCAAGGCTTCCGGGACACGGACATTCGGGGCTTCCAGGCCACGGTGGCTCTGAACTTCCGGGACATGGTCATTCTGAGCTTCCCGGCCATGGAGGCTCTGGGCTTCCTGGACAGGGCGGTCTCGGGCTTCCAACACACGGCGGCCCTGGCGTTCCAGGTCACGGTGGCTCCGGACATCCGGGACATGGAAATTCTGGGCTTCCAGGACATGGCGGCTCCGGCCTTCCAAGCCATGGCGGCTCAGGTCTTCCAGGTCACGGCGGCTCCGGACTCCCAGGACATGGCGGGTCCGGACTCCCAGGACATGGCGGGTCCGGCCTTCCAGCAAGTGGCGGCTCGGGCATTCCAGGTCACGGCGGGTCCGGTCTTCCAGCAAGTGGCGGCTCGGGCATTCCAGGTCACGGCGGCTCCGGACTCCCAGCAAATGGCGGGTCCGGACTCCCAGGACATGGCGGGTCCGGCCTTCCAGCAAGTGGCGGCTCCGGGCTTCCAAGCCATGGCGGCTCCGGCCTTCCAAGCCATGGCGGCTCCGGACTCCCAGGACATGGCGGGTCCGGACTCTCAGGACATGGCGGGTCCAGCCTTCCAGCAAGTGGCGGCTCCGGGCTTCCAAGCCATGGCGGCTCCGGCCTTCCAAGCCATGGCGGCTCAGGTCTTCCAGGCCACGGCGGCTCTGGCATTCCAGGACATGGCGGGTCCGGCCTTCCAGCAAATGGTGGGTCCGGACTCCCAGGACATGGCGGGTCCGGTCTTCCAGCAAGTGGCGGCTCGGGCATTCCAGGTCACGGCGGTTCAGGTCTTCCAGGACATGGCGGCTCCGGACTCCCAGCAAATGGCGGGTCCGGACTCCCAGGACATGGCGGGTCCGGCCTTCCAGCAAGTGGTGGCTCGGGCATTCCAGGTCACGGCGGCTCCGGTCTTCCAGCAAGTGGCGGCTCGGGCATTCCAGGTCACGGCGGCTCCGGACTCCCAGCAAATGGCGGCTCCGGACTCCCAGGACATGGCGGGTCCGGTCTTCCAGCAAGTGGCGGCTCGGGCATTCCAGGTCACGGCGGCTCCGGACTCCCAGCAAATGGCGGCTCCGGACTCCCAGGACATGGCGGGTCCGGCCTTCCAGCAAGTGGCGGCTCCGGGCTTCCAAGCCATGGCGGCTCCGGGCTTCCAAGCCACGGTAGCTCTGGACTTCCTGGTCACAGTGGCTCTGGACTTCCAGGCCATGGTAGCTCTGGACTTCCTGGTCACAGTGGCTCTGGACTTCCTGGCCACGGCACCGGGCTTGAACACGGAGTTCCGGGTCATGGCGGCTCCGGCCTTCCAGGCCACGGCGGCTCTGGCCTTCCAGGACATGGTGGTTCGGGTCTTCCAATTCATACTAGCCCCGGACTTCCAAGCTCTGGCGGTTCGGGCCTTCCAGGCCATGGCGGCTCCGGCCTTCCAGGACACGGCGGCTCTGGGCTTCCTGGTCATGGCACCGGGCTCGGACACGGCATTCCGGGGCATGGCAACTCAGGGCTTCCTGGTCATGGCCACTCGGGTCTTCCTGGTCATAGCACCGGGCTCGGTATTTAGATACCGGAACACGGCCAGAGTGATTCGGTGTTAGAACACCATACTCTCAGCAAGCACCTGCCCGGCGGCAATTAATCCTCGGCCTCGTCCTCGTGCGAGCCCAGAGCCCACCACCAACATTAGCCCAAAGCACACATCCGCTTGTACTGGCGCTCGTACAAATATCGCAGCTTCTGGGACTCGCCGGAGCCATGACGCCACTCGCAATCTAATTCCCACTCGCCTGAGGCTCACTCACAGACTCAGTTTCACTCGCTCCAGCCTTGAAGTCACTCGCACTCGCAAAAGCCGCATTCGGACTCAAACTTGCATAGGCATGGGTCTGCGACTTGTCAGCGTTGGTGGAACATGAGGCTCCTGGTTTGGGGGAGGTGTCGTTTGTGGGTGAAGAAGGTCGCAGCTTGTCAGGTTGCCAGCTTGGGTGTGGTCTCGGTGTGTTGAATTGTTGGGGAAGGGGGAGGGTATGGGAGGACAGGAAGGGTCTGGGTCTTGACGTTGTCTGTTTGGAGTTATGAAGATGAGCAGAGGCTGGCAAAATTGTAGTTAGGGAGTATTGAGTATGGAATCATGTTTCTCACCAATTTGTCCGAGGATTTGACTTGGCTTGTCGTGGTGGCAGTGACTTGTGTGTGTCTAGGCCGGCTGGTTTGATGGGAGCCAAGAGCGAGGTCAAACGCAGATGCCGGGGGAAAGGCGGTTTGGGCACGATGTCTCGGGACTGCGCAGCTTTACTGGGTGTCTCAGAGCTACGATGGACTTGTCCTGTCGTGCGTGGACTGGTCCGGTGCTGCAGGACGGGCAGGTAGGACATGGGCGCAGCGGCGTGTGTCATTGATGCTCGGGACGAGCCGAATGAGGATGGTGTGCACAACCTAGAGGTGAATGGTAGTTTGCTGCTGCTGAGGTTGGAATTGTCCGGCGGCTGAGGGAGCCCCGCGCCGAGGTCGGACATGTGGTGCTTGTGTTCACCTATGGTGGTAAGAATAGAAGATAGTTGCGGGAAATGGCTCGCGTGCGCCTGGTTACTGCCTGTGAGCATTGGTGTTGTTGGCTGGGGGGCTTTAGGAGAAGATGGGCATGTCCCTTTCGCGCAAACTCTGATGAGTTGATTCATCGCGGTCGTTGTGTGTCGCAAGGCAGATAGGCCGAGGCCTCTGTCCCCAAGTCCCCCAAGGCTGAACAGGCCGCATGGCATGTGCGAGGGATGTATGTCCCAGCGTGGACAGGACAAGACCAGGCTGTCGTTAGCTCTGAGCGAATCGTGGACTCGTGGGGGAAAATGGCAAGTTCCGTGCTGCAGATGATGTGGTGTGTGGTTGGGTTGCGTAAACCGATGACGAGAAGAAGGGGAGGTGCTTGGGAAATCGGGATCGAGAAACTTGGCGACGATGCACTGCCACGGGCGAGCGACATGTGCCGGGACCCGGGGGGTTATAAAAAGAAAGATTCGGGTTCCGGCTCATGTTGATGATGATGCTGTGCATTGTTAGTCAAGATTGCATTGCCGCTGGTGGTATGGCGATGGATGATGACCTGTGGTCCCATGGACAAAGGGCCGGTGAGATGGGACTTGGAGATGGAGATGGTGAAGGTGAAGGATCGTGGAAGCTGCCGTGGCGAAACGGAGAGAGAGAAAAGGAGGCTGCAGGTGAAAATGTTCCAAGTCGTCGTATCCAGAATTCCCACCCAGCCAGGGGCGCGCGTGCGTGCGACCCAAGAGGGCGTCTCCTGTCTCACGTCGCGGCTAGAACCAACTTCCATCGACGGGAGGCCGGCCGAGATGCCGAGTCGAGTCTGCGCTGTTGCGGGCGGCGCGGGTTGCCTGGCATTTCCCGGGCTGTGCCGTCGCCAAGTCAATTCAATTGCCTTGGTCCAGGATATGCCTTTTTTTGTCGTCGCTGCCTGTCATTGTTGCTCACAAGGACAAACAAGATGAGGAGAACAGGAAAAGAGTGTCGTCAACTTTGCGTTTCATCGTGCCCAAAGCAGACTCTGAAGCTTCCATTGGCGACCCTTGTGGGGAACGTGAGCTCCCGCCGTTGGGCTCGCAGGGGCGAGGTTGCAGCCCCCCTGCAGGCCTTGGTAGCGTTCTCGAATCGCTTCCGCCTCAGGGCCCCTGCCCATCCATCGCGGCCTGGGCTGCCGTGGTTCCAGCCTCCCAGCCCTGCTGCTGCTGCCGCTGGAGGCGCATGGCAACCGGCCCACCTGAAGGGGGTGTGGGAGGGCCCTGCCACGATCCAAGTCCCGGTTCTCTCTCGACTGACTCTCTTTTGCCGCCGCCGTGCCTTGTTCCATTTCTGGCGCTGATCTCCTTCTGCCCTCTCTTCGTACTAGTTCCTGGCGAGCGCCTTCTTGAACCGCAGCGCGTCGTAGCTCCACTCTCTGTTGGAAAGTTTTGCCTCGTCCTCTCGTCGTCTCTCTTCCCGCCTCGAACCCGCCAGTCGTCTTGCCTTGCGATCGCTTGCGACAGCGACTGCGCGGACGCCCCCCGATCTCCGACCGAGCACGACGGTTACCCGCCCAAGACATACACACACACACATCCGCAGCCGCATGTCTTGACGCCTTCGCCGTCGCATCGAGGCACCATGAGAGCCGACTTCTTCGACCGGCTGCCGCCGCCGACGGCCATCCTCCTGCTGAGCGCCCTGCTGCCTCTCGCGACGACAGCCCAGATCATCCCCCTGCCTCGACGAACACCCGCGCCGACGACCACCCTCGCCCACCACGCCCTCAACGTCGTCCCCTTCCCGCTCCTCGCCGCGACGCCCGCACCACAAAACCCCTTCGACCTCCGCCGCCGCCAAGATGGCCTCAACACGGTGTGCGGGTTCATTGGCGGGGACTCGCAGCTCCCCGCGACGTGTGGTGCCGGGTCGCATTGCGTGATGGACGTGGACAACAACGTCGTGGGGTGTTGTCCCAACGGCCAGGCGACATGCACCGAGGGCATCTATACCGGCTGCGTGGATGGGAACAGCGGGCCGCAGAGCGCTGTGAACCCCTACGTCTTCACGTGCCAGGGCGGCAACGTGTGTTACCAAAACTTTTTCGACGGCGGCATGTCCATGTTTGGATGCGGGACGGCGAGCAATCTGGGGACGACCGTCCTGGCCTCGGCGACGCTCGGTAGACCCTCGGGGCGACCAACAGGCACGCCACCATTCTCTCGGTTCTCGGAAACGCGCATCTCCATCAAGACGGTGCTCCGATCAACCGCCTCGACCCGCATATCCTCCTCGACGTCATCCTCAACCGACTCCTCCTCCACCACATCCTCACCAACCTCCTCCTCCACCAGCCAACCCCCCTCCTCCACCACCACCCCCTCCCCCACCACCACCTCCACCTCCGCCCCCGGCACCATCCCCGTCGCCTCGGGCTCCTCAGACCGCCTCGGCCCCATCATAGGCGGCAGCCTCGGCGGCGCCGCCGTCTTCCTCGCCCTCCTCGCCTTCGCGCTCTTCTTCTTCCGCCGCCGCCGCGCCAACGCCCGCCAGGGCCCCGGCCCCAGCGCCCTCAAAACAACCATCAGCCCCCCCAAATCCGCCTCGGGCAGCGGCTTCGAGCCCCTGCACCAATCCTCCGAGGCCTTTGAGACGGGCCTCGCCCCCCCGCCCGTCGCCGCCGCCCAGGCCTACGGCCCCCCCGGCGCGCCCGGCGCCCCCTCGCCGTTTACGTATTATGGCGCCGCGGCGCCGCACACGTCGTATCCCCCTGCCGGGGCGGGGCATGTGTCGTATCCGCCGGTGCAGCAGCAGTATCCGGGGCAGTTTGCCGTGGCGAATCCGGTGTTTGTGACGGCGGGGGCGATGGGGGCCGCGGGCGCGGTGGATACGGATAGGACGCCGTTGACGGCCGGGGGCGGGGGCGGGTATACGGATGCTGTGGTGGGACCGACGCAGCCTCATACGCTGGATAGGATTGGCGAGGAGGATGAGGAGGACCGAGGGGCGGTAGGGGGTGGGGGTGCGAGTGGGGGTGCGAATGAGAGTGGTGAGGACCCCGGGCAAGGGGGGGATAATCGGCCGTTGTGGCAGCAGAATCGGAGGCAGAGTCGGAATCAGGTGTGGATGTAATCGGCACGGGGAGAGACTTGAACTGGCTTAAAGGCGGTATACTTTTTGGATTAGGAGTTGGGCTCCATGGGTTTGCTTTGATATTGTTTGAGGCTCGGGGCATGCATTGTATTGGCGCTCGGAGTTGGTTGGATACCATGGGGGAACCTTTACAGGAGGGATGATGAACTGGTGGTGATAGAGTCTTGGGGTCTTGTATAGGGATAGGTCAAGAATGATGAGTATGTTCTGACCCCTTTAACCGGATCGGTTTGCCAGCCGTCCGCTTTGTGCATTCCAGAGAAAGGGGGTTTGTTTGCCATGGTCGCCATGGGTGATACACAACAAGACTTTGTCCAAAGGTTTCGGGGGATGAGCTAGGACCCTGATTCGGATGTTAGTAGTCGTAGTAACCGTTGTGCCCCCCCTGACCATCGAGGTTTGGCCACAATTCAAATATCACACCTTTCACATTGCTATTATCTGTCACCAAAGCTCTGCGCCGCCGCCTCTTCCCCTTGAACATGCATTCATATCACCATATGTTGCTATGGCTTCCATTCTCTTTGGGACCACGCACGGTCTCTATCAGCCGCCAGCAAAGGCATTTCTTGCGGGAGAGTCAAGTCATGGTTGGCCAAAAGGCTCAGAGTGCAACACTGTGCCTCAGCAACACATCTTGCCGCCTCTCTGGTGTAACGAACTGGGTTGCATTACATTTTCAATAGACTTTTTTTAGACTTGAGAGCCTGGCGGGATCCATGGTACCAGTTTTGATTTATTATACTTGTCCAGGGGGTATTGTCGAACATTGACGAGGCCATCGAGCTGATGATCTGTATAAGACGACAACGCCCTCCCTCGATCCCAGCCCTCCCACCCAACCCACACCCCATCTCACATCCAACATCCAACATCCCCTCCCCACCACCCAACCCAACCCCCAAAATGTACATCCCCCACTCCCTCCTCCTAGCAGCCACCCTCGCAGCAGCAAGTCCCGCCCGCCCTCCCAAACATCACACCAAACACAAGACAACATGCACCACCACCACATCCACCACCACCTCCGTGGTCGGGCCCCCGCGCCCCCCTACCCGGACTCCGACGTTTTCCACGACGATAAGCTTCGACTTCAGCACCATCATTACCACGACAACGCCGACAATCACGGGCCCGCCGAGGCCGCCGACGGGGACGCCGACGGTGGATTTGACGTCGACGTTTGATTTTAGTAGTTTGGTTGTTTGAAGGGGGAGGGGGGGGGTGAGTGGATGCTGTGGGGAGGGAGGGGGGGGGGGAGGTGGGTGACGATGTTGGGTTTGGTTGGGGGGTGGAGACTGGATGGTACGGGAGAAGGGGGGAGTTGATGTCAGATGGGGGGGAGGGTTGATGTGGGATGCCGGATATGGTGATGATGAGGGTCGAGGGGTGTTGGATCGTGTCTTGATATCTGTCTGTTTAGCCTGTCCCTTAAGGAGACAGGTATCTTACTTCTGTGACTCTTTCGGATACCCTCTTCAGTATGTCGCCCTCCTTCGGTCTTGCAAACTCCTGTTGCGCTGGAGTCCATCGTCTTGAATTCTTTCGGGCCCCTTTGAATCTTGCCTGCCTCAGAATCCCTCTTCGTCAGGACGAGCGTCTCGGGCTTTTTTACGATTCCAAGCCCTCTCATGTACCAAGTTTTGAACGGCCGAAATTGGGCCCCGAGGCACCTTCTATATCCCTTGCCTCCCATGTCGGACCCCGAAGCCCCATTCCCATGCAGACAAGATGTATGACAGATGCATTGATGGAACTTTCCATGCACTCACTCGCGTTCACTGACGAGGCGGGCTCCACCTCTTCGGTAGCTTTTCGAGTTCATGGATGCCATAAATTACCAAACTTCAACCCCCCCTCCGTCTATACTTCTCTTTTCCCTCTCAACATTCTTATCCATTACACTTCACACCTCAAGCTACAACACCAACTCGGTCGCCACATCTTCCCTTCCCCAGAACCTCTACCCATCCACACGACTCAGCATCTCGCCTTTCCCTCTCAACCTACTTTCTCCCCACACTTCAAGCTCACACACCAACTCTCGCCACGCCTTCCCTTGTTCAAAACCTTCCCTCGTCCACACGACTCATCCTCTTGACAACACCATCCACCCGCAATCACACCATGTCGAACACAAGCAGCACAATCTGGGCCGTTATCCCCGCGCCCGCACCACCGGCAGAAGCCACTCCCGCCGCATCGCCATGGCAAGTCACCCTGACTGTCCTCACCGAACAGGCACTAGCCATTGCACGCGATTCCTCCGGCCCCCCTCCCAAGCCCGGGTTTTCGTCCATCCGCCGGTCATCATACTCGTCGAGCCCATCTACTCCCGGCCGTGATGAGGTGGTCGAGATTCCCGAGGTCCTGAACTCGCAGGAAACGCTCGAGTTCTTTGGTCTCCGGCCCGACCTGGCCGGGGAACTCTACGAAGATTGGCTCGAGTTCCAGCAGACGCCGGGAGAGCTGGGATACGGGGAGGACATCATGTCCTTCGCATTTGATTACCTCAAGTATCAAGCGAGAGGAATGGAGTTCACGCGGTTTTCCACCGTCGATGACTGGCGGCAAGTTCTTGCCGAGCTGGGCGTCAGCCGCCGGTTGGCCGATGCCATTTTCGACGCCAACTGCGCCGAGATCCGCAAGTCCAGGTCGCCGCCCGACTGGGTCCTGGACACATTTCAGATTGCCTGGGACTTCTTGCGGGTGCTGAACGCGCGCATTCTCCGCCGGGAGATGGAGAAGGACGGCCTCGTCCCTCCCTTGCCGAGCACCGCCCCCGCTGCTCGCGATGGGAGGGTCACGCTCCGGAAGGGAGGAGCAATGAGTCGACTGGCCTCTGTTTTCATGGAGGACGGATCTCTTTACATCTCCGACGTCTTGTCTGGCGCGCCCACACAGTTCCACCACCAGAGGCACAATCTCTTGTGTTTAACAGACCTTGCCTATGCCGAGAAGTGCGCCAGCTTCTGTCATCTCCGCGTCCCCGCCGAGGATGGAGGCGTTCTCGCATTCGCCATACCGGACGAGCTCTTTTCGGGGCTCAAAGAAGCCGAGAACCGGGACTGGCAGCAGCTTGTCTGGTGGGCACAGCGTTGTCCGTACGTGGTGGGGGAGCATCCCCCAATGTCGCTAGCTCCATACCTCGAGGCGCCGCTGCTGATCGGGTACATGTGCCGAGTGCCACCACATGTGATTCAGCAGCTGCCCAGCTCTGGCCAACTTTATGGACAGCATTTAAGGATCCGAGGGGGCCACGACGCAATTCAATTTTTATTTCAGTCGTGGGAAGTCCAGCAACAGATCCAGGCCCAGTGTGCCGGATGGACTTGGCTTCGGCCTCAAAATGAATTAGAGGAGCTTTTTATACCATAATATTAGTAGTCCGGGGTTTGGTTGTTGGCGAAAGGCGTTTGAGATAGTTGCCAGCCATATATTTGGTGAAGGCTCTGAAGTTGGAACTTGGAGCGTTTACTTCTGTTGGATGGGACTAGCGTACTTGGGAGAGGTTAGTAGATACTTGCCAAGAACACATAATCACCTGTTGCTTGAGGCCCTGAAGTTGGAACTCAAAGCTTGCAGTTATCATGACGTTAAATATGACTCACTTGCTTGGAGAAAGGTCTCGCACTTCCATGACTTGGCCTGGCCCACAGATACCTACCCTGCTCGAGTTTACATGAGACGTGCAGATTTGGCATGTGCATAACACAGGTATGCCGCGGCCTTTGGTCAAAAGGACATAAGAACTTTCCTCATCTCTGCATCAGGACACCTGTCGAGTCTCTGCATACTAATCTTAGGGCAACCAAACCCCTATCTAGAGTTTGGTGTCAAGTCTTATTGGATTGTGCCCGTCCAAACCGTTCCCTTTTTCTCCTCACCGCAGGCACAACAACAGAAACCCGAAACCTTTCCTCTTCATCCCAGACACACAACAGAGAGAACCCCCGCCGACCATGCCACCATCACCCCCTCCTCAAAAAGCTCCCAACCCCCTCTCGTCCCTCCCCCTCTCATCCCTCCCCCTCTCTTCCTCTCCCTCATCCTCCCCCTCTTCTCCTTCCGCGACAGATCCTCGCCCTAACCAAGCACGCCCCGCCCACCAGCCGCCTTCTCCATCAGCCCGACGCACAAGGCCGCGGGCACTTCCAGCGCCTGCTGCTCTCCATGACGGTCCCCTGCAACATGCCGCGCGTCTTCCACGTCCGACCCGACCGGCCCCCTCCAATCTCAGCCCCCTGTTCAACTCCCTCCGCGACTGCTTCGGCCAACCCCTCGTATCTACCGCCGCGGCCGAGACTTCCGCGTCCTCCAGCACGTCGTCCGCGGGACGTGGTCTAGCCACTTGCGGCGCTCGCTCGTGGAGCGTGACCGAGAGCAAATGAAGGCTGGCACATGGGGACTGGGATTGCCCCCGGCGGACGCCACTCGTCGAACGGGACTAGATTGTGAGGATGGGAACCGGGCCGGGCCGGGCCAGCACACGGGGGGGCAGCCCCCCCCGGTGCGTGTATCTTGATCTCACTCCTCGTGAGCGTGTAGCCATTGGGGCCTAGGACGGTCGTTAATAAGAACAACAACAACAACATCGCGGATGTGGATGATTGGGTAAGGGAGGCTGGTGTTGAGTGAGCCCCTCCTGCGAGGGGTGGAAAGACTCGCGATATCAGGATGGGGGGGCTGGGGCGAGCGGTGCAGGCAGTTTGTGTTAGGTCTGTGTAGTTGCAGATATAAGTGTCCAAAGCCTTGAGATAGTCCGTGATAGAAGGCAAATAGGTAGTTTCCCGGTGGGGGTGTCCTCTCTCTCTCTATCTTAGATCCCTAAAAGGAGCTCCTCCTCTAAAACCCGAGACACGACAACAAAAGGAAAAAGAAAACACCAAAAACACAATAGCAGAAGTGTCAAAAGAAGATGTCCTTGTCCCCACACACCCAATGTAAACGCAACGCCTCGCTCAAATAAATGCATGACGGACCAAATACCTCCCTCCCTCCCTTCTTCATGTAGTATATAGGTGATATGTGCGGTTGGTGATACAGAAATGTACAAACGACAGTGATAGCAGTTGTTGACGTCCATTAACATCAAGACGCCTTGTGCCCCCCGTTGGTGGGATACCCTTCCACCAGTTAGCACAAGCCACAATGGCAGGAAAGGGGAAACTTACACCAAGAGCAAACAGCAATAATAAAATACAGACAAATCAACAACATCCCCTCCAGCCAATGACTCTTGCCGTCGGCAATGAGATAGTTGACCAAGAGAACCGACACAAACAGGACGGCCACCTGGAAAATGTCAAATGACAGCGTCATGTTGTCGATACCCATGCCCCACCCGATAATGACGAGCAGGGGAATGAGAAACAACGCGACCTGCATCGACGAGCCGACGGCCACACCAATGGCCAGATCCATCTTGTCCTTGACGGCGACCGTGACGGCCGTGGCGTGCTCGGCGGCGTTGCCAACGATGGGGAGCAGAATGAGGCCGACAAACTCCTCGCTGACTTTGCCGCCCTCGGTGACGGCGCTGATGCCGTCCACCATGTACTCGGCGCAGAACGCAATGATGACGGTTGAGATGAGCAGGGTGGCGACGGCCACGATGAAGTGGAGCTGCGGTTCTTCCTGTTCGTCCTCCTCTTCGCGGTGCCCCTGGGGGTTTGTCGTCAACATGTCCCTCAATCTCTCCTGGTCGGTTACCGATGGGTTGTGTGCGCCCATGATCCCGGCAGCACCAACCAGGCCCTGGGCAACAGCCCCTTCCTTGAGCGCACCGGCTCTCCTGAACGGTCTGGCTTCGACCTTTTGGCTCGTCTCGGCGAAGACGCTGGAGTGGGTCTTGAGCTGGAAAAGGAGGTAGGCGGCATAGACGACTGGTATTGTTAGCTTCCCAGACGGCAAGAAAGGACCCAAGTTTCAAAGGGGAGCAAACATACAGAGCAAGATCATCGAAGTGCCACGCGAGAGCTTAGCCACGTCGCCTTGGGGGGTATTGCTCGCCAAGTCAAACACGGTGGGCACAATGACAGCTGCCACAGCGAGGGCAAGCAGGCTGGCGGCAGTTTGTGCGACGGTTGTGTTGAAGTACTGCTCCTGTCTCCTGAGGCCGCCAAAGAGGAAGCACATTCCCTGTCAAAGTTAGACAGGCACAGACACGTGCGTGGTTGCACACATTACCATTCTGTAACTGACGTCAGCATCGGGCCGGATTGTGAGGGCAGCAGGATGACTTACACGAGCAAAAGGTTGGACAAGATACTCCCGATAAGGGAGGTCTGCACAATGACCACCTTTTTGTCAATGAGAGCGATGATGGCCACAATGAGTTCCACGGCATTGCTAGGCGAAGCATTAGCACCCGACACCCAAGCAAAAAAAGAGAGACCTCCTACCCAAACGTGGCATTGAGCAAGCCGCCCAACGTCTCACCCGTGCGAAGGGCAATCTCCTCGGTCGCAAAGCTCAGCATGGCCGCGAGCGGGATAATGGCGACAAAGTTGACGACAAACACAGCCACCCCCCCAACCGACGGAACATAGTTGATGGCAATACCAACAGGCGCAGCCACCAACAAGACATTGAGCCACGAGTTGAACAAGGTGCGCCGAATCTGGTTCCTGACGGTAAACGGCTCCTTGGGAGTGAGGTGCTTGAAAAAGGTGCGGTCCTTCTTGGGCTCAGCCTGAGACGGCGACAGGTCTCTGCTGCTGCGGCGACCGTTGCGACGACGGACGGCAGACGTTTCCGAGGTGGCCATGGGGGAACCGCTGGCGGTGGCAGCATCGTGGCCGTCGCTATCGGTGTCGGTGGGGACCCCGCGCTGCGATTCGAGCTGGCTGCCGGCGGACCAGGGTTCCGGTTTGGGCTTGCCCATGAAGACGTGCCGGAAGAAGGTCTTTAGGTTGGAGTCTCCCTTGGGGTTGGCGCGGCTCGCGCTGTGGGCGGCGCGCTTGATCTCGAAAGCATTGACTATTGAAGGCATGTTTAGTCGGGGTGGTGACGTGATGTTGGTGGTGACGCTAAGCGCGATTCAGGCGAGTGGAAGCTGGTGAGACTGGGCCATCGATGATGGCTTCCAAGCTGTGGAAAGGCCCGACGATGGGATTGGGCAGAGGAAAGCCGGGAATACGCGCAGGGGGAGACAGAAATGAAGTGGAGCGAGTTCAGGATTTTGGTTGTGGAGGAGATGCTTACAAGACATGGAGACGACAAGCTTGAGTTCTCAAAAAAAAAAAAAAACAAGGGTGAAAACAGTCAAAGACTGTTGCCGTGGTGGCCCTCGTCGCGACCGAGTGGAGCGATCTCCAGCGAACTTCAGACGAGCCTACAACCCGCGTCACAAAACCGATCGATCGTATCGGCGCAGACGGAGAGAAACGAGACTAATTCCTCGCCATAGGAGTGAGGTGAGTCGAGCTGGTATGAAGTTGGAAGAAGACGACGGCCCGAGGGAAATTCGAACGGCGGAAATAAGAGCCGTCAAGTACGTCGCGTCGGGAAAGTAGGATCCGAGTCGGGACCCCCCGGCGATTGGAGGGAGGGATCCAAAACACCGTGGTAGGACAGCAGGGACAGGTAGGTGGTATATACTGGGTGAAGGTCTTCACAAGGTCGAGACGGTAAGAGATGAAGGTGATGAGAGGGACGAGAAGAGATGGACATGGGAGAAGAAGAGGTCTGTCTGTCTTGTCGTCCCTTCAAACCGGCAGCCATCAACGACGGGTAAATGTCGCAAGCCAAACCCGTCATCCCAATCAGGATGGACAGATGGGAACGGGGCTTGCCAGCATGCAGCTTCTGCTCGTGCTTCTGCTTCTGCACAAGAGAAGCTGCAGCTTTCAAGCACCTCTGCTTGCCAGCTCTCAGGTACACACGTCCTCACCCTGCACCCCTCACCGCCGGTCCTGTCCTGTCCCGCAAAGCCAATCCAGCGTGGCACCGCTGTCAAACCCGTCACACCACCCTCTCCTTCATCTTGGCCCAACACATTCCCAGAATTCCCTAGCCCCCAGATCGTGCTACTGCCCAATGTCTCACCCAGGCTAGAGGCAAATGCAACATCTCCACGTCGTTGGTCCCCAATTGTACCGATGGAGGTTTTCCCTCCGATGACGTCGACCAAACCACGTCGCCAGGACAAGTCGACCGACCATGGCAGACGTCTTGATGGCGCCAAGCAGCCAAGCTATCAAACCATAAAACAAGCCTTTGCCAAGGTGTGGCCCGAAAGCCACAATGCTTGTTTTTTTTTCATCTCCATTGAGCCATCTTGGCGAAATACCTCGACTGCATCCCCCACATCTCTCACGATTCAGTCTGCCGGTCCGAGACATCCAAACATGAGGCCATCACGACACCCTGTGTGGATTAGGTAGTGGTATCATAACTTCTCCTTTCCAGTCTCTCGGTGCCTCTAAATAAAACCCACAAAGGCCACCAACGCCATGCAATGTCTCCCCATGACTACCCCCTCATAACTCCCCCCTACGAAGACCCCAAAATCCTCGAATACGCATCCTCCACCTCCCCCGCCAGCTCCAACAACGACACAATCACAATCTGATGCGTCAGATTCGGCAACCTCTCGCGATGCAGCCCGATCCACTCCAACGGCGGCGTCGCCTCGCCCATATCCCTCAGCTGCGGCGTCTCAATCACCGGCGGCACCAGCGCCGTATACTCATACCTCGACACCGGCACCTTGACCTCTGCCGTAATCTTATTCTCCCCCACCCCTCCCCCCTCCTCTGCCTCCGGCACCCCCGTCACGCGAATCGCCGTAACCGCCGGCAACTCCCTCCCCCACGTGCGCGCGAGCGTCTTTGCATGGTTCGCCCACATCCCCCTGATGTAGCTAATCCGGCTATAATTCCACCCGACCTCGACTTTCCCCTCGAACGCGCTCTTGAAGATGTAGTCAATCTGCTTCTGATCCGGCCGCTGCCACGTCTGCATCACCGCCTCGACCTGCGGCACCTTCAGTATCGTGCCGCCACGCGACCCCGTGACGCTGGCCACCACGTCCTCGACCGACAGCTCGCTGAGCGCCTTGGGCGCGCCGGCGGCCCGCACCCCGGCCAGCCCGATGCGCAGCTGGCCGAGGGTTAGACCCAAGACGCTGTGGATGCGTCCGTCGTCGACGATGCTGGCCGCGAAGCGCGCCTGCGCGTTGAGCGCCTCCATCTTGAAGACTTGGTGGTCCGAGAAGGTGTTGGGGAAGACGCCGAGGTTGAGCGCCTTGAGCGTGACGACCACATCCGTGTCGAGGGAGATGGGGGATTTGGAGAGGGTGCCGTCGTCGTCCCGCGCCGCGCTCACGGGGATGCTGAGGCGGTGCATGACGGCCACGGCGGGCGCCGAGACCGACTTTCGCTTCATGAATTTCTCAATCTCCTTGAGCGACGTCTCAAAGTTGGCGCGGCGCTCCTGCACGAGCCGCTGAAAGGCCTGATAGACGGCGACGACCTGGGACGCCGAGCTGGTGGTGCCAAAAACCTGGACGGCCTCGCCGTCAAAGATGGCCACGAGCCGGTCGCCGCTGCCGTCGCGGCTGCGGCGGACGTTGTACATGAGGAACTCGAGCGACGTGATGTCGGCGATCAGAAACGCCTGGTAGTCAAACGCCGCCTTGATGCGCAGCTGGCTGAAGCCGACCGACGCCTGGATCATGGGCGTCTCGTTGAGCGCCGCCTCGCGCTCCGGCCACTCGATCGACGTGCGCAGCCGAAAGTCCTGCAGCGCCACGAACCCGCTCATGCGACCCGTGCTCTCGACGCCAATCATCTTGAACCCCAGGCACAGGTTCTGCTCCCAGTCCGACGTCTTCTTGGACGACACCCAAAAGTCCGTGATGGCGAAGCTGGCCTTGCCCAGCGCCTGCCCCAGGTCCACGTCGATCTTGAGCGCCGAGATGGAAATGCTCGCCGTCCACGGGAACGCCGCCGTGGCCGCCACCTGCTGATACCGCTGCACGAGCCGACCCTGCGACGTCTCCGTGACCAGCTTGGGCAGCGCCGACTCGGCCCCGCTCATCATCTCGCGCGGCAGCCAAATCTCGCGAAAGAGCATAAAATCCTGCAGCTGCTTCGCATTCACAGAAACCTCCATGGGGCTGACCTTGAGGATGGCCGACACGCCGCTGGTGCCGCTGACGTGTTTGCTGTTCATGAGCGACACGACAATCGACTCGACCTTGAAGCTGCCCGTCGACTCGCGCGAGTACACGTGCTGCACCGACGCCTGGAGGTTGGTAAAGGCACCCGAGATGGCAAAGAAGTTGCCCTGGTCCATCGACCGCACCGTGCTGACCGTGAAGTAGACGTCCTCGAAGCTCGCCGTGGCCGCCACGCGCGCGATGGGCTGGCAGCTCAGCGAAAACTCTTGCTTGCAGATGCGCAGGCCGAGGTTCAGCTTCATGCGCCCGAGGACCGCCGTCGGGTCCGTCGTCAGGATGTTATCCTCCTCTGTGGGTTTGGCTTTCTCAGGAGTCTCGCGCGTCGGCGTCTTCGCGCTTGGATTGCCTTCGCGGGCATCGCGTCTGCTGACAACCTTCTTGATGCTGTCGCTAATGTCGATGACCAGGGGCACCACCGAGGGGTACAGGATGTTGTTGGAGGCGTCAATCTTGATCTCGCCGTAAAGCGACGGGTCTTCCTTGCCATTGTCGCGGAACTCGACCTTGAGCGCAAGACCGGGCGACCGGAGGGCAGTGCTAGAGGCAAAGTCGTCTTGGCCAAGCTGGCCACGCTTCCCGCCTCCGCCGAGAAAGTTGGACCGCGTGGCAGACACGATATCCTCCGGTGTCTTGTGTCCGGTCAGGTAAAAGACGGCGCCCGCAAAGTCGGCATCCACGAGGAATGATTCAAGCCTCCTACTGCCTAGGATGCTTCTCTGCCGTGGAACTTCCGGCGGTTGCTCTGGAGGTGACGCCGGCGAGGTGACCGTGGTCTTCGCCGGGATCCAGTTCTGCGAAGCCCTTTGCACATTTTCGATCGACGTGCTTATCGACTCCTGCAGCTTGGACGCTGGAATGATGAACCCCGACGTCACCCGAATGTCGACCGACTTGCCCACAGCTTGAAAGGCAAGTCGCCGGGCCTCGGCCGTGGATACGTAGGCGACATTGAATATGACTTCTGGCAAGCGTGCCGAGTTGGCAGAGCGGAACGTCTTGTCGTGGTTCGGAGGCAGCATTTGGAGCTGGAGATTCTCAATCGTCAGCCTGGCCGAGTTTCTCGTCTTGGTTCCGAACTCGATCCTTTCGAGCGAGAGAACCAGGTCCTCTTCGCCCGAGCCGGCGTCTGCGCCCCCTTTGTTGACCAGCCATGCGACTTGGATGTCGCGTATCTCGGATGTGTACGTGATGGACGACAGGAAGGCGTCAATGATGTCCGGGTCCTCTTCCTCCTCGGCGTCGTTGATAGCAATCCGAGGCTTGGATTGCCTCAGCTTCCGCAGATACTCGCGCTCCCGGGATGTGTCGAGGTCTTTGATCTTGTCCCCCATGTACCCGAGGACGTCCACGACCGTGGAAGCCGTTTCGGGCGACAAGTTGATCTCGAACGCGTCGCTCTTGATGTCAAAGAACCGCCTGTCCTTGCCATGTTCGCCCGGTCTCGAGGATGCCGTCACGAGCGCCCCGAACCCCAGATTTCCCACCGACTCCATCGCCTCCGCAGTTCCTCTGCGAATCTCAAAGGCAATGTGCCGAAGATGGACGTGGAATTCTGGATACGTCAGGATTGGGCCGTGCTGCTCGACTCGGTTGGCGAGTCGAAGATGGACGCTGTCAAGCGCGAACAGAATGTGGGCGAGCGGCGCTTGTTTGGACTTTAGGGGACTGTTGCCAAATATTTCCAGCCCGGCGAAGGTGAGATTGACAGAATACGCAAGGGGCGCTGCCTCAACCTTGGGCGGTCTCGTGGCCACGACTCTCTGACGTCGCACCCCTGTGATCTCTTCAAAGTGCTCCTGGATCATCTTGACCTGTTGCTGCAGCTCACCGATCGTGTTGGAGATCTCGGGTCGATTGAGAGCCGAGAGGAGGCTGTAGACGGCAGAGGCATCCAGCTGCACCAGTTCGAGCGACGCAAACACGCTGATCGAGTGCTCCCCACGATCCATGTGGCTTCTAACTCGACCGTTTGTCGGGGGGATTTGGAGGAGAGATATGCTTCGAGCAGCATTGTTCACCCTGACCAGCATCTCGTGCGAGTTCTCCTTGATGTCAAAGTCAAAGATGATTTCCTTGCCAAAGTTGGCCGCCATCGCCGCTCGCGATACCGTGCCGTTGATCGTGTACGTGAGATGACGAAGCAGAGGAAAGCTCATGGTATACTGGTCCATGAACATGGCAACATTGACCCTGAAGGCGGACAGCCGTTCGGATATCTTCTTCTTCGTCGGTGACACCGGCTTTGGCGAAGATGGCAGCTGGGACTTGAGCCGGTAGAGCTGTGCAATCTCATCTTGCACCACAAGGTCCAAAACCTCTGCGAGGTTGATCGGGTCCTGTCTGACGGTCAGGCTAAGGTATCGGTTGCTAGCCGTTGCCTTGATGGTATGGCAGTCAGTGGTGTCTGTCGTCTGAAGCTCATGAGAGACGAATAAGCTGGGCTTTTCCGTGGTGAATTTGGCTAGCCCCTGAGAATGACTGCGGAGACTAGACGCGATTGTGTCGCAACTGGCGATAAGATTGGTGTCCATCCGGTCGGCGGCGCCTTGTCTTCTGAGCAGAGAAGCTGTTATCTCGCGCCCGGTAGACGTCGCGTGAAGGTTGATGGCCTCGACGGTGACTGATCCGTGGCCCAGGGAGAAGACGCAATGGACTTCCTCTTCTCGAGACTTTTTCGACATGGCTGCCACTGGGGGTGCGACTGCTCCAGGCGTTGGGGATGGGTGGGACTGCATCTTCTTGACCATCCGTAGGACTTCGTTTGCCATCTCGCAGAGCTCCCAGTTCACGTTGACTGCCGCATCTGCACAAAAGATGGTCATGACGGTCGATGGAGCGGTGTCCTGCGGGTCGCTTCCGGGTGCTCCTGGAGCTGGTATCTTCCTCTCAATCCTCGCCGTCAGCTCCAAAAAGCTGACTTCGTTTTGCCTTGGGCCCGGGTCCAGGGCGAGTTGAAGCCGTCTGAGCTTGACAGCGGCGATGGTTGGCCGACTGGGGGAGGACTTTGATATGGTTTCTGACGGCCCAAACACCTGGTTCAAGATGATGCTGTATTCGAGGTTGTCCAAGTCCCAGCTGCGCCACTTATGCAAAGCAGAGACCACCTCCTTTCTGACGGCAACAGGATCCAAGTCGTTAGCAGGGCCTAGACAGTCGAACCTCGTTCGCTCCTTGTCGTTGAGAGATCGCAACGCCCAAATCTGACGGAGCCGCATCGCAATTTTCCACGAGTCAAATGTGCGCAGATGTTGAGAAGCCGAACGAAGAACGGCCGAGGGACGGATCAGGAATGATGGGTCAGGAACCTTTTGGCCGCTCTTGACAAGGTCTCGGACCAGTTCCTGGATCCGACAGCGCTCTTGCGACGAAGATTTGGCGAACAGGTCCGCGATTTCCGACCCCAGAGTTTTGGTGCGATTGACCAAGGACGCAAAGTATTCCATCTTCTCCGACGAAGCATTGGCTTGGATGTTTCCGACGTCGACATCGATGTAGCTCACAGTCTTGCCACCGACAGAGGCCATGACATTCTCAATTTGAGCGAGGGCCACCGCCTGCGGTTCTTCCATGCCGTTGCTCCTCTCGACCGCCGATAAACCTATCGAGCCTAGCCTCAGGTGAAACGATTCACGGGTTCTTTTCGAGGTAGGCCCCAAGGCTTCGCTCCATTTCGTCTCTGATCTTGATGCGAACGCGAGGCTGGTGATGGCCAGGTCAAACTGATCCTGCTCCTCCTCCGACGGTTCTCCCGAGCTCAGATCCGAATTGATGAAGCGCACGCTGGCTCGCGGCAACCTCACTAGGAGATCCTGCACCTGCCCTTTAAGCTTTTGCTCTTTTTGCATGCTGAATATCTCCTTCATCGAGTCCATCTGGAGAGAGTCGATGATATTGTCGGGGTCGGTAGTCTGCAAAGCAGCGAGTAGCGCGGCCACCTGTCGCAGGGAGGTGGGATTGCAAAAAGCCGTGAGACCCAAAGGCAGCTCCAGAACAACACTGGAGTAGGCGAAATCCTCGCTCACAAGCTCGGGGTCGACATCCCCTAGGTCAAAGTCGAGAGCGGGTTCTTCCTCCTGGTCGTCCACCTCCTCGATACTCTGCATCATTGCCTCGCCATGCTGAGGCCTCGCATTTTCGAGCGGAAAATAAGGTGCAAAATATGGGCTCGAGAAGGCGACGGTATTGTGAGAGACGTCTTGACGGTCTGTGTAGTCGCCAGGCGCGCTGTAAAAGGCAGAGTGTCGTGTGGACGCTGACCGTTCTCGGATGTGGGCTCTGCCGCTCTCGCCAGCTGGGTCTGTCAATGTCAGAGGCCGAAGGCCGTCCGGAAATCTTGTCTTGACGCTGGATCGCTTGGAGCTCAGAGGTTCGACAATGCTGCTCGTGCTGGAGCTCGTCAAGGACAGGAATGAGCTTTTTTGACGCGGTCTTCTGGAACGCCTGGAAGAGACCTTGGAGCTGAGTGACGACCTGTCGCTCTCGAGGTCCCCTGTGGCAATCGGCAGCGGAACAGGGGGCACGCTCTGAGCTGGAGGATCGACATCAACGGGCACGAAGTCGTTAAGAAGGTTCGGCTGCAGGAGGAACGGAGTCCTATGTGTCCGCTGGTCTTCTCGGCGCACAAGCTCTTGCTGCAACTTTCGCTCTTCCGTAAAGTTGGCCTTCCGGCCTATCACGGCCACCCTGACGCTCGTTTCCAAGAGCGCGTTTGTTTCGACCGGGTGTTGTGACCGGGCTTTGTGCCTCGAAGCCGACTCGGCATTGACACAGGACAGTTTGATGCTGGGTATCTTGATATCAGCGCGCTTAGAGTAGTGCGAGCGGGCCCAGTCATTGAACTTGACGTCGATTTCGCCTGCCGAAAGGAGGAATGCCGCGTCGTCAATGCGAATCCAAAGCCGCAGAGACTGAACTGCCGCACGGAGGAAGGTCACATCGTAGAGCACCACAGAGGCAAGAGATATCAAGGCGTTTTCGTCGTCGTCGAACGAGAACGCAAAGGCGTTGGCTCCGCTGATGAGGGTTGTCAGGAACTCGGCGGTACACTCGCCAGTGACGTCACCTGCCGAGATGTCCCAGTTGCACAGATATGTGGGCTCTGTAGGAGGAAGGCCAAAGAGTCTGTGGCCGTATATGTGCAGCCCGTCGATGAAGAGCTGTGTACTTGAGGTTGATGCGATAGGGGTTTCGGCTCCCGCATCCGCGCTCCCCAGAGACAGGTTCAGGGGTGCCACGGTCAAATCCAACTCCATGTAATAGTTTGTGAACCGAAGGTCGAGGGCGAGGGTCGCCGTGTCGATTTGTACGTGGTCCTGGGAAGAGTATAGGTTCGCCGGCAAGAGAAGTTTGGGGTCGTCCGCCCTTATGCTAAGAACGACATCCAAGTCATTCGATTTCTTGGGCGGCGGGTTGTTGAGAGCTTCGGCCGCTGGGTTGGCTGCTTTGAGACGCATGGCTTGCTGGTGTTCTTCCAAGGTCTTGAAGTGGACATCGTCGCCAAAGTAGTTGTCCTTAACCTTCATGAAATATCGAACGACGAACCCATAGAAATGGACGATTGGGGACTGTCCCGTCACATTCAGAAGCAGCGTGTCGGTGTTTTCAGGCGAGGTTGTCGAGTTGTAGTTGTAGCTGCCTTCAATCACCAAGTTTTCCAGCTGTGCAATGTCCTTGCACGACAGGAACGACGTTTGAGTGTTCCACGAGGGCAGCTGGAGACTGAAAATCCCCGTTTCTGCTCGAATATCGAATGGAATCGTGTTTCTGCTTGGCTTGTATATGTCAAGAGGAATACATGTCGCGCAGCGAAGAAGCGGGCTCTTGATGACGATGTATGCATTATCCGATAGGTCGGTGGGGTTGTCAATGATGTTGGCGTCGTTGACGTTGAGGAAAAGCTGCACGTTGCGTAGCTGGAGGTCGAGATGATACTTGAAGGGAGTGAAGACCAGGTAGTCGGCGGGAGGGCCACTCGCCCAGTCATCGACGAGGTCGGTGAGAAGGAAGATGTGATCGCGGAGAAGGAAGAGCTCGAGATCGTCGCTGGCTATGTTGAACCGCCATTGTCGAAGAGCATTCCACCGCAGTGGATTCGACAAATCGCAGGATATCTTCTGACGACCGGACCTCCAGAGACGCTGGTGGTTGATGCTGCTGGATATCTCGGAACTCGGAATGTCGACGTTGAGGTTGTTTGAGTACCCAGTGCTGGATGCTACCATGTCCATCGAGTAGGATATGGTAGTGTTCGCAGTGACTTTGACGTCCAGCCACCCCGGGGGTCGCGGATGGGCAACAGGAGTCTTGTCTGACTTTCTCGACCGGTTCTTGGGTTTCTTGGACCCAAAGGCGGGGCTGTCCTTGGTGTCGGGCTCTTTCCCCTTCCACTTCCAGTTCTTGGAAGCCTCCCTGACGGGAATGCGGATTGTCACTTCGTCTTCCAACTCCACGTACAGCTTGAACTGGGTCGGGACACGGTATGAGCCTGCAGCCAAGCGACGCGCGGGCACAGAATCTTTGCAGAGACTTGGGGCAAAGGTCCGCTGCAGATCTGCCCTCAGCCGGTCGGCCCAGGGACCGTAATTGACAGATCCGCCTTTGATCGAGAGATTGATGGACCAAGCAGGCGGATCACTGCCGTTGATATTGGCAGTCGCTGTCCCGTTCTCTTGGCTGTGGGGCGAGGTGCTCGGTCGGACTTTGGAGACCACGTCCCAAAATATCACCAACGAGGCCTCGGGGCTGTCGAGCAGTGTTGGGACGGCGGCATATTCAGAAGATGCCCAGAGAGCCTTCTGGTCGTCGACGAGGTACCGTGAGAGCCCCTGCCAATGGCTAGAGCCGGGGACCTGGCTCGCGGCAGTGCCGAGGCCCCTCGTGGAATTGAGAGAAATTGAATCGACCGATCTCTGCCAGTAGGGAACCAGGTCCCGAAGTCTGCCCAGAACCCGGCGCCTCTGTTGATGCAAAAAGGACCGTTTCGGGGGAGGGGCTGACCCATGCTTCTCCCTCGTTGCGCGTTCCGCCTGCTCTTCCCGGAAGTCCTGATTGTCCTTCATCTCGATCACGGGGTGCTCAAACTTGAGTCGATAGATTTGGCGGTATGGATCCTGTGTTTTGGTCTCGGAGGCGTCAATCTCGCCGGCAAAGCCCCCCGCCTTGACGATGAGAATGGCCTTGGTGTTCTCGTTGCCTACCACCACAGCCGCCTTTTCGCAGGACAGGTGGATTGGAAGCAGCTGGAGAAAGAGAGGAAGCTCGCCCATGCCCCCCTCCTCGTCGGTCGAGCCGTCCAAGTGACTGGGCGGACCAGTTGATGCCAAACTTGATGGCCGGGTGGGGTGTGCGTCGCTTCGAAGTACGGCACCATTGCTTCGCGTCGCTGCCGTTTCCCCTCCAGCCACGGCGTCTTCCGAGTTCTCAAAGCGCCTCGTCCGTCTTCTTGTTGACTGGGTGGGGACTCCGTCCAGTTCGTCCTCATTCCCTGCTGCTTTGGGCCCCGCCGTCGGGACGCCATCGTCGGTTTCCACGAGACCGGCCAGAATGGAATCATACGCAGGGGTTCTGTTGTAGATGAACCACTCGAGGCCGAGGAGGGCTACGTTGATGCGGCATGGTAGCTTTGGGGACGTCGCTTCGGCGTCAGCGTCGGCGTCGGCATCCCTCCCAACAGCCTTTCCCTGTCCAACGTTGACCTCGCGTACCCTCCACAGCCAATAGGCCCATGTAATGTGGCCATTCTGGACCACTATGGTCTCGTTGTTTCCGTGGTATCGGAGGCCGGTGAAAAAGATGCGCCCAGCGAGGAGGGATATTTGGAGAGCCTTGATGTCGATGTAGACGCCGTACTGGTGCCAGGTCCAGGTCCTGATGGCCCAGGAAACGATGGAGGCGAACACTCTGTTGAAGTAGAGCAGAAAAATCACCGACCTTGGCCCGTCAGCAAAAGCAACACCTCTGAAATAGGCCCCGTCCACACTTACAAGGCACCACATGCGAGGAGGGTCCCAAGAAAGGGGCTTCATCCCACGACCCGTCAGCAAGGCATTCGGCATGATCGATTCGGCATGCGTGTGGTACATACCCATTGAACTCGGGCCTGAGCATCGGGGCCCTGGTATCGCTGCTGCTCGACATGGTCGACAGCCTTCCCCGAGCGAGGTCGGGTCTGTCGTCGGCCAAGGTTGAAGCATCGACTCGCGCTTTTAGTCGTCTCGTTCGCGATGCGAGGCGTCGTCCATGGTCGGAGGAATTGGTCGGTTAGGATATTGGGCAAGCTAGATCATGGCGTGAGTCGTCATGGGAGTCTTTCGTGGAGCTGCGCAGCTCGGAAAGCTCTGTGTTCTGGGCTCTTCAAGATTTGGGGACGATTGGTGTTGAAGCTCTATCGCATCGCGTCACGTCCAATTCAACATCCATGCAGCCCTGAACGACCGTGCAGCACCCCATGCAGGCCGCTAAACGCCCCCACCACCGCAAAACAATCCCGTCTCAGGTCATCCCGGCAGGCATCGGGTCATTCCACTGAGGCACCAGTGCTGCCCCCAAGCTCCCGTCCCATCAACCGCCACCCGTTTGGGTGCAGTCGTCATCAGCACGGGCCCACGAGACACACTTCTGAGTAGCTCTCGTCTCGCAACACCATCTCTCCGCGCCAACGACTCTTTGCCAGAATCATGTACTAGGGGTCCAGGTGCCCCCTTGCGCATCTTCGAAGCACCTCCGTCCTCCGTCCCCCGTCGCGAGGGCCAGCCGCGGAAATGACGGGAGGTACAGGCCAAAAGTTCGAGGCGACGGCGACATGGATTGCCGGCGTCGCGTCTGTTATCGCGACCATCATCTCCATCGTGTGAGTAGTTGCATCCAGCCGGCAGTTCTGCCCCTTTGCCACTTCGGAAGGCTAACCTTGTGTGTTACTCAGCTCGATATGGCTCCAAACGTACGATCATATATCCCCTATTCTTCGACGAGATGATGCGGCTCAGGGACTGACGGCCGCACAGCAAGAACTATCGGAAGCCTCTTTTGCAGCGATACGTCGTTCGCATTCTGTTAATGTATGGACGTCTAGACGATCAATCCCCCCCCGGGAAGAATACATCACTGACTAAATCATACATGATCCAGGGTTCCCATATACTCAATCTCGTCATGGGTCAGCATGGTCTCGCTCCAGGCGGCCGCGTTCCTTGATCCCGTCAGGGACATGTACGAGGCCTTCACCATCTACACCTTCTTCCAGCTCCTCATCAACTACCTGAGCGGCGAGCGGGCTCTGATCATCATGACACACGGTCGCGAACCGGTCGACCATCTTTGGCCCCTCAACCACGTCCTCCCCCGCTTCGACATCTCCGACCCCCACACGTTTCTCGCCATTAAGCGAGGAATCTTGCAGTATGCCTGGCTCAAACCGGTACTGACACTCGCGGCAATCATCATGAAGGCCACCGGGACATACCAGGAGGGCTACATCTCGCTCAAGTCGGGCTATCTCTGGAGCGGTATCATCTACAACATCAGCGTCACCGTGTGCCTCTACGCCCTGGGGCTCTTTTGGGTGTGCATGAACCAAGATCTCAAGCCCTTCAGACCGGTGCCCAAGTTCCTCAGCATCAAGCTCATCATTTTTGCCTCGTACTGGCAGGGCTTCTTCCTGTCCATTCTCGTCTGGCTTGGGGCTATTCCCGACCAGGTGGAGGGCTACACCCCCGACAACCTCGCAGCCGCCATCCAGGACTTTTTGATATGCGTCGAGATGCCAGCATTTGCCATTGCACATTGGTATGCCTTTTCGTGGCATGACTTTGCCGATAGCAGGATCTCCTCGGCGCGGATGCCTGTGTGGTACGCCGTGAGAGACGCCTTTGGAATTCGCGATCTGATTCAAGACTCGAGGGAGACATTCACGGGCGACAAGTACGGATATCGGATCTTTGACTCGGGGGACAAGATCATGGCGCACGAGTCCTCTCGGTCAAGACTGGCACGCCTGAAGGATGGAATGCGATATGAGCGGGGCGGCAAGGCAAAGTACTGGATCCCAAAGCCCGATGAGATCAACCAGACGACTCCTCTCCTGGGCGGAAACGGAGGCCCGAGTAGGAGAAACGGGTCCGAATCTCCGCACACCAACGCCCTCGATGAGGTCATTCTCGACCCGGATGAGGAAGCCTTGTACGAGAATGCAAGGAAGCTCGAGTATGGAGACTGGAATGTACGTCCACCTGACGGGTCCTATCAGCTTCTTTGCTCGCAAGCTGACAAATCTCCAAGTACCCCGTTCTTACAGTCAACGAGCCATCGCGAAACAGGTTCATATCGCCCCGTCCCAGCCCGTACCAAGCAACCCCCGACGGCAGCTTTTACAACCGTTCGTCCTCCAACTCTACCCCGACCCTCAACCCCGACGCGCCGCTCGAGCGGCGCAGGAAGCTAGCACCCGAGGGCCCCCAAGCTGGCGTGGGAGACAGGAAGGGCAAGAAAAAGGCCACAAAGGCATCCAGTTCTACCGAAAGCCACGGCGCGGATCCTCTGGAGATTGCTTATGGTCCTACCATCGGCACACACCCCCATATCACAGACGAGGACTTTGAGGTCGACACGGAAACGGGTCCCCATCGGCCTCAGCAAAATGCTGTTGGGGGCGGTCGGCTGAGTCCTGGTATGGAACATGACACAAACCTGGCGGGGGAGGAAGAAACGGACGAGGAACATGGGAGTGCGAGCAAGACTGTGGAATACGGGAGCGCGGAAGATTTTCAGAATATATGGGGGAAGTGACGGGATTCCTTGCGTGTTGCGTGGCTGGACATGATATTGATACCCCGAGGAGGAGTAGCTGGGCAGCAAACAAGTACATATTTAGCGGTGCTGAGCGATGCGTGCGGAATATCTACCTTTTTCACTTTACTTCCTTTTGATGTGTTTGCCTGTCGGAATTCCATGGGTTTGTTTACTTGCCCCTGATGACGAGCAGGGGTCTGGTTCCGATCTGAGCCCCGGCAAAGTCCAACCCAGCAAGAGACGGAGGACACCCAGATTCAAGGAACAGCAAAATTCGGATCACGGAGAGCTGTTGTCGATCATTCGGAATTTTGTTGACTTCAAAACAACTGCCCAGGAGCTTTGAAGCTTGGAGGGTGGCAGCTCGCCGGAAATGGCCAAAGCTTCAACGACCACAGCTCCAACACCCGCCCGCTTTGCGTCCCGTCCTTTTTATTTTTGTACCCCACGAACCACGAACCGGGCGGATGCGGGCCATCTAGATGAATTTGACAAGCCCCCAACCCAAAACCGCCCCCAGAACCCAACAATAGCTTCCATTGTGGACGGCTGACGCAGCACGGCGTGTGTGTCATTTTCGAATGCAAGACTCGAGGCAAATAAAACGGTCCGAGAAGGATGGGCAAAGGTAACGCCACCCTTTCAGCCGTTGCAGTTCCCCCCCTTCCCCCCTCCATGGGCCGGCGATGAATTGATCGCAGCCGGATCTGCTCTGGTTCGTGACGTTGATTCCCCGCCAACCCCTGTTCCAGAAGCGGGTCCCAGAGCTCTTCCAGTCGACGGGACGCCGAGCAGACCGGGAGCTGCTGCAGCATGGAGTGGCGGCGGCCACCGCCCAACCCATGCTGAGTCCCCTGACGTGACACACTCTTCGCCGTTGACGCATTTTCTGGCGAGGGGATCGCGTCGTGACAGTGGTGCCAGTCACAGAATATCAAGACTCCGTTAGCTCCGAAAGCCACCGCCTCCCTTGGAGAAACAGCTCGAAAACGCGTGCCGTGGCTTTGAAATGTTGCCCGTAAAATTCCATTCCGAAGCGAAGGAGGGGCAAAGCCCTGGCCTTGTCGTATCAGCCGACGCACAACTTGGAAAAGGCGGGGCAAATGGAGGGGCGCCAAATCGATACAGCTTTGCCCCACCAGCAGCCCACCATCTAAGCCGCCCTGCCTCTCTCCACCATTACCCCTCCTTCCTGCCCACCCCTCCCAGCTTTTTATTTTCTCTCCTCCCTCGCAATCGCAATAAAGGCAACGGAGCAGGCTGCTGTGTCTTCCCACCTCCCTTTTGCTGCCCCTCTCCACCCCGTTCTCCCCCCAGGCTATCTCGTTATCCGGTCTGTGGCCTGATAACCGATCGCCTTTGAGGACTCCCCCCTCGCTATCTCCGGTTTGTCAGCTATCGGTGCTCGCGCCAAACCTTCCACCAAAAGAGAATTTTCAAAATTCTCCCCGCCCCTCGAGGCATCTCCCTACCCATCACCCAACGAAGTGTCATAGGCGTTCGTCGTCAACACCGCCAAGATGGTCAAGTACGTCCATGACAATCGCGTCTCCCCCTCGCAAGCAAGCTGTCGATGCCCTCAGCAGCAGCTCCTTCCCTCGCTACCCCGCTCGGGGTCAGGACACCATGATGTCGACGACCGCGATGCTGACCATGAGTGCCCAACAGCTTTACCATCGATGAGATCCGTGCCTTGATGGGTAAGTCGAGACTCCTCCCTCCCCTCCGTGTCATCGATCCCGTTGCTGCCCTCCATGGCAGCGGCGCCGGCGATGGCAAGCTTGACCAGTTGCTGACAGCCTTCTAGACAAGCCCACTAACGTGCGCAACATGTCCGTCATTGCTCACGTCGATCACGGAAAGTCTACCCTTACCGACTCTCTCCTCGCCAAGGCCGGTATTATCTCCTCCGGAAAAGCCGGTGAAGCCCGCGCCACGGATACACGCGCCGACGAACAGGAGCGTGGTATCACCATCAAGTCGACGGCCATCTCCCTGTACGGCACTCTTCCCGACGAGGAGGACCTCAAGGATGTCGTCGGCCAGGTCTCCAACGGTAAACTCCCCTCCAATTGGAACATGTATGTGGGGCGGACGCTGACAGTGTGGTGCAGGCAAGGACTTCTTGATCAACCTGATCGACTCGCCCGGTCACGTTGATTTTTCTTCCGAGGTCACGGCCGCTCTCCGTGTCACCGATGGTGCCCTCGTTGTCGTCGACACCGTCGAGGGTGTGTGCGTGCAGACCGAGACTGTGCTTCGCCAGGCTCTCGGCGAGCGCATCAAGCCCGTCATCATTATCAACAAGGTTGATCGCGCTCTTCTCGAGCTCCAGGTCAGCAAGGAGGACCTCTACCAGTCTTTCTCGCGTACCATCGAGTCCGTCAACGTCATTATCTCGACCTACTTTGACAAGGCTCTCGGTGACGTCCAGGTCTACCCCGACAAGGGCACCGTCGCTTTCGGCTCCGGTCTCCACGGCTGGGCCTTCACCATCCGCCAGTTCGCGACCCGTTACGCCAAGAAGTTTGGTGTTGACCGCAACAAGATGATGGAGCGTCTCTGGGGCGACAACTACTTCAACCCCGCCACCAAGAAGTGGACCAAGAACGGCAACGCCGAGGGCGGCAAGCAGCTCGAGCGCGCCTTCTGCCAGTTCATCCTCGACCCCATCTTCAAGATCTTTGCTGCGGTGATGAACTTCAAGAAGGACGAGGTTGCCAGCCTCCTCGAGAAGCTTAACCTTAAGCTCACCGCCGAGGACCGCGACAAGGAGGGCAAGCAGCTCCTCAAGGCTGTCATGCGCACCTTCCTCCCCGCCGCTGACTGCCTGCTGGAGATGATGATTCTTCATCTTCCCTCGCCCGTCACGGCCCAGAAGTACCGTGTCGAGACCCTCTACGAGGGTCCCCTCGACGACGAGGCCGCCATCAGCATCCGTGACTGCAACCCCAAGGGTCCCCTCATGCTGTACGTCTCCAAGATGGTGCCCACCTCCGACAAGGGCCGCTTCTACGCCTTCGGCCGTGTCTTCTCCGGTACCGTCCGCTCCTCGCTCAAGGTCCGCATCCAGGGCCCCAACTACACCCCCGGCAAGAAGGAGGATCTCTTCATCAAGGCCGTCCAGCGCACCGTCCTCATGATGGGTGGCAAGGTCGAGCCCATTGATGATATGCCCGCCGGTAACATTGTCGGCCTGGTCGGTATCGATCAGTTCCTGCTCAAGTCTGGTACCCTCACCACCAGCGAGACCGCCCACAACCTCAAGGTCATGAAGTTCTCCGTGTCGCCCGTCGTGCGTCGCTCCGTCCAGTGCAAGAATGCTCAGGATCTCCCCAAGCTCGTCGAGGGTCTCAAGCGTCTCTCCAAGTCCGACCCCTGCGTCCTGACGCTCACGTCGGAGTCTGGCGAGCACATCGTCGCCGGTGCCGGTGAGCTCCATCTCGAGATTTGCCTGAGCGATCTCGAGAACGACCACGCCGGTGTTCCCCTCATCATCTCGGACCCCGTCGTCCAGTACCGCGAGACCGTCACCGAGAAGTCGAGCATCACTGCTCTGTCCAAGTCTCCCAACAAGCACAACCGTCTCTACATGATCGCCGAGCCCATGCTCGAGGAGCTTGCCAAGGAGATCGAGTCTGGCAAGATTGGTCCCCGCGACGATATCAAGGCCCGCGCCCGTATCCTCGCCGACGAGTTCGGCTGGGATGTCACCGATGCCCGCAAGATCTGGGCTTTCGGCCCCGACACCAACGGTGCCAACTTGCTCGTCGACCAGACCAAGGCCGTCCAGTACCTCCAGGAAATCAAGGACTCGGTCGTCTCCGGTTTCCAGTGGGCTACCCGTGAGGGTCCCCTCGGTGAGGAGCCGATGCGCGCCATCCGCTTCAACATCATGGATGTCACTCTCCACGCTGATGCTATTCATCGTGGTGGCGGTCAGCTCATCCCCACTGCCCGTCGCGTCCTCTACGCCTCGACCCTCCTGGCCTCGCCCGCTCTCCTCGAGCCCGTCTTCCTCGTCGAGATCCAGGTCCCCGAGACCGCCATGGGTGGTGTCTACGGTGTCCTTACCCGCCGCAGAGGTCACGTCTTCAACGAGGAGCAGCGCCCCGGCACTCCCCTCTTCACCATCAAGGCCTACCTCCCCGTCATGGAGTCGTTCGGCTTCAACGCCGATCTCCGCCAGGCCACCTCCGGCCAGGCCTTCCCCCAGTCCGTCTTCGACCATTGGCAGGTTCTGTCGGGTGGCTCGGCTCTCGACCCCACCTCCAAGGTTGGCCAGATCGTCCTCGACACGCGCAAGCGCAAGGGTCTCAAGGTCGAGATCCCCACCGTCGACAACGTAAGTTTCTCTGTCCCTGTGAGAGTATGCCACATTTTTCTGACACGTGCTGCAGTACTACGACAAGCTCTAAGCGGTGCATGCCGACGGTGTGGAGCCTTCGCGCTTCGTTCCCTTGATGCCATGCGATCAAGGTGGCCGCAGCATGTCCTGCGCTGGCCTTGGAGCATGAAGACTGGGTGAACTGGAGGGAAGATTACGGCAGAAGGCCACGGTTGACCAAGCTACTGGCATGGATCTTGCTCTTCCCATAGTTCAATCTGGGCTGCGTATACTAGGACGTGGAAAATGAATGATTTTTTGCAATGACCAAGTTGCTAGTTCTCTTGTAGAATGGTGATCTGTGTGATAATGATGTTTGGGTGTATGTGTCTGGGCGTGTCTGGATTCCGCTGTAACTATTTGAAACTTGGAGCTTGTGAAGCCGACGGAGAGGTTCTTCGGTAGGCGCTTAAGTCCAGGTCGCTGCCCTTGTAAAGCCCCTCCTTACACAGTGCGAATCAATCAGACGCGCCGCTGCTTTTCTGAACGCGTCAAGGTGCATCGAATCTCCAAGCTCCTTCCCCAAGTGAATTTATCAACGGAGAGCTTGGAGACCAACTTGAGGTCCTCCCACTCCAAGTGCCTCTTAATCTTCAATCATTAAACCGCTTACAGCATCTTCAGTCTCTTGCATCCGTTACTGGTATAATCAAGATCTAATTTGGGGTTTGGAAATCGGGCAAGATGTTATTTCCCGAGGAGGATGCGCCACATCTGAAGAAGTGGATAGTCAAGCGCATCGAGAACACGTTCGTGACCGTCTTCCTGCAACTCCTGCCTCGAAAGTGAACTGACAGCATTGCCGAGACAGATCCGATGCCGACGCCGATGTCCTTGCGGACTACGTCCTCGCCCTTCTCCGCCACGACGGCAGCCCCGACGATGTTCGCAAGCTCTGCGAGAGCGAGATTCCAGACTTTTTGAAAGAGGGTAGGAAGCCTTCTATGGCGCTTGGGCTCACTGGCACATACACTGACAACTTTCTGCGCATCCAGATCCATCAGCGTTCGTCGACGACGTCTTCAAGACCCTCTCCTACAAATCGTACCTTCCCGGTGCCCGTCCCCCGCCCTCGATGGCAGCGCCCCCGGCCGCCCACGCACCTTTACCATCAGGTACACTATCCTACGACGACGTCCCCATGCCACAGGCTCCGACAGCCCAAAAGGGCTCCAAGAAGCGGGGGTTCAATGACGGTGGTGACGGGAATGCGCCGCACGACGGACCCAAAGGGCGACTGAGCAAGAGAGCAATGAAGCAGGCCCGTCGCGGAGGCCGCGGTGGTCGAGGAGACGAGCAGAATGGACATTACGAAACGGGGATACTGCCTGGTATGCCGGGGTTTGGAGGCCCGTTTCCCAACTTTGGCCAGTTTGATCCAAAGGCAGCGATGGACGCAATTATGGCCATGAATCCCATGGCAGCTTCTGGACAGCCTGGGTTTCCGGTCCAGCCGCCGCCGGGGAGGAGACCGCAGAGATGCCGCGACTACGACACCAAAGGTTACTGTGCTCGCGGCAATTCATGCAACTTTCAGCACGGCGAATTCAACATGTTCATGCCTCCGGCTCAGGCGGGCTCTTTCGGCGCACCAGGCCTGCTTCCCCAGGCTCCCGACGGTACGGATTTTCAAAAGTTCCAATTGTGGCCATCGGCTGATTCCCAAGCAGAGTACGATCCTACCAACGCGCTGATGGCAGGAATGTTTATGCCAAACTTTGGTCAGCCATTGGCCCCCGATGGGGGAGGTCATAACCACAGAGGAAGAGGCGGCGGCAGAAATCAGGATTCCCGTAAGAAGGGCCGCCCGAGAGCCGCCTTCTCCGCCGACGGCCCCGTCACAGACAAGACAAAGTCAACCATCGTTGTCGAGAGCATACCGGAGGAAAACTTTGACGAGGACCAGGTCCGGGGCTTCTTCTCCCAGTTTGGCACCATTGTCGAGGTCTCTATGCGCCCGTACAAGAGGCTGGCCATCGTCAAGTTTGACAACTGGGCCGCCGCCAACGCGGCGTACAAGTCGCCCAGAGCCATCTTTGACAACCGCTTCGTCAAGGTCTTTTGGTACAAGGACGAGGGAGCTCTGCCAGCAACGACATCACCTAGCGGGGCCACGGCCGCGGCTGGAGCTGCTGCTTCCTCCACCGAAAGCCCGGCGACGGCACCGGGGATTGACATGGAGGAGTTTTTGCGGAAGCAAGAAGAGGCGCAGAAAGCGCACGAGGAGAAGATGCGCAAGCTCGAGGAGGTGCAGCGCCAACGCGAGGAACTGGAGAAGCGACAGGAGGAACTCAATGTCAAGCGGCTAGAGGAGAAGAAGAAACTCCTGGCTAAGCTCAAGGGAGCCGGTGGCACATCAGCAGGGAAAGACAGCAAGTCGGCGGAATCCACAAGCCAGTCTGAAGCTCTGCGCGCCCAACTGGCGGTGCTAGAGGCGGAGGCCATGCTTCTGGGCATCGACCCCGACGCTGACGCCGATGTCGAATTCGAGCACTCCTGGACACCGCGGGGTGGGTACGGAAGAGGCCGGGGATATCCTCGGGCCCGGGGGGGCTACGCACCGCGAGGAGCACCGCGCGGCGCGCTCCGCGGCGGTCGGGGCGGCCAGCATGCTGCCTATGCGGCCTACTCGCTCGACAACCGACCGAAGAAACTCGCCGTTTCCGGAGTCGACTTTACCGTGCCCGGCACGGACGAGACGCTCCGACAGTATCTCTTCGTAAGTCCCCCCTTCCAAGACGACCTGGGGTCCCTCAACTGACACACACTTCCGCAGGGCATCGGCGAATTCACCGACATCCACTCCACCGAAACCACAGCCGAAGTCACCTTCAAAGACCGCAAAACCGCCGAAAAGTTTTTCCACGGCGTCAAACTCAACAACGGCTCCATCCCGGGGATCGACAGCCCGGTCGACCTCGCGTGGATCGGCGGCAGCGGCGCCTCCGCGCCAGGCACGGCCACGCCGTTGATGTCGTCGGCGAACAAGGGCGGCAAGGCGCGGCTGATGCAGCAGCAGCAGCAGCAGAGAGACGAGGACGTCGGCGGCAATGGCAACATCAATGGAGCCATGATGGAAAGCAGCGGCGTGAGCGTTAGCAGCGATAAGGACGTGCATATCGTGCTTGACCGATCGGCGGACCAGATGGACTATGACGTGGCGGATCCGAATCAGTGGGATAATGAGTAGAACTTGGGGAGGGGCGGGATGGGTTCGGTGGGGGATCTTGGCCGGGTTGGGACGGGGTCTTGGGTTGGGTGGTGGTAGATGGGAGGGCGAGGGTCATGGTCTTTGGGGGGCGGTGTATGGCATGGGTATGTATGGCGTGGGTACGGCATAGATGGGTGCACGAGCATGGGCATGGCATGGGAACGGGCAGGCGGGTATTTGGAAGTTGGGAATGAGGGTAATGGGCAGCCGATCGAATATTGCCCTCAGAGTGAGGGCCGGGGGATGCCTAGCCCTTTTCGAGCATTGTGTTTGCGAAGAAGCTATTACCCTTGTGCACTCTTACTTTGATTGTGCTCCATCTCCCTCCTTCGTACAATGTGTCATCCATCATTCAATCCTCCCTGCCCCCTCGAATCCGCCCTTTACCATAATGCAACCCAGCCCAGTCCTACACCTACATCCACCCCACCATCATCACCACTCAAACCTACATAAACCAAACAACCCCGAGGCGTCCCAAGGTATCTTCCCTCAAACCCCACCCCCACTCCGATCAACACTAACATACAAGCTATCCGCCCGCCGCTGCGCCGCCTCGTTCTCCCGCATCGTCGCGGCGACGTACTTGAACCCGGCGGCGGCCCCGGCGCCGAGGGCCAGGGCGGCGACGGTCATGGTTCGGGCGGCGGGGGTTGTGCGGGTTCTGTAGGAGGGGGGATCATGATGAGTTGATGCAGGGGGTTTGTTTTGTTGTTTGGTGTAAGGGGGATGTTGGTGGGGGTACATGATGATGCTGGAGGGAGAAAGGGGGGTGTTTTTGTTTGGCTTATATGGCAGATATTGGTGGGGGTATATGATGATGATGATGACGCTGGTGGGTGGGGGTCAAGACGGGGGTACGACGTACAGGATGGCTGGTCGCGGGCGGGAGGCGGCAGGGGAGGATGAGGTGGGGAAGGAGGGGCCCATGGTGTTGAATTGGCTTCCGTGAGGTGAAGGAGAGGGGAGGTTTTGGTTTGGACAAGCAAGCTGGATGGTGGGAAGAAGGGATATACAAAGAGGCGGCAGCGGTGAGAGAGACGCAAGTCAAAGTCTGGGTCGAGACAACCTCGGGGCACGGAAGAAGATAAGAGAGAGAGAGAGAGAGAGATCCCGGCTTCTTTTCGCCAGGTCCAGCTCCAGCTCCAAACGTAGTATCGTCTCCCTCCCTCCTCTTCCAGCTATCTCGGTTGGAAGCTGCGTCTAGATGCTAGGCTCGAAGGTAGGTACACGTGTACAGAGAATTGTAGAGTGCTGGGAAGGAAAAGTTGGGTATCACAACGACGAAAGGGATGGGCACGCGACCACTTGCACCTCTGCCGTCATGCAGGGACGTCGGTGCGTTTGCCTCTGGAGTCTTGGGCCCCGGATATTTCTCGACCTTGGGGAGAGAGCTAACCCGCGATCAGATGGCGTAGGTGCTGTTTGGTGCGGGGTTGGGGATGGGCGATGTATGGATGTGCTTGTTTTGGTGAGAGAGGAGGCGGTTTTGGAGCGATGGGTGCTGGTGGATGAAGATTTGGGGATCTGGGAGTCTTGAGCTTGAGATTGAGCTTCAGATTGACGGAATTTGGTGCGAGTTCAGTATAGTTGCGTCCTCAAGGGCGGAAAAGAGACAGAGATGTCCAGCAATGGGCCGGCAAGTGAGGCCTTGCCCGGCGTCCCCTTGTCCGTTCCATCATCGATGTGCGTTGATCAACAGATGTTGGAGATGGCCTGAGGAGATGCAGCTCCAGCAGCAGCCGATGACCTTCAGTGAGTTGCGAGGGGCCCAAGGTTCCCCTTTTGGTTAGCGTTGGGTTAGCCTTGGGCGGTGTGCGGGGGGCTCTTCAGGCCTTTCTCTTTCTCCGCTACAACAACGGACTGCCTCCAACTCTCACATCCGCGTCCAATTGCCCACTTTCTGTACGACCTACACCGGCCCGCAGCTTCAGGGCTTCGACCTGTCGTCCCAGAAATGCCCGTACCTATCAACCCTACACGAGAGATGATAGCCGTCGACTAACGATGGCGCTTCACCCTTGACAATTTTCAGCTCACAGCCGTTGTTGGGGCATTCGAAAACAGGCGCAGTGGTCATGTCTGGGTAACCAAGCTGTCAGAATCTTCTACGACTTTCACACCAGGAGCACCGGCATTGTCTTTGGAGATGGCGTCGCCGAGCCCAGGAACCGGGAATGGGTGACCCAACGGCGGGGCCTGGGACAACTGGTTGCCCGCAGCACCTCAAACAGGACGGCAAACGACAGAAAACACAATACAACCGCAGCTCTCCCGATCGAGGACTGGACCACTGGGCCACTGCAGTCTGCCGGCCGACCGACCATTGCCCCGCCTCGCCCGCATGCGCAGCCTACGAGGCCTCGTAAGGCTGGCCTGTATGGACCGAACCGACCCCTCGTCTCTCCTTTGACCAATACGCACCTCCTGGAAGACACAGGAGTGGCAAAGCTCACTCGACTTCACGCTTCTCTGCCCCTCTCATCGGCCGAACAGGTCCATCTCATCAACAAGTCCATCTCACCTTTGTCGGGCATCGCGCCGAGGGCAACCATCTTGGTCACATCTTCCAGCTTGTTCCGCAACTTGGTCACCCACGTCAAGAGCCTGATCCAATCAGACTCTGAAATTCCACTTCCTCCCACCTGTCACCTCTCAACCCGCCAGGCAGCAGTCCCCTTGGGCTCATGACTGTTCCCGTCCCCGCAAGACTCTCAGTATAATCCCCCCCAGCTCCGCCAAAGGAACAGCTCTACTTCAACTTGACCAACGGCGAGGAAACCACCATCTCGAGCCTGCCTGGCCGCGCTGCGAATCGACCGGAATCCACAAGACACGGCTGAAGACGAGACGCAGCTTCGGCAACCATGTCGACATCAGACCAACATCCTGCAGGTACACCGGGTCCTCTCCCAGCACCCGGCAGCCCCTCGCCCACCATGTCGACACCAAAGTACCCCTTCAGACTCGGGGTCCGCGCCGATGACAGGGAGGATCCCGTCTTCAGCGCTGCCGATAGCCACATCCTCGAAGTCATTTCGCTGTCGTCTGGACATGGCGAGCGTGAGGGCGACGTCCTTGCCATTGTCACTTTCCCCACCGACACCCACTCTTCTCATGCGTGCGACGGCCGAGAGTGGGTTGGTGAGGACTGGCAGCTGCGAATGAGCTCCGAGAAGCTCAAGAGCCTCGGGTCAGCCAAGATCGACGCCATGTTCGAGCCTGGGGTTCAAACGCGAGTCCGACGCCGCTTCGGCTTCTCCCTCTTGCCGCCAGGAATCAGCTACATCCTCGACTTCAGTCCCCCGAGAGAAGGAGCAGAGCTGGCCGAACAGACTGTGGCGCTGTGGCTGCCCAAGATGGTGAAGCTGTGGTTCCTGGCTGGTCACTACATCCCGCACGTCGTCGTAGGGTTCGGCGCCAGCCCCAAAGTATGGGCTTCGGTCTATCAGGCGTGGCCTAAAGATCGGACGTGGATTGAGGAGAATTCTCTCAATGGGCGTCCTCTTGGGGACAAGACTGTGGGCGCCACATTGGCCCTGGGCCACGACGACGCATGCCGGAGCAATGATTGTAAGTAGCTCCCACCGACGTGCCAACCCACTTTGATGCTGACATCGTCCCCAGGCTTGAATGATTTGGAAGAGTGGAAGGTGAACCACCGGGTTCCGGGCATTGTTGATGTATTCGGTTCTGCTGAGAAGTGCGTCCCATCCTGGCGCCAGATCGACGACTACTGTCCCATCCGACACCGTGCCGCCATCGTCCGCGTCCTCCGGGCCATCAATGGACATGACCTGCTGCTCAACTCGGCCCCTAGGATCTGGACAGTCGCCCAGGTTGCCATCTACCTCGAAATCCCCCAGGTTGTGGTAAGTCCATGATTCCTGATGGTGGCCGTGAACAAAAAATGGTAGCTAACAGAACCACAGGTCGACCCCATCGCACAGTGGCTCATCGCCCCCCCGAACACAAAATTCATCGAGATTTGCCCCGAGAGGGCTTTCCAGCTAGCCCGGTCTCTCAAGATTCCGGGTGTTCTCACTGCCTCGTTTAGGCTTCTGGTCAATGAGCTGGCCATAGACTACCTCTCGTCCGATCGCTTGCCAGGCAAATCGTCACTCACCTGGATCGGCAGGAAAAGGGACGACTACGGAGACTATCCCTCGGATCCTGTCGAATATGCTGCCCGCGCCATGCAAGAACGAAGCATCGAAATGGTCGACAAGTTGCTCTCGGACTCGGCGCTTGACGCCCTCGGCGACACGCTGGGCCAGTACCCGATTCCGGAATGGAAAAAGTTGCGCAAGCTTGGCGAGATTGTTGATCGAGTGTGCGCCGATCCGGCCAAATCAAGCGAACTGGTCCTCGCATACAAGCAGTTGGTGGGCGGCCTGGTCTCTGTGTTCAGGAAGAAGGTCATGACGGCTTTCGAGGCGCCCATCGATGCTCAAATTGCCCCTCTGCTCGTTGCCCAGAGGGAGCACTACATTACGGAGAGCGAATCGGAGTCTGTGTCGGACCTCTACGGTAGGCTTAACAACTACCAGAGGGCACTGACTCCGATTTTCTGGAGAAACCTGAAGCCGGAGATCGAAAAACATTCCTTTGGCGTAACCAACGCCCACGCGGGAACACCCCTCTGGCGCCTCGATCTTCGATTCGACCTGCTCTTCAAGCACGCCATCAAGCAGATGGAGGAAGCCGCAGCCACCCGCTACGATCCGCCCCCCGAGTTCCTCTCCGACGTCGACACAGACCTCAAGGCGCTCCAGTTCTCCGTTTCCGACTTTCTCGACCAGCTCCAGAAAACCCTTCTGGGCTTCTGCAACGACATGATGAGCGCGCACGACTACAGCGGCATCCCCTTCTACCTCTCGGACCACCTCCTCCTCAACCTCAGCGAGAAGGAGCAAAACTTCCTCCCCATCTGGGCCGAAGGCCTCGACGACGGCTCGGGCGGCGTCTTCCAAGACGTCATCCCACCGACCGACATGGGCCCCAGCGAGCCCGGCCCGGCCTACCACACGGGCCATACCATCGCCACCGAGACCACGACCGCCGGCACCGCGTGCGCCTCGTCGGTCGCCCCGTCCGACCTCGGCATGGACAAACTCGGGATCTACAGCGACACCAATACCACCAACATGCGCAGCATCTACGCCCAGCAGAGCGACGCCACCAGCGCCCTCCCGCGCGGCCGCGTCGTCGCCGCTTCGGAGAGCATCCCCGCCTCGGAGCGCTTCACCCCGGCCTCGTCCGACGTCGACTACCGCGACGCCGCGCTCGCGCATCCCGCGCCGCGGAACGACGACGACGACGCGCGCACCATCAGCACCGCCGTCCAGGACGAGGATGACATGGCGTGGAGCATGCTGGGCAGCGAGGTCGGCGCGATTCCGGGCCGGGAACCGCAGCAGCTGCCGGTGGTGGCGGAAGCCCCGGCCACTGATCCTGCTGCTCCCGCTCCGGCCCCGGCGCAAGAGAGTCCCAGGTTCGACGACTTTGGACTGGAGAATGACGAGGACGACGACATGATGGATTTTGGGAATGGTGATGATGATGATGACGATGACGACGGGACGTCGACGTTGGATGGGTCCGAGTATGATATTATTTAGGAATGCGATCTTCTCTGACGGCCGCGGCGTTCTGTTTTGTTCTAGTACTGTTTTTTGGGGCCCCTCCCCCTTGTTTTTTGCTGGGTCATTTTCTTTTATTCGGGATGGGACACGGCAGTGTGGGAAATCAGAGAGCAAAAAGCGAGAATACCGGGAGATGATGGGGTCTATGACTGGCGTTTTTTGGGAGGGGTTTCTTTTGGAGGGACAGAATGCCTGTGGGATACAGATGTCTTTTGACCACGGAAGTGGAAGCAACGGAATGAACAGTGCATGTTCATTAGGAAAAGAAATGCCACAGTGGACATCCCTTCTCAGGTAGAACCACAGATAAGTACAATCCACGGCCACCAACCCTCTTTCTATTGTCCATGCATGCTTGCTTGCTGCAAAAAGAACCGCTAGCCCCGTCTACGCCACCACTCCTACATCTACCCCCGATTCAACGTATTCCCACTCCCCTTAGGATTCGCCTCGACATACTCATCCCACGCCCTCGCCTTCATCGTCTCGGCCTCCCCCTTCTCATAATCATCCTCGTCCGGCTCGGGCCGTATCCCGCTCGCCTCCCCCCCTCCCTCAATGATCCCCCCCCGCCGCCTCTCCTCCTCCAAATACTCATCAATGCTCATCGTCGGCAGATTGTGCCCCGGCCGAAACACCCCCTTGGCCAGCTCCTGCCTGCTGCCCACCAACGTAAACGGCTGCAGCGGCTTCCCCTCCAAACTCAACAACGGCCCGCCGCCCTGCCCCGCGCGCAGCGGCGCGTCCAACCGCTCGCTGTACCCATCCTCGACCCTCCCGCGTTGCCTCCGCCGCGCATCCTCCTCCGCCCCGAGCGAAGCGGGGGGGCGTTCGGGCGGCGCCATCTTCAACACCTCTTCCTCCCGATTAATCCCCTCGAGCGCCTGAAACGCCTGGTGCGCGTGCCACTCAATATTCGCCAGGTGCACGGCGCGCACGGCGTCCTCGTCCCCGTGGTGTCCGTCGGAGCCGTACTCGGGCCGGCGGCGGAGGTAGTCGAGCTTGGCGCGCATCTCCTTTTCCTCGCGGAAGTTGGCGATCTTGGCGTCGCGGCGGGCGGCGGGGTCAGAGGTGCCCGCGACGGAGAAGGTGGTCGGGGAGGAGGTGTACCGGGAGAGGAGTTTTGTGTGGGACGGGGGGAGGAGGGCGTAGGAGGATAGGTTGGAGAGGAAGGTTTCGTAGTGGGTGCGCGCGGTGGTGAGGATGGGGAGGCGGGCGGAGGGGGTGGGGGCCGGGAGGAGGAGGGTGAGGGTGCCGAGGTGGGAGGGGACGAGGAGGTAGGGGAGGGAGGAGGTCGGCAGGTCGTCGAGGGATTCGTTGGGGGAGAAGAGGGTGAGGTGGTTGATGGCGGTGGCGCAGGAGGTGTAGGCGGCGAGGGCGGTTTGAAGGGCGGTGGTGTGGGAGGGGGAGGAGGGGGTGAGGGTCGAGGATTCGAGGAGGAGGCGGGCGGTTTCGGCCGTGGTGAAGAGGTCTTTGAGGGACGAGGGAGGGGGGTTGTCGTCCATGGTTGCTGTGTTGGTGGGTGGTGGTGGGATGGGTTGGTTTGGCGCGGGTCTGCGTGGTTTCGTGGGTATTTGTGTAGCAGAAGCGATCGTCTTGGGGTCTGTGGTTTGCAAAAGCTGGTGGTTCTGAAGCTTATTTGGCAAAGGGGATGGAAGCTCTGTGAGGATGGCTCGGAGGGGCAAGGAGCTGTTGGAAATTGCCCCGCTACCGTTATCGATAAAGGCGTCTTCTCAAATCGCATCGGCTGCTTTCCCCCTTCGCTCAAGCATCGACGCCCTGGAGGAACAAAAGGCAAGTCAATTGGTGGAGAAATAAAGCTGTAGAATTCGGATAGTCCACCATCAGCAGGGAGACAGACAGTTGAAAAGTGGGGGAAAAAATACATGGATGTAGCGAAGGGCAAAAACATACAGCACCAGGGATTCGCTGGTCGTCACCGACCCAACTACTAGTCTGGCGATTAGTGAGCTTGTGTATGGGAATAAGGGGGTCCTGAAAGAGCACCTTGGGAGTCAGGAAACGGGCGCCTCTGATCATCGGAACGGAAGCGCTCACCTCCGTTTATTTGGAAGCTTCTGCCCGTTTCGAGCAGAGGAGACCGTTTCATCAAGCTACTCTCATGGGGGTGAGTCCAACCAAAGGGCAGCCAACAATACGACCAACACAAGGCCAATCAGTTCCAGGCTCTAAGCGCGGTTGCCCGCCAATGAGGTGAGCCGCGCGACCTGTCGTATGTCGGGTGTAAGGTGGTTCTGATCAAGGAAGATGACTCCTACAATTATGGTGCGGTGGTGGGAAAAATGGTGTATCAAGCTGTCGCATTGATTGAACCTTGCCGGAGCAAGATTCTCACTCGGCTCCCTGACACTCCTGTGTCAGCTATAGCTATGGGAGCTCCTTGTCATCATATCGTCATCGTTCCTGTACCTCCCCCATAACCCATGACAAGCAGCGCTTACACTACAAGCACACACCATCGCCTAGATGCTGCCTAGAATCACAAGCGAGATGCAGCATGGAAAAATGATTCGAGTGATTCGAGTTATCATGGTACGCCCGGCTCCTGGGTTACTTCCGGGCCCGCCACCGACGACAAAGAATTCTGGAAAGTGCTGCTGCTGTCACGGGGCCGACCAAGAACTAGGGAAATGGACTTGTTATTGCACGAAGGAGGGAAGAGCGAGAGCTCTGTCCCTCGTGCTAGATCTAGCTCTGTGGAGTGGAGTCGTGGGCCTGTCACGTGACAGGGTCGGATCGCTGCCGAAGCGGCGGCGGTCCGGTGTCAGCTTGGTGCCGTGACAGCTGCGGCTGGAGAGGACCGTCGTTAAGATTCACAAATCTCTGCTTCTGTACCAGGGATTGGCTATCACGTACGCGTTCTAGCAAGGCAACTTGCCGGCAGATAAAAGGTATTGAAGGAACTAGAAGATGCTGGAATAAGGTAACAACGATATAGTAACTCGCCCTCCCAGACCCTTCCTGTGGCACGCTATGAAAAGATAAATATATGTGGATGAGATAGAGCAAGTGAAACAGTAGATGAATGTACCTTTAGCTAAGAATCGGAACTAACCCTTCGTCTTCGCTCTAAGACAGGCAGCAAGATTATTCTTGCTCCTTAACGTTGAGGGATGCTCCTTGCCCAACACCTTCTCGCTCAGCTGTAGCGCCTGCCGATGCATCTGCTCGGCCTCCTCGTACTTCCCCTGGCTTCGAAGCACAAGCGCAAGGTTGTTCATGCTAGCAAGCGTTGAGGGATGCTCCTTGCCGAACACCTTCTCGCTCAGCTGTAGCGCCTGCCGATGCATCTGCTCGGCCTCCTCGTACTTCCCCTGGTTTTGAAGCACAAGCGCAAGGTTGTTCATGCTGTCAAGCGTTGAGGGATGCTCCTTGCCCAACACCTTCTCGCTCAGCTGTAGCTCCTGCCGATGCATCTGCTCGGCCTCCTCGTACTTCCCCTGGCTTCGAAGCACAACCGCAAGGTTGTCAGTACTGTAAAGCGTTGAGGGGTGCTCCTTGCCGAACACCTTCTCGCTCAGCTGTAGCGCCGGCCGATGCATCTGCTCGGCCTCCTCGTACTTCCCCTGGTTTTGAAGCACAACCGCAAGGTTGTTCATGCTGTTAAGCGTTGAGGGATGCTCCTTGCCCAACACCTTCTCGCTCAGCTGTAGCGCCTGCCGATGTATCTGCTCGGCCTCCTCGTACTTCCCCTGGCTTTGAAGCACAAGCGCAAGGTTGTTCATGCTAGCAAGCGTTGAGGGATGCTCCTTGCCCAACACCTTCTCGCTCAGCTGTAGCGCCTGCTGATGCATCTGCTCGGCCTCCTCGTACTTCCCCTGGTTTTGAAGCACAACCGCAAGGTTGTTCATGCTGTCAAGCGTTGAGGGATGCTCCTTGCCCAACACCTTCTCCCTCAGCTGTAGCGCCTGCCGATGCATCTGCTCGGCCTCCTCGTACTTCCCCTGGCTTCGAAGCACAACCGCAAGGTTGTTCATGCTGTTAAGCGTTGAGGGATGCTCCTTGCCCAACACCTTCTCGCTCAGCTGTAGCGCCTGCCGATGTATCTGCTCGGCCTCCTCGTACTTCCCCTGGCTTTGAAGCACAAGCGCAAGGTTGTTCATGCTAGCAAGCGTTGAGGGATGCTCCTTGCCCAACACCTTCTCCCTCAGCTGTAGCGCCTGCTGATGCATCTGCTCGGCCTCCTCGTACTTCCCCTGGCTTCGAAGCACAACCGCAAGGTTGTCAGTACTGTAAAGCGTTGAGGGGTGCTCCTTGCCCAACACCTTCTCGCTCAGCTGTAGCGCCTGCCGATGTATCTGCTCGGCCTCCTCGTACTTCCCTAAATTGCGGAAGCTCTCACCCACTTTAGACAGAAGATCCGGTATCGCCTTCTCGTCATCTGTCCCCTTCCACAGCTGAAGAGCATGTTGTGTATGTGGAAGGTACCTTATCCACTCTTCTCGATTTTCGTGTTTCGGAAAAGGAAACATATCGTCAAGCCGTTGTAGCACTTTGGCACTCCAGCCCTTATGCTCCCCCTTTTGGGCTAACCAGCTTAGCATCGATATTTGAACTAGCCGATGGATGTCGTAGGTATCAGACTCCTTTCGTTGGGAAATGAATGCATACGCCTTCAGAGTCCCGATTGCTTCAACTGCCTTTAGCCTCCCAGCCGGCGGTAGCAGGGATTGTGGAATGTCCTTCCCGGCTAGGAAGCACATAAACCGGAGGTAGTCAGCCGCCAGCGGGTCGTGATCTGAGATATGCCGGAACGAAATCAGCCAGGTTGTGGCGACCGGGTTTTGAGTGGTCTCATATCGATGGCGGTCCTCAAAGTCCCTGCTTAACAGCTCGATCATGTACTCGTCACTGGATTTACACAGCTGAAGGTATTGGGCAGTCGAGATCTGCTTCTTGGCCATATAAGCAGACGCCTGCCGTATCGCCAGAGGGAGGTTGGCAAGAAACTCTAGTAGCGCTTCATTGCTTCTTGTGTCGCTCATCTGATCACCCTTCAAGTTTTTCCGTAATAGCTTGAGGGCCTCGTCTCTACCCATTTCTTCAACTGGGAGGATGTGGCTTTCTGACTCGACTAGTCTCACTCCGAGTTCGTGATTTCGCGTTGTGAACAGAATAGATCCTTTCCGGCTGAATGGAAGACAGTTGGCAAGGGTAGTGTTGCCGAAGAGTAGATTTGTGTCGTCGGCGTTGTCGATGATCAAAAGCCAGCTGCCCGTACTGGGGCGGCTTAAGGCGGCCTTAATAAGTGCCTTGACATCTGCCTTCTCTTCGTCGATGCCCGGTACGTTGAGCTGCTGGCCGATAGCTCGGTATGCATTCTCGAAAGTGGTGGCATCCACAGCCGGAACCCAAAAGACCGAGCAGTCCGGGTGCGCGTCGCCGAAGCGAAAAGCGGCCTCGAGCGCGATCTGCGTCTTTCCAACTCCTCCAAGACCGTCGATGGCAGTCCGCTGGCAGTCATGTTTGTGGGCACCAGGAAAGATCCTCGCAAGAAGATCAGTGAGAATTGTTTCGCGACCGACGAAGTCTTTGTTACGTCCGAACGGGACGATCCAGTGCCGCTCCAGGGCGGCTTTACCATGTTAGTGGGATTCTGGCCATGTCAAGCTGCTCAGGGTCAGCTTACAGTCCGTCCGGCGTGTCAGGACACCCGATGCATTTCCAGCGAACTGCCTGACAGCATCTTTCACGAGTTTGAAGTTGGAACATTCTGGGCCCAGGAATTTGTTCATGTAAGAGTGAGTTGCATCCAGCCCCTGGCGAGAGAAACCGTGCAGGCAGGCCGAAGACTCCGTCACAAGCTATCCATGTCAGCCGCATTATTAATGGAGATGAAGTTAACGTACGATCTTGTGGGTCACACCCGTAGCCAGCCTCCTCGCCCACCTGGGCGATACAACACGTCTTAACATCTCTGTCTTCCTGGTCTCGAAAAAGCAACTCATGGGCAGTCGCACCGCTTCGGCGTTTGCGATCTCTGTAAATTTCTGAACTCGCTGGCGAACGAAGTCGTGCTTCTGCTCGAGGTCTTGTATAAGCTGATCGGAGGCCTGCTCTCCAACAATGCCGGCAACCACCACATGCCAGCGAGCCTGCTTCGCAGCATCGCTACCGTGGAATGGAGTGGCGAGGAACAGAATGCCGACAGTGGAAAGTAGAATATGTCGGTAGGGGCTGCCTTCCTGGGCCGCTCGATTGATCGCCTGGGAATGTTAACCGCTGCCCGCCGTCCATGTATCCAGGGACATACCTCAGCCAGGATAAGCCCCCCAAAACAGGAGGCGACGAAGATGATCGGCCGCGTTTGCGAACCGCGACCTTCGGCGACGATAAGACGGAGCAGCGTGTCGGCATGGCCGAGCAGCGTTTGCACGGGCGCATCTTCGAAGTAGTTCGCATTCCAGTCGTATGTGAATATGCGGGCCTCCGGTAGGGCTGCCGGCAGCATGTCGCGGTCCGACAGCCAGTTGACAACCCCGCCCCCTCCTTTCTTCTTGAACTCCCATGTCCGCGGCGACTCGGTGCCCAAGCCGTGGATTGCGATGATGCTGTCCGGTTAGACGTGCCTCTGAGCGTCAGACCGGGTAGAACATACTCAATGGTCGCGTCGTCGGGAGCGTCGCTGACCGGGGTAATCTGACGGAGTCCCCTGCAAGCCTAAGGAAGGAATGCGGCAGTTAGCGTCCGGTCGCATTGTCTTACACGCAGAGATCTCACCTCCATCGTGGTCGCCCCAGGAATGTTCTAAGCGTGGTTCATATCCACCCCACTTGCGCTCCAGGCTGGCAAGGGTCCGGCACGATCGCGGCGCGGACTGTGTCAAGCTCGCCGTCAGAACAGAAGCGATGGAGAGAGGGGTTTTGGGCCAAGCAAGACCCGAGTGAGGCGCTTTGTGCCCTTTATGTGCGTTGGTTGGCATGGGAAGAACATTCACGCACGTCGAAGCGCCACGAAGCGACTTCATCCAATCACGTTGGCTGACGGTTCAGACAGCAACATCGATCGCAGCCAACGGTGGCTCGCGTCAGAGACGCGACGCAGCTGGAAGAGTGTTCACAGCGCCCAACAAACCGCAGACCATCACAGCGTTGAGCATCGTCTACGAACGAGGATGACAGGTCTAACGGCGAGGGAGCCAAAAAACGGAGGATTGAGGTACGGCAACAGGACTGAGCATCCCCCACAGTCGCGCCTGGCGGGTCTGGCTAACAGAGGGAGACTCTTCGTCAAGCCTATCCCGCGCTTTTTTCTTGATCCAGATTTTTGCCGCAGCAACCTGGAGTGTCCTGATGGCTGCGCGTGTGATAATCCTCCTGGAGACATGTGCCGAGGGATTGCGCGGAAGGTCGCCTTAGGTTTTCTCTATACGTACGCCTGCCTTATTTCTTCCGAGAGCGACTTTCACATCGCCAGCGAAACGCGCCTCCTCCCACGTAAAGAAGACGGCTCGCTCATCGAATGGGAAGTCATCGAGCGCCTCCGTTTCTGCCACTTTCTCGAAAGGGTCCCATGTCTCCTTCCACCTCACAAGCAGTTCCAGGCCGCCATCGTCCCGCCTTCTATCGCTCAGACAGCGGCACGCCAAGAATGGAGATGGCGACAGCAGGCCATGTCGGCTGCCATTTTATCACGGCGGTCGGAGAGGGTGAGCAGGCTGGCGCGGTTGCCGGGGCATCTTGCTGGTTTCGATATCGTGCACTAGGCAGGTGAGGAGGTCCGTGGCTGATCTCTGGGGGAGAGCTCCAATGTGCAGCGGGTGGAGTGTCACGGGCTTCGCCGTGACATTCTCCCTACTAGAACATGCCTACGATGGTGGTGTTTCGACATCACATCGTCCTTCCTTTTGGTTGTGTTACGTAGTGGTCAGGCATTCCCATGTTAAAACCTGTGCCCAAGAGGGTCAGACTGCAAGGCAGGACGCCGCGGTAGGTGTTATCGACGGTAGGGAATGAAGGTTGCGCAAGGTCCAGACGGGTCGTTACCGTCACAACAGGGTGCTCTACAAAAAACTTGAAGAAGGTGCTTGCAAGATTGTAGACGGGAACATGATATTGCTTGCGTGAGGAACACGAGCAGTTCCTCACTCAAGGGTGCTGTCTACCTATCTTATATGGTTTTCGTAGAAAACTGTTCATCTTCCTGCGACTCTGAGCGGCCCCCCCCCCCCCCGGGGGGGGGTCTGTCCGGCCCTTGGTTTCGTTTCCGCGATGCTGATTCGCTGTCAGCTACCGTTTTTGATTGGCTCGCTGGGTCAGCCAGGCTTGCCGCGGGGTTTCGTTTGTTTGTCGCGGGATTTCGTTCGACCGCTTCCGAGTCCGAGCCCCTTCTGAGGATGATTGGTGATTGGGTCTCGCTGTTTGCTGTTTGTGCTTGCCGCGGGATTTCGTTCGCCCGGTTCCGAGTCCGAGTCGCGCTTCTGAAGATGGATGATTGGTGCTTGCCTCTCCGCGCCGCGGGGTCCTCTATGCTTTATCTTATCGACCCTTCCCCTACGCTCTGGAGACTGCCTCGACCTTCTTCCTGCCCTTCAAAAGTAGTGGGCTGTCTGGCCAGTGGCCATGCCTGACCACTACGTAACACAACCAAGAGGAAGGGCGATGTGATGTCGAAACACCACCGTCGCTGCCATGCTCAAGGACAGCGTGTCGTCACGCCGAAGCCCGTGACATGGACTTCTGTTCTGTGGGCAAATACCTCCATCATTGAGAAGTGTGTCCTTCAATTATCTACCACTCTTCTGGGTGTCCTTGTTTCCACCTGCTTATCGTCTGCTCAGACAACACGTCTAATTTCGAGATCGCTTCCACCATCCCTTGCCCCGGCCTGATGGCCACGAATTCCTCCACGCTGACCGGCTTCAGCAACTGGATCCCCTCCAACGTTTTGCAACGCGAGAGCTGTACATACAGGCTTGTAAACTCGCACTTGTCCAACGTGCCGTCCTGTCTCCTGTCCGCCCTCCCATACAGACCAAGGATGACATTCTCAAAGTTCTTTCCTTGGGATTTGAAGTCTGTCAGGGCAAACCCAGGAGTACAGGGCAGCCCGATCCTCTGGCACGTCTTTTTATCGTGTGTCTCCACGCTGTGTTTCTGTGATGGGATGAGGACAGTGCCAGGAGGGATGTTGGGGAATCTAAAGGCCTTGGTGACGCCGGATTGGAGGATGATGCCGAGAGGATTGCCAACGTGAATGCGGACTGTGGGGCTGCAGGAAAAGACCTGGGAGCTGGGGTTGGGTATGATCCCGACTGCCTCGAACAGGGAGCCATTGGCTACCTGCAGTGCCGTGAACTTGTTCTCGTTCAGGCAGACCGGCATCCCTCGTACGTAGGGAAAGATGGCCGGGATCGGGCACTTGGTGTTGTCACCGACCATGCACAGCTTTGCCGCAAGGGCTGGCGTTGGCTGTAAGTCCTTCAGGTTGTGTGTCGAGATGAAGATCGTCGCCACCCTCTCCTTCTCCTTGGCCCACTGGAGCACGGTGGAGAGAGAGAGATCCCATCGGTGTCGGTTGAGCGGCGTGATGATGCGAAGATTGTCGGCAACCGGCATGGTAGATATATTGGCGATGCGCCGGTTCAAGGTCTCGGCGTCGTCCCTGGTCTGCTTTCCCTCGCGAACCTTCTTAAGGAATCGCTGGAAAGGGGGATCGCTTATTGCGCGGACTTGCTCCTGAAGGAGGATGACGTTCCTGAACTTCCCAAAAAGCTCTCTCGCGGTATTTTCCCTCCTCTGCGTGTCTGGCTTGATGTGGCGGCGGGGATCGGCCGGGATCAAGATGCTGGGTTGGAGAACAGGCTGGAACTGCAAGAAGTCCCCAGCAAAGAGGACGACTGGGAGGCCTCCAAATGGCTTCGTAGAAGCGCCTCCATCTGCCGAGCGGCGGAATTGTTGAAGTCTGTCGTTGATGGTGCAGAGGTCATAGCATCCAAGCATACTGACTTCATCAATCACCAACATCTTCTTTGTCTTCCACTTATACATGCCAGGGCCGCCATCGTGGTCTGGCGCTCGTGTCTCGCGAGAAGCCTGTGAGGGGTTCATCCCCAATGCCGAGTGGTAGGTAGTTCCACCAATCTCGGCGGCAGCTGCTCCCGATGTTGCTGTGAGGATGATGGATGTGTCTTTCCTCTCCTCAAAGACCGTATAGAAGGCCTTGATGACCCGCGACTTCCCAGTTCCCCCCTCTCCCCCCAAGTATCCGAGGTACTGCTCACTCTCCTCGGGGTTCTGGACAAAGCGGTCGAGTGCCTCTGCTCGTTGTCCCAATTTATCATGCTCGGATGCAGGGTGGGGCGCCGAGCATTTATCACCAAAAGAAGTCGCTGTTTCACGAACATGGGAAGCATCTGGTGGGGACGGGCACCATGGTGGGCTTCTTGAACCAGGAACTCATCAACTCCGATGTCTCGAGGGAGGTGCGAGTGGATGAAGCCTTTCCTATATAGTATCATCGTGTACGACATCAACTCCATCAGATGGTTGTCGCCGGAGAACGTCAAAACAGTCAAGTCCAAGTCAGCCCCATCTCCGCAGGTAGCCACATGCGCCCCGGCAACCGGTCGATCCAAGTTGAGCGAGAGGAAACTGAGGCAGCAACTCAAGATGGCAAACGGTCCACAATCGTCCTCTCACGCAAATGGTAAGGGCATCTCCCTTACAACACCAACACAGTCCGCCATCCGAGCGAGGCTGGACATAACGCCTACCCCACGTCCCGCTCGGAACCTGCTTGAGCCAACAGGAGACAATCCCTTGACGGCTCTCGATTTCTCACTAAAAGAATGCATAGTTCTCGACCAGGAGGAGGATGATATTTTAACCAGTATGTTGAGCCTGTTCTCCTGATCACAAGATGTATTAACATGTGCAGCTCCAAAGCGCGGATTGTCCGAGGTAGACGTGGAAGATGCGGAGACGGATGCTGATGAGAGTCCGTCGAAGAGGCCTAGGACTGCAAGGGCTCAGAAATCTAGAGCTGTTCCGAGTCGCATCAAAGGAGGGAAGTGATCTGGCGAGCCTGAGTCTCCCCTCTTTTTGTACGTCGGAAGTTGTTTTTTTGGGACGGGATTTGGGACAGAAACGGGCCCTTTAATCGCATGTTGGAAACAATGGTTTCACTAGGTAGTCAACGATATTCGATTTGGGGAAGGTTGTCACGGTGCAGGGGTGGCTATCGAGACAGGGCTGCGATGTGGCTTGCTTGCATTGTACAAAATAACGAAGTTGCAGGAGGAAGAGGAAGCGCAATCCTCCATCCTGCAACGACGGATCTATGTAGTGGGCTGTCCCGCAGGCCAGAGACCGATAAGGCAGATATGAGGATAAGGCCGGACCATCATGGCAGGTGCCGTGACAAAGGTTTAACCTCAAAGCCCTGCATTTTACCCTGACACACCGACCATGGACTTTCCTACGAAAACCTACGCTGCAACGTGAACGCGCTCGCGCCGGAGCGGCGTCCTCTCAATAGGAAACTATCTAAGTGCTGAAGAGCAGTTCTTCCCAGGGCTTGGCAGCGCCAAGCCGCCAAGCCGCCAAGCCTGCAGAGTGCTCTGTCTGCTCTGTCTACTCTGTGACAGAGCACACAGAGCACACAGAGCACGTCATGATTGGTCGATGGAAGGCCCCGCCTTCCATTCCCTAATGATTGGCTGGTCGCTGCGGCTCGGGGTTGCAGTGACTTTATGTGCGATTATATTTCCGGGCTAGTCCCGCAGGGGCTAGGCCGTCCAAGCTATTCGTTTTATTTACAGGAAGGTCGTTAACCCCTCTTCGCACTCTTCACCTGCTGGTCTTTCACCGTCGAAATCGCCTAGTTTCAGCTGACGCAAGGAGACTTTTCCACCACTAGAAACCCCTAAAGATGCCACCAGTAAAAACCCCCGGAGGGGAAAAGGTAGGCTCGGTCGCTTTTGGTGCCCAACCTAAGTTGGGCCTCCCTCCGACCGCCCCGCGTCGCAGCCTAGGAAAACCCAGGCGAACACCAAGGCGAAAGGGGGAGATGTCGCGCTCGTTTGTATCGGACGAGGAGAGGATATTGAGGAGGGAGGGGGAGAGGAGGCTTGCGAGGCCGGAGGGCGAGCTTAAGGTCGAGCCCTTTCCGCGTGGGCGGCTTGCGATCGGGGTTCGCCCAGGGACCCGAAAGAAGGAGGAGCCTTTGACGGCCGTCGAAGGCGGGAGACGACGGCGGTCCAGCGATAAAGGCGACGCTGGCTGAGCGAGGGACGGCGAGAATACAAACGAGGCTTTCCCAGAGCGTCGAAGGGAGGCTCTCCATCCCACAGAAGTGGTGATGTCCGAGTTGGTGTTTTGAGACCTTGTAGTTCTAGGCTCTGATTGGCCGAAGCTTCTCAGAAGAAAGAATACAAGGAAGAGCCTGCTGCCGCGGCCTGATGTCAGGACCTGGGTCATGACAGATAGCCCTGCAAACCTCGAACCGGAAGACGATTAAGGGGCTCAAACCAGATGGCGAAGTGATGGATTATATCCATGTGAGCTTTACCACTTTACTGCACCGGAGCGGGATCAAAGTTCATACTAGTCACGGCGGCCACATGCCCACTGGCCCGGTCCTGGCCCGCCTGGCCTGTGCTCACCGTGTGGCCTGTGCTCACCGTGTGGCCTGTGCTCACCGTGTGGCCTGTGCGCTCCCACAACCAAGCCCATCTGGCACTTGCGACTCCGATCGCGAGCCCTCTCTTTTTCTCCTTAGCTTAGTTTTCCGCTTCGTAGATGGCAACACTGCAGCACTGTCTCTCTCGCTATCCAGCCCCGTGACACTGCGGAGTTATCGTGGAGTGGGGCTGAAAACCGTGGTTGGTCGGGCTTGGTTTGCTGCCCAATCGTCTATGGTCAAGCAGTGGCGGTGCTGGCAGCGAGTGGCATGAAGAACTGTCGTCTCGGATACGGGACAACAATATGAGTTTGTGCAAATGCGCATGTGAACCCAGGCCACTGGAGATGTACCGTGAACATCAACGACGTGATGTCTTCTGATCTGATTCTGCGCTGTCACGAGCGAAGAAAAACTAACGCGCGGTGGCTGCGAAGAGGCTTGTCCTGTATTGTGGAAAATGCTGAAGATGCAGGAGGAAGGGTTGTGAGGCCTGTCCAACTGCATCATCGGAGCTATCAAGGTGAGTTGGGCTTGCGATAAGGCTGATAAGCCGCACCACTATCAACCATCATGGCGTGTGCCGTGACAGGGCCAAAGACAAAAAATATGGCGCGGGAGGCGGGTGGGGGGCCCTGGGGACCGTTTCGCTTCTGTCGGCGAGGCGGTGGGGTGGGGCGGAGCGATCCCATTCATACGCTGGCGATTAGTGGCTTATCTACGGGAGAGCGGACGGGATCCCGAGTTTTCATCCAGACCCGCGATAAGTTGAAGGAGCATGAGCCTCTGAATCGTGAAATGCGTGGCATCAATGAAATTGGCGGTTTGATCGCGGGTTGGACCTTCAGGCGGGAGTAGAGATTTTTGAGTTCCCCTTGGTAAGATGGCTTTCGAGAAAATCACGATTTCGCGCCAACAAACAGCCGGGGCTCGGTCAGAGTGTGCCAGATTCGTTCCTTTCTGATCTTTCTTCGCATTCTTTTGTCGCTTCTATTCTTGTGTCATCGCCACGCAGAACCCACCAGAGACTTGTGCTCGTAGACAGGCATCATTCCTTCCCAGCTTCCACTGTTTCACAATTCAACGCCTGAAGTCCACTCAGAGCGACATCTCTTCCAAGCTCCCGTTCTAGTCTCTCACACCTTGTTTCCAGAAGAAGAACTGGGTTTCTTCACCTCGTCGCTGGCATCCTTCGGTGGCCCATGTCCACCAAACAGCTCGTCTTCGTCCCCAAATATACGCGCAACCTCCTCGAGCGGCAACCCGTTGGTGTCAGGCCAAAACTTCAGAATCAGGCCAGCACAAAGGCTGCTCGGGACGATGAAGCAGAGGTAGTACCGCCAGCCAATATTCTCAAACGCCGTCGGCGCCGCTTGAAGCCACACGATGTTGAGGAGACAGATGCCCGACGTCCCCAGCGCGATACCCTTGGACCGGAGATGGAAGGGGAAGATTTCGCCTAGGTAGCTGAACTGTACGTTGTTCATGAACTCGTAGCAGGCGACATAGACTGACAAGAGTTAGCGCTATGCCTAGAAGCCTTCGGGTTTGATATGGACGCACGAAAGATCATTGCCACTGCCGCCCGCAGCGCCGCTGTATTCGCTCCCGGTTCGACAGGATTCCGTGCAACAAGAATGCACTCAATGATCAAAACGATCACGCACGCGATCATGCCACCGGCCATGAGCTTCTGCCGCGGTACTCGGTCGACGATAAACATGGACAGGACACTAGCGACAAACGCCGTCGACACCCAGCACGCCGACAAGAGGAGCTGGGTCGAGAGGCCGTATCCAAGCCCGGCATAAATGGTCGGCCCGTAAACTACCATATCGTTAGTCTTCCCGCATCATCCAAATGTCGGTTCTGGAAAACACCAACTGTTGATGACCAGAATCCCCGAAAACTGGATACAGATTGTCGTGCCGAACCCGAGGATGGACCTCCTCCGGTAGCTCTTCTTAGCCCACAGCATCGTCCACCACCCATTAGGTAGCGTCTTGTCAATGGAAATCTGCGCCTGGATCTGCTGCATCTCGATCTTGGCCTCTTCGGGCTCGTGCAATCGTTCTAGAACGGCGCGCGCATCGTCCAGTCTGTCCTTCATGACAAGCCAACGCGGGGACTCGGGGATCCTGCATAAAAGCCGCAATGTCAGCAACATCCCGGGCGACCGATACGAAGGCCCCGACTCACCAAGGCATGCACACCAACAAGACCGTTACGGGAAAGCACTGCAGCCCCAATGGGCCGCGCCATTGATTGTTCGCGTCTGGGCGGTAAAAGTAGAAACCATAGCTTCCCCAGATGGCGGCATTGTAACCAGCCAACAGCAACAAACCCATCAATGTGAGGAAGCCTCCGCGGTTGCGAGGCGGGACAACCTCGTTGACCCAGACGGGGACGGCAGCGAGAAGGGAGAAGGCTCTTTAAAGATGTCAGAACCGCAATATGCGATCATGGAGAGGGAGATCAACATACCCTGCGCCAGCCACGAAGCGAAAGAAGATGAACTCCCCGATGTTTGTCGAGCCGGCACAGAAGGCTCCCGCGATCAGGACCAGGACAGCGGGCTGTTTTGTTAGCTTGACTGAAGTGCACGTCGTTGGAAGAGTTGACGCACATAGACAATGCCCCATTTCCGGCCGAACCTGTCAGAAACCCATGGGATGGTGAACACGCAAAGGAACCCGCCGGCCGAGAAGAGACCCTACACTAGTCAGTATGCTTCTGGATCCCATTTACTTGCAACACAACCGTACCGACATTGACGAGATCAGCGCAGTGGCATTATCCCGCGTTTCGAGGTCAAAGTACTCGTTGAAACTTGGCTGGGCTTCAAGTTCGTCAGCTTTTTCGTTTATGCTTTGTATTGTTGACGGCAACTCACCCAGCGTTGGTCCGATGACCGCGTTGGTGTACCCATATCCAAATGCTCCCATGCTCATTGCCACAACCATCAACACATTGTACCAGTTGAACTGCCGCTTGTTGGCGACATGGCGAGACTCTGAGTGTATCTCTCCCATGATGGCGGCTTGAAAGTGCGGGCTGCGGCGGGGAAAGACGGGGTACGTGCCAGTGACAAAATAATCGGTGCCAATGTGAGGGACAAACATACTATTGATATGCGTTCACTCTTCTTCTCCAAGTGGCGACGAGAACGTTGAAGGCGCCGGAAGATGGACGAATAAATCCGGGTTGACATCGTGTTGATGACCACACGCGGCCGCTGTTGGTGCTGACACCGAACTTCCGGGAGATGGCTTTCATCGAGAAATCGGAGCCATGAGATGGGTGTCCATAGAACTGAAAACTCTAGAACGGTCGATATGTTGTTGAAGATCGCACAATGTGCTGGGTTTACGGATATTAATCCGAACTAGGCACCTACAAACGTGAGATCAGCCCTGGAGTGCCACAGATATGGCCAACGATCCGAATGTTGAAAACGGGTCCTCGATCACCTTCAACAATTGCTGTGTTGCGAGCTACCCAATACGGTTAGCTAGCCGAAAGAGAGTCACAAGGCTGGGACCGAACGTTCAGTCTTTGATGATGAGTGATCTCGGTAATAGAGTGAGACTAAGAAGGTCGAGGATTATATATTAGCGCGACGTCTGAGGCTGTGTAGTACTGGATTTCTCTCATCACCGTAACGTTGAGGTTCGAGGCGGAACATTTTCCCCCTCTCACCCTCGCTGCCATCCTGACGCCCTAGCTTTTGGAAAAGGGATGATGATTACGGTTTTTGCACCAGTTGGGGAGAAGATGCTGTTTGTGTGGTAATTTGAAGGGAAAAGAAGGTCGGCGGAGAGAGGGAAGGGCTGGAAGAGGTGTCACTTTGAGGGTTTGCGGCTGAAGGGATTGAAGAAGCTCAACAGAGTTCAAAATAGCATCAAATTGCAGGGCACCCAACGCCTCCTGGAAGAAGCGATCCCAGGTGTGGTAGACAGGCGGCACCGGCCCGTCCTCGCACAGGCAGTTGATGGAGAACTCGTTGTGCTCCAACCAGCCGCCCGGCTTGAGACAGCAGTATGCCTCCCTGTAGAGCGCGGTCCAGTCGGCGATGGACCCCAGCAGATATCGTACGTGGATAAAGTCAAAGTGATTGTCGGGAAACGTCCACTCCAGCGAGGCGTCGTCGAGCTCGAAGCGGCAGTTGGGCGGGACCCAGGCGGGCTGCGTGGGCGACAGGTCGGTGCCGATGACCTGGGCGGCGGGGAACTGGTCGGCGAAGTCGATGGCCCAATTGCCGGTGCCGGTGCCGATGTCGAGGACGGTCTGGGGGTTGTCGAGGGGCGCGTGAAAGAGGCGGTTGTCATTGAGCAGGTACATCATGTGGTGCATGATGTCGAGGTACTCGTTTTGGCGCGAGTCGTTGGGCTGCCAGTACTCGGCGTCCTTGAAGTTCTGGAACGTGCGGCCGTGGACCCGGCGGAAGTCGAAGATGGACGAGTTGAGCGAGGCTGTCGAGGTGTTGACACTGCCGGCGCCATAGGTCGAGTCGCCGTCGTCGTTGCCGCCGTCACCGCTGCGCTGGTACTGCGTGTCCTGGGTGGCGTGTCAGTTTCCGGGGCTGTCCCATCGCGGTGTCGGAGGGCAGGGGTGGAGGGGAGCGTGCCACGACGATCGGCTCTGCCGACTGGTGGCCGGCCGTGGACGACTCCTGGGTCATCGTGTCTAGAACTGTGAGAGGGAGGAGGTGCCTTGGCGTGCCGTTGCAGACGGTGATCTCGGGATCTAAGAGGAGAAGGAGGAGTGCTAGGGCATTCTCTTTGCGCTCCACGATTGGGGAGCCTTCGCTGTCACATGTGTGCGACCCAACAAGGTCAGGACCCAATACCGTCCAAGAGGGCCAATAGCAAGGGCAGCAAAAGCATTGCCCAGCGGGAATTGCTGTCGTCGGGATGCTTGATTTAGCAAAGCTTCAAGCCGTCTCGAGGCTGTCTCCTCGTTATCGCTGCCAACGCCGTCTCTTGACAGGGCGGGACGGCATGCCGGTCCTGCACCAAAACGCATTTGCAACCCCCACCGGACGCAACGGCCGGGGGCTTGCAGGACCCTTCCCCGCCGCGAATCACGGGCGCTCGCCTCGCCGTCAACATCTGCCGGCCCCCTGTCTTCCCCGCCCTACCGGCCGTCGCACCCAACGTGGTGAGTTCGGTCGACGGGTCGTGCCGCTCAACGACGCAGACTTGTGAATATCGTTGATCCTTGGAGTTTTAACTAGCTGTTGTTCTTTTGCACGCGTGACGCTGTCTGGACGTCCCAGTTTCCCCTCAACCGTTCGCCAAGCCTGCAGGGCAACCCTTGGCGCCTTCTGTGGCTTATTCGTGCAGTCCAAAAGACATGGGAGATCGCCCACCAATTGGAAATGAAATTCGGAAACAAGAAGCAGAATGAGCTCCTCCAATGCGCCGCAAATCTTTGATCGAGAGATTGCTTTAAAAGTGGAACTTCGTAAAAAGAAGTGCGAAGATTAGGACTTTGGTCAATTCAGGCGTCGTCAACAGAAACACCAACCCCTTTTTCAACACAGAGCCTAAAGAACATCAACACGAATGCCTTTGAACACAAAGAAAACCCACCGCGATACCCCTCAAATACCTCTTCTCATCAAAGAAAGCCCGCTCAGTCCCAGTCCCCAGCCCCAACGCGTCGCCTTCCTCACCCTCATCCTCATCTGCCCATCCTCCCAATCTTGCTGCTTACCCTTCGAGAGTGCAATACATCCCTCATTCCCCACGACACTCGGAATCTCCCCCAACCACTGTCAATCCCACGTCCATTAGTCATGCCTGGCAGCACCGGCTCTTGCGGCGTCCTTCTACCCATCGTCGGCCAATCTCTCAGCTGGACTTTTCGTCCGTCCACCCCCAACCACCGGCCCTTTGCATGTGAGATGAACACGCGCGCCGCAGTCCTTCCCGTCTCGTTCCCGCGCCAGAGCGAGTCATCGTCAATAACGCGATAAGAGCGTGAATTAGGGTCGTTGTAAGTTTGAGGCTGGTCAATTTTCTGAATACAATTTACTTCAATGGAGCCAGTAACTAGGCATTAAATGCCTTTGGATCTTGGGGGGGGGGATTGCCACTGGATAAACTTTCCATCGAGAATTATATTTCGGGTAGAACCACTAACTACTATACCCTTACAGAGTATGCAAGGAATGACACAGCGAGAGCATGATGGCAGACATACCCTCATGCTTGAGAGTAGCACGGTCATAAAAAGACGTCTCAGACAGAAACGGAACGTAGCGAACGCCACCTCATCTCTCCCCTATCCCCCAAACTATAGACCTAGTCCCCCTTCCTCCCCGTGATGAACATGATCGCCCCGTACACCCTCCCTTTTCCCAGGTCCTCCACTGCCTCCCTCACATTCTCCAGCACCTGCTCCTCGCTCCACCCGAACCCCTCCATAAACACCTGCCGGCAGAACCCGAGCGTGCCCCACGCAATACACTCCCGCCACTTCTCCCCCGCGACCTTCAAAACTTCGCTCCCTTCCATCCACCCGCCAATGGGAATCCTCGTCTCTTCCGAGATTACATGCTCGAACCCAATTTGTTCCATCCAGAGTGGAATCTTTCTCGTCACCGTCCGATCCAGCCCGCACCGCATCGCGGCTTCGATCCGCAGCCTCGAATGCCTCAGCAGAGGCCTTTCCTGCTCCTCCTCCTCATCCAGAGAGCGGTACGGATCCTGCTTCTCCTGGAACTCGACCCTTCCACCCCTCCTTAACGCCCGATGTATCCGCTCCACTACCCGTTTGGAGTCGCGCAGCGTCATGAGGCACATGCGCGTGTGGATCAGGTCAAAGGTCCCCGGGGGGAGGAGAGCGTCCCACTCCGCATCGCTTCCCTCCGCATTTAAAACGGCATACGAGCAGTTTGGAGGTCTGGGTTCAAAGGAGGGCGGGAAGAGGTCGATACCTAGAACGGAGGCGGCGGGTTGCTCAAGGGCGAATTCGGCGGCCCAGATACCGGTGCCGGTGCCAAGGTCGAGGACGCGGAAAGTTTGGGCGTTGCTGCTGTCGGGGAGGGGGGTGATGAGGAGGGTTGAGGGGGGTGGTGGGTCGGTGGCGGCGGCGAGGAGGAGGCGGAAGACTTGGTGTTGTTGGTTAAGGCGGCGGGCGTCGCCGTCGAGGTGGGAGGGGAGGGTGTAGAAGGCGGGGGAGGGGTTTGTAGGTTTGGTGGTCGTCGGGATGGTTGTTATTGCATTGCTTGCTGTGGTGTTTATGGTTGTTATGGAGCCTGAGGCCGTAGAAGGCAAGGTTGTCATCATTTGCTAAAGCTATGCTGTAGTTTCAAGGAGGCGGTTGTATGGAAATTGTGGGAGACGACGAGCGCATTATGAGAGGTGCTGGGGAGGCAACTTTATGGGCGAAAGAAGAACCTTAGCCATGTGAGCGCCTTCCCAGAATTCTCGGTAAAGGTTGGAGTATAGCCGGTCTCTCCAGCTAGTCGGACAAGATATCACAAGTCCGAGGCGGCTGCAGATGGGTCCAAGGTGGTAATGCTTTCCAGTTCTCGCTTAGTTTCTAGTACACAGGCAAAGCTCTGCTGTGCTTGATATACCCCCTGTCACAGGGGCGGAAGACTCTGGCGAGTCTGGAGCTGCGCGTGGGAGGTCTGTCTGCTATTGTGGAAAATAACGAAGTTGCAGGAGGAAGAGGAAGCGCAAGCCTCCATCCTGCAACGACGGATCTATCTAGTGGGCTGCCCCACAGGCCAGAGGCTGATAAGGCGGATAAGGCGATAAGGCGATAAGGCGATAAGGCCGAACCATCTGCCCAAGGCATGTGCCAAAGGCGCAACCATCAGCCATCACGGCAGGTGCCGTGACAGGCACTATCTAAGTGCTGAAGAGCAGTCATTCCCAGGGCTTGGCAGCGCCAAGCCGCCAAGCCTGCAGAGTGCTCTGTCTGCTCTGTCTGCTCTGTGACAGAGCACACAGAGCACACAGAGCACGTCTTGATTGGCCGCATCCAGAGGGGAGGGCCTGCGTATTCTTATTGGTCTGTTGTGGCTGCCTGAGGCAGCTTCTGGCCGTATGTCATGGCTTGGGGCATGACACATATAGGAGGGATGACGGTGAAATCGACGAGATAAAAAATAAAAAAGACCCTAGGGAAGAAGGGCGGGGAGAAGGGTGAGGAGAAGGGTGGGTTAAGAGTACCGTGAATACCACGGGCTGCCTTGCTCCCCCGGCTCCCCTCTCGCTTTCATCCCGCACACGGTGGGGATTAAAAGGGAATAATTTGGCCATGGTGTGCGGGATGTTGGTTAGGAAGGGCGCCCGGGGGGGAGGGGGGTGGTGGAAGGGGGTACCGAGAAGACCGGCGCTCCTCCGTCTCTCAAGTAACGGGATCCGAGAAAAGCGGCGACCACATCAGCTCCGTTTTCAAGATGTGTTCTGGCATGTTGCACGTGATTTGAAGGGTTAGGGTTGGTAGACGAAAAGAAATGGGGCCGCCCCATGCGGCCGCACCAAGAGCCGCACTTATGTACGAACGGGTCCCCCATTCTTCCACTATCTATGGCCGTATGTGCTTGTTACATTGGGAGACGCATCTCAAGTAGGAGCAGACTCGACTCCAGCGAGGAGAGACCAATGGCCACCAGGGAATAGCAATGGGCCTCGGTTCTGCTGAGTAGACTTGACCTCGTCAGGGGCAAACAAAACACACTTGGGAGACATAAACCCGGCACACATGGACGGTACATTGCAATAGGGACGAGATAAAGATAATTTGGGACGAGCAACTGTTATTTCCAGGAAAGGGGGCTATCTAATGCAGGTATTTAATCTGGGTCGTGTATCGACACGAAAGAGATGCTTGTGACATGCTGTGCTATAAGACAAACGCCAAACGCCAAACCATGGGCCAGAGTAAGCCAGACGCGATGCCTCCAGGGCTCGCTGGCTCAGAAAAGAGAGAACCCATTCGCCTACTGCCACCACTGCCCCCTCGGTTCCCCAATTCAATCCTCTACCAGCCCATCAGCAAACTCCTTCGCCCTCTCCACCATCGCAGCATGCGTCTCCTCCCCAAATGCCCCTCTACTCCCCGCCAAACCAGTCCCTATAAACCCCGACACACTCTCATACACCCTCCTCGCCTCCTCCTGCCTCATCCGATTCCAACACTTCCCACAACTCTCCTCAACCCACCCCCCACGCGGAATCGTCCTAGGTATCTTCATCACATTAAGAGTATGAATCGGCCCGGCCTTGACGGGATGCCCGCACTTCTTGTGCCTGAGCTCGGGCCGGCACGTCGGGGCACGTCGGGGCACGTCGAGTGTGACTCGAGCCACTCGTTGATGCACTTGAGCCCAAAGACGTGGCCGCAGGGAAAGATGGCGGGCGTCGAGTCACGGATGGTGGCGTGCGGCCGGGTGAGGATGAGCTCGGACTCGTAGCAGATCTCGCAGGTGATGAGGGCGTCTTCGAGGAGGACGGTGACGCGCGGGTTTTCGACGTAGCTGTTGTGCGAGGGGCGCTCTGAGGAGCGCCTTTCGGCTGAAGTCGGGCGGGGGGAGGGTTGCTCCGGTTGGGGTGAGGCGTGCTCTGGGGGCGCCGCCGCAGCTTGCTCCGCTGGTTGGAAAGGCGGGGCTTCCGTCCGGAACATGGGGGCCGTTGCTTCGACTCGAGGTGGGTTGCGAGGTTGCTGTGGCGGAGGGCGCGCTTCCGCCGCGGGCAGATGGTGTGCTTGTGCCGGGGGGAGAGGGTGCGCTTCCGCCGGGGGCAGAGGGCGTGGTTCGGCCGGGGGCCGCGTGACATGCCATCCGGACGGGTGGGGTAGGAGGTGGACTAGGGATTGAGGGTCAGGTCGTTGGGGACGAGGATGCTCTTCTTGGCGGAGCTGAAGGTCGGACCGGTAGGGACGGAGCTGCGGAGTGCCCGCGGGGATGACCGGAAATACTCCCAGCTGAGGCATGTTGACAGGTCGGTTGGGAGGGGAGGGCGCCTTCCCCCAGGGTGTGGGGGAAGAGTGACAGGGGGAACCCCCCCAACCTGGTCACCAGGATGCGGGGGAGGGTTGTGGTGATGGTTCGGGGACGACATGTTCAGGGCGGTACCTGTCTGTGAGCAGTGAGACCGATGCGAGGATATGTTGGACAGGATGACGGGCCGGGGCTCGGGAGGGTACTTGTAGAGGGTTGATTGATATTGGGAGACACCACGAAAAGGCCGGAAGGGTCGCGGGTCGTCTGCTTTTTATAACTGTATTTCGAAGGAGAAAGTATTCGTCATATCCAGCACAGCAGGGGAGAGCCGCAGTCTTTGGTTCGAGGATGGGGGCTCACCCCTGAGTGTCAACACAACAACATCAAACAAAGCCATTGACTGAAATGTTATAGCGGGACCAACTTCCAGTCGCGACCTATGTACATTGCCCTGCTAGCAATACCGGGGCAGTCCGATGTTGCTGTTCATGATGAGCTCCCATCCTGCGTCTTGTTTCCCGCTACTGCTGCTGCCTTCTCCTTCTGCGCCTTCTCGTGCTCGATGATTTGCCTGCTCCAACTGCGGGGCTGCTGTCAGCTCGTCCATTATCTACAGAGGGAGAACGGGGGGCGTACTATCTGCTGGGGAAGAAGCGGTCCGGCTCGGGCATCTGGTGTCGGTACTCCAGCTCGGCGCTCAGCTTCCAGATGGCCGCAGTGATGCCAAAGATGACCGCCCCCGCAATCGCCGTGTTCCTCTTCCAGTTGGCTGGTTGCGCATACCAGCCACCGGACGGTGACCAGACGTGCTTGGGATAACTGCGTGTCGGGCCGGGGTTAGGAAAGAAGAGAGGCGATGGATGATGCTCGATGTCGCGGGGGGACTCACGGAACTCGGGGACCGCCACCCTAGAAACAGACAGTTAGCAACCTCGAAGTAGCGGGATTGGACCGGAAGAGTATACCATTTTGAAGAGTCTGGCACTGGCGACGTGGGATGGGATATCGTGCGAGACAGGGCGGCTCGTTGCGGGCAAATGTCGTCAAGAGGTTCGAGACTCGTCAATTGATCCTGGTGGAGCTTCTCTCAGGCCTCAGCAGCACCAACAGTGCGCGTTTGCAGCGGCAGGCACTGAACGTGGCGCTTGGGCCCAGCCGAACCAGCTCCATGGCCGGGTGGCAGCTGGACGATTAGATAAGCGCCCTCTCTGGCGGCGGCGCACCCCTGCTGGGGCCTAGCACAGTGCGCAAAGACGACTCTGACCTCGACATTTTGGAGAACTTTTTTCCCCTTTCGAGACATGCACCACGGCGACATCGACGACCTCACGCAACCCACTCCCCCGCGCACAATCGACCACCCGCAACTCGCCCTGCGAGCCCAACCCCCTCTCAGCCCGTAACCAGAAATACATCGTCCATGAAGAGGTTACGGGTCGACAAGTGGACGGGCCAGGCGCTCGCAGCCCGCCCACGAGCATGCTGCTCGCCGGCACTCCTCCTCCCCCTCGGCGCCCTCCGACCCGCCGCCAGACTCGAACAACACCAGCCCGCCTCGAGGAGAGCGCAATCAACAGCCGCCGTGGCCGTACAACAAACCCCCAAGAGGCCCCATGACCAGCAGCCCGCCTTCGACCCGACCGAACTCCCCTCCCCTCCCGGAGCGCGCGCTCCAGTCGGCCAAGCTGGCCGCCCTCCACGCCCGCCTGTCGCTGCCGCAAAAAATACCACTGCAGACGCTGGCCCGGACACTGGTCGACGCCTCGGCCGACAGCAACGTCCAGTTCAACAATGCCAACCTCGCCTTCGTCGGCCAGACCCTCATCAACTACCACGTCACCGAGTGGATCATGGTGCGATACCCCCGCCTGCCCATGACCATCGTCTGGGAGGCGGTCCGGGGCTTCGCCGGCAACAAGGCCCTCTTCGACGTGGCCAAGTCGTGGGGCGTCGAGAGCGCCGCCGCGCCCGGCGGCGAGGTCGACCCGGGGCTCCTCCAGTTCTCCCTCGACCCCAAAGACGGCGTCAACCACCTCCAGTTCGGCTACGAGCGTGTCGAAGCCGCCTACCTCGAAAAGTACAAGTGGCGGCGCGGCATCAGCAACCGCGTCGTGTTCGACGACGACTTTGGCGACGCCGTCAAGGAATCCCCCGAAGAAGAAGACGACGACGACCCCAACTTCCCCGCCGAGGAGGACCCCTCCCTCCCGGCGCACATGAACTACGGCACGGCCGACACGCGCACCGTCGCCGAGAAGGCGCACGCCACGTTCGTCCGCGCCCTCCTCGGCGCCGTCTACACGCACTGCGGGCGTGAAGCGGCCAAGTCCATGGTGCGCGCGCACGTGCTCTCGCGCACGCTGGACCTCGAGCGGCTCTTCGCCTTCAAGCTGCCGACGGTGGAGCTGGCCAAGCTGTGCGCGCGCGAGGACTTTGAGGCGCCGACGGCGCACCTGCTGGCCGAGACGGGCCGGGCGTCGCGCACGCCCGTCTTCGTCGTCGGCATCTACAGCGGCCGCGACAAGCTCGGCGAGGCCTCGGGCGCCAACCTCGACGCCGCCCGCTGGAAGGCCGCCATCAACTCGCTCAAGGCCTGGTACCTCTACAGCCCCGGCGAGCACGTCCGCATGCCCAGCGACATGCTGTCCCCCAAGGCCAAGCCGTGGGAGCCCGTCTACATTGACATGGGAGAGGTTGTGTCGCGCTAAAGATGGCGCTCTCCTGGGGGCAGGATTGTGGTTGTGGTTGTTGGGTGGATGGACATGTTGCATGGGGCTGGTGGTGGTGGTGGTGGCTGGGTGTTTTGCTGCTGCCAGGGGGCAAAATGCGGTTGTTGTGCATTGTACGAAAAATGGGAAGAGGTTATTAGCAAGAAAGACACCAACAGCAACATCCAGAGCCACCCTACTGTACCAAACCTCGGCCCCCGTCTCTTCCTCGCGCCTGTCCGTCGGGAAAGAGGCACAATGTACATCTGGAGTGCCCAGACATATAAAAAAAAAAGAGCGGGCTGGTTGGAACAAAGCATTTAGACTTGAAGCTTGAATCCGGGTCAGCTTCCGGGTGGGGTGGGGGGGGGGTGGGGGGGGACATGTGATGTGAAACGGCCGTCGGCGGGAGGGAGGTTGCGCGTTGGGAGTCGCCCAGTGGACGAGCGACTGGAAACGGGGTAGATATAACCCATCCCAGCTACACATGTATTATTGTATATATACTACCATCATACCACGTGTGTGTTGCCAACATGACCATGTCGTAATGATTCAAACTCGTCCATTCTGCAAGTCTATCAAAACACCTGGGTATCCGGCCCGCGCAACTCTACACTGCCCCCCCTAACCCTCCAAAACAACCCCTAACTAAAATGATCCCCCTCCCCCAACCTCCCATCCACCCCCCTCCTCACCCTCCTCCTCCTCCTCTCCCTCCTCTCCCTATCCTCCCTCTCCTCCCTCCTCCTCCTCTTGCGCTCATACACCGCCTTGACTGTCGCCATGATCTGCGCCCTGCCCTCGGCATAGTTCGCCCGCGCCAGCGCCACCGCGTCGTCCACCTGCTGCGGCGTGTACACGAAATTCCACGTGCTCATGTAGTCGCTCGCGGCCGGGTCGACGCCGGGGACCTTGGCGTTGGCCAGGAACGGGAGGTACACCACCGTGATGCCCGCGTCGGGCTCCATCAGGCGCCAGGAAGTGGTGTCGTCGAGGGGCTCCGGGGGTGGGTCGGATTGGCGCTCTTGGGTACGGCCGACCCAGACGGTGCAGTAGCCTAGTTCTTTGGCGGCCTTGTCGGCTTTTTCGATTTGTGTCTTTTTTTCGTCGGGGGGGTTGGGTTGGTTGGATTTGGCGGCTTTGAGGGCGGTGGAGGCCGGGTCGGGGGAGGGTTCTTGGGCGTGGCGGACGGCTTGGTCGATCTTGGCCGAGGTGAGCTTTTCTTCGGCTTCGACGCCCGAGTCGGCTTGGGCTTGGTCGAGTTGCTTGGCCATGGTGGAGGCGGGGGCCGTGGTCTTGGGCCAGCCGATGCCCACGGGCCAGCCCTTGATGCCGCGCTGGAGGGCGTAGCCCTCGACGACGGACAGCCAGTTGTCGGACTTAATGTCGGCGGAGGCGTCAAAGGTGACGACGATGTCGACATCTCGCCCGGGACGGAGGAGGGGGTAGATGGGGAGGTTGTTGGACATGCCCGCGTCCATGAGCTGGATGAATTCCTGGCTCTTGAGGTGTGGTGGTACGGTGTGCGGCAGTTGGTCATCCATGCCGTAGATGAAATTGGGGATTGTGGCCGGTTCGATGGGGTGCAGCTTGCTCAGGTCGTCATTGTGTCCCCAGATGAGGTCGTCAATGTAGGCAAGCCCGCTGATGCTCTTGATGACGGGCCGGATCTCGCGGTAGTAGTGACTGAGTGTCGCGCAGAACGCGCTGCCCCAGATGCCGAGGAGGAACGGTGTGCGGATCTCGGGGAGGCGAATTCCGTCTTCGTTGGGCTTGTCCCGCCCGGCCTCGAACTTCCTGCCCATCGCCCACGTTGGCACTCCGGCGCCGAATTCTTCGCAAAAGAACTCGTACGGCGTCATCTCGAACCACTGGAACCAAGACTCGCTCTTGGCAACCTCCTTTGCTGCTTCGGAAGCAGGTTGAGATCCTTCGGTGACGGCTTCGACGATGGGAGGGATCTCGTGCCGCACAGCCGTGTAAATGGGCATGGGGTTTTGTCCATACTTAATGTGCTCCCCCTGGCTGGACAGCTTAAAGTCCTTCTCGTCGACTCCAAGTTCCCCCTTTGGGACCAGCAGCCTCGCAGCCAAGAGCATTCCATAGGCGTCGACGAGCCCAACGTCGGCGCCCGGGACGCCCATCAGCTTCTCGATGGTCCCGCTCAAAAGGTATTTGTTTGTGGGCGCCGAAGTCAGGAGGGAGAAGCACCCCTGCGGGGAGGCGATGTGAACTCCGAGCCGTGCTTTGAGGTGGTCAATCGTACGACCCAAGTTCCTCTCCGTCACGGAAGAGAAGTAGAGAGTCTGTAGCCAACAGGACCCTGACACGCCGGAAAGGTATGTTGTGCAGTCGAACAGGCCGTCCTCGGTGGTGGCCATAAAGGATCCGGCGCCAGCCACCAGAGCTCTCAAGCCACCACCAGAGCCACACATGGCAATGATGGGGACATCGTCGGGGTGGATGTCGTTGGGATCTATCCCCAGGTATTTTCCAAGAGCAGCCGCCACGACCTGCTTCCGCCGAGACAAAAACGTCTTTTCCTCGTCACAGAGATGGTTCGAAACGCGCACGGTGGCTTCGTACTGGATTTCGGGGTGAATCGACGGGTCCTGGGCTTCCTGCCAGACCTCATTGGCAAGTGTACCGGGCCCTAACGCGAATTCGCGCTGGAGTTTCCGAACGTAGACGGGTATATTCTTGGCCCATTCCGGGGTAAGGAGGTCCAAGAGGCTGTCCGTGAGCTTGCCTGCGTCCAGCTGATTTGCAAGGGTAACGCTCTCCAAGCTCCCCGCCAACCTGGACCAAATCGACTGGTCGTCATCATTGGGGTCCGTCGTCTTGTCGGATGTCGTGCTGGGAGTGGCTGAGTCTGACTGGAGAGCGGCAGGCCTCTGAGGCTTATCAGTCGTGGACACGGTATACCAAAGCAACGCGCCGAGGAGTATCACCGATACTGATCCAGGGGTTGGGTTGCTGCTCTTCGATTTGGCGTTGGGCTCGGACGATTTGGAGGGCGTCAGGAATCCTCGCAGCCCTCGGGGTGTTGGGCCCGGTCTCCCCCTCGAGGCCCCTGGTATTGTGGTCCTTCTTAGTAGGGCGCCTCTCCCCAATGCTGCGATTCTCGTCAAGGGTGTTGTCATTGCGGTGGCGCGTCGCGTCGCGGCGGTGTTGGCATTCTTCGAGGCACGGTGTCGTGGTGGGGGTTACGATCGCATGATCAAGGGCGCCGTGGGAGTCGACTGGACAGTTGCTTCGGTTTCCAGATGAGGGACGAGGTAGGTATCATGGTGCAGGTGGGATGGGATTTCCCATTGAAAGTGTCGTTGGCGGGGGATATATCATAGGAGAGCTGCGCGCGGAAGTTGCGGCGATGGGGCGGGAGAGGATGGTGGGGTACAAGCTTCCAGGTCAGGTCCCATTGCGTCATCACCCACTGAAGGCCAGGCACAGGGCATGGAACCATCAAGACCACCAACTTTTCATCAAGGCCGGGAGGGGAACACGGCCTGTTCTAGGGGCCGAGAAAAACTAGATCATTCAAGATCTGGATTCTCGTGGCCCCATCAAGATGAGGTCAATAGTTAAGCTTAAGTTGGATGTCCCATTCTTAATTCCAGGGCCAGAGAGCCGGAACCTCCCGAGTCCCAACCACTTCAACTTGGTGGAGGAGGCCTTGAAATGTACTGTGTAGTTCAGTTTGATGAGATCAGGAGACCAGCTCTCCGGGAAATGGTTTGATATGCTGGATTTTGAGACATTGTTTCTCAATGCCTCTCTCGGCTGATACAATGTCTGTAGTTCAACCACCCGAGCCACGCCTCGGTTTCGAGATGGGCTTGTTGCCAACCCGACGCCGTTGTGGCCTGGACACGGCAATTCGTCGAGGTAACGTGGGCGCCATGCTCCTCGTGGGATCGATTTTTTCCCCATCTCAAGCTCGTGGTTGATGGCGGAAGCTAAGCGACCAGAGGCAAGCAAACCTCGTGTTGGTGCATGAGGTTGAGCACTCCAACCCTGGTTTGTTTGTTAGCTCAAGACCTTTCGAGCTACAAGCCCAGGCCATTTACCGGCTGATGAAGGCCCCGAAATTGGAACACGAGGCCTTGCCGGGACAGACAAGAGGTCTCGCGCTAACGAACAAACCATTATTGGTTTGTATCCATGGACTTCGTACATGATGGCTTCCTCTCCATTGGAGCTTCAGCTTCAACCAATCACTCCCCCCTTTGCTTTTCTTCCTCTGGCCAGCACGGTGCTGCAAGGCAGAGAGGCCAATGCGTCGATGCCACATCAAATGGTGGTGGCACTTCCATGAGCCGTGAGATGCAGTCGGCCTGGTTGCTCCGGATGAAGCGCGGGTTGAAGCATGCTCAATGCCGGTCATTGGACGAGAGATGAAGTGGTCCAGTCGTCTCTGGCACGGTCGTTTTTTTCCTGCTGGTACATATTTCTTTTGAAGGACCTCTTGAGCAATCGTCGGGGTCGCACATGACCCTTGTTCAACATTGGATGAGGTGGCCACCCTGGCGCGCGCAGGGTCCCGGCGTTGAAGATCGAGAATGAGTGTTTCGAAACATTTCGACAGCCTCATCCGAGAACCACGGGAAAGACAGAGATGAAGATGAAGAAGAGAGACAGATTGAATTTCAAAACACATCATCCGTACGAGTGGTGGCTTCACACTGTAAAGGATGGGGAAGGGTTCAATCCGCACGGCCCGAGAGTCTTGATCACAGTTGAAATTGGAGGTGCCGGGACCAGACGGCCTGGTGGAGCTCCCGCTCATCTGTCCCGCAACTTTGGCTTCACCTCCATCATTCAGCGCCCCCAAACACCGGCACATCACTGCCAGTTTGCCCATGGAGCATCCAGACGTATCTGAACCAGCTTGAAGTAAACGCAGTGCATGTCAAGAGGAAAAGAGCGTCCCATCGTCTCCACTGTCCATCCAACTTTGCAAAGAGGAAACAAAAAAAAAGTCACGGCTTGGTCGAATTTCGCTGGGACGATTGGCAGCCAATTGAGACTCGCTGGCGAATCACAAGCTCCAGACCCCCGGCCCCTTGTCATTAACGGACCCTGGCCTCTCCCAACCCCATGTCGAAAAGCCACCTGCCATGTCCCGTCCCCTACCCATGCCCCCCCAAAAAAGTAACCCGACCCCTTTTGCTGCCGTGCACCAAGCAAAGCCAGCCCAGAGGCAGAGCAAGAAGGGAAATCCTCCCACCCAAAAGTCACCCAGACGCACCTAATTTTTCCCTTCCTGCCCGGCCGCGACATCCTCCCCATCACCTCCCGTTTCTCGCCATCGCTGCATCTCGTACCGTTGAACACTCATTTCGTATTTCCTACGCGCTCCAGCGTTACCATTCAGAATTCCCCCCTCGGCTTTGCCTTGACGTCGTCGTGCGCCTTGCCGCGACGTGAACACGCGACTTGGACCGTCGTTCTTTTCTGGTAGGTACGTTGTTCATTCCCACCAGCCCCCTCGCGCGCGTCCGTCCTTTCCAGCCTGCCTCTGGGGCATCGAAGAAGCAGCTCCTCCGCCGTGTTCGCCGTCGCTGCGCGTCGAGAACCTCGGGGTACAGAAACCCGGTGGAGCGTGCTGGCATCGAGGCGCCCTCACTCGTCGCTCCACTCGCTGCTGCGGACGACAACCGTCCATTCTCCAACAACACCAAACAACCAAGACACACGAGACGAGACGAGATCAAATTTGACTAACGCTCGCCCTCTGCCACCAGACTCCAGAACTCCGCGCCTTCCCCTTCCGCGACACCGCACCAGCACACCTTTCCTCCGCCGACCCGGTTGTTTGTCAAGATGGGTAAGCACGCTTTCTGTTTGTTGCTCGACATGTCGTGTGTCCCGGACCAGAGTGCAGGAAGCATCATCGCCAGACCGCAACCGCCTCGTCGTCGAACTCGCCCAAAAGCCGCCGTCCAGCCCTCCCCGACCTCGTCCTCGTCCTCTTCCCTCCGCACTACCAACACAGCTCGTTCTTCCAATACCATCCACCGCATTCGTTCACTGCCATCTACCGTTTCTTGGGAACCCCCTTTTTTGGAAGAGAAGCAATCTTAGTTCCGGAATCCATCCGCGTACATTCGCCAAGATGCACTTCGCTACTATGGTTCACCACCATGCCACACGGGCTCGCACCAAGAGCGTCCAGTTCGGCAAGAGTGTCATGAGTCTCGACTCGGCCGACACAGCCTCCACGCGCGACGAGGTTGCGACGTCGCCCCCGACACCCGGAACAAGGACCACCAGCCTGCCCTTGAGCGACAAGAAGGAGAACGTCAACCCCATCCGTCACTACCGGAGCCTGCTTGACTTGGAGGATGCCCCTCGGCTTCCCCATTTCATGCCGCTAAGCTACGACGAGCTCTACCCCAATCCCACCGAGTCGATGGCAGCTCACAAGGCACCACTGCTGAGGCAGCTCCTGCACAGTTAGATACCGCAGGCCCTTGAGCAGGATCTCCATTATTACTATTGACATGCCCATACCATTTGAACAGTTCCCGCTAACCACTTTCGCCTCACAGCCTCCAACGGTACACCAATCATTTCCTCCATTCCCTCGGCTTCTTCTCCCATCATGGTTGCCGAGAGCAGCTTTACATCTCCATCGGGAGGTTCTCCAAATGTTGTTGCTTCTGACACCTCTGGTGCAGCCCCTCCAGCTCCCGTTGTCGACAACAGGAACATTGTCCGGAGAAAGTTGACAGGCTATGTTGGTTTTGCCAACCTCCCCAACCAATGGCACCGCAAGAGCGTCCGCAAGGGCTTCAACTTCAATGTCATGGTTGTCGGTACGTCTTTCCTCGCCCTGTCCCCGAAGTCCTCTTCTGACAGTGTGCTCTCTAGGTGAATCCGGCCTCGGAAAATCGACCCTTGTCAACACGCTGTTCAACACCTCGCTCTACCCCCCCAAGGAGCGCAAGGGACCCAGCCTCGACATCATTCCCAAGACCGTCACCATCCAGTCCATCAGCGCCGACATTGAGGAGGCTGGCGTTCGCCTGCGCCTGACGGTTGTGGATACCCCCGGCTTTGGAGACTTTGTCAACAACGACGAGTCTTGGAGGCCGATCACAGACAACATTGAGCAGCGCTTCGATGCTTACCTGGATGCTGAGAACAAGGTCAACCGCATGAACATTGTGGACAACCGCATCCATGCCTGCGTCTTCTTTATCCAGCCCACGGGCCACTCTCTCAAGCCCCTGGACATTGAGGTCATGAAGCGCCTGCACACCAAGGTCAACCTGATTCCCGTCATTGCCAAGTCCGACACCTTGACGGACGACGAGATCACTGCCTTCAAGCAGAGGGTATGCTTTTCCTGTTTCTTCTTGGCCTGTTTGTTGCTAACCAACGCACGCTAGATTCTTGCCGACATCAAGTTCCACAAGGTCCAGATCTTCGAGGGCCCTCGCTACGAGCTGGATGATGAGGAGACCATCGCGGAGAACAACGAGATAATGTCCAAGGTCCCCTTCGCCGTTGTCGGTGCCACCAACGAGATTACCAATGCCGATGGGCGCAAGGTCCGCGGTCGCCGCTACCCGTGGGGTGTCATTGAGGTGGACAACGAGGAGCACTGCGACTTTGTCAAGCTGCGCCAGATGCTCATCCGCACGCACATGGAGGAGCTCAAGGAGCACACCAACAACAACCTGTACGAGAACTATCGTACCGACAAGCTCATCCAGATGGGTGTCTCGCAAGACCCCAGCGTCTTCAAGGAGGTCAACCCGGCCGTCAAGCAGGAGGAGGAGCGCAACCTGCACGAGCAGAAGCTCGCCAAGATGGAAGCCGAGATGAAGATGGTGTTCCAGCAAAAGGTGGCCGAAAAGGAGTCGAAGCTCAAGCAGAGCGAGGAGGAGCTGTACGCTCGCCACAGGGAGATGAAGGAGCAACTAGAGCGACAGCGCATCGAGCTCGAGGAGAAGAAGCAGCGGGTCGAGACAGGGCGGCCTGTAGACGGAAAGGAGACCAAGCGGAAGGGCTTCTCGCTCCGATAAGCCCGAGGCATCGCCACCGCCGCTGCCTCGCCACGACCATGCTCTCCCTCATGACGCCTCTTATCATACCAGCCTGTCGTCCTTTTCTTTCGCTTCTTTGTTCTCATTTGTCTCCCTTTTTAATCAACCACTTAGGTTCCTAATAGCTCTCTGAAAGGCTCGTCGGGAAGGTGACCAACCATGCTCTGCAACAACGCGCCTCGATGGGTTTCTGGGGGGGGGCGCCAAAGGTGCTTGTTAACTAGAGAATTGGGCCTTCAAAAGCCGGAGTTTGCCTCGCAGGGTCAGGGTCGGGTCGGGTCGGGTGACTGCTCTTGAACACCGTGTGCAGATATAATTGGTTTTGAGGCTTTTGTCAATCACAGTTTTTCCTCTGACTTTTGGCATGCAATGGTGATGAGACATTAAACAACTGGAGGAGGTCGAGTAAAGGTCTTTGTGCTGACGTGCTCAGCTTGCAAGCCATTCTGAAGTTGGGTCAACAAATCGACAGACACCAGACAAGAGGAGTATCCAACGACTTTTGCCCCCATATAGACCCCGACTTCGGGCAGACTTGAGCACTCTAGTGTCTCTTGACATAGCCAAAGGGACCGGGGGAGTTTGGAGGGCATGGCTACCAAGACCAAGGGGCAAACATAGGTAGATGCTTTGTTCTTTTTAGTTTGTTTGTCTTCTTGGTTTCATCTGTCGGAATTTAAGGGGGTTGTTTGCTTCCAGGTTGACAGGTCTTCCAATGGCTGCCTGTTGATCATGGTTTGGGCCATGTATAGTGGTATGGCTGTTGTTGATGTTCCCTCTTTGGCTTGCACCTTGATTCGCACCCAAGCTATTACGGAGGGGCAGCATGAGGACTCATCTGCTTCTACTTCGGTGGACAGGTGCTTTGGACAGGTCGAGGAGTAAGAGCTCCACGAGGAACCCTCTATTTTTGCCATGGTATCGTACAGTTTTTGCATTTTCCACATTGACCGCATTTTGGGTGGTGATCACCGCCATGCCTCCCTCCCTCTATGAGCATGTATGGCCGGAATGGAATTGCCCGCCACACATAGCCCGACAAGTCTCCATTGCCATGTTTCCGGGTTCATCATAACCGAGCTTGCTCATCCCTTCACCCCCCCCTTTCCAATTTACCCTCTCCGCAAGTACCAGTTGAATGCCAACTCGTTGACAAGACGCCCAAACGGCGTCGGCACCTCGCCCATCCCCTTCCGGGCAACCGGGTGGCGCAGGTACACCGCCGCGCAGATGCTCTGGTTCACCTCGAGGTAGCGGGGGATGAACGCAAACGCGGGCATAAATGGCTTGGGCTTCCACGGCGTCATGTACGGCTTGCTGCGGTCCTCGGGGTTATCCCGGTCCTCGACGATGGCGGCCTCGACGTCGTCGTAGATCTGGATACTTTGCTCCATGGAGAGGCCCCGGAGGGCGTCGGCGTCGGCGTCGGCGTCGGTCTCTTGGGCGGTGCGGCTAGGGGGCGAAGCAAAAGACTCTTTGGTTGGTTCCTTCTGCTCCTCCTTGGCTCCCTTTTTGGTGAAGAGGAAGAAGCGGCTTAGGAGGGTGGTGACGTCGTCGATGGTGGCGTCGACGGTGGAGGGGTCTGTCTTCTTGACGCGCGCAAGGTGGCCTTTGACGTCCTTGATGAGGGCGCGGACGGCTTGCTTCCGGCGGGCCGAGACCGCCATGTCGCCCCGGGCTTGGGAGAGGGCTTTGGCCTGCCGGGCGATGTCGTTGAGGGCAGCGATTTGTTGTTTTTGGGTCCGGGTTTCTGGGGCGGAGGTGGCATCTGCGGAGGGGGGGGCATCTGTGGCGGTGGTGCTAGGTGCGGCTTTCGACTCGGCGGCCTCGGCGGCTTCGGCGGCTTCGAGGGCTCTGGCGAGCTTCTTGGCCGCATTGGCCTCTTGGGCGCGGCGGTTGCCGTCTATTGCCTCCAATTGTTTCGCGCTTGGCTTCTCTCTCCCCGTCGCGATCATGACCTTTTCGATGTCGACCTGGAACATGTCCCCTGGGTTGAGTTGGTAGGTGGGATGGACCATCTAGGGGGGACGTCAGCAGCTGACCTGGGTGCAGGTCCGGGAAGCAGAATACCTTTTGCCCGTTGACCGTGACGGCGCCGTGGATGCACATCTGCCGGGCTTGCCTTGTGCTGCTGGCAAACAGGGCACGGAAGATGGCGATATCGAGGCGGCGCTCCATGGGGCCGTATATCATCTGCATGTAGGGGGTGTACTCAGGCGCCTTGGCCTTCCTGCCCTGGCCCTTCTGCTGGGGGGGAGGGGTACGTCCGGAGCCGCGGCCGGAGGAGTGCTCGCTGCCGTCGTGTCGGGCGAGGTAGCTAGGGTCCATGTCGACAACGCCGGGAAGACGGCGGCTGAACATGCGCTCCCACTGCCGCTCGCGGATGTGCTCGCCGTGGTAGGCGCGCGTGGAAGCCTTGGCCATCCATTTCTGCTGGAAGAAGGTTTTGGGAGCTACATGTGGTTCCCTGAGCCTGGTGAGGTTAAAGAGGTTGTGCTTGTTCCATGTTTGTCGGACGCGCTGCGAGGGGGAAAGATGGTCAGAGACGTGCCGGTGGGGAAGCAGGGGGACGGATGACGGGGACTTCTTACTTGGCGCTTCAAGCTGTGGAAGTTGGCTAACCTACGGTGCCTCATGGTGGCGGTGGTGGTGGTGGTGGTGCGGGCCGTGCAAGCTCAGCCCAAGATCACGACCTCTCGTTGCGTCCAAAGGCCTCCTCGGCGCTGGCGTTGAGGGCCCAAAAAAATCGACGCCTTCAGAGCCCACACGGCCCAGGCCCCAGGCCCTCTGCAAGCCAAGACAAGGCGAAGAGCGAGCGACGTCCATGGCCGATAACGATAAGATGCATGTGCTGATTGGCCAATCCCCCAACAGGCCCGGAAGCTCAACCCCCCGGGCTTTTACTTATGAACCCACCCGCAAGGTACCGAACTGAATTGTCAAGTGTCAGCCAGAATGGTAGAAAGGGCGTCGAAATGAGGGTTGCAAGCCCATTGTAGGATAATATTGTGTATGTCAATACGTAGTTCGGCAGCCCAGCAGGTGGTTTGCAGTACCTAGGTAGGTACGAAGGCACGTGCTTGGTGGGTAGCTCCATGAAGGTCGTTGGCTCGTCGGTCAAATGAGAACCCCAGGCTCCAAGGCGGTGACCTTGAAAGTGGGGTTGAAGCTTGCACCGCGGTCTTTTTTTTTTCTTTCCCGCCGCTCACGTCGCGACAATTGTAGTGGATTCCCATCTTTTGGCGGCAGATTCAGATTCATCGCCCATCGGGGAGGTTGGCAATACTTAAAAAAAAACCAACAACCACTCTCAATTCGGCGCGATTTCCTCGACAAGAAACAACCAACCGTCCAGCACGAAAATTCCCATTTTGCGGTACGTTCCCTTTTTTTCAGACTCCTCGCCGCACGCTGCACTCGAAAACCTTCTCCGGCAGTGACTCGACCCGTCCTCGTGCCTTTCCTGCCCCACCAAGAAACCATTACTTGAGCTCTTCTCCCACTCTGCACCTTTTCCCTCCCATCCTCCTTCCTCAAACCATAACCACCGCCCGCCCTTCAAAGTACCAAGCTGACACCAAAAAGTACATCGCCAACCCCGACAGCCTCCATCCAAGCTCTCCAACTCTCCCATCTCTCCCCCCTTATTCTTCGCCCTTTGCCCGGCTCAACATGAGCGACGTCAACGAGCAGGTCGAGGCCGCGGCGCCTGCTGCTGAGGTCAAGGCCGTTGAGGAGCCCAAGGCGCAGGACATCACCCAGGCTTCCGGCGACGTTGCGATGGAGTCGGCCACCGATGCCCCCGCTGTCGAGACCGCAAAGAATGGCGAGGCCGAGCCCGCCACCGCCGCCGCCGGCCCCAAGACTGGCCGCAAGTACGACGCCTCCCAATTGCCGGTGACGGATGATCCCGAGGCCATTCGGCACCAGGTATGTTTGTCTGCTCCCTCCGGATCGCGCGTGTTCTGACTGACCCCCCAACCAGGTCGAGTACTACCTTGGCGACAGCAATCTCCCCACCGACAAGTTCCTCTGGGAGAAGACCGGTGGCGAGGCCAACAACGCCATCTCTCTCAAGACGCTCTGCACCTTCGCCCGCATGAAGCGATTCCAGCCCTACAGCGCGGTTGTGGCAGCACTGAAGGACAGCCAGTTCCTCGTGGTGGAGGGTGAGGACGGCGAGGAGACAATCAAGCGCAAGGAGGCGTATGTCTCCAACCCCGACGGCATGAAGAAACGTATGAACAAGAGCGTCTACATCAAGGGCTTTGGCGAGGAGACTCCTACCACCCAGTTCGACATCGAGGCCTGGCTCGAGCAGTTTGGCCGCGTTGACCGCGTTAAGCTCCGTCGTGAGGGGTCGCACAACAAGGGGCCATTCAAGGGGTCCATCTTTGTCGAGTTCAACACGGAGGAGTTTGCCAAGGAGTTTGTCGCCCGCGACCCGGCTCCGACCTGGAATGGCCAAGAGCTGAAGATCATGCTCAAGTCCGACTATGTGGCCGAGAAGACCAGGGCCATCAACGCCGGCGAGATCCAGCCGAGCAAGTATGCCCAAAAGACATTTTACGAGGGCAGGGAGAAGGGCGGTCGGGGTGGCGCTCGCGGCCGCGGTGGCCGAGGCTCACACAATGGAAAGGATGACTCCAACGACTGGAAGAAGCGCCGAGAGAACGATCAGAGCAACGGCTTCCGCGGTGGACGCGGTGGACGTGGCCGTGGCGGTCGTGGTGGACGTGGCCGCGGTGGTCGTGGAGGCCGGGATGACCGCAACGGCCGTGACAACAAGCGGGAGGAGGGTGCCGGCAAGAGCACCACCAACGAGTACGTATTCCAACCATCAAGAGAAGAATTACCGACTAACTCGTTGCGCAGCGTTCGTTTGCCCACGATCCAGGCGACCAACGACAAGGGTGCTGTAGTCGACAAGTCCGCCGACACCAATGGAAAGCGCAGCCGGGACGATGATGGCGGCGAGGGCCCGCCTGCGAAGAAGGTCGACACCAAGGCCGGTGTCGCCGCGGCATGAGAAGATACCCTTTAGCTCGGGAGGAGACTTTTCAGGACGGCGTTTCGGGACTACAGGGTGAATATGTACATTAACCAACAAGTCGGGATGGGCGTTAGGGTTGCTTATTATACTGCCGTCTTTGGTGCAGCGGTGGTCCGATATGGCTGGTTCTTTGATATACTTGCGTTGTGGTCTTTCTGGGCAGCCAAAACCTGGGAGCATCGATATACATGTCTCATGAAGCATCAACACCAGGATCTCTTGAGAATGGCCTACTCCTGGTATGTGCAGTTAGACGATATATTTCCGTATTATATTTGGTTCCCAAACCGTCGGTTGAGTCCAGGTGCTCTATGACAACTCGCAACTTCGGGCGGTGGTGCCGAACCAATTACGGGCAGAAGAACCACAAGCCCATCCAGTGTCCTCAGAGCGCCGGGCTCGGTTGAGTCCAGTGAGTCCAGTCATCACAACAGGAGGGAGTCATCGTTGCCATGTGAGTGGGAGAACTGGAACTATCAGTCTGTGGCGCCCGGACTTATGAGTTGATGTATGGGCACATTCTATTTTCGCCCATGTCCTGACAGAGTGAGTTCTAGTCAGGTCTCGGCTATGGAGAAGCTGCGGGATGGATATCTGAAAATGGTCCAGAGTCTTCCATCTCGTCTTGTGGCTCGGATCGGGAGATAGAGCATGCCAGTGGCGGCACATGAGCTTATCTCGATCCAATGCGCATCTACACACCACAATGGGTTGGGGGTGGCCTTGAGGGTATGGAAGATGCCGATCTGGTGTGTGGGTGGCATAGGAGATGCTGGAATTGCCATGGATCAAAGGTTTGCCATGGATCAAAGGTTGAGACGGGACCGGGCTGAGAAATCAGCTCAAGGAGAGCGAACAACCACTGTTCATCAGGCCCAGTCGTTATCGACAGGCCATGGACGACAGGACAGCCCGGAGGGACGGGATCTTGCCCCGCCACATCCCACACCCTTCCATTGCATCGCCAGCCAGCAACGGGTCGCTGTTCGGGTCGGTCGAGTTGGGGCAGGAGGGCAGGTGACCCCCAAAGCTGATTCTGCATTCAACCCCCAACCCGACGCCGACCCGTCTCAACTTTCAAGCCCCAATCCTCCAAAAGCAATTACCCCTCCTCGGCGCGCGCGCAGGCCATTTGGAGTTTCTCCAACATCAGGGGTGCAAATGCAAATCTGCGCTGAATGATAATACCCTCACCATCCGTCGTCCGCGCCCATTGCATTGCACCGAGTCACTCGATCACTCGACTCAGTCCCGGTGACGAAGCACCCAACCATTACCAACCCCGCCACTCCCCCGGAACATTTGCAAGTCCCGGGCCTCCAGGCTCCTCTGCTCGTGTCGTTGCAAAACCCTCCAACAGTCAGGACCGCATCCGACCTCCCGAACCTGCCCCGGCCCACCGCGGTCTGGCCGGATCCACGAAGGCGGCTCCGGCAAAGAGCGTGGCCGCCTTGACAGCTTGAAATACCCCCGCTGCGCGCCGCTGAGCTCCCGTCACGACGACTCACTCGCTCAGCTCGCACATCTCAATCTTGAATCCACATGATATATCGGCGACGGCCTCCCCTTCGTTGCCCACATCATCCACGTCGGGCCATCACTGGCCCACGCGAACCCCCTTCCCGGCACCCGGAGACGGCCGCCCACGATCCCTCCTGATGGACGACCTCGACTTCTCCATGTCGGCACCCGGTCTCCTGGACGACCACCCCGGGAACAGCAACGCCGGCGCCATGTCGTCGTCGTCGTCGACGCCGTCGGCGGCGCGCAAAAAGGGCAGACGCGGCGCCGACCCAGCCAGCCAGAAGCGGCGCTGCGTCAGCACCGCCTGTATCGCCTGTCGAAAGCGCAAGTCCAAGTGCGACGGCGCCCTCCCCAGCTGCGCAGCCTGCGCCAGTGTCTATGGCACCGAGTGCGTGTACGACCCGAACTCGGACCACCGCCGAAAGGGCGTCTACCGGGAAAAGATCGACAGCATGAAGGCCCGCAGCTCCACCCTCCAGGTGCTGATAGAGGCCATCCTCAACGCCGACGAGAACGACGTGCCCACCATCGTCAAGCAGATCCGCACCTGTGACAGCCTGGACACGGTGGCCGAGGCCATCCTCAGGAACGAATACGGCCCCGGTGCCACCGAGAATGGCCTGGATGACGACGACGAGTCCTTTGACGACGCTATGTACCCCGGCGCCAACCCTCCAGACGAAGGCGAGCGCGACCTCGCCCGGAAGATGGGCGAGCTCCGGGTCGAGAACGGCTCGGTTCGGTTCATCGGCGGCACGTCGCACCTCATCTACCTGGGCGACACGCCCAACGTTCCGGAGGAGCCCGAGTCGGAAAACTACATGTCGGCCGAGGACCCCATCACCAGCTGGTCCGAGGTGACCAAGGACACCCAACTGATCGTTCATCTCATCAACATGTACTTTGCTTGGCACTACCCCTATTTCACGACCCTCTCCAAGACGCTCTTCTACCGGGACTTCTTTGCGGGGAGACCGACAGGGAAGCCACGGACGACGGTCTACTGCACGCCATTATTAGTCAATGCCATGCTCGCGCTGGGCTGCCACTTCACCAGCGTACCCGGGGCCTATGGGATACCCGGGGACAACAGGACCAAGGGCGACCACTTCTTCGGCGAGGCCAAGAGGCTAATCGTCGAGAATGACGAGTATGAAAAGCCAAGGCTCACCACTGTGCAGGCGCTGGCGCTCATGTCGGTGCGTGAGGCTGGCTGCGGGCGCGAGGCCAAGGGGTGGGTGTACAGCGGCATGAGTTTCCGCATGGCGCAGGACATTGGTCTGAACCTCGACATCGGCGGCGCAGGCAAGGGCCAGGGCACGCTGGACGAGCAAGAGGTGGACGCCCGCCGGATCACGTTCTGGGGGTGCTTCTTGTTCGACAAGGCCTGGTCCAACTACCTCGGGAGGCTGCCCCAGCTCCCTAGGAGTAGCTTCAACGTGCCCAAGTACGACGTGTTTCCGGACGAAGACGCCGAGCCGTGGTCGCCTTACACCGACGGCGGACCGGACCAGTCCAGCAAGCAGCCCTCGCGGACGAGGGCGGCGAGCCTGCAGCTCATGAAGCTCTGCGAGATCAGCAGCGATCTGCTGCTCTTCTTTTATCATCCCAACCACATTGGACGGTCGAGTGGTAAGTCTGTTGAGCTTAAGAAGCTCAGCGAGCTCCATCGCCGTCTGGAGGACTGGAAAAAGGAGTTGCCCCGAGAGTTTGAGCCAAAGGAAGCTCAACTCCCCAATGTTATCCTCACACAGTGCGTATCTCTGTCCCTTCCTTCATTTTGTGCCACGAAGCGTGCTCTGACGACCCGGCAGCATGTTTTACCATCTCCAGTACATCCACCTCTTCCGCCCCTTTCTCAAGTACACACCAGCCTCGTCACCGCTCCCCTCGCACGTTTCCCCCCGCCGCATCTGCACCGCCAACGCGGGCGCCATCTCCAAGCTCATGCGCCTCTACAAGAAGACGTACAACCTGCGGCAGATCTGCAACATTGCCGTCTACATGATCCACTCGGCCGTGACCATCCACATGCTGAACCTCCCCGAAAAGACGGCCAAGCGCGACGTCATCCACGGCATCAAGCACCTCGAAGAGATTGCCGAGGACTGGCTCTGCGCCCGGCGCACGCTCAGCATCATCAGCGTGCTCGCGCGCAAGTGGGGCGTCGACCTCCCCGACGAAGCCGCCGCCGTGCTCCAGCGCACCGACGAAAAGTACGGCTCCTTCAGCACCGCCGACGTCCCCTCGCCGAACCGCTCCGTCGGCTCCATGGTCGCCACCACGCCGTCCCCGCCCTCGTACCCGGGCTCCCCTCCGGCGCACCACCACGACGGCGCCGGCCACCCGCAGTTCAACAGCCCCCTCCTCATGGGCTACCACTCGCAGCACGCGACGCCGCCCCCGCAGATGGCCCTCGACGGCCTCCCCGTCTCGTCCATGTCCCCGGACCTCCTCGCCAGCCTCGCCATGCCTGCGGATCAGCAGCAGCAGATGGGGCACCTCGTCAGCGGCCCGCCCATGTCCATGAGCGACGCCCTCAGCAGCGCCTGGTCGCTCCCCGCAGGCGTCACGTCCCAGCCGATGGGCGGCGGCGGGTACTCGCACCAGCAGCAGCAGCAGGGGGGTGGATTCTCGCCGGTGCCGATGGGCGGCGGCAGCGGGGGTGGCGACACGCCGAGGTCCCTGGCGGCGAACAACAGCAACGACGAAAGGCTGCGGCACGTCAGCCCGCAGTCGGTGTACGCCATTGACGGACAGGATTGGTACCTCAAGGACGGAGTCAACTGGCAGCAGAACTTTGAGACGTGGGCCAGCAATTCTGGGACTGGCGGTGGCGGCGGGGGGCAAGGGCTCGCGAGCCCGTCGATGTTTATGTTCCAAGGTCTGCGAGGTGGTGGTGGCGCTGGGCCCGGCGGGGATGGTGGTAGTGGCGGCGGCGGGTTGGTAGACGCGACGGGGTTCGAGGCGGCGCTGGGGGCCATGGGGAGTTTGGATCACCTGCCTGGGTTGGACTGAATGGGTTGGTTGGCATGTGAGAGAGAGAGAGTTGGCCGTCGGCGCGCGCCTCGGTAGTGGTTGCCGCGGGCAAGCTGGCCCGTGTCGCAAGGGGGGGGAGGGGTTACGCTGCGGATGGGGCCGCCGGTTATGGGTCCCTTCCTATTATTATCGACATTTCCTAAGTACCTGCAACGCCGCGGGACTGCTGAAATCCGCCAAAACAAATTGGCGGGAAACAGGATAAGTCATATTTCGAAGAACGGCGGCGGCGGATATCGGGTCATGGAGGAAGACTAGACGAAGACGACCTAGCGTGCTGGATGCGGTATGCATCTCGGCATCCCGGGTGCGAAACGGTCACGCCTGCGACTTGAGCGGAATTGGTCTAGTGGTGTGGTGGGTGTCGACACTGCAGGGGAGGGGGGAGGAGAAGGGGTCGGCATAAAGGAATGGTCTAGTGGGTGATAATCTCACGAGACAGATAAGGTGGTTATTTTATCACTTATTTTTTGGAGACACGGAGGATCTTGTATCGAAAAGCTACAGGTCAGATGGTCGGGAACGCCGGTATAACGGTACGGGGAATCCCCTCTCTTTTTAGTGATGGGTTGGGGGGTCGGGGATGGTTTGACAGCAGCACGGGCACGGGAAAACAAGCGGAAGCGGGTTTTGGTGTTTCTGTGGCATCTTTTCCGTGGCATCGTTTCCGTGGCATCGTTTCGAGTTGGTAGCACCCAACGGGGTTGAAATACTGGGCGATGATCTGTATACCTTGAGGGAAATGTTTGCTGTTTTGTGTATCCCGTGTGGACGTGCTGCGTAAGTAGGTAGCATCCGTCGATATGTCGAGTGATATACATCCACCTCCGCCGCCGAGGTGATATTTCTGGTTCGGGACCGTACCGCATAATGAAAGAGTTTTGTTCGTCAGTCCCCTCGGGAGACGGCTGATCACCACACTTGGCCCGACGGATGGAATGGCAGCGTCTGTAAACAACACAGAGGAACAAGACTCCTTGACATTGCTATTCAGCTCGAGCTGCCGCCGTCCACCTCCCCCTCCGCCCCCAACCGTCCCAACAAGCCCCTATAAACCGCCGCCTCCTCCTGCATCTCCCCCATACTCCTCGCCCGCCTCTCCACGTCCTCAATCCTCGGAAACTCCCCCCCGGCCGGCCTCGGCCTGCCCTTCTCCGCATCCCACAGCCACCCCCCGACGTTCCCCTCCTCCCCCGCCATCCGCTCGTACAGCTCGTCCGCCGTCGTGTCCCCGGGCTTGGCCGTCTCCCCGGGGATCCGAGGGATCACGTGCACGTGCACGTGCGGCACCGTCTGCCCGGCCCCCGGACCGTCTTGCACGGCGATGTTGAAGGCGCCGGCGCCGGTGGTGGAGTGAGGGGCGGGGAAGTACTGCCGCGCGAGCATGCGCTGGACGAGCTGGACGGTGGTGAAGAGGTCGGTTAGTTCGGGCGGGGAGAGGGAGGTCAGGCGCCGGTGGGGGTGGAGGGGGCAGACGAGGACGTGCCCCGGGAGGAGGGGTTTGAGGTTCACGAGGCAGAAGGTGTGGCGGGTTTGGAGGAAGACCTTGGGGGGGGGGGGTTAGTGAGTTGGGTGTATCAAGGTAGGTGTGTTTGGGGGGGGGAGGTACTTGGCTTGTGACTTCGAAGGGACCGAAGAAGATGGGTGAGGAGGGCGACCGTTGGGAGGCGGGGGCGGGGGGGTTGGTGCTGCTGCTCATGACTCGAGGGGGTGGCCGTCTCAGCCCTGTTGCGGTTGCGGCAGCACGGGAGAAGGGGAGCAATGTCGTCCTGGTCGGCGGGAGCAGGGGCAGCAAGGGGAGGGCGAGCCAATTGCCGGATTTGCGCATGCTGCTCGTCAGCACAGTGATCTGGGCCCTTGGGGGTTGAGGACCGAGGTGAGCGTCGGCAAGGTACTTAGAGGAAGTCGGTTAGATGCGGCAGGCTGGTTGGCTGGGGGAGGGGGGACGAGAAGAAGATGATTGGAACGCCTCGCGGGGGTGGTTTCAGCGGTGCTGCGGCAGTGTCGACATTGGATGCAGGTGAGCGCAGAAGGAAGGTGGGTAGGGGGGTGGGGAGGTGGCTGGAACTGGCTGTTGTTCAGTGCTTGTTCGGTGCTGAGAGTTGAAGTCAACCGGGAGCTCGCGGAACCCCCACTTCCCCACGACAGCGGGATGCAAGCCATCCCCTGTGCCGCCTTATCATCAGCCGTGGTTTGCCCTGGCCTGGTTTGTCACGGAGGTTTATTTCGTCCACCATGGCTCCATCATCCATGGCTGCCCGCTCCCGCGCCTGCGCCTGCATCTCGATCAATTCCACCATGGCTGCACGCTCGCTCTGTCCTGTCGAGTGTAGGTAGCATTTCCCCTGGCATCCAACATCCATCGCTTGCTGGGAAGAGACAACCACCACCACCACCACTACCATCGACAGGACGCGCCATCGACATTGACACTGACACTTGACAAGCTCCCCCTCCCCCTCTGCCCTCGCCCCAGCCTCGCATGCCCCCCCCCCTCCCCTGGACATTGGACCTGAGCATGGGCATGAGCATGAGCATGAGCATGACAGCCCAATCAAGACCCATTGCGCGGGGGAAATGAGCACGCGAATGCACCATTGCCTTTTTGGCCCTCCTTTCGATGGCGACAGAGGCTCGGCAGAAGGGAAGGGAGACAATGCAGCATGCACACATCCAGAGCATCGTCGAAACGAGGTGTGGTTCGTGGTGATAGGGGTCTCTCGCTCAGCGCTGCTCTCACTGGACAGCGAGGGCATCGCTTAGCTGCTCGAGGCGATCCCCTCCCGCCGAGCCACCACTGTCTCTCTACCCCTCTGCAGGGACGGATTATGCAGGTGGGCTCGAACCGAACATGAGGACTGCTGAATCCTGAATCAACGGATTGGCAATTGGGAGCAGCGAGAGCAGGTGTCGATCGACCGGCAATGGACCCAGCCCTTGGCAGGCACCAAAATCTCCAAGGACAAGAAAATCTCCGTGGGGCGTGGGGCATCTCGGCATCTCTGGGCATCGGCGTTGGAAGTTCAAACGAAGCTTCGTCGAACAAGCCGGCAACTGCGCCAGCCGCACCGCACCATGGCCAACATGCCGGCACCTCGATGCCTCACCGCTTCGGCAAGTGTGCCGAAACCTGGGCAGTGGGCGGCGCCTCGACGCTCGTCGACTGCCATGTGGGCAGCCGATGTCCTTCCCCCTTTTGGGTCCTGGCGGGGCCGGCGACGGCACCCTTTCTCGGATGGCGGCGGAACGCCTCCAAAACGGCCTAGGCGAGTACCACCTCAGCTTTCAAGGAGAGCCTGAGAGAGCCTCGATGTTATCTGTTATCCCGCATGGACTCCCTCGACCACTGCCTCTGACTGGTGCGTCTGCGTCCTAGCGTCCTGTCCCTGCGTCTCTCGCTGCAACACCACGCCTCTAGCCTTCCCACTTGGGCGTTCCACTCGTCGGTTTCGCCTCAGACCTAGCTTCATCCCTCTCTCGCTCGACGCCCCTCTGGTTGCTGGCGACCTTCGATCGGCCAAGACGGCCGAGCCCATGCTCCATGTCCACACGTGGTACGACGGCGCCGGAAGATATCCCACCAGGTCTTCTTGGATGATAGACCAGGGGCGCGCTATCAACGAAGCAATAGTCGCTACGGATATGGACTGCATGAGACCATCTCTGCCATCCCTCCTCCCTCCTCGGTTGACGGCCAACCTCCCCCCCGCTACCCTCGCATCCCCCCCACATAGCCTGCCAAGCGATGCGACCCAGAACGCTTGACCAGAGATCATAACCAGGCCATATCCCGACCCGGCCTCGTGGTGGCCCCCCGTCTCCCGTGCCAACGTCCCTGGAACGCATGGACATGGCATCTGTGGACCAACGGCTTGGTGATGGACTGAAATAAACACCAAACCCCCGTGCTCGCCCCCCCCCCCGCCCCAGCGCCCTCCCCATCCGAGAACCGCGGCGACAAACACTCCACGCCTCCGTTGGTGATGGCTGTCCAGCTCCCCGAAGGCGCCCACGCCATCGTCGGCTGCATCGTCGCCTGGAGCATCATCTGCTTGTGCGCGAGTGCCTTTCTCGTGTGGATCGTCTGGACTCACAATGAGCGAGGGAGTTGTAAGTTTCTCGGCTCCTTTTCCCCCATACCGGGCATGCCTCGGCCGCTGACAAGTCTCCAGATGTCGCGCTGATGGGCGCCTTCACCTCGCTGAGCATCATCGCATCCCTCGGCCAGCAGTTGAACACCATCATCAACTGGGACGACATCAAGATCGCCCAGTGGCACAATGTCAAGGAGAACGTCGGGAGCGCCGAACTCAACATCACCGGCGCCTCTCTCGGTGCCGATCTTGTGCTCTTTTATATCCGTGAGCATCTTTGCGCCCCGCCCAGTCTCAAGGGAACACATCTGACACCCGGCAGAATATTACACATACAATGTCGAGTCGTTGCTCGTATTCTTTTGGTGTGTTTCCTCCCGCCCTCCCCTTGCCCACATCTGGGATCCCCCCCAAGGCTGACCAGCAACTAGGGCCGTCGAGCTTCTCGTGTCGGTCTATCAGATTCGCAGGATCATCTTCCACAGTTTTCCAGCGAGTAACATCGCCAAGCTGACAGCTGTGTTCTTACCCGTCATCCAACAAATACTGCTCCGCTTCACCGTCAAGTACCACACCGTGACCGGATACATGATCCTGGCCGACTTTATCAGTACGCCAACCTCCTTGTCTCTTCTGCCAGCCGGGGGAACCTTGGGCTAACAGTTGCCGCCTAGTGATCTTGAGCTTCGGCCTTGGATGCCTCATCCTGATCGCCATCCTAACCCGATATGTCCACGGCAGGATAGCCCTCATCTCCTGGAATGTAAAATACGGAGAACGCTCACAGGGTACCGACCTGAACAGCAACGCCATCGCGAGCCAGACCGGCGGCCAACGCATCCGACAGCCTCGGATGCGCAGCATCTACGACAGATGGCTTGTTCTCCGCTTCGCCATTGCCTTTATTGCCCTCGGGTACGGCCCCTCTTCTTCGTCACCCTCGCTTCTTGTCATGACTAACCTGCCGTCCCAGACTCTTCGAAGTTGTCGTGGTCACGTTCCAGCTCCGCGCCTCCTCCACCAACACGGTCGAAAACATCCCGGAGGCGCCCGACCTCAGCGCCGAGCGCGCCATCGCCGACTTTGCTCGCTTCGCCCCCGGCGTCACTGCCGGGCCTCTCATGTTTATCATCTTTGGCACCACCCGCACCTTTCGCGAATATGGTACGTAAAGTACACGCAGGCCCCCCCATGTAGCAATATTTGCTAACATATCTTTCTAGTACGTACTAGATCCTTTGCAGCTTCGAGCCTACCCGCTGCCGAAAACGCTCCCGGAGCTCCCGCAACCCCCAAGACCGATCCATCAAACTAGCAAATACTAACATGAACTTGCAGATGTCCCGAATCTTTCTCCCCAAGGGCCTCCACGCCCGCCTCGAAGCCCGCCGCGCCCACAAGCGCAAGCCATCCGGTGGATCCGTCATCGTCCACTCGGGCCTGCCGCCTCCGCTTCCGCCCAAGTCGTCGTCTGGCGGGGCAGGGCCAGACCTCGAGGCCGGCGTCCGCTATTACAACCACAAGACCGAGACGCACATCCGCATGCAGTCCTTTGGGCGGAACCACAACCCCGCCAAGGAGGACAGCGAGGAGGACGAGTGGCGCGTCACCGATGAGCGCCGCGACAAGGTCGAGACGGACGACGAGCTGCCGATCATGAAGCCCGCTGCGTTGGCGTCGCATCCGCCGAGGTATTCGAGGCAATGAGGGGGTGGGGGCGAGTGGGGGGAGGGTAATGGGAGTTTTGGGCGGGCATTGATACACGCATTTTTATGTCGCATATGAGGTGGGCGGGTCGAGGAGCGCATCCTTCTGGGGTACAAGATGTACAAAACCGGGGAGCGGGAAGCCGGAGTTAGATACCCTTGTCAATTTGACTGTCTTTTTCACATTTTGCTTTACTTCCCCTGCCTTTTAGGTGAACTCGGGCAGAGTATCTTGACAACTCCAGTCTTACCCGTCAACGGTTGCCGAGGTAACTAGCTTCCATCTCCCCCCTATTCCCCCCTCCCCTCCCTATGCACACCTCATACTCTCCTCCCCTCCCTATGCACACCTCATAGTCTCACCACGTCTCCTGCCAATACGTCACATTCCCCGCCGCATCCCCCAACCACCCCTCCGCCTCCTCCGACCCCCCCTCAACCACCCCATACCGCACCAACACCTCCTTGAACGCCTCCCGCACCGACACCGGCATCCGCCCCGCGTTGCCGCACACGCAGATAATCGGCTTCCCGCCGCCCCCTGCCCCAGTCAACAGCGCCGCCACCTCGGCCCCGTGCGCCCGGATCTGATGTTGCACGTAATTCTTTCCCGCGTCATACTGGTGCGGCGCATCTGCGTCCACCACGGGGACGGGGACGGAGGCGTCCCGCGAGAACGCGGGGTACACGTCCAGGTCGGGGTGGGTGCGCCACTCGTCGGCGAAGAAGAAGTCGGCGTGGCGGGAGCGGCAGCCGAAGAAGAGCTTCGTCGGGCCCGCGGTGGTGGTGGTGGCGCGGGATTGGATGAGGGCGCGGATGGGGGCGATGCCGGTGCCGGTTGCGACGGCGATGAGGGGGCGCGGGGTGGACGTGGACGTGGTGAGGATGGGTTTGGACGGGGTTTTGATGCCGATGGTGAGGAGCGTGGATGGGGCGAGGGTCTGGATGTAGCGCGAGCAGAGGCCTTGGCGGGGTTTGCGGATGATGGTACGGTATTCGAGGAGGGCGATGATGAGTTGGAGGGTGAGGGGGTTGCCGGGGGTGGGGGTGTTGGCGAGGCTGAACTCACGGCCGCGGATCAGCGGGAAGAGGTCGAGGGCGTGGGGGAAGGGGATCCGGACGCCGGGGAAGTCGCGGAGGAGTTCGAGTATGGTGCGCCGGGGGCGGGTGGCGTAGTCGTAGTATTCTTGCTCGTTGCCGGGCTGGGTGAGTTCGCGGAGGCGGTCGATTTCCATGGGTTCGGGGGTGAAGAAGGCGAGGTCCGAGATGAAGGTGCGCTTGGGGACCGAGTTGATGTCGAGGTTGTGGGTGAGCAGGTCGCGGAGGGTTTCGTGGCGGGAGAAGAGGTGGAGGTTGGTTTTATGGGAGAGGAGCTCGTCGTTTAGGTCGAGCGCCTGGTCGGCGATGTCGCCCCATTCCATCATGTCGATCAGTGTTTGGACGTCTTCGGGGTAGTTCTTGGGCCATATTATGGCGGTTGATCCGGCGGCTTCTTCCAGAGAGAAGCCTTCGGGACAGGAGACCTGGAGGACGAGATGGCGGACATCTTGCCAGTGGTCCTTTGGTGTCATTCTTTCGTTTTTCAGCACTTCGGCCGTCAGGGTTCCAGGGATGTCGAGCAGAGCGTCGGGGGGGGACGCGGTTGGCTTGTGTGAAAGGCCATTGAGAAGATGCGTTTCAGGGGCGTCTTCAACGGCGTCGACTTGGTCATGAGGCCCGTCAACACGAGGGAGGACTGCACCGTTCGCCCTGATGGCAAGGGATCTTGGGTCCTCGACAGAAGCCCCGTCACTGGACGGAACTTTCGGATCCCTCGTCGCGGCCAGGCGAAGGAGGTTCTTTGGCGGGAGTTGCTCTTGTTCGGGGATGGGTTGAAGGCCTTCTGGAAGGGGGCGTTGGTTGAGGATTTCCAACTTGAGGTCCTGGGACCATGGAAGATAGACGCTGTCGAGGCTGCGAGTTGGGTAATTATTAGCAAGTTTTCATCTCACACCTCGGCATTCGTGAGAACAACGACAGAAAGGCAGGCCGGGTATGGCATGGCCATTTGGTACGCATAAACAAGCTTACCCGTTTTCATGCCTCTCGTCTGCTTCACCAGTCCTGAAGAATTCCGAAGCGCCGAGCTGAAGCAGTCGGGCTCGAAGTTTTCTTGCTCCCCAGTTGAACCTATGCGATGGTGTTAGCAGAAGTAGAGAGTGAAGACGCTGCAGGGCAAGGGAAAACATGCTTGGGATAGGAGCTGTCGCCGAGTCCAAAGAGGGCAAAGGTGAGATTCCGCAGGCAGTTGGTGTTGTTGAGCTTTTCGCGCCTGAGATTCCGCCAGAATCTGGTCGTGTTCTTTGGCATGTCCCCCTGGCCAGTTGTGGACGTGACAAAGATGACGAGGGAAGCCTTTAGGAGATCTGCCTAGTGTTTACACATCAGTTTCCAGTTCGGCAAGCCCGGGTCACTTCACCGGGAAGATGGATCAAAACTCATGAGGTACCAATTTGAAGTTGTCCATCTCATCCACCCGCGTCTGGAAATGCAGCCTCTCTGCCGTCCTCCCCAGCGCCATTGCAATCTCTTCGGCGTTGCCTGTCTCGGAGCCATAGAGAATGATCATGGTTCTATTCTCAGCCACCGGGGTCCGGATGACCTGGGTGTCTGGAAGTGTCGCCGTCATTGTGTCTCGTCTTGCCCACCGGGTTGTTGGTGTTGATGGCAGTTTCGTCCCCTGATGGACCTATTACCAGGCCGAATAATGCGATTTTGATATTCGGCCGGAAATGACAAGTTTCAATGGCCCCCGAGATCGGACCTTGGGTTCGGAGTCGGCCGCTGAGAAAAGCTTGACTCAAAAGAACGTTTACTGTCACCTATAGGGTTCGCAGCAGCTTGTGCATTTGACTCAACAACAAAGCGCCACACGTTTGCCTCTGAACGTTGCACTGACCGGATTTCCAGGTCGTGTAGGCTGGCAATGAGTCGAAACCTCGGCACCGTTGAAAGTTGAAACATGACTTTTGGTGGGGTTGAAGAACCCCCCGCCATTGTCACATGCTGTTTGACCCCCTACCCAATTCATACTGTGCACCTAATCTTATCGTTCGCGAATGTCGTCTTCGATTTCAGTCTCGGGGCATGAAATGAAGACGTCTGAACTCAATAGTCTCGTCGCAATAAGCTCGGGGATTGGACCGCTCAGCAGGATAAATTACGACGTCAAAGGGCGGTCAGGGGCAAACGCAATGTCGTCTGGCTTTTGCCTCACTGAATTTCATCTTGGCATGAAATTGTGGGAAATTGGCGCGGGAGGCCCGATGGAAACGTTGGGACGGGGAAATCAGAGGATGCCTCTCAAAAGTTCTCCGACGAGAGTTTGGGTCGGCACCTTCCATTGGTACGTGGGGAGGATCAGCTGTTGCCCGTTGCAGCCACTGATGAACGTTCTGGCCGTCCTCCTGACTGGCATCGACATTCGGAAAAGGAGGCGAGACCAGAACGGGGGGAGGCCATGCCACGAGGAATCTGCATGAACTCGTCTGGAAGCCATCACCCCCTGAAAAGCGGCTCGAGACCGGTCGCTTGTATCTTGTCCAAACGCCACCTAACGTTGAACCTGTCATCCGGCGAACAAGTGACGGCTGCCTCAACAGCACATTATGTTTTTCACTGCGCCTCTGATAGGCTCGGTGGCTCGGGAATATGGGTGGCTTCGATGGTTGATTCGCAGCTGGAGACAGTGAGCTACCATGACGGCCAATGCTATACCGGCGGCGTTGTGGAGCTGGAGATCCAAACACACCTGAACAGATCTTCGTCAGGTATTCATACCAGGTCGTCTTTACGGACAACTCTCATATGAGTCAGACAGTAGGTTCTTTCCCAACGGAGCTTGTGCACATCACCCCTGTAGCTCTTCAACCACCAGGTGAGGTGCTGAGAAAGTGTGGATCGCGACGACACACTCTCTAACATGGCCATCTCGGCAGCTTCCGAAACCAAGATGTGAGATGCATGTTGACTGAACTTTGGGGCTCGGTGCCTACCGCTAAGATCAGGAAAACGGAAAGCCATCTTCTGCAGGCCTGGCCCAAACCCCTTGATATGTTAAGCTCCCATGCGAGTAAGCGGGCCGTTCCGATGCAAGTCAACGATCTTGGGACATAAGAGACGAGGATTCTCAAGGGAAAAGCCGATATGCTCTTGAATGGGTACCCGATGCATATACATCGTCGAATAAACAGGTAGTGCTGTGTCGGACGGGCTGCGGGGTCGACTGTGCCTCTCATCCACGCCGCCAACACGTTGTCCCGAAGACCAACATGTGCAGTATTTGAGCTTGAAAGTCGATACCTCTGACGAGATATCGCGACGTATACAGTCTGGATGAAGCCGTCGGAAAGTTTGATCCCATTGTTCAAGTGAATCCACAAGTCGTCCTGGCCTGGTGTTTCCGGGCCGAAAGCGGGAATGTACATGACATGGAGAAAACAAGTACCTATCCGCAAGCAAGAGGATACCTACCAAACTGCCTGATCCCGAGCCCATATCCCGCGTGAAGCATCATTGTCGGCTGTGGCTCTGCGTCCGTGAATAGCATTGTCGAGTTCGAGATGTGAAGGTAGGTCATCGATGGACCCGACATGGCCGAGGGCACCCGGTCCTGGCATCTTCCCATCGGCAACAACGGGACGGCAATGGAAAACCTGGAGGCGACAAGTTCTCGTCCAAGAAAACTACCCACCATGTCCTGGCGACGACGGTTGTGGAGAGCCCTCTCGGTCAGGGAGCTGAGCTCCATCCGTTCCACATCCCTCAGGTGACGTGACCATTTGATACCAAGTGCCGGACGAGAACTGCGCAGCACACCCAAGCCATGGATGTCGTCTCGACTCTCGCAAGTTGAAAACTCCCAGGTCGGACGGAAAATAAAACCAGCCAGGCGGCCCTTGCCTTCCACAATAAAAAACCCTCGAACCTGCTGCGTGCAAAGAAGCGGACTCTGCCTCCGACATGCAAGGAGTCCAAGCCTGCCCACAAACCGACGTCCCATTCCCCAGACCCGCCGATTTTGTGGACTGCCTTCCTCGCCCGCACCCGCTCTTGTTGCCCCCTTGCCCTTGGCACTTTCCCCGTTGCACCACACAGACCCTGTCAAGGCAAAAGGTACGTACCCTCCTGTACGCCACGCCTTCCTCGCTTAATTCCCCGAACTCTGTAAAAAATATTTGAATTTGACCGCGCCGACTCACCTCTTCCACTTCTTCCCTCTTCCACGACAAGCATCAAAGATCGATCACAAGCAACGCTCATCTCCCACCCCACCACTTCAAGACTTCTAGGGCACCAAGCGACCCTTTACTCCCCCTCCATCCCAGAGTTCAATCATACTCGTTTCCTCAACTCCAGCGTCCTCTCTCTGCCCGACGCTCCGCTGATTCTCGACGAGTCCACTAATCTCACGTCAACAAGCCGAACCATCTCCAAGTCAATCCCCGACATCATCATCAACAGCAACCATGTCTGCCATCGTGGAGAAAGTCGTCGACACTGCGTCCGCCGCCGTGAATGACGTTACCAACGCTCTGGCCAACACCTCTCTGACCGACAACAAGCCCGCCGAGGACAAGTCCGCCAACGATGCGGTTCTTGCCAGCGCCGCCGAGGGTCGCCGCCTGTACATCGGCAACCTTGCCTACGCGACAACAGAGGGGGAGTTGAAGGACTTCTTCAAGGGATACCTTGTGTAAGTCGCTTCGTGCTCGTGTCTGGCCCTTCCCGTGCATCCATGTCTGGTCACGCCTGGACCGGTGTCGTTCAGAATGGATACACTCGCGATGTGTGGGTCGCGACTCGCCCGCCCGCCTCGGCGATGCACATCATTCCGTCCTCGAGTGGGCCCTTTACATCAATCCTCATTGTCTCACCGGCGTCGGAGCCTCGACCGACTGTCGTCCCTGTCGTTTGTGTGTGTGTTTGAAACACGTCAACGTTGCTAACCATTCCCGTAGCGAGTCCGTTTCTATCCCCAAGAACCCCCGCACCGAGCGCCCCGTCGGCTACGCGTTCGTCGACCTCTCGACCCCCACCGAGGCCGACCGCGCCATCGCTGAGCTCTCCGGAAAGGAGATCCTTGAGCGCAAGGTGTCTGTCCAGCTGGCTCGCAAGCCCGAGACTACTGAGAAGGCCGAGAACAACGGCGAGAATGCTGGTGCCGAAGGCACTCGCCGCCGTCAGTCCACCCGTGGTCGCGGCCGCGCCGGCCGTGGCCGTGGTGGCCGTGCTCGCGGTGGCCGCGGCAGCGGTGTAAGTGTATTCCCTGTCCGGATAGTTGCAACCGACCTCTGACATGCCTTCTAGGACGAGAAGACCGAGGGCGAGAACGCAGGCGCCGCTGTTGACGCTCCCGGCAGCACCGACGAGGTTGAACCCCTCAAGGACATCACCAACGAGAACTACTCTGACAAGAACAAGGGCGCCAAGGGCGACAAGACTCAGGCCCGCCTCCCCCGCGAGCGTCGGGAGCGCGGCCCCCCTGCTGACGGCATCCCGTCCAAGAACAAGGTCATGGTTGCCAACCTCCCCTACGACCTGACCGAGGATAAGGTAAGCTCACGGCGTCCACCTCAATGGCTGTGTCATGCTAACACACCCACAGCTTAAGGAGCTTTTCGCTGCCTATGAGCCCTCGTCGGCCAAGATCGCTCTCCGCCCCATCCCCCGCTTCATGATCAAGAAGCTCCAGGCTCGTGGCGAGGCCCGCAAGGGACGCGGTTTCGGCTTCGTCACCCTCTCTTCGGAGGAGCAGCAACTTAAGGCCGTTGCTGAGATGAACGGACGGGAGATTGAGGGTCGCGAGATCGCTGTCAAGGTTGCCATCGACAGCCCCGACAAGACCGACGAGGAGGCCAACGCCCCCGAGGGCGAGGGCAGTCACAACGAGAACACTGAGAACACTCAGGAGCAGGCCGCCACTGTCACCGCCTAGACACACAACGAGCTGCGCACTGTCGCGGGATAGGCGCACACACCAGTTCTATTCGACCCAAACTCTTCGTATGTATTACTCTCGGGCGCGCGTGCATTTTCCCTGACGATTTGGCATGGATTGGGACGAAATTTTCTTATGGTAGACGTCATGCACGGTGGACGAGAGGACACAGTTGGGTGGCGGGATAGTTTTCCTGGAGTCATGGATTTGCACGGGCTTTTTTTGAGGGAAAGGAAGCTTACTGCGGGAAGAGACATCAGGGACATTATCTTGCGGCTCTACTTCCAAATATGGCCTAATTATGGACGACCCTTTTATCTTCATGTCTTGTAGTGGATGGCTACTCTTTTCGTCTTTTCACTTGCATTTTTCAGAGGTGGAACAATTTCATCGCTGGAGATGGGGGTTCGGGGACCAGGAAAAGTTATCTTCTGCAGATAGTATACAGCGCAACGGGTTTCATCCTTGACATGTCTTGAATCTGTGGCACTGGTGATGGCAATGTCGAGTGGTGTGAGCAAACTTGTGGTGACCTTGTTCCGAGGCTCTGACAATGATTCAAGTTGCAACCCCCTACAGGGGGGAGAATGTGGGGTGTGATGCTGGTGGGGCCATGCCCACCCGTGGACGGTGGCAGGGAGGCCAGACCTCTGGCTTCCGTCTGTCCTCGAGGCCTACCCAGGCGCTTGCACTAGGATTTTGTCAAGAGAATATTCCACTGAAATAGTTGGTGAATCCTTTCGTCGCATCCAACATTGACAATTGAAGGTGTCACTTTCGTCGGTACGCACACAACCGAGTCGAGACGGAACACTTTTGTTCTTGGCCCAGCACCGCCTCTGTGTCTCTCGGGCCTCGAAAAAGCCACCACGTCGTCGCGGCCAGCTCCAACTCCCAACACACCCAACGTACCGCTCACCGATCCGATCCGCGTCAACACACGGCAACCCCACAGTTTCTGCCAACCATGGCTTCCAAGGCCATGTGGGAGGTCGATCCGGAGACGCGATCTAAGGTACGTCTCTTGCCAGCAGACTTCCACCCGGGCGCCACCCCCCCAGCCATCAATTGACCGACCACTAACCCCCCTCCCCTCTCCCAACAGCTCGCTGCGATCCAAAAAGAAGCCAACAACAACCTGTGCTGCGACTGCGGCGCGCCCAACCCGCAGTGGGCCTCGCCCAAGTTCGGCGTCTTCATCTGCCTCTCGTGCGCCGGCGTCCACCGCGGCCTCGGCGTGCACATCTCGTTTGTCCGCTCCATCTCCATGGACGCCTTCAAGCAGGCCGAGATTGAGCGCATGCGCCTCGGCGGCAACGCCAGCTGGCGCGCGTTCTTTGAGGGCCACGCCGACACCAAGATGCGCGGGGTGGGCTGGGAGGACGCGACGATTGCCGAGAGGTATGGCGGGGAGGTGGGCGAGGAGTGGAAGGAGAGGTTGAGTGCCAGGGTGGAGGGGCGGGAGTATGTCCCTGGGGAGAAGAGGTCGGTATCGGCTAGTCCGGCGCCTTCGGCGGCGGCGAGGGGTGTGCCGTTGGGTGGGGAGAGGGCGGAGGTGGCGCCCGGGGGTGGGAAGGTCAAGGTTGATGAGGGGTACTTTGCGAAGTTGGGCGCGAGCAATGCGAATAGGTCGGCGGATCTGCCGCCTAGTCAGGGGGGCAAGTATGCGGGCTTTGGGAGCACGCCGGCGCCGCAGATGGGAGGGGGGTCGGCAGGCGGGGACGCCGCGCTGCCGGGGCTGGATGATCTCCAGAAGGATCCGCTGGGAGCGTTGACCAAGGGGTTTGGGTGGTTTACGAGCACGGTTACGAAGACGGCGACGACGGTCAACAGCAACTATATCCAGCCGACGGCGAAGCAGGTGAGTTTTTGGTGGGCTTGGGTTGGGGATGGGCGGCTGCTAACCTGTGCCGTCTTTAGCTCGCTGAATCGGACCTTGCAGCCCAAGCGCGCGTTGCCGCGGCGGCGGCGGCAAAGACAGCGCAGGCTGGTGCCAAGACGGCGTCGGAGGGCTTCTCGAGATTTGTCGAAGGCCCTCAGGCGGGCGGTTACCGCCAGGTGCCGTTTGACGAGAGCAAGAGGGCGTTCTGGGACGACCTCTCGAGCACGGCGGACCAGAGGAAGGCGGAGAACAGCTCGATAGGCACGTCGGCTATGGGGAAGGGGGGTAGCCGCGCGCCGCCAGCGAAAGGGGCCAAGGATGAGTGGGATGACTGGTAGAATAGGGGAGTTATCTGGTCATGGCCGCTGTCTGGTGTGGTAGGGGGTCGGGAGGGGTGCTTTCAGCGATAGACCCGGGTTTTCTTCCAAAATATGAGTGTGTACCTGCTTGGGGCATAAGTCTTGTAGACCATCCGCAGTCTGGTCACAGATTTTGATATGTTTACATCAAGCTGGCATGTGAAAGTTCCGGGGTTAGGGTCGGGGTATATCGCGCTCTGGTTGTGAGTGCAGGGCTGGTTTACCTCCAGCAGGACAACTCTTCCGAAGAAGCCCCCTACCAGTTGTCCCCTATGTAACTGCCTTCATTCTTCTCGAAAATAATTTGGACTTGTTGAAAATATTGTTTCAACAGCCCCCTCAAGCCCATTCCCCAGGTCTCCGGTTTGGCGGGGCACCCGCTTGGCCGAGGTTGGGGGGCCGGCACTAGCCGGGATACTCTCGACGGCTCGTCATGCGCCCTCCAAGCCTCCCTTTTCCAGGTCTCCCCCCTCCACCATTGCGCCTCACCACCTCACCATGTCAGCCCTCCGGATACTCGTGCCCATCAAGCGCGTGATTGACTATGCGGTACGTAGCTCATAAGAACAGCGGGGACGGCGCGGCTGGCCAATTGGTCACATCACAAAATCGCAACCAGCTCGCTGACCGCAACCCCCCCCCCAAACAGGTCAAAGTCCGCGTCAACAAGGCCCAAACGGGCGTCGAAACCGCCGGCGTCAAGCACAGCATAAACCCCTTTGACGACCTCTCCGTCGAGGAAGCCACGCTCATCCGCGAGGAGAAGCTCGGCCGCCGCGCCCCCGGCGGCGTCGCCGAGATCTGCGCCTTCAGCGCCGGCCCGCCCAAAGCCCAGGAAATCCTGCGCACCGCGCTCGCGCGCGGCGCGGACCGCGCCATCCACGTCGAGCTTAAGGAGGGCGAGGACCTCGAGCCGCTGAGCGTCGCCAAGCTGCTCAAGGCCGCGGTGGAGCAGCAGAAGAGCAACCTGGTCATCCTCGGCAAGCAGAGCATCGACGACGACGCCAACCAGACGGGCCAGATGCTCGCTGGCCTGCTGGGGTGGCCGCAGGCGACGCAGGCGTGCAAGATTGAGTTTGGCGAGGGGGATGTGGTGAGCGTCACGCAGGAGATCGATGGCGGGACGCAGACGGTTAGGGCGAAGCTGCCGATGGTGATTACGACGGATTTGAGACTGAATGAGCCGCGGTTTGCGACGCTGCCGAAGATTATGAAGGCGAAGAAGATGCCGTTGGAGAAGAAGACGCTGGCGGATTATGGCGTGTCCGGGGAGAAGCGGTTGAAGGTTGTCAATGTTATTGGTGAGTCTGATCTGGTTGGGTGCTGGGGATATTTTGGGGAGATGCTAATACTCGACAGAACCACCACCGAGGCAGGGCGGCGGCAAGGTTGAGAATGTGGACGGGCTGATCTCCAAGCTCAAGGAGCTGGGCGCCATCTAGGGGGTGACTTGTGTCGGGTATTTTGGGGGCGGCCTTCCCACATCAACAAATGATCCTAGATGCATACTGCAGTGTTCTATCTACTCGGACACGGACCGATGACATGATGCGGTTGCTTGAGCGTTGGATCTTGTCTAGGGGCGGAACACGCATCAACAACGTGCTCCCGGTGACATATGCCATGCATGGTGCCTGGCAATTGCTCTCTGATAGTACACCCTACAGCAATTCTGCAATGCATCTTCACCTCGATACCCGTCACTGGCAAACCCAATGGCTTGCCATAACCGTGTGCCAGTCTCGATCTCTGGGCTTTCAAATAGATTTTACGTCCACCATATGCTACTGGAGCCTCGCGATATCGCAACACGGGATGTTCTGACATCACCTCGTCCCCTTTCAGTGCGATGGACGTGGCGAATCGTCCAGACTCCCGATGCAGAGCCAGAGAAGCGATAAGAATGCTGCTGCATGGAACAAGAAAACCTTGGAAATCCGTGACCCCCAATCCAGTGCCCCCCTCTGCCCCTCATGTCCCCCGGAAACCGGCGCTTGGTGTGGGCATGGCGAAAAAGCGACCAATGAGCGCATCGTTAAAGGACGCATTGATAAAAAACTTTCCAGTCCCAGTGACTCGGTTTTTTTTCTTTGCCATTTTCTGTTCCAAACCTTCATCCGAACATCGTCAACCCAAACAGCCCCCTTGCTGAAGCATCCCAACACCCAGGACTCCCCGAGTCCAACACCTTCCAACCCGGATCGATCCTCTGACATCGCCGCTGATGAAAGGTCGCTCGTCCGTCTTCACCTCGCAGGTACGTGTGCTGGTTGTTTGTTGTTGCATGGGCGCCGGCGGTTTGTCTGTCGTGTCAATACCCCGCCATTCCGCATCAGCACCATCTTCAAGTCCAAGTCGAGAAGCCCCTTTTCGACGCAGACTCGCCACAACAACTCAATGGCATCCAAAATTTCTAGCATCGCACCCCACCACCGTTCCGTTTCAGATTCATGTCCATTGAGTCGAGCTAACCATGTTATCGCTCTAGGATTATCTCTCAGGTCCGCTTCACCCGGGATTCCTTGACTCACCGCCTCGGTACTGACTAGAATTCGACAGACCATCTGTGGAGAGCCCGCGTCGCATAAGATCTCTTGCGCCGCACTAGAGCCATACCCGTCCCCCCCTCCACCACCATCGCCGCCATCATGTTCTCCCGCCTCGCGACCCGACTGCCCAGGGCCTCTGGCCCTACCGTGCGCCTCCCGAGCCAGGCCCGCTTCATCAGCCGGGCGCCGTCCGATGGCAGCCGAGGCCGGTCTATGCCGAGCCGGATGTCGAGGGCTGTGCCCGTCGCCAAGAACACCGAGGCCACCTTCACCATCAGGGTATGGTTCCTATCCTCCCTTTTCCAGTCGCACTAGGCTCACGCGTTCGTATAGGATGGTCCTGTCTTCCGCGGCACGGCGTTCGGCGCCGACTCCAACATCTCCGGAGAGGCTGTCTTCACGACCTCCCTCGTCGGGTATCCCGAGTCCATGACCGATCCCTCGTACCGCGGTCAGATTCTGGTCTTCACCCAACCCCTGATTGGAAACTACGGCGTGCCCTCGAGTGAGCGCGATCAGTTCAACCTCCTGAAGTACTTCGAGTCCCCGCACATCCAATGTGCTGGTGTGGTTGTTGCCGACGTTGCCGAGAAGTACAGCCATTGGACGGCGGTGGAGGGCCTGGGCGAGTGGTGCGCCCGCGAGGGTGTGCCCGCCATCACTGGCGTCGACACCCGCGAGATCGTCACATATCTGCGTGAGCAGGGTTCCTCGCTCGCCAGGATCTCGATCGGTGACGAGTACGACGCCGACGAGGACGAGGGCTTTATCGACCCTGGCCAGATCAACCTTGTCAAGCGCGTGAGCACCAAGGCCCCCTTTGTTGTCTCGGCCCCCGATGCCACCTTCCACGTTGCTCTCCTCGACTGCGGCGTCAAGGAGAACATCCTGCGTAGCCTTGTCAGCAGGGGAGCGTCGGTCACGGTCTTCCCTTATGACTACCCGATCCACAAGGTTGCCGAGAACTTTGACGGTGTTTTCATCTCCAACGGCCCCGGAGACCCGACCCATTGCCAAGAGACCGTCTACAATCTTGGTCGTCTGATGGAGACGTCAGCCGTCCCCATCATGGGCATTTGCCTTGGCCACCAGCTTCTGGCCCTCGCTGTTGGTGCCTCGACCATCAAGCTCAAATACGGCAACCGCGCGCACAACATTCCTGCCCTGGACCTGACCACGGGCCAGTGCCACATCACCAGCCAGAACCACGGCTATGCCGTCGATGCCAGCACGCTCCCCAGCGAGTTTGTCGAGTACTTTGTGAACCTCAACGACGGCAGCAACGAGGGTAAGAAGCTATCAACCCACCACTGCAGCTACAATTGCTAACAATTTCCCCAGGCATGGTCCACAAGACGCGCCCCATCTTCTCCACCCAGTTCCACCCCGAGGCCAAGGGTGGGCCGATGGACAGCTCGTACCTCTTTGACAAGTACCTCGAGAACGTCAAGCTGTTCAAGGACACGGAGAAGGTCTACCGCGACAACAGGCCGTCGCAGCTCATGCTCGACATCCTCAGCAAGGAGCGCGTTGGCGTGGAGCCCACTCCTCTGGCCAACTCCGCCTAAGCGGTGGTTATGTCAAGGCGGGGTAGCGGTCTTTCGATTTCTGTGATCTTGGGGGCGTACAATCTTGTGTATTTTTTGGGTATTTTGTCATGGGACGAACCCTGCAAGAAGCGGTTCTAGGTGGCTTGGATGTACTTTGCTTGCAGCGATTCAATAGTCGCCAATTGATTTTTTTGATCAAATTTGTTTCAGTGCAACGGTGGTTTCAGTGCGTTGTTTTTTAATCTTGGGCGGGGTTTACTTGGGAGCGACTTCGGAGGCGACAGGCAGGGATTTGAGCAGGGATTTGTTGACTTTTGGATAGGGGCTGTTGGCCCACCCGTGCACATGCTGCGTCAACCATCACATCAGACCGCCAAGCACACAATTCCCGCAAATAGAGGGTCTGCTCTCTTGATTCATCGATTCCGGGTATCATTTCCTACAAAACTGTGCCATAGGGTCGGTCGGTTGCCATGGTCTTTCTAATGCTACGCAATATCTCGCTTTTTTTTCGTCCGGGGCAAATTTGCTTGGGGACGTCTTTTCGCCGCTACTCTCCTGTCCTGCCGGACGTCTCTCATCCCAAACCCGGCCGTCTTTTCTCCCATCTCGTCTCCCATTTCATGTGGGAGCATGCTGCCCGTTGTCCTCTGATCTGCGATGCAATCCGTCCTGTGCGCTTCTTCCGTCTCTTGTTGCGAAAGAGTGCGATGCCAGTGACGTAGTAGTCGGCAGGTGGAAGCGAAATGCCACGTTGTAGTAGCAGGTGAAAGCAAGCGCCGCAACACTCAAAAGCTGAATATCATTTCCCTCTCCTCTGTGGGTGTGGGGAGAAAGGCACGCGATGCTACGCCACGGGGAAGATGGGAGGTCGCCAGTGCACTGTCCATTTCAGACTTGTGGTCTTCCTCTCCTCTTGTCGACTTTGCTGCGGGTCGAGATCCCAAGGGAACAGCCCATGGCCATGTAAGACGCCCTCCTAGCGTCTGCCACCGCGGAAACCTCTCCGACCGCCGCGTCCTCCGCCGCCGCCACCACCACCGTGGAAGGTGGGGAGCGGGGCGCCGTCGAAGCGAGACCGCGGGACCTCCTCGCCGCGGGTCCACTCGTCGCGGCCGCTGGGAAAGTCGCGGCCGCCGCTGGGGAAGTCGCGTCTACCGGAAAAGTCACGACCGCCGCCACCTCTGCTGTTGCTGCCGCCGATGTAGCGGTCGCCGCTGCGGTTGAAGGACGGCGGAGGACCACGCGGGGGGCCGCGATCGCCGCCGCTGGGTGCATATCCGCGTCGGGCGAGGTCGATTTCGCGCTGGCGGTGGGGGGGTCGGATTCCGACGAAGTTCTCCTCGCCGCGGTCGACAAAGACGTGCTGGTTCTCAAAGGTGTAGCGGTTGATCTCGTGGGGGGCGCCAATGTCGCGGTGTCGGTCCTTGGTGTAGAAGCACCGCATGTTCTCGATGCGCTTGTTAGCGAGATCGTCGGGGACGGGTCGCCACTGGAGCGGAGGGTAGGCCCTTGTTTCCCTTGTGTCTCCGATGGGGACGGGGAAGCTCTGCTGGCGGAAGGTGTCTCTGCCTCGGCCGCGGGGGCCGGACGGTGCTCCCTCGACACCGGCGAATGGGCGAGAGGGACCGGTGGGTACGGATCCGGGAAAGGTCTGAGGGGGCGGCAGTTGAGATCTCGGGGGAGGGGCGACCGGCTCGGCGTCGAGGTTGATGTGCTTGGCTACGGCGTGGCCATCGTCTCCGATATCATAGCGAACTTCCCACCTAGAGTTACGCTTGCTGCCTTCGCCCACCTCGCGATCTGCCCAGTCGACCGCCATGGAAGGGGGGATGAAGTCCACCCACAGTTGCTGTCTGTTTCGCTCGTCGGGCCAGACACGGCCGTGCAGGGCCGTGCGGACCCGTGAAGCAGCAGCGACGCTGTCGAACCGGACAAAGGCATGTGTGCGAAGATGGTCAAGGTGGAAGTCGATGAGGGCGTCAGGAGACGCAGCGCTGCCGCGGGGTGCGGCAAGATCGATCAAGTACTCCCTGAGCATTGAGTCGCGCAGAGGCCGCATGAAGTTTTTGATGTAGAGAGCCGATGTCGCGGGGTGCACTGCCGGCTCAATGTCCCGATCGTCCTCGTCCATTCTGTCACCATAGTCGCCGTAGCTTGGCCCGGGTGTCTCCCGCTCCCGACGCTCTTCGTGTCCAAAGTCATCGTATCGCCTGGATTCCTCCTTCTCTCCTTGGTGCATGTCGACAGAATGATCGGTTTGTGGGCGAGGGTCATCCCGCGCAGGGTTGGCCTCGCGAGGCTGTGGCTGAGATGCAGGCGCATCGTCGAGAACCATGGAATCGTCGCGAAACGGGGCGGGGTCGCCACCGACCTTGTCGCTGTCGGCACGCGCGCGCTTTCTTCCGAGGTCGTCGTCGGGAGGTGGGCTCCTCGACCTTCGCTTCCGGCTCTTGATGTCTTGGACGAGCTCGGGGACAGGGACGGCGACAACGGGAGCAGGCTCCACATCGGGCATTTCGTGAGATTGGGCTTCAGACTGGTCCCCGTTGTTGGGAGCAACGTCTTCGGCAGGAGGGGCGGTCGGGCGAGGAGATGTCGCCGGTTTCTCGACAAGCTCGGCGGGTGTAGGCGACACGGCTTTCTCTTGGGGAATTTGGGCGGCGTCAGGGGTCGCAGCGGGGAGAAGGGGCTCGGAGGGGGCTGGAGACGGCGACTTTGCGTCTACAGAGGGGGGCTGGAGTTGTGGTGCGGCGTTTGCCTCATCGGGTTCCTCTGCGTCGCCTGTTTGCTCGGTTGGGCTTTCGCTCCGGGCAGGAGCGTCATTGTCTTCGGTCTCGAGGCGTTCGACAAGATCAGCCTTTTTGCCCGTCTGGGGGAGCCCTCGGCGCTTGAGCTCCATACGGAGGTCGACGACGGTGAGCTTGCTCCAGTCAGCCGCCATTTTGGTGGATACGGGTGGTGTCGCTGAAAGTTGGGAGACTGGATGGAGGGAGAGGAAAGTTTGTCGCGTCGCGGCGAAGGAGAAATTCGTGACGTGCGCTTCCTTGCATGAAAATTGCCCAGTGCAGGGGTGCAGGTTCCAAGATGCGACGACGTCTGTATTACCTAATCATTTTCGCTTCTTTGCCGCATGCAGTGTGGTCCCCCAAGCTCCTCGGGCTCCACACACTCGCACCCTCTTCTCTCCCCACAAAAGAACGGCATCCTTGTAAGGAGAGACGGGATCTTCCAAGCATCCAATGCACAAGTCATTGTGAGATGGGCTCCAACAATCCGCGACCCTCCCTTTGCTCACGAGAGAGGTCGGTTGGTATATACCGGTGATTCTCTCTCAAGATTTCTTGCAGATGTTCTTCACCATGAGAGAAAATCTCCTGCCAAGAAATGGCCACCTCGCTGTCTCCTCCATCCCCGGCTCCCGTCATGTCTTCTCATAGGCCAGTCATCCAAGACTTTGTTCAACAGGGCAAGTGCTGAATGTCGGCTGGAGCTGGCTCGCTGGCTGCTTGCTGTTGGGCATCGACGACTCACCGACACGCAGATTTGGTTTTTTCCAATGGTCGGGAAACAGCGTGGGTGTCATGCTTCCGGGCCACTTTGGCCAGCGCATGCCTCTATTCTCTGCTTTCGGACACCGGCGAGCTCATTGTTCTCTTGAACCTCTTCATTCCGCCCATTCACTTTTCGGGTTTTGGGGCCTTGACAATCCAACAACACAAAACCCCGGCACCATCTGCCCTGGATTTGCGTCTACGGAAACAAAGAACCCTTTCAGGATTGTTTTAATTCAAGCCGTCTGAAAGCTGACACACCCTTCGCTTTTCCAACTTGCGACTGGCTGCCATTCATCTCACCCAAGCTCTCACACCTCGACCTCGACACTCGGCAGCTCCAGCCTCAAGACCACGGGCAAGACCACTGGAGCTCCTCGCCGTCGGCTGTCCGGAGTCTGCTGCCATGGATCCAGACCAAAACACGCCCACACCCGTCGCCCGGGGGAAGAAGCGGCCTCCCCCCGAACCCCAAAGCATGGCCCCTCCGCCACGGCCTCCCAAGCGCCCGACTCATGGGTCCCCCCAGAAGGTCCAGCGCATCCTAGCGCCGTGGGAATTGCCGTCCGATCCAGATGATCCCGATTACGACAGCGACTGGGAGGACTATGGGGGAGTTCCCGAGGCTCGGGAGGAGTACGACCGCGCCGTCACCATGCTGGATGGAAGCGAAAACTGGAACGCCGAACAGTCAAAGGTGCACAAGCTCGTCTACATGAGAGGCATACATCCGATGATCCCTTCAACGTGGAGGCTCAGTTACAAGATGTGGGGCATCACCCAACCCCATCTGGACGACGTATTCACGCCCCCTCTGAGTCGAAAGCGGGTTGTCATTTCCGCCAACAGAAACGAGGTTGATGGTAAGTCCAGGAGCTCGCTGGTCGGATGGCCATGTTCTTTTCCATAATACTGACTTGAAACAGCCGCCAAAGCTCTGGAGAACCTTTTTTATCTCTCTCAGATAGTCACCGACTATGAGGATATGGGCGAGCAGGAGAAAATTGGGCCCACCGTCGTCAAGGCCATCTCGGCTTACATCAAGTGGGCGCTTCGCGATATTGAGGTCGACAAACGCCTGCCGTCTACCATGATGGTACACGGCTATCCCACCAATTTCATTGACTCTACTGAAGCCGTCGCGGACTCTACCGGAGCCGTCGCGGACAACGTTGTGGTGGCTCAGTCACAGGTCGTCCCCGAGCGGGAAGAGTATCAAGGTTTCTCAGGAGATGAAGACGAAGACGACGAAGACGACGAAGACGACGAAGCAGTCAGCAAAAAACACGAACGGCAGTTCCGGCTCGCCGTCAAGCAAGACCTCGAGAAAAGGATGCGAGCCATGGGGCGGGCGTGGCGACAACTCTTGCGCCACACCAACGCGGGCGAAGCAGCCCCCACCCTCTACGGCTTTGCTGTAACCCAGCACATGGTCATCGTTGTCAGCTACGACGCCAACCGGATTAAGAACCCGGTGGTTGTTTTGGGGCAGATCACGCTGAACGACAGAGGACTCTGGCTTTGGAACGCCATGTCCATCGCCATCCCCGTCAACATCGCCAAGAAAGCGGTCCATCTACTTTTCAAGAGGCTGGAGCGGAAAAACTTGATTCCTCACCCGAAGGCGGACAAGGAGGAGGATCCGGATAAGTGAGGGCTCGGGAGGCAAGCGAGATATCCAACAGTCGAATAAAGAAGACCCCAATGACAATCATCCGACTTTCGGACCCCACGGCTGTGGGCCTCGACTCCAGCCAGGCGACTGATGGAATTGATAAAAAGCCTTGGCAAGATTTCCTGCGGGTACACCGCGGGGCGCTTCTCACGGTCCCCATCAATAGGATGCTGCGCCGAGTAGCCTGCGCTTCTTGCAGCAGTGGCACGCTGCTAGCCCGAGTCTAACGCCGCCAGCCAGTTCGAGATGTGGCAGCTTCGGAGTCCTGGTGACCTTGGAAGTCAGAACAGGGAGCATGGGAAGACGATACGGTGTGACCGAGCCAGCTTGGGTCACCTGTTCAAGGTGTTGAACGGCCGGTCAAACCATCATGGCATTACAATGAGGAGACACAATTCATGCAACTATCTACTGTTTAGGAACCCGTCCATCGTCGGATCGGAGGCTCAATGTGTTGTCAAGTGTTGCGTTGTCCGTCCAATGTACAAAAGACCGGCTCCCAAGTCCCTTGTGGAAAAGGGGTGGGAGTGGGATCCGGCAGGCAGGCCCGCCTCATGAAGATCGGGGCCATCGGCTAGCAACTTGGCAAGTCGCTTCCGATTCTCGCAGGCGGAGTGAAGATGATCGCTTTTCAATCAGTCGATTCAAACTGTGTTTTCGCCTTGGGAGCTTCTTTTGTGCGAGACTCGTGACGGCCGAGTCGGACCAATACGTAATTGCAAGAGCTGGATTTGAATCGGACGCCGTGTGCCAAAGTCGAGGGTTTGTCTGCTGACAATGCGCGCGACCTGATTCGCTGATACGGGTCATTGGTGGATCCCAGGGTCGCTCCCCCAGAGGCTCAGGTCCCTCGCTCCAGGCACGACAGGAGGGCTTCCTTCTGTGACGGCCTCCCCTGTCGATATGCGGACAGGCAATCAGAGCGCTGGAACTTCTCACCAGAACAAAAAGCGCCCAGCCTCCATACTTGCAGCAAGTAGCGTTGGCAAAGTCAACATCCTGCCAGTTTGTTGGACCGTTCAACCGATCGTCTTCGTCCTCCCACCCGGCCAGCTTCCTTGATCAGATCCGTCCGACCATCCTCACTCAGCTGACCACCTTCCCTCTCGTGGCCTTTCACCCCCCTGATTCCCAGGCCCGATCAGATAAGATACCTGAGGGTTCACCGAGGACTTGAGCCAGGCCATCCCGTATCTTCAACGCCGTCCAGTTGACCTGACCGCCTCGAGCTTCTTCGTCCCCTTTTCAGCAACCCCCAACAATACCGCCGGCTCTTTCCTGTTCCAACGCCCCCCAGACCGGGCCGTCTCTCCCTCGCCAACATCAAATTCGGATCCCGTAGCCATTGTGGGAGTAAGTCCTGTTCTGAAACCCACGGGTGCTGGTGCTACGACAGCGGACACCCATCTTCAGCTCAAAGTCCCGCCATCAAGTGGCGTACTCGCTCACCCACTGGCCGAGTTCTTGACCGAAGTTCGGTCCTCGGACGTGACGTCTCCCCGCACAACCCAGCCTTCGGCTTCTTTCTGGAACCTCGAGAATCCATCCGCCTTGCCCCATGCCGGGAAGCTGCACACGCAGGTTTTATCTCCCCGTCTAAAGGGGACTCCTTCTGCGGCCCTCGTCAGCATTACTTGCTTACACAATCGCCCCGCGCTGTGACAACTTCCGAAAAGACAGCAGACCACCTGCTTTCTTGCTGCGTAATATCCACGAGCTCAACGATCAAGTCTTCCTAGCTCGGGCTCGCCTTCGGACCACCATCACGCGGATCTTGTCGCCGGCCACTCCGGTACATCCACCGAGAGGGACGCCAACTCTGGCATCTTTATGGCCTTGTCTGGGTCCGATCATCAAATGACATCGCAGCCCCCACTCCCAGGTCCTCAGCGAACTGCTCTTCCCTCACGGCCATCAAGAGAGCACTTTGATGTCTCCAAGAGGCTGAGACAGGAAACTGCCCAGCCGGGGGACGGATATCGAACTGGACTCGAGGCAGGAACACCATCGAGTTCAACACAAGCGGCCGATGGCGGCCAAGGGCGCTCTCCTCAACCGGGTTCCGTCAGTCCGTCATCGCTCCCAGCAGAGACCATCAGCGATGGTGCATCCACATACCGAGAGCTATCGGTAGAAACAACTTCCAGTCAGGGGCAGTCTGGCCAGGTTTGCAGGTTAGATCTCTTTTTCCGGTTGCATCATCTTGTGTCTAACTTGTCTTTAGCAACTGCGGGACAACTCGAACGCCTCTTTGGCGAAGGTCGCCGCAAGGCGCCACGATCTGCAATGCGTGCGGTCTCTACTTCAAGGCGAGAAACTCGGCTCGCCCGACCAACCTCAAGCGACCACCAAGTGTTGTTGCTGCCAGTCCTCGACAGAGCACCGGGAAGTGGCCCTCCCCGAAACCAAACTCGCCATCGGTGCCAAACACACAAGGCGCTACGTACGTTGCCGAGGACCAGACATCGTCGGGGACGTGTCCGGGCGGAGGGAAATGCAACGGGACAGGAGGAGCGGAGGGATGCAGCGGCTGCCCCGCGTACAACAACCGCATGTCGAAGAGCGCCAGCCTCAATCTGTTCAGGTGCCAGAGCACCGTAAGACCTTCACCTGATGGTGCCGCAGACGATCCCGCCGCCCCCATCGACATTGGCGCCCTGCACCTTCAGGCCCAGAACCAGAACACGACTGTCGTGATCGCGTGCCAAAACTGCGGAACCACAATCACACCCCTATGGCGACGAGACGAGGAAGGGCATACGATTTGCAACGCTTGTGGTAAGCTTCTCCTTCCCCATCCCCTGAACGCAGATACTCATTCCGGCCAGGCCTCTACTACAAGCTCCACGGCGTACATAGACCATCGACAATGAAGAAGGCGACGATCAAGAGGAGGAGACGAGTCATTCCCGCTGCGGGTGGTAGCCCCGAAGCCGAAGGTTCCATGGAGCCCACGGAACCCGCCGATTCTCCGTCCCCTGTGCCCGACACGGAGGCGGAAAGGGGTAGCGTGAACCCGGATGGGTCGATCAATCTTGGGTTCCGGCGATCAAAAGAGCAGGGGAGGACATTGGTTCCAGAGATGGTGCTCCAGCGGAATCAGCCACCGTCGCCGTCCCCCGGCGACTTGGGGCAGTATCATTCGTCAGCCATGGCACCACGACAAGTTCATGAATTCCTCACGGATGAAAACCGACTGCCGCCCCTGATATCTCGAGGGGCTTTTGACGACCGCCAATCCTCACTGTCGCCGGCTTCGTTTCTTTCCCCGTCCCGAAAACGTTCCTTCTCGAACCTCGATGTTGATTCGGCCAACCAGGGAGATTCGGACAACTCGAAGAGGTTATCGTCGATCAACTCCATCCTCAACCCTACCGGGAGCGACTCGAACCACGACTCGTTGAGGGCGCGATCGCCAGGGAGCACAGCAACCTCGGCCCCGAGCCCAGGGGCATACTCGAATGCCGGGGTGGCTGTTACGCCACCCCCCTTTGCGCACGCGCAAATTGGCGCCCGCGAGCACGGCGGGGAGGACAGGACCAAGGCGGAGCGGAGGGCGGCTCTTGCCCGGGAGGCGGACAATATGAGGGCCATGCTTGCGGCGAAAGAGAGGGAACTCGCCGAACTGGAGGATGTTTGAGGCGCAGTGTCTGTTTTGCGGAGTGGAGTTTTTTTTGCGGGAAGAGGACAAGAGGCTTTGGCGTTAACACGGGTCCCCAAGAGATATGGCTTAAATCGGGACATCAGAATTGTGTTATAGGGGTACTGTACTCCGTACAGCGGTTGGCATTGGAACCACGGAGCCCTTTCTGAGCTCAACAGAAAGCGGTTCGTCCTGGGTTTTGGTTCAGAACTTGAGATACGGATAAACAAAAATATACTTCACAGGTTTGGACATGTTGTGATGATGCATCCTAGGGTCTTACCGTAATTTGTCCGCATTTTATATCTATGCTGGCGCGTCTGGGTTGCTGCCTACAAGACATCGTGATATTCGTCGTGGCCAGGAGGGAGGGGTGTACGTCATGGGGTGCGCGTGCAGCCAAGAACTCACCACATTGCGTTGTCGCTAAGACGGAACAGGACTAGACCGGGTCGGTCCAAAGCAGCCGTGCCACCCTTGCTTGCCTCTCACATTTTTTGGAGTGGGACTCTGCGTCAGCAAGCTGCAAGATGCCAGGCTCGCGGCTCCTGGAGCAACCAAGCTCCGCCAAAACCGTCCGTTCACCATCGTCCGTCGCAACACACAAAATTGCGAGTCAACAACTTGTCCTTCCTCCCTCTCGCACACCCAACAACCACAGCACCGCGCAACCTTCCAGCTCTCCTACAGATACACGCCCCCGCCGTCGTCTACTTTGATACCTCGCGCCGCCGCATCCAGCGCGTCCACCCTTTGATTCGACTTGACACGACGCAACGAACGTCCCGACGCAAGACAAGATGGATTTCTCGGACAGCTTGTATGTCGCCTTCCCCCCCGGCCCCCCAGAGTCGCGTTGATGGCTGCTGAGCGGCGATGTCAATTGATGATGCAGATGGATGCTGACATTGTTGCGCTGGGTGTAGTCGGATCGTCAACCTCGCGGTTGCGGTCATCATGGTGCTTGGCGGTATCTCGCAGTTCTTTCCGATTTCTTTGTAGGGCTCCCTTCCCCTTTCTCTGCGACGACGACGGTGATGGGTGGTTGGGGATTGTGTATACGTCCCTGTGCAATGTGAGGGTGAGGGCCGGTGACTCGGGAGAGATGGCGATCCGGGGTTGCCGGCCGCGCTTGTTGGTGGGGGATGAGTATGATCTTTGGATGGACGAGGAGGCGTGGATTGCAAGGTGTTGTGATGCTGACGGAACGTGAACAGCCAGTCGGTGATTATCGGCGTTTATGTCATGATCTTTGGTCTTGGTACGTTGAACTCCTGAGCTCACCCCTGACCAAGTACGACTGCTAACTCTATCCATAGCCACCGGTCTTCTCGGTAACCACCCCCTAATCAACACCCTGGCCACCCGCTGCGCCGTTACTAACAACAGCAGAATTCCAAATCCCGCCCCAGGTCTCCCGCTACGCCTCGTTCCTCTTCTCGTTCATCGGCCGCGGTGTCTGTAAGTTCTCAAACCCCCTCATGTCCAGTCCAGAGTCAATCCTAACATGTGGTGATCGACGGGTAGTCTACATCTTTGTCGGAAGCATCCTCCTCCACGACGGCGTCCTCCGCATCATCGCCGGCTCCATTGTCGGCCTCGTCGGTGTCGCCTACGTCATCCTCGAATTCATCCCCTCCATCGAGCCCCCTGCCAATATGCGGGAAGCTGATGCCGGCTGGGGCGCCGAGCAGGTCTAAGCGGACTGGGAAGCGAGCTGCTGAGCCGAGTTGGGGTGATCGAGTGTCTGGATGGTTGGGGCGGTGCGCGTGGTGGTTTCGGTGGTGGTGTCAGGATGGGGGCTTCGGTCTTGGGTTCCAAAGTGCAAAGTGAATGGTATTCCTTATTCGATAATGCATAGAGGAAGAGGGAGGACGGGGGGTTGGATGGGGAGTTGAAGTCATGTACAATCCGGTTAACTCTGGATGTAGGATATAGATATGGTGTCTGGAATGGTCCAATGGTACGAAGGAGTCTTGGTTTCAACATCCTGTATCGGTGCTGGAATTCTGGTTTGCGATCTACAATGGAAGTTCGGCTTTGGATCAGGCCAGGGGTGTCATGCAAGTGCCTCGTCCTATCGCCCGGGCCTCGATTCTCCAGAAGCTGCGTCAAGCGGCAGGCTCTGTGATCTTAAGAGAGTTGGGTTCAAGGGGCACATGACGCCAATACGACCTAGTTTCGGATCCTGTAATAAGGTACAGTCCTTGAATCTGTCGTCGGGGTCTGGTAACACCAACTCGGGGTTAGGGTCACCCTGGAGCATGCACGATAAGAAACTTAGCCATCGAGGTACCTTATCGAAGCTCGAGGAGGAGCACCTTGACAAAAAAAATATCGGCCCGCGACAATCCCCCCACCGCGTCAGCAAGCCGAAAGCCCCCTACATTCTCCCATCCAAAATTTCAGACCAGCCCAACATCCCCCGACCTCCAGCACACCTCACACAGTCTCCCCCGATCCAATTTCAACACCAGCACTCACCATGGGCAAGAAGCGCACCAGACCCGCGGACGCGGACCCCGCCGTCGACGACAAGATGGACGCCGACTCGAGCTCCGACGAGGTTCGTCCACCACCTTGACAATCCCCAGAACACCTACTAACCCCCCCCCCCCCTTGCCTACAGGACATGGAAATCATCAACGTCGACTTTGAACTCTTCAACTACGACCCCGCCATCGACTTCCACGGCGTCAAGTCCCTCCTCCGGCAGCTCCTCGACGCCGACGCCTCGCTCGTCGACCTCTCCGGCCTCGCCGACGCCGTCGTCGAGCAAAACACCATCGGCTCCACCTGCAAGGTCGACGACAAGGCCAACGACGCCTACGCCTTCCTCACGGTGCTCAACGCCACCGCGGCGCCCGCCGACGGGCCCGTGGCCAAGCTGGCGTCGTACCTCGCCGAGCGGGCGCGCAGCAGCGAGGACAGGGGGTTGGCGGAGGTCGCGCCGGGGTTGCTGGCGCCCGGGTCTGGGGGCGCCACGGTGGGGCTGGTGCTGGCGGAGAGGCTGCTGAATATGCCGGCCGAGGTGATTCCGCCGATGTGGGGGTGTTTGATGGACGAGGTGGAGGCGGCGGTGGAGGATGGGGAGGCGTATGGGTTTACGCATTATGTGGTGGTGTCGAGGGGTTATTATGAGGTGGCGTCGGTGTTGGATGGGCCCAAGGCGAAGAAGGTGAGGGAGGCGCCCGGGGGTGGGGTGTTGAGGTACTTTCACCCGGAGGATGAGGAGGTTAGGAAGCATGCGGTGGCGGCGGGGACGTATGCGTTTGTCAAGGAGGATGAGGTCAATGCGGATAGCAAGAGGGCGTTTCAGGAGATGGGGTTGAGGTCGGTAGGGGTTATGATGGTGATTGAGGCGGGGAGGTTTAAGGGCGCGGTGGATGCTATGAGGGCGTTTGTGGGGAGTGTGGTGTAAGGTCACGGTTTTTGGTAGGGAAATGAAAGAGAAAGTTACGGCACGGTTTTGGGTATGGCTACCTTGGGGGTGTCGGGATTCTTTCTTTTTGTCTTTTTTTTCTGTGACTTTTTGAGGTTATGGGTTCCAGGTTTCATCCCTCGACCGGCTCCAGCTCCAGCCTCTGCATCAGGTACTCGACCTCAACCACCTTGGTCAGGGGAATGACAAAGTCCTCATACATGGACACGACGGCGTCGACGTTGATCTTGGCCTGGTCGCCGGCGTCGGCGCCGATGGACGGGTCGGTGCCGTACGTCTGCGCCTTGAGCTTGAGCCGCTCCAGCACCTTCTTCTCGACGGCCTTGTTGGTGATGGCCTCGCCGATGCCGTCGCGGTCGCCGGCGCGGATCAGGCGCGTGAAGCGCTCCGTCTCGGACAGGAACTTGGACTCGGCCACGAACTTGCCAAAGTGAATGCGGCGCGACAGGGCCTGCAGGCAGGCGATGTCGCACGTGGCCGACGAGCCGTAGTTCTCCTGCGACACGCCGCGGTCGCCGCGGCCGCCAAAGTCGGGGCACACGCGCGGCAGGAACTGGTCCGTGTAGAAGGCCTTGATCTGGGCGTTGACGTTGACGTCGTTGGGGTGCAGGATGCGCGGGTAGTCGAGCGAGTCGAGGATGGGCTTCTGGACGGCCGACGGGAAGAAGGGGTACTCGTCGGGCGACTCGAAGCGTCGGATGAGCGACTGAAGCCGTTCTTGCGCCTGCAGGTACCAGTCCATGAAGGAGAGGTCGCTGTCGGGGATGGGGACGGCGCCGGGGAGGTAGATGTTTTGGTTGAGGGGGAACTGCACCCGCTCGATGAGGTGGAAGGTGATGGTGTCCTCGAGTCGGCTAGGGGGTGTGAGTTTTACTGAGAGGCAGGTGAGGTGGGATGGTGGGGGGTCGACTTACATCAGTTGATAGCGGATATTGTTGAGGTCCAAGGCCTTGGACTTGTCCGAGAGGTCAATGAGTGAGTCCATCTTGGGGTGAGGCTGGGGGTGAGTGTCCCCGGGTGTTGTTTGCGCCAAGGGCCTCAATTGGGAGTATGTGTATTCTATGTCTAGATATACAGGGAAGAAAAAAAGACTGCGAATCTATTGGCGGCGCATTAGGAATGAATTCGAGGAGTGAGTCCGGTAGCGGATGGCGCCCGGGAACAGCGGGTCCAAAGTAAACAGAGGGATCGAGGGGTCGACTCGACGTTGACTTGATGGGCTTGGCATCAGCATGTCCGGCCCGGAGCGGAGCCGAGGAAAGTTTTGCCATGACGTTCCTAGTTCTGAGCTGTTGGAGCTGAGCGCGCTCGCCCGCCCGGCACCGTACCCCACCGCGCTCTCTCCCCTTCTCCCCAATCCTAACCCTGGCTTCCAGCTCCAGGTCACCATTGTCAATCGTCAATTGAACCACGCGCCGACAAGCACATGCAGCCTGGATTCGTTCCTGTCGCGTGGCTTGAACTTGCCCTGCAGTTCTCTCCGATCAATCGACCCGAATGCTTGTGGCCGCGCGCTGCTCTGCGTCGACGAATTCTGCCTTGACCCTTTGACGCGATCCGAGCTTCGCTGCCTTTCGACGCTAGAAACTTTTCCGACGCTGCTCCGCTTGCCGCTGCCGCCTTTGCTCCCCGGACAGGACGCCAGTGATTGTCAAAAACTCCAACAAGCTCCCATCTGGCTCGACGGATGGCCTCCGATCCAGCTCACCAGAATGAGTTCCCAGACCCTCCGTCGTCGCCGGAAAACGAGGGTTCGGTTCTGTCGGTATGTGCTTGTTGCCACCTCCACCACGTGCGCTACAAAGTGGATTGGCGACGTCTGTCTAACACGCTTCACAAATACAGACACGAGGAATCGAAGCCTTCAGCCGCAAAGTAACGACGACGGCGAGCCATCTAATGGCGCCCTTGGGTGACCCGACATCGCATCCCCACTACCAGAGCGCCATGGGCGAGGTCCACAAGCAGCTGCGGCGGCCGATGCTCCAGCGAAACGTCTTTTCCATGGCGCGCACGACCCCGACGGACCTTGTCCGGTCGACCCTCTCGTCCAAGGAGATCCAGTCGCGGGCGCTGTCGTATGTGCCCGACGAGATGCTCCAGAACATCCCCGAGGACGAGAACCAGTACTCGTTGTTCCAGGGCTTCCAGGCCACCTTTCCCGAGTTCACAGAGGAGGGCCGGAAACACAGGCGACGAGTCTCTCGCGGGAGGAAGCTGCTCGAGGAGACCGAGACGGGACATGGCGATGGTCCGCACAGTGTGCAGAAGCTGCGCAAGGAGAAGGCGTCGATGATGCACCAGTTCGAGATGCTCGGAGTTCGCAAGAACATGGCGAGCTGCGAGATTCGTGAAATCGACAACAAGATGGCCAACTTGATGGGGATGCGGAGGATCATACTGGAGCGGCTCGCCAACCTGGAGCAGGAGGAGGCCTTGCTAGAGCATGAGAGTACGTTACCCAGCCTCTGGTCCGGCAAGAGTGCCAACTAACGTGTGTGCGCTTCTAGTCGTCGAGGTTGAGGGCAGGTTAGAAGATGCCCAGGAGCTGGCCGATGAGGCCGAGTCAATCGCGCAGCAAACACCCACGAAGTCGGACGAAGATGTTGCATCAGAAGCAGGTGACGCCGCCGGCTTCATGTCGCAGTCGGTCTACGAGAAAATTCCATCGACAACTAGGGCATCATCCAAGACAAGGAAGCCGCGCAACATCCGTCGGAAATCCATGCCGATCCTTCATGAGCACTTCAAGCCTGGCACCATGATTCGCTCTGTTCGGGCACACAAGGATAGTATCACCACGCTGGACTTTGACGCGCCCTTTGGATTGATGGTAACCGCGGCTATGGATGATTCGGTCCGGGTATGGGATCTCAACGCCGGGCGTTGCATCGGCTTGCTCGAGGGTCACACTGCTTCGGTTCGCACGCTCCAGGTAGAAGACAACATCCTCGCCACAGGATCCATGGACGCCACTATCCGACTCTGGGACCTGAGCAAGGCACACTACGATCCGCAAGGGAGCCAGTTTGGAAAGGACGACGAGGATGACGGAATTGCCTTTGAGAATCCAGACGACCAGCCGGTGGATCCGCCGGCGGGAAGCATGGCAGACTGCCCTCTTTTTACCCTGAATGCGCATCTCGACGAGATTACGGCCCTCCACTTCCGGGACAATGTTCTGGTCTCCGGATCCGCGGACAAGACATTGCGGCAGTGGGATCTAGAGAAGGGGCGCTGCGTCCAGACACTCGACGTCATGTGGGCCGCTGCCCAGGCCTCGGCTCTGGCTGATGGTGATGGCACCTGGAGACAGACAACACGCGCGGCAGACGGATCCGCCGATTTTGTCGGTGCCCTCCAAGTGTTCGAGTCGGCTCTGGCATGCGGCACGGCGGATGGCATGGTGAGGTTGTGGGATTTGAGGAGTGGCCAGGTGCACCGCAGCCTGGTAGGGCACACAGGCCCGGTCACGTGCTTGCAGTTCGACGACGTCCACCTCGTGACAGGCAGCTTGGACCGCAGCATACGGGTAAGAATTCTTTTTTTGTGGTGATGGTTAGATGTGGTACTGACAGCGATAACAGATATGGGATCTCCGAACCGGGTCCATCTACGATGCCTTCGCCTTTGACCACCCCATCACGAGCATGATGTTCGACACACGCCGCATTGTGTGTGCCGCCGGCGAGGATGTGGTCAAGGTGTACGACAAGGTCGAGGGACGGCACTGGGACTGCGGCGCTGGCATCACCGAGGCCGAGGAGCAAAAGTCGCCGGCGATTGTCGAGCGCGTCCGGATCCGAGATGGATACATGGTCGAAGGACGGCGCGATGGTGTGGTGGGCGTCTGGACCTGCTGAAGCTTGACCTGCTGAAGCTGGACCTGATGGCGACACCGCTTCTTGCATACATCACTGTATCACTACGCCTATGTACAGAAGGGATCTTGGAATTCACGTCATGTGTCCTTTAGGGCATCCATATGCATTGGGTCTGGCTTTCACAGGCTCGGTCTGTCATGCTCGTCGGTGCGTCTCTCGTCATTTTCGGGCATGCCACTGTACGGACATGCCACAGTTCGGACGGCTGCCCTTGCCCTTATGCGCGCCTTCACATTAGTGGCGACCAAACCTTCCTCATTTTTCACATGGCAGGAGCGGACGTCCATCTGCACCCATCTGCACTTGTTTGCTCTTCCGCCCCTTCCCCGTCAGATATTTGAAGGGAAGCGGTCCCTGCCCCGAACTTTTCTTTTCATCTTCTGTCGCACTCCATCACCACCTCCCGCCGCACAAACTGCGTTGAGTTACGATGAGCAGTGAGATGAACAGCGACGTCGGTGCGGCCATGGGGGCCGGGGGAGGGTACGGCGGCGTCCTTCCGCCCCTGCGGCCAGCGTGTGAGTGGTGCCAGTCGGAAGACGTAAGTATGCTCATCGATGTCTCTCAAGACATCCAGTGACGATGCTCTTCCTTTCGCTGACATTTTGGTGACCAGACAACGAAAGTCATCGACCCGCCGCGCGGCGATCTGCTCGCCGGGGCGAAGAAAAAGCCCCGGACACCGCTGCCGGACTCCCCCCGACGACCGGAGGGCAGTGGTGTCCCCGCCGCCAGCCAGCCCAAGCCGAAGAATTCTCGGACGTCCGCACCGGGCACTGCCAAGAGTACGCCGTTCCTTTTCAGCAGCGGCACCTCGAAGTACAAGAAGCTAAAGTCGTCGACTTCAGACAAGGGCGGCAAGAGCAACGGCCGCAAGCAGCCCGGCGATGGGTTCTCCAAGGATGAGAACCGGAACTCCGGTCAACCCCTGGGATCGCGCAAGCGCAGGGCGGGAGATGAGAACTCCTTCCGGGACAATGATGATCTCGGATCCTCTCGTTTTCCTGACAAGAGGCGGCGTACGGAGGATAATGGGGAGCTTCTTCAAAGGGACAACGACTCCAGCAACGCCGCGGCAGCACAGAACGGCACGAGCGAGGTCGCTCAGCAAGACGCGGGCATCCAAGAGACAACCCCCGCCATCACAGAGGCACCCGAGGTCACTGAGAGCGCTATCAACGTCGCGTCGACATATAATAGGGAGGTTCTTCAAAGGGTCAGCAACTCCAGCGATGCCACTGTTGACAACGACATGAGCGGACACGTCCAGCACAACGACGCCGCGGCAGAAATTTTGGTGGCTTTATTCGGCACGATGGAGGTCGCTCAGCAAGACGCTACCATCGAAGAGACGGCCTACGCCATCGAAGAGCCAATCTCCACCATCACAGAGGCACCCGAGGCCACCGAGGCACCCGAGGCCACCGAGAGCGTCACCATCGCGGCATCGGCACAGGAGGACACACGGGCCGCGGGCATGGAGAGCAGCAACAGCAACGAGCCCATTCTTCCAGAGGATTCTTGCATTGCAGCAGCGAATTCTTCTGCGCTGCAGGTGTAGGGCACCAGCATGGAAACCTGGAGCAAGAAGGGTGTGACGCTATCAAGGATCCTGTCCGCATAGATGGGTAGATGTTCAAGGAAGGCACATGGATGCACAAGGAAGGGAATGGACGGAAGCGACTCTCTCGCTATGGGACTTGAGCAGGATTTCTTTTTATTTCTATGAAAGGTGGGGAGAGCGAAGACGATAGACGGGTCGAATAGTTTTGTTTCCATGTATTGGTAGATGGACAGCCTTTTGAGGATCATGCTTCAGAGCAAAGGCCGCGATGGTATACATACATTACATAATACAAGCAAGCGGTGGACGCTCAAATCCAAACTTTGAGCAAGAAAGCGTGTTGGTGGCTGTGAAGATTGCCATCATGGGACCAGGACGACTTTTGCCTCCCTCAGTCCATCTCACACCCTCGGCCTTGGAAACCGTAATGCTGCTCACAGCAAAATTGAAATGTAGTTGGTGAATATAAGAAAGATGTACTTCCTCGCTTCGGCGTTGGTGTGACACATACCTTCGCTTGCGCGCATACACCGGGTGATGAGGGCGTGTCTTGCTGTCTTCTTCACATTTTTCACGTGCAAAGCTTTGTCAGAGTCAACACCCTGCAGGAGGAGAAGCCGTAGGTTCTTGATAGATAGGCCACATGCTGCAGAACCAGTACATATGTCTGCAATTTGCAGTATTGCGGACATGCGCAGCCTGCAAGGTATACTCGAGATCCAAGAGAGCCACACCACCAGTACGGAGTCCGGATATCCGTGGTATGAATTTTATATTCGAAACCAACGTACATGTACATCATCCACCGAGGTATAAGCACACTGAACGCCCGAACGCCGAGTTGGACGCGAAAACAACACCACCCCCCTCCCTCCCCACTCCCCACTCCCCACTGCCATCATTTTCATCCCCAGGTCACTTAGACCCCTTCCCCTTGGCCTCGGTCTCGCCCAGCTCGCGGATGAGCACGTGTGCCCGTCCTTCCCCGCTATAATCCTCCATACCCGTCTCAAAGCCAGGACACACACCCACGGCGAGGTACTTGCCATGCCCCGAGAACGCCAGCGCCGCCACACTATCGCTAAACTTTTGGTACTGGCGCATCCGGCGCTTGGCCTCGGCGTCCCACAGCGCAACGGTGCCGTCGCCGCCGCCCGACGCAAACGTGCCGTACACGGGGTGGAAGGCGAGCGCGTTGACGGGGTAGACGACGTCGCCGCCGCTGGTCTCGTCCTGCTGCCGGTGGCATTTGAAGGCGTACTTGCGCGCCTGCGACTCGGCCGTGTCCTCGAACCACTCGACGGCGACGCGGCCTTCGATCGAGGACGTGGCGTAGCCGGCGTCGTTGGGCATGCACGAGACGGCGCGGGTGAGAAACTTGAGTGAGGACTCGCGCTGCTGCCAGGGGGCGATGGTGGAGGGTGGGTTGGGCGAGGACAGGGCGGAGGCGAGGGTGGGGAGGTCGTAGATGTGGACGAGGCGGGCCGTCATGGCGACGACGAGCTTCGAGGGGCTGGCGGCCATGGCGTGGGGTTTGTTTGGGAGGGGGATGGTCAGGACGGGGTGGGACGAGTTGGGGGCGGTGTCGTGGATGTGGAGGGTGTTGTCCCAGGAGGCAGAGACGAGGAGGGCTGGGGGAGAGAGAGGTTAGTTGGTGCCGGCGTCAATGTCAAGCGGGGGGCTTACAGTGTTGTGGGCTGTAGACGACGGATCGGACAGGTTTCTCGTGCTTGCTAAGGACGGACCGATCGCCGGATACGAGGTCAATTCTATGGAGAGGTCTCGGTTAGACACATGTGCCGTACACCAAAGGTGCATGGGAATGGGACGCACCTTGACACCTGCTGGTCGAGCCCCGCCGTGAAAGCCTCCTCATGGGTCGCGCCGAAGCAGACATCTAGTACTGGCGCCCGGTGCTCAAACTTTTTGATCAGGTTGGCTTGCTCGGCGCCATCGACGACTTCGTAGAGATAGACATTCTTGTCCCATGATGACACGAGGAAGCGATTCGGGAAGTCGGGAGCGAAGACGATGGCGGTGATGGCGTCGTTTGGTGGTTGCGCAACCTCGAACTGTGTTGCTAGGCTTTGGTCAGTCTCGGAGCCGGGCACAGCTCGTGGAGGGATTACTTACATGGTGCCATTTTGGAATAGCGCTATGAGATACTAGTTGGTGAGGTGGAAGTTGCAGATAATTCAAGTCAATCGCCGTCATGAGAGCTGCAGCTCCTGTTGTAACCTTGGCGTCGGGGGTGGTAAACAATGTCCGCCGTCGCACCAGTCTGCCGCCTCTCACCGCTAATATTTGGGGTCAACCCCACGCTGTCGCGTCACAGCGTCCTCGGGACTCTCTCCATAGCGGGGCACTTTTGGTATGGGCTGGAGCTTACAGAGCTGCCTTTGTCCCTCGCGGCAACTCAAGCCCTTGAAAGAATTGCATGCTATTTGAATGCACATTACCCGGAATCTTCTACTGCCAGCTCCAGGAAAGAAATACAGAAAACAAAATACACAAGATGCCATTCGGCCAGCTGGTTCTCGGCAGCCCCGGGTCTGGCAAGAGTACCTATTGCGATGGCAGTATGTTCCCTTCCCGGAGGAAGGGGCCTGCTCTTGGTCAAGACTCCGTGTTGCTAACGGTGATGCTGTGCAGTGCACCAGTTCATGGGCGCAATAGGGCGACAATGCTCCGTCGTGAACCTCGACCCGGCGAACGACCATACCAATTATCCCTGCGCCCTCGACATCCGCGACCTCGTCACGCTGGAGGAGGTCATGAAGGACGACAGGTTAGGCCCGAACGGGGCCATCCTCTACGCGCTGGAGGAGCTGGAAAACAACATGGAGTGGTTGGAGAACGGCCTCAAGGAGATTGGCGACGACTACCTCTTGTTTGACTGCCCGGGGCAGGTTGAGCTGTACACCCACCACGCCTCCCTGCGCAACATCATTTACCGGTTACAGAAGCTGGGGTTTAGGGTATGTCTGGCTCCTCGTGATTGATGCCTTTCTGCGACTCCTGCTGACAACCATGTAGTTGGTCGCCGTTCACCTCTCCGACTCCTTCTGCCTCACCCAGCCATCCCTCTACATCTCCAATATCCTCCTCGCGCTGCGGGCCATGCTCCAAATGGACCTCCCACATATCAACATAATCACCAAGATCGACAAGGTCGCAAGCTACGACCCGCTCCCATTCAACCTTGACTTTTACACCGAAGTGCAAGATCTGAACCATCTCCTGCCCACCCTCGAGAACGAAACACCGGCCCTCCGGAGCGGGAAGTTTGGACGACTCAACAAAGCCATCGCAGACCTTGTCGAGAACTTTGGCCTCGTGAGCTTCGAGGTGCTGGCTGTCGAAAACAAGAAGAGCATGATGCACATCCTGCGCGTGATCGACCGCGCGGGCGGGTACGTGTTTGGTTCGGCGGAGGGTGCCAACGACACCATCTGGCAAGTGGCGATGCGGAACGAGACGTCGATGCAGGATGGCTTGGACATCCAAGAGAGGTGGATCGATAACAAGGCGTTCTATGACGAGCAAGAGCAAAAGGAGGAGGAAGCCCAAGACGAGATTAGAGCGGCGCAAGCCGAAGCTGCCGAGGAGGCCGGAGGGGGTGTTCCGGCGCCCAGTCTCGCGGCCAGCTCGGGAATCCGGGTTGTGCGTAAAAAGGCCGATTCGTAGGATCAATCGTCCTCTTCGTCCATGCACGAGTCGTCATCATCGACGGCCATGGCGATGCCGCGACCTTGGTCCTTGGCGCGTAAGAGTGCGTCCAGCGCGCCGGTGGATGGCTTGCCCGACATCTCCTCTTGGGCGGCGAGCATGAAGAGTTTGGCGCGGCGAACGGCCTCCTCTTCAACCTTGCGGATGGTGCCGCTGACGCGTACGACGCGGTAAACGCATGGGCGTGGGTTCTTGGTCGGGACATGATTCATGAAGGAGAGAGCGGCCCAGACAAGACGATAGTGGTCTCGTGAAATCCTCAGAATGAAAGTTGACGTCGCTTGCGAGAGGTACTTGACTGGTAGGTGTCAGTAGACTGGTGAAAAGTGAAGAGCTGGAAAGGCTTGCCTTGGAGACTGCGCTCGATGGCGCCAGATCCACAGTCCCCAAAGAGGCTGTTAACTTCGGCGCGGATGGCCCTGAGGATGTGCTGGGGCTTGAGCTCGCCGCTGGATGGCTGGTTGTACAAGAGTAAATCGGGGACGGGGCCTTTAGGCTGTACGGTGGGGAGATCTGTATATACGATGCTCACGAGGAGATATCGATCCTTGAGGCGCACCATGGCGATGCGTGTAGTTGGATTGCCCCACGGTTGATGGTCGGAGGTTGCAAGGTTCAAGATGAAATCAAGTTGAAATTTCACAACTCCAATTCAGGTCGGCTCGTGCGCAGCTTTGATCATCCAACACCTGACATTCCCCTTGAGTAGACACTCAATACTATTAAATCATGCAAACATTAGATCCCACCCTTTCTCTTTCCAGTCCTCGTAGTTAAAGTGTTTCTTTTTTGCATTTGACACCCGGTGGCTTGGACGATCGGCCGGGTCCGAGACGCTTGTCTTCGGCCACCCTCGGCCCCACCAAGCCGAATCCGAGGCATCGGGCTCAGTCATCCCTCATCACTCCTCACTCAACGGCACCTTGAATACCTCATTCCAGCCCCTTGACTTCTGCCCTCGACATGTAAATTATTGCGCCCGGCTCGAGAAACATCTCAGAAATCACAGCCATGTCTTCCAGCCCCGCCCTCACGGCGGCCGTCCTCATCGTCTCGACCACGGCCGCCAAGGACCCCTCCACCGACGCCGCCGGTGCCGTCCTCCGCGACGTCTTTGACCAAGACGGCGGCGGCCAGTGGTCCGTCGTCACCACGCACATCGTCAGCGACGACGCCGAGCAAATCAAGGCCCAAATCACCGCCTGGACCGACCCCCCCGCCACAGACCCCGTCAACCTCATCATCACTACGGGCGGCACCGGCTTCGCCATCTCCGACCAGACCCCCGAGGCCGTGTCCTCCCTCCTCGACAAGCACGCACCGGGCCTCGTGCACGGCATGCTCGCCGCCTCCCTGGCCGTGACCCCCTTCGCCATGATGTCTCGCCCCGTCGCCGGCGTCCGCCACCGCACCGTCATCCTCACCCTCCCCGGCTCCCCCAAGGGCGCCCGCGAGAACCTCCAAGCCGTGCTCAAGATGCTCCCGCACGCCTGCAAGCAGGCCTCGGGCGCCGTCGAGTCCCGCGCCCTCCACGTCGGCGGCGTCAAGAAACTCGAACAAGACGCCGGCGTCTCTTCCCCGGCCGCCCCCTCCCCCGCCCCCCAGCAGCCCCATTCCCACTCCCACTCCCACTCCCACCACCACCACCACTCCCACCCCGCCCCCGTCCGCCACACCCCCCTCTCCAACGACCCCACCCTCGGCCCCTCCCGCCGCCACCGCGCCTCCCCCTACCCCATGGTCCCCGTCCCCGACGCCCTCGCCCTCATCGCACAGCACGTCCCCGCCCCTGCCACCGTCACCGCGCGCGTCACCCCGTCCCTCGTCGGCGCCGTGCTCGCCGCCGACGTCACGGCCGCCGAGGACGTCCCCGCCTTCCGCGCCAGCATCGTCGACGGGTACGCCGTCGTGGCGCCCTCCGACGGGGACATGCGCGGGGTATTTCCGGTTACGGCGGTGTCGCACGCTTCTGCGGCTGGGGAGGAAAAGGAGTTGAAGGCGGGGGAGGTGGCAAGGATTACGACGGGGGCGCCGTTGCCTGCCGGGGCGACGAGTGTGGTCATGGTGGAGGATACGGTTGTTGCGGAGACGGTGGATGGGGGGGAGGAAGCGAAGGTGGAGGTTTTTGCTACCGGGGTGAGGGCGGGGGAGAATGTGAGGGAGGTGGGGAGTGATGTGAAGAGGGGGGCGGTGATTTTAAAAAAAGGGGACCAGGTGTCGAGTGTGGGCGGGGAGATGGGGTTGTTGGCGGCGGTGGGGGTCGGGGAGGTGGAGGTTTATCGGCGGCCGGTGGTGGGGGTGCTGTCAACGGGGGATGAGATTGTCGAGCATGATAGGGAGGGGGGGTTGAGAAGGGGGGAGGTGAGGGATACGAATAGGCCGACGCTGGTGGCGGCGGCGAGGGGGTGCGGGTTTGAGGTGGTGGATTTGGGGATCGTGAAGGACACGGCGGGGAAGTTGGAGGAGGTGCTGAGGGGGGCGATGAGGGAGGTGGACTTGGTGATTACGACGGGAGGGGTGTCGATGGGGGAGCTGGATCTGCTGAAGCCCACGATTGAGAGGGCGCTGGGGGGCACGATTCACTTTGGGCGGGTGGCGATGAAGCCGGGGAAGCCGACGACGTTTGCGACGGTGCCGGTGAAGAACAATGAGGGGGAGAGGGTCTCAAAGGTCATCTTCTCGCTGCCGGGTAACCCGGCGTCGGCGTTGGTGACGTTCCATCTGTTTGTGCTGCCGGCTCTGCATCAGATGTCGGGGGTTCAGCCTCCGGGACTGCCGAAGGTGACCGTGGTTCTGGATCATGATATGGCGCTAGACAAGGCAAGGCCCGAGTATCACAGGGCGGTCGTGTTGGTGACCAAGGATGGGACGCTATCTGCTGTGAGCACCGGCGGGCAGAGAAGTTCCAAGGTTGGCAGTCTCAAGGGCGCCAATGCGCTGCTCTGTATGCCGAGCGGACCGGAACCGCTGCGGAAGGGGTCCAAGGTCGAGGCCTTGCTGATGGGAGACGTCCGTGTATGAGAAACGAACACTAGATGAGCTGTTTTGGCCCTGGGAAATTGGGTTGGAAACGCATAGGATGATTCATGAATAATGACGATTGTGAGCTTGAAAGAATACAAAATTACATGGCCCTTTGGCTCAGGGGTTGCCACGATATTTAAGCTCAGCCGCCAACCCTCCCCTGCACCCACTGTCCGAACGGCGCCTTGATCTAGGACACGCGGGTCGATTAGTGTACTCCTTCATCGCGAGGCACCCGTCGTATCGTGACCATCGACAACCAAGACCCCTGCAAAGCCTAAAAGTAGCCTCCTCTAAGAAGATTTTGTACACTCGAGCTTCGCACCAGAGATATGCTGACCCTCCCAATGATTATCCCTAGCCCTTCTTCCCTAAACGCCAGTGACAATGAACCTACACGCCCGCCCCAGTCTTGGGACTGCTCGAATACAGGTAACAGCGACCACACGAGGTGCTGATTGGATCCTCAGGTCTCGGAGTTGAAGTCAGTTGCCTTGCTGGAGACAAGCAACCCAATGATCAGGCCGAAGAGGCCGAGGACAGAGCTGAAGATTTCGATGACGAGAATCTTGACGAAGCTGTGAAGGGGCTGGTCAGTCTCAGTGGTTCAAGCGCAACACTGAAAGGAAACTCTTACAGCGTCGGGTCCGCAGCGTCGGCGAGGGCGGCACCGCTCCCGTTGATACCAACAGCAACACCGCACACGAGGTTGCACATGCCAACAGTGATGCCGGCCCAGAAGAGGGCATAGCCAGTGTAATAGGCGTCGCCCGAAAATGCCTTCTCGCCGCTAACGGAATTCAGTTTCGCCGAGAACACGATGGCCATGATGACGCCGTAGATGGCGACAACCTCGCAGAAGATGATGGAAATCAGGTTCTTGGTTCGAATTCGAGGGGCGCGGACGCCGCCGCCGAGAATGGAGGAGCCTGTGATGAGGATGCCCCTGTGCGTCGAAATCCAAAGTCAGAATAGCCACAGCAGACCGTCTCGGCTGGATTCTTGTGCCATACCATGCTGCGCCCACCACCGAAAGGCCTATGCAGAGCGCAATGCCCAAGTCTGCCCATGCGAATGGGGATATCGATTCGAGGAAAGCGCCGACCTAGAGGGATTGTGAGAACCGGCTCGGTGGGACGAGGGGGGAGGGGACGGTGTCATCGTCGGGCTGTCGGGGCTTGGGAGCTGCATACATTAAATGACTCCCCACTGCCAGTGAAGAGCATATCTGCGCAGAGACAACAGGTCAGCGCTCCGGTCCACGTCTCCTCCATCAGCGCGACAGCTTCCACTCACAGGCTCCCACCACGAGCAAGGTCGTCGACACTCCGCCGACTCCGTACGTCAAGCTCATCTTGAAGATTCGGCAGCAGAACTTGGCGAGTGATTGGGAGTTCAAAGAGCGAGTTCGCGACGTCGTGGCGATCGAAAGCGGCGGTCCCGTTCCTGAAGCTGCAATCAACAATCGCCGGGCATCTTCTGACGACCAAGCGTCAATTCGAGGTCGGTCCCACTCGGAGCCACGAGCTGTTGGAGGCGCACATGCCAAGTTGCTGCACGTGACGCCGCTTGTGTCATCGGACCCGCTGACTCAGCCGTACTTCCAGGCATCTCTGTCCCCAGACTATTTAAGCCTTCTTCCAACTTCCAACCATCAACAACAAAAACCGCCGCCACGGTCCAAGCAATACCAAGAGACACGATGGCAAACAACGCGACCAGCTTCTACGATCTCTATCGTCATGGAAGGTACATCGCGCCGGTCTCTCCTCGCTGCACAGCGAGGATAAAGCTGCATGCAAACATGCCCAACTGGGAACGGGATGCTGACAATTGGCGTTTGCTGGTAGTCTCGGCGTGACGCTGACGGACGCACTGGACGATTTGATCAGCGCTGAGCGTATCGATCCTCAGCTCGCTATCAAGATCCTTACCCAGTTTGACCGCATCGTGGCCGAGTCTCTTCAAGAGAAGGTCAAGTCGCGGCTGACGTTCAAGGTGAATGCCACATACTTTTCATCTGCCCAGAGAGATGAGACACGTGAACGACGGGAGAATACTGTCTACTTTCCTCCACCACAGCCACCTTCAGACAGCTGCGTAGAGAAGAGACTTTGCTGACACGAGGGATTCGCGCACACCTAGGGCTCTCTTGACACATACCGCTTCTGCGACGAGGTCTGGACGTTTCTTATCAAGAACGTCACCTTCAAGATGGAAAACGGCTCCGTGTCAGTAACTGCCGACAAAGTCAAGATCGTGGCCTGCAGCGCGAAGCGTGGCGACGAGAAGTAGGACGAACACGTCCAGCTCAGGTCCCATTCGCGTGTGACAACCGAGGGCGCTTTCCATCAAGGGGAACGGAACTTGTCGACGTCCCACCGCGGTCGGCTGGGGAGACGCCAGAGGATGCCGTGGGTGTCGGCTTCGGAAGGGGGGGAAACTCAGCATGCATCATGATTTTCGGTGGCTTTGTCATTCTGCGGGCGTTTATTTTCCAGGAAACGGACGGCTGTCCAGATGGAACGGGTCACGTAGACGGCGTTGGGGATATTTCGTTGTCGTGGACACGGTTGGGCCGTGGCTCCCATAGGGTACCCATATATACCCACTGAATTTACGGTATAACTCGATGAACTCTAGAAAATGAACAGAGACGTTGGTGAAAACTGTGATGCCCGATGGTGATGCCAGTGGCTGGGCGTTTCCCCCAGGGTGTTCCGTGCCGGGCAACAAGCCGGGCAGTTTTCCTCAATATTTCAAGAATGGCTGCCACCTGGACAGCTTTGTGGAATTTGCCATTGCAGAGACCTTGACAGTGAACGACCTTTACATGTAGCCGAGGCAAATGTCGTTGCTGTGAGGATGCGAGAACTGACCGAGATGACCTCCCAGGTCCCATCCCACTGAAACTGTAGCGCTTAAGAAGCCGACCAGAGGGTAAATTAATAGGTAGAGTTTTAGGAACCCAACTAAAACATGTCAACATTTCATCGGTACCTGCAGCATCGACAACCTCCAGCATCAAGACCTGCGGCGTCTCGCGCCTCATCTGCTCAATTGATTTGGACCTGCGTCATCCGCCGCTCGCAGCCCTGGCCCCAGGTGCCGGGGAATGTGGTTCCATCAAAAGACACCACTCCAAATTCCTGACATACCCCCGAGAGCCCTCTCACCAACATCCATCCAACTGGCAACAATGCCATCCGGCTCCCGCCAACGCCGAGCAGCTGGGCCAGCGGTAGACAAAGCTGCGACCAACCTGCATACTTCCAAGGCACCCTCACCACCCGCATCATCGGTAACGAGCGCCGTCTCCACACCGACCTCATCGCATTTAAAGGGGCGCGCGCCCCGGCAAGCCGGGAACAGCATGAGTGATGCAGTGGATGAGTTGACGCCCCTCCTTGACGTCGAGACGACAACACAACCCGAGCCGACATCCAGGATGGGCGCCACCACTTGGATCGGCCTCGCCTTGGCCAGCGGAGCGTGCGCCGCGTTCAACGGCGTCTTTGCTAAATTGTGGGTGGATTTCATCCGCGTCTGGTGTGCAGGCGACCTCACGGGATGGGGACTGACAGGCTTATTACAGGACAACAACCCAGCTCACGACGACGTTGTCTCAGGGCGTTGCCGATTTTCTGGGCCTCTCGTCCGTAGAAGCTGGGATTGAGGTTGTGGTGAGATGTGTAAGCATATCGAGCTCCTGGATGCCATCACAGACCTCACTTCTAACGCTGCGCAGATGTTCTTTGGGCTGAACCTCTTGTTCAATGGCATTGTAAGTGACGCGCTCGATGAACCGCTCACCTACCTGGCATCGGCCAGTGTCTCTCTGAAGCGGAACTAACCACGCTTCTCAGATGTGGACACTCTTCACAAAAGCCCTCACCCGCGGGCATTCCACAGCCCAAGTTTCCATCGTCAACACGTCGTCCAACTTTGTCATAACCGCCATCCTCGGCTTCGCCATCTTCTCCGAGGCACTCCCCCCACTCTGGTGGCTCGGTGCTGCCATGCTGGTCGCTGGCAACGTCATCATTGGACGCAAAGACGAGGGCAGCAAAGGAGAGGGGGACGAGAACGACGTGATAGCGACCACGTCGGCGCCGGATGGCCATGGGTCGTACCACCAGGTTCCAAGTGTTGCCCACAAGGATGATGACGAGGACATTTTGGATTTGGAGCTGGATGAGCTGGACGAGATTTGACGTCCTGGGGGTCGCCTATGAGTTGGGTTGAAGGCCGGTTGGAAATATGGAATTGTTGGACAGCACCTCGGGTGTATTGACATAACGTTAGACGATTTTGGATAACTACAGTTACGGTCATCACCATATATATGCACTTCCCTGTTGGGTATGTGCATAGGGAAACCGCATTCATCTCGAGGATGAAGACCTCGAGTCTTTTTGGGGTCAGAACATACTGCTCGAGGAAGTTGAGAGGTCACACATCCGGAATTGAGAACCTCGCTGGGGTTACTCGCGTCAGTTGCATCCCTTTCCCTCACTCTTGTGTATCCGTACCTCAAAAATCATGGACATGTTCAAATCCCCCCCTATAAATAGCGTTTTTAGAGGGGGCCAGTGCAGCCCCTGGCGCAAAGTCGCACCGCCGCCGCGCACACCTCCACAACCGCAGGGCTGCGGGGCACCGTTTTGGAGGACGACTCACAGAACTTCCCCTCAAAAAAAAGTTTCCGCAGGCTCAACGTCGTGTCTCGAACCGGCAACAATGACCTGAAAATCTCCCCATTCCCATCACGGAGTACGCCCACCATGTCATTCGAGGACTTGGGCAACACAGGCCCATCTTTGGGCACCACCCCCTTCATTCCCGACTGTAAGCTCGTCCCAGACGTCCCCGCATCGCTCAATGCTTGCCCATTCCCAGGAGCTAACCACCCTCCCCAGATGCTGTGGAACTATGGCACGCCCACCGCATCCCAATCATCCTATCGACCCTCCTGGTCCTCGGCCTCCTACGAGTGTACTTTCACTTGGCCGAAGCCCGCCAGCCGCCCGTCGCCCTGTCGAAGATCTATGCGCCAGGGACCAATCAACAGAAATCGAGCAAAACGACCAACGAGAACAAGAAGGATGCACCGAGCTCCTCCACCTCTGACAGCGAAAGCTCCGAGAAGACGGAGAAGAAGACCACGACCAAGGGACCGCGCAGGATAAAGGGCGATGCGACGCGCAAGACCCGCGGCGGAGGAGGCGACGAGCCGCAGCAGCGCAGGATGATCCAGGTGCTCATCTTCTTTTCGTCGCTGACGGCAAACACGGAAAAGATTGCGCAAGAGTTTGGCGCGGCACTGAAGGAGGCCCTGGAAAAAGCGGGCTCGAAGGCTCTCCTTGCGCCCAAGGTCCTGGATCTCGCGGAGGTGGACTACGACGAATACTTCATCACGCCGCCCAAGGTCGAAGAGGAGGGCAAGGGACCGGTGGATCTGGTATATCTGTTCCTGCTGCCGAGCTACAACATTGACAGCATCAACGACAGCTTCTTGGAGCATCTGCAGGAGACGCATCACGACTTCCGGATTGATACGTCGCCGTTGGCGCCTATTCTAGGATACTCTGTCTTTGGGCTGGGGGACAGGGAGGGGTGGCCGACAGAGGAGGAGGGGTATTGCTTCCAGGCCAAAGAGCTGGATCGGTGGATGGCCAAGTTGACGGGGCGCAAAAGGGCGTACCCCTTGGGCATGGGGGATTGGAAGAGGGACGGGAAGACCAGGCTGGAGGAGTGGAAGGCTGGGCTTGTGGACGTTTTGGACGTGCTGGAGAAGACTGGAAGTCTGGGAGAGGGTGTCGCAGGGTCCGGCGCACCGGTAGAAAGCGACGATGAGGACGTGGACGATGGCGATGATGGAGAGGTGATCTTCGGCGATGCTCCGGATAGCAAAAAGGCAAAGAGCTCAAGGGAACTTGGGGATTTGGAGGATCTGGGCAGCATCATGGAGGTGTCGCGAACCGACAGCACTGAAGAGCCCCGACGAGCGCCAATTGCGATCGACTTTACGACAGAGACGAAACCAAAGACAAGAAAGACCCCCATCGTGACCGTCAAGGAGATGGTCCCGGTGAACTCGCCCACCTACAACTCCCTCACAAAGCAGGGCTACTCCATCGTCGGATCCCACTCGGGCGTCAAGATCTGCCGCTGGACCAAGTCGGCCCTGCGCGGCCGAGGGTCCTGCTACAAGTACTCTTTCTACGGCATCAACTCGCACCAGTGCATGGAGACAACCCCCTCCCTCTCGTGCTCCAACAAGTGCGTCTTTTGCTGGCGCCACGGCACCAACCCGGTCGGCACGACCTGGCGCTGGGTCGTCGACCCCCCCGACCTCATCTTTGACGGCGTCAAGGCCAACCACTACAAGAAGATCAAGATGATGCGCGGCGTGCCCGGCGTCCGATCCGAGCGTTTCGCCGAGGCCATGCGCATCCGGCACTGCGCCCTCTCGCTCGTCGGCGAGCCCATTTTTTACCCCCACATCAACGCCTTCCTCGGCATGCTCCACGCCGAGCGCATCTCGTCCTTCCTCGTCTGCAACGCGCAGCACCCCGACGAGCTCGCCGCCCTGCAGCACGTCACGCAGCTGTACGTCAGCATCGACGCCTCCAACCGCGAGTCGCTGCGGCGCATCGACCGGCCGCTGCACCGCGACTTTTGGGAGCGCTTCCAGCGTTGCCTCGAGATCCTGCGCGAGCGCCGCTTCCGCCAGCGCACCGTCTTCCGCCTGACGCTGGTCAAGGGCTTCAACGTCGACGACGAGGTCAAGGGGTACGCCGACCTGGTCGAGAAGGGGCTCCCGTGCTTCGTCGAGGTCAAGGGCGTCACGTACTGCGGCACAGCCACGTCGAGCAACGCCGGCTTGACCATGGCCAATGTGCCGTTTTACCAGGAGGTGTGCGACTTTGTCACGGCGCTCGACGAGGAGCTGGGCCGGCGCGGGCTGGGGTATGGTATCGCGGCCGAGCATGCTCATAGCTGCTGCATCCTGCTGGCCAGCGAGCGGTTCAAGGTCGAGGGCAAGTGGCACACGGTGATTGACTATGAAAAGTTCTTCCAGCTGCTGGAGGAGAAGGGGCCCGACGGCAACTTTACGCCCGAGGAGTACATGGGCCCGGAGACGCACGAGTGGGCGACGTGGGGGCGCGGCGGGTTCGATCCGCGCGACCAGCGGGTGGATAGGAAGGGGAGGCCCATCGAGGTCTGAGCAGTGGGAAAAAGTAAAAGTTTTGTTTACTCTTGTTGTTGCTATAGGAGAGAACGAAACCAAAACACATGACACGCAATGCCTCATCTAGATACGCATGATATTCCCGCTTTTACCATGAAAGTGCATCGTTAAAACCCAAGCCCCGTCACGTTTTGCCGCTCGAGAGTGTCCACCGTGCTCCTCGGAGAGACTGGTCTATGTACAGTATAGTGTTTACATGGCCTTCTTGATGGCGCAAGACCCTCGATTCCGGCCCCCCCTTTCCCCCTCCTCCCGCCGCCCCCTATAACCAAGTATTGTACAACAAGCCAGGCCGCTATGCAGATAAACATCCTTCAACCGTCCGCCAGGGATTCCTTGGCTGGGGGCTTGCGCTGGGAGGAGTGGAATTTTGCAGTGGCAGATTATTGCCAGACGTCGAGGAGGGGCAAGGGGCGTTGGTGGCAGGGTCTCTGGTTTTATTGCGGGATGATCCTGCTGGCAATGGAGAAGACGAAGAGGGACTTCTCAGTCAACCCCATCCCGTGTCGGAACCCAGTGATGGCAGCGAAGCGACCCTCCACCCCGGGAAGCCCCTTCAAAGTATACCAACCGCTGGCCTCGCCCGCACTGGCGACTTCGGCAGTGGCGGACTTTAGTCAAGACCGACACCGGGGACGCCTCCCATCTCGCCCATCTCGCGCATCAACTCGGCGACGTCGACCGTAGGGCTGGTGTACTGGGGGCCGATTCGGAGGGTGCCGTCGTAGGCAATCATCTCGGCGAGGACGTCGAGGATGGGCTTGTGTAGAGGTTAGCCACTCTGCGTGTTTTTGGGGTGGAATAGGGGGGTGTTTACCTTGGCGACGGTCTTGTCGTAGATGTTGATCAGGTCGCCAGGGGTAGGGTAGACCTTGAGGGCCTTGTAAAAGGCAAGGGCGCACTCGACGACCTTGGTGGCTGTGGGAGAAGGGGTTTAGCTTGTGATCTTGACTTTGGCATGTGAGGGGAGGGGCTCACGGTCCGCGCCCAGGGCCTCGCCCTGCTGGACCTGCTCCAGGAAGTAGGCCTCCTTCTCGTCGGACGAGGTAGGGAAGCCCTCATCCTTTGCGTCGTCGACTGCCTGCCTCATGGCCTGTCTTTGGGCTTGTTGCTCGGCAGCGGCCTGGTCCTTGTGTACTCGCGCCATGCGCCTCTCATTGCGGCGCAACTGTCTCCTGAATTCGGGGGCGGAGCGGCGGCGATAGTCGAAGTAGACGGCATAGGCTAGAAAACAACGGTATTAGGGGGCTGTTGTGTGGGGGCGGGGTGCCGCGAGAACACACCGAGCAGGCCGGCGGCCACGGCGGCAATGCTTGCCGTCGCAATCACTGTTGTTGATGGCTGTGTGGATGCCATGTCGGGCGGCTGTGGAGGGGGGAGCACAAGAAGGGCGGTGGGCGGATTGGGTGCCGGGGATATGAAGGGCGTCACGCGGAGTCGTGAGGAATATCGAGCGTCGTGATGTCGAGGGGCAGAGCGCGGGTGCAAAGTTTGGAGGTGGCCGGTGGACAAGGGATCTGGATCTGACGTCCTTGGAAGACCTTGAATGTTTGCTCGTCAATTTTTTGCTTGTCCCGCTGCCGGCCGCCAGAGCATGAGCTTCGGGCCCAGTGGGCAGTGGGCAGTGGGTGGGCTGTGAGTGGGCTGGACCTCCAACCAGTGGGAGTTCAATGACGCTCCCCAGTGACGCACGGACCAAGCGGCTGAACAGGCCCACCCTTGCTTGTCTTTGGCTGCTGGCGACTCGTCAAGCAATTGCATCTCCAAGTCCCATCGCCAATTGCTTGCATGGTGTTGACGACGCCGACCCCGAACATCAGCTCGGCGATACGATTGGAGCCCTTTTCCATGCGATTCACAAACCCTACGATATCTCCGCAGACCCGGAGCGCATCTCTCATATTAAAACCACAAAGCACGCATCGCGACAAGCCCCGCCGTCGCAATGTCCGAGGAGCGGTCCAAGATCTCGCTCCGGAGCGGAGGCAAGAGGAAGGGTCGCCCCGAAATCAGTGCGCCTAGGCAGATATCAGAGCCAATTCTTCAAGATGGCTCTCCCGCGCGGGGCCCGGCGCCAGCGGGGCGCCCCGGACCCGCGGAGCCTCCTCGAGCGCGGCCCCGGCCACCTCCCCAGAGCAGCGGAGCGGTAGGCTCTTCCTCTCTTTCCTGCTCTTCGTGGCCCAGTACTGACAGCGCCTCCAATTCTGCAGACCTCCGACCTCGTCAAACGAAGGTACTCGACGCGCTTCGGGAACATGCCCACCGGCTTTGATCCCCGCGCCAACCCGATGCCTTCCATCCCTAACATGGAAAAGTACGAGACACAGGAGCGTCGCCCTCCGCGATCGAGGGGTGGCAGCACCGAAGCAGCGCCGCAGGTCGACATCCGAGCTCTGAGAGACCCGAATCTCAACGCTGATCAATGTAAGACTTGGCCAGCAGCCGACAGTCCTCAATAGGCGATCGCAGCTGACACCACCCTAGATGTTGCCGAAGTCCTGAGCGACGCCACCGAGGACCAGATTCGCGAATTTGAGGTCTCTCTCAAGAAGCTCAAGCACCGTGTTTCGACGGACCTGCAGCAGAATGTCTACCAGAACCGCACACAGTTCATCAAGATCAGCAAGGAGGCAGAGAAACTCAAGGGCGAGATGCGCACCCTCCGGAATCTCATGGCGGAGCTCAAGACAAATACGACGGCATTGCGCTCGACATCAAGCGACCCTGACGGGTCGAGTTTCAGCGAGTTCTCGACAGGGTTAAGCAAAAGGGACAAGCGCAGCTCCGTCGCCGACCGTACGGTGCTCTGGAGCGTGCAGATGCAGGTTTGTCGTCCCGCTCAACATGCTCAACTCGGCCCTAATGTTCCGGCAGGCTCTTTACAAGAACGTGGAGGGGTCGCAGAAGTTCCTGCCGAATGCCCCGGGCCGTCATGTAGTGCAGGACGCAGGACAGTGGATTGAGCTGGACAATGCGACGTACAAGTCGAGGAGATCCATGCAGATCTTCCTCCTCAACGACCATATCCTCGTCGCATCGCGCAAGAAGCGAAGGAATGAGACCACCAACACGCCCGATAACCGCGGCCCGGCGACCAAGCTTGTCGCCGATCGCTGCTGGCATCTCCTCGATGTCGAGGTTGTCGACATGGCTGGGACCGGCGATTCGTCCAACGGCAGAAACAAGCTGGCTGATGCCATCATGGTTCGCGGAGGTGGCCAGAACGAGTCGTTCATCTACCGAACGGAAAAGCCTGAAGACGTGGAGAAATCGGCCTTGATGCTCAACATTCGAAAGACCGTGGACGAGCTGCGCCGGAACTTGGAGTCTGAGCGCGAGGCCAGCAACAAGGCCAAGGAGACGATCAATTGGTTTGCCGCTCGCGACCCCGGCCTGCTCCAGAAGACGGAGCTTCTCGAGACGCTCTCGGACATCAAGGACATGCACATCGAAGTGGACGGCAAACAGCAGAACCTCCGGTGGGTGGAGAGCCAGATGGACGAGCTGGACATCAACATTGCGCTGCAGCAGATTGAGCCGGCTGTCGCCCGGATCCAGAAGCTCAAGAGCCTGGCCTCGGGCCTCAAGAAGAATGTGATTGCCCAGGACTTTATCACGTTCAAGGTGGACGAAAGATGCGCCAAGCTGTCGGCCCTGATCATCCGCGACCTGGTCAGGACCCACAACGAGCAGAAGAAGACCATCATGAACGTCGGGTGGCTCTCCCGGCTGGGGCTGCAAGATCGAGCCCGGGAGGCCTACCTGGAAGCCCGGACCGAGACGATCAAGAAACGCTTCCGGTGTGTATTCTGGTCCCACGAGAAAGTGGACACAGCTAACATGAATACAGGCAATGCGTCTTCAAGGGTGATCTGCACCTCTACATTTGGGAGATTTCGTTTGTTTACTTCACCCTGATCCGCAATACTGTCAGCTGCTTCCAGGCATGCTTTCCGAACCCGATGATGAGCGCCTGCGTCAAATGGGCCAAGGAGGAGGTGGATGCCTTCAACGCCACCCTGGCCCGCCAGCTGAGCGGTGTCGAGGAGGGCGGTGAGGTCTGGACGCGGTGCCTGGCGCAGGCCAAGGAGCATGGCAACATGCTCTGTGAGGTCGGCTTGGACTTTCGCAGCCTGGTGGGGTGTGATATCAAGAACACCAAGAAGGCCGGAGCAGGGGATGCGCCTGTGGGTCTGGGCCTGATGTAGGGCGCGGAGGGAGGGGACTGTCGAACCCAACCCAAGGACTTGAGGAATGTGTAGAGCATCAAGAGTAGGAAGTGTATGTAGGTCTAGAACCTTCTTGGGGAGCAACTCTAGGAACGATCTGTGTAGGAACGATCTGTGTAGCAAAGCGGTCATGATCACGATCTGCGACCTTTGTCTTGATTCCAGAGTTGACTCAAGCTGTGCATCTCCATCTCACCCTGATCTGCCCCCGGCCCCCCCTGGCCGACTTGCGTCACTGTGTCCGGGCATTGGGCGGGCACCAAGGAAGCCCGAAAACCCGTCTCCAGGAACTACGTTTATTGGCGACCTGACATGTCCGCTGTGAACGGCCTCAACAAAGTGGCTTGTGCTCATCGGTATGTGGCTGTCTCATTTCAAGAAATGGGCATGCGTGCCGTACCTGACAGGTTCCTGCTCAAAGAAGTGGGATGTCGTGATCGTGGGCAGCTCTCCAGGTCCGAGAACAATTGGATCCCCACCAGGTCGTGCCCCGCTGAGAGGGGTTTGGCGACTGGAGCGCTGGAGCTAGGACCGCCCTAGAGCCTGGCCCGGCACCGCAGCGGACGATTGGAGGGCTGAGGCGTGACCCAACATGGGCGGCGGCGGGGGCAGAAATCGCATCTCGACAGGGCCCCAGATTCCAGGTTGGAGCAAGCGCCTCGCCAATTTCATGGGCTTGTGCAACTCTCCGCCTCCTGTGCTGCTCCTCTCCCACCATCCCATTCCCATCCCACCCCCAGCGACCCTCTCAACCTTCAGCTTGCAATCCCAGAATATACCCAGCGCGCGATCCTGCGCCTTGCGATTTTACCTCTGCTCACAAGATAGACACGCCGCTGCTCGCCCCGGTCCTGTTTGTTTGCATCTAGCCCCGTCGTTGCCTGAGAGCCGGACCCGCGCGACGACGCATCGCCGAGACACCACCTCCACCCACCTGCCCGATTTTGGTCTGATTGAGCCGCGCCGGCGCCCGAGAGAAACCAACGTCATTGCTCTCCAGCATCACCGCCTGCTTCCTCTCCCGAACACCGGCGCCGCGAAGCACTCCCGGCCGCACAACAGCCCCGCGGACCCCAGCCCCGCGACGCAATTGCCACGATGGATACCAACATGGAGGACGTCGGGCGCGCTCCCGCAGAGCTCACGTCGGCTGTCACGCTTGAGCCCACCACGGTCCCAACCCTCGACGGCTGGATCGAGGGCCTGATGGCCTGCAAACAACTGCCCGAGATCGATGTCCAGAGGCTCTGCGAGAAGGTTGGTCCCGCCTCCCCGCCCCGCCAGCGCCAGCGCTGCGGTCGCTGCAGCGAGCGTTTTCCCCGCCGCCGACGCGAGGGGTCGCGTGCGCCTTATCTGGAAAAAGGTTGTTGACATGTCCCGTCTCCCGTCTAGGCACGCGAAGTTCTTCAAGAAGAGTCCAATGTACAACCCGTCGTACGTCCTCACCGCTCACCGACAGATGCTACCGGCCCCCCCGTTGCTGACCGCCTGTAGAAATGCCCCGTCACCGTCTGCGGCGACATCCACGGGCAGTTCCATGACTTGATGGAGCTCTTCAAGATTGGCGGGCCGAACCCGGACACCAACTATCTGTTCATGGGTATGTCGCCAGCCTCTCCCTCTCTGCCAGACGTCGATGCTGACGCGCGTTGCGTGCCGCAGGGGACTATGTTGACCGCGGCTACTACTCGGTGGAAACTGTCACCCTGCTGGTAGCCCTCAAGATCCGATACCCGAGCCGCATCACGATTCTCCGTGGCAACCACGAGTCGCGCCAGATCACGCAGGTGTATGGTTTCTACGACGAGTGCTTGCGCAAGTATGGCAACGCCAACGTGTGGAAGTACTTCACCGACTTGTTCGACTACCTCCCACTCACCGCCCTCATCGACAATCAAATCTTCTGCCTCCACGGCGGCCTCTCGCCCAGCATCGACACGCTCGACAACATCAGAGCCCTCGACCGCATCCAAGAGGTGCCCCACGAGGGCCCCATGTGCGATCTTCTCTGGTCCGACCCCGACGACCGCTGCGGGTGGGGGATCTCGCCGCGTGGTGCTGGGTACACATTTGGCCAAGATATCAGCGAGGCCTTCAACCACAACAACGGGCTGACGCTCATTGCGCGAGCGCATCAGCTCGTCATGGAGGGCTACAACTGGTCGCAGGACAGAAACGTTGTCACCATCTTTTCGGGTAAGCCGCGGGACGGCAGGACCCCGCACCACTCACCACGGCAGCTAACGCGATCCTGGCAGCTCCGAATTACTGTTACCGGTGCGGCAACCAGGCCGCCATCATGGAGATTGACGAGCATCTCAAATATACCTTGTACGCTGTCGCCGTTCCGAGGTCGTCTTTTTTCCTCACACTGACACCCACGCAGCCTGCAGTTCGACCCTTGCCCCCGGGCCGGAGAGCCGATGGTGTCGAGACGTAAGCGCCCCTTTCCCCTGACAACAACATGTACGGTTCAATGCTGACCATTCGCCTCCAGGTACTCCGGATTACTTCCTCTGATCCAAGGATGGGGTTGGCTCTTTGTCATACAGGTATTTTAGCCCTGAATAGAAAAGAGAGATTTCATCGTTGCATCATCAAAAAGTTTTGCCGGCCGCCACCATGTATGGGTGATGACTCAACGGACACTGTGGGTTCGGGCGTTGAGAGAGGGAGGCAGCGGATGTATCAAGAAGCAATTAAAGTGCGCCTTCCATGTTCCCATGCTCTCTCCCATGGGTTCAACATCCGGTGCTGCAAGAAGAAGGACAGAGTGGCCTGGTCTTCTCGGAGTTTGGGAGACTTGTTGGGACGGACAAACACCAGGCACCGTCGAGCCATCAACGGTTAGTCCTCGGGCTGAGGTGCGCACTGGGAGAGGTATCGCGGCACGTCGTTGGTGGGGTTAGTCAAGCTGGTATCCGTGGAAAAGGCAAGATGACCAAGGAGTTTGTTAACTGAATGCCGACGGTTCCTGTGCTGCCATGACGGCGCTTGACGGCGCTTGACGGCGCTTGGGTACATGTGCCACGTCATTGCCCAGTGAGTCCTGTCCGTCCGCTGTTTTTGTCTATTTCGTGCGCCATGATGGTAGGGAGAAGTAGGTGGTTCTCGCGACGCAGGTCCGATCGCATGCTCGTTCTCGGTTTAGGAAAAAGGTCCGCCAGCTGCTTTCTCGCGCCTGGCATGACACTCTATATGGAATTTACAGGCACCAAATCGTACAAGCTTGAGAGCCCGGCATGGCGGTAGGTAGGTACACTCCCCTACACATGGCTAGACTAAAAGACCACAAGCAGACCAGGCGAAAGATGCTGCCAGGGCCAGGGACAGACATGGCACCAGCAGCACAACCTGCAGTCATGACGACATCGTGAAGCGGCGATGTCTGTCCCCCGAGAAGCATGTATGATGTTGTCGGGTTGCAGCAATAGCCGGATCGGAACCGGCAGGCGTTCTCGGTATGCTCGCCCACGTTTCCTGTTTGTTTTCATCTTTCGGCTGCGAGATTTGTGAGTCTCACACGCCGATGACGCCGGCAACAACCAGGTTGGAGGTGTGTTTACAGCGTAACTGGCAGCTCGAGCACCCGAACATGCGGTGGTTTATTGTTTCCCGTCGCGTGTTCTGTTTGGATCCTGGGCAATCCGGTGATTGTCATGGGCGGTCTCGATGGAGGCTGCGTTTTTTCGGAGTCTGGTTTTATGCCTCGATACTTGACTGACTTCATGGAGATGGGGGAGACTGAGAAGAAGGAGGATATGTGATACCAAGGGAGAAAGATGGCGAGGTACTAAAGATGGTACTGGTGGAGGGTATCATGGAGGTGCCGTCTTTCAGCCCACCCTCGCCGTGGGTCGCAACATGACTGAATGACTGCAGTTCTCTGCATCTAGTCGTCGGCCTTGCATGGAAAGCATGGGACAACTACCTCATAACTGTCCTGCCTCGGCTTCCCTCGCCACCGGCCGCCGGTGGTTCGATTGGACTGGACACAAGCCCCTCCGTTCAACGGGCATTTTCGGAGGCAGAGGCTCGCGACATGGCCGTCTCGGGATACATCAGTCTTGGTTGACCACATACATGCTCCGGGCCCCTCTCCCCGAATGCTCTCGGGCTTGTTTGACAACACGGACAGTTTGCGCCCATATACTCGTCCCCTTCCTCCCCGAGCCACGCCTTGGCTGACCGGCCAACCAGCCGTCCCGGGCGTCCCACACATCGAGGCCCAGGAAGACAAGATGTCCAACTATACCGCCCCAGCGGCGCCAACAGCGACTCCTGCCCCTCCGCCCGAGGTAGATGAGCCAACCCCAACCCCATCGCGAAGCCCCCAGCTAACAAGCCAACAGCCAGTCCAAGATGGCCCCCCCTACCTCCCCGACACGGCCATCCTCGGCGGTGTCCCGACCCTCCCCCTCGACGGCCCCATCTGCGCCGTCTTCCTCGCCTTCTTCCTCGGCGGCGCCATCCTCAACATGGCCATCTACCAGCTCAACCGGCGGCACCGCTACAAATTCCTCTTCTCCGCCCTCCTCTTTGGCTTCTGCATGGCGCGCATCCTCGCCCTGACCATGCGCCTCCTCTGGGCCGCCTACCCCACCAACATCTCCGTCGCCATCGCCTCGCAAATCTTCACCGCCGCTGGCGTCCTCCTCCTCTTCGTCACCAACCTCGTCTTCACCCGCCGCCTGCTCCGCGCCTACCACCCCTTCTTCGGCTGGCACCCGCTCCTCACGTACGCCTTCTCCCTCCTCACCGTCCTCATCCTCGCCGTCCTCTTCCTCGTCATCTCCGCCACCGTCCAGTCCTTCTTCACCCTCGACGCCCGCACCCGCTCCGCCGACCGCCACATCCAGCTCGCGGCGGCGACGTTCCTCGCCGCCGTCGCGGGGCTCCCCATCCCCGCCGCGGCCGCCGCGGTCCTCGTCCCGCGCCGCACCCGCATCGACCGCTTCGGCGACGGTTCCTTCCGCTCAAAGTTCCGCCTCCTCCTCGCCACCGCCGCGCTGCTCTTCGTAGGCGCGGCGTTCCGCGCCGCGGCCGCCTTCCACCCGGCTCCGCTGCGCGCCGCACCCGAGAGGTGGTACCTCTCCAAGCCGGCGTACTACCTCGCCAACTTTGGCGTCGAGCTGCTGGTCGTGTACCTGTACACGCTGGCGCGGTTCGACAGGCGGTTCTACGTGCCCGACGGCAGCAAGGCGCCGGGGCACTACTCGTGCGCGGCGGCGACCGAGTACCGGGGGAGTGCGGCGGCGGTGGCGGCGGCGTTGGCTGAGTTTGAGAAGGGAGGAGGGGTTGGGGCTGGGGTGTCGCCGGGCGCGAGTAAGAGGAGCTCCGCGTGGAGTGGGAGGTGGTCTTCGGCGGGGAAGGGGGGTGCGGTGGCCGAGGTGACGGTGCCGGCGAGGGTGGCGGTTCCGGCGGCGGCGGCGGCGAGGGCGTCGGTGGATACGAGGAGGAGTCGGAGGACGGTGAGGAGTGGGAGGAGTGGGGTGAGTGGGCGGAGTGTGGTGTTTGTCGCGGGGACGCCGCAGGTGGTTGGGGAACCCCAGGTGACGGGGACGCCGCGGGTGACGGGGAGTGTGGAGGATGAGCTGGGGGAGGCGGTGGCGGATGCGGATGGGGTCAGTCGCGATGCCGAGTTTGAGTGGATGGCGAGGGCGATGGTACGTGGGGCGTTTGGTTCTCTCTCTTGTTCGCGTTGTTCGAGCCCGGCTGCTTTGGGTGGCGGCGGCGGTGGTGGGGATGCGGGTCCGGTGGGATCGTCAGTGTATTCGGGCGATGCGTCGTCGGTGTATTCGGGGGATCCGGGGTTCGGGGGGGTTGAGTTCGGGGAGCCGAGCCCGGCGGCTTCACTGCCAACATTCCTCGAGCCCGAGCCTACGGACGGGCCGACGTCTGATGTGGCAGGGCAGGAGCAGGTGGTTGTACCGGAGTTCGAGTCTGGGGGCGGAAAAGCCGCGCCGACCTCGGAGCCCGAGGTGGAAGAGAGAAAGAGCACACCTGGGCCGTCAACACCGGCAAGGACGAGTTCTCCTGTTGCAGGGTTCCCGTTTGAGCCGGAGTCGACGGCCGAGGGCGAGGGTGCTGGCGAGGAACCTGCTGTTGCTGATCCAGAACAAGAAGAAGGGGGGGCGGCGTCGTCGAGGAGATTTCCATTGATTCCGACGGATCCTCACTAACGTTTCTCGCGTGGCAGAGGGAGCTGTATGGGGACGACGATGGGGCAGACTGGTCAAGGAGGGCGTCGAGCTCGCATCGGTGATGACCTGGGGGCATATGATGTTTGCATATTGCCCCTGAGACAACAAGGAGACGCCCGAGCACTGGGAGGCGATTTAGAGAGGAAGTCGGCGATGGGGGCGGTTGGGTTCCCGTCATATTGACTATTTCGATACCATCATGTAAATAGCTCCAGGGGATGGGCTCTGGATGGAGTTGGGGGGTTAGCCCGGGCATGGTGTTTACGGAGTCTGAGTTTTCTTGGGAATGGACGGCGAGAACGATGCTTGAACATCTTGGTTACTTGACTTGGAGGCTAGGATAGGACAGGAAAAGTACCAATGTATTCCCACTTGACATCCACTGCAAGTTTTGGTCCGGACAGAGGCCACTGAATCTCCAGCGGGGAAAATACTTCCATTGAGGAAACCATGGCGCAGGCGCCCTAGTATCATGAGGTTTTCGTAAGAAAACTATACCCCAGCCCTGGTTTGTTTGTTAGCGCGAGACATGTGAGATACGAGCCAAGGCCATCTAATAGTAGATGGAGGCCCTGGACCCCAAACTCGAGGCCTTGGAAACGGACCGGAAGGTCTTGAAGTCAAGACTCGAAGCCTTTTCTGAGAGAATAAGACCTCGTTTGTTTAACGAGAGGTCTCGCGCTAATAAATAAACGAGTATTAGATTGTAAGTAGCCGGTCCCCCTAAACGGAATTAGTCACCACATACTCAAGGACGTATTATATACACATACCTTCAGTGACCCTCGCACAGACTAGCAAGAGTTCGTGCCTGTCCTTGCCTCGCTACCATGCCTGTATCCTTGACAAGCTGCTCCATGTCATGGATCCGTTGTCTGCAGGTGTGCAACTTGACAAGCTCGTCTGTCTTGACGACGACCTCGTTACCCCCACCAATCGGTCTCGTCCCCACGGGGACAGACGATCCTTGGTCGCCGGCACCCAACACACGAAGGCTAAGCAACAGACGGGAACGCGCCCAGCAAACCGCAAGCTCGTTGTTGTAGTCCCCGACTCGATCGGATTCCTTGAGGTGGAAATGGGTGATGGCCTCAGAGTGCGCCTGAGCCATTGTCCATCCATCGTAGAGTCGAACGTACTTGTCACTTGCTGCCGAACTCTTTGCATCACAGAAGAGGTATGTCACCCCGAAGTTGCTCCACTGGAGGTTTGGTTTCAAGAATGCCGGTGCCCCAGCTCGGCGTTGGGGGCTGACTTGCGCGGGAAGGGCGCCCTCACTTCCTCTCTCGCGCTTGCTTGGTGTTGAGGGAGCAGGCAGGTCTACGGCCCAGGTTCCGACGCAGGTCATGGACTCGACCGCCCGCCGTTTACGGTTTGGTCCCGGGTGTCAATTTGGGCAATTGGTGTTCCAGCCCTGTGCGAAGACTGCGTCCCAGAGGCCCTTCCGTGAACGGGCAGATGGTGTCTCGCCAGTGGCGTTGGCTCAAGGGGCCCCCAAAAAGCACGCACCGGAGCCGCGAGTCCTGGCCGACTCGCGTAGTGCTTATACCATCCAATACTAGTTTGTTTGTTAGCGCGAGACCTCTCGACAAGGAAGCGAGGTCTAATTCTCTTCAGAAAAGACCTCGAGCTCTAACTTCAAGGCCTTCTGGTTCGTTTCTGGGGCCCCGAGCTCTAACTTTAACGCCTTCTGGCTTTTTTCCAGGGCCTCGAATTCAGATTTCAAGACCTTTAGTTCCGACTTCAGGGCCTCTATTGACCATTAGATGGTCTTGGCTCGTATCTCGCATGTCTCGCGCTAACAAACAAACCAGGGCTGGAGTGTATGTGTCTGTTTTGTTGGGAATGATGGTAGATATCTAGGCGGGGTGGAGGGCAATGCCTCTGAGCTCAGTGGCTTGAAGATGTTCCTCCCTCCTTCAGTTGGCGCTTCGTCAGAGCAATCCGGGCTTGTTTTTCTCAATGTTGGTTTGAAGACACAGAGCCACGGCGCCATATTTCGACGAGTCTCAATAGCGTGACCTGGCAACGGAGAGAGGACATAACCCCAGAGCACACTGGTCCCAACCTTGAAGTTCCGCAACTGGAAGCATGTCAGAGGCCGTCAGGACAACTAGCCGCCATCCCAAGACCACCAGTCAAGTCAACTGGGTTCACATTCGTGGGAGTCTGCCGGCGAGAAGGTGTTCCATGGCATAGTCGACAGGATTGTGGTGCATCGAGCGCACCCCCCCGGTTTGGCCGGTAAAACACAACCTCGACGTGACCTGGTTGAAATGGCGATCATGGCACTGCAACGGCATGTCCATACACGCAGGGTTCGCCATGAGGGGAGTATATCTTGGCCCCAAAGTTTCGCATTGTTGCATCGCCGACTCTATATATCGGCATGCCTGATACGGAAAGGTCAAGTGAAGCGGCAACTTTGGCATGAATACCCACGGTCAAAAAACAACTCTCCGAGCGGAGATCTGGAGATCATAGTTATGCCGTGAAGACCGTATTATTTGAGCACCAAGGTTGTTTTGGACACCCGGTTGCGGGAGTATGGGTCGACACCACGTTGCTCTTTGGTTGATGATTTTGGGGGGCCTTCAACGCTTCGGGGGGGAGAAAAGGGGCAACAACACCACCTCTCAGAGCTGGATGTTGCTCTTCGTGCTACTGTGTACACCCCAAAGTCTTCATGGGCGCAAAAGACATCTTTCAACAGTGGTGATGATGATCTCCATGATCGATGGCCACTGGTAAGATCGCTATCGACGTCTATGCGGCTGAAACAGTGTACAACCTCTACCCAATTCTGGGCCGTGTGGTCTTGTGCGGAGGCTGGGCCGCTTGGGGTTCGACCGCCGAGTCCTTGACAACGGCTCCGGGCACTCAACCGAGAGACGGGACACGGCGGGGTTAGATTCATGCCGTAGGCCGAGAGGGGATCAATGGTCGGTACCATGTCGCTCAACTGAGGGCGGATGGGTTTGATACTATTGTCCAGGGAAAGTGAGCGGTCGAATGTCATGGCAGTAACACAGAACACTGCGGCGACCGCTGGATAGGCCTCAATGGCTACCCTTTGCCCTCTCGGGGTATTTGACCGCCAGTCATGCGAATTTGGTGGTAGCGAAGTCGTCATTGATCGGGATTTGGTTGGGGGCTGGGTAGCACCACCAACTCGACCCCAGATCTCACCCATTTGGTCGCCCACATGCTGTCATCGCCAGCCGAACCGAATTCTAGTGGTGCCGTACAACGGTGGTACACATCCTGTCGTGGCACCTCTGTCTTGAGGATGGATGCAACAGTGTGCCTTGGGCTGTGATGCCTCGGTGGAGCTGTTGTAGCGTTCCATCTGCTGCGAAGCTTCACACAAGACGTCCCTGAAGCAGTGTGGCTTCCCCGACCCTCGCCAAACGGACGCACAACATTTCTCCTGAGGGTACAAGTGGGAGAATGCGTCGTGGGGGTCCTGTGAGCAGCTCACTCGGAGTGCCCATGTTGGATGACGAAGGGCGATGTTGGTCGATGGCCGGGCTGAGGCTGGGTAAGGGTTGCAAGTGTCATTCACGTCAGCGAGGCGATGATGTGGGCATCGGTTCAAGGCCGCGAGATATTTGTGACTTGAACACCACCATCAACCAAAGATAGATGTCGAGTAGCAGCGCCTCTTCATCTCTCACTCTCATTCCATGCGGTAAGCCCACCGGAGTGGCCCTGTGGGGAGGAAAGAGGGGTCCTCTCCAGATTCTTTTCCCGTCGTACTTGGGAGAAACGACTGAGCGACAAGCCGATCAGATGCTGTTCGATTGGTTGATGGAGGCCGAAACTGCAGTGTTGTGCAGGACGACGGCGGCCTGAGCGGTGACGCTCTGAACATTTTGCGCAGCAACACAGACTCTTCTTGCCTCCAAGATGGTGGGAAGCACCCCGCTTCCGAGTTTAAAAAAGCCAAAACCTTGCTCGTGGCGGACAGTGACGTCGAGGTGGTGTCGTGGGCGTACAACAGAGAGCTCGCTTCAGTGATGGGTGGTCCTCCTCCTCAGTGAGGGTGTGGTTCGGGTCGGCAGTCTGGCTCTGGGGAAGAAGACCAGCAGAGAGGACCAGATGTCGCGAATCGGTGGTTGATAGACCATGACTGGCCCGTGAGACGCGTGGGAGCCGCCATCCAAGAATAGCCCGTCATCTGGTGGCTTGAGCGTGGACGGACGAGCCAGCGTCCGGTCTGTGTCGTCGGCTCGCCGGCAGCCGGGACGCGTCGCGGTCCTTTGGCCAGTGGTGTCAGAGGGTTGAGAGATGCGGCGGCTAATTAGATTGTTCGCGCAGATGTGGTGCTTTTCCTGGCGTCGAAGAAAGTCGACAGGCCGCCTCTGCTTCCCCAGCCGTTCGTTCCTGGGCGCGCGGGGCAAAAAAAGAACACGGGAACATGAAGACGCCGATGTTCCATCTTCATCATGGACATGGCGTTGAAACTGTATCGTTCCTTCGGCATCTGAAGAAGCGAGATGGAATCGGCGAGCCGGAGAGAAACCACCACAGAAAAGAAAAAAAGAAAGACGACTTTCCGTCACTGTCACTTTTGTCTCATAAATTTCCGGCAGCCAATCAGTGGGTCGCGTGTCTCTTCGAAACGGACCGGGCCTGGTCCCACTCTCGGGAGGGTTTCGTGCAGCCATGACTGAACCAATCAGGGCTTGCGACCAGAATCCCGCCAGCTTCCCCAAAGGTCCTAGCTCCGATGCTCCTCCAGTGGACTTGTGCAGAAATACAGAGGCTCTCTTTTTGCACTGCGGCGAGCCTATGTTGAGGTTGTGCTTGCGGCGCTGAAGCAGCATCCATTCGTTTTCAGTTACCGTGTGAGGTTTGTGGGAAACACCGGTATAAGTCCACATGGAGAGAGCTCTCCTGGCCCCGCAACGCGTTTCCCGGCTTCGTCGACACGTCCCGAAACCGACAACCTGGTGAAGCGGGTTTTCGGGAAATATCCGCTGGGGGCCTGGGGAAGCTTGAGCACAAGCCACCCTCTTCCGCCGGATTTATGGGAAAGCTCCCATGCCGCCAACGACATCCGAAGCAAGCCCCCAGAGATGCCAGGAAACAGCATGGACGGTGCGACTCACCATGCTGGGCCGCTGTTTGTCTGCTGTCAGACCAGGCTGTGTATCCGTGTATCCTCTGCCGGCCAAAGTCACAGGCCAGTCTGGCCCAATCTAGACGGAAAACCGACGGCGAGGTGGTTTGCATGGCATCGCATTCCGCAGATCGACGTCCCCAAGTGTCACGGTTATGCGTTCTGCACATGAATGGGGGCCAGAAGCAAGGGCGCAAAAGGGAGGGCTCGGTACCAGACGAGACGGGACCTGAGAACTGCCCGGCGGACCAAAAATCCAACATTTGCGCCGCCGCTCTCGAGAGGATCTGGCATCCAGACAAGATCGAGGCAAGACAGATGGCGATGCAGTGACGTGAAATGTCGAGAGAAACACAGAGACAGGGGTTCAACTTCAAAACTTTGGCAGCCAGCCTAAACCCAAAGGGGGCATGCAGAGGCCCAGGGACCTTAATCTCAAGCGAAATTACACTGGGCTTTTGCGCGCGAATCCATGGCGTTTCTCCTGCTTTTGCTGCTGGGGGTCGGTCGTGACAGGAGCTCACTCACCTTGGGCTCTTCCTCGTCGCGCTGCTTTTCATCCTCTTCTCTTTCCCGTCCGTCCCTCGCGGAACCGTGATCCACGACTTCCCACCTTCGCGGTCCGTCCGTCCCTCCTTCCCTCCTCCAGCCGGATAGAGTTCTTCTCTTCGTCCCTTCGTTTCTCCCACACTCCTTTCCCCTGCCTTCCATCCACCCACCCACAGCCCGCTCACCTGCCTGGCAATTGGACCGGTGCCCTTTTTTCCTTGATGCGAGCGACTTTGGCCGTCCCGACGTGTTCCTGCAAACCCACCTCCACCACCACACCCGCACCTGCACCCGGTGTCGAGCCTGCGTGGCACGCCAACCTCCTCCACCTTCGTCGTCCCGCTGTCCGCCCTGGGTTGTGCCATCGTTTGCGCCGTCCAGCACGACCTGCAGACCTGCAGCTTGCATCCACCACACCCATCATTTGCTGCCGTCCCCACGCCGACAGGTCCGCCCGTGCCTTCCCCAGCACCGCTCCCGCACCTGCGCTGCATATACTTATGGCAACCGGCCCCGACCCGCGCCCCTGAGCCCTGGAGCAACGCGACCCAAGTCATCTTTCCCTGGACCGACCCTCTTCGCGACCACAACAAACAGCCTGCTCCAATTCTTGACCTGAGACCTACTGTCGATTCCACGACGGACACCCACGGCCCGACGCTTTTTGGTTAGGAACTCTTCCAACCTACGACCGCACTCTGGACTATTCAGCCACCCAACGGTTACACCCTACGCAAAAGTATCCCATTCGCTGCCACTTTCCATCGTCGCCCGGATCGCCCACCGGATTTCCCAATTGCGCACGACTCCGTACCATGAGCAATGATAGCGCCCGGGAACAGTCATGATCTCGACACCGCAGTGACAGGACGACCACAGAAGGAGAACTGCGCGAGCTGCCCCGACGGTAGCAGCTCGCCGGTGACAACGGGATCGGAGAGGCAGCGGCCGGTCGAGATGGACGGGACAATGCGACACACGAGGACGAGGGGATCAAGTCGACCAAGTACAAGAGGCATTGTTCTCTCGTTGCTGTCTGCAGCCCCAGCAGCCATGGCGGCATGTGTTTCACTCCAAGGGTCCAAGGCATGCCACGCCTTTCAGTCTTCGTCGGTATCCACCGACCCCTTTGTCGTCGGACTATTGTAAGTCAACCAACTATTCCGAGAGGCATCGTCTCCGCCCGTTGTGATGATGCTAACCCGCCCAGTCCTTTTCTTCAATTTGTTTCAGACACCACTAGTTTCGACGACCGTCTGGAAGTCTATATCCAGACCAACTACGTCGAAGAAAAGTAAGCCTCCCAAATGCAACATGACTTGGAAAAGGACTGACAGGAAGGCAGATACCAAACCCTTCTGGGGTGCGGCGGCATCAGCCTCAACGAAACCAGTGATCTGTATGCGCGGTTCACGACAACCGTAATATGTAATGCTATTATCCAGAACTCGATCGAGAGTTGCAAGCTCTCGCCCGCCCAGTCGAGGCCAGTGTGCGCCGAGACCTGCGTACGGTGCCCTCCACTTCCCGCATGCTGCAGCATGGCTGACATCTTGACAGTCTCAATTTGCCGAAAGCGAGGTCTACGTGGTTTCCGACAAGCAACTGTGCTCGAATTCCAGCGCCAATTTCATGACACAGATCAGGGCTGACTTCACTAACTGCGCGTTGCCTTCGAGCTCCCTGTCAGGCAGCGTGTGCATCTCTGGCATCCTCAACGAACCCGACAATTGCGGCTATGCAAACAGCACGCTGGGTCTCTGCACGTACTGTGCGTCGGGAGGTATCAACTCGACCGACACGTGCTGCTACAACGCGCAGGCGGAGCAGCGCTGCGCCAACGTGGTTCTTCCCAACATCACGCCATCCGTCGTCTTTCCCACGGTCCTCCCGACTGCCACCTCCACATCCGCACCAGTGGCTGACCCCGGGAGAAAGTCTCTGTCTGGGGGCCAGATTGCCGGGGCCGTCATTGGAGCTCTCGTCGGCGCTGCCCTCATTGGCTTCCTGATTTTGCTCTGCATCAGGTACAGCAGAAAGAGGCGTGGCAGCCAGAATGGCAGCGTCTTCAACCAGCCATCGCCTGGTAGGAAGGGCCCGCCGACTGGCCAGATGATGACGCAACCGAGTGCCCCGCAAGGATACGAAGTTCTCCCCGGTGGGAGAATTGCTAGGATGTCGGCTCTGGAAGGAAACTCGGGCGAAGCACCATCGCATCATGCAGGCCGGGACGTGGGCACCGCGGCCGCCGTGGCCGCAGCCGGGGGATATGTCGCGGGCCGGGGCCGGAGAGGAGACGACCATTCTAGTTCGGATGGGTTTGGCGACAGTCCCGAGTCCGACCGCGGGACCCCAGGGATCCTCCGGCCACCGCCGACAACGATGAAGAGGAACGGATCGCTTTCGAGCGGCTCGGTGCTGAATAGCGAGGACCCGCAGTCGCCCACGAGCGGCGGTGGCATGTCATCGCCTCCAGGTCTCGCAAGCCAGCAATCGGAGCAGCTTCCCTTCTTCAAGGACTACTATTCCCAGGACGACATCCACCCCGGCGATCGGGTTGCCGTCCTCTGGGCGTACCAGCCAAGAGCCGCCGATGAGTTTACACTCGACCGCGGCGACATGCTCAAGGTGGTGGGCATCTGGGACGATGGTTGGGCCACTGGCATCATGTCGGATGAGCGGGCGGAGGAATGGGAGGCCCGACGACAGGCCCAACGAGACAGTGGCGTTTCCAACACATCGGGTCGGGCTCGCGACAACTCGCCACCGGTGAGCGGCGAGATCAAGGCGTTCCCACTGGTCTGCGTCTGTCTGCCTGAGCACTGGAGGAAGACGATTGAGGGCGACGGCTCAACCGAGACGGGATCCAGCGCCCATCACATGTCGGCAATGGCCGGACCCTGATGCGGCCCACGACCACGGCGCAACTCTTGATTTAACTCTTGCATAATGTCTCGACGAAACCCTTCTCCTTTTAGTTGGCATCAGCTCCGGCGTTCGGTATCACGGCATGCTATTGCGCAGCATTACACATTTCACTCTGGTCCCAACAACTCTTGTCCTTGCGCCCGACGACTCCTGCTTCGCGGGTGCTGGCGGGATCTCGACCTCCGACACATTCAGCAACTCTGGGCCAGTGGATCTGTATGACGGCAATGATGCGAGGACCAGGTCTTTCTTATTTCCACTATAGCACGGCGCCTTCCCCTTTCGATTCGATGATTGTTCTACATATACCCGGTTTTTGGTGGCAGAGTTAGCGGTTGGGATGAGGGGTTTAGGGGAAGGCGCTTGATATGTGTGGGATCTGACGTGCCTTGGGACTCGCAGTGTATATGCTTATAGAGGTGAGGGTAGAGACGGGGGCTGCGGAACAGACTACAGGCATCTTCACCAGACCAGGCGGGGTCTTGCCGGCGTGTCGCAGATAGGCATCCGGACGATGAGCATGTATCGTATCCCGAGAGAGCTCATGTTTACTTTTTAGCATGCCCAAGACGATGCCTTTTGTTTGGGCAGTTCTTGTGACCGTGATGTGCAATTGAAGACAATCCCAGCCAAATGGATACCTGGACGTCCTGATCATAGGGCTGAATGTACAGGAGGGGTCCTAAAGGTCTGGATGATGCCAGTCGTGTGTCTTGCGGGTTCCATGTGACCAAAGAGGTACTCAACTGTCTTATCTTATCGGCGTATTGTGGCGCTGATTGGCCTCTGTCCCGCGCGATGTCTAACGGCGGCAACCTGAGCTGGAGCTTCAGTGTACCTCTCGTCATCAACCTGCCTGGACTTTGTTTGGCTTGTACCTTGACCGCCTGCCTCCCCACCAAGATCCCGAGATCCAAACAAGATCACCCCCCCCGACGCTTTAACTTTGTCCCTTTTCCCCGTGCATGGTCCCAGAAGCCAGCTCTCGATACGGATTGCCGCCTTCGCGCCCCCATCAGTCGACACTCGCCATGCGCCGCTAGCCCTCCGTTGCCGGCCGGTACCAGGATGAAGGGCGACCTGCCTGTATTCCTTTGAACGTGTAGCTCTTCCAACCCGTCACCATGGGCCAGGGTTTCTCCCTCACGGCTCCTCCTCCGGGGGTGGCCGGCATCGACGTCCCCGAGCTGGCCGACCTGGTATACGAAAAGTCGATTGGTGCGGCGCGCTTCATGAAGAGCATACGGGCGCGACACCACGATGGCATCGTTCTGGTCAAGGTGCTTATCAAGCCCTACCCCATGTCCCTGGACGAGTACAAGCAGGCCATCATTCGTAAGTGACTCCGCAACGAGATGGTTGGGACCAACGCTGACATGGCCGGCAGGAGAGCGACACGCCCTCGCCGACGTCCCAAATGCCCTCCCCTACCAGCGAGCGATCGAGACCGAGACCAACGGCTACCTCGTGAGGCAGTACTTCTACAACTCGCTCTACGACCGGCTGAGCACCCGACCGTTCCTCGAAGACATCGAGAAGAAGTGGTTGGCGTTCCAGCTGCTCTGCGCCCTGCGCGACTGTCACAGCAAGGACATATACCACGGGGACATCAAGACGGAAAACACACTGGTGACATCGTGGAACTGGCTGTACCTCACCGACTTCTCGTCGTCGTTCAAGCGCGTCATGCTGCCCGAGGACAACCCCGCCGACTTTTCCTACTACTTTGACACGTCGGGCCGGAGGACATGCTATCTGGCCCCCGAGAGATTCCTTCCGCAGGGAAAGGAGGCACCCCGAAACGCAAAGATAACATGGGCCATGGATGTCTTCAGCGCTGGCTGCGTCATTGCCGAGCTGTTTCTCGAGGCGCCCATCTTCAGTCTCAGTCAGCTGTACAAGTACCGCAGGGGCGAGTACGATCCAAGCATATCGCACCTGAGCCGGATTCCGGACAGGGAGCTGAGGGAGATGATTGCCCACATGATCCAGCTGGATCCCGAGAAGCGCTACTCGGCGGAGCAGTATCTCGACTTCTACAAGAGCAAGGTGTTTCCGCCATACTTTTACAGCTTCCTGCACCAGTACATGGAGCTCATCACCGACCACTCGGCGCATCGATTCGCTCAGCCCGGCTCTCCCGCCAACATGGGAGAAGCTGACCGGCGAATCGAGCGTGTTTGGCTGGACTTTGACAAGATCGCATACTTTCTCGGCTACCAAAACGATGAGCGCCAATCTCAGGAGATACGGTATGCGCCTAGGTTAGGACTCGGCCACTTTCCCGTCCGTCTGAGCATCCCAAACAACGAACACACCGTCTCGGCCGAGAAGAAGCCATCCGCAGACGACGGCACCCTCATTTTCCTGACGCTCATCGTCTCGTCTCTCCGCAACACTGCTCATGCTGCGGCCAAGTTGAAGGCTTGTGATATCATGCTGGCCTTTTCGGAGCGGCTTACAGACGAGGCCAAGCTGGATCGTGTGCTTCCCTATGTCATCATGCTGTTGAATGACAAGTTTGAGACTGTCGTTGTTGCGGCGATCAGGACCATCACTCAGCTTCTCGAGATGGTACGAGTCATCACGCCGGTAAACTCGCAGATATTTCTCGAGTACGTCCTCCCGCGCATGCAGGCGGCTCTCTTCAACGCCCAACGGACACCGAGCCCCATCGTCAGAGCCACCTACGCGTCCTGCCTGGGCACCCTTGCGACGACGGCGACCCGGTTTCTCGAGATGGCTGCGACTCTGCGGGCGGACGGATCAGTAACCATCACGGACCCCGAGGTTGAGAACGGCCAGCAGACCGATCTGGTCTTCGACGGCCTCTTTGACGAAGCAAGGCGGGAGCTGTCCGATGTTTTCGAGTCACACACCAAGATGCTCATAGAAGATGCGGACCCCTCCGTCCGCCGAGCCTTCCTCACCTCTGTCCCCGATTTGTGCATCTTCTTCGGCGCAGCACAGGCCAACGACATCATTCTCACACATCTCAACACCTATCTGAACGACCGTGACTGGGCGCTCAAGTGTGCCCTCTTTGATACCATCGTGGGTATCTCGGCGTTCCTCGGGAGCAGCACCCTCGAGAAATTTATCCTGCCTCTCATGATCCAGGCCGTGGCGGATACGGAGGAGTACGTCATCCACGGTGCACTACACTCCATGGCAGAGCTGGCAGCCTTGGGGCTGTTGACCAAGCAGTCGTTTCTCGACTTGCTCAGCATGGTCGCGCGCTTTACCATGCACCCAAACATCTGGGTCCGAGAGTCGGCTACCGAGTTCATCGCGGCTGGACGAGTCTGTCTCAACAGGGCGTTCCTGGACATCCAGGTCATGCCGCAGATCAGGCCATACCTCAAGCCGCACAGATTGCCCGGATTCAGCGAGCTGGAACTGCTCGAGGCACTCCAGAAGCCACTATCTCGGGCGGTATTCGACCAAGCGTTGCTGTGGGCTTCGAAGACAGAGAGGGGCGAGTTCTGGAAACAGCCAAAGAAGTTCCGCGAGACGACCATCGCGTCTCTATACGGCTCCAAGGTCCCGACCGACCTAAGCTCTCTGACTGTTCTCAAGATTGGAAGGAACGAGGAGGACGAACAGTGGCTGAACAAGCTCCGAAACCTTGGGCTCGCCAAGCAAGACGAGCCGAAGCTCGTGCTTCTCAGGGATTTTATCTGGCGCCTCAGTCAGCTCAAGGCGCGAGATGCCAGCACGCAAGACAGCGCAGAAAAGAGCACACTGGGAAACAACATATTTCTCCGGAACCTTGGGGTCACGCCACAGACTGTGCTGTTTGATGATGACCCGAACCGTCAGCCACCGATCAGCCTGGATGGGGACTCCGGTGCACCAAAGACGATCAAGGACGCCCTGCTGGACGCTTCCATGTCCATCGACGACCCGCTGGGGAAGAGGCGGCGAGCGGCCGTGAACAGTCACAGGTCTCGGCTCAACAGCAGGGGCAATGTGTCTCCGGTGTCTATCGATGATAGGCGTCCGCTGGTGGATGATGGACACCTCTCGGCGGTGTCAGGGGACGTCTCACGGCGGGGCTCCAGTGCCCTTGGAAAGGGAACTTCGCTCTTGCCACATGATGATGCGTCAACCGCCCACATGCGAAAGGGCTTGCGGCATCAGTCCAGCGTGATGAGCTTGATGAACCGCAAGGACAGCGGCAAGTCTGGGCCCGAGACGGGAACCACGGAAGCCAACGTGTTTGGCGAGGTGGAGGCCCCCTTTGGGCATTCACAAAAGCCGCATCCCGCCGCCCAGATGGACAGCTTGGAGGGGCATCTCACGTCGCGCCTCCATCCGAATCATTCCTACGACGGCAACGACCCCAACGTCATGAAGATGCTCAACTCCATGTTTTTCGCCAACTTCCCCCTCGACCCCCGTCTTTTCGGACCGCCAGTGACGCCAGTGACAAGACGAAAGGCGAACAAGATGGCCTCCTCCGCGGTGGAGGCGAGAGGCTGGAAGCCAGCGGGGAAGCTCGTCGCGACATTTTCCGAGCACGCCGGCGCCATCAACCGGATTGTCGTTGCCCCAGACCATCAGTTCTTCCTAACGGCCGGCGACGATGGGTGCGTCAAGGTCTGGGACACGGCCAGGCTCGAGCGTAACATCACACATCGGTCCCGCCTCACGCACCGACACGCTCCGGGATCCAAGGTCCTCGCCCTGTGCTTTGTCGAAAACACGCATAGCTTCGTCAGCTGCGCCACCGACGGCAGTGTCCACGTCGTCAAGGTGGAAACCAACCTCAGCAACGGCACGTTCCGCTACCCCAAGCTTCCCCTCATCCACAACTACCAACTCCCCGACGGCGAGTACGCCGTGTGGGCCGAGCACTACTCGCAGGACCACGCCTCGGTTCTCGTCCTCGCGACCAACAAGTCGGTCATCCGCGCCATCGACCTGCGCGACATGTCGCTCCTCTTTGAGCTCACCAACCCCGTCCACCACGGCACCCCCACGTCCTTCTGCCTCGACCGCCGCCACGCCTGGCTCGTCGTCGGCACCTCGCACGGCGTCCTCGACCTCTGGGATCTGCGCTTCCAGACGCGCCTCCGCGGCTGGGGTGTCCCTGGCGGCGGCGCCATCTACCGCCTCGCCATCCACCCCTCCAAGGGCCGCGGCAAGTGGATCTGCGTCGCCGGTGGCACCGGCCTCGGCGAGATCACGGTGTGGGACCTCGAGCGCACGCTTTGTCGCGAGATTTACCGGGTAGGCGGCAGCAAGGAGGGTCCGCGCGGTTACGAGGCGTGGGAGGTGGACGAGGACCGGCCCGAGGGGATGCTAGGGCGGTTCGCGACGAGCATCGAGCCCTCGGCGGCGGCGAACATCGACCGCGGGGTGCGCGCCATGGTGGTGGGGACCGGGACGACGGAGGACCAGCGGGATGTGCGGAATGCGTTTTTGATCACCGGCGGCTCTGATAAGAAGCTGAGGTTCTGGGATCTGACGCACATTGAGAGCAGCGTGGTGTTTAGCGGGGTAGCGCCGGAGGAGGGGCGGTCGACATTTGTGGCGAGTCATCCGACGACGTCGCTGACGGTGAGTACGGAGAAGCTGCCGAGGCAGCAGCAGCAGCAGCAGCAGGGAGCGAATGGGGAGGCGAGCGGGAACGGTACCAGCGCGAGGGGACGGACGGCGGCGACGAAGCCGCCGAGGTCGACGGTCATCTCGTTGCAGCAGCAGCAGTTGCTTAAGAGCCATCTGGATGCGATTACGGACGTGGCGGTGCTGGAGTCACCGTTTACGATGACGGTGTCGGCGGATCGGAGCGGCGTGGTGTTTGTTTTGCAGTAGGGGGGGCGTAGATATCCATAGGGATTTGTAGCGAAGAGCGTGATAGTAGCACTGAATTCGTGCTTGAAAGAATTGATCTGCCATGCCTTGGCGAAACAAGAATGACCAATGCCGGGCTCGGTCCGGCTTGAATTCGGAGCCCCGGCCCCACTTCCCCGGGCCCAGGCCGGCTGTTTGTCCACGGGGGGCCAGTGCACAGAAGCCCCACATAAATTTCAAGAATTCCGTCAGCCTTGCACTGCAGCTTCCAGCAGGCACGACCGCGACGACCCCACGCGACACCTTGAATTCTCAACAACCCACGACAACGCAACCAACCTGACGACAACCCCGATAAGAAAGTGGACGACTTGCCAATCGAACCAAGGAGTCTCCCCCACCCAACCGCCCACCATGCGCCTCACGGCCGACCTCATCGGGCACTCGCTCTCGTACCTCAACCCGCTCAAGGAGCGCGAGATGGATCTCCGAGGTGCGTCGCGGTGGAACCCATAAGGGCAGGTACTGCACGTTGATCAGAGTTCAGAGTTGATATCGAGACCTTTGTTGTCCTTGGGTGCATTACAGGCCACAGAATCCCCGCCATTGAGAACCTCGGCGTCGCGGGGGTACGTCTCCCCCCAAAATGCTCCCCCCCCCTTCCGTGCTGGTTGGTACTGACTGGTGTTGTGAGAAATAGCCCCACGACGCCTTCGACCTAACCGACAACGACATCCAAGTCCTCGGCAACTTCCCGCTGTCCCCGCGCGTCCGCACGCTCCTCCTCGCGCGCAACCGCATCGCCGCGATCCAGCCCAGCTTGCCGGCGGCCGTGCCGGGGCTGATGAATCTGGTGCTGGCGGCGAATCAGATTGCGGAGCTGGCGGATTTGGATGTGCTCGGGCGGTTTGCGGGGTTGACGCATTTGGTGCTGGTGGATAATCCGGTGACGAAGAAGGAGGTGAGTTGCACTTTTGGGTGGGGGGGTTGGGGAGTGCTGACTGGTGGGCAGCATTACCGGTACTGGGTTCTGTGGAGGTGCCCGTCGGTTCGGTTCTTGGATTATCAGAAAGTCAAGGACGCGGAGCGGAACAAGGCGAGGGAGCTGTTTGGCACGCCGGAGGAGATGACGGAGTTGGCGAATAAGGTTCGTACTTCCCTGCGTGTTCAGACGCTGGTACTGGGGTGGGCTGACGTGTGGTCTACAGATCGTGGGAACCAAGTCCAAGGTGTTTGACGTGGCGGGCTCTGCGGCGGCGGCGGCGAGCGGCGGCGGGGCGACGGCGTCGCGCCTGTCAAGGCTCAAGTTGACGGACAAGGAGCGCAAGAAGCTGCAGGACTTGATCAAGAAGGCGGATAGCCTCGAGGAGATCATCAGGTTGGAGAAGGCGCTCAACGAGGGACGGCTGCCGCCGGGGGTTATGGTGGATGAGGATGCGATGGAGGAGTAAGGGGAAGAGCGGGATGGAGGTGGCATAGTCAGGTGCCAGAGGTGTCTGCATGTTTAGCAATGGCTGCTGTCGTTGACTGGGACAGAAGAAAGGGCGTTACACGGCGTTATATCCCATAACCAAAATTGAAAGGACGGATTTTATGCATCAAGATACATTCGCTCGTAAAAAGGATGACTACATTCCCACCAAACATTCACCCCGTCATATCCACGTCCCCATCCTGCCCATGTCGCGCGGCCTCCCGCATCTCCATCTCGAGCTGCGAGCTCGGGTCCCCGCCGTCCATCGACAGCCGGCTCCGCGACGAGAAGCCGTTGGTCCCGTTGATGATGGACTTTTGCTTCTTGTTGCTGGTGCCGTTTGGCGGCGCCGCGGCCTCGGCGTCCGCCGCCGCCGCTCCCGCCGCGCCGCTACCCTTTTCGCCCTTGAGCTTGGCCCGCGTCGCGGCCGCCTGAGACTTGACTTGCTTAAAGGTCGTGGTCTTGGGGACGACGTCCTCGAGGAACTCGAGGTTGTCGTTGTGCGAGACGGCGTTGGCTGGGGTGGGGGGTTAGTTGGTGGAAGGGAGGGGGGATGGGATGGGGGGGGGGGGGGGTTACCGATGTCTTTGTATTGGATGTTGCGGCGGGGCTTGCGCTCGGCTTTGGCCATGTTTTGAGCCTCGGTCATGAGGTGTTGGATGAAGAGTTCCTGGGGGAAGGGGGGGGGAGGTGAGTTGGGGTTCTTGGGTGGTGGGTGAGGGGAGAGGACGTACAGTGGCGATGGTGATGACGAAAGCGGCATTGTTGGAGCAGATGTTGACGTCTGGGTCGACGGCGATGATCTTTTTGACGCGGGTGACTGGGAGGGGGGTCAGTATGTGTGTGAAGGGGGCGGGAATGAGAGAACTGACGGGGTAGTTGGGTTTGGCCAGTGACCTCCTTTCTGGGAGGAATGGCGGTGGTGTTGTAGGGCATTTTGAGGCTGCTTTCTGGGGTTTCAACGGGGAGGTGATGTCCTCGGTGAGGAATATCGGAGGGAAGGAGGAAGACTTTGCGCAAAGCCCCTTTTCAAGGTGACCTGGGCTGTGTTGTGTTGGTGGTGGCGAGGTTTGATATTGGCGTAAGAAACGTGTGGTCGGGTTCCTGGTGCCGGGTAATTTTCCAACGAATGTCGTACGTTGAGATGGTCGTCGGATGGAGTGAGGTTGAGGGTGGTGAGCTGGCGACGCGTGAGGGAACGCGCTCAGGGGTCCCACCACTTAAACATGCCGCGTTTTCTAGCCCCCTGTATCTCAGCGCCTCCCCCACCACCAGGACGACCACCACAGCGGCCAAATCCACGAGAAGCTCAGCGCCAAGCTCAACCACAACGACAACGTCAGCCTCGCATCCCAGCCCTGTCGTCGACATCACCGACCCACGATTTGCGACCGCAACCATTTGCCATCCCCCACCCACACCGAGCTCCCCCTTTGACCTCACCGACCGAATGCCGCCAACACAGGGGGCCGCGACGACGACGCCGACGGCCACGGCGCCATGAACTCCCACTCGCGATCCACGTCCTTTGCAGCCTCGATACGGCCGCCCGCCGCGCGGCGTCCATCCGTCAGCTCGCGCCTCTCGTTCGCCATCAACACGGCCGAGCTGGGAGAAAGCACCGCCGAAAATGGCCAGCGCATCGCCGTCCAGCACCAGATAGAGGAGGAGATTGCAAAGATCAAGCGATACGAGGTTGGTCCCCTTCCCCCACCTGGACAGATCAAGTGTTGGTCGGTGTTGACCATGTGCAATCTAGGACTTCACCACGATTGGTACGACGACCGTTTCTCCCGCTCGCGGAAGCGCCGCCGGCAGCTAGTTACGACGTACTGACTGAAGATACAGACTGGGTCCAAGATGCCGCTCGCGAACAGCTCCGCCGAAAGGCGCGAAGGAAACGACACGCCGGGCGCATCGACACGGGGCGGATGGATTGGAGGTTTAGGATACAAGAGTCGTACGAGGCCGCGCAGGGCTGGATTGTCATAACCATCATCGGCGTAGCCATTGGGATGAACGCGGCCTTTCTCAACATCATCACCGAGTGGCTCGCCGACATCAAGCTTGGCCACTGCAAGAAGGCGTTTTACCTCAACGAGGACTTTTGCTGCTGGGGGGAAGACAAAGGTAGGAGACCCAACCCTGTGCTGTGTCGTCGTGCTGGCTACTAATGTGCCCAAGGTTGCGCCGACTGGCAGCGATGGACGGGGTTCGAACCAGCAAACTATTTTGTCTACATCTTCTTCGCGGTATGCTACGAGCTTGAATTGCCTCCGGATGAGTACCCTTAACTGATTCATGCAGATCGCCTTTGCGTCTACGTCGGCAACCCTGGTTAAATCCTATGCCCCCTACGCCGCTGGGTCGGGCATTTCTGAGATCAAATGCATCATCGCCGGCTTCGTCATGAAGGGCTTTCTTGGGTTCTGGACTCTGATCATCAAGTCCATCGCCCTTCCGCTAGCCATCGGCTCCGGTCTCTCGGTTGGAAAGGAGGGACCTAGCGTCCACTACGCCGTCTGTACCGGCAACGTCATCTCGAAGCTGTTTGCCAAATACCGGCGGAATGCCTCCAAGACTCGCGAGATCCTCAGCGCCTGTGCCGCTGCCGGTGTTGCGGTGGCCTTTGGCAGCCCAATCGGCGGCGTCCTATTTTCCCTCGAGGAAATGTCGAGCTACTTTCCCCTAAAGACCATGTGGCGCAGTTATTTCTGTGCCCTGGTTGCGACGGCCGTCCTGGCCGCCATGAACCCCTTCCGGACAGGCCAACTGGTCATGTTCCAGGTCAAGTACGACCGCTCGTGGCACTTTTTCGAGGTTGTCTTTTTCATCATCATTGGGATATTTGGCGGCCTCTACGGCGCGCTGGTCATGAAGTGGAACTTGAAGGTGCAGGCCTTCCGCAAGAAGTACCTGACCAACTACGCCATCCTCGAGGCGACCCTTCTCGCCGCCGCTACCGCCATCGTCTGCTACCCCAACGCCTTTTTGCGCATCGAGATGACGGAGAGCATGGAGATCCTCTTTCTCGAGTGCGAAGGCGGCGAGGACTACCACGGCCTCTGCAAAGCCGACCGGCGTTTCACCAACATATTTTCCCTGCTGCTGGCCACAGTCATCCGCATCTTCTTCGTCATTATATCATACGGCTGCAAAGTTCCGGCCGGAATCTTCGTTCCGTCCATGGCCATCGGTGCCTCGTTTGGGCGGACGATTGGCATTCTCGTCCAGGCGATCCACGAGGCCCACCCGAAGAGCGTCTTCTTCGAGGCCTGTCCGACAGACGTGCCCTGCATCACCCCGGGGACCTACGCCTTCCTTGGCGCCGCCGCCGCCCTCAGTGGCATCATGCACATCTACGTCTCCGTGGTTGTCATCATGTTTGAGCTGACCGGTGCCCTCACCTACATCCTGCCCACCATGATCGTGGTCGGCGTCACCAAAGCCGTCAGCGAGCTGTTTGGCAAAGGCGGCATCGCTGACCGCATGATCTGGTTCAGCGGGTTCCCCTACCTCGACAACAAGGAAGACCACAACTTTGGCGTCCCTGTCTCCCAAGTCATGATCGCCGACGTCGTCGCCATCCCCGCCGCCGGCGCCACCCTCCGCACCGTCGAGCACCTCCTCTCCCAGGACAGCTACCAAGGCTTCCCCATCATCGAGGACGAAACCACGCGCACCCTCGTCGGCTACATCGGCCGCACGGAGCTGCGCTACGCCGTCGACCGCATCAAGCGCGAGCGCTCCCTCACCCCGCAGACAAAATGCACCTTCTCCCCCTCACCCCACGACACCAACATCATCACCCCCCTTACCCCCCACACCCCGGGCCTCGACTTCTCCGACGGACCCTTCCCGTCCTCATCCTCCGGGGCGGCGGCAACCACGGTCGACCTCAGCCCCTACGTCGACACCACCCCCGTGACGGTGCACCCGCGCCTGCCGCTCGAGACGGTCATGGAGCTCTTCCGCAAGATCGGCCCGCGCGTCATCCTGATCGAGTACCACGGGCGGCTGGCCGGGCTCGTGACGGTCAAAGACTGCCTAAAATATCAGTTCAAGGTGGAGGCGGCCGAGAAGCCGCCCGACGCCGACGCGCAGATGAGCGCCGAGGCGGGCGAGGAGCGCGTGTGGGGGCTGATGAAGCGCGCGGCGGGGTGGGTGTCGGATAAGGTGTCGAGCGCGTCCGGGGGGCGGATACGGTTGAGGGATTCGCTGGAGCAGAGGCGGCAGTCGCCGGCGAGGAGGGGGGGGATTTTGGAGGGGACGGAGGAGTTGTTGGATGAGGGGGTGGAGTTGGAGAGGAGGTCGTGAGTGGGAAGGGTAGATTAATGATGTATTGGATGAATATTCTGCTTGAAAGTGATCTCAGGGCTGGCAACAATTGAATGTCCTGTAAATTCCCTATACCTGGGAAATTTGAAACTCCCTCCAGGAACTCTCTCTACCCGCCCCGGAGGAATGCGCATCGTTCTTTCCTCTGTTCAACACCGGCCTTGGCAACCCTGAAGTGGCAGGAACCCTGTCTGACAGTTTCGGTGTCGCCTCTATTTTCGATCCGGGTTGTACACCCGTCGTCACACATGCATCAGGTTGAGGAACGTCTCCAGGTGAGAACTCAATCTCTGTTATTTTCGTCGTGGTACCTCTGTTTGGGGCCAATGCCAGTTTTCGGCCAGAGGCGGGCTCGGCGGGCTATCAGCGGCTCCACCCACCCGCTTGACCAACCCCAGCACCCGTCAGAATAGCAGTTTCCAAACCGCGGGCGCCAGCATCGTCTTATCAAAGACAAAGAAGCAGCACGAGGCTTCCCCCGATGCTTTCCAATTGATAAGAGAAACCCAGTACCCGCCCGGAGACCCGCTGCCGATCTCCCCGGCCGCCGTGTGTCATCGCTCCTGCTTTGCTTGCTTGCTTCAGCACACACATCAGGTGTGCCCTCTCATGTGACCGACCCACCGAGATCGGTGCCGTAGCGTAGTTTTCGTATCGTCCGAACCAGCCATCACGCAGAGAGGTGAGGGGCGCCGCCGGTATAACCCGATACATGCGACGACACCGCCATTTCCGCGCCAGGTTTCGTGATACGCCGTCCCCCTTGGAGAGCAACCGTCCCTACTCGCAAGGCACGTCGCTGTCGTCCGTCGAGTGTCGAATAAATATCTCCTTGGGCTTCGGACCTATGTGTCATCGTCTTCATCTCCATCCTTCGTCATCCACCCAAGCCCCGTTTGTCGTTTGCCCTACACCAGTCCAACATCGACCCCGCTCCGGATAACAAGCTTGTCAACCACCTCTCCATCGTAGCTTCGGCATCGACAATATGGCCATCGGCATCGTTCAACCGGCGGTAGGCGGCATGTCGACCGGTATGTCGTCGTGTGCCTGCGGGCTGTGCGGCGCGCGCGCCGAGGCCAACCGCTTCGACGATCTCGTCCTCGCCCTCAAGGAAGCCCTGGGGCCGTCGTCGGGCCTCACCTCCGACGACGTCGACGTCGAGCACTTGACTCGGCTTATGAAGGAGTACAACAGCCAAGAGAGAGAGTGGGTTCGCTTCGCCTTTGGCGACGAGTCGCGAGGCTACACGCGCAACTTGGTTGACGAAGGCAACGGCAAGAGCAACTTGGTAAGCCCCTGACACCACCCCGAAGAAAAACAAAACAATAGCCCCTGAATGTCAACTCTGACACCCCTGTGCGCACAGCTCGTCCTCGTCTGGTCCCCCGGCAAGGGCAGCCCGATCCATGACCACGGCAACGCCCACTGTCTGATGAAGATCCTCCGGGGCAACCTGACCGAGACGCGGTACGCCTTTCCCGACGAGGCGGGCGAGACGGAGCAGCCGATGTGGGTGACGCAGGAGAAGGTGCATAGGCAGAACGAGGTGGCCTACATGGCCGACGAGCTCGGGGTCCACCGGGTTTGGAACCGGGGCAGCGACTTCGCTGTGTCGCTTCACTTGTACACGCCGCCGAATGTGGCGAGGGGGGGGTGCCATATTTTTAACGAGGAGACGGGGAAGAGGAGCCATATCAAGAACTGCGGGCACTACTCGGCGTATGGGAAGAAGCTGTGATGGGGAGGAGGGTGTGGTGGTGGGTGAAAGGGTGTGAAGATCGTGAGGTTGAGAGATATGAGATATGACTTTCTTTCCTTGGTCTTGGGCTGGTAGGAAATGGGAAGGGTATGGCATTTTTTTGCTTTCGGGGGGGATGCGCGAGATGTCGCTCCTCGCTCCCTCGAGGGGAGTGTCGGGCATGGTGGTGTAAGCCGACTTGGTGTTGAGATAGTCGTACCCGTCCGGGCCCTTCAGGGACGAAAAAAAAAAGAATGAAATAAACAAAACATCTTCATCAAACGAAACGGTTTCCCGAGCAGAGATGAATCGGTGAGGTGGGAGAGGCAAAGGACGAGCCATGTCGTCGACATCTTGAGTCTGCATTTCAAACCTGATCCTTTTTGGGCCTAGCGCGGATTGCACCATATTTAACGAATGGCTTGGGAGCCGAGAGAGCGGAGGTAAGGAGGCGAGCACGAGCCACACCTGGTGGCAACAGAAGGGTTAGGGTCAGCTTCAATTTTGTCTTTTCGTCACTTTCAACTTGGCGATGCCTTCAACTTGAGCATCATCGCTGACCTTCTCGACAGGACATGGCTCTCAAATCCCCGCCCTACCACCACTAAGGCGTATCCTCCGCGGCGGTGAGCCCGAACACATCAGTCCCGGCTGATTTGTGGAATAACTCATCCGGCGAAACATTCTGCAACCAGCTTGTCAATGCGGACATGCTACACCCGCACATCGTCGCTGGCATCAACAACTCTCCGACCTCACACGGCCCCGGGCAATTCTTGGGCAATCATGTCCTGCAATGGCACCTCGCTCGGTGGTTCCGGGCTGTGAGAAGCTTCCATGATTCTTTGGGGGAGAATGGATTCAAGATTCCCAGGCTGGTACTCTGAGACTTCTCAACAGGTCGGAACCCTCATTTGGCAGCGGCCCCGGCTTGTTGCGTCCCGTCTTCGTCCTCGAGATACCTACAATCGTAGAAACTTGACTTGAACCCCAGAATATACATCCTCAACCACTCCAAACCTCCACAGCACAGCAGTGCTGCACAGACAAATGTTCATCCGAACTCTTGCGCCCGGGGCGATCCCGGGTGGGGGGTTCCAGCGGACCAAAGAACCACTCCTCACACCAGGCCAAGCCGACATGAGCTTCAGATCTGCGCCGGGAGAATTCGTGGAAGGACGGGCCATGCTTCTACCGCTCCCCTTGCGCGCGGCGGCATGTTGGTCGTCCGAAGCCTTTTCCTCCTTCCTTGCTGGGCCCGAGATCCCCTCGACTGTGGTTGTGGTTCGGCATTGCGGCGGTCGTCGCACATTCTTCGGCCATGACTTCCATGGGACGACAAGACATGGAGGAAAGTTTGCACCACATTGCACCGCGCCTCAGGCGGCACGATAGGGCGTTATCGGGCTGTTGATGGCGGGAAAATAGGCGATGCAGGAATCTTACAGCAGCCTGGCTCGCCTGCCCTGTTGGAGGGGGCTATGAGTGAAACACAGGGCTCGACCCTTCAATCTGCGACCGCCACCATCTCGGAGCATTTACACTGGCTTGTCGAGGCCGACTGGAACTGCATGATGGGTCATGGGTCTGGCGAAGGAAAGAAAACAAGAGGTTTCTTCGTAGAAAGAAGGTGACATCGTCTGATGTTTGTTTCTGGGAGCATTTGCTCTCCGAGATGGGTTTGTGGTGAGGACGATGGCGGTGCATGCCTGTTCCCTGCCTGTCCGATGATGAGACAGTCTCGAACCCGTCACTCGCAACTCGCAACTCGCACCGCATAAGCGGCTGAAGATGATGATTGTGATGATCGCCTAGCGAGTCCTCCGTTGATGGCTTGGAATGAGCATCATTTTGGTGACCATGAGACTCTGGTGGTTATATGGTTGTGGTCCTCCTCCATGGACACCTCCATCCCAGAACTGCCCCCTTTCAGGCCCTCCATCTCACATGGAAATCGAACTAAGTCCAGGCCTCTTTTGCACCAGAGCCTCGTCGACCAACGAACTGCTCCTGGCACCAGCGAACCACAACGCGTAAGCACCACTCCACGACACCTCATCGAAGGCGGCCAGATTCCACGACCGCGTCGGTGGGATCGATGTTCTGGGCAGGCGAGGGTTGGCTGCTGATGACTGGCGACAACACAGCTGTCCACCCCCCCATCCAGACCGCGGCTGATGTCTTGAAGCCACCACCTCCATACAATCCGGTCCTCGACGGGCTGGTGAGAACGGCCGCGGCCAATCGGGCAGACCCGTCAAATTGCTCGACTGACGACAGTCAACAAACAAAAGGATCCAACCCGCTGGCTGTGTAATTCGGCTCATTTATTACAAGAACAGCCTTGGTCCCCCATTGTCTTCGTCCTCGACGCCCGAGTTTGCATCACGCCTAACCGGTGACGACTCGTCACCCCCTTTTTTCCCTTTGTGGCCTTTATGCATCTTTGCTCCGGCCTGTCAAACGACCAGTGGTGACGATCCGACCGCGCCCCCCCACCTTGATTTCCCACCTCGATTTGGGAGTCCGGCGACTTGGAGGCTGAAAGGGGACGCTTTATTAGGGGAGGTCAGGACAACGAACGGACAAGGGATTCAGCTGCTGCTGCGTGATTCCGGACGCCCAGCCTGCACCATCACAGGGAGAAGGACGAAAAAAAGGGTCGTGTCACCTTCAGCCCTTTGGCACGCCGCACAAGCACCATGTGGGACAGACGCACCGCCCGGCCGCGTGCCGGTGGCCAGCAAAAGGGCAGGATGGGAGTCGGAGGACACCATGTCGACGACCCGATTGCGTCGCTTGGGGGAAACCGGGGATACAGCTACTCGATCCAGGGCGGGCCGGCCCCCAAACGGCCTCCACGCGAATATTCTGACGGACACTTGTAAGTTGATGTTTTTCGGTTTGGTGGTCCCTGGCGAGCCTGGTCAGAAGGTCGGGTTACAGTGGTGACATGGTGGGGTGGCTGTGCGCATCCGCATCCACGCTGCCGTTTCGACTTATACACCCCCCGGTCAACTGCGGCCCCTCCACTCTTGCCCGTTGGTTCCTGCATCAGCACCAGCCAGGCCTGAACCTCGTCACTTCAATTCCAGCCCAGCGCTGCCCATTCCTTCCTCAACACCTTTTTTTTTTCCCACTGGCGACGCCATTTCGCGTTTTGTCTTGATTCTGCCCTCTCCCTTGATGAGAAGCACCACTGACGCGTTGCTCAAAGCGAAACCGCCCCCGCTGTTCAAGAGCCTCCACCGCGAAACCCAAACCGCATCGCCCTTCGGGCCACCACCATCCGACCAGCATCATCCCTCTACTCGCACCACCCTCACTCCCCAACATCCCCCGGTGCCTCCGTCAAGCTGGCTTCCTCCTACAACCACCGGCATGGCATGCCGGCCGAAATCTCCCCACCGAGCTCCCCAGAGCCCGACCATGATGCGACACGCCGTCAGCTAGCCGGGGACGTCTCTCCCATCGACGATGGCCCCGGCATGGCCCGCCACGATTCTCGCTCCTACCAAAGCGGCCGACCAGGTCGCGTGGTGTCACAAGAGAGGCCTCCCTCCCAGAACCAAAACCGAGGTGGCACCAACATCCCCATGATGCGCCGCGCCCGTCGGAAGCAATCAGACGCGACCATGCGCGACTCCCACACTCGAGAGCAGCCAAGCAGTCGACAGGCCCAGAATATCGAGCCTCAGGACGGTCCAGACGGCCCGCGCTGGGATCCTATGACCGGCGAGCGAACAAATAGCGCCCACGGTCGCCCATCCCAAGTTAACCCCACCGAATACGTCCAAGGCCTGGGCATCACATCGCAGGCGGCTTCCCCTCCTCGAAACGCCCCGCCCCCCACCTTTGGCGAGAGAGTGCGCAGGATAGCCAAGAAAGCAGGTGTGAAGGAAAGCGACACAGACCCGGCGGCTGCTGCGTTTAGTTCGTCTCGGCCGGGCTGGCGCGGAGCTAGTGGTCGGACGGCACTTGTGGACCCGGTCAAGGACGAGAAGAACGTCGCGCCCTTGAAAGTCCCTGACCGAAACGCAAAGAGAGTTGTCTCTCCGATAGCCGCCCTCGCGCCCATCTCCGGGTTGAGCAACTTTCTGAGACGGGGACAGACTCCCCCTGTTAGCCCCAGGGGTGAGACGACAGCTCATCCACAAGAGACCGTCCGGCAAGTGGTGCCTTCTTCTCAACTTGCCCCGGCCGAGGAGCCGGATTACCACCGTGGCGACCAGAATGCAAACGCGGCACCGTCGCCTCCCCTCCAAAATCGCACACCAGACCCAGCGCCCACCGAGCTCACCCGGGACGCCTTGGCCAGCATCAGCGCGAACTCCCCCTCCTACCCGCATGGCGTAAATCCGTACGACAAGTCGACGCCAATCCGTAGAAAGCCCGCTGCCACTTCGATCCTGGCGCAAGAGTCCGTCTCGTCTCTCCAACTCCGACAGTCGGACGTCCCGCCCGCTCCTCCTGCCCATAACCCCAACGCAAGCACCGTTCCACCGACAGACGCGTGGGTCCAGCCCCCCTCCCGCTTCAGCATTACGACCTACGCCACGAGCGCCGACGGCACCCCCCGCGAGTCCCTCGACGACTTTGCCCACAACCACCCTCCGATGCCCAGCATGCCCTTGTCCTTCCCCGAGACCCCCCAAGCCCCACAAGAGTCGGTCATGGACCGAAGGCGACCGAAGATGGACAAGAGCTACGACGAGGTCAGCCTCAAATCCAACGACGGCCCCGTCGTCATCTCCCTTAAGAGCGAGTACGTGTCCGCGCCGCACCCCCGCAATCCCGAATCCCAAGCCGCCCGCGACCGCAAAGCCACCGCCCACCCCGCCGTCGCCCGCGCCCGCAACACGGCCGAGCGCCCCACGTCGAGCGCCGGCAGCATCCACAAGATGCTCCCGCCCGTGCCGGCCGAGACGAGGGCCGAGTCGGCGCACGACCGCGTCGGCCTGCTGACGGCGCAGCTCAAGGCGCTGGCCAACCGCCGCCTCAACATCAACCGCTCCATCAAGCAGATGACGGAGCTGATGCCGACGGACCACGTGCTGGACAGCGCCGAGGTTATCCGCAAGCGCGAGGCCGAGAAGCGCAAGGTCGAGGCGCTGCGCAGCGAGCTGGCGAATATCGGCAAGGAGGAGTACGAGCTCGGGCTGAAGCTGCATCGCGCGTATAAGCGGCTGGATCGGGATGCGGATTATGAGCCGACGACGTTGTGGGTGCGGAGAGTTACGGGGTGATGGGTGGTGGTTACTTTTGCCTTTGATGGGCAGCGCCAGAGCGTCGTCTTTTTGCTTCTTTTCGTCTCCCCCGGGCTTGTGGGACTTTTTGTTTCATTTTTGTGTAACGTTACCCTATTTACAAATGGCTTTTGTTGGATTTTGGGAACAGATACCTACCCCCGCCAGCCACCTCTCGAGGGGCGACGGCGCGGCGAGATGTACGTGTGGCAAGCTTGGAAGAGATGTGGAGGTCAGAGTCGCGGGGTAGCAGAGCAGCAGAGTAGCAGAACAGAACAGACGAGAGAAGAAATCAACGAGATGAGTCCCATGTATCTGTCAATATATGCGTCCATGTGTTAGATGAAGCGCAACGGGACGGCGGAATTGCTTGGCTGTGTGTCGGTGACTTGTTCAGGAATTGAGGAGTTGAGGGGACAAGCTGATGGTGACTTTTGGTCGGTCCAGTTCATGGTTTGCCATGGTCTCATGAAGAACGGAACAAAGTCTCGTGGAAATCAATATGTAAACTACGGATTTCTTCCTCAGCCAACTCGGGCGAAATGTGCAAGGCGTTGGATGAATGTACTGCGTTCTCTCCTCCATCGCATGGTCATGCCCCCCTTCCCGTTGGGTAACATGCAGCAGATATCTAAGCAACTTTGTTTGTGCAACATGCGTCGACGTCCGCCCTCCCATCCCTTCCCAAGGAATGATGAGAACAGGACTCTAAGGCCAGAGCGTGTTGTGATGTGAGGTATATTCAACAAGGCAGACGCTCCCACCCCCCTTGCGCCGCCCTCGAGAGTCTTGTACCTCAAGACAATGCGAAGTAAAATTACCAAAACAAATTCACCGAAACGCCAGGCCATTTTTGCCCCTCCCTCGCTTGCCCGAGTGTCAACGGACAATGTGATTCCCTTTTCCTCCTCCCTCCCTCCGTCCAATGTACATTCGCGCCCTCTGAATTATGGTAACCATTCCTCCCCCTCCCTCCCCCTCTTGTTAATTCAGAAACGAGCCATGGGCGACTCGAAAGGCAACGCGAAAAAAAACGCAGAAAGGCCAGTGCCGGTGGCTCTCCTCTATACAGACGACGATGGACGGGTATCCAGGTGGGGTGTGGCGGTGTAGTTGTATGTTGTGTGTCTATCGTCTAGGAAAGGCCGCCGGAAGAAACGAGGAGGGGGCTGCTGAGAAAATGGCGAGTGGTGAATGGTGGTTTAGATGATCGAACGTGTCCTAACCAGCTCCTAGGTTGACATTCTTCCTCGGCCACGCTTCGCGGTCGGAGGAATCTTCCTCTTGGTGCCCTCCCGGGGGTTGGTGGCAACGTTCTATGATGCCGTGGCCGTCCCCAGGTGACTCTTGCGCTGCGGTGTTGACCGTGAAGGGAGGGTCGATGGGATGTCTTCATCGTCGGAGGAATCGGACGAGTCGTCAACGCTGATAGGCGCAGTCGCCTCTTTGGCATGACCGTTGGTCGCAGGCTCATGGATTTGCACCCGTGCGCCCGACTGCTCGTACACCTTGGTAGGCTGTGGTGGCATGGTGGGATCATGGAGCTCGGCGGTGGCCGAGGAGCCTGCAAGACCGCCACCAAGCTCTGTCGCCGACAAGAGCTTTCGAGTTGGCGTTGTCTCATCAACACCGTTGGAGGGGGTGCGATACTCGCCAGTGTTGTCGAGTCGGCGCCGTTTGGCGTCGTGCTCCTGCCAGATGCTGTTGGCTCGCGGCGTATTAGCGGCCGTCCATCCGCTGCCGGCTGCCGGCTTCGGGGCGGTAGGTTGCTTCGGTCTGGGCGCCGAGGAGGCCGGCTCCACGCCAGATGCGCTCACAAAAGACCGTTCGTGCTCCCTCTCCTGTCGCTTGATGCCGAGACGCTCCCGCTCTGCCGCGATTTCGGCCTTGGTTCGCCGTTCCCGGAGGCGGACGCCATACTTCTTCCGGATCATCGACTGCTTGGTCCCGAAGCTGTTCCGAAGGCCCTCGACTTTTGCACGGCGTTCCTTCTCGTCGGCAATGAGCTCCGCCTCTTGAAACCTCGGGGCGTACTTGGCCTCGGCTTCCTGGAGTTCTTCGTTCATCGCGTCAAGCTTGTCTTGGGTCAAGTGCGCATAAGGGTCGGAGGGGATTGGAGACCCAGAAGGAGTCCCAGCAGCGGCGACGGTAGCGGCGCGTCTGGGAAGGGACTGGGATTGAGTCGGTGTTGGCTGGGTCGGGGTTGGCCGGGAGTGAGAAGGTACGTAGCCGTTCGCAACGGGGGTCTGGGTGACCGGACGTGCCTTTGTGCTGCAGACTTTGGATTCTGTGTGGTGCGCGAGATCTTCGATTCTGTCGAAACCCTGCCCGCAAGGGGCGCACAGGTGGGCGAAGCCCCTGCTGGTAGGAGGAGCAATACTGCAGACTTTCTTCTGGTTATGCTATGGACAGTTAGCTCAGCGCATTCCATTTTGTAGGGTTGCTTACATAGTCGAAGGCAGCCTGGTATGGGAAGGTACGGAAACACAGCCCGCACTGAAGGTGAGATGTTGGTCCTTGAGGAGGCGGGTTGGACCGTAGTTGGGCGGTCACCGGGACAGAAGTGGCCGGTGCACCCGGGAATGCTTCCTGGACGACCACGCGCTCATGTCGATCTTCCAGAATGACCCTGTCGCTGCCATCGTAGCCCAGTCTCTCGGCCGTTGCCAGGGCGTTGACGAGTGGCTTGGCCTCGATAGTGAGAAGACGCTTGGCCAGACATTTGTCCAGGAAGCTGTCGCTGACTTTCTCCAGCAGAATGTCCGAGACAGAGTCGAGATCAACAGCCGTGAAGTGCTTGATCAGCTCCTCTGCGGATTCGGTAACCATCTTGCGGCCAAAGTCTCTAACGGCCCGCTGGGTTATAGAGGAAGTGGCGTGGTGGATGGAGGCGTTGAGCTGCGCAAGTCAGAAGGAGAACGTTGGGGTTGGTGTTGGATGAGAAGGAACATGTAGAGTTTAATGGGAAGGTAAAGAGTAAGGGAGGAAAAGGAAAATTTGAGAAGGTCACAAGATTTGGTGCTGGAAGGTGGGTGAAAATGAGGTTGAAAATGTGAGGAGGGAGTTGGTTGTCACGATTGCGGAAGTTAAAGAGACCAGAGATTTCCCCCGATGCGACCTCTCAGACGCGGTCGTGGAGGGCAAACGGGATCACAAGATTTCGCGGCTCTCAAAATACGGGGGCAAAGACGGAAGTGAGATGAGATGAAGGAAACATCGGCTTACAATAAAGGCTTGGTGAAACTCGGAGCCCAAAAGACACTTTTGCCAGTTGTCACGAATGGTGCGGCGGACGGCCTCGGGTAAGCTCTGATGGACAGCAAAGGTGAGGCGCGTGCAGTCGTCGACAAACTTGGTGTTGGTGCGAGCATAGTCCTGCAGCGGCGATGGGAAGCCGGCGGGCGGGGGCGGCGCCGTTTGGCTTGCCCGTCGCGGCGGATCCATGATAGGAGGCTTGGAGACGACCTGATGCACCGGCGTCGTGTGGCCCCCGGAGGTGTGGAAGATGGGCGGCGGCGCGACGTGCGCGGCTAGGTGGAGGGATATGGGAGGGAGCGATGGCAGCGACGGCAGCAGCGTCGGTTTGGATGAATAGACAATCGGTGGCGGCTGGTGGTGGTGGGATTGATGGTGTGGCGTCGTGGGTTGTTGGTGTTGGTGTTGGTGTTGGTTGTGGTTGTGGTTGAGGATGTGGTTGTGCAAAGAAGGGTGCGCGTGTGCAGGTGGTGGATGCGAATTCGCGGGCTGTGGTGGGTTTTGGTGCGGCGGCTGCTGCAGGTGCTGTTGCTGGTGCTGGTGCTGTTGCTGAAGGGCAGTTGGGAGTGGGGCAATCGCTGGGGGCTGGTGGGATGCCCGGGGAGGAGGATGGTAGCCACCTGACTGCCCAAACTGAACTCCAGCTGTTTGGTGCTGCGGTGTTTGATGCTGCTGCTGCTGCTGGTGGTGGGTCGGAGTGACTACAGGTGGCAGATGAACAGACGAAAGTTGAGGTGAGGGCTGGTTCGACAGCTTTCCAGCCAAGGGATGGGGATGGCCGCCGGCTTCATACTGGACCGTGATGGGATCTCGCCATCGGAGGTGGTCCTGCCCCTGTGCCTTTGCGTGTGTGGCAGCATTATGCTGATGTGCAGCGGCATTGACAGCAGCATTGGCCGCCGCCTGGAGACTGGCGCCGGCGATATGCGCCAGAGGCAGAGGCAGCCGCGGCGGGTGTAGAGACGGCGTCGACGGCTGGGATGCGGAATGAGGGGTGCCGGACCGCGGTCCGGGGCTTGCCACCGCTGGCGGCGACGGCGACGGCTGCTGCTGCGGCTGCTCCGACTGCTGAACCGTCGGCGGTGCGGCGCCATTCAACCGGGGGGCACCGGTACCTGTGGCTGTAACCGGAGACACTGGCGGCAGCTTGATCTCGGGACTTGGCTCGTCCTGGTGGTGATGATATTGCTGCTGCTCCGGTGCTGTGACTGTCTGTGCCGAATAGGGGGGATGCGCCATCCCCGACTGCTGAACCCCCTCCATCTCCATGGTTTTGCGTCTCTTTGTCTTGTCCAGGGCTGGCGAGGGCGTGTCTCATGAATCGAGAATTGGAGATACCTGCAGGTATGGTGGGCTGGGCTGGGCTGGGCACCGCGTCCATGGAAGGACTGGCGGGACCTGACGACGCGCTGGTGGTCGGCTCCGTGTCAAGGCGCTTGGAAAAGGGAGCAGCAAACACGGGAGGGAGGGCTCTGCCGAATAATAGGGGATTGTAGGAAGTTGCCGTACCAGATGGACATTTGATGCTCAGGGGAACATGGGAGCAGAGGAGAAAACGTATGCACAATTCCGAGGAGCGCCAAGCCCACTCAGCACTGTGACTTCTCACACGCAAACCTCGGGACCTTGCTGGAGCTCGTAAATAATTGGTATGAGCCCGTCAGGGGTCGAGGGAGCGCCACAGCCCCGGGTACCTTCTTTTTTTACCCCAAACGGAAACAAAACTTTTTCTGCACTGCGCTACGCTTCGGTTAGGGGGAGTGTGCGGTCATGGGTAATAAAACATGAGCATGCCTCATTAAAGTACGACCACTGATCCGGTTAGCTTCCGTGATATATATTTGCCATGTAGCCCAAAGGCGCGACCTCACGACGACGACGAGATTGGGATCCGATGTGCGGTCCGACTGTTCACTCAATATCAATCTCCCCGTCCCCCCAACAAGGGGTTCGCACCTTTTCCTTCTCGACACCGAGACGCGTCCCTACCTGCCCATCCACGTAATGCCTCCCAGCCCACCCAGGCAGGTGTGACAGCCCGGCACTTGAGAGCTCCGGACTGTCACCATCAATCCGATCACCGCCGATCATGTTGCTTTGCATCCCCTGCCGCCGCCAACATCACCTTCTCCACATGGGACTCATCTAGATCGCCTCGGCACTCGCGGTGGCAGTACCGACGAACCCACTCGGTCCCCAGTTCCAACCGCGGCCATCCACTTGAACCACCAACCTCCATCCAGACCATCACCAACACGGCAGTGGCACTCATTGCCGCGCTCGCGCCCATCCCCAACTCCAACCCAGCCCAACCGGCGCCAGCACTTCCCACGTCCCACCAGGATCGACATAGCATAGCCGTGTCTCAAGGAACGCTGAAACACATTGCTGCTAAATTGTCACATCTCACCTCCATGCACCGTACCTCTATAGATGTAGGTAGTCGGTAAGCACCCGTTACCCTTACTTTGGGCATCTCGGGTACGGCGTCCCATTCGCCAACGACAGCAAGCGACCCGGCATAGCATTGTCGCCAAACTGGCTGGAACAGGAAGGTGGATGGGTATTCTACGTCTGCGGGTTTGGGTTATACCCGGATATATATCTGTATATCTTATTATTAGACGACCACCTCCCTCTCTCTCTGCTGGTACCTCGGGTTCCGATATGCGACGGCCTTTGCTTCTTTCTTGGCCAGCCGGCCCCCTTTGTTCGGCAAGGCGGAGGGCATCATCCAGTCGTCGTCATCACAGCGTGGCTGGGAATATATTTTCCTCCTGCTGCTTGCCGACGGACAGGACCTTTCCCCCTGCCTTGATATCAGCTCCCGCTGCGTACCTACCCAAATTGCCTCTCTCGGCCGAACGCACGAGAACGGGACGGGAATAAGGACGGGATAGTAGCATGTCCCCAAGCTCGTCAGGGTAATAAACAACACAGCACATAAGACGGGTAGATATGTGCGTATGTCAAGAAACCACCACACCTACTTCGTGGCATCCGCCCTCTTCAAGCGTCATCATGTTTGATAGCATCCGGATAAATGCAGGGACCCAGCCATCCCGTCTGCTATTCGAATGGGAATACGTAGCAGGTAGGCAGGCATCCGTCGGGTCCGTCATCCGTCCGAGAGGGGACTCCCCATCGTGCCGGCAGAGACGCACCAAGGTACCGATGACGGGGAAGAAGAAAAAAGGAGGCGTAAGGAATATCCACAGCGACGTAAATCTCATGTACACATCCATACACGGTGACACTAGGTACGCTTCCCTCTCCCCGTCGTAAAAAGAATTCGCCTGATCTGGACTCAAGAAACAAAAGACCCAACCGAGTCCCGAACAACCCTTTGCGACCTTCCTAAAGTTGACGTCAAACCATCCCCCGTGCATGGGCACGGTACCATCCGGCCCCACAAATCGTTAAACACACGCTCGTGGGAATAAAACGCAACGTATACAACGCCAGGTCATTGGCCGGAGAACCCCGCAGGAGAGGAAGAAAAAAATCGACAAGCAAAAGAGCCGCCCAGCCAGCCATGCCTTCTGAGAAATCAGACCTTCTCCCCGATGCAAGCCAGCATCAGCCGCTCATAGTCGCCGCTCGTCTCGCCCTTGATGCGGTTCGCCAGGAGCTTGGAGTAGCGCTTCCGGTACGCGGCAACCACGTTGGCCATGTTGGTCTGGTCCCAGTGCGCGCGGACGACGCGGCTGACGAGCAGGTGGTCCTTGGTCCCCATGCCGGCCATGGCGTCCTCGAGGAGCTGCGCCTGGTGCATGTACTTGTCGAGACCCCGGCGGAGTTGGAAGAGGAGCGCGTCCTCCATGTGACCGGAGAATTCCTAGGGGTTGGGGTTAGTCTTTGTGGGGAGTTGTGGAGGAGCAGGGGGGGCATACCTTGCGAAGAACCTCTTCCAGACTGCGTGCGTACTTTTGCTGATACGTGTAGGCGATGGCGCGGATCTGGTTGTCGTTGCGCAGGCTGAGGATGGAGCAGACCTTGATCTCGTCGGTGCCCATCTTGGCCTCGGTGGCCGTGTAGAGGTCGCTGACATCGCGGTCAATGTCGGCCTGGTTGACCGGCACCGAGTCCTCGGCGCGCTGCGCCGACAGCACAATCATAAAGTGGCGCTCCGTCTTCAGGCTGAGGTCGCCGCGCACGTCGTCCTCGAGTCGCCGGCGGAAGACGCGCATGTACTCGCTCTTGATGGCGTTGATGTCGGCGTTGGATCGTCCGAGCAGAACGTCATCGAGAACCGCCTCCTTGGTGCCCGCCCCGCTCATGGCATCGCGCAGCAGGTGCACGTCATGGCCGAGGGGCCCGCGTACGAGGGCGAGGAGCCCCTTCTCCAGCCAACCGCCCGTCTCGCTCTTGATGTCGGCCTCGAGGTTGCGCCGGTGGATGCGCGAGAAGGCGTCGCGGATCGCAGCCATCTGCAGGGGGTCCTTGGTGGCCAGGACGCGGATCAGCGTCTTCTCGTCGGTGCCGAAGCCCTTCATGGCCGACCGGAGGGCGTTGGCGTCGGCATCAGCGTTCCACTGGATGATCTGCGGGGGGCCATAGCCCGGGGAAGGAGGGGTGGGGGGGTAGTGCCCCGTTTGAGGAGGGGGGTAGCCGGGATACGCCTGGGCCGGCGGCTGCCCGTATGGAGGTTGCTGCTGGCCGTATGGCGCTGGGGGGTAGGGGCCCGCGGGCGGTGTCGCGCCATATGGTTGCTGGGGCGGCGCACCGTACGGGGGCTGCTGTGGCGGTGGATATTGCTGTTGACCCGGGGGCGGCCCGGGAGGCGGGGCGCCGTAGGGACTCGGGGATGGTGCACCGTAGGGACTCGGAGCCGGTGCGCCATATGGACTCGGGGCCGGTGCCCCGTACGGGGCCGGGGCGCCATAAGGCTGTGGCGGCGGAGGCTGACCGTACCCTTGGGGAGGAGGGGGTTGCTGGTAGGCGCCGTACTGACCCTGTGGGGGTGGCGCGCCGTAGGGAGGCTGTTGGGGTGGTGCGCCGGGGGGCGGGTAGTAGCCACCTTGCTGAGGAGGAGGTTCTGTTGCGCCATCTGTTAGCAGGTGGACTGGCGCCCTGCCGTTCCGCGACAGGTCGCGACAGGTCACAGGTCATGACTCACGGCCGTAAGGCGGGTATCCTGGGTAAGACATGGTAGGCGACTGGTTGTCAAACACCAAGGACCAGGCGATTTGATGGTGGTGCTGCGATTAGGTATCGAGGAGCAGAAGGACCGAGAGCAGACGACGGGCTGCGGCCTGCAAAGAAAGACTGCCTGCTGCTGCTGCTGCTGCTGCTGCTGCTGCTGCTGCTGTGGGTGCGAGCTCTGGTGGAGCGGGGGAGGGGTTCGGATCCCTTGGCGGATAACGTCACTGCTCGGTCCGAGGTGAACTGCCCGTTTGGTGATGCGACTTTCTCACCTGAACCAACACTCGACTTGACGCGAGAGGAGATGAAAAAGGAGATGGGAGCTGCGCCATTGCCTGATTGCTGTCTCTCCCCCTTTATACTTTGCACCTCATCCCGAAGCCAAAGGCCTTCCTTCCGCTCCATCGCCTAATGTTCGCCGTGCGTCGAATGGGTGGCTGAGTCCAGCGCCAACAGCCGATTGACCCGGTTCTGGGTGCCGCGCCTCAATCGCCTGCGCAGGACGACGGCCTGGTCTCAAATGTTTTCCCGTGACCAGCGGAGGCAGCCCATCAACCTCAAGACCGGCCGGCTCCAAAACGCTCAAGTCGGTGGCGCTCGCTCGGGCAACTGGAGCCTGGACACTCCATCCCTTGTTGATGGCCGAGTGGACGTGTACGGATGCATCAGGCACCAAGGCTCACATCCACAGCAGTCTGCAGGTTTCCGAAGACAGCACCAGTCTGGTCAAGTGGTCGCTGGTCAAGCTGTCATGGCTGTCTTGCCGTCCAAGCGAAAAAGGTCTTTCCCGCCGGCGTGGGACAGAGGTTGGAGATGGATCAACCGACCGTCGTTGCACCGCTGCGGCTGAGTGTCGTGGTGCAGCAACTTGGGTGGCTGGGGGAAATTGTCCAGAGTTGCTTGGCGGGTGGCGGCCGGCGCCGGTTGGCTGGCAGTGGGGCCAACCACCCGGATTTCGGGAGCCGAAACAAACCCCCCTTTTTGTCCCGTGTCCCGCGTCCGCCCCCGGCCCCCGCTCCCGCTCCCGTTCCGACGCCGGGACGGCCAGCCACTCGCATTTCGGCTCGTTTGGGTGCTAGATAAGGTTGGGCGATCCATCCTCCGGTTTGGCAAGCAATTCCACATTCTCTCCCATTCCCCACGACAAAGACCCTGATTTGGAACTTTGCAGGATACACACTACCGGGTGGAAACGGCAATTCTCTCCTGGTTGCAGCATCACCTTTCACAGCCCCCCACCTCCCGACGTCGTTTGCTTGCTGTTTACTCCGTATTCACAATTGCCTCGGCCCTCCACGATGCGTTTCCATTGCACAGGCCATGTTCTCATGGTAATATCCGCTCTTGTTGCTCCGTGCCAGACCCTTCCCCTCGAACATGAAGGGTCCAGGCAACGACCACCACAGGTCTTGGCCCCTCGGGCAACATACTCCGTCGTTCCCATCAACGGTGCCATCGGCTCCGGGAACTCCGTCGGCTCGGCTAGCACGGGGGCCGTAACGTCGACAAGAGTTGCCGGACCCCTATCAAGTCCCACAACAGTCTCGATTGTCAACATTGAGCCATTAACCAGCACCCGAGCCGTCCACGTTCAGCCGACGACGACGTCAACAGCGGCAACAGGATCGACAGCGATAGGCTCACAAGCAACGTCATTGTCGTCGCCACTGTCCACGCCGCTGCCGCCCACGGGGGGCCCAACGCCGCCGCCGCCGCCCGCAGGCCCTGCTCGCACTCCTTGGGCCACGACCGCCCTCCCGCCTGCCACGACAACCGCCCCTCCAGCTTCTTCTACCAGTGGCACGTTTGACGATGGAATGTGGCACACGAGCTACCCTCCATGGACCGGGACGAAGCTCGCACGTCGAATTTCGCGCCCCCGACTCTGGTAACGAATGACGAAGTCTCCGAGGCGTCGATTGGGTGCCCGCTGGCTTGTCCGCCGACGTGCGGACGGATTACGAGATTCTGCAGGAGGTAATGACCAGTCAGGTGCGACGGGTCCCCTAAATCGAATGGGCCTGCTCGCCGACGTTGACCAAGAGCTGGAAGACGCCGCCGACGGGAAGCATTCTGTCATACTGACCGTCTTGTCGAGGGCACCGTGTCAAGCTGAGACATGCAGGATATAGATGTGCATACCAATAGCACCGACAATCTAGAACATATCTTCCTCGGACTCCACCTCTCATCTGCCAACACGCCAGCCCGTGATGACCTCGAGCGTCGGCACAATTGACCCAGGTACGCCATCGGGGATCTAGATCATGCAACAGAACGAGTTGGGTTGCGGGCTTGCTGCGGGGACCAATCCGGCCATGCGCACCACGAGGCCGATTGATGTCGGCCATGCATGACACTTTTCTGACGGCTCCCACATGCAGCATGTGGCATTGAGGCGTCCGTCGCCAATGGGATTTTGGCATCACATTTCCAAGGATGCGCATGTCTGAGAAAAAAGGAGGAGCAAAAACATGAGAAAGCGGTGATGCGCCCCGGGCTTGCAGGAGGAGATCGTGTTTGCTGCCGACATGTGCAAAAGCAAGAGCACTTGCACGAGGCAGGGCGCTTGGAAAGGAAAGAAAAGCCCATGCCTCTGCCTCGTCCTCGTGGAATGCACCTGGATTCCGCGGAGACGGGTACTCGCACAGTATGGCCAGTACCTATGGCCCTCGGTGTATTTCGTGCTTGCTGAGTTTGCACTTGCCAATGGTCCAGCCTCCCTCCAGGCAAGCGGGGGCGTCATCGGTTTGATGGCCTCTCGAGTGTCGAGGCAAGATCGGCCGGCCCCCTTTGCAGACACAGGAAGGCACTCCCGAGTCCCGTCCAGATTTTCGTCCACTCACCGTCCAGTCTCTGTCCAGTCTCTGTCCAGCCCCATCGTCTGCGATACGCCTCGCCCTTCCACCCGCGCACCACTGATCTGCCCACTCATCCTCGATGGTGGGAAAAAGGCACACGACAAGAGCCGTCATGGCTGCCCTCTCCGTCCAATCTCTCGAGCGCCTGGTGTCCACAGCGTGTCGACGGCATAAATATAGCACGACAGGCTACCTCTTGGACGTCGTCATTCATCCCACTATTTTCCTCGAGACGACGTTACCCATCGCCATCCTGAAACGGGCGTCCGATGACGGCGGAGGCGTCTGAGATTTCGAGATCCGGCACCCCCCCATGCGGCTCCCCCCTCCGACGGTCACCCTTGCAGCCCCAGGTCCTCCCGGGCACGGTCCGGGCAACTTTAGACGAACCGGACCCGAGGGTGCGAATCGGTTACGCCGCTCACCGTTGGTGCCCATCGCCCGCCGACCCAAGTACATGCGGCGGACCCAAGACGACTCACACTGTCTCGCACGCAACTGCGATGGCGCCCGAGACAGCCATGGCAACTCCTGTGGGGAATCCGCCGGCTGGGCCAAGGTCCGGCTCTGAAGCTAAAGATGGAGAAAGATGACGAGCCAAGCTTCGGCCAGCCTCGAGTATAATAACACCGTCCAGCACTCCGACCACCATCACCACCCTCAACACCATCAAGCCTTACCATCTTCATCCCACACTCTCACCACCTCGGCCTCGGAAGCCTCAACACGACTCCAACCCTCCCCATACTCTCGACAACATGGCGTCTCTTCTACGCCCCATCATTCCAGCCCGCCGGTTTCCCATGGTGGGCAGATGCCTCATGAGCACCGTAGCACACAGTCCCGCCGCCCTGGGGCTGGCAATGCCCCCTTGGTTTGGCGCCACACCAGCCCACAGCTCCCGTCCCGCCGCTCCGGCACCCCCTCTCCGCCCCAAGACCGATGGCGCTCTTGACAGCTCCATGCCGCCGGGCTTCACGGCTCATGTGGCGCACCTTGACACCTTCAAGCTGCCGGAGCGTGTCACAGGCACCGCCGGTGACCGGGCCATGGGCAAGGCCCTGGTGGACGCCTGGCGCCGAGACGGAATCGTCCAGATTGCCATGAACGACAACCACCGACAACTGTGGAAGAACGCCCGAGCAGCCAGCCAACGCTTCTTCAAGAGGCCCCACCATGAGAAGGCAAAGTGCGTCGACGCCCAGAGCTACGCTGGCTACATTGCCTCGGGGGAAGAGATTACGGATGGCATCGCCGATTACTCGGAGATCTTCACCATCACCAAGGACCTGGGCCCGACCGACTACCGAGTCCGCGCAAAGTGGCCCTGCCATGGCCCCTGCCCGTGGCCCGACTCCGGCATGAAGGAGGCGATGACTCTCTACAACGAGGCGCTGGGACGCGAGGGCGAGAGGCTGCTCCAACTCATCGAGATGGGTCTGAATGTCGCCCCTGAATCTCTGACACGCTACACCCGCGACGGTTGGCACCATACCAGAGTCCTCCGGTAAGCCGCCCCCATTCCGGTGATACGTTACTCTGCCTGAGCTGTGTCTCACATTTTTGTGCCTTTAGATTTCCTCCGCGCAATGGTACTAACGGCAAGGGGAAGGCGGGTCGCGGCATTGGCTCGCATACCGACTACGGCCTGCTGGTCATTGCCGCTCAGGACGAAGTTGGAGGTCTCTTTGTCCGCCGTCCCAACAAGGAGGAGAAGTTTGCCAACTGGAAGGCTAGTGCGGCGGGTCTGAAGGAGGACGCCAATGACTGGCTCTACGTCCCTCCTGTTGAGGGAGTTCACACTGTGATTCTCGGTACGTGTCATCGACGATCCCAGACATCTGCAGCTGCTAACAAGAGTTCAGGCGATATGATGCAGTACCTCACCAACAACTACCTCACCGCCACACCCCACAAGGTGGGCTTGAACACCCGCGAGCGATTCTCCTACGCCTACTTCCACGAGCCCAGCTTCCAAGCTGTCATCAAGCCCCTCGAGGAAGGCTGCGGCGGCCTGAGGGCCGACACCGAAAAGGAAGACGAGGGCATTCACTACGGCAAGCACTTTACCAACATGTTTGTCCGCAACTACCCCGATCGCATTACCACGAATCAACTCATGGCCGAGGATCGCTACGGCATGCTCGACGACGAGGAGCTCCGCACCATGGGCACCTCCCCCACATCGTTCTAGGTGGTGTCTGATTCAGTTGGCTTACACGGCATGGCAACGGCGTTATCTGCGGCATTTCCACGGTGGGGGAGGAGAGGGGGTCTGAGGCGCTTGATGATTGCGGTTGCACACGAATGATACCAATGTCCCCTGCCCGTTTTACACGGAGGCTACGAGCGGAGAGCACTATACCCACTTAATTGACTGACACTTGATTCCAACTATCTTGGTTGAAGTGAGACGCGTCTTTCCAGACAGCTGGGACTCGCCTGTGGTGTGTGTGTGTCTTGACCCGACGAGCTTGCATGTGATAGCGGCAGTGCCAAAGTGCCTGTCCGTCTGTCTGTCTGTCTGTCATGCATGTCTGGGACGTACGCCGACGTGACACTCGAGGACCTCGCCGCTTATCTGAGACAGGAGGAGGTCAAGCTCACAATGGTGAGGGGGGAGGAGGGATTGGTGTGTAACCGGTACTTCAGAATCTGCACCTGCAGGCTGCCAGCCAGCAGGATGAGGAGGCTCGACTACGGTCTGGCTAGTCACGGTGTTTTGTCTTTGAGGGCAGATCGGGGTATGCTGTCAGTTGAGACGGAAAGCTATCACCACCGCCGCCGCCGCCGCCAACCTGGGCAAGAATGCCGTTGCAGGAGGAGGGGAAGATGGAGTGGCGGTGTGAAAGAATCCGGTCGGGCGGTCGTGTCGCCGAGCTGATGAGGGGAGGGAGGGGTTTGCAGGATGCTGGGGAAGTTTGCAAGACAGACAGGCAGACATGCTCGACATGCCAGACAAACAGGCGGACTGTGGGGTATCCCTGCGACGCGTGCATGAGGAGGGCGGGGGGGAGTCGTCGATCCAGATGGATCGGTAGGTGCCCCGGAGATGTAAGTGATGTCGGGCCGAGGGTGGGTTGAGGACGGGAAGGAGGGGGAGGTGGGTAAGGTCAGAGAATGGGAAGTGGGCGGGGGAAATAGTTCAGGGAGGTACACGAGGTCGACTACCTGGCATCGCCAATGTAAGCCTAAGTCACTGCGTCCACGAAATGAACTCGTTCGGCCGATAAATCTCCAAGTCCCCTCCGTCCGGGACGGAGCGGGGCAGACGGACGGTGGCTTGGCGCCTCCAACATCCGGCCCCACCCACCTCATCCCGTCCCGGCCCGGGCCGGAGGGACCCACCTCATCCCGACCGACCGACCGACACCGGACCCCCCCCTCACCCCCACCACTCCCCCAAATGAGCCACCGCTTAACACCTGAGACAACCGTTCCACAGCTTTGAACACCCCCAAGAGGAGAGGAGCAAGGTTCACCGAACCACCGAGCACAAATCGTGTTTTGCTTCAGACAACACACACATCAAATCTCTGGGCGGGTGGGTCAAGAGTCAGGGGTACGGTCGAAGTGCTGGCCCGCTGGGTAAGGTGGGTAGGTAACTCACTTTCCACCCATACCTTTCTCACTCGCTCGCTCGCTACCAAGCTGTTCTCACAACGCACACAGACGACTCAGAATAGATATGAGACTCCCTCCTCCACCCCCCCTCAACAGTGAGTGCACAGCATGCTGGGAAACTCCAACCGATCCTCCCACCCCCCTCACCACCCAAGACATACATGTATGTCTCTCTTCCCCAGACTCTCTCCCAGATTCTCGGACGAGGCACGGACGGACGCGGAGGAGCAGCGCGGAGATAACTCTGCCTCCTCCCCCCCTCCTCACTCTCGGTTATTGGAAGGGGTCATTCCGACGACGACACCGCCGGTCGACCGCGGTTTTAGATGAGCGACACTCACCGGTGAGATCGTCGGACGTCCGTCAAGTCAGCCTTGTTGCTCCGCTCCGCTGGATAGGATTAGATCGGTTTGGTACAGATCTGGTGCTCGGTTACGAGTGAAGAACCGAGCCTCGCGTCTTGATGGGTAGGTAGTAGTTCAAGGTTATGTCCGGGGCCGAGGGCAAATGTCTTGCGTGCGTGCCGATTGATGGTTTGTCGTGTGTTGCTCGGATGTTGCTGCTGTACGGACTGCGGCAGATGATGATTGAACTGGGCGGGATTGGATTGCTATGTGTCTATCCATAGAAAAAAAAAGAAAAGGTTGTTGCCGGATAGGCTGCTGAAGATGCAAGGAAATGTTACAAAGAGTGTGTTGACGCCCCCCCTTGTCGACGCCCCATCGCCGGTCCTCGTCGTGTACCATCATTACATTACCACTTCGTCCCGTATCCTACACCCCAACCCATCCCAAGATTAGAATCCCATCGTGACACCCATCATATAAGCCCCTCCCTCACACAAGCCACTCTTGGGTTGCCACAAAGACATGATCAACCCCACGACTCCACCCCCCCTTCCGATGTGCCCCCCCGCCCACTGTCATCTTTCCCTCTCCACATACCCACCCCGCACCACTCCCATTTTCCTCCCCACCGTCCAACCTCCATTCCCAGTCACGCAAGCCGACAAACCTCCCAATCATGTCATCCTTCTGCTCCTTCTTCCCCTTGGCCGCGTCCTTCCACGTCTCGGGCGGCGGCATCTTCAGCCCCTTATCCCCCAGCTTCCCCAGCAACCGCCCATGAAGCGCCGTGTACTCGGCCTCGGGCCTCGTCCACGCACCGCCCATCCGCAAATGCGACCGCTTCAGCAGCTCCATGCACCACTCCGCCGTCCCGGCGAGTTGCTCCTTGTCATGGATGTATGCCTGGCCGCACCCGACGATGGGCTTCACCTTGGGGGCGTCCTCGCGCAGAACAGCCTCAATCTCTCGGAGGATCTGCTCGTGTACGCCCATGGCACGTTCGACGCGCTCATCGGCCGTGTACAGCGACGCGAGCATGTGGAACATGTCCACCGTGACGGGGTCGAGGACGCCGCGGCTGCGGCGCAGATTGTAGCACAGCGTCTCGGCGAGATCCAGCGCCGCCGGCAGACGGTTGGCGGCCGCGTGCGCGTGCACCATGAGACGGCCAATGGTGACCACGCGGTGGGCGTCCCATGTCTTTTGGACTTCGCGCGACTGCCAGAGCTTGAGGAGGAGGGACTGGTGGGGGTGTCAGTGGGCGTATTTTGGGGTTCAGGGGTAAAAGTGGGGCGGGGCATACCTCAAGAGTGGTGAAATCTTGCTGGCTTCCGAGGAGGCGGACGATGCCGCTCAGGTCCTCGAAACGGAGACGAACAAACTCGATCTTGTTGGCCTTGAAGATGTCAAGTGCCTCGGTTGTGATCTCCTTGGACAGCTTGAGGTACTCGGCGAGGAGCTTGGCATCGGTGGGCTTGGCAACGTCGATTCCGGCCATGAACTCGGCGAGCTTGTAAGCATATTGCACGCGATGAAGGTCATTGTAAAAGCCTTGACCGTGGGCAAAGTGAAAGGTGCACTTGGCGACCTCGAGGGCCTTATTGAACTCGGATTTCTCGAGGAGGGCCGCGACCTTGGCGTTCCCAGCCTTGCAAACGAGCGCGGCAAAGTCGACCTTGGCACGGTCGATGCTCAGGGAGGAGAGGACGGCGATGTAGAAGATGCGAGTGAACTCGTCGCTGGTCTTGATGAATGCCGAGTACTTGGCCTTGAAGACCTGGAACAGCCTCTTGTCCAAAACGATGACCATCTGCTCCATTCTCTGCTCGGCCCAGAATGCTCGAAGCTTGGCGCCGTACTCGAGAACGATTTCGATGCTGGTCTCCGTCTCCATGATGTTCTTGTATTGCTCGTACAAGGAGATCTCGAGCAGAATGCACGCCATCAGCTCCGAGTACGTCAAGACAACCTTCTCCACAAGGCACTTCTCGAACGCCACCAGGAAGACAAAGGCAACACGGCTGCTGATGGACACATCAAGCTTGATGACAAGGTCCGTGCTGATCGCAAAATCCTTGCCAAAGATGGTGAGATGGCGGAAGTACTGCACCAGCTTGACGCCGTGCTGAACGAGACCGGCGTTGATGTAAATGACGGCGAGGGTGGCTGCAGCCTGGTACAGGTCCATGGAGCCGCAGCCCGACGTGAAGATGCTGACAAAGGCGATTTGAAGCAGCTCAACGATCTTGACGTGCGACTCCTTGCCCAGCTTCTGGTACAGGATGATGATGTCTTTGAGCTTGAAGAGTGTCTTTTGATGCCAGCACCCAAACTCAATCTTGAGCTGAGCGTAGGCCTCGAGGCAGAGGAAGAGGGCGCGCTCAATGGTCGTGGTGGTCGAGGTCCCTCCAGAGGTGATGATGGTGACGTAAATCCTGGAGAGTCGCTTCTTGACAGTCGTGATGGTCGTTTCTGCGACAGTCGTGGTGGTCGTCTTGGTCGTGGTGGTGCGTGTGATGACTTCTTCATAGATCGTGACGGCTTCGTGGTGATGCTCCTCGATCCTCTCGCATATCATGGCGAGCGCGATCATCGCCAGCAACACAATCTCGGCGGACACGCCGAAAACCACCGTGACCGTCTCGCGGTACTTGACCGAGATCTCGTAGAGGACAGAGAGCTTGACCTTGGCGTGAAACTCGAGTACGTAAATATACTTTGCGTAGATCAACTGAATGACCTCGACGGTGAAGACGCACTCGGTGTGGTGGTGAACAAACGTCTCCCACAGCAGTGAGCAGATGTGCTGGAGTTCCACCCAGCTCTGTCGCTCGTAGTAGTACGTGACGAGGATCACGGCGGCCTTGAAGGCGTTGCGATGGCAGTGCTTCCGGTCCGCGTTGAGAATCTTGACAATCTCAATGTAGTAACCATAGGCGTCGGCCCGCCCCAAGAGCTGGCAATGCGCGGCCAAGGCGTAGAGGATCTTGATCGTGAGCTTGTGGGATGCGCCGAGATGTTTGCGGTATCTCGCGAGCAGCTCCAGGTAGATCTCAATGACGCGCTCATGTCGATGGTGCTCCTCGTAAAATGCGATGAGTACGAGCAGGGCCTCCTCAATCCTGACATCCGTGATCTCCAGCGAGGCCAGACACGCGTAGTATATCCGGAGATAGATGCGCTCAGCCTTCTCAAAGTGCCGCTGGCGGTGATAGCAGATGGCCAGGCGCGTGGCCACCAGGATGCACTCGGAGACAAAATGCTCAGAAAGCTTGATGTCCACCTCGACAGTCAGGATGGCCTTCCAGGTGATCTCGAGCGACCTCGTGATGGTGACCTCCGCCTGCGTCCAGTTGCCCAGCTTGATGTAGAGATTCACCAGCGCGAGGCAGGACTTGAAGAAGACAAGATCGACCGTGCTCTTTTTGCATCTGGTGAAATGCGTCTCAAAGATTTCCCGGACAACGGTCTCGGTGATCTCGGTGACGGTCGTGGTGGTCGTCTTGGTTGTGACCGTGGTCTCCGTGATCTCTTCGACCACCTCCGTGATGAGGACCGTGGTCTTGAGGGCGTCCTCGTCGGTGACTGTGCCCTTGAACTTGAACCAGCCCCAGACCTTGGTGAAGATGGAGATGGCAATCTGCAGAAGCCCAAATGCCCTGAATAAGACACCCATCTCGCGAATGAGGACGATAATGGTCTTCTCCTCAAAGCTGTGATGCTCGTACTCGGCCCAGAGGCAAATGAGAATGACCGTGGCCTCTTCAACACGGTTCCTCCGCTTCAGAAAGCGGATAAATTCGAGAGCAATCGTGATCTTGGTGAGGTGCATCGTGATGGTCATCTCGAGGCGGCAAATCTCCGAGATCTGCCTCCAAAGGGTGATGTAGATCTTCTCGGCGAGAAACCACTCCTTCTGGGACTCGTAGAACATGGCAAGCTGGAGCAGAATGGAGACGCGTCGCTTGTCGTTGGGCTCGAACTCGTCCGCGGTCTCAAAGAAAAAGCCAGCGTATTCGTCAATCTCGCCCACGCAGCCCTCGCCCCTGAGAACAATGTCGAGGCCTCCGAGATGCTCCCGGAGCCGACCAGCCTCTGGAGAGTGCTTGCCGTCACGGCCAATGTAGATCTCGTAGAGGATCTTGAAGATGAGCGTTGCCCTGTACTCTTCCTTGATGTCGATGTACAGCTGGGCAAGCACCTTGTACCACTTGATGACGATGTCACTTGATTTGCCATGCCTGCCCTTGCATATCTCAATCATCAGAAGGATCATCTCCTCTCGGTAGGTAACAATCTCGGTGCGCGTCGTGATGGTGATGGTCTCGGTGTATTGCAGGAAATAGCTCGTGCAAGTCATGACGACGGCGTGAGAGCCCGAGAGGACAACCTTGCCGAGCGTTGCAGCCCTGTAGAAGTATCGAGCTCCAGTCACCAATGCCGCAGTGGTGACATGAATGCTTCCGAGTATTACCAGGTTCTGGAGGACGGAAATGTGTTTTTCGCCAAAGCAGGCCTCTCGGATCTTCAACGAGAACTCGTGCTTCCCAGCGAGCCGTGCCGCCGGAAACCCAAAGGACCAGGTCGCCCTCTCGAGAAGAGCAAAGTGGCAAGATGTGGGAAAGACTTCATGAAAGTCCTTGGTCAAAACGAGAGCCCCATCGTCTCCGCACAGGGTCGAGGCGCGGAAGTGACTCTGCCAATGCTTGACGGCGTAGTACAGCAACGCATTCGAGTGAAATGTCTCGTCGACAACATTGTCTCCGAGCAGCTCAAAGGAGACCTCGCAGTCAACCGGGAGTGTGAGCCTGGAGTAGAGGAGAAGTGCCAAGGTCAAGTGCTGGTGGGCTTCCCTGGCCGAGGGCAAGACCTTGCCCATGAGGCCTTGGAAATGCGTGCGAACGGCCTTGCCTTTAAAGCGTACGAGGCCAGACTCAATGACAACCAGGTCGCTGCACGTCGAGGCGATAAGCTTCGGCAGGTTGACATCAGGACCGAGTCGCCGGCCCTGAAGATTGAGACGCATCAGCTCCGACATCTCGGAAACGGTCAGGGCCCGGTCCGCGGCGAGCATGAAGGACAGCAACGTCTTGGTGGCGTCATTCTTGAAGGAAATGGCAGATTCGAGCGTCTTGAGAATGCCGTCGGTTGTGACCGTGCGAGCCGTGTTGAGGAATGCATCGGGAGATGTTTGCCTTGCCAGTAACCGCACGACGAGATAGGCGAAGATGAAGGATGCCTTTGCCTTTTGGACCAGGTCGTGCACGATCTTGTCCCTGCTTTCGCCCGACAGCTGCAAAAACGAGGAGTGCTTGGAGAAGTGTTGGCGGAAGTAGGCCCGGATGTCTGAGTGCAGATGTTGGGGGGTGATGGTGAAGTGACGACACCCGTCGCTCAAGTGGGAAATGGCCTTTGACAGGGTGATGACCCGGATGGTCCTGAACTTGGAGACACAGTCCCGCAGCGCCTTGTGGAACTGAAGAGGGGTTCTCTCGTCGACCAGCTCGTGGAAGGCATCGACGATGAGGACGAGGTTCACGCCACGGTCGTTGAGAGTTCGGAGTCCGGACTTCAAGGCAGCCCATAAAGCGTCCTCGAGCTTCGCAACGGCGTGGCTCTTGTTGTAGTCCTCGAAAGCGCGAGAAAGATGCTCGTAGAGGTTGACGTCACCGACATTCTTTTCCAGCAGCTGGGACAGAATGCACTTGAGGAATGCGAGTATGGTGCATTGGCTGGGGCAGTCGTAGGCTGTGGTTGTCAGGGAAAGAATACAACCACCGCGCTGCCATGAAAAACTTACGGAATGTGTAGACCAATGTCGACCATTGCGTGTGGTCGAGCGGGCGTTGGAGCCGCTCCTTGATCCAGCCTCCCAGAACTGTCTTGCCAGTTCCCGACTCGCCAGTGATGGTCAAAGCCTTGTCGTCGCTCCGGAGGAAATCGACCAGGGGAGACTTGAGCCATTCGCACGTGTCCTCTGTGCGTTTGACGCTTTCGGCGACCTTGTCATAGAACTCGCCCTTGAGCGAGCGGTTGTGCTTGAGATGTCGACGAATGGACCCCAAGCCGAGACCCGACTGTCGGTGTCCCAGCTTGAGAGACCAGACTCGAGAGGTAATATCGTCCCGTCTGTTCCAGATCTGGGCCATGGCATTGCCAAAGGTGGCCTCAAAGTCGATGGTGATAGATTCCCCCAACAAGAGTTTGCTGATCTCTCTGCGGTAGAAGGTGGCCACCTTTCCGACAAGGTCGACAACGTCGCAGTAGAGGTTGGCAACGACCACCTTGACCTCCCGAGACGAGCGAAAAATGTCGTGAATCTGGCTGACGTGGACAATCATGAGCGAGAGCTCGTAAAGAGCTTCAAAGGTGGGCGCGAGGGCCTGGGCTTGATGCGGGCCGATCTGCGTACAAGGTCAGCCATGGTCGTTCACAGTATGTTCCATCAATAACCTTCAACAAGAGCTGGGTGCTCCCCAGAGCCGTGACAGCTGCAGCGTTGGTGCCAGGGCAAAAAGCCTCGATATCAGCTCCAAACCTCCAAAGCTGGAGACCAAAGCACTGGGCTGCCCGAAGTACGCGGTCCCAGTCGCTCCCTCGCCGGGGCATGTGAATGAGGCGCTCCTCGGAGATGAATTCGAGGAAGGACTCGAGGTCCAGGGCCTCGAAGAAGGTGTCATTGTAGTCGCCGAGCTCGCATATGTGACCGCGGACAATCCTGGTGGTCTCGATCAGGCGGGTGACTTGGATTGATGAAGCGAGTGTCTGGCTGTGGGAGGTGGTCGATGTCGATGCCGAGTCGTCATCGTCGGCGTGCAAGGCCGTCTTGCCGGAGCTGACGCTGTCTGGGCTGCTGATGACGCTCACCGAGACACTGACGGCGTCGGACTTGGGGAGCTTCTTCGAGGACAGGCCTTTGGCCGACTCTTGCAGCCCGGCGCGGATGGTTTCCATGGCGGATCGAGAGGGGGTCCTGGTGGGAGTGTCGCTGGTGCCGTCCGAGAGAAGGGATGATGCCGAACTGCGCTTCCTGACCAAGAGACCCTTCCGCAGCCCGAGCATAGTCAAAAAGAAGGGAGGACAAGAAGGTAAAGGCGAGGTCTCCCAGGTCTATTACAGTCTTGCTCGTTCAGGTGGGTCGCGATATAAGGCAGCATGTCGAGTTCCAGACGCGTCTTCCCCTGGACCCCTGAGGCCCTGGGACTTTTATCGATCGCATTTCCATTTGCGGCTGTGGTGGTGAGGGCCAAGCTTCAGTGTCGAGTGCGCCGAGTGCCAGCCCAGGGCTGTGGCCATGTCTGCGGGACATCGGGGAGTCGGGGAGCGCGGGGGGAGGGGGAAAGCTCCAACTCTGGATTGTTTGTTAGCGCGAGACAAGATAACCCTGGCCTACAAATCTTCCTACCTGTTCATATGGCCCCTGAAGTCTGGACTGCGGGCCTTGAGAGATCTTGGCCTGTCGACCTGAACTTGTTGGCAAGAGGTCTCACGCTAACAGGACAACCAGTCGGCAGTCGTCGGATTGTACCATGGGAGTTGATATCCCAGTCGTCCGTGGCGGGCTGAAGGTGCATGTTGCAATCTGAGCATCGGAATGGTACGATCGGAACAATCTGAACCTCGGGAGTCGGAACTGGGGAAAGGCTTGGAGATCAGCTTTGACGCAGGGGAAATGAATCCACGACGCATGGTGTCCAATGGTCGCTGTCGGCTCTGGGCTTGAAGCTCGAGTTGTTCGGGAGAAGATCGATAGCGTGGCTGCTTCAGGTGCTGCTGAACTCGTGAGCAAGCCACAGGCTAGCTGGTTACGGGGGAGGATTTGGGGGGTTGAAGGTGGGGGGGCCTGCAGGGGCACGCCCGCTGGAGCGTGACGCTGGGTGGGATTGTCCCAGCAGGGCGGTGGCGTGGGCTGGCCCGGCTTGGCAAGCAATATGCGAACCTGGCCAATCCTCAATCAGGACTAACACGCCCAATATCTTTGTCGACAGCTGAAAGATTTTCAGTTTGTTGGTGATGAGTGTAACCGTGATAAAGTGCCCTGCTGGTCCAGAACATCGACGACTGGATTTTGCTGCGAGTCCCTTCCTTCCAGCTGAACATCTCAGCCACACGTGAGCAAATTTTGCGTCCACGATGGAAGGACGAACTCGGAAACTTGGGCAGTCATGTCCAAGTCGTCTCTGACAGCTCCTGCCTACTTACTTACACACACGGACGCTGCAGTCCTCGTGCAAGCATTTTTGGAAGGGGAAGGAGTACTAGCGGAACCATCCGGCGTCTGAGCAAACGGGACGAGCCATCCAGTTAGTGCTTGGATGGTAGATAGATGCTCTCTCCATCTTGGTGTTGATGACTGGAGCAAGGCGGTGACGTCCTTCCTGTGTGAAGCAATCCGATGTCCTAAAGCACCCAAAGGACGGACGAGTACAATGAGGTGTGAATACATGTGATGCGGACGAGACGTTTTTGACAGATTGCTGGCAGCCCCTTCCGTCCGTGATTTTTTGGTGATGGTGGCGATGGTGTTTTGGCGGCAAGAATGGTCTCGTCCTTGCCACACATCCTCCATTCATCCGGGGCAGCGCGTTCATCATCGCTGCCTGCTGGACAAACCAAGCCTGGAGCCATTCACGTGTGTTGGTCAAAGTCACGCAAGTCCCGAATCAAGACCATTCTCACCCAAAATCCAAAATTTCCAACACATCAGCCTGTCAGTTTGAGCTCCTACCCCAAAGTTCAAACGCCATCCCAAGTCCCCAACGAGGGCCAAAGATCAAGGGAAGATGTGACGGCAATGCCGATGTCTCACTAAGACTGCTTCTCTTTACCCACCAGGCAGGTCTCAACCGCCAGCGGACTGCTGCTTTGACGCAAGGCCCACACCGTTTCCAGACTCAACCACGGACGGCCGAAGACATCACTTCACCTCGAGTCCCACTCTCCGACTTCGCCGGCCAGAAACTTCCACTTCCCCGAGTCTCCCACATGTCCCATTATCTCTACCCAAGTAGTAGCAACCTGCCCTACTCTGGCAGAATTCCGATGGCAGACTTCTCCACTGAGAGCAGCCTGGGACGTTGAAACCCAAGCCTCTTCTACACCTTCACAGAGAGCGCTCCCAGCTCGACACAACCTGGAATCTTCACTCCACCCCCAAGCCCCTTCCACATCTCAGTTGTCGGTTGGGGGTTGAGATTGACACCAACTACATTCTCTACTCTCGGTGTTCATTTCCTCATCCAAAGTCGAGCTCCACGGACAGCACCCTCACAGCTTGGTCTGGCCAGCTACTGTTCCCTTGAAATCCACTCTTCTTACCGCTCTCTTAAGAATCAACTGCGACCTCTTCCCCAAACCACATCCCCCACCCCGAAGCCTATCAATTCTTTTCTCCAACTTCAAGCTCCCAGCTTGACGGCTTCATAACCTGGTGCAGCTTATATTAATCTACAGCCCCATCTCTCTCCACCCTCCTCCATTCTCTCAACTCCAACCCGCCTTCGTCAAAACTGTCCAAATTTCCGACGTCCACCGCCCTCTGGCGGTTGATCAGTACTTCGTCCTCAAACTTGTGCGGCAAAGGAGACTGTTTGTCTCGCGGCTCCTCTCAGGTATGTGTGGAATGTCTGGCAATCTCAGAACCTTCATCAACCCCTCCGATCCTGTTTCGCCCTCCTACTCTTCTCTCGCCTCAATTTATTTTGAGCAGTAACAAGTCACCAGTCCCACCCAGGCGCTGTTGTTGGGAGCTTGTGAGGCTCAGAGTCAGATCAGCTCATACACCCACCTTTCCTTTGACTGCGTACGTCTCCGTTCCGCACAAGAAGGCGCGGAAAATGTCCATGCTGGGGTCCATCGTCGTCTGTCGACCTTGAAGACAGACAGCGAAGCCGTGAATGCCGTCTCACAGTTCACGCTGACACAACCTTCTGATTAGGTACCCAGCTGTCCGACAGCTTTGCCCACCTTCGACCGGAGGCATTGATCAGTCATCATTCTTCACCCGACGTGGCTGTCCGCTGCGGCAGGTTCAAGTTGACGCGGGCCTGAAGTAGCCCTAGGCGTCGCCTTCGAGACGTACTGTACTGGTATGTCAACCCAGCTGATCGTTCCTTCAAACCATGGCGACATCCTGGAAACAAATGAACTCTCTGAGTTATCACTGCGTGGTCGATGAATGCTAATTTTGGCCCCCCTCCAGCAGAGCTACCCAACGGTTCCCAATTGCGGCAATAGTCGTTCACTGAGCAGCGTCGCCATGAAAATCGAACCCGGAATCGAAGAGGCGGCACCAATGCCGGATGCCGTCGCCTCTGTTGCAACCCACACCCACGGCGAGGACACTTCTCTCAACAAGACGGCCGCGGCCCCGATAAAATCCCAAAGTCCAATCATGGATACACCAGTGTCTCTCTCAATGCCGACGATCACTCCTTTTCCGATGAATCATGACGATGGCGACTGCGCAGCTTCACATGCTGACACCTTGAAAAACACACCACAATCGGCTCCAGCGACAGATGAATCGAACTTCGTCGGCATGACATCGGCAACGGATCGCCTTTCAAGCAAGCAAACGCAGTCAAACGAAAATGCGTCCGTCCAAAATACCGAATACCTCGGCACAAATTCATCCAGGCCCCTTCCGGACGGCAAGGGTGATCACCTCCCAAGCCGTGCTTCCCGCAGCAAAAGGACTACCAAGAAGAACCCGAAGCCAGCCGAAGCACGCAAGAAACCCCACCACAAACAGGAGAAGCAAGGGGGGCAAGAGAAACGCGAGGAGCGCGATGAACGTTTTCGAAAACTGCGTAAAGAGCTTGCAGACGACGGTGGAACTGTCCAGGACAATGACGATGAGCACCTCAAAGATTTGACTGAGGATTTCAAGATATGCGAAGGGGAGTTGCTCAAGCTGAATCGCACATATAAACAGGGCCCTCTTACCCAGGACGAACTCCGAGATATAGATGAGCTTCCCGACACCATTGCAAAATTGCGCAAGGACATCCATGAATTGGAGATGTCGAAGAGGTCAGCCCTCAAGAACACTTTACCCAAGACAGCAAGAGAGTTTTGGGAACGCTTGCATGCAGCTGGGCCAAAGGAGAGCCTCGCATTTGCGAAGAAGATAAGAGGAACCAAGAGGAAGCGTGGGCAAGACACCACTGGGGCTCCTGGAGGAAAGAAACACAAGGGCGGATCAAAGACAGTTCGCTGGGGTGAGAACAAGGCCGGAGACACTGATGATGGCCAAGACACCACTGGGGCTCCTGGAGGAAAGAAACACAAGGGCGGATCAAAGACAGTTCGCTGGGGTGAGAACAAGGCCGGAGACACTGATGATGGCCAAGACTCCAGACAAGCTCTTGCCAAGGCATTGGGTATCCAAGATCAACAAGATATTTCACTCGAAAACAAGACAAAGCTATTCCAGCAGCTGACGTCAAAGAAGGCCCGGGGATCAGTAACCGACCCTCGAGCAAAGGACCAGCTCCAGGTCTTGAAGCATGCAACCTCATCGTTCGGTTTCAAGGGTTGCAGTCTTGAGAAAGAAAAGTCCAGCGTTGCGTTGAACCTCATGAGGTGGCGAATCAAGAGCTTCAAGTCCCAGCTATACAACCACCAAGTTGTCGGCGTCAGCTGGATGCTGAGTCGGGAGTTCTCCCCCCTGCCTCCTCATGGGGGAATACTCAGTGACGCCATGGGACTCGGGAAGACGGTCCAGATTCTCGCTTGCATGGCTCACAACCCGCCTCTCGTCCAAGAGTACCCTGAAGATCACGAATACAAGACAAGGGCGACCCTGATCATCGCCCCAGCAAGCGCGATCAACCAATGGAGAAGTGAGATCGAAGTCCACACTCCTTTCAAACCCGTACTCATATACAAAAAGACGGGCGCTGCCTCAATGGACAGAGAATTGTGGATGAAGACGAGCATTGTGTAAGTTAAACCAAACGTCGCATTCCTCAACTGCTGTCGCTGCCTTTGGGAATCCAAAGATACCTACTCACTGCTAACTGTGATTTCACTCCAGGCTTGTAAGCTACGAGGAGGTTGTTGGTGCCCTTCCACCGAAGCCCGTACTCGACGAGGCAAAGGGGGTATTGAGCGACGTCGATCAGTCACTGGTGGGCGACCTCTTCAAGGTCCAGTTCCATCGCATTGTCGCAGACGAGGCCCACAAAATGAAAAACCACAACAGTCGAAGTATGTCCTTGCCGGTCTCTCCGACTTTTGGACTGCTGCTAACAAGTCTTCAACAGCCTCAATAGCTTGCGCCCACCTGAGAGCAAAATATCGCTGGGCAGTCACGGGGACCCCAATCCTCAATCGGCTGCAAGGTACCTATGGCCCCGTGCCCTCGCTCGAGTTGATGCTGATTCAGGTAGAAATGTACGCGTTTCTCCGGTTTCTCAAGATTGAGCCCGGCAACGGCTTCGAAGACTTCAGGAGAAAGTTCAAGGTTACTACCAAGGACAACGAAGAGCTGACGGTAAGAACATTCACCCAGCACGCACGCATGCAATGGGAGCTTGACTAGGTATGCAGTGCTTAAAACAGATACTGACAGCTCTTTTGTACACAGGAAGAGCAGAAGACGAAGATTGGGGCCATCAGAGATGAGATTATGCTCCGCCGGTACGTTGCTTTTCCTTGGAAGATGGGAAGCCCGTCCTAGCTAACAAATACCAGGACAGCAAATGAGAGCTTCCTAGGCTCGCCAATTCTGAACATTCCCGACATCGCTGAGAGCAAGGACGTGATTCTTGAAATGTCGAGCGAGGAGGCCATAATCATCAAGTTTGTCACCGCTGTGGTTCTCTTTATGCAACACATGCTGACGAAATCGTGCGTATTACCACAGGCATCACCAGGAAGAGTTTCGCCAAATGGTGAATGATTGGCTCGAGCCCAATGGCGAAGGAGTTTGTCCACAGGAGGACGACAACGAGGCCTCGGTGGACCACAAGAAGAGAAGAGGCTACATGCTTTCCCGCATCAGTCATATGAGACAACTCTCTGCTCATCTCTTCCTGGGAGATCAGCTCATTCGAACGTTTTGGAAGAAAGAAGCGTTCGACCGGGTCATCCCTCAGCTGCCCCAAAGCGGCAGCATGACAAATTCGGTGCTGCTCAACCAACTCAAGAAGTACCAGCGAAAGGCTGAAGATGAATCACAGACCAGCGTCAAAGCCCCTATGGGGCCCCAGATGTGTGGGAGTTGCGATGAGCTGCCCACCAGGCCTCACATGACCGCGGTAAGCTTTGGCGCTGGCTAGCCTGGGCTGTGAATCCGCTACGTTAGAAGGCATACTGACAGCTTCTAGTGCAAGCATATTTTCTGCCATGATTGCATCATGGAATCCAGCTCTCTTTATGCTGAAATTGCCGACATTCCATGCCTAGTTTGTGGCGAAGATATTGGCAAGCTGGTCCCAGTCAAGGCCTCCGGACAAGGTCCCAGCCAGAATAAGTCTGCCAATGTAACCCGCGGTCAAAGGCACAAGGCGAAGCAAGAAACTAAGCCAAGAGAGTATGGCGAAGATGTGAATGGGGTACGACTTCAGTCAAATGTACCAAACGGCTTCCTTCAACTCAACGATATTTACTACAAGCTTCAGCACCAAGGCCGAACTGGGGTGGGTGAGAGCAGCAAACTGAATGCCGCTCTGCAATACATCAGGAGGTGGCAGGCCGAGGCACCCGACGACAAGATCATTGGTGAGTCTTTTGCATCGGGCAGTTGGATGAAACCGAGTGTGTTGACTGATGGTCCGTAGTCTTGACCCAATGGGTGGGGTTTGGCATGATCCTAGGCCGAAAGCTCCAGGAAGAAGGCATTGGCTTCCTCTACTTCTTCGGAAACATGGGCATGGATACTCGGAACAGGGCCGTTTCCATCTTCAAGGACGACAAGAACGCCAAAGTTCTGGTAAATAGTGCCCTACAGAAACTTTGTCCTAGGTATGATCACTGATACTGATGTCTACAGGTTGCGGGATTCAGCTGCACGGGTGTCGCCCTCAACCTGACATGCGCCAACAGGGTCATCCATACTGACCTCTGGTGGAACAAGGGGCTGGAGGATCAAGCCAACGGGAGGGTCCTCCGCATTGGCCAGGAGAAAAATACGTATTTCGTTCGCCTCTTGCTCAAGGACACCTTGGATGAGGGCATCAAAGAGTTGCAGGAAACAAAAACAAAGGAATGCGCTCCCCTCATGGAGGACGAGAGGGCGCTCAGACAGGCCCGGAAGCTCAGCATGCGACAGGTCTCGAGTCTCTTCGGAGCCGTTCGGAAGGTCGATGGCAATTTGGTCATTGTGAATGAGGACAGGCCGAAAAGGGCGCGAAAGTCACGACGTAGGGGAGGAGAGAGCGAGGAAGAGGAGATGGATGACGCCGATGAGACGGAGGACGACAACGAATGGTCGGGCTCGGACGGTGGCTACGAGGAGGAGAGCGATGAGAGCTCCGGCAGTGACGGCTCCGGCACGTCCGAGGAGGAGGACTGAGTGAGCACTTGACCTACATCCCAGGCAACCGCTGACCTCAAGTTTTGGACCCCCACGGGAATGTCACCTTCAACGGACATCACTCAGCAATTTGCGACGCCATCACTTGCACACACACCATCAACCTTCCTGCAAAAGGCCACAGAAGAATCTCTCTTCAAAGTACAGCTGGCACCACACCCTGACCATTCTTACCCCCTTCTCCCTCGTTTCGCAGGAGATGGCCTCATCAGATATAATTGCAGATGCCCCCGATACCATTAGCTCAGATAGTATCACGCGTTGATTTCCCATCTATTGTCCCTCTGCTTTCCGCTTCCCAGTGTGTGAATTACGCCCCCTTACAACTCGAGACGACATTCGAACCCGACAAGTGCCAACCACCGCCAACTCCCGCCGTGAGCAAATCAATGCATTCGGGTCCACGCCCAGTTCCCCCAGTCCTGCCTTTTCGTCTCACCCCTGAAAATTTGTTCCCCACAGCACAAGCACATTAGAAGATTCCCAAGACCGCCGGTAAAGACGAAAAGGACGAAAAGAGCCAAGTCCCCCAGCAACCGGCGGAAGAAGAAGACAAGGACGGACCGAATGTATCCATGTTGGTCAGGACATGACAATACGGAGGGGGTGGGTCGGGGGGTGAGATGGGAGGCGAGGGGTCGAGATGAGAGCTTGGGAAGTTGCCATGAATAACGAGAGGGCAAGTTTGAGCGAGGGGATGTTGCGATGCTGAAGTTGGCGTCGAGGAAGAGTGTCAAGACGACGAGGCACCCGTTTAGTTCAAAGCGCGAGACGTCGGGGATACTTACCCAAGGCCTGGTCCCTGTCGGTCAAGGTCTTGTCATCGGAGCTTGAGGCTTATAACATTCGTCCGATGTTGTTTGTTTGCTTTGGAAAGGTCTGGCGCTAATAAAAGAACAGGTCCTCGGATAATGAAAAGGTCTCGCGCTCTCTTAGAAATGCATAGTTAGTTATTGAAGATATAGTTACGCCTTCGGATTAAATTTCGAGGTCTTTAAATTCATATTCAAGGGCTAGTTATGGCGACTCGTCGGGAATGAGACCGGCAGAGGCCAGTGTGTCGGCATCCCTGATGCACCTGGCAGCGGCATTGATCCTACCCCAGTACATCATGTCTTTTTCGGCCACCGCGGCACGCCAGTCTGCGAGGATACTGAGGAGAAAGGGCGCCGCAGGGCTGCACTCTCGTCCTAGCTGATCGCAATTGATGCAGGGCAGGGGTTTTCCATCCACGACGCGTCCGCGACACGTCTCGTTTTCCTCGACGCAACCTGCACAGGGCTTTTCAACGTGCTCGACGTATCTGGTCTTCTGTCGTTGTGTTAGTGCGTGTGGAGAGCGGCAGGGTGTAAGTACGTACGGAAGAGGAGCCGGGCTTGGGGTCGAGCTGTCAACAGCAGAGGTCAGTGTTCTGTTCGGGGGCAAGGTAGGCGTGACCAAGAGAGACGCACCGATACATCACGGCGCTTCCCCTGCGAGGAATCAACTGTGTCCACGGTGGATGCCACAGAGGGCGTGCTTGGGATTTCTCTGTTGGCGCCCAACACGTGGACACGTGAATTCGAATAGATGAACTGGTGAAGGGGCGACGAGCCGAGCTCTGGCTGCAGTGGCTGGGTCAGCACGGTATTAGGTGAGGACAGGGGCACCCGGAATCAAACATACAGAGGCCTCACGAGTCTGACTGACGATCTCGGTCGAGGGGCAGAGAGTCTCGTGGGCGCCGTCCATGGTAGGGTTCTCAGGCGACGACGCGAGTCCCGCGAACATGTGGCGGCCAGCTCTGGGCGGGGGCGTGCAGGGCTGAACGGTCTGGTCGGGCACGGCAGGTCGAAGGACGACATCGAAGGACGACGTCGAAGGACGACGTCGAAGGAGGGCAGAACGGGCGAGGGGGCTGCGAGGTCACCTCGGCGCGTTGTCGGATGCCATTCTGTCGGGCTAGACGCTGTCAGTGAGATGATGCGAGGAGAGATAAATTGAAGTCGATGGCGGATACGAGAAACCACACACTCTTCTTCGTTTGTTGGTTGAGTGGGAGAAGTTGGAAGCAAGGCAGGGTTGTGCTGGGTGAAGATTTTCAAGTTGCGTGGTTGGAAAGAGGGAGGAAGGAACAGAGGGAGGAAGGAACAGAGTGAAGAAGGGACTGGGTCACAACGAATACAAGACACACCGAAACTCGACACACAGCACCGAAACCGTGAATGGGATCGAACCAGGCAGTGTCTAGACATGATAAGCACCCACGGCAAGTGCCACGCTACAAGCCCTCGATCTTAATCCTCATGCGTATCCGCCACCCCTCTTTAAAAACCTATGAGCACATAGCGTCCATTCCTCCCAACATCTTGTCCATGTACTCATCCTCAAATAGCGACCATGTGCGCGAACCGAGTAACTGTCGGTTCACTGACCGATGTGGGAAGCAATGTATGCTACCTCCACGGTGTGCTTTGCGGCCGGGATGGCCTTGCATGCCGCGTCCGTGGCCCTGTCGGCAGCGTTGCAAGCCAGATTCAGCGGCGCCTCCGGCCTTTTCCGCGGCGTCGATTGCCTGGTACGTGGACTATCGGGCCATCTCGTTCGCTACCATAGCATCCCTCTCGACCTTCGCTTGTACGGTTATAAGCTAGTACCATTCTCGCGTGGAGAGCTGCGCAGCTTTATGTAACGACTCGATACTCTTGAAATATGTATTTAGTTCCAGCTTCTAGGCCTCGATGATCTTGGAATATGTGTCAAGTTCTAGCATCGAGGCCCCGAGACCCTTAAGGTATGTTTCCAGTTCCATCTTCGAGGTCTTAATGACCTGGAGGTATGTGTCGGGTTCCAGGTTCAAGGCCTCGAGAACCTTGATATACGTGTCAAGTTCTGATGTCAGGGCCTTTGTTAGCAAATAGATGGCCCTATTTTTTTGTCTCGAGTCGTCTCGCGCTTCAAGGAAGACGGGGGTGGAGGGTATTTGGGGGGGGGGGGATGGGATGGAAAAGGCATGCCTCCCCTGAAAATAGCCCGTCTCAGGGGCTGCTGATGTGGCGTCGGCTTGGCATTCAGGGGTTGTCAACAACAACGACAATACGCCCGGCTTGACACTTGGAATATATTGGACTTCTCATTTCCCCCCCAGCGTGGGGTGTTATATTCGTGCTTGATCATTGACATCATGTAGCGGAAAAAGTCAACGGGCCAGAAAACGAAAAGAGGCATACATTTTTTACCGTGGTATTCCATCCCATCCATCCCAAATCAAGACCAAAACTCCGACATCAACTCCAGCCCATGATCCCGTGAAATACCCCCCCAACCCCCCTCCTGCCTAATTCAACTCTCCTGTTATATACCCAATCTGGGGCCTCGCCGCCCCTCCCCTTCCACTCCCCTCCAACTGCGCCGCCAGCGCACTCTGACTCTGCACCAACCTCTTCTGCTCCGCCAGCCGTCTCATGACCCTCTCATCACCCGCCGCCTCCAACCTCTCCAGCGCCTCCCGCTCCCTCAATCTCATGCTACTCATCTCCCTCGCATTTGCCACCCTCTTGCTCTCCCACTCTTGCTCCGCCTCGCCCACCAGCCGCGCGCGCGTCAGCCCCGCCTCGAGCAACCGCTGCTCGTGCCCCGCCGCCGCCTCGCGCTCCGCCTGCGCCCGCCGCAGCGCCGTCGCAAACGTCTGCTCCTCAATGGCCGCGCGGGCGCGGAGCGCCTCGGTCTCGGCGTCGCGGCGCGCGTCCTCGAGGGCTGCGCGGTCCGCGAGGATCCGGGTGTGAGCCCGCGCGAGGTCGTTGGCGCGGGAGAGGGCGAGGTCGTGAGCGGCGGCGTCGCGGACGGCGAGTTCGTCGCGGGCCATGCGGGCACGCTCGGCGGCGAGGAGGTCTGAGGGGAGGTTGAGGGCGTCGGGGGGCTGGGGGCCGGAACTGGCGTAGTAGACGTCGGTGGCACGGTTGGCCTGGAGGAGCGCGAGGAGTTGCGGGGTGGTGGGAGAGGGAGGTAGGACGCGGAGCAAGTACTGGGTCGGGGAGTGAACCAAGTTGGCGGAGGACGTAAAGTGGTGGGCGGGGGAGTTGATGGATTTCCAGAGGCCAACTTTGAGCAGGGCACGGGTTGTCGGGACGGGGTCGGAGGAGTGCAGGGCGAGGAGGAGGGGGGATTTCCCCACAGAGTGGATGGTGGTGTCGGTGCCGCTGTTGAGGAGAAGGGTCATGGCCCTCTCCATTTGTTTCTCCTGGGCGGCAGTGAGGGGGCCAGAATCAGCGGCATTGAGGCAGAGCTCGCCGAGGGCTGTTCGGCCGCCGTGGAGAGTGCTGGGGAAGTCGGGGTCATGACCAAAGTCAAGGAGGATCTGCATCGTGCTGATGTTCAGGTCGCGCGCGGCGTTGTGTAGAGACCCGTCGTTCTTGGAGGGGTCAGCGGCGAGGATCTTGGACATCATAGATGTGCCAATGTCGCCTCCGATCTGGGTGGCCATGGTCATTGGGGTGTTGCCCGTGCCGTCCACCACGTCCACGTCCGCCCCTGCAATAAGCAATATTCCCACGAGATCAGTACGCTTGGCTTGGATGGCGAGCATGAGCGGCGTCAACTTGGACAAGGCCGTCTCGAAATTGACCTTGGCGCCTCGGTGGATCAAAAGCTCGATGAGCGTGCTGCTCACCCTCTTTTGCGGCTGGAACAGAGCCCAGAACAGCAGGCTGACCTTTTCATCTTGGTCAATGTCGTCTGAGACCCGCAGTGTCGTCATCTGGTCGTGATAGTAACCTGCGTCGAGGAGGGCCTGCAGAATCCTGAAGGACCGGGGAAACCTGGTGAGAGCGCGGAAAATGACTGGCTCCGAGGTGGGATGAGAAAACATTGGATCGAGCCGCTCCTCGCCGTCGTGATAGTCGGCGAACAGTTGCACCAGCCGGAGAATCTCGTCGTCCGGGAGATCAGAGTCAAGGAGGTAGGGAAAGGCCATGGATACAGCCAAGGAATCGGGTTTGCCGTGGAGGACCAGCTCAATGAGCTCCGGATCGGCTCTGCGGGCTGCTTTTTGGACGACCAACCCATTTTCGTAGTTTACGTCGGCCTTGCTCTGCAGAAGCAAACCGACAAATTGCCTCGCCATGGCGTCCTTGTCGGTACCGTAATTGTCAATGGCCGCGCTCAGGGCCAACGAGAGGCTGTCTCCCTCGGCCCCCTTTTCGAGCAGCATCTGTGCGACCTGGAAGCCCTGTTCCGACAACCACATGTTGGCAGTTTCTGGCGTAAAGGCATGCCGGAAAGCCCACGAGACATCCTTCTGGGGAATGGGTGCCTCCAAAAAGACGGCCAGAATATCCGCTTGCAGCGACTGGGCAGCATTGATCAAGCTCTCGCAGCCGTTGGAAGCCGGAGAAGCGCCGTGTTTGAGGAGAAGCTGAATAAGTCGAAGGTCCGGCTCGTCCTTGACGGCCCTGTTGAGAGCGATGTCGATCTCCTCCGAGGCGGGCAGCCCGGCTTGGAACAACCAGTCGATGACCTGGTATCGAGGATCTCGACTCAGCTTCCTGCTGGCTTTAAGCGCCCTGAGCAGCGTTGCTTCCGAGGGGCGGGTCTGCTTTTCGCCAACCTTCTCGATGCCGAGCAGCAACTTGAGGCTACCCATCATGGCGCTCCGTGTGGCGTTCCAGATGGCTTCCCCCGAGTTGTAGTCGACGTTGGCCCCGTATTCCAGAAGCAGGCCGACCAGATTTTCGCCATCTTGGCCGAATTTCGCCGCAGAGACAAGCTCGGCGTCAATGACCCCGCCCCTCACGCCCTTGGCAAGCAAGAGGCGGAAGACACCCGCTCTGCGTTCCAGGTCCCCGACTTGTGTTGCGGCTTGGAAGCACCTGTCCAGCGTCTCCTGTTTGGCGCCGTCCTTCCCGGCCAGCAACGTCTCGAGAACCTCATGCGAGCCCGCAGCAGAAGCAGCAACGATGGCCAGGCCCTCCTGATGCTCGACGCTCGCCCCGTTCTCCATCAAAATCGCTGCCAGGAGGAGATCACCGTCCGAGGCTGCAGCGACCAAAGCCTCGGAGACGGCGCGACCAGCGACGCCCTTCTTAAGCAGTGTCTTGCAAATGGCAGCTCTCTTCTCCCTGTCTTGGCCCTTTGTGGCTTGGTGAAACACAGACGTCAGGACTGGCACCGGGTAGCTCTTGTTTGTCTTTTCGAGCAGCAGATGGACGACGTCGGGGTTCTCCTTCTTCGTTGCCAGGGCCAAGGCCTCGCCGTCCGTCGATTCGGCGTGGGACGCCAATAGCCCCAGAAGAGGGAGATCGGTGGGGTGGGTCGTGATTGCGTAGATCAAGGCCCTGTTGGCCTCGGCGCGCGGGGCGCCGGCTTCTATGAGCCTCTGGGTGAAACTCAGTCGGTCCATGGGATCGACGATGTTGACCGAGTGTGGGAGGGTGGTCGCCAGGGATGTGGGTGTTGGCGATGCCGCGAGGAGCAAGTCCAGAAGCTGCATATCGGCCCCCTTCACGGCGGCGCGCAAAGCCGCAGCCTTGTTGGCGTTGACATCGGCACCGACGGCCAGCAAGGACCGAGCGACAGTGGGAGTCCGTCTTTCTGGTGGGAGGCTAACCAGCATGTCGACCTCTGTTTCCAGCGCATTGCTCGAGGCTTCTTTTTGCGACAGGCGACGGAGAACGGAGGCGACCTTTGTTGTCTTGGCCGGTGTTGGTGGCGTCTTGCAAATGGCGTCCAAGGCGAGAGACAAGGTCTGCGGCGTGGGTCTTCCGTGCTGGAGAACAAGATCGAATACTTGCCCGTCTTGGTCACTGCCAGCTGGGAGGAGTCAGCAGATTGAGTCGACATCTAGAGATGAAAGACTTACCGAGAAGAGCAGCAGCGCCGTGTTCGTAATTGGCGTCTGCGCGCCCAGATTCAAGAAGAAGAGCCGCCAGCTGTGCGTCGACCGGTTTGACTTGCAAGAGCTGCACAAGCGCAACTGACACCTGCGGTCCGTCTCGTCCAGCACCGGCGTTTATCAGGAGCCTGACAATGTCGAACCTTGAGCGCTTGTCGTCCACAGTCAACGCCCTGGCCATGGCGGCGGCGATGGTCTGCGGACTCGGGTTGCCCTTGAGCAGAGTTTCGAGGAGGAGGCAGTCCCGTATCGCGATGGCCGAAAGGATACTCGCACCATCGTTGATGTTGACGTCGGCGTTGTGCCGCAGCAAGAGACTGATGAGCTTTTCGTCCCTTTGCGGAGGCTGCTCCTCGATGGCGACTTGTAGAGTGGCTGATACACATGGACCGGAAAGTCCAGCGGCGAGGAAGCATTCGGCCATGTTGTAGCGATCCATCGGAGAAAGGGCATGGAGCTGGGGAAACACGTGGTCGAGTATGGGCGGAGACGGACGGCCGGCGAGCAGCAGCTTGACCATGGGCAAACTGTTCATCCTGACGGCGATGCCCAAAGCCAGTCCGTCCTTGTGGTCGACCGAGGCTGTGTCGTGCATGTCGTAGGCGCGAGCGCTATTCCGGACGTCGCTACTCGAAAGTTGCGCACCCGGAAATTGAGGAGTGACGAGAAGTTCGACCGAGTACAAATCGGCTGCCTGCACGGCGTCGATCAAGGCGTTGTGGAGAGCGGTTCCCCTTGCACCCTTCCGCAGCAAGACGCTCAAGAGGGCATGCCGGTCCTCTGGGGATATGTTTTTGGGAATCATGCTGACACACTTGGACGCATAGAGCGGGCTCAAGACAGACCGCTCGGCCAACAAGAGCTGCACCAAGTTGCTCTGGCCTTTGGAGACGGCCTGGCGCACAGCCAGAGCATCCTCAAACTCGACCGACGCTCCGTAGGTGACGAGCAGGTCGACCAGGTCGTAAAAGCCGGCTTGGGAAGCCTGTATCAAGGCGCCCGAGATGGCATCCCCCGTGGCACCGGCGCAGAGGAGGGCCTCGGTAAAGGCCATCTTCATGTTGGGGTCAATAGTGGCGTGCTTGAAAAGCCTGATGAAGCTCTCGGCTAGTCCCTGGCCGCCTGGCCTCGGGGGCTTGACGCCCGTGAGAATGGCCAAGGCCATGTCGACTCGACACAGGTCGATGGCGGTCTTCAAGGCCTCAGCGTTGTTGTAGTCGCCGTCGGCATTCGACCGACTGAGCCTCAGGACAGTATCGAGACAGCCCTTTCGGGTGGCATCAACCATGCACATGGACAGCCAGTTGAGTTCGGGCCTTGCATTTGACTGGACAACGAGGCCGACCAGGTCTGCCTGGCCGCCCATGATGCACATCTGACGAAAGGCGTCCTTGCCGTCGCTCTGCAGGGCGTTGGGAGTGTGCTGGAGGAGCATCTGCAGGATCACAGGGTCGCCGGAGCGAATGGCGTAGGGCAGGGCGGCGTCGATGGTGAAGCCATCGGCATGGTTGACCAGTACGGCGACCATGTCACTCTGGCGGTTCTGGATGGCCTTTTGCAGGACGAGGCTGCGCTCCATGGATTCGAGGCTCCTGCGGCGGGTCAGCAGCGAGGTGCGGCCTCGGACACTCCCCGACGAGATGTTCAAGTCGCCGCCGACGACGAGGAGCTTGGCGATGAGGGCGTCGGCCACAGCCGGGGCGCCGCCGTTGGAGACATGGGCGTCGAGGGCGTTGAAGATCTCCTTGGAGTCCCACGTCTTTTTGCTGGAGCCAAAGGCGCGCTTGATGGTGCCCTGCGACGAGCGGTCGGGGCCCTCGGCCAGGCGTCGCTTCTTCAGGAGCTCTTCAGCGAGGTTGTCGTCCTGAGGGGTGCGGGGAGGGGGGCCTTGCACGGGGAAGGCGACACGGTCAGGTTCGTGGACGCCATAGGCGGCGGCGAGTCGAAGGAGGGTGTGTTGGGGGGATTGGCGTGCATCCAGGCCCAATGCGGGAGCCATGACCACTGCCAGAGTCGAAGTCGTCACGGGGGTGTCATTCCCCGTCCTTGTCTCGTTTCCTGGTGGTTTGTTTCCTCGAGCAATTGAACATGCACCACAAGAGTCCCAAGAGCGAGACTCCGTCGCGATATCGTCTCCTTTTCAGCGAACCAGTCTGCCCTGTGGCACCAACCTCGGTGTTGTCTTGCGCAGCCCCCGAGTTACGTAGATGGGCTGCGCGCAGGCGGGGCAGCCGCGTGGCATCTGGACGGACGGGAGTTGAGAAGCTTGGTCAAGGTCGATGACGAGGGATGTTGGCACTGGTCATCCGGGTGGTTTCGCATCAAAAGGTCGGTGTGTTTTCGATGCAGGAAGCAGAGGCAATCAATTCCCAAGTCGAGGGAATTGAGAGCAAGATGGATGGCTCCTTCCCACTGCTGATGGAAAATGTTTCGTGGTTCCAACAATATCAGGAAGGAAGTCCCGTCGCAGTTCCCAATCCGGAGGCGCCCGTTTGCTCGCAGCACCACTCAGCGGCCCGGCATTCCAATGCCCCCCCAGACGATCCGCCACCGCCCTGGAGAGCGACAGGCACAGCCCCAAAGAACAATGGCCCTGAGGTGCCCCTGTCTATCCATCCACGACACCCAGAGACCCAACATTGGAGGCGCTTTTCAGCTTGATGCAACGGGCAGCCTTGTCAAGCGCCATCGGCGACTCGGATGCGGGTATTTCGGTCCCCGTCACAGAGCTGCCAGTGCTGCGAGTGGCGGGTACGTGATCAATGCAGCAGAATGGCTGTGGTCACTGGCGTCCACGGCGTCGCACCATCGTGGCGGACGACATTTGGCTCTTGTATTGTGCTCAGGCAGCCAGAATCACAAGACCACCACATCTACACAGTGGCGACCACGGGCAGCAGGCAAGTCTCAAGCCGATGCTGCAGATGGAAGCCCCGGCCCCCGGCCAGACTGGAGATCGGCTCCGGGTCACGCAGTGGGGAACGGGGAACCGGCCCGTTCGCGGACCACCCCGCAGCAGACCTCATTCCTGAGCCCCTGGGATATCGGCGACATGAACCTTTGCGGTGGAAAGTTCATGACAAACCCAGACCTGCCGACATGCCTGAGAAAATCGCCTGGCCCCTGGTTGCTCTCTTTTGAAGATGAGATGGGGGTGGGTGACATTTGAACAGGCTTGGCGCCGGATGGAAGAGTTGGAAGCTCGGTGTACGCCCGGCCCCGACAGGGATGCGCCGTTACAAAAGGGCGCTCAAACAACCTTTGAACCTCCCCCAATCCGCGCCCCAACTCCAAAACCACACCCGACGGGACTCTCGTCGACCCTTCCCCCCTCACCCCCACGATTCACAAATGCTTGGCCCATCGACTCCCCGATCGGTCCGCCAGGTTCTTCCCCAGGAGCATTGCTGTAAACACTCCCAGGCCTTGTCTTTTACCGGCGCGCTTCGACAACAAAACACCGGCTCCCCAAGCCTCAAGGTCGAGCTGCGGTTCCGACTCTGTCCATCCTCGACTGTCCGGCAACTACTGACAGCGAGCGAGGCACCCTTTCACAGGCACACGAAATACTAGGAATACTCTACCCAGGGCACCTTCGCTTCATGGCCTCCTCACAACAACACCACACCAGACTCGCCTCCGTGCCAACTGCCCGGATGCGAAGCATTGCGATGCAAGTCCGCGCACAGTCGCACACTCGCGCATCGCCATGGATGCAGTTGACCCCCCTCCATACGTTTGTCCGCCAGATCGGTACCGATCGTGACAATGTTCCATCCCCATCCCCGCATGTCTTCCCTTTTGCGGGGAAGAGCCCGTCCGTCTGTCACATCGGGGCATGGTTCGTTCCTATGTCAGCTCAGCATCATGGGCCAGCTCTTGATCAAGTGTAGGGTTCCATGAATATTTGAGCAAGCTTGCGATCCCCAGAAGCATCACCTCAAAGGCCAGACCAGACCCATCATTTAGCCATGGCGAGATGCACGGCTGTCCCGGAGGCTTTCTGTCAAGAAGCCGGGCTCGCTTCCCTCCACCACCATCTCGAGAGCTTCATTCTCCGGAACAACCAACTTACCCCGTCCTCTTTTCCCGCCCTGACAGTGTCAAACAACAGAACGACTCTGGAGATGATTGGATCGTCCTTTCCGGCTCTCGCAAAAGTCCGGCCTGGCAGCAGTCTTTCCTGGCCCTGCCCAAATGTTTCGTCACAGATCGGGCGCCCGCACTGAGGTGATCGTCAACCTGGAACAGGACGGTCGCCGCATCGTCACTCCCCGTCTCAAGTGTCTCTTTACCCGCCATGCCTCTTCCATCTCAGAGTGTATTGTCGCCGTCCGCATGACATGCCAGAGCATTCGGCATTTACAAGACAATCGGTCGATCAAATCGAGACTTGCCGTGGTGGATGGCTCGGCAACATGCGCTCTCCTCCCCCAGCCGGACAGGAGGCATCCGTGCTGCCCGGAGAGACTCGAGATGGCTCTCTTATAAGCCGCGGGTGGCGTTCGCCGGCTAGGTAGTTCCTGTTTCTTCTTTTGCTTGCTGCTTCTGCAAAACCTCGACTCCCGCCGTGAGGCTGTTCGCACCTCCCCCCTGATAATGTTTGCGATTTACCTTTGCTCGGCCTGTACATGACCACATACCCACCAGCTCCGATTCGTTGATCGAAGGACGCTACTCTTATACTAATTTTTGGACGGACGACGGCGACACACGAGAAGAGAGGATGCATCCCAAAAAGATATGGGCGGGGATGGTGGCGCTGGACAGGAGACAGCAGAATGCGTCTCCGTGCCCGAATCGAAACGGCTCGTCCTTGGGGACCGCGCAACCCTTCACCATCGCGTGCGGGGCGGACATTGGAGGGACCACGATGGACACATTCGACGCCTTCGACTTGAGGACATGCGGCGACATCTGCTCGTCGTTCCATCCGCGGTGTGACGGGGCGACGTTTGATGGGAAAACCTGTCAGCTCAAATCCAGGCTGAACGCTGGCAGCGTGCGGCAGTCGAGAAGCCTGGACTCGGTCGTCGCCAGCTTCCCCAGCGCCTCGTCCAACTGCGCCAGTCTGGGGACCACGACATCGCAAGGGGGGACGGCCTGGACCCTGTCGTGTGGCAGGGTGATTGTCGGCTTCGACATTGGCCAGGAGCACGCCGCGACTCTGCAGGACTGCATGGCCCAATGCTCGACGACCTCGAGCTGCGCCGCCGTCACGTTCGACCCCAGTCTCGACCAGGGCTTCAAGAACTGCTACTTCAAGTCCCAAGTCAACGACGGCAGCCTCATCGTCCAAGACAGCCGCGTCGACACGGCCTTCATCCAAAGCGCCGGCAACGCCTCCCCCAGCGAAGGCGGCGCCGGCCCAGCATCCACCTCGCCCCCCAACCAAGGCGTCGCCACGGTCCCCCTCCCCACACCGACGGGCGGCTCCGGCAATGGCGCCGTCTTTTTCATGCCCCCCAGCAACACCATCGCCAGCAGCGGCAGCCCCAACAGCAGCCCCGCCCCCACCGACCAGACCCCCTCGCCCACACAGCTCGCCCCGCCGCAGTTCCTCCCCACAGGCACCGGCGGCTTCACATCTCCCGACGCCAATCGGCAGAGCGGCAACAACCGAAACAACAACAACGGCATCGGCGACGACGACGACAACAACTCGTCCTCCAACGCGTGGATCGCCGCGCCCGTCGTCGGCTCTGTCGCCGCCATCGCCCTCATTGTCCTCTCCTTCGTCATGCTCAAGCGCCGGCGGCTCGGCAACAACGGCGGCAGCCGCGACACGCTCGCGTCGCAGAGCAGCTCCGACAGCATCCGGCCGGCCAGGAAGCTCAACATCTCGCGCCCCAAGGCGCTGTCGGCTATGATCACATCGTGGCTGCCGGCGGCGGCGCGGGGCGAGCGCGGGAGCGGTGGGGGTGGGGGCCGGGGGAGCAGGGGGAAAATGGGGAATTTCTCGGAGGTGGAGTCGGCTTCACGGAGGGGGAGGGGGAGCATGCGTACGAGTGTGACGGGGTTGGTGAGGCCCGGGGTGGCGATGGGGGGTGGTGATGCGGAGGAGGCGGAGGCGGAGAAGAGGAGGGGTGACTTGAGGAATAGTTTGAATGGGTTGGGGCAGAATAGGTGGTCGTAGGGGAGGGGGGCATGAGGAGGGGGTGGGGGTCATGATTTCGTCATACAAACATTAAGCCTGGAGTTTGGGGGGCATTCCATCCGCTGTTGGAGTCGGGGGCAATTTTTTACAACTTTGCTCCGCCCGCAGTAAGCCGAGTAGGAGATACCTGTGTACAAATATTTGCCAAACTGAATTTTTATATTGGTTTTGTCGTCGCTGGCCTCACAATGCTGAATGATGATGGACTACCGCAGCGCATTGCAAGGGATGACCCCTATCGAATAGCACATGCCCGCTTCCCCAGACTTCCCCGTGCCCATCTGGGCAGCTGATTGGTGCGTGGCAAAGGGTCCGGGCTTAAGAGGCGGACATCAAGTGGTGACGCGTTGAACGCAGAAGGTGAATGCGCTCAACCACGACCGCATCAAAAAAAATACTCAAAATGGCGATGGCAGCGAGGGATAGACTGTGCACATGCTTTTATCTCCCACTCCGGAAAACCCAAATGGCTGATGTGGCGATGGTAGATGTAGGCATCATGTCCGGGCCGGGCATTGGAGCGCATTTCCATGCGCGTTTGGTGCATTCAACGCCCTCAAACGACGGACGATGCGTCACGTCGGCGAGCACGAGTCCAGCATCTTCTGGTCGACGCGGCATCAAATCGCGCCTATATTTTCCATATATATAGACCAGCCGTTGCCCTCCCTTGGCCTCTGACCTTTTTTTCACTTTCCTGTCAAATGAAGTCTGAGGCAAAAGCAAACCGGACACATTCAACTTTCCCTTCGGCAGCTTATCAGAGATAAGAGATTCCCTATCTCCGAACCCATTTCCCTGTCATCACTTGCTCCCGCCACACTGCGATTCACCCCTTCAAACCGTCTCCTCAACCCCATCACCACAATGGCCATCACCAACCCCCCCGGCGCCGCCGCGTCCGACGACGTCCACTCCGTCACCACCACCGACGTCGCCTCCGCGGCCCCGGCCCCCAGCGCTGGCCACAAGCACACCCCCTCGACGGCCTCGACCGCGCCCCCCGACATCGAGTCCTGGAACGTCGCCGCGCTCAAGTCTCTGCACCTCGGCCCCGGCGCCAGCCCCATCTCGCTCGACACCGACGACGACGACGACATCGTCGGCACCAAGACTACTCGCAAAACCCCCCTCACCCGCCGCCCCCCGACGTCCAAGTTCAAGCTCAACGCCCCTAAGCGCGAGCGCCTCGGCAAGGGCCTCTGTGGCCAGCGCCACCTCCGTCGCTGGGATAACGGTACGTCACCAACCCACCCCGCCTTCCGATGCAACATGCTGACATGCCAGTGATGAACAGACCACCTCGCCTCGGTCCCCAACGCGCAGCCCCCCTCGGCGCGCGACTGGCTCGTCTACCCGACCTACCCCGTCCTCGGCACCGTGCCGTACGCGCTGGCGGCAAAGTACCGCGAGCGCGAGGAGCCCGACCACACCCAGAACACGAACAAGCGCGAGGTCATCCCGCGCGACCTGCGCCTCAAAGCCAAGCGCATGCCCGCCGTGCGGTCGTGGGTGCGCGCGCTAGAGGAGCCGGTGCGCGAGCTGGTCGTGCTGCCGTCGCTTGCACCGGACGCGGAGTCGGGCGACGAGGACCTGGTGATTGTGGATGGGGAGGGGGGGATGACGGATCCGGTGCAGCGGGAGGATGGGAAGGGAGCGGTGGTGGTGGACGGCGCGGGGTCGGCGTTTCGGAGGTGGTTGATGCACGCGATTGCGGACTACTATGGCTTGGAGTCGCTGTCGGCGAGTGCGCATGGGTTGGACGGGTTGGACAAGGTGGTGTATGTCTGGGCGAGGGAGGATGGGGACCGGGCGGGGATGGGAGCGGTGTTGCCGAGGCCGTTGTGGGAGGTTTGTTAGGTGGGGAAGGGGTTGAGGATTTGTTGTGAGGTGCTGGGGGGGGGTTGATTTGACACCGCCGGTGCGCGGTAAATAGCGGGATATATTCCATGGCTTGTAGATGAGCCCTGGACACAATACAGAACATGAGGCCATCACCAACTCTGCTGTCCACTATCTTGGCCGAGCTCAAATCACTGTCCGCACCGCATCACCCCCCACTCCTCACCTTACCCGCCAATGCCCCATAATCACCCCCACGCACCCCATCAACCCCATACAGCCGGACGCGAGATTCATGCCCCCTCCCCCCTTCTCTTTTTGCAGGATCCCCATAGAGTTTAGCCACTTCAACCTCTGAAACTTGACACCTAGGGCGCTTCGGTTCCCGCGCTGACTCGACAGGGGAGATTGGCTGGGACGGAGATCCCTCCATTTCGTTTCGCAGCGGGCAAGCGAGCTACGCTGCTGAGGAGATGGCTTGACGGTCTGGCGGCCCCGTGGAAACAGGCACGATAGGCGGGGTGAGTTTCGTGGTTTCTCAAGGGGAGGAAGAGCAGTCTGGCTTGCTCATTGCGAGTGGCACCCTCGGCGGAGTGGATTTCTTTCTCGTGGTTTCTCAGCGAGGGTATCTGGCCTGCTCATCGCGAGGACACTGACAAGATGCACGCACAATCAGATCAGCTTGTAAAAAAGAAAATATGCCCTTCGGTTTCCATTTCCATTTCCATTTCACCCCCAGCGCTACACTACCATCCCAAACATGTTGTACCCAGGAGAGAGAAAAAAGAGAAAGAAACCCATCAAGTCATACAGCACCCACTCTACCCCAAAGTTCACCAGACCAAGATCACCACCTAAGCCACGGTCCTCCGCGACCGCCTCCTCAGCGCCGCAGCCCCGCGGCACGCATCCTCCTGCGCATCGCACTGCTGCGTGCCGCCCGCGAGCTGGCCCGAGTTGGCGGCGTTGGCGCACGCGTTCTTCTGCACCGCGCACGAGCGCTGGAGCGCGGCGCCGGCGTTGAGGAACGTCGCGCCGTTGACCTCGAACGGGCGGGCCGCGCCGGCGGTGCTCTGGACGGGAGGGGCCGGGGCGCCGAGGGCGCCGGTGAAGGACTGGACGTTGACGGTGCCCGTGGCGGCGGTGGCGGCGCCGGCGTTGCCCGCGGCGGCACCGGTGGCGGCGCCGGCAGTGGCAGCACCGGCGGCGGCACCCTGGGCGGCGCAGGCGGCGGCGTCAGCGGCACCGGCGGCGGCACCAGCACCAGCGGCAGCGCCGCCGGCGACGGCGACGTCAGCGACGGCGGCCTGGATCTCGGCCTCCGAGACGACGGGGGTGAGGAGGTTCTGGGAGATGATGCAGCCGATGGGGTCGGTCTCGTCGTTGCAGGTGTTGCCGGCGGCGGTGGGGTCGCCGATCTGTGAGGTTGTTAGCATCTTGCGCTTTCATGTGTGGTGCGAAGGGACATACCTCGCCAGGGGCAAACGTAGCGGACTGCAGGGCAATAAGCGGGTCACCACCAATGGAGGCGATCTGGACAGCGGCAGCCAGCTCAATGGCCGCGTTGATCTCGGTGGCACCGGCGGCGGCAGGGTCCTGGTGCTGCTGGAGGGCGTCGATCTCGGGGTTGACGGCGGCCTCGTCGCAGTTGACGCTGAGTTCGCCGACGGTGAGGGTGTTCTTCTCGATGGCGCGGAAGAGGATGGCGTTGATCTGGCCGTCGAGATCGCCGGCCGCCTTGGCGTTCGTGAAGGCCTGGTCGGCGACGATCTGCTGCAGGCAGTTGAGGTTGGCGACGTTGGGGGCGCCGGCAGCGGCCGCCGCATTGCCGAGGAGGGCAAAGACGGCGTCCTGGATCTCGAGGGGGTTGTCGAGCTTGAGGAAGGTGTTGGCGGCGCGGAGAATGGCCTCGTGCGAGTGCTCCTGGGGCACCTCACGCCTCACCAGGCCGGAGGGACCCATCCGGCCCCAGAACTTGGCGACATCACGAGCGCTGGCCACGCTGGCCAGGCTGAGGAGGGCGATTTCGTACTTCATGTTGAAAAAGGGGGTGTGTGTGTTTGTGAGAGCGATCGACGCAAAAGATATGTACGGTTGTATAAAACGGAGGCCCGGCCTGAAAAGAATGTGGAGAGAAACGAAAAAGTTCACAGAACTGGACCGAAAAGAGAATGCAGACGAAAGTCGAAAGAGTGTGAGTTAAGAAAGAAGAAGAGGCATATCTACCAGAGAGGCCGGCGGTGTCTTATACGGGCATGAGAAAGGTGGCGATGATCGGACGGGAAGGGTCGTCTCAAGGCACGGGGTATGATCCTGGTCTGCTCGCCCTCGACTACGTCGCCAAGGGGACCAGCGTCCCAGCAGACGGTTGGGATCGTGTGCCGCCGCGCTGGGGGGCGGCGGCCGGGTGCGTTGCAATCCGGAACGAGATGCCTCCTCAAGGGCTGGCTCGACATGCTGCATGGGGGGCACGTCAAGCGCTCGTGCCGGAGCAGGGGTCGTCTCGAACATCCACGGGTTGCCAAGATGGCGGCAGGTCCTCGGTAGGGCGCCCCATAGGTGGCTCGGGTAACAAGTCGCAGTGAATGGATGTTTGGAGTCGGATGGCTTGGACCTCATTGCCCATCCTGTCCCCGTTGACGGTCATCCAGGAGTCTGGAAGATCATGGCCCGCAGAGTCAAGGGCGGCGATCTTCGGTAGTACTTCCGAGATGGCAGGACGCATCATAACAGCCACTTGGCGAGAGGAGAGGTTGATTTTCATAGTGTCGATGCTAAGAGTGGAGGAACCGGCTTGGTGGGTTGTTGTCCACATCGCATTTCGTGTACCTCGTCATCCCAAGTTTGTGGCTGGTAAAGAGATGTTCCCCAGACCCTGACAGGAGCTCGGGCTCGGCCGGCAAGCCATGCTTGCAGAGAATGTTTGAAGAAGCCTCATCGAACTCCACAAGACGCCGTGGCTTGCGCGGGCCATGTGCTCGGTGGCAGCCAGAGGGGAACTTGGTGTGTTCGATCGGTGGGCGCTGCCGAGACCAGCCAGATGCACGAATCAGCCGGCTAGACAGTACTGCGCAGAAAATGTTTGGAGCCGGGGTTGTGTTTGAGGCGATCGTGGTTTTGGCGGTTAACATCAGATCAGACGGGACGTGGGACGTTGTTCGTCTCACGTCGCCGAGTGTGGGAGGAAGCGGAGCCGCATGCGGGCAATCTCCAGAGGTGAAGCCCGCCAAGAAACCCGGGGTTACAGGGGCCAAGGGCTCAAGCGGCGCTATCTCAGCGCCTCGGTGATCTGGTGCGGATGTGTTAGCGGACTCGCTTGGCGCAGAATCAATCTTGGACCGGAGAATTCCTCAGACAGGACACAAACGTTCCAACTGCAGCGCATGGCTCGCGACCCAACCTTGGGCGTCTGCGATCGCGGGCCTGCAGCGGTCTCTCTGCAGGACGACCACTGCTTTGGGGAGAGTCCGGAAGACATCTGAGCTTCACCTTGACGCCCTGCGTGAGCTGAAGCGCCGTCAACGTCACCTGGTCGCCAACAGCATCACCTCGCGCTCCAGATCTAGGACCGGGTTGGCTCTGGAGCATGGGAATCGGACGGATCGAGATGAGAGGGATTGTCGACCCGCCTGGCAGAATTGTTGCTCTTTTTGCGTGGAGGAATGGGGAGCCAAGTAAGGATTCTGAACGAGCATTTCCATGGCGCGTGGGACAACATCGACGAAAAGAATCGTTCGCCTCCATTATCCAAAAGAATGGCAAAAGAAGAGACGATATTCCCAAGGGGAAGAGAAACAACAGAAGCTTCCCAGCCCATCTCCCTCCCCACTGCAACAGTCGCATCATCCGAACCCAAGCCCAAGCCCAAGCAAGCATCACCAGCCATACTCCTTCGTCTCCTCTCACCAAACCTAACTGATCACCAGCAAACCACATCAGCGCCAACATAGCATGATCCCTCCATCCCAACCAGCATGGCAAACCCCATCAACCTGAATCCCAATTTCCCATCCCCTACCCGCCGTCCACAGGAAACATGTCCATCATCCTCGCCGTCCATCCAGACCGCTCATGTGAATCAGGGCATGAGTTGCACAATGCAATGCAATGCCTTGGTGCCTCTCCCGCTTGGCGTTGCCGTGGCCCGTGGAGGCACGACACGACAGGTGACGACCGGACGAGGACGACGGACGTATGATTTCCATCGAGGGGTAAGGTCGATGTGCGCGCGCGCGCTGAGTTGAGATGAGATCTCTTCAACAAACATGCAGAAGGCCATCGTCTCGTCATACCCCATGGCATTCCGGTCTGATGTTGTGGTGGTGGTGTCCCTGGATGAGTCGCGCAGTACTTGATATGTCCGGCCGGCCACTCCAAACTCCGGGGCATCTACTTGTGGAGGGAGACTGGTTTCGCTGATGGGCCACCGCCACACCACTCCCTCGGGCAAGGAGCCGAGCCCGTCTGTCGCCTCAAACATGGTTTGACGTTGCCGTCTAGTGTCACTGTCACTGCCGTTGTGGGATGGATGTATGACGACCACCCCTTCATCAACCTCCCCATCTCCCCCATTTGATATTGTGATATCATCGGTCGTCCAAAGTACGCCAGAGGATGCATCCCAAGAAAAACGACAGAGCAAGCGAGGCACGCCAGACTCGGGAGAAATAGGAAACTCGGGATCTTGATGTGTTTTTGATGCTCCAACCGTCTTGTTCTCTTTTTTTGTACATCGGCAGGCCAAGAGCAGCCAGAGTTCAAGTCTAGGGAGAGAGGGAGGGTGAGGAAACAAAAAAGACATGCCCAAAACCCCCCAAGGAGCAGCAACAGCAGCACTCACTCCAAGCTTCCCAGCGTCTATAGGTCGAGGGGAGGGCACGGGAACCCCAGAACCGCCTTCTCTTTCTCTCTCCGCCCACCCCATGCGTATTAATACATCATTTTGTCGCCGCGTGTCCCGCTTAACCAATCACCAGCTTGCCGTCGTCTCCGAACGAGTACTCTGGAACCTCGAGGTTGAGAGGGGCGGGTCCTTTCCTGATGCGGCCCGAGATGTCGTAGTGGGATCCGTGGCAGGGGCAGAACCAACCGCCGTAGTCGCCCGCCTCGCCGATGGGTACGCATCCGAGATGTGTGCAGACGCCTGTGTCACCCGTGGTCAGTCATCCTTCTCCCAAACCAGAAGATCCCCGTCTCGTCGAGCCCCCCGAATCTGCACAGCAAACATACCAAGCATGACAAGCCACTCGGGGTCCTTGACGCGGTCGTCGTCCGTCTGGGGGTCGCGTAGTGATTGGACGTTGACCTTGTTGGCCTCCTCGATCTCGGCGGCGGTGCGGTGGCGGACGAAGACGGGCTTGCCGCGCCACTTGATAATAACCTGCGCATCGTCATCGTTCCCCGGTCAGCCGCTGTTCCTCCTCATCCGATGGGCACGGGGAAAAAACTCACGTTCTTGCCCTCGGGGATCGAGGCGAGGTCAACCTCGACCTTGGCCAGAGCCAAAACGTCGGCGGAAGCCGACATGTTCTTGAGGAACTCTGCGCAACAGCATCTCGTCAGCCCGTGTCCAGCTTGTGTATTCCCTCAACCACCACCACCCCCATCCCCTCCATCCGCCCCTTCCCGTGACCCGGTTGGGTTCAGTCGCCAATCCCCCTCCCTCCCACGCCCCCCGAACCCTCCATCCCCTCTCCTCTCCCAACCCCAAGACTCACCCTGAATAGTCGACTTGGCGCCCGCGGCCGAGATGGCACCGAGCGTGCCCACCATGAAATACCCGTACAATTGGTTCTTGCTCCCGGAGCCCTTGGACATGTACTTTGAAAAGTCGGGGATCTTGTTGGTGTCGCTGGTGCCCTTGAACGGGCTCTGGTAGCTCGAGGTCGACGACGAGCCGGCGCCGGCGCGGAGGGCGGCCGCCGTGCTCAGGGTGCGGGTGGTCCGGAGGGCCGTGGCCGTGGCGCCGCGCGCGGCGGCCGAGGTGAGGGACGCAGCCATTGCTTCGAGTCGATCGGTCGGAGGGAGGGCGGGGGCGGGGGGACGGCGGGTTCAATTGGAGTGGAATTGGGGAGCTCTCTCCTCGCTGTGTCGTCGCCGGATTCCAGTGAGCTGAGGTTTTTCTGGGCCGAGCTTCAGTTTCCACTTTCCGCCTGGCTTGGGACGACGAGGGGTGGCCTGAGGCAGGAGGGTCATATTGGATGGGCGCTGATTGGTCAGGTGGGTGGCCCGGTCCGAATTCTCCCGCCTTGCCGGCTGGCATTCATGCCAAGATTCACGCACACCTGGCATTCATCGGTGATCTCATCGATTCGTTTCAACATCTTCACCATCAGCTTCTACCTCTGCTTGTCTGTCGTCGTCTATGGTATGGTTCACCCTTCTAGGACACCCCCTCTAGTGCATCCGCCTGAGGTCCTCGACAATGTTGCGCATGTCCTCGGCCGTCGGCCCGAGGCCGTCACAAATGTTATGCTGCACGGCCTCATCCACGTCCAGGAACCTCTCCAGCAGCTCGCCGTCCAGGAACCGGAATGGCTCTTCACCCTCTCGCTCCCTGTTTCTAAACGCCCGGTAGGCGTTGAAGCTGATATCCCCCAACGTCTGTATCTCATTCGCCAGCCTCGTCTGAAAGGTGAGCAGCAGCTCCTGGGCATGGGACGCAACTGTCCCGAACATGTAGATGCTGCCTTCGACCTACACACGCAACAACTGTTAGGCAAAGTCTCGTCCAAGCCGCGAACGCGCCACGTACCGTGCCCAAGAAAGCCCTCGGGATGATCAGGGCCCCCGGACTGGTCTCGACCGAGATGGGCCGGATCTGGTTCACCATCTCGCCCAGATTCATCTCACTGGTCAGCTCCAGCCGCCGACGATTCTCCTCCGTCACCCCGTCCACATTCCGTCGCAAAACCTGCAGATTACCCTCCCCATCCGCCTCGAGATACGAATCCCCTCCAATGTGGCACACAGCCGTCGACCACGCCGACTGAAAGTGCCTCGCCACCTCAACCATCTTGGCTGGAGGCCCCAGGTCCACTTCCACCAGCGAAACCGACCTCGTCAGATCCGCCACTGCGATCTGCTTCCCATGAACCGCGATGCTAACCGGATAGCTCGACGGCCTATACGACGCAATCCACGTCAGCTTCCCGCTGGTGGTGTCCTCCTCCTTGTACTCGCTCACCACCACCGTCTTGGTCAGCGCCGCCACGATCCGGTTGTTCCCCATGACAGCCAAGCAGCGACACCCGCCCTTGAGGTCCTGCGCAAATACCAGGTACGGATTCCTCTCCCTGTCGATCCCAAACACCAGGATTCGGCCGCGCGTGACGACATCCGTGCCCATATTCGGGTCCGGCAGGAAGCTGGTGCCCACAAAGAACCGCTCGGCCGGCGCCCCGTACGCGTCCCGCATCTCGGCGCAGATGACCGCCTCCACCAGCTCCGTGACCCCCGACAAGCCGAGCGGGAACTCCTTGCCAACCCGGTCAAAGAGCACCTCGTCGACCAGCGAGAAGGAACTCTTCACAATCTCCTCGTTGTGGGTCACCTCACGCTTGATGCAGCCGAGGCCAAACACCTTTTCGCGGGGCGAGTGCGCGATCCGCCGTATCGTCTCACCCATCTGCAGGGGGTTCACGTGCGTGCGCCGCTTGTTGTCGATCCGCGAAATCTTCATCTCCGAGTCCGTAGCGACGACGATGCAGTCGGGAAAGGCCTCGGCGTCAAAGGGGCAGATACACGCGGCCTCCTCGGCCGTCACGGCCGAGTAGACAATCCTGTTCTCGGCGCCGTAGATCAGGCTGGGGTGATTCGTCGTCGCGAAAATGTTGTAGACGCCGCTGCTTTGCGGGAGCAGGTGGAAGCGCGCCTCCCGCGTCCCGAGGATGACGCTCTTGCGCCCGGACAGGGAAAAGTCGGCGGCGACGCGGAACGTAACGACGTCGCCGTCTTCCATGGCGATGAAGAGCGTCGGGCCGCTCGAGTCGGGGGCGAGCATCTGCACGAGGGCCAGGTCGCGCGGTATCGACGAGTCCTCCTTGGTCCTCCGCAGCGTCTGTCCGGTGATGGGCTCGAGGGAGTGGAGCCGGACGATGGAGACGGTGCCCGAGGCCCAGAAGCCCACGACGCCAATGTCGGGGAACTGAGGCGCGGCGTGGACGCATGCGATTTCGTTGTTGCTGCCCACGTTCTTTTCGTGAACTGTCTGTAGAATGTCTCCTAGGTTGAGAGACACTAAAGTGGTGCCCTCTACCGACAGCAGTAGCCACTTTTCGTTGGCGGATGCGTTGGTGATGGTCTTGCCTCCCGCCGGGGACCACGTCGACAGTACTATGCCGCTGTCTCCGTCGATGAGGCTGGCCGCGATGGCCGTGACTTGCAGGAGGCGGCCGCCCGGTAGGTTTTTGGCGAGTAGCGTCTGCTGGTCCAGGGTCATGCCCCCATACGCGCTGACTTCCTCCACCTCCCCGCCGGGGTCGAAGCGGAATATCCGCGTCTCGGCGAGGGAAGAGACGGCCAATGTATCCACCTTGGACGACCCGTCCGACGTCAGTGAAAACAGACCACGCGTGTGGGTTATCTCGCCCAGGAGGCCGACATCTTCCAGCCCAACACCGCTCCGCACGCTGCGAAGTGATCCGTCCTTGTAGACCCCGCTGCCCGTAACAATGCGGGCCTGGCCCGACGAGTACTCATTCCCAAGACTGCTGTCATTCTCTCTGTTTCCCATGTCCATGACGGCAAAGTCCAATATGGGCCCGATGTTGGACAGAGTCTGGAGAACCTGCAGCTTCGGCTTCTTGCGGTCGCTCAGGTCGAGCTGCACAAGCTGCGAGTCACCATAGTGCGATGGCACAAAGAGCAGGTCGCCGCCCAGGTAGACCAGGCCGCTCGCGCGCGACGTGGTCCCGACGGGGCGCACCTGCATTCCGCGGACCTCGACGCCCTCGGTGAGGATGGAGAGCAAATGCAGCGTCCCGTAGTCGTCGGCCAGCAGGTAGTGCGTGGGGTCGTACTCGGCCCAGGCGACAAAGATGCAGGCGCGGTCGAGCGACGACTGGACCTTGCGCTTGGTCACCTCGTCAATGTACTGCAACCTCGTCTCGCCCACCACTATGAGGCCGCCGAGGTGCGCCTTGGCCGACTCGACGTTGCGGAAGTTGTGGCGCTTGACCTCCTCCTGGACCTTGCGCACGGGGATGAGCATGGTGGCGGCCGGGTCGGCCACGTCCATGTCCATCTCGCGCTCGCGCGCCGCGTCGAAGCGCGACGCCTCGCGGTTGCTGTCGTCGGCCGTGAGGCGGTACGTCGCGAGCTTGGCGTCGGCCGCGTCGGCCCGGCTCTTGTACAGCAGCGCGATCTTGGGGTGGCCCGTCTCGGTGTAGAGGAAGGTGCTGGCTAGCACGAAGAGCTCCGAGAGCCGCACCTGCGCCATCCACTCGAGGTCCTGGACTTTGCTGCGCAGCGTCTTGAGCCGCATGATGGTCATGACGCCCTCCCACAGGTGCATGGCCAGGTAGCGGCCGTCGGGGTCCACCAGGCACTTGTCGTGGCTGAGCGAGTCGCGCATGTGGTGGGCGCCCGAGTCGACGAACGTCTCGAGCGTGTCGAGCTGGCCAAGGGCGGGGTTCCAGGCGAGGGTGAAGTGCTCGAAGCGCTCGGTGCCGACGAAGAGGATGTCGGTCTGGTGGTCTTTGGGGCGGAGCTTCTGGAGCATCGAGATGGAGCCGTTGATGACCTTGGAGTGCGTAATGACGAGGGTTTCGTTGGAGAGACGCCATATCTCGATGCGATTGACGTACCTGGGGAAGGGGTGTCAGCTTTTGTGGTGTAGGTTGAGGGAGAAGGGGTCCTACGCCAACACCAGGCTTTCCTCGTCGGGCGAGAGCAGATGGCACGAGAGGGCATGGCGCACGCTCGTGGGCCTGTGGACGGGGGCGATGTAGGCCATGGCTCAGGGCACCACGACGAAGATGTCGAGAGGTGGTTGTCACATTCGATCGGGTGCCGTGGTGTGGGTGGGAGGCGGCGGCGAGCCCGTCGCGGATTCGTTCGGGATGGTCGGCGGAGTTAAGGGCGTCTTGGTGGTGCTGTTCCCGATCCTTCCAGGTCTTCTCTTCAGTGGATGTCGTCAACCAAGACCCCGCGATGCGCGTCGCGTTGGAGGCAAGCGCCAAGCACTGTGTTGGCTGTTGGCGCACTGTATGACACTGGGCAACTGCACTGGCTGAACAGTGAACATCAACAACTGAAAAGGGGCATCTTTTCGACATCATCGTGGCGAAGGATAGCATGGCTGATGGCAAGAGACTGAGCACGAAAACAGTCCTCTACTTCATTTCTTCATCGAAAATGGTGGCGCTCCAGCTTCGAGGCAGAAAATCTGCCAGACCCCCCTCACCCGCTCATCCAGGACCACGAGAGAAAAGAAAGAAAAGAGGTTGACAATTCTCTTAACATTGGGTTCAAGTGGATTTTCCCTTTTCCTCTTTGGGCCACATGTAACTGATTGTGGTGTCCCAATTGATTTGTCCGACTCCCCGCAGCGGCTGAAGACTTCATCACCACCACCATAACCACCAGGCTACCGCTTTCAAGATCTTCATCGCGGTCATAAAGACCAAGCGGGCAGCTTCATGTCTATACAGAATATACAGCAGCAAAATTCTCAAATACATCCGCATCTGCTTAAAGCTCAAACCACCAAGCCAGGGACCCAACCTTGAAGATGACCGACCAAGACATCCCCGTCGTATTTGACAACAGGTTCGAGTACCACACCTCCCGGCAAGACCATCTCTAGTCAACTCCAGCAACCCCCATAAAATAAAAGCCGGCTTCGCAGGAGAAGACCGCCCTCGCACCGTCTTCCGTCCGTCCCCCCTCTCTCCCTTCACCATCCACTCTAACCCCCACAGCCTCCATCGTCGCCCGCCAGCGCGTCCACGCGTAAGCCCCTCCTATCCCACCACCACCCCCCAACTTACCCCCCGCCCCCCAAAGACATCTGGATCGACGACGAAGTCGCCCTCAGCCAAAACCGCCTCCTAGCCACCAACCATCCCATGAACGCCGACGGCGCCATCACCAACCCCGACGACTTTGAACAGCTCTGGCAGCATGCCTACAGTACCCTATCCGTCGAGTCCGAGAGTCAGTCCCTCCTCGTAGTCGACCGATGCCTTTTCACGCCGTCGCCTGCCAGGGCGAGAGAGACGATGACGCAGATTGCGTTTGAGACGTTTTTGGTGCCGGGGTTGTTTGTGGCGCACGCGGATGGGCTGGAGGTGTGTTGTCGTCCGGGGGTGGAGGGGGTGACGACGGGGTTGAGTGTGTATTCCGGGGAGGGGTATTCGTCTGCGGTGGTGGTTGTTGTGACCGCCATGTCAGGAAGGACGTGGTGGGGAATGTGGTGTTTTCGGGAAGGAACACACGGGTTCCGGGGTTTGACCTCGGACTTGAGCGGGAGCTGCGATTACTTTTTCCCGAATGGAACGGCCGGGTTAGGCCGCCGGTGGATGCCGACCACTCGGCTTGGGTGGCAGGCTCCATGCTCGCGTCATTGAGCACGTTCAAAGCCATGGCCATCACGTACGCAGAGTACGACGAGACTGGACCGACAATGGTAAATCGAAAGTGCTTTTAGCGTCTGGACTGCACTACACTGGAAACATTTTCATCAGCCCCCCTTTTTTTTCGGTATCCGACCTTACTTCTTCCCCACCAACTTCACCACCGCCTCCCCCACGCCCTTGGCGGACGCCGGATTCTGCCCCGTCACCAAATTTCCATCCACCACCACCTTTTCCCCCCACGGTTTGTCTGCCTTGACGTACTTCCCCCCAACCTCCTTCATCTTATCCTCCAGCAAAAACGGAACCACCTTCGTTTTCCCAACCTGTTCCTCCTCCTCGTTGGAAAACCCCGTCACCTCCTTCCCCTCCAATAGCGACTTCCCACCCGGCATAATCACCCCCACGAGCGCCGCCGGTCCATGGCACACGGCCGACACCACTTTTCCGGCCTCGGCGAACTCGGCCACGATCGACTGCGACGTCGGGTCCGTAGCCAGATCGAACACGGGTCCGTGGCCGCCGCAGAAGAAGATGGCGTCGAAATCGTGCGCGCCGCGGCCGTCGGCAAAGGCAGAGAGCTCCTTTGTGTTCTCCCAGACGGAGGACTTGGTGCGGTGGAACTCGAGGGCCGAGGCGTCGTCCTTGGAGAAGTCGACCGAGGAGGGGTCGAGCGGGGCGACGCCGCCGTGGGGGGAGGCTACGGTGATGGAGAAGTTGGCGGCTTCGAAGACGGAGTATGGGTGGGAGAGTTCGGGCTGGGTGGGGGTTAGTTTTGGATGTTGAGGTGAGAGAGGGGGTAACTCACCAAGAACCAGCCTGTGGGCTGGTCTGTGTCGCCCAGCTTGGAATGCGAGGTAAGGACGATGAGGACTTTGGGCGCCATGATGAGGGGTTGGTTGGTGTATTTGAGATGAGGTTTTAGGTAATTGAGACTTCCAGGCTTAGAAACTGAATAGAATGAGATTTGATGAGTTTGGTGATGAGATCTTTCGTGTATTTGTGTTTTTTACCCCTCTTCCTCCTTTGAAGATCATGTGACGTCATCTCGAAATCGAGGACATCACCACCAGCACCGACATTTTAAGCAGTGATGAAGATCCACCTCTTCAGCTTTGGCAGCTACGTATTTATTCCATCAAAAATGTCCTACCACTAGGACCGAGACCGCCCGTCGCTGCCGGCATTGGGGAGAATTGGCAGGTCCCTCCAGGCAAGAAGGCAGTTGAACCCATCATTCTACGCAGCAATGCAGCAATGTTTGCCGTGGCCACTCGCGGGATCCCAAGAGTATCGTCGCTATGGCTCTTTGAGCAACGAAAAAGAAGGGTATTGTTCGGTCGTCTCGAAGATGCTCATGGAGCTGCCGTCGACGAGGGCAGTTGGGTGACTGCGATGAAGACTTGGCAAGTCTGGTTTCCTTGGTGAACAAACGAAATGAAAAAGATAAAAAGACGGCAAGAAGAAATAAGACAGGACCAAGGCGGTTCTATAGTTGAGACGGAACTGTTAGATCCTCTGGTCGGGGGTAAGATCTCCTCTGGCGCGAGGCTTGGCTCGTCATGCCCAACTGAGCGCACACCTCGGACTCCTGGTGCCAGCATTCGGATTCCAGCCACGATGGAATGTTGAATGTCGCATTTGTTTGCGAGGACAAGGTCATTGATTTTCATGTGGAAAAAGTAAATACCTACATACCTTGTAGTCTCGGATGGCCCTGTGATTCTTTGATGTGTTTGTCATCGAGTGAGACGACATCGGGGCGGTGGGACACGACGCCACCAACGGCGAGTGGGCGTGTATGGCTGCCCGGTTTCTTTGCCCAGTTCCTTTGCGATCTGATGCCGCAAAGACTCATGTGATGGAGTGGTTAGATGCATGTTTCCATCTCCCTCTCACGGCATCATCAGTCGCCCGAGGCGTCAACCTCACAGGGTCTTGACCATTCTCAAACTTGTGGTCGGAATCGTCAACGGCCTGTCGTTTGCTCCGCCAAGACGCAGTGCCGGACGGACTGGATGCCGGCTTCTTGGGCATCGTAGGGCCAGGGGCCGCTGGGTGAAACCGAGGGCTGTGGTTGGGTGGTCGAGGTCCCGTCCCGTCGCTGTTCTCGCATCCTGCGCCATGCACATCGAGGAGGCTGCGCAGCTCCCGCCCTGATTGCTGCAGGGGTCGACTGGTGTTGGTTACCCAAAGCCTCTTTCGCGGCGACGCTGTCCAACCAGGCTGAGGAAGCAAGACAATGAGGTTGAAACATGAGACTCCCGTCGGACCAAAAAAAGGGGACCAAGGCGCTGAGCACTGGATGACAAGCGGACAAAATGCCCCATCACCCTCCCTGTGAGCGTGCTCCCTCCCGTCCAACGTCTTTGCTCAGCAAGCAAACGGACAAACACCACTCGGTCCTTCCATTTGTATAGAAACCACCGCAGGTCCGGCCTTCCACAAGAACTGCCCCTGCCCACTCTCCTCCAACAACTCTCCCGTCAAACTCAACATTTCAACCCGTCCAGCGACTCGATATCGCAAAAACCACTCCAGAAACACCAGCATGCGTTCTCACGCCATCCTCGCCGCCTTGGCCCCCGGCCTCGTCGCGGCTACCAGACTGTACATCACATCGTATGGTGGCACGATTGAAGGCGTCACCACTACCGGCGGCGTCAGTACGGTCGAATTGCCCGGTGGCCTTGCCGCGGAACGTTGCGCAACATCAGAGGCGAAGGTCCTGTCACCTCTCGCAAAGAGCGATGCCTGCGGTCCAACACCGTCCTGGCTCACCCAGGCCGGCGACGTTCTTTATTGCACGGACGAGGGCTTCACCGTCACAAACACAGCTCTGGTTTCACTCGCCATCGAAAGCGCCGGAACAGTGGTGCGCATGAACAAGACGGACGTTATCTTGGGGCCTGTCAGCTCCGTCCTGTTTGGAAATGGAAAGGCACTGGCAGTTGCCGGCTAGTAAGTTAACCTCCCTCCCCCCCCCGCCCCAGTCTCTTATGAACCTGCAACTAACTCGATTCCTATAGTGGTGGAGGTGGCGTCACCACCCATGACATCTCGAACCCCAAGGCCATCACCCAGCTCCAGAACATCACCTTTTCCCTGCCACCTGGAGGGCCCGGAGTTGGTGCTCAAACACAGTCGCGCGCTCACCATGTAGTCCTCGATCCAACTGGCAACTTCCTCCTTGTCCCCGATCTAGGATCCGACCTGGTGCGCGTCTTCTCGATTAACAATGGAACCCTGCAGATCGCCGAAGCTGGAACCATCAGCGACTTGCCGAGGGGAAGCGGCCCTCGCCATGGTGTCTTCGTCAAGGGCACGATCAAGACCTTCTTTTACGTCGTCACGGAGCTCACGAACAACATTTTTGGATACGAGGTCACCTATGGGACAGACAAAACCATCAGCTTCGTCCAAGTCTATGCTTCCAACACCCACGGAAATGACTCCGCTCTGCCAACCGGCACTGTCGCGGCCGAGATTTCCTTGTCTGCAAGTTACAACCCCTTCCCCCACAACTTGTGAACATGGTAGCTAACATATTTCCCAGCCCGACTCGAAGTTCATCGTTGTCTCGTCCCGACTCGAGAGGAGCTATCAACTCCCCAATCCGGATCCCACCAACTCAACCATGATCGATTCCGACCCCCTCATTACCTTCTCCATCCAGAAAGACACGGGCAAGCTCGAGCATCTCCAAGACCAGCCCCTCGGCGGTGTCAACCCCCGCCACTTTTCGTTCAACACCAACGGCACTCTGGTTGCCGCCGTGGCCCAAAATAACAACCTCGTCAGCATCATCGAGCGAGACCCTATCAACGGCCTGCTCGGCGCCATTCTCGCCACCATTAGCATTGCAGCGCCGAACATGGTCATCTTCGATGAAGCATAGGCCTCTCTCGGACTGTAATCAGCAAGGGCAGGGGGACTCGGTCATGGTTACTGGCGTTTTGGAATTATAATCTTCCACGGTTGTGATGTTTTTCGGCGACGGCGTTTGCGTTTGTGTTCTGGGAATGGCCCAAGAATCCAAGATATATGGAGGCGGCGTTTCGGCATCAGGGTCCAATACCCGAGGTTCTGGGAACCTTCACGCGGCCCTATGGTTCTTAGAAGAAGGGATTTGCGCGAGCAATTTGATGGCATTTCACGGGAAGGTTGCAACGGTATGGTTTGTGAGTTGTACATGGATTCATTTTGTGAAGGAATGATATGTGAGAGGGCTGTGTGTGTGTTTGCATGCTGGCATCATATCACGTTGTTCAAAGATCCGAGACTCAGAAGTGAGTGTGGGCAGCAAACTGAATGCCCACGAATAAAATATAAACAATGGCCTTGTGATATCATGACTCTGGGGTTGCCTTACCCCTTGCCCTCCCTCCCTTGACGATGCCTTCAGTTCCATACATATTCTCCTGTCCAGACCCGCGCAAGGACAAGTGTTTCCCCAGCATGATCACCCTTCCTATCCCATCCTGTCAAGCAGCGTATTTCGCATCAGTGGTGGGCAGAACATCGGCCGCCCACAGACGTATTTGTGTCACCAGGGATCTGCAATGACGCCTCCTATGAGAACTCGACATGCCCTCGTGGTATTTACCTCCTCCGCGCGCAAATAACAACGTGCATTTCGTATATATGTGACCTCAAGGCCCTCTGGCCATCCTCACGATGGCACAGAAGAAGCTTATGGGGGGACGCTTGCTGTGTGGGTAGCAAGCGAGGACATCAACCCACGGACGTATTACTTACCGCAGAAACCCTGCGATATGTCCAGCATCTCATTCCACCTCATCGCATCTTATCACATCTCATTGAATGCGGTCTGTCCGCTGAAGCATTAACACGACATCGGCAGTTCGACTCGATAGCCGACACCAGCGATTCCCTTGAAGTTGTAATACTACGAAGCGGTGACCACGAGAAGAGCAAACTAAAATCTTCAGGAACTATGCCCGCACATAATCATGCATGGAAGCATCGCCGATGTGCGCTCGGGCGGCGGCGCGAGCAAAAAATGAGAAGAGGACACGGACTGGCGCGCCGCCTCGGCGGACGCCGAAACTCCCGTGAAGTCGTGGGGAGTGCCGAAGCTAGCTAGCTCGGTCGTCCGCCCGTCCGTCCGTCGTCTTGATATCCACAAACCATGCTTTTGAAATCTGCAACGTTTTCTCTTTCTTCTCAACCTCGTGGCAGCTCACCGCCAGACCAGACCAGATCGCGCGGGTTGACAAAACACGAGGCGGTGGGTGTCCCACGGGGTTGGCTTGGCCGGTTCGTACCATACCTGGACAGCACCTGGTTCCTTCTTGAGAGGGAGGGCAACCTGAAGAAGAAGGTGAGTTTGGAAAGGGAGAGAAGAAAAAGGCACCAAGGATAAAAAAGAAGCTCCGGCCCCTCGCAGTTGTTACATCAAGCCGGGCTCGGGGTTTGGTTCAATGTTCCCCGGGATTTTTGGAAAGGGGACATGAGGTTTCGCCGTTCCCACGCGGTAGGTAGCGTAGCAGACGATGGTGATATGGCAGGGTGCCCTTTTATCGGGAGTTGTTGCCACTCGGTACGGGGAAGGATGCTGGGCGGCGTCGGCAGGAGGCTTTGTCAGAGCTTATCCCCTTGGCCTCGCCTCCTCCTCCTACCGACGGTCTTGATATCTTGGGGGGTTAGTGATGATCAGTTGGTGGTTGTTTGAGGCGGACGACCTGCCACTCTGCAATCCCGCTTGGTGTCTTGGTGGAGAGCTTCTGATAGTGGCCGGGACGGGTGCAGTGGCTAGAAGAAAGTTCGAAGCGGCATGAGAAGGGCTGAACCGTGGATCTGGTGAGATGAGCAAGGACAAGGTGGCCAGAGAATGGAGGGCGATGGCTGACAGACACCTGTCTGGTTGGTGGTGTTGTTGGTACTGTACCACGTCGGTATTTCTCCGGTCTGGAGAGAGAGAGGGACGGGGCGTGGGCATGGTTTCAGTGACTTCGTCGCGCCGCGTAGAATCTCGGCCTTGGGGCCGACGGCGTTGGGTTGGAACGGTGCGACGCTACTCGACATTACCCGAGCAGGTGAGTAGTCGTGGTTGTGACTATGAGTAAGGGTTTCCGCTTTATGAAGAATTCATGGGTTACGACAATGGTCAAGGATCAGGGTGCCGACAAAGTGAGGGGAAAAGTTGGAGATGTCGGGGTGATTGGGCGCCGTCGAGGGGCAGGAGCCGTGCATCACGTCCAACAGCCGGGGGTCCGGGCACCCGGGGAGCCGGGGTCGACACATCAGATGAGGGCCGAGGGGGTTGCTGCGGCGTGGAGAAGTCAGGTCCAAGTGAGGGGGCTCGCGAGAAACGGTGGCAAAAGGATAATATCGATGCGGAGCATGTGTTCACCGTGCGGAGGAGGAGATATCCCGTCCATCATCCTCTCAGGCCGACCGACACATGCCCGGCGTGCGTCCGGAGCGGAGCTTGGGATGCGGGACTGCAGCAACGGAGGGAACGCTGATGGAAGCGAAGTCGGCGGTGATGCTGGCGATAGAGTCTGGACCACGAACACGAAGGAAGTTTGGCGCGCCGAGAGGCACTAGGGACGTCTGCTGCGTTGCTTGACAGAAAAAACGGGTCGAATGCTATGAGAGGGGAGCGAGTGTCAATGCCTGCCAAGGAGATGCTCGTGGTGCGGTGGTCAGCCACATCGGCTCCCCGTGTGAGGCTCCCCGCACCCGCACCAGAACCGCTCCCACGTGTCACTGGGCAGTGATGAGACGCAGATGGCTGCAGCCACGGCAGGCCGACGCCTGCACCTTGGGACGAATGTAGGTACGGAAGCGCGTTCGAAAGGGACTTGCTTATTACGGCGAAGGGTCGTCCGGGGAGACGACGGTGAGTGTGCGGGGGGGAACAGGCGGCCAGCCAGACTCTCGTGTCAAAGTTGGGGTCTCTCCAGATCTGCCCAGAGCTGCACGGACGGCAGAAGTGGTCGACCAGACATGCGGCGAATCTGGTACAGAGTCGAGAGGGCCGAGGAAAACGGACCACCACATCACCACATGTGCTGGTGTGCGCGCGCCTCCGCGGCAACATGTTCGAGGGAGGCGGGCGGGAATGCAGCAACATGTTGGAGGGAGGTGGGTAGCGAAGCCGAGACGACGCCCTAGGGATCACGCCCCGTGTTTGCGATGGGAAGCGAGATGCGGACGGCGCGGTGCAGGGCGAGAAGCGCAGTCTTGTCCGCGACTTGTGGCACCTGAAGGGACAGAGGGACTCGCTATGAGCCGGGCAAGGGACGCGAGCAGGCGGTTGACGGCAAGGGACTGTGGCCGGGCTGAGGAGACACTGCCGGGTCCTGAAATCGATGCGGCTGACGGGAAGAGGCGAGATGGCGGACAGAGTCAGGGCCCCACGGTGCACCACCACTCCAGCCTTCTCCAACGGGCATTGCGAACCGCATCGAGGGGTGCCGCCGAGGTGTAGCAGGGTTTACGGTTGCACCCGCCCTCGAGCCGTGATACTTGGACGTGCTCGGCGTGCTAGTCAACACAACGTTGAGGCTTGAGCAGCTTCGCGTTTGGCGTGGAGAGTGGAGGACGTGGAGCGTCTCCAGGCACCGCCGCACCGCATCGGAGCATCAGCAGCGCAGCCGAGCACCGGCGGCCGATGTCTCCGTGAGGGAGGGGTCGTCAGCGACAGTGTCCAGGAAATGGTCTTCCACCGGGCCCCACCCGGCGGTGCGGGCCACCCAGCGGCACGAGCATCGGTCGCCGGGGCACGCCTCGGCACCAAACGACCGACGACCGAGGAGGTTCTGTTGGAGCGTGGGTGGTTGGTTGGGGGGGGACCCCGCGAGTTTGGCTTGGGTCTCTGATTCGCGAGCGCTCCCTCGAATCTTGATCACGCCTGGTCGAGCCGTGGTGGTTGGCTGTGGTGCAATATATTTGTGTGGGCTGTTTGAGGGCTGCTGAGGTCCCTCGTGACCGGTCCTCCTGGCGTCCAGAGAGTCCAGACTCGACAATGCCCGTGTCCACTGTCCATGTCCACAGCGGATACTCTGGAGCCCGGGGTAGCAAACGCCGACGTCTCCCTCCTCACGGCTGGTGTAGGAAGGTCCCAGGGCGTCGGTGGGGTCTGTCGCGAGGCTGTAAAGTGGGAGGATCTCGTGGAGACCCCAAAGGGAGCGGCGAGAGCGGGTGGGAGGGAGGTGGAGGGGAAGGCCATGTGTCTTGATGCATCTCTGCAGAGTGCAGCATCGGCAGCGTTGTCGCCAACCACTGCAGTCTCGGGTGTTGCCGCTCTGCCGCCAGACTCTTGACTGCAAAAAAGATGTCTTGGGAGTTGGCACGCTTCCTACATTGTCAGGTTAGAGGGGAGCGGGGGGGGTGTTGCTGGGCACGCATTTTGCAACGCCACTGCCGGGAGGGTTGCACATCTTCCCCCGTCCATTTCCCATTTCCCATTGCCATCACATCGACAAGCGAGCCGGTAGCGTTGTGTTGGATGCTGACAGAGCTGGCTTGGTGTTTTGGCTGGGTGTGCGACCATCTGCGAGGCATGGCATGGGGAAAAAATGAGATAAAGGGTTGGGGTTTTTGGCCATTGCCCGACCGAGTAATCGGACCGACATCCGCACAGCGAGTTGGAGGGCTTGGCTCCTTGGCTCGAAGGAAGACGCTAAACGAGCTCGCCAACGTCCAGCATGCACGTGCGCGGGACGGTCTTGGTGGGTGTTGACCACTCACAAGCCTCAACGGTGTCCAGCAACGGTGCCCGTCCAGCGGCCAGCCACCTGGGCCCCTGGACTTCAGCGCTCCAGGAGTCGGCGCCGGCAGGGTCGGGAGGTGTCGGTCGAGGGGAAATCACTTCGCAAAAAACACCCATTTCCTCGACCCAACGCTCCCCATCCCTCCTCACCGTCGAGACGACGCACAAGGCCCAAACCGGCCGCGCGCCCTGAACCAAACCTCGCCGCCCAGCCGAGGCGCGAAAGCAGGAGAGCATCGAGGTCCCGCCGACCTGTCTCTGCCTCTGCCTCGCCGTGACGAGCTGTCCTGCAATTAGGCGCTCCCTCGTCGTCGAGCGCTGCGCAATATACACGAGCCCAGGCTCTCGTCGACCTCGTGCGTCTGAATGGCCACGGTTGGGGATCCGAGCTCATCCCAAGGTCGGTTCTCAATATCGGGGGCATCCACTTGCCGACGCTCCAATATCGGCCACTCCTCGCCTACCTGAAATAGGCCTTGGGGTTCTGCTTTGCTCTCGCTGGCCCTCCAACCAGCCGGTCGCGCCACTGCCATGGCGACAGGCGACGGTCTGCAGCAGGGCGGTGGCGATGGATGATGGGGTTTTGGAGCCGTGGGGCTCATGTCCATCCCGTTTCACGTCCACGAGACTCGATGATTCCAGTGAAGCGAGCGCCAGCATCATCGCGACGAGAGGCGCAACCAGAGAGATGCCTGGCTTATACCCCCTCGGCACAGCTCGCTAGAGAGATCCAGAGACCACATGACGCTGACCTCGCCCCTTCTGCCCTTCCGAGGCCGCAAGGGACTCGTTCGGGGCATGGTAGCGGTCAACGACGACGCAGGGAGGAGGAGAAGCATTCTCTCCCAATCTGCATCCACAACAATCCCACCAGTTCCGGGGAGGGGATCGAAAAGCTGGAGAGGAAACGCGCCAACCCCAGACGGGGAAGTTCTACGAGCGAGCGGGGAAGACCCTCATCCAACAAGCATCAGGGATTCAACGGCGGGCGTCAGACACAGCAGTGGTGCGGTGTGGGGTTGAGCCCAAGCTTGAAGCCGCGCTAACTGGAAGACGGTGAACGGTGATCGTCGAGGTGGCCTTCTCGAAGACTTGGACGCTTCTCCTCTTCATGCCCTGTCCCAGGCGGTGGGGTGGGTGAAAAGCGTCGAGACTGGCCGCAGAGAGATTGCCTAGGGGCGATGCTTCCCGTAGCATGAATTTATGCTAAATAGGACCATCCAACAACAACCAGCTCGACGCAAGCCTGACGGCGTGCGGCCTTGGTGCTTCCCCAATGGAGGGACACGGCCCCGATACAGAAGGCCTGCTATAGCCCCCCCATTTTGGAGATGGTGGTGGTGCCGGCGAAGAGAGCCACCGCCACGAGCTATAGACGGGGATATCGGGCTTTGGAGCGGCCGGATTGGTGACGATGCCGGCGGCATGTCGCTCGTTGTGAGATGGAGGTTCAGTCAGATGATGTTGTGTCGACGCCGGACGGGTCGTGGATCGGGGAACAGTTTCCAAAATTGGAGAGAAGAGACTTTCGACCAATGCCCGCCCTCCTGAACCCTCACTGATGACAACCCAAACTCGAGGTCGGCCACTGGACACAACACCTGTAAGTACATCGTACGCATCATCTTGCAATTTTCTCACCCGGCAGAGTCGGGACGAAAAAGACAACGGCGAAACCTGTCAGGGCGCATGTGTCTTGCATGCCGGCGGCAGGGTGATGAGAGGTGAAGATGACGGATGCTCGTGGAGTCTATGCGATGTGATTGGGAAATTCTCAGCTCGGGTACGACGTGCTTCAGTCAAGTCCAAGACTAGTCGAGTTTAGATGGTGCCTGGGCTTGCATGCTTGCTTGCGCAACAAGGCGGACTCTGCGAGGGCATGAGAGAGAGGAGTTTGTCAGAGTCAAGTGTGGATTTGCCCAAGACTCTCGGCGGCTGTCCGTCCCCATGTCCATCGGTCTTGTCGACCGTTTAGGCGCTCAACCCCACCCCCGCGTTCTTGATTTTTTGCCTCGAAATGCACCTCTGGCCCCCTTCATCTTGGGGCGTCGTGGTTCCGAAGAGCAATGCGGAAACTGACGCGCGGGAGAGCTCCATGCTGCCCGCAATTCTCCAGTTCTCGAGTTCCCCAGTTCTCCATGCTGCAGTTCGCAGCTCATGATCTGCCCACCCGCACATCTCGGGATCCGCACGATCCATGGATCTCGCGCACATCGCCGTGTCAGAGATGAGATGAAAGCGGGTGTCAGGTTGCTGGCGCCGGCCTCCGCTTCCCCACGACGAACGGCATGCTGAAAAGTACGGTACGGCACAGGCAGTCTTGTGGTATAGCGGGCGAGCATGGTGGAAGACAGACAGAGACAACAGAACATCTCGCCACATCCGCCCCAATGCCTGGATCGCCCTCGTGGCGTTCATGCAGCGAAGCCGCCCCGAAGAAGCGCCAGGAGGCGTCGGAACTCTGCATGGCCATTGTCCAGCGTTGAACACAAATCAAGGCTGCTGCTGCTGTGCCGGCGATGGATGCAGGAGATGGAAGCTGTCGCTGCTGGGCCGGCCCGGTTTTGTCGGTCCGTCTGTTGGTAGGTATGTTGTTGTTCGATTCCAATCTCACCCTCACGCGGTTCTCCCTCAGCGTCCATGCGACTTGGAGGCGGGCAGGGGACCCTCGGGGGGGCATCGTGAGGAGGGAGGGGTGGGTTGTGGTCGAGGTGGTGAAGGTGGAGGGGTGGACCTCCGGAGGCGGCCAAGGAACCTTTTCCGCACCCCTCCCCTGCCCCTCCGTTATTGCCCACCTCGTCCATCCACGGCTCCATCGTCCCAACCCTCAAGCGTTCTGGAGCGCAGCGCAGCCGAGTCACTAGCGCGAACCCTCGTCGCTCTCGTCCGTTGCAAATTTGCCCCAGCTTTTTGCCCTGCCCGTCGAGTTTTCAACGGACGGCACTCTGCCCGAGTCTGACCGCACCACCAACGCCTGGCGTCTCGGGACCACCGTTATTTCAAACCGTAGCACCACCACCCAAGGGCTCCGTCCGGTGGACAGCACCACCGTCGCCGACACCCAAGTCGACTGTCGACCAGGGACCAAGCCAGGGTTCCACACGACCTGGGGTAGCATCGGGCGATCAATTGGTGCCCTCGCCGGCCTCTCCACACTCGTAGAAGCTCCGCATCCGTACCTGGGGTCGGAGCTCGAGATACGACCAGGCACACCTCCCCAGCAACCCTCTGCCACTCCCGTATGACGAGATATGAACCTCCGCTTCCCACGGCTCGGGATACGCTCTCGCTCTTCTCCCTCTCTTTTTCCCCACTACCACCAAACCTCCACTGCCGTGTGTCTGTGTCGCGTCGGACCGGCTATTCCCCCTCGTCCCTCATAATATTCTCACCCCTTGGATACCCGACCCGACCTGTGCTGTGGCCGCCAGTGAGCACACTCGTCTGTCTCTGCCACCCTTCTGAACCGGCCCGCCCCATCATGCGAGTACGCCGGCGCGTGTAACGAGTTTGCTTTGCGTTTCGGATATTCGACGTCGGATTGGAATTTGGAACAGCCTTGTCTTGTGTGCCACTGAGTCGGACGAGCCAGGAAGAAGCTAGGAAAGAAGAAGCGCGGGCTTCCAACGAACGGCGACGACGGTTTCCCCGAGACGACGACACGACGACACGACGGCCGGCTTTTACGACCCCCGGGTTCGCTTCCCAGCGAAGTTCAAGACTGAACACTCTCACCCAAGAGACTACCTCCCGAGCGATCGGGCGACAAACGGCCGCAGCATGTCGCCGTCGTCCAACGGCGACTCGCCGCTCTCGGTGGGCACCATGACCGGAGGGGGCGTCCACGGCAATCTTGTAAGGCAATTCCCCGTGCCGAACCGAGACTTCACCATCGAGATCCCCCCGCCCCAGCACATCATTGCTTCGAGCAACGGCGTGCATGCGCTCAAGTCGCCCTCGACGCTCAAGTCGGCGCGGCCCCCCAACTTTAGCAGAGAGGGCATCCTGGGGTCCGCCCAAAAGGCGCGGAACCTGTCGCAATCCTCGGACAACCGGCCAGACAGTGTTTCTAATGACATCAAGACCCAGAGCGGAGACGAGGGGATGAACCCTCTCAAGAGGAGAAACACGGGCGCGGATACCGGCGTCGACTACCCCCGGCGCCGCGCCACCATCGCTGTAGGTGTCCTCCCCTCCCCGTACGCCGATGTTGTGTCACGGCGCCAGTGGCCTCTGGCCGCCCCCATGCGCACGACCGTCGAGACTGACTTGAGACGTTGGGGGCTGCGACAGTGCGAGGTGTGCCGATCCCGAAAGTCGCGATGTGATGGAACCAAGCCAAAGTGCAAGCTGTGCACCGAGTTGGGGGCCGAGTGTGTCTACCGGGAGCCCGGCATCAAGCTGGACGCGGGCGACAAGCTGATTCTCGAGCGCCTCGGCCGCATCGAGAGCCTGCTGCAGATGAACATGGTCGGAGGATCGAACGGGATGGGGGGCATGGGGCACAACTCGCCAAACATGAGCAACGGCACGGGGTTGAGCGGAGACAACCTGCTCCAGCTGGCGAACGGGGACCCCAACTTTGTCTCGGTCATCCCCAGCGGTGGCTTGGGCACCTGGTCGGCTTCGAACAACGGCAACATCTCGACCATGCCCAAGGTTCACACGAATGCGGCTCTTCACCTGCTGCAGTGGCCCATGATCCGGGACCTCGTCTCCCGCCCGTACGACCCCCAAATTCTTCTGCAGCTCGAGATGGCGCGCGAGCCGCTCCACTCGCTCACAAAGACACCCTGCGTCGACCTGTCCAACACCAACGCCTACATCGAGGCCTACTTTGAGCGCGTCAACGTTTGGTACGCCTGCGTCAACCCCTACACATGGCGGAGCCACTACCGCATTGCTCTCTCCAACGGTTTTCGAGAAGGCCCCGAGAGCTGCATCGTGCTGCTCGTCTTGGCCCTCGGCCAGGCCAGCCTTAGGGGAAGCATCTCGCGAATTGTCCCCCACGAAGACCCTCCCGGACTGCAGTACTTCACCGCCGCTTGGTCGCTGCTCCCCGGCATGATGACTTCGAACAGCGTCCTCGCGGCGCAGTGCCACCTGCTCGCGGCCGCCTACCTCTTTTATCTTGTCCGACCGCTGGAAGCGTGGAATCTGCTCTGCACGACCAGCACGAAGCTCCAGCTGCTGCTCATGACGCCCAACCGGGTCCCGGCCGACCAGCGGGAGCTGAGCGAGAGAATCTACTGGAACACGCTGCTTTTCGAGAGCGATCTGCTGGCGGAACTCGATCTCCCGCACTCGGGCGTCATCGCATTCGAGGAGAACGTCGGCCTGCCCTGTGGATTCGAGGGAGACGAGCAGGAGTCTGTCGGGCGCGATGACCTGTGGTACTTTCTCGCCGAGATCGCGCTGCGCCGTCTCCTGAACCGCGTCAGCCAGCTCATCTATTCCAAGGATTCGATGGCATCCACCACCAGCCTCGAGCCTGTGGCGTCCGAACTCGACTTCCAGCTCACGCAGTGGTACGAAAACCTGCCGCTCCCGCTCCAGTTCCCCTTCACCCGCACCATGCTGCCTGATCCCGTGCAGACGGTGCTGCGGTTGCGATTCTACGCCTGCCGAACCATCATCTACCGCCCCTACATTCTCGCTGTGCTCGACAACGAGCAGGCTGTCCTGGACCCCGCAGTGCGGGACAGCTGCACCAAGTGCCTCGAAGCCTCGATCCGGCAATTGGAGCACATCTTGGCCCAGTAAGTTCACTCCCCCCTTTCCTATTGGCCCCCTTCCCGGTCGGGCTGCCGTGCCGTGGTCAACCTGCAAGGTGCAAGGCTGCCGCACCAGCCGCTCTGCAAAAGGTCATCGCTGACAAGTTTCACCGCAGTCACGCCGGGCACATGCCGTACCTGTGGCAGGGCGCGCTATCGATCGTCTCGCAGACGCTGCTCATCATGGGCGCCACCATGTCGCCGTCGCTCAACAGCATCCTCTGCAGCCTGGTGCCGCGCCGCGAGATGATTGACCAGATCATCGCCGATGTCATCATGGAAATCGAGCGCTACTCGGTGCTCTCGCCCAGCCTGAGCCTCTCAGCCGAGATTATCAAGGAGGCCGAGGTCCGGAGGCGGACCTTCCTGAGCAGCTGAGAGCACCCCGGACGGGTCCCGAGCACTTCTCCCGGCATTTTTCAGCATATTGCCTCGCCCGACTGATTGGCAAAGAGGGGCACTACGCAACGTCTTCGCCTACCTGCACCAAAACCACCGCTTCCGGTGTTGCGGGACGGACCACTTGTCAATTGCAACTCCAGTCCCCGCTTACTGCGGCCTGCATGTGGCTACCGCCGCCTGCATGACGCCTACCGGCACCCAGGCCACCGTTTTCCGACCGTTGCACCAACCACGCGAGCCCGCAACCGAACCCTTCCCTACCGCCGCCGAACACCGCCGACGACGACGCCCTCGCCGCCGCCACACCTTTTTCCACTCGACTTGCCCTGTTCGGGCGATGACGGTGCCGGCGGCTCCCGGAATACCTCACTCAGGCCCCGTCCACATCACCCCTGATGGATGCACCTGGATCGGACGGGGGGTTGGTATTGAGGCTGTACCATGAGTGTGCAGGCACCGAGAGTGAGTCCGAGGGCGGGCGCTGCAAGTCGACTCGGGCCTCTCCGTCTCGGCTTCAAGACCGGAGTTTTTCCCCCAGTCAAGTCGCTGTGCGGGATTGAGACCCCACGACAACGGACCGGTAAAGGTGCCCAGACAATTCAGCGACATTTACCACACGCCCTCTCCCATTCAAAACTCGCAGACAATGCAACAGCGACGACAACTCCAGTCGTAAACCACAACGACGCTCCGACCCAACAACGAGAATCCACGCATCACACACCGACGCAACCAATTGGCCGGGAAAACCTGGGACTTTTGGACAGCCTGGGGAAACTGGGGTAGCCCCTCCGGCTTTTGGGGTTGACAAGTCCCCATGGGGTTTGTTTCAATCGCTCCGGGCGGATTCTCTTCGCTTCCGAGCTCGGCGCGGGTCGCTCTGACCAGTGGCCGAGAGGTGGCTGCACTGGGGCACCATGGATGCGGGACGACGGACCGACAACCCCGCCTACCCTTCCCCTCATCCCACCCCCCTCCCCAGCCTTCGTTCCATTTGGCTGGAACGTCAGGAATACGGCCGAGGCTTGTTAAACGGCTTTTCCTGATTGGTGTGTGGCACCACACCTTGTCTTTTCGCTCTTCAAACTACCTACGCCCGTCGCTGGAGGGACCAGACCGCGAAATCCGGTTTCCTCTGGCGGCGCAGTTGGATCCCCCGTTTTCTCTATTGTCGCCGATGGAGGACGGAGCGGACTCTATTATCCGGTGGTGGTTGCTGCTCATCGCCGACACGTCATGTCGACGAGTGACGGCAACCACGGACAGACACCACATACAACGTTTATGACATGGTACATGCACCTTGGGCATGGGAGGAGGACAACAAATTATACGTTTTTCACTGGGGAAATGGACGGACGGGATGGGATATAAAATAACCTTTCACTCGGGAAAGGCACAGGAGGGGGTAGATCAATTGCCCCCCCCCCGACACAATGTTTTACACTCTTTACTTCTTGTATCATACTTTTTTAACTCGACATTTCTTCCCATATTCTTCACTTCTTGGGGCAGGTCACTGTATTTTTGGACTCTTCTTTCATCTTTCCATTTCCTGTCCAGTTCATCTCCGCGGACTGCCTCTGTCTGTCTAGGTTGGATAGCTAGATGGCAGACTCTGGGACCTTGTATCTACGAGCGGCGGCGATGATGATCATGACGATGACGGACGGCTACTATCACGACGGGTGGGCGGGGAATAGATTGTGTTTGCGTAGCATTCGACTTCAGTTACCGTGCCGTGCTTGTCTTTGTGCCTTGCATTGTGTGGGCTGGGTTGATGGGTTCAGTTTGCGAGGAAACAGACGACAACTGTCGGTCCTCTACTCATCAACAAACATGGCGAACTGGCTGTTCGACACCACGTCCCCGTCGACATTGACCTCGATTTCCACCCGCTGGTAAACGCCTCAATCTACCGCGCTGACCAATTCCCAAGTCACACATTCAAGAGATAGCAGTAATTACACCACGGGAAAAGGGGGGTAGAGGTCAAGGGTCCATGAACGGTCGAACCGTGCACTTAGGCACCTGTTAATCGGAAACCGAACCGAACCGATATGTCCGAATCTGATCAGCGGGAAAGGTTGATGTCTGGGTAGATATCTGGGTGGGATACCGAGTGAATTGATACGAGAAGCGAGGATTGAGGATATGAGGATGGAAGCGGTAACCCGAGGAGGGAGCACGTTCATGTTGATAGAGTGGTTGAGTGATTTCTCTCCCCAACTCGACCGTATACATGTCGGGACCTTTTGCTTCCGAGACAGAGTAAAGAGTAACTTATAAGCCGTTGACACCGGGAAAAGCTTCACCCTCGGGCAAACAAGACGCCCCCCTCCCCAGCTGTTGAGCGGGCAAACTCAAGATGCGTCTACTTTGTCTGTGTGTGTGGTGTCTGGACCCTGGGGAAGCCCGCCGGACGGCACACGCAGTCTGGGTACGAGCTGGGGGATCCGGGTTCGGTTAAGAGGGCACGTAGATTCTGCCGGCTCCCAAGCCCAAGTTCCAGCCAGCGGGCTGGCGATGTCCCGTCAGCGGGAGAGCAAGGCTTCTGGTAGGTAGTTGGTGGCGTCGTGCAGATTGATGACAGGCAAATCTCGGGATGCAAGGGGGTTTGGTGACGTGGTACGGCGGTATTTGACACTGGGGAGGACGAGGTTGGGTATGGGAAGCGAGCGGGAGGGGAGGTTCATATCGATGGGGGACGGCTGGGAGGGGATTGCGTGGGGATCTTTTGTGTGCGTGTTCTCACGGGGCTGTGTTGAGCAAGTTTTGAGGATAGGGGATGGGCCTGATGGTTGTCTATCAGTGTGGTTGAGTTGGTTGTGTTCCTGGCAAGGGCACCGACAGCGCATCGCAGCAACGTCGGACGCTCAGTGGAGGTCCACGCAGGTACTATCCGATCAAAATGTATTTTTGGTGTCACGGTTGGCCCTACAGCCTGCAGCAGCACAGTGGAAGAGAGTCAAGACACGTCTCGAGCACTCAACTTGCACGACAAGTACCGGTGCTCGCTCGGGAGATGGGTTGCAACATTGATAACAGAACCCCATCGAGGGGTGCACAGATGTCTGGTGTGACGGAAGGGAGCGGTTTGTCCGTTTCTGCGTCGCGGTGGGGAAAGGAAGAGGGGAGAATGCAACAGTCGAGGTATCACCCGGGCCGGAACGGGAAACCAAGCCCGCAAGGGGAGGAGGGCCGCCTCGCTACTCCTGTACCCCTATTCCGCGCACATCAATTTCGTTGACATGTATGCCAAGTTTGTGACTGATCGCAGGCAGTGGGATGGGGAAAACGTCGGAGAGGGACCGAGGTACGAAGTACATGGTGGTGATCGTAGAATCTGCTCCGGGGAAACGGTTCTGATGGCCGAGGTCTAAGTTGCCTGGCATGTTGCACGGCGTGGATCAGGATGAAGGCGGACCTCTGCGTCGTTTCAGCGGAGAAAGTCGGACTTTGGAGAAAGTCGGACCACGACGGAAAAAGGCCGGACGATTCGGCTAAAGTTCCCGTCTCCTCGGCCGTGGGGATCGTCGATCTCGGTCGCCGGCGATATCGGCGGGCATCTGCACGGGCCACCCGTTGCTGAGCCCGGCTCCGGATGCCCCGGGTGGCGGCTGGAGGCTCGCCGGGCAACGGAGAGATCGGACAGCGGCAAGGCGGTATCGACGATGATTGACTTGAAACAGACGCACCTAGCTGCGCTCGACCAGTCTGCTGTGCACTGGTCGTCTCAGGACCGCGGTGTCACGTTGATGTCGACGGCTGCAGGTCTCGTGTCACCGTCCGCTGCAGCGGGTCCGAAGCGGAAACGTTGTCGGAGGGCGGTCGAGTTGGGACGGGGGACTCCGATGGACGGGTTCTGGAAGTCGTCCCGAATCGGTCGTCTTCTCGAACAACGGAAAGTGCCGTGGAAGGGGAATCCAAGACAGGTCACAGACTCAAAGCCGCCCCCAACTCTGCCTCCCCTGCAGGCTGCCCGAGCCGTGTGTGGCCCCACCCCGGCCGTTGGTGCCGCTGCTTCCGTTCCGTCAACGATGGTGGGGCCGTGCCGATCTGCCGTCCGTTCCAAGCTGGCTTCCAAGGTCAAGCCATGCCGATTTCGATTGCGGGGCAGTTGGTGCGGGGCAATTCGTCGGATGCTGCGAGCGATGGCAGAAGTGGCAGTTTGAACTTTGTGCGCCTTTCTTGCCCTCTTGCCGTCCTCCCTGCCTGAAATCCGAGGCGGTCTCTGATTGATTCATCTGATCAGAACCCAAGACGTTGTCGTCGTCGTATCACGTGAGACGTCATAAAGATGGACCGGCCGCATCGTCCGCTCGGATGGGATTGGATGGCATCGCCAGGCGCGGTTGTCACCTGCACGAAAATCGACCATGTCCATGGAGTGGGAGAGCAGGTGTCGGCTGCTTGCACGTCTGCCCGCCCACCATGATCCAGCTGCTCCCTCCCGTGCTGTCAGCTGCGCCGGTGCGATGACTCGGTGATCAAAGGGGGGATATACTCGATGTAGGAACAGGCTGGGGAAAAGGACAAGGACAAAAGGCAAAGTGGACGCCATCGTCAAGTTCCCCAGCTCAGGTCATCAGGCTCGGGGAGCTCGTCTGAGCCCGGGGGCAGGCAGCAGACCCCAGGTCAAGGTCCATAATTCATGGCCCTCTCCCGACGACAGCGCAGTGAAGCTCCCCCCTCCTCTCAGCCGTCTCTGGTCCCCTCGACTCGACTCCTCTCTCGAAACGAGGAACCGGCTGCCGAGACCATTGAATCCAGTCTCAGAACACCCTAGCAGCCCCCCTCCCCCCCCTTCACGAGATAGCTCGGTGCCCAAGCCATCTCTTGCGTCTCACCAGGCACCGCAGCAGGGACAGGAGAGGACCGCGGGCTTGTCAGGTATTTATCGGGCTCGACAGAGATTTCCAGACAGGCGCATCCGGGGCGAGCAGAAGCATTCCGCTCCAGCGCCCGTGCATCGCTGGCATGCAATAGCCCCCCGATCAAGCCCAGCAAGCCCAATCACAGCGCCTCCAGAAGCCAGCACCCGCTGGGCGACCACTGGCAACGTGCAGCAAAGTTGCAGGGCGGACCCACGAAGGGCGCCCTGGCCAACCACGCACAACCATCTGGCTGTCTCTCAACCCCCGTCGCTGCACCATTTCTGCATCGACAGCGGAGCTCTCTTCGTCTCCCAAGCCAAACGGCCAAACAGGCGACAAGCCCACCGACCTTTGAACCCAACCCGACCGGCACAGACTCGCCCGTCGTTGGCCTGCCCACCACTCGCCCACCACTGCCCACCGCTCGAGGGCTGACTGACTCACTGGCCAATCCCGCGCGAGCTCCTCCTCGGGCAACCCACACGCCAACCTCTCGACGAAGCCCTCTCCAGACTCGCAACCCAACCCATTGGCCCTCGACCCGCGAGCTCTGGCACCCATCCGTCGCCTCATCCGCGGGACCGGGGAAACGTCATGGGGATATAGAGACAAGACGGCGTCAAAGCGTCCTGCATCCGTCCTGTCCCAGCATCTTTCCGTATTGCGTCCGCTCCGTCTGTATCAACAACAACAACATTCGACGGTCCCTCCCCGACTCCTCGCCCCTCTTCCCCGCGTCGACACCTCATCAAACACCGCACCCCTTCGGTCTCCCAAGCCAGCTCTCCCCGCGACGACAGCGGCCCCCGAGCCATCCCGCCGTGGCCCCCCTCCCGAGCATGCGGGTGCCCAACGCCTCGGTGCCGCTCATGGCCAGAGAGTCCCCCATGGCCAGAGAGCCCCCCGTGCAACATCACCCCGCACCGCCGCACCCCTACTCTCGACATCCCTCCTACGCCTACGACGACGAGGACGACGAAGAGCCCCCGCAGTCGCGCCCGAGGTCAGGTCCTGACAGCCGCCGCAGCCGATCCCGACGCGATGTCAGTCCCCAGTCGCACCACTACCGATCCACGCCCGTCTCGCGACGGTCCCCGCGAACCTCGGTGTCCGAGTCAGAGTACGAGACCGACGTGACCATGGACTCTGAAGATGAGAGGCATGTCCGCCCCCCGCCGCACCACGGCAAGTCCGTCGATGTGGGCCCCGTCTCGCACAGCTTGATGCACGAGCGACTCAACCGGAACCGCGTCATATACGAGGAGGAAGAGGCCGTCGACGACAGGCCCGAGTCTTCCTACCCGCGGCCCCGCTCCCCCTCGCGCCAGCCCTCGCGCCGTCCCTCGCACCACCATTCTCAAAAGTCGTCCGGCAAGCAAGACCGGATCCAGTATCAGCGCCCCCGCAACGACTATCGCGAGGAGGACGACGTAGTCGACGACGAGCCATCGCACTACGCACCCAGGAGGTAGGCGGCAGGATTCATCTGTTGCAGGCTCAGCCAGGTTCAGGCCCCCTTTCAGAGTGCTAACTCAATATCATCAGACCATCGAGGATACACCCAGACCACGAACGGGAAGGGTTCGCGCCCAGACCTCCGTCCATCAAGAGGGCGCATACCACGGCAGGAGGCTCGCACATGGCGTCGTCCCACAGCTTGGGCTCGTCCACACGCCGCTCGACATTTGACAACACCTTCGGGTTCCCGCTCCATCAGCCGGTGCCCGACAGGTCCGCCAGACTGTTCGTGCCCGTCCGATCCTGCGCAGCTGAGCTCTGTCCTGACTACCTGTGTAGCGTTTCTTGCGTCGTGTGCAAGGACAAAATTGGTTCGCCCCGCGAGACTACCTCGCTCGAGTGCGGCCACCACATGTGCAACCATTGCCTGAAGCACAGCTTTCGCGTCTCGCTCACCGACCCCAAGGCTCTGGCGCCGCGGTGCTGCAAGGTCGACATCCCTCCCAAGCACGTAGCCAAGCTCTTTGATAGCGCCTTTCACCATGATTGGCACCAAAAGTTCTCCGAGCGCCCGTCCCCGGCCCCGCCCCGAGGCCGTCTCTTCTGCCCGTCGCCGCGATGCGGCACGGTGATCCGGAACGAAGACATCAGGCACGACGGCGGTCACCGCCACGGACGATGCAGCCGCTGCAAGACCAAGGTGTGCTGCGTCTGTCACGAGCACTGGCACCACCCCCGCGACTGTCCCGGCGAAGTGGACGCGGACCGCTCCTTCGAGCCGGCCAGGGTAGAAGACCGGACACTGCAACAACGCTGCCACCGGTGCGATACCGTTGTCGATTTCAAGGAGGGCCGTAGTCACATGACCTGGTATGGACCCTCGCGTGCCGCTCGCCGTGCCTCAGCTCCAGCCTTTATTAACATCTGGTGCTCAAGTAACCGCTGCGGAGCCGAATCGTGTACGGCGTGCGGGGACAGGTACAAGGCATGCAACTGTCCCCCGCCCTGGTTCGACGAGTCTCTGGAAGCCGAGCCGGCCGAGTACATGGATGTTCCCGCCATCGCCGCCGTCACTGCACGCCCGAACCCCTTCGGCGGCCGCGCCGGCCACGCCAAGAGGTTCGACACCGCCCCGCAGTCGCCCCGGGCGTTTCGCTCTGATGCCGATATCCAGCTGACCAACTCGCTCCGGCCCAGGCCTTCTAGCTTCGAGGAAGCTGCCATGCTGCATCGTCTGCAGGAACGCCGGGAGCCGAAGCACGCCCGTCCCTTTGCCGACTTCCCCGACCACGACAGGGAGCCCGCGCCAGCCAGAGAGAGGGCACCTCGTACGCGCCGTACCGTTGGCGAGGAGTACCGCCGCCGACCCGCGACCGTCGTTGTATCGCCGCCGCCCCAGATGCAGATGCACGCACCGCCGCCGCCCCATTCTGCGTATGACGGGCCCATCTCGGCCTATGACTACGCCGGCGCTGGCCGTGCTCCCCGAGGAATCCGGTACGCCTCCCCGGAACGGTGGCAAGCCGCCTCGCGACCCGCTTCACCCGATAGAGACAGCAGGTGGCACATTCCGTCCCGAATTCACTCACGCGCTCAGTCGCGGGCGCCATCGCGCCCGCCATCGCGGCCAATGTCGCCCGAAGGTTTGACCTGGGGTGGCCCATCCAGGCAACAATCCCCTGAGAGAGGGAGGTGGCGATCCCATTCGCGGGCGCAATCCGCCGACAGAGGCGCCCTGTGGCGCGCTCGATCGGTTGGGGCACCCATTTACGATTCTCCAGACCGGGAGCGCAGCCCGTCGGCTGAGACACACCGACACCCTTCGCGTTACCCCTCCCGAGCACCCTCTCGCGCCGCCTCCCGAGCCCCCTCCCGAGTTATCTCGCGAGCGCCATCGCCCCCGGATACGCGACGGGTCCCCTCGCCCCCTGCTTCCCGGAGGGCCCCTTCGCCGGTGAGATCGATGAGGTCTCGACGGGCTCCCTCTCGCGCCCGCACGCAGCGGGCCCCTTCCCCCCCAGGCACCCATCGATCGCCTTCTCCCGACCAAAGACGGTCGCACACGCCCGCAAGGAGCCGCGCCCAGACGCCGGATCGACGCCGTTCCCACACCCCCGACGCCCGGCGCACCAGCTCGCTGGACCACCTTGCCGACCGATTCAACCCCGAGATCCGCGGCAGCACCCCGGGCATGGCCGGCGCGCTCGCCCCCCTCGGATACATGGGCATGGGCCATATGGGGCTGATGAACATGATGTCCCCTCCCCCGCCCCCGCCGTCGTACGCGGCCACCCAATCAGGGTACGCGCCCACGCAACTAGGACACCTACCCATGGTCCCGGTGCCGCCCCCCGCCGCGTCGGGTGGGCGCAGACACAACATGATGGATGAAGAGGTATATTCCTCGATCCCTGGCCACCGCGGCGCCGCGCGATCACCTGGCGGGCTGACGAAATTTCCACACGAACAAGAGCCTGTCGTCTCCCCCATCGACGCGGCCGTCAACGCCGGGCTACCATACGCTCCCCACGTTCGCCGACGCCCGCCACAGGCCACGCGGGTACACGGACACGAACCCCCGAAACCCTCGGTCCTGGCGGGCCTCGCGGGCCCGGGACGCGGTCTGAACCGCGTCTTTGAGTGGAGGAACTATGTCGAGCCGGGCATCCCCGAGGGCGAGCATCCGCCTCCGATTGTTGCGCAGTAGACAGCCTCTGGAGGGAGGTATGTGACATGAATGTGTATATTTGATGACCATGGTATAGAGATTTGCTGTGTGGCATGAGAGAGCATGTCATTGCCGAGCATATTGGGTGTTTATGTAGTCCGGTAGCGGATGGAATGTCGGCGTTGGAGTTGGGGTTGACGTCTCTTTTTCTCTCGGTTTCCTTTGATCCGTTCGAACGAGGAGCATTGCATGTAGCACTAGTTTGGAATTTCATCATGGTCACTCGGCGCTTGGAATTGGAATTCACACTTGTTCAACGCTTCCATGCATCAAAGGCTGGCTCTCCTAACCACCTCTCTAGCATGAATTCATCTTGACAGGAGTCTCGCTTGCTCGCCTGCTCGCTACCCGCCACCATTCCTACCTCCCCCACCGCCACCACCACCCCCAGGCCCCCCAGAAATACTCGTCATCCTCAACCCCATCATCACATCCGCCGCGCTCCCCCGCCTCGCAAACATCTGCGACGACGACGAAGCCGCCATCAACCCGCCCGGCGCCCCGGCACCGCCCCCCGCTCTGGGATTAAAACTACTCGCCACCCCCCCTCCCCCTCCCCCTCCTCCAGCAGAAGCCAACACCCCCGGCGGCAGCCCCAACACCGGTATATTCGTCTCCAACGTCCCGGCCCCGCCCCCGGGGACGGGTCCAAACCTAGGCGTCGGCCCCGCCGAGCGCGCCTGGCCACCAGCCGTCGACGTCGTCGCCGTCGACGCAAGCTGCTGCTCCCTGTAAAACGCGTCGAGCGCGGGCTTATCGGCGCAGAACGCCTCGAGCTCCGATTTGATCAGCTCCGGCTCCGGGGGAGGTGGCGTGGTGAGGCTGCTGGTGGGCGGCGGGGGAGGCGCGAAGGGGTTGCCCCCGCCGGCGGCGCCGGATTTGAGCGAGCTGGGGGTGTACGGGCCCGGGGACGGCGCGGGGCGCAGGGCGGGGGAGAGGAGGAAGGTGGGTTTGAAGGAGGGGGAGGCGATGGGGGTTGGGTCTGTGAAGCCGTAGGGGGTGCGGGGGCCGCCGGCGGAGGCGGAGGTGGAGCGGAGGTCCTTTTGGAGCTCGCGCTCGCGCGCGGCGGCGGCGCGGTTGCTGTAGAGGCGGTTGGCGAGGAGGAGGAGGGAGCCGTCGTTGGTGATTTGGGCGAGGACGACGCCCGTGCGGTGGATGTACTGCGTGTACTTGAAGTCCGGGCGGCCCCACGAGTACGAGACGTCGACGTTGGTGGGGAAGTTGGAGGCGGCTTCGACGTCGAGGACGAAGTCGAAGCGGCGGAGGATGGCTTTTTGGTAAAAGTGCCGGCCGGGTTGGGTCTGCGGGACGAAGGAGTTGGGGTCGAAGTAGGTGAGGGGTTGTTGGTCCGGGGGAGGGAGGGCGAGGGGGATGAGGTAGGGCCGGCGGAAGGGGTTGGTGTCGGTGATGGCGCAGGCTTCGGAGATGGGGACTTCGACGAGGCGCAGGCCGTAGGGTTGCGCCTCGCGCGCCCAGGCCTCGATGGCGTCCTCGATGAGCTTGGCGGTCACGTTCATCCAGTCGATGCGGATGTGGTAGCAGTTGTCGGGGTTGTGCAGCCGGTCGTAGTGCAGCTCGACGATCTCGGGGCGGTACGACCGCTTCCGGTGGTCCACGTCGTACTTGATCGACTTACTGAGTACGACCTGGGGTCTTTTGACGCCCGGTGCTGGCTGGCCGGCCGTCGGTGTTGTCGTGCCAGATGTGGTGGAGTCGTTGTCGTCGTGGATGGACATGGGCCGCGCGAGACTGGTCCTCGAAGTGTCGCGCGACATTTGTTCGGCCAGCGGTGTGGACGGCGTCGACGGTTGGTGGTTCCGTCTGGCGTTGAACCAGCTCGGCGGGTGCGGTTTGGCAAAGTCGCTGCTGATCTGGTAAAAGTACTGGCCGTCGCGGAAGTTGTGTCGTCGCTCCACGTGCACAAAGAGGCCACCAGTCTCGCGCCTCTGCTCTTTGCCCGCCTCCCGGTCCTTCTGCCTGTCCTCGTCCGAGGCCATCAGCCGGTTCCCCAGCTCTTCCGCCTCTTCCCGGTCTTCCAGGTCTTCAAAGTTTTCGAGCAGCCAGCTGGTCATGTCGGAGCCGATGAAGCAGTTGTAGTGCAGTCGCAAGTGCCACCGGCGGTTCTGCATCCTGACGCCGCCGTTCTCTATGGGCTGCTGGATGGCTTCCGCCAGTGCGGCCAGGTTGAAATTCTTCTTGTGGAACTGTTCCCTGCTTCGAACAAGCTGTCCCTTGCGGTTGGCCCCCTCGAGACTTTCGAGGAGCGGGAGAGTCTCGAGCTCGGCGGCAATAACGACCGAAGGGTCTTCGGTTTTGTAGACAATGTCGAGCGGATTCATGTCCTTGCGGCGCCGAGAGTTGACGCTCTGATATCGCCTCTCGCCCGGGGGCACGTAGCGGTTCTTCTGCCACGTCTGCGCAAGCTTCCTGATGCCTTCGATGCGGATTTCCTCGTCGTTGTCGCCCGTCTGTCCGGGAAACGACGAGTGCCTCGCGTGCACCGGTATCAAGACGAACCGGGCTCTCCAGAAGCGCAGGTGCTCCGTCATCTCGTCGTTGTGACCTGCGACGAAGGCGTCGATGAAGCTCCAGTTTCTCTCGGGCTTTTGCGCAAAGAGCCCAAACTGTCCCGTCTCGTATGCCTTGTCATACAAGGTTCGGACGGCCGGCTTGTACAGCGCCGGTGCATCGTCGAGCTGCTGTGCCTTGTCCATGGGCCTTCGTACGAAGATATTAACGTCTATCTCGGACCCGCTGGCGCACGACAGCTGGTGAATCGTGTTTCCCACCGACATGAAGACGCTTGTCCCGTCCTCCAGGCCGCGGCCGCTGCAGAATACATCGGTCGGCTTGAAATTGGGGTGTGAAAACGACTTTGCTACCGCCTCGGGGACCACGATCTGAAATCCCTGAGACAGCCTGAGGCTGATCATTTCCCGCAGCATCTCGTCCCGTGTCTTGGGCTCTTCGGCCAAGTCATCGTCGAGATCCCGTCCCACGTTGTACAGTTGGCACTCGTACACTTTGTCCAGTTCACCTTGGCTTGGAAAATATTCTGTCGTCAAGGGGACAGCAGCCGGCGAACACAGTGACTTCCACTTCTGGACCTGCATATCGGACGGTCGCGGGAAAACATGCTGCCAGCGGCTATAAAGCATCGTCATGTCGATTTTTGCGTAGTCGGGCTTGGAGGGGTTCAGCTCTGTCAGCCAGGGGGACATTGCTGTCTTGGGTGATAGAGTAGATGGTGGAGGTGAACCGGCCAACATCTTGGATTTATAAAGTTTTTGGGCGTCTTGGGCTCTAATTGCCTCCGAGTGTCGAGTTTCAAGAAGGTGTTCCGGTCGGAGCGTCAAAGAACCTGGCGTCAAGGTTTCGGACGAGTCCATCGACGGCTGTTGACTCCTAATGGAGATGGGGCGGGAAGGCGTGGGCGTTTCGAGCGGCGATTGGGGCCCTCGTCCAAAGCCCAGGGGAGACGCCCGGCCCTGAGACGACGTTGGGGTTCCGAGAGTCGGCGGTTGTGGCGAACCTAGTCTCTGCGATGGCCTTGGGGGAGCCATTCGCGCTGGCACAGCCGTTTTGGAAGCCTCAACGGTCTCTACATTGATTGCCGCGGTAGCCACCTTGGGGGCAGCAATGCCAAAGCCCCGGAGACCGAGACTGATCTGTCTGCCGAACCTTGGGGGCCTAGCAGACGTGGCTTTGGACACAAGGGTCGAGTCATCCAGTGGCTTGGGCCTGCCCTGGGGTACCTGAAGTCTGTCCGGATTGGAGGGATACTCGGAGACCATGCCGTTGGCTCTTCCGAGAATGGATGGCCTTCTACTGGACACTGACGTGCTGAGAAGGCTTGGTTCTCGGGCGCCCTGTCGCCGCGAAGTATCATCGCGACCTCGCCCATATTTGGAGAAGGGCGGTGCCACCTCTGGCCGTGCTCTCGCATCATCATATTCCTGCAGCTGCTTCCACAGCGACTTTTCTGAGCGCACACTGTTCCTATCAGGTGCAAACTTCTGAAAGCCGTAGACGTGGTCGAAGAGCGTCTCGGGGACCCGCAAGTTCTGGATCAGCAGAGTCCCGTCTGGCCCAATCTGCGGGTTGGACATGCGGCTTGCCTGGACGGCTTTCAGGGGAAAGTGGGGGTCGAGATGAAGGGGTTTCGTTTCAATCCCGTTGGTCTCCATGACGCTCCGCATCTGAAAGTCATACATGCGGCATCGTATAGGAAACTCCTCTCCGTCCTTGACCCGGTCCTCGGGAACCGACAGTGCGATGCCCTGGTAGAGCAGAGCTCCCTCGGACGACCCGGACCAGTAAGAGACGTGTAACCACTGGGGCAAAGCGAATGTCCACTCGTCGGCGCCAGGGCCTGAGGGGAGAAGATCGGTCCTGTTTGCCAGGTGGGCCCACTTACTGGGCGAGAAGGAGCTGGAGAGACTGTTGTAACTCCCAAAGCCCGAAACCGTCTGCTTGGGCGTAGTCCCCGGACTGAGAGTCGGCTTCGCCTTATTCGGTGGGGGATCCAAAGAGCGTGGCTTGCGGTATCGAAACAGCGGTACCGAATGCAGTGGTATCTTGGGCACACATATCAGATCGATCCCGATTCCGTTCCCAACAAGGGATTCGGTCGTCCTCCGCAACATCTCGTACTCGACTTCAAAGACACCGGGGCTGGCGCTGATAACGGCAACAGATATACCGGTTCGCATCAAGTCGCGATCGATGTAGTCGTGGGAGAACAAGGACGACGCCATGTTGATGGCCTCGAGAAAGTTGCCATACATGGCCTTGGATGCCTCTGCCTTGATCCTGTTGAGCGCGTTGGCGCCCTCGACAGAGTCATCGTCTGCCGACGAGAGAGGGGCCATGGCTTTAAGGTGGTACGTGCTGATGTCCTTGCGGAAGTAGTTAAACTCTCGCTTCAGCTGATAGAGAATCTTTGTCCACTCGCCGCTGGCCATCTCGCTGACGACAACGCGATAAAAGTCCTTGTAGGGACGCCGGTCGCCGGAGGACTGCGTGCCGGTGTAATAGTCATTGTGGGCGGCCGTCCCGGCGAGGTCAGTCAGGATTCCCGTGTCATACTCGACACGCGAAAACAGCACAATGGTGACAAGATGCTTGACCTTGAGCGCCGCCCATTTCTTGAATAGAGCGGGCAGGAAGCCATTGACGACCTTGTTGAAGATGATCTCGCCCGAACCGTCCGAGTCAAAGTCCCACATTTCGCGGGCCATCTGAATGAAGAGGACATATCTCGCCGACTCGCTTCGGAAGATGGGCTTGGTGTTGCGACCAAAAAAGGCCGAGTGGACTTTGCGGCCGTCGACGTAGACGGTCGTGACCTGCGCCCTGATGGTGCCCATGAAAAAGAGGAGCTGGCCCATGTAGACGGTCCTCTGGGACAGATCGCCGCGCGCGAGGCGCCACATGTCTGCGCGAGAGAGATATTGGTCCTTGAAGCACAGCTCCACGTGGGATGCCTCGATGGCGGGATTGTTGTCATCGATCTGGGATTTCGTCAGTATGAATTGGCGCCACCAGAGCAGAATTGTGCGCACCGGTGTCAGAATGACCTGCGATCCTCTTCGCATGCCAAAAGCCTCCGCGACGTGCTTAGCGACGTAGACTTCGACATTGGGGTGTCGCATTTTCAGCTCTTTGGGCATGTCCTTGGCCACACATATATAGCGGCTGTCGCTCTCGGCCGGCCTTGCGGCAGTGGCAGCGCGCTGCTGGCCCCCATCCCGTCCGCCCTTGTTGAGCGACGTCTGCGACTGCTTCTCGGGGTCGGGCTTGACGACATCGATGGCGAAGAGGGTGCCGGCCTTGACATGGTCGCCAATGACGTCGAGATTGAGGAGGACCTCGTCCCGGACGAACGACTCGTTTACGGTGACGGTCCACCGGCGCTTCACGCGGGCGCGCATTTGCGGGGGGCAATCACGGATGGTCGAGTTGCTCGAGACGGTGTCGGGGGACTGGGGGTTGTCGAGGGAGCGGTCCAGGCTGGCCCTGCTGAATTGGCGCAGATGTGATGACCGCATGGGTGGCCGAGTCGGACCTGGACCTGTCGCCGGGGCATTGCGCGACGACATGAGGGCGGATCATCAAGGCGGCATGGGCGGGTATTGAATGTTGGGAGGTGGGTGGTGAGAGGGGAGGTGGTGTTGCGACGCGATACCGATAGCGCGTCGCATTGCAGCTCCAGGGCGAGCTCCCCCTGCACCCCAAACCCTAACCCTTGAGGTGCCTGGTCGAAAAGGGGCTGCTCCTTCCTCTGTTGACGTTCACATACCTGCCTGTTTGTCAGTACAAATTCAGCTGGGGGTGGAACTGAAAGAGGAGCATATGATGCCTTTTTCCTGGACACACTTTCCCATGTTCAATCGAAGTCTTCCACCTTCACCATCTCCAATGTTGGGTCTCTTTCTCAACCTCCACCACCCCCTTCGCCTGGACTTTCGTCTTCGTGATCTATACGATTCAATTCCCGATTTTAAATACCTTCTAGCAATCAAGCATCATCATCTGGCAAGCAATATCTCGGTGATTCGCTTCGGACCGCATCCCGGCCATGTTCCCAACGCCAGCACATTGAACAAGTCGCAATCTGTGCCACCAGAGTACCAAGCAGACACAAGATCTCGCCTGATCATCTCAACCTACCATCAACCAGTTCGCTCCCTGATTGCAGCTCCGGCCAAGTTCCCGGCCAACACAAGCGCATTCCACACGATTGTACTCCCATAAGACAGACCGCCAAGTCGAGCATTGGATCGACTTGATTGTCTGGTTGTGGCACAGAGCTTCTCCGTCCGGCCCCGGATCTCCCAAGTCAGCTACTGTGAGTAGATACTCCCTGCGTAGGTCCGATACTGGACGGGCTGGCAGAGGACAGGAGGAAGCTCAGCACCCCCAACTATGTCCTGCTCATCAACAAGGCAGACAGACTCCCGTTCCCACCTCCACGGAGATGTAGCCGCGCCACCTAGCTTCACCATGGCCTTCAAGGTTGAGCCGAGGCAGAAGCTTCTGGGGACCATCGTCTTGTACCTTTGCTTCTTTGTCGCCGAGCTCGGATGTAAGTACCACAGTTTCTTGTCTTGGTGTTCGTCTTGCTGATGTATAGATCCAGTGTCTTTGAACACACACAGCCTTGCTCTTACTGCCGACGCTTTCCACTATGTGAGCTTGGGTGTATCTCTCGGCATGTGCTCTAGATACTGATGTGAGGGCAGCTCAATGATCTCGTTGGCTTCATCGTCGCCTTCGTGGCAATTATTGTGAGCCAAATGCCGAGGAGTATGACCTTCTACGCAAGTATCCATGCCTCTAACCGGGAGCATAGATCAACGACCGAGACAAACCCGCACCGACGTCCTTGACCTTTGGATGGCAGCGAGCCCCAATATTGGGTGCCTTCTTCAATGGTGTTCTCCTGCTCGCGCTGGGATTCAGCATCTTCTTCCAGTCCCTCGAAAGGTTCATGACACCGCAGGCTCTCGAGAACCCCGAATACGTCCTCTACATTGGATGTGCCGGACTGGCGCTCAACCTTCTGAGCGTTGCCCTTCTACATGGTCAGCCACACCACCAACTCAAAATGCTATGGGCTTGGAGCTGACAGATGGCATCCGCAGAATACCATGGGCATTCGCATGGCCACTCGCATGGCCACTCGCATGGCCACTCCCACGGCCACCATGATCACGATGTAGACACAAGCCCGCCATCAGACATTGCAAGCCTCGATTCCAATGGGAGATCTCCAGCAGTTTGGACCCCCGTTTCTGATCCAAGCTCGACCAGGAAGTTCACTAACGGTTGTTCGCCTAGTACCTCAACCACCACAGCGAGCACGTCCACTTCAAGAAATCCGAGACCGTCCACCACCACCGAGATCTCGGCATGCTGGGGGTCATCATCCACGTGGCCTGCGATGCGCTCAACAATATCGGGGTCATCATCGCTGCTGTAGTCATCAAATATACGCACGGCAAGGGGACTGCATACGCAGACCCAGCCGTCAGCTTGTTCATTTCCATAATGATCGTAGCATCCGCGTGCCCGCTCATCAAGAGAAGCGGCGCCATTCTTCTCCAGAGCAGCCCCGACGGGCTAGACGTCAAGGCCATCCAGTCAGATCTCGAAGCCGTGCGGAACATCCCCATTCTCGAGTCGGACAACAGAGAATGAGCTGACAGCGACACAGATCCCCGGCATCGACTCGGTCCACGAGCTTCACATCTGGCGGGTCAACGAGAACAAGACGGTCGTCTCGGCGCACCTCGTCATGGCCGATGACGACCTCGCCTCCTTCACGGGCCGCGCCCAGATCGTCCGGCAGTGCCTCCACGCCTACGGATTGCACTCGGCCACGCTGGAGCCCGAATTCGCTCCCAAAACTGTGGTCGAAGAGTCGAAGAAGGCTGGTGTGCTGGTGCAGTGTCAAGCCGTCTGCTCGGTCGAGTGCGAGAGCCTCGGGTGCTGTGGCGGGTCGCCGATGATACCCGGAGTGTAAAGGGGGACGGCCGCGAGGGTTTGCGTGTCTGTCCTCCCGACGTGACGACAAACATCAAATCGTGTTCCCATTTTTTATTTTAAGTTCCGCGAGCAGCGAAGGGATGGTACGAAAGCATGCTTCGGTGGTGCCCACATGCCCCCTTTTATTGGCATGCCCTTTTATTTCTCACTGCATAATTTCTGTCCCCAAAAGCATAGCAACGGTGAGAGATACGAAAGAAAAAGGATCTAAAAAGGGTGATGTGTAATACATAAACCCGGGACCCCCTGTTGCGGCCGCCCATGGCAACCCGTACATGTGAAGTCAGCGATCACGACCACTGCCCATTTTCGGCTGCGCGCGGCGATTGCGGCGATTTCGTGTGTGACAAATCGTCGCATACGGCGGCAGTTTACATTTCATCTGGCCCCCAAACCAACCCGGATCCACGGGGCTGGAATGGGCTGGAATGGGGGACTGGGGGAAAGAGACCATTCTGACAAGAGGAAACTACCTGGGGGCGTGGGGGAGTCTCTTGGGGGGAGGGAAAGGGGAGGGAGGGGTTTCGGTTTCGTTAAGTGGACGTGGGGGGCAACGAGGTGGGGATGTTTGCAGACAATGCCCGCTCGGCATCTGGCAGGACGGACGTTGAAGCCATCTCCTTCTCGCGGGCATACTATTTCTCGGAAGTTTCCATCGTTTCTCTCAGTACTCATGTGTACTCACATCCAAGATCTCTCGCCGTGGGTCTAGATGGAATCCGTGTCATGTACCTCAAACTTTGGTAGCATCGGGCTGTCATCGCGTTCCGCTCGTCGGAGAGGGGTAAAATGTGATCCTACATGGGCCTTTTTGCCCGACGCGGGGGAGGGGAGGAAAGGAGGGGTTGTGTTTGCGGCTCACGGGTTTTGTTTTTTGTGAGTAATCACGTTGATTGATTTTCGAGAGGAGAGGAGCGAATGGAGTGAGAGAAGGGAATCAAGGTTTAAGTGATTGGTGATGTTTGGAAGGGCATAAAAGCAAGAGAGAGGCTGCGGGACGCCGTCCGTGGTGGTTTGCTGGTGAGTGGTGACAGCCCGGGAGCCTCCGACAGGGGGCAGGGTTGCCTCCTTCGGCGATTTACAGGCAATGGCAGTGCGATGATTGGTCGGGTGGCATTCGGAGCGGTTGAGAGACAGGGGTTGTGAAGGTGGTGGTGAGAGGGAGGCTACTTCATCTACACATAAGTTGGTTTGCATGAGGCTATTCCATCTCAAGTCTCCACGCCGGTTTGCAGATGGAGATACTTGCTTCCTTGGAGTTCAGTACTTGCGAGATCCATTGGTGTTCAACCTCAAGGGATCGAAGAGGCGTTCCCGAAGCCGGGGGGGGATCTCAAAGGCCAGAAGCTCCAGGGAGGTGGAATTGCCAAAATGTCAGGGAAATAGCCTGCCGTGACGCCGAGAGCTTCGGTCACAAACTTGGTGTTGGCGAGGAGAGTAAGTAGAAGGAAGGTGAAGGGCCGTGGCTTGTCACAGTCAGTTTTATCGTGGGGCTTTCTCAAGCATGCGCTAGTTGGCGAGATTCAGCGGCTTCGTGTGGCGGGACGATGCTCAACAGGCTGTATTCCATCCCGTCCTGGCGTCGTTGTCGAGAGCTGGTGTACTGAGGGATTCCAGGGTTTGGGGTATGACGGTGTAAGTCGAAATGTGCTGATGTGGTGGAGGACAAGAGTCGAGCGGCTTGCGTCATTCATGGACGGCCAAGAGAGGTTGTTCGCTCGCTTGTCCAATATCGCAGCGAGAAGTTCCGAAGAAGCCCCTCACTCCCGTCCAACGTCAATCCTGTTGCTGTTCGATCCAAGTGCCGGAAGGGGGACTCATCGGCGACATGCGTCGTGGACGGTGCTGGATGTGTGTCCTGTGTCGTGGCGGTGAGCGAGGACAATGGCCCTATCGCATTCACCGACCGACAACCGTTTGTCCATTGGCAAGCAGGTTGGGACCGCAAATCAAGACTTGCCCGTCGTCAAACTCGGTCAGGTGAGGGTGGTGGACGGCTCGGGAGCGGATCCGACGGCGAGCTCGCAACGGGGGCTTCGGAGTGGGTGCAGGGTTCCAGGATGCTCGAGTAATTGTGCTAAGAGGCCAGTTCCGCGCAGCCCAGCGAGTCGCTCATCGTTGGCGAGGTTGGCTCCAAGCCTCGAGGTGAAGCCGCCGCGATGCCCGTCGTCCCGTGCAAGGTGGTATCGCCGTGTCGGAGCGTCGATGATGTTGGGAGGACACGGACACAGTTCGTCTGCCATGACCACATTGAGAGAGCCGTCGACGTGCGCCCGGGGATTCCGCTCGACATTCCAGACAATGGGCTCTTGTGGTTGTCGCGACACTGCGACGCTGCCACGCTGCGGGTGCCTCGAGGTTGCACTGCACCTGCTGCACAGACTGGACGTCGACGAGGGGGGGGGCAGAGGGGGAGGGGGAGGAGGGGAGGAGGGGAAAGTGCGGGTTCGTTGCAATAAGTCCCGCGTCGCAGGCCGGGACCCGCCGTCGCCGCCTCGCCACCAGCAGCGAGCGCGGGAAGGCAAAGAGACGCGACAAAGAGCCCATGCACGAGGACAGGCATCGCCCGTCCTTCTCCGTCACCGCCATTCCATTCCAAGCAGACCTGACGCAACCCCCCCCCCGCCCCAAGGTGTCGGTCGCGCGCTGCAGCGACAACTGCATTTCCGCATGGCCTCTTGTTGTCGACCTCGTCCCGAGGTGCGCTCATGGAATTGGAACTTCAATTGCAATTCTCGACGAGTCCCAGACCCGGGCAGACCCAGACTCGACCCAGACCCCTCGAGACCGTGAGGTGAGGTTCGAGGTTTGCAGGTTCCTCGTCCAACCATCCTGACCGGACCCCGCATCCGTCGCCTCCATCCTCCTCCACTCGGGGACACATTGAAATCATCGGCAGTGTCAACATCGAAACCTCGGCCGCCGACCGACCCACTGTCTTTGCCGTCGCGGTTCTTGCCAGTTCTCCACCGTGGACCTCTTCAATCTTGAAGCGCGCGCTGTGGAGGTCCAGGGTCGAGATCAGGACCCTCCAGACCCTCCCCCCCCCTCCCCCCCTACCCGGCGCCTGTGTTTGCCAACGCCGGTGATAACTCGCGAGGTGGACCTTCGTCTTCTGCAACGGCAACTTCCATTGTGGTCGCGATCCGTCAAGTCGCCCACGCGCGCGTCGCCCTCGTTCATCTCAAACTCTCCCCTCCCCGCTTCCCCGTCCCTCACCACCAACCCCGGAGGATCAATCTGCATATTCCTCAGTCAGCCCGTGACTTGGCCATCCGACGAATCCAGCACCCAGAAACCATCCTTCTTGGGCCCGTCCTTTGGCTTCCTGGAATACCTCACCTCCGGGGAGACAAGACTCTCCTCCCACGACTCAACGAGCACCTGCCCGTCCCTGCCGGCCTCCCGACCTACCTGTCCCGTCCGTCTCATCGCCTGAACCCCTGACGCGAGGTCAAAGAGGACGAAAGAGCATATTTTCTCTCTCTTCCCGCCCGTGCTCTCCGCCAGCCCTTGACCTCCCATCCGGCGATCCGGCCGCTCGCCGACTGGGCAACCGCCCTCCACGACAATGCCAGCTCCCCGCCTGGTCGTTGACGGTCGCTGCCTTTGAGGACAGCTGTTTCCGTATTTCTTCAGGTCGCGGATCAATCATTCTGCTACCTGCCCCCGACCACGCCAGCGAGATGCTTGGCAAGCTCTTCAACCTCGGCGCGGGCTCTGGTGCCGGGAGCCCTCCGGCCCAGACAGGGTCTCACAAGCTCGTCTCGTCGCTCGAGTCTGTACAAGAGGACCTTCACACCCGAAACCTGCTGTTTCCCGACCCGCAGGATCTGTACGAGCATCGTCTGAATCACGTCTTTCCCCTGTCCAGCGCCGCCTCGGTCGCCGCGTCGTCGACCAACGCCTTTGACTACAACGGCGACATCGAGCTCGACGTCCGTGATGTGCGCGTCATCATCATGCAGGACGCCATGGGCTCCATCGCAGCATCGCTCTTGTATGACAGCCAGAACCCCCCACCCGCCCCGTCGCCGGTCATGGACCGTCCTTCCACGACAGCTGGTCCGGCGTCGCACTACTCCCTACAGGACGCCCGCCGGGGCCCTGCCTCGCCGCGAAAGCCCAGCATCAGTCACTCGCAGCGCCCCATCGTCATCCAGCCCGACAGCCCCAAGCTGAGGCAGGGTGCCTTTGACAGGCGGCCGTCGGTGCACGCCCGTAACCAGGGCTACGCCGAGACCGATGTCCAGCGCGCCTGGTGCGAGTATCGCGAAGAGCTGGCCACCTTTTCCAGCTGCATCTTTGGCAACTCGGAGCTGATGGCGTACAAGGGCGTCTCGACCAAGGTGCACGTCGTGCCGTCCGAGACTCGAGGAAACGACAGCTTCTTCATACTGGGAGATGGCCGAGGCTCGATAGGGAGGTCGAGCATGAGGTCCAGTCGGCTTTCCCAGTCCTTTTCATCGGAAAACATCCCTCCAACCCCCACGATTATCAGTCGCGTCGCCGATCGCAAGAAGATCTTGGTTACTCGGCTGTTTCCAGTAACCCTGCCCATCGATGAAGACGCGGTGCCTTCGCCCCAAAAAGCCTCCTTGGAAGACAAGGCTGAATATCCCTTTCCGCAATCATCGGATGAGCTCAGAGCTAGGAAGAAGAAGAGCCAGCCGAAGCAGAAGCGGACACCCATGTACGCCGTTGCTCTGGTCATCAACCTTCCCCCTGTGTCGGGCCACCAAACCCCGGGTACAGCGCTGAAGTCCACCTTCCGGGGCGCCGGGTCCTTTGCCGAGCAGGACTCGTTCCCTTCTTCCTTCAACTCTGGCCGACACACGGGGTGGACGATGGTCGGACAAGGGGGACCGGCACTCGAGGGGTTTGAGACGTCGTTCGGCAGCGATGCTGAAGATCAGATGGATGCCATCACGCAGCATTGGGACGTTATTATGAGAACGCTCAATCGCTTGCAGACCGTCGTTGCATCTACTCTGTACACCATGCTTAAGCAGGCCGATCTGTCTTCCCCCGATCCGCTACCCCCCGCCGCCTTTTCTGCCCACCTCGCCCGGACCGCGTCCATGTCAGGCCGTCGTGGCGACGAGGGTCTGCCGCCGAAACCACCAAAGACGAACGCCAAGCACCTCAGTCTTGTCCCTAACTGTCTGCAAGACAATCGACAGGTGGCCTGCGAGGCCGACGCCTCCAAGGCGAGAATCGTCGCTGGCATCCGAGCCACGCGAGTCACGACAGGACAGAACAGATGGCCTATCTGGCGGGAGGAGGCCCGCCTGGTGGCTAGATCGGCAGGTGGGAGAGAGCATGGCTTCTTCTTTTACAATCTGTTGGCGGGCTTTCTTGCGACGCACACCGACTGGCTTCAAGCACTCAGCCCACCTTCGTATCGCCGCCGCTTTCATCACCAGCACAAGGGCAAACCAGATGAAGACAGTTCAGTTTCTGGAAGGACCATCATCCTTTCCAACGACAAGATGGCTGCTCGGCGCTTGATTTTCTTGCTGTCGGCGTTTCTGCCGGCCTCGCAACAGCTACCGGCTGCTCGGCCACACCGGCCGAGCACACCAGCCTCGTTGGGAACCTTGTCACAGTCTCCGCCTTCCTTCGTCGTCCCGATACTCAAAGAAGAATCCCTCCGCCGCAAGATCAACCGCCGGGCCGGGCCCAGACGTGCTTCCCACTCTCGGAACCTTAGCATTCAGTCTCAGCAGGGCCGCACAAGCGCCGTGCCCATGCCCCTGGCGCATCTCAGCATGGAGGGTAGACACGAGAGGCGCCCGTCTGACGCCGCTTCGATACGGACAACGCATCTGCCGATTCACGGAAGTGATGCCATGACTCGCAAGAGCAGCGCTGCCACGACGGCGACCATCACATCCGAGACCACTGTGCCGCATTTTGCATCGGTCCAGCGACCGGATGTGTTTGCGAGTGGGCGGCCTGGAAGCAGCAACAACGGCACAGCCTCGGACGGTTTGAAGAAGAGTCTCGCTGGAGAGGATGGCGTCCTCGGGGAGAACAGACAGGGCTCTCGCTGGGGCAGCGTCATCAGCGGTCTGTGGGGAAGCACGCGCAGAAGAGACTCTGGCGCGGCGTCTACAAAGACACCAGAACTGTGTGATTTCACTGGCGGCGGAAACCCGTCGCCAACAAAGTCATTTCGCAGAACTTCCCAGCCCCCGATAGCGAAGCCTGGAAACACTGGCAGTAGCAGTGCCGACGAGCAGCAATCTGGGCCTCAAGAAGGCAGCCCCCCTGGCGGAGGAGACCCGACCAGGTCGGCATCTGGTGACTCCCTGGGATTTTCTGGTCCAAGCGACACGACCCCCAGGGCCCAGAGAACCCCCGCCCCGTCAGGGGCATTCGAGTCACCAGTCAAGACATCGATCAACCTCAACGATGGCGTCATTGACGTCGACGTCCCCTTCCCCGACTACATCACGTCGTTCGAAACCGCCGTCAGCTCGCCCTCTAGCAGCGGCTACCTCTCAACCCCCGGTTTCGGCACGGGCTTCGACGCCTTTGAGCAATCTTTTCGCGTCGCTGTCGACGGCGGAGATATCCCCGTCAACGTAGCCGGCTGGCTCCAGCAATACCACCCCGACTTTATCCTGCAGGCCCTCCCCGCTCAAGAGGGCGTCCTCGAGCAGATCAAGGCGTCCATGCAAGCCGAACCGTCGCCCACCTGGCTACCCCACGTGGCCTCCTCGGACAGTGATCTCGAGCGCTGGGTCGACGTCAGCACTGCCCTCGTCGCCGACTCCACCACGTTCACCGTTACGCGCATCCGCTACCGCCGATTGGTCAGGCTCAAGCCATCCGCGGACCGCAACGCTGTCGCATTCAGCAGTACATATGCCACGGCGCTGATGACACCGTCGGTCGTGTCGCCGTACGAGATGCACCTCAAGGAGGAGTTCATTGAGGAGCCTGTGTTTAGCCTCGACGATACCCTTGTCGACGCGGTGGAGCGGGTCATTGCCGTCGGCGATCTGAGCAAGGCCGGTTCAGCAGCGTCATCGAGGTCGACGAGCAAGAGGAGGCAGAGCCTGTCGGTTGAGGCGGAGTTGACGGCGGCGGGTGCGGCGGGCTCAAGTTCCCAGTTGCGGGCTTTCGAGTCGCAGGGTAGTGGGCTGTCGGTGGCCGCGGCCGGGCAGCCGCAGGAGGTGCCGAGGTCGCAGTGCAAGAGCGTGCTGCTGTCGGCGCTGGAGGAGGTGATTCGGGAGGTGATGGAGGATAGGGAAGATGAGCGGGAAGAGGGGCCAGGGACGAGCCACGCACGAGGGAAAGGGGTAGAGACGGTGTTGAGAGAAGCAGTCAGGGGTTGGTTGGAGGGGGTTGATCTTGGGGCCGAGTAGTTGTGGGACGGACGGCGGAGTCAAGGAGTATGGGTTTGGTGGCTTTTGGGATTGGAATGATACCCTTGGTGATAATAGAGGAGGGCCCATGGACGGAACTGGGTGGTTTGGGTTCGACAAGCTAGAATCATAGCGCTTGTTTACACGGCAGTTTGATCGATGCGGAGGGTTTACGTAGGCTTTTCCCTGTTCAGAGGGACGAATGGACTCTGGATGAGCAAGCAAGGAGACGAAGCAATTCCATCCAGAGATATCTCGATCAACACTTTCTCAGCCCCCCGTGCTCTTACCATAAATACATGCCAGACCTCGAGTTATTATCAATGCCAAAACATGGCCAACATCACCAGGCGCAGAAGGCTCCATCGGACAGGGATCCCCCCCCTTCGTGGAGAGCCCCTCTTCCGGGTAAATAGCCTTGACGCCCCAACACCCCACCACTTTTGCGCTCGCCCCCTCACAGGCGACAATTTCCGTACTTGATTCCAACAAGTACAAGGCAACGTGGCAGAGTGGTCTAATGCGTTAGACTCGAAATCTAATCTCTTCGGAGGCGCATGTTCGAATCATGCCGTTGTCGATATATCATGTCCTTTCCACTCGGGCAGGTTTCTTCTTTTTGTCATTCATCCTTTCATCATGGGAACGATTTTCCGCTATCGTTTTCTTTTGGCATTTTTCACGATTCGCTGCACGGGAGGAATGTGACCCTCTTTTTGGTGCGTATAGTAGACTTGAAGAAGCTCAGGCTCAGGGGTGGACGTGAAGTTTAAGTTGGGTTAGGGTTGTGGGTGTTGTGTGTCGAGTTTGGTGTTAATCGTGTGGTTGGTGCTTGAGTGGCATGAAATCGGGGTGGTTCCATTTTTTTCAATAGTAGTATAGATTGATGGACGAGCAGGATGGGTTACGAATTGCCACGATATTGTCCTCTGCTTCGACTTGTTTGTGGTGCTTCTTGTGTTTCAGGGGCTGATGTTTACAGGACCACGCCATCAAAGGTTTGGCATGTCTGCCACTTTCAAATAAGAAGCGTCACATCTATCGTCTATATAGCTCCTACGCCGGATTCCCAAACACACAAATCTACACCGGCACAATCATCTGATCCTCGTCCTCCTCTTCCTCCTTGTCCGCTATCCTCCCCACCTTCTCGTCGTCATCAGCCTCGTCCCTCATCAAAATCTGCACTAGCCGCTCACACGCCTCCTGTACGTTCTCGTCGTCGACGTGCGCGTGCGTCTCCCGAATGACGGGGTAGACTTTGATCTGGCGCATGAGATCCCTCCCCTCTCTTGTCGTGGCCAGCAGCGTCAGCGTCTCGACGTGCGTCTGCACAATAGACGCGTCCGGGTCGCGCTTCTTGTCGGGCGGCAGCAGCTGCAGGTCCGGCAGCATGTCGAGCATGTCGTCGTCGTCGTACTGCTCGCCGCCGACGATGGGGAGGAGGAGGTAGGGGAGGATGTTGACGGCGTCGTCGTCGAGGAAGGCGGCGTGCGAGGGCACGTCGAAGGCGGCGTTCTTGATGGTCGAGGCCACGCCCTTGCGCCGGACGGTCGAGGCGTGCTCGGTGAAGACTTTGATCTTGTTGAGGGGGACGACCGAGTCGTAGGGTTGGGGGCCGCCGACGAGGAAGTGCCGGATGGGCGGGTGCTTGGCGAGGTCGGCGAAGAGGTAGGCGAGGTAGTCGTAGTTGGCGGAGGGGTTGTAGGTGCCGTCGGCGCCTTTGACGAAGAGGTCCATGAGCTGGTTGAGGACGAGAGGGTCGGTGCCGAGCTTGGCGGGGGCGGGCTGCGTGCGGGTTAGGAGGGATTGGAGGGAGTCGTGCTTGGCGAGGTTGGCGAGGAGCATGGAGATGAGGTTGGCGTTGGGTTCGGACGGGTCCTGAAGGGGGTTAGAGCTGGGGGTGGAGAGGGAGGGGGAGGGGGCGTACCACTACGTTGGCGAGGATGATGCCGAGGAACTTGTCGTCCGTGGCGATGACGTCGAGGACCTCGGTGTCGCCAGACAGGTTGATGAGGATGGTGAGCGCATGCTCGGCGATTTTCTGCAGCGTCGGTCTTAGTGGGATACCCTACCGTGAGGGACTCGGAACATATCATACCGGGTCATCTCGAACCAGGAATTTGCAATGTTTTATTGGTGTGAGGCTATCTTTCTTGAAGAGGGCGGGCTTCTCAAGAGAGAGGGGAGCGAGGTTCTCGATGGCGAGGAACCGGATCTGAGGGTTTGGGTTGGCAATGAAGCCAACGAGCTGCCAGCATGTGATCAGTCCCTATTTTCCATCTCAAGAATCCCCAAGAGACTCACATCTTCTAGTTCTTTCTCTGACGACATGGCTATTCCGCACTCTGACCACAAGAACTATACCCGGAGAACTGGAGGCAGCACGACTCGTTCAAACCTTCTGGCAGAGCTGTAGCCTGTAGGTAAATCTTTTGGAGGGGCAACTTTGGAGGGGCACTGATTAGAGTCCGATAAGAATCTTTTTCTATCGATAAGCTTCCATCACGTCCTCGGTCGAAAGAATATCCGCAATCGATAAACATCCTCCAATCAGATCTGCAGCGCACCTGCAAGGTTACCCCATGAGGGGACTTTTTCTTGGGTTTTGAGAGTTTGCACCACAAAAAAATACTGGCCGACCGCAGCGACTTGAGCTTTCGAAGACCTCACCGCGATCCGGGTGCCATCACCGCCCCGAACCTCTTTCCGACCAGCCGCCACAATGCCCAAGGCAACCACCCCCAAGTCCTCGTCGGGGAGGCGCCACAACCCCCTCGAAGACGACCTCGTCGCTACCGGGGTTCTCAAGACCAAGTCCGGCAAGTCGAAGCGCAATGCGGACAAGGCACAAGATGAGCAGACCTACGTCGACGCCAAGGCGTCACGAAACATTCTGGCCATGAGCCGAACCCTCATCGAAGAGGACGAGCGGGAAAACAAGGCCAAGAACGCCGCACCCGCCCCCTCGGCCTTCGACTTCGACCCCTCCCGGTTCGGGCAGGACAGCGACGAGGACGAGCAATTCGGGAACAATGAGGAAGCGTGGGGCGATGAGGACGACGTGGTGGAGGAGATTGAGGTCGATGCCGACGATCTCGAGATGTTCAACAAGTACATCAAGCCAACCATGAACGAGGACCCGCTGCTCACACACGGCTGGGACGGCGCGGGCATGGAGGCCGGCCAAGAGGAGGAGGGGCAGGCGACAAATCTGGCGGACTTGATCCTCGCCAAGATTGCAGAGAAGGAGTCGGGCGTGGAGGGGAGGGTAGAGGAGATGATGAATCCAGTGGAGGAGGAGTACGAGTTGCCACCAAAGGTGGTGGAAGTCTATGCCAAGTATGTCTGGTCGGGGAGTGGGAGTTGGTTGCATGGGACATTTCGCTGACTGGAACAGGATTGGGATGATTCTCTCCCGGTACAAGTCGGGGCCTTTGCCAAAACCCTTCAAGATTCTCCCAACAATACCGCATTGGGAAGAGATTATTCAGGTCACACGGCCTGAACAATGGTGCGTGACGAAGCTCTTGCCAATCTGACTGAGACAGGGCGCTGACTTGAGAACAGGAGTCCAAATGCTGTGTACGCCGCGACAAGAATTTTTGTTTCTGCGAAACCGCTTGTTGTCCAGCGCTTCGTCGAGATGGTTGTGCTGGAACGCGTGCGGGAGGACATCCACGAGAACAAGAAGCTCAACGTGCATCTCTTTGGGTGTCTCAAAAAGGCCTTGTACAAGCCAGCAGGCTTCTTCAAGGGCTTCCTCTTTCCCCTGGTTGGATCCGGTAAGACCAGCCCCTGAATCTTTGACTCAAACATGTCGACCGACCAGAGCGCTGACACGTCCTGGAATAGGTACCTGCACATTGCGTGAGGCCCACATCATCTGTGGTGTGCTCACTCGGGTGTCAATCCCCGTCCTCCACTCAGCGGCAGCCATCAAGACGCTGTGCGATATCGCCGCAGAGCAGGCGTCCAACAACCAGGAGTCTGTTGCCGCGACCAACATGCTCTTGAAGATTCTCCTTGAGAAGAAATATGCCCTGCGTAAGTGGTACCACCATGTTGTGACTCTAACACTTGCTAACCTACATTCTCTCAACAGCATGGCAGTGCGTGGACTCGCTTGTGTTCCACTTCATTCGCTACGCGGCGATGGTCAGAGAGGTCCAGGGCTCCGGCCCCCGGTCGCTCCCCGTCCTCTTCCACCAGTGCATGCTTGCTTTTGCCGAGCGGTACAAGAACGACATCACCGAAGACCAGCGAGAGGCTCTGCTGGATCTCCTCCTGAGCCACGGGCACGACCAGATTGCCCCGGAGATCAGGAGACAGCTCCTTGCAGGGCGTGGAAGGGGTGTCCCGTTGGAGGAGGCAGGGCCAGCGTTTGATGGGGATGACACGATGCAGATGGACTAGAAGCCGTGCCTTACCTAGACGAGAGAGAGAGAAACCATGTGGCGTTTGGAGGTATACCCTGCTCTCGGAAGAGACTGGAATCCGAATCAAGACGGGGATGACAAATTTGGAGCAACTTTGACGGACCATGAGATATCATAGGTGCGGCTGGACTTCATGTGGGCAATGTGCTGTTTCTCTTCTGGAATAGAGGAGACGACGACCACTTCTCCAGCGCGGGATGAACAAGAGCCACCACTGCGATGTCGGTGCAGCATGACGTGCTCAACGGAAGACTTTTCACTCATCACCTAATACCTCTCTGAAAAAAAAAGACGACGGCACGAAGACGGAAGCAATTTGTCCTCCGCCGGGGAGGGGGGTGGTAGGATGTATAGGCGGCACACAACAAGGTCACCTATTCCTCGCAAACGAAGAGAAAACATCAGCCCGTCTCCCCATTTACCTCTTTTAAGCCGCCGGGCCAGGGAACACACACACGCCGCGTAACCCCAGACCAGAACCAGACCCAGCCCGATCCAGACCCGGGACGACACACACACCATGTGCCGAGTCTCGCGTCCCAGTGCTTGACGTGCTTGTCTTGCCTGCGGGCGGATTCTACCGGCATATAGCCTCCCATGGCCGGTCTCTCTATTCTCTCAAGTCTGGGGTGCATACTCACCCACATATACACGGAGATTTTTTTCTTTTCGAGGGGTTTTCTTTTCCGTCTGGCCGAAGACCGGGTTGGGAACCTATGTTTGCTGCCGTGCCGTGTCGTGTTACCCCAGCGTCTCGTGGTGGTCTGGGAAAGTGGAGGTGGTGGTGACGTGAGGGTTGGGGGCGAGGTACTATGGGAGGGGTTGCCGACGGGCCTGGGGGTGGTCAGCGGTTTGGTGGTTGGGGGAGAGGGGGGGGTTGGTTGGGTGTTGGTGTTTGTTGAAGCTTTGGGGGATGGGCTGAAAACTGAAGATCGTGGTAGGTGGGCGTTGATCAAGACCTGACATATCCCAGCCAGGGGTTGAAACTTTGCTTGGTATGACGTCGAGGTTGAAGTGAGATAACCGTCTGCCCGTGACCGTCTGGAGTATATCTTGGCTGGACCAAAGGCCGTTGGCTGGCCCGATCGTTTGCATTGGGAATGTGATGTGACGTTACTCCCGCTTGTAGGAATGGCTGGTTGCTCGGACAGCCCACGTTATCAGACTGGTGGGAGTTGAGACGGTGACGGCCAGTCTTGAAGCCCGTGAGCGGCCTCCCGTCTATCAGAGGGGGGGGTCCAACGCAGCTGCCCAGGTCCGTCTCGATCCGTCGACAACTGGTAGTTCCAGATATGAAGAAAGGATTGTGTTGGTCAGGGAATCATGTAATACCCATAGCACCACCGGTATCCGTACCGCGATGCTTGTCTGGGAGGTGCATACAGATCTGCAGTCGACAAACTCACAGACAACGAGACAGCCAATGTCGTCGTGGTCAGCCCCATCTTTCCGCCATCTGTTTTGACAAGTTCGACACCGACCCTGACGTGCCTGGACAGCGCCGTGGCGTATGACGAGATCTGGGCCTTTCATCCAGATTGAGCAGTCGTCAGCGGGATCAAGTTTTGCCTTTAGCCACCGCCGAGAATCAATCCCACTGTCCATGCCTGTGATCCTATGCCCCTGCCGTCCGGGCCCTGCCGCGACATGGTGCAGGGCAGGGGGCGCTGAAGGTGCACTAACTAGTAATGCGTAGGTGCCAACACACCGCCTAAAAACAGGCGAGGCTCCAGTGGGTCATGCCAGGGCCAGGCACTGCGGGCAGCAGCGGCGTGGCGAGGCATCCAGAGGTCCACCTCCCCCTGAGAAATACGACGGATTACCCTCCAAGCAAAACTCGGGCAGCTCCACTGGACCGCGCCGATGGCCTGCACCAAGGGCCACGCACTCTGGTACTGCAGCTCACCTCACCTCATCTCGAGGTGTGCCGACGTGGACTTGTCGTGCCGCCGTGCTCCGGACTCCATACCTTTTCTGTCGGTCAACGGCGTGGGGTGCACCGTCTCAACACCTCTTGTGTTCCGGGATTCCCACGGCTTCCACCACCATCACTGGAAGCCTCGAGACGAAACCACCACCCCATAGTGGCCTCGTAGATGCAGGCCACACTTCCTGTCACCTTTGATCCCGCCCTCGGGAGTCGGCTGCTCCGCAACCAAGGCCACAAAGAGATGGTGTGGAAGGCGGTAAAAAAAACAATGACCCCTTCTGCCCCTCCACCCTGGTGCCGAACTGTGGACTGGCCGGACCCAGGGCCCCCCCCTCCCAGATCCCCCCTGGGCCTTGGGAACCGGGGCCGATCCCCCTTGGCGAACGCCCGCATCTGTGGACAGCTCGAAACATCTGACGACTTCATGTCCCGGCGCCAGCCTCCACCACCTTCCGAGCCAACAAGGCACAAGCAGCAGCTCGTCCCCCAGGGTCCTATAAGGTGCATAACAACTCCCCCCTTCCCCCTTCTCGCCCCTTCTCCTACTTTTCGCCCAAGCCATCTCCGTCCGCTGCGAACCGCCCACCGCCTTCCTCCCGCTGCTGCCGACCTCGACGGGGTGCTACGCCAGACCTCGTGTTCGGCGGCTTCCACTCCAGCTTCGCCCCACCGCATCCGCATCGTACATGGCATCTTCACCGGCCCCTTTGTGAGACACCCAGATACCCGCCCTCGCCCTTCTCTCGGATTCCCGCGTGCCATCGCATGCCTCGAGACACCGCACAACCACGACAGTCGACGGCCTCTGGCCCGGTGAATATGAGAAGGTGGTCGCCCTGCTCTCTTCAGTTGAAGCTGTGCCCCATTGGAAGCACCGGAAACTTGCAACCGTGAATTCGCCGCCACCCAGCTCAAGCAAGCTAAACCACGAATCCAATCCTCTCCGTCTTGGTCGCCAAAACCCGAAACAACACAGCCAACATGGCCAAGCCACGAGACGACGACTACTCGGACGACGACTTCGACGACGAGTACTTTAGCCAGACCTACCGCCCATTGTCGAACCTGCCGACCCCTCCCCCCTCCTCACGCGAGTCGACGGCCGCACAGAGCCCACGAAGCCTCCTGGAAGATGGAGGCCTTCTAGACTCTGAATTGCTAGGTGAGCCCCCCCTCCCTTGCGCATCAATTCCCGAACCGCATCCTAACCCGTCGTCCCAACAGGCCCAGCCGTCCATCTGATCAACCTGGTCCCCCCCGCCGCCTCCCTCACCACCCCATCCGTCCCGCTCGTCCACCAGATGCTCGTCCGCGCCGACCTGCCCTTCGACACGCTGGCTCTCGCCGTATGCATCCTCGACTCGCTCAGCTCCCGCTTCTCGCTCAGCTGGCGCCTGCTCTGCCCACCAGCGCCGATCTGGCCGTCCCTGGTCGTCAACACCGAGAGCGCCAAGCGCCACACCATCTCTGGGGGTCCGAGGGTCCTGGGAGGAGCGGGGGCAGCAGGATCATGCAGTCAGCTGCTGCACATCGACTGCGTCAACCCCGAGGTGATCGTCCTCGCGGCGCTCATGATCGCCGTCAAGTTCCTCGACGACAACCAGGAGCGCACTAGCTTCTACCGCACCGCCTGGGGCAACGACATGTGGACGTGCGAGCAGATCAATGTCACGGAGCGCTGCGTCATGGAGAACCTGGGCTACCGGGTCCTGCCGCTCTGGGACCCGGGCCTGATTGCGGATGCGATCCACGATATGGAGAAGGCGGGACGCCAGTTTCTGCTGCCGCCGCCGGTACACCCTGGCAGTGCAGCGGCTGCGGCCGCGGCCGCGGCGCATACCCGATCCATTAGCACGGGCGGCAAGGCGTACTTTGAAAGGGGAATGCTGCTGACGCCCGTGGACACACCGATCTCGGAGACTGCGCCGACGACGACTTATGGAGCATGAGAGACGCGGTTTCATTTCACCAGGCTCGGGAAACAGAGTCGGAATATTTTCAACCAACAGCGGTACCCGAAACAGCATCGATGAAGGCACCACGGAGTACGGAATATTCCATACGTGTATACCCCATTGCGCGGTGCCCTACTATCCACTGCATTGCAGGGGGGCACAGTTTTTGGTTTCTCTGGCCGCAGGATTCAGGATCGGGATGACCAACAGGTCGCGGCAGGCATTGCACAAAGGAAGGAAGCCGGCTTACACCATTAGAGTTCCATGTTTATTTTTTTGGAGGGAGGGGTCGTTGATACCACTGAATTGTGCGTGTGTTGTTGATGTCTCGTGTGACTTGTTGCCCTCCTTGGAAGGACAGGAGGAGAGTTGGTTACGACTCCCTGACCACGACGGTGGCTGATATTAGCGAATACTGTATATTTACCCTGTTGAATTCAAGAGAAACAATCAATCATACACAAACAGACACTACTGCTACGTCTGTCCTTCCTGCAGTGCATTGTTGCGTTGGGTGGTGGGGATGACGGGTCAGACCAGGGGAAAAAAGGAGGCGGGCGGGGTTGTTGCATGATCTGATCCGCGGAGCAATGCTGCATGGCCACATTTCTTTTAGGGGTCTTTGTCTTGCGACTGGCATGTGCATGGTCCGGTCCCCAAGGCTCGACTGAAGTGGTTGGGGATGGGGAAGGGGGTTGGCTGCTGTCATGACAGTTGATTTCTTACTTGAGAGTTACCTATGCACACGTCCTCTCTTCTTGTGATGGTCAACCGCTTGTGATCCTCCTCGTTTCCTTTGGATGCCTCATCATCTGCGGTACGGTGCCTTACTCAGCTGACATGAGATGCCCAACAGCGACTCATCCGTCTGAATGAAAGAAAGCTCCTCTTCTGTCTGGGAGAAAGGCACCAGATTCTCAAATAGCTCAGACGAACGCCTTTCATGATGCACCTCTGGAATCCAAAATGAATAGCTCCAGCCACATACCCAGACACACGGAGAGCACACACATACACGACACACACACATATACGCACACACAGATAATACACATATATTTCTAAATACATCAGGGGTATACATACGCCAAACAACGGACCCCTTCCCAAACGAATACATCACCACTTTGAACGCCGTACCCGGCAGCGTGAGCCGCACATGCAATGTCTACGATAAACCATTATGGTTTTGATGCAACGAAATCTATCCGTATCCGCGCAAGCTATTGTAAAACAGAGAAATGCAGCAGATGACCACGCTGAAAAATGCACCCCTTTGTCTCTCTACATGGGAAAGCAAATGTGAGACCACATGCCGCCCAGATTTTCTTTTCCGTCCCATACGCCAATGACTCCAGTGACCCTTGACCTGCCTTAACCAGACATGACCAGCGCCAGCAAAGCCATACGGCAGTAAAGTCCGTACTTCATCTGTGGGCCACACGTTAGCATATATCTTGAGGAGGGGGGCGAGGGGGCAACTCACCTGTCTAAAGTATGCAGCCCGTTGATCAAAGTCAACCTCCTTGGCGATCTCATCGTTCCTCGGCAGCGGGTGCATCACAATCATCTTCTCGTGAGCATGCTTCATGGTGTTGTTGTCAACGCGGTACGAGCCCTTGACCCGCTCGTACTCGGCCAGGTTGGGGAAGCGCTCCTTTTGCACACGGGTGCAGTAGAGCACGTCACTCTTGGCCACGATTTCGGGCGTCAACTCCTCGGACTCGCAAAGAAGCTGACCAGATTCGACAAGCTGGTCGCGAACCGCCGACGGCAGGCGAAGGGACTTGGGCGACACAAGCTGCACCTGCACCTGGTAGTGACGGAGGAGGTAGACAAGCGAGTGGACAGGTCTTCCGTAGAGGAGGTCACCCACAAAGGTGATGGTCAGACCTTGGACAGTGCCGAGCTCCTCCCGGATCGTGTAGAGGTCGAGGAATGCCTGTGTCGGGTGCTCCTCACCACCATTTCCACCATTGATGACTGGCCTGGAGCATTGCCTCGCGACATCAACCGACTTCTCGTCGGGGTGACGGAGAACGATGGCGTCGCCATAGGCAGCACATGTCCTCAGCGTGTCCTCAAGCGACTCGCCCTTCTGGACAGACGATGTGGATGTCGCGATGGGGACTGTCTTTCCGCCCAGGCGCTGCATCGCGGTATCGAAGGAGGCCGAGGTTCTGGTGGAAGGCTCGTAGAACAGGGTGAAAAGCACCCGGCCCGGAAGGATGTCCAGGACGCCTTCACGCTCCACGCCGAGGCGGCACTCGTGTGCCACGGTGAACAAGAGGTGCAAGTCGGCACGCGAGTACTTCTTGACAGACAAGACATGCGACCTCTTGAAAGCAGAAGGACCTGTCAAAAGCTCCTTGATGGACGCATTGATGGAGGGTCTGGCGGAAACCACTTCATCCAGGGTCGGCAAGGGTTGCAGCCCATGGAGGGACTCCTCAGTGCCCTTGGGCTTCGCAGATCCTGACCGGGCCCCCATGAAAGAAAGCCTCCGGTCACTGTGCGGGATGTCATGCATGGGCCGCATGCTGACTGGGGACATGACCGCGGCCGCGGGCATGGCGTTGTGAGTTGACATGTCAGTACCCTTGGGAGGGGTGGCCAATGGAGCCCCGTCGAGGCAGACGACATGGCCCTTGAATGTCACACGCTGGACCGCGCCCCTCATGGTCTTTCCGGTGAAAGGAGACCAGAACTTGGTGGCGGGCACGGTATAGGGACGGTCAATCTCAACCTCGAGGGCGGTGCCGACCTGCTCGTGCAGCTCAAAAATCTGCATCGGCTTCTCGTGGAGGCGGAGCTTGATGTCCTCCAGCGTGAGTTTTCCTTCGGCGACGGAGGTCAGGAGGAGAGGAAGCACGTCGGAAATGCCAACCGCAACGTCCGTGGGCTTCCCAAGGAAGTGAGCGAGCTGGTAGGGCAGGCTACCGACCGAGAAGACGTCGATGGTCTCCATGTGCTCCCAGAGAGCCACCTGGTCCTCAGCGGTAGGAAGGAACTGGCAGCCCGGGTAGTCACGCTGGGAAAGGTAGAGCGAGTAGACCGAAACGTCGCAGGTGACCTTGAGACCCTTGGCCTTTCCTAGCGCAATGAGCTTGATGTCGTCCTTGGTCGTGACCGCCGTGACATGGATGCGGCGGTTGTGCAGGCTCGCAAGCAAGAGGATCGAAGCGAGGTCGGCGGTCCTGGCATCCGTGATGATGGGCTTGTGCGTCGGCCAGGCGTCGAAGTGGGCTTCCACAGCAGCAACCCTGCTGATGTTATCCGAGAGGTGGTTGAACGGAATGAACAGAGAGCCAACCTCGCCGGCAACATGGCTGATCTGGTTGGCATTCGTGGAGGTGGCCGTGACGGAAAAGTTGTAGTCGCAGTACCCCTCACGCTTGGTGTTCTGTTGGGCGATCTTGAGCGTGATCGCATCCGTGATCGAACCCTCCCTGCCGAGCGGCATCACGCGCACCATGCTGAAGCCAGCCGCAATCGAGGCCTTGGTGACGGTTTGAAGGTCACTGCTTCCAGCAGAGACAAGGCCGGGGACGAAGGCCGCGATGTTGATCAGGCCGGGGAGCTGGACGGTGCGGTGGCTCGTCTGGTAGTCACCGGGGCCGATCTCAAGCTCGAACTTTCTGGCGAGGGCCTCGATCAGGATCTTGGCATTCTTGACGTTGGTGATCAAGGGGACCTGGTAGTCCACGGCAAGACGACGGGTTTGGTACCCCTTGCTCATATAGCTAGCCGGGCGTCTGTATTTGTTGTTGGACGGCAGGTTGATGTACAGGTCGATCATGTTGTTGGCAAGATGCTGGGTCAGAGAAAACTCCGACTTTTGCTCGTCCTGGTCCTTGGGAAGTGCCTCGAGATACTTGACCGAGATCTTGTGCTCCTGGAGGAAATCCGCCGTGCCGGCTGTGGCAAAGAGCTTGTATCCCAGCTTCTCGAGCTTGGCGATCGAAGGAAGCATCTCCTTCTTGTCCTTGTAGCTTCCCATGGAGAGGAGGATGTTCTTCTTGGGAATCTTGAAGCCGGTCGAGAGCAAGGCCTTGAGGTAGGCTTCGTACTTGTCGCTGCCAAACGAGGCAACTTCGCCCGTCGAGGCCATCTCGACACCCAAGACGGGGTCGGCGCCGGACAGACGCGAGAAGCTGAACTGGGGAACCTTGACACCAACACAGTTGGCGGGGCGGTCGATGGGGGGATACTCCTCAAAAGGAGCCCCCATGATCGCCTTGGTGGCCATCTCGATGAGATCGACGCCCATGACCTTGGAAACGAAGGGGAACGATCGAGAAGCGCGGACGTTGCACTCAATGACCTTGATGTCGTTGTCCTTGGCAATGAACTGGATGTTGTAGGGGCCGGTAATGTTGAGAGCGGCTCCAATCTTGCGAGTCGCCTCCTCGATCCGCTTAATCGTGGTCTCGGAGAGATCCTGGGGAGGAAGAATGAGGGTGGCATCACCGGAATGAACGCCGGCATTCTCAACGTGCTCCGAGATGAAGTGCCCAACCATCTTTCCGCCCTTCGCCACCGCGTCCATCTCGATCTCCTTAGCGTTCTCAATGTACTTGGTGATGACGACAGGATGCTCGCGGGAGACCTCGGTGGCTTGGTTCAGGTACGACTCCAGGTCGGCCTCCGAGTAGACCGTGTTCATCGCAGCGCCAGAGAGCACGTACGAGGGCCGGACAAGGACAGGATACTCGACTTCGTTGCAGAATTGCTTGGCTTCCTCAAAGTTGGTCAACTCTTTCCAGGTGGGCTGGTCAACACCGATTCTGTCGAGCATGCGTGAGAACTTGTACCGATTCTCAGCATTGTCGATCATCTCAGGCGAGGTACCGAGGACGTTGACACCAGTACGTGATAGCGGAAGCGCAATGTTGTTGGGCGTCTGGCCACCCATGGCTCCGAGGACGCCGACTGAAGATTCGAGTTGGTAGATATCAACAACAGTCTCGATGTCGATGCACTCAAAGTACAGCTTGTCGGCCTCGTCGTAATCGGTGGATACCGTCTCGGGGTTGAACTATTAGACATGTTAGTGTCAACGTCACACAACTTCATGGCAGGGTCTGGAATATCTTACGTTCACCATAATGGTCTTTGTTCCCATCTCACGCAGTGTGCGGATCGCCCGAACGGAGCACCAGTCGAATTCGACTGATGAACCAATGCGGTAGACACCAGACCCCAGCACCATGACACCGTGGTCATCAAAGGTGACATCGTGCTCGGTAGCATTGTATGTGAGGTATAGGTAGTTGGTGAAGGCCGGGAACTCGGCCGCGACGGTGTCGATCTGCTTAACCCAGGGGTGGATACCGGCCTCTGTTCGCAAATGGCGGACAGCGATCTCGTTGGAGCTCCAGAACTTTGCGAGCTGGCGGTCGCAGAAACCAAGCTGCTTGGCTTGGAGAATGATGTCCGGCCGAGAAACGACGTCGGCGGTCGTGAAGTTGGACATTTGCTTGCCAAAGTCACTGAGTCCCTTGAGCTTGTTCAGGAACCACTTGTCGATCTTGGTCAACTCCCAGATCCTGTCAACAGAGTAGCCCGAGTGCATCGCGTTGGCAATGGCGAACAGGCGCTGATCCGAGGGGGTCTGAAGCTCATCATCGATGGACATGAGCGCCTTGGTCTCGTTGAAGCCAAGGTTGTGGTAGTCGATGGCTCGGATGGCCTTCTGGATGGCCTCTTCGAATGTCCTGCCAATGCTCATGACCTCTCCGATGCTCTTCATGGATGATCCGAGCTGCGTCGAGACGCGAGTAAACTTCTTGAGATCCCATCGAGGCATCTTGACGACGACGTAGTCCAAGGAGGGCTCGAAGCAAGCGCATGTGACCTTGGTGACAGAGTTGGAGATGTCCTTCAGGGGGATTCCAAGACCAAGTTTGGCGGCAATGAAGGCCAGCGGATAACCGGTCGCCTTGGATGCCAGGGCCGAGGATCTCGAGAGTCTGGCATTGACCTCGATAATGCAGTACTCCCTGGAAAATGGGTTGAGCGCGTATTGAATGTTGCACTCACCCACGACTCCAAGATGACGAATGACATTGACGGCTGTGGTGCGAAGCATGTTGTAGTCTTCGTCAGACAGCGTCTGAGAGGGGGCCACGACGATGGAGTCGCCAGTGTGGATGCCGAGGGGATCGAAGTTCTCCATGTTGCAGACTGTGATGCAGTTGTCCTGGGCATCGCGGACGACTTCGTACTCGATTTCCTTCCACCCCTTCATGCTGCGCTCAATGAGCACCTGGGGGCTGGCGGCAAATGCCTTGTTGCAGAGCTCAACCAACTCGTTCTCGTTGTTGGCAAAGCCGCTGCCGAGGCCTCCGAGAGCATAGGCGGCACGCACGATGACTGGGAACCCGATGTCCTTGACCACATGGAGGGCTTCCTCGACATTATTGGCAGATGCCGATTTGGCACACTTCTCGCCAATCGACTCCATGCTGCGGGCGAAGAGCTCTCGGTCCTCGGTCGTGATAATGGTGTCAATGGGGGTTCCGAGAACCTTGACGCCGAGCTCTTCAAACTCATCCTTGAGCTGAATTCCCACCGACAAGGCGGTCTGGCCACCGAATGTGCAGTAGATGGCGTCGGGCCTCTCGTAAACGATGACCTTGCGAACGAATTCCGCGTTGACTGGGAGGAAGTAGACCTTGTCGGCGAGACCCTTGGATGTCTGGATGGTGGCAATGTTGGGGTTGATGAGGACAGTGTAGATGCCCTCCTCCTTCAGGGCCTTGATGGCCTGGCTTCCAGAGTAGTCGAACTCGCCGGCTTGGCCGATGCTGAGACCACCACTGCCGAGAACCAGCACCTTCTTGACGTGGACGCGGGGGTTGAGGCGCGCATTCTCCTCGGCCGTGCCACCAGGGAAGTCAACAGCCTTGTCAAGGAAGCTGCGGTCTTCGGCGCACTGGGTGACAGTCTTGATGAAGACGTCAAAGAGAAATTCGGTGTCTCGCGGCCCGGGCGTGCTCTCCGGGTGGAACTGGACACTGAAGTAGGGCTTGTCGACGTGCATGATGCCCTCGTTGCTGCCGTCGTTGGCATTGACAAAGAGCTCCTTCCACTCGGCTGGCAGCGAGGCACTGTCGACGGCAAAGCCGTGGTTCTGCGAAGTGATGTGACATTTTCCAGTCACCATGCTTGTGCAGGGAATATTGTGGCCGCGGTTGCCAAACTTCATCTTTGTCGTCTTGGCTCCGGCAGCGCGAGCAAGCAGCTGATGGCCCAAGCAGATGCCAAAGACCGGAGTGCGGTTCTCGGCAAGGGCACCGGCAATTCGCTTGACGGTTTCGTCGACAACGGAGGGATCGCCGGGGCCGTTGGAGATGAAGAGGCCATCGTAGTGGTCGCCAGCCGAGAGGAAGTCGTAGTCCCAGGGGCAAACCAAGACCTCAACACCGCGCTTGAGGAAGCACCTCAGCTGGTTGTACTTCATGCCGACGTCGAGACACAGGATGCGGATGGTGCGCCCGGAGGGGTGCTTGAGAGCGGAAGCCGCCGGCGGCTGGTAGAGCTTGGGGGTCTTGATGGACACTGTGAAGGTGTTAGCGCAAGTTGAGCAAGCAGTCTCCGGGAAGCTCACCCTCTGCAACAAGGTTCTTCTCGTTGGGGTTGACCCATTCAATGCTCTCGAAGTACGGATGCCAGTCTCCCGTCTTTCCTGGCAGTGTCATGGTTCCGTTGGTGAGGCTCTGCTTCTGGAGCAGCATGCGGCCGAGCATGCTGCCCTTCTCGCGGATGCGCTTTGTCAAGGCGCGTGTGTCGACGCCATACATGGCGGGGATGCCTTGTTCCTTGAGCCATGTGCCGAGGGACGAGGTGGCCAGGAAGTGAGAGAAGTCTTCACCGGCATAAGACGCCGTGACGAGACCGGCGATGTGAATCTGCGAGGACTCGAAATGTGCCGGCAGATCGCCGAGGAGCTCGTCGAGGGTCTCCCGCGATGGGACACCATAGTTGCCGACGAGGGGAAATGTGATGACGAGAATCTGGCCCCTGTACGAAGGATCGGTCACAGACTCGGGGTAGCCCACCATGCCGGTCTGGAAGACGAGCTCTCCGGCGATGCTCTTGGGGGCGCCAAAGCTGTAACCCTGGTAGGCGGTCCCATCCTCGAGCTCCAGACAGACCATGCCATCGCTGTCTGTGTCGGGAATGGGGGCCGTCGCGGGGCGGAAGACGGCAGACGGCATCGTGATGGGCGCCAGCAGGCGTGGGTGCAGGGGGGAAAAGCTGTGTCGGGCCGACGATGGCCAAAGAGTGAGGGGGGAGAAGAAGCTCAAGGACGAAGCAGATCAAGCGCGCAGGAGTTGCCTCCGGGCAGGATGATGCGGCGAGATGAAGTGCCGAAGAAAATGTTCACCTAGCACTCGTCATGGTCCGATGCAGAGTGTTGGGGAGGGAGGGAGGGAGGAAGAAGGAGGACGAAGCAAAGGGTCTCGACGACGATGCCTCTGGATATGAATGCTGGGGGATTTTCAGGTTGGCTGCCCCGCCATGGCACGCCTAGGAGAAATATTTTTGACTGCGGGGTCGGAGGGTAAAAAAAATAGAGGAACGCTCGGAAGTGTGGGATTGGCCAATGAGATCATCGGGCATGTGAGTGCGTGGGGTAAGCGGTGGCGGCTTGCAGCGGGGTTGCAGCGCGCAGACATGTGAGGGACCGACTCGTCGAGTTGTCCACTCGAGGCACCCTCGTCGACACCGACTTTCTCGCTTCGCCGAATGACCATGCCAGATCGATCGGCTTTAAGAGCACCCCCACGAGGCTCATATGCATCGCTGTCTCTATTCGCTGCTTTCACGCGCAATGGTTGCCTCTGCGTGTGTTTGATCCGACATGCTGCGTCCGCGCAGTGGCAGGACCTATTCAAAAACGGTCATTGCTGAAGAAGCATGACAGTCGGAACGCACAACTTCAAAAACCAGAGAGGACCACGTGTTTTAGACACGGCGTGGAGTTGTAAGCGGCACGTCATTTCTATGCTGGATAGGTACATAGTACGGAGATTTCCGTCACGTTGTGGGTGTCTGTGTACGTAATCAGCCAGAGCCGAGACTGCTTTTCACTGTCAGATCTGCTCACCCGCCAGCACTGTGTTCGGCATTCTGGAATTGGATTAGAAATTGATATGTTGAAAATTCTTGGGGTTTGAGAACTTTTGCCCTTATTGTGCAGTTGAGCAGCACCCACACCCAGCTGGCCGGACTCTTTCATCTGATGCCGGCTCACCGGTATTCCCAGTCCGGTTATGTGGGCCTTGCTCCGACCCAGGTCCGCCTCCGAAGCGGGGCTCCGGTTCCCTGCCGGAATCGGTGGACAATGGGTGGGTCCCAGATCACCCACATCCAAAACTCGGTCATGCATGATGCAGCATCGCGCCTTGGTTGAGCCCTGGAGTTCTCACCCCTAAAATGACGCCAAAACTCTTTCCTCGAGGTATTTCGGCACATGTAGTAGCGGGTCCCCTGTTTATATCCCTTCGGTCCATCTCCATAGGAAAGATAGGACTACCGAACTGAGTGTCTTGCAATGCCAACCCATGGACAGTCGAACAAGCGCCTTCAGTTGCCCCCTCCCTAATGGACTGCCATGGTCGTATTGTTACACCTCATAATGCTTGCGCAGCATGCAGGGCGCAAGATCAACCTCGCAGAGCCGTGCGAACGAGCGAGTCAGAGGCGATGGAAGGTGGGAGAGCTGGTGGTGGTGTCGCCGCCCGCATCGCGTGGGATTGGCCCACAACACCAAGATGCAGCCGGTCCCCTCTCCCCCTCCCCGTCCACCAACCCCGAGGTCATGAGGCCACCAACGGAGGGCAACTTGCGACAGGTGAGGGGGGAGGCGATAAGCTGCGCAATGCGAGCAGTCAACACCACGGCCAGGAAGGAGGGGTTCACATCAAACATGGGCTGGCTGGCTGGCTGCTCCCTCTCATTGCTTGGGAGCGATGCCAGACCGCTTCGTCCAGCATGTCTCTGAGTGATGTGCTTGGCCGCCGGCCGCATCTTCGGGCGTCGCTTCGGGATTCGGCAGCGCCCCCGGACCTCAGCACCTAGCACAGAATATGGAGGGCTCCTGGGCTTGCCATTCGCCAAACATTACCGAGAGCCATGTCGGGTCGTCGCAGCGAGACGCAAAGAGGCAAGCCGGACAGTGGCATGCAGGCCCTTTGTGACATTTTGTTTACGCAGTCGTCTGCCATTTCTGGGCCGACGAGGTCCACCCGAGGGTCCATCGAGAGGCTATTTTCTGCTCGAGGTGGCAGCACCCTCGATTTCCGATTCCGAGGTGGCAGCGCCTGGGTGCTGCAGCAGCATGGGCACACACACCTCGACGGCGACGGCGACGAGCATGGATGGGCGATGGGATGGCGTGCTTCCCTTGTTGATGCCGCTGCCCTCGACTCGACTTCTTAATCTTATCACCCCCTTGCCCCTGACCTGGGGCCCTGCTCCAAGCCAGGCAGGAACGAGTTCGCGCCTCCAACAAGTGCGAGACCAACCACCCTCGCTTTCTCCAACCCTTCCCCTTCCCCTCCCGTCGTCGTTGGGGTCTCGTGTGAAGTGACCCGGGCACGTCTCTCGGTCACACCAAATTCCACCTTCCCGGCGTCCTTTTTGGTGTCGGCATCACGAGCCGCGCGACGGTACGACGCGGCGGATTTCCTGGCATTGTCGATTGTCGACACCCCTGTCACCCGCCACGCGCGACCCCTCTCCATCCTTCATCCCGGGGCCGGTCGACTCCATCGACCTTGTCTCGCTGCCCCTTCGTGTTGTCTCCTTGCCACTGCAGCTCGGGGAGCTGGTGCAAGATTTCAATCTGCTCCCAGCATAGACTTTTCTGGCTTCCATGGCGTTGTAGCAATCCTGTACAGGCGACGGGACCTCTCGTTCGTGCTTTGGGAGGATGTTTTCGATGCTGGCCCGTCCCTTTCAGGGGAGAGGCGCCCGGAGAGAAGAGGAAAGGGACGAGGACGAGGACGACCGAGACAGGCGAGACACTCGACACGCCGGGCCCCCGGCTCCGTCTGCGGCCCCCGACTATCGCCACCATCGCCATGCCACGGCAGACTTTACAGAAGCCGACGACGACGATGATGAGGACGAGTCCAACCACCATGGAGCCCAGCAGCGCTTCCGCGCCACCACCCGGTCCCGCTCCGAGCACGGCGAAGATGGCCCGTCACAGTCTGCCGGCGTCCTGCCCCTTTTCGCCGGCAACCACCTCGGTACGCCTGCCACGCGATGTTTTCCAGCCCTCAACCCGTGACTGCACCTGCTAACCATTTCGCTCACAGACTTGCTGCCAATATACAGCCTGACACATGCTATCCGCATCATAGTCCAGACGAGGACCGAGACGGCCTTGACATGGGATCAACTGCGATCCCCCCAGGTGTTCCAGTTTCTTGTCAAGCCCATGCAGCAACAGATCCGCAGCCAGCACTTCTCCCGAGGCACACTATACGCGTTGATGGTAAACTGCTTGCAGTTTCAAAAGGAGGCGCAGTTGTATCCAGGGAACACTGACACCAGCGGCACTCGGGCCAAAGTCTGTGAGCTTCTCGCGATCAAGTTGCTTAAGGAGTACACCACTCGCGAGCTCGTCGATGCCCTTTCCTACGACTTCTACCCGCTCCAAGGGCACCCAGGCTCAAACACACCATTGACGGCAGGGGGCAAGCCCAAGCCGGCCGCGTTGAGAACCTCGACCCTTGAAGTTGCTATCCGCGCCTCCACCAAGCACTTCCTGTCTCACCCCCTCGTTGTACAGCAAGTGGAAGCCATCTGGAGTGGCGCCATCAGCTTCTACTCGGTTTCCGATCAACTACATCGCCAGAGCTCGGTATCCACGAGCTTCGATAGAGGCCAGTCTCGGCGACAGAGTGATGCCAGGACCCCGTTGCTAGAAGCCCAGCAGGCCAAGGGCGAGCAGGCCCGCGTTCACCTCGCTGCCCCGGGAAGACGAAACGTGACGCTTTACGATCCTCGGAATGCCTCTCTCTTCAAGCTGTCCCGGCTTCGTGTCCCTCGCTACCGACAGATTCTGTCCACGTGCTCCTTGGCGGTATTGATATGCCTCTTCCTGGCAGTGCTGAGCAAACGATCCCACAAAATCACCACGCTGGAGTTGATATTCTGGTTCTGGAGTGCCGGCTTCATGCTTGATGAGCTCGTGGGATTCAGTGAGCAGGGTTTCTCGCTGTACATCATGAGCTTTTGGAACATCTTTGACCTTGGCATCTTGGTGCTGCTCATCGTCTACTACTGTATGCGGATTTATGGAGTGTTCCTCCTCGATCCTCACAGGTGGAACGAAATGGCCTACGACGTCCTCGCCGCCAATGCCGTTCTGCTGTTGCCGCGGATGTCCAGTGTCCTCGACCATTACCAGTATTTCTCACGTACGTCAGAGCCCCACCACATGTCTCGACCACTCCTTCTGCCATCCCACAATCTCTCTCCATCCTGAGAGAACTATCACGCTAACAATCACGCCATACAGAGCTGCTAATTGCGTTCAGGCTGATGGCCATTGACTTGGCCGCAGTGTTTGTGGTCCTCTTCGTTTCCTGCAGCGGGTTCTTCGTCTTCTTCGTCTTCTCGAAGAGTACGCAGGAACCAAGTGAAGCAGCCTATCACCTATTCCAGATAATCGCGGGATATACACCCCCGGCTTGGGAAGTGTAGGTTGCCCTATTGTCCCGTGTGGTCCCAATCAGCTAACTGTTGTTGCCAGTTGGGGTTCATATACGTGGCTGGGCAAATCACTGATGGGCGTGTTTCTCATCATTTGCCACTTCGTCGTTGTGTAAGCTCGCGTCCGAACACCGGTGTATCTGTATCTGGCTAATCGGGATCCCCAGTGCCATCCTCGTCACCGTCTTGACGAACTCCTACATGTCGATTTCCTCAAATGCGCATCAGGAGCACAAGTATGTTCCCATACTCTGTGTGATGAAAGCCAGGGAGCTGACAAGTCTAGGTTCCTGTTTGCCATAAAGACCATCTCGATGGTCAAGAACGACGCCCTCTTCTCGTACATTGCCCCCGGTAATATCTTTGCTTGGGCATGTATGCCACTGAGATTCGTCATGCCTATGCGGCAGTTTGCATGGGTCAACCGCACCTTGATCAAGATCACCCACTTCCCCCTGCTTTTCTGCATTTATGTCTACGAAAAGCACTTTCTTGCCCCGACCATGTACGAGCCCACGGACCTGGTGGAAAACCGCGACCAAGGCCGCCACCAAAGCTTCTCTTTCGCAGACCCGACAAATCGCAGTGCTCTCTTTAGCCCGAGCATTCGAGTCCGGGAAGAGTCGGTGGTCGGTTACCAGAAGGACCGGGCTCTCGATGAGGTATTTCGCCGACTGCCCGACATGACAATGTTGAGAACACAGAGACGCAACGAGCGGCGGAAGACGCAGAACGCGATACGGTCATGGATGGACCAGCACGATGGAGGATTCGGGTCCCCGCCTCGAAACTACTCGACAATCGACGCTCGAATCGCGAGCGAGTGGCCGCAGCGGAGGATGAGCATGACGCCACGGGACACCAAATCAAACCGGCACCAGCAACAGGTTTTCGATGCACGATCAGCCGCTAGCGACCCAGCAGATCTGGTCTCCAACGCCCCGTATACGAGAGACCCCGACTTCCATAACGACGGGGCAATGCGGAGGGACTACGCGAGGGAGAGAAAGGAGAACACCGATGCAGACATTGACGGCGACGATGAACTTGTTACAAATGACGAGGACGAGGAGGAGACCACGACTCAAAATGCCGGGGGACGCAGGAGACCCTCTTCGCAGGTCATCGAGGAGGACTACTTCACCACCCCCATGACTGCTCGCTTCAACAATGTGGATTACTCTTTCGGCGACTATTTCCATCAAAAGTTCACAGCGTCTCCGCGACCTGCGACCTCGCGACGCATTGGCCACCATCGCACCATGTCGACAAGCACGATCTTGTACGCCCCATCCGATGACCCCCAGGCCAAGAGTTCGTCCTCTACATCTGCGGGCCCTTCGCAGCAGGCTCGATCACGACCTCTCAGCTCAAAGCACACTCCCACAGCAACGCCAAACTCGGGCCGTCGGTCTCCGCGGCGATCGGTCCACATCGCTCCCACGTCCCGACTTCGCCAAAATCCTCCCCAGAGGGACGTTGCCCGCACCCTTCCGAGTCGCATGTCCTTGGTTCTGGACATCCCCACGAGCCAGATCCCGAGCAGCTTTCGCTCTTCTGTTGAAATGGACGCACCGGCAGAAGTGAGCAAAGTCATGTCTGGGAACGAGACATTTGGCCCCGCGCCCTCCAGCGTTGCCCCAGCCCCAGCCCTCAGCAAAAGCCCTCAGATGGACGACAGCCACCGCGCGAACCGATTGATGGTCGAAAGGATGAAGACGCTGGAGCAGAGCCTGGGCGACATGGCGCGCGAGATGCGGGTTCTTAGGAGCACGGTGCCCAGTACGGCCAATACCTCTGGGGATGACCGCAGCGTGGGGAGGGAGGGGAAGCAGTCGATCCGGGTCGCGAGCTCGGGCTCGGGGTCGGCGGGAGTCGGGTCCCCGGGGGCGGCGGCGATGATGGGGCGGGAAAGGAAGGGAGTCAGAAGGGCGAAGATCTCGGATGCCAAGACACCCGACAGGAGGCTGTTGAAGAGACGGAGTACGAAGGAATGGGTTGGGCTGGAGCCGGGGACGGAGCGAAAGGCCAAGGGCAAGAAGATTGCAGGGTATAGTGACGACGACGACGACTCTGGCGAAGAGGAGTACGTGACGCCGATGCGGGAGTGATTTGATATTGGGCTGTTTTTGCATACCTAGGTTTGGGTGTGGATTTGCATCATCTATTTTGCATTGGGAGGCGCACTTTGGGTGGCTTTTGTTTTGGGGTTTGGTTGGGTCTGACCGACGGTGGATGCATCATCCGAGCCCTCCAAGTGATGTTCACTTGGAGTTGGTGGTTGGGCTCAGTGTTATAATAGTTTACTGCATTTGTGTTCAGCATGAGCGGGACGGGGCCGGGTCTGTCCGCAGCAGCAAGGACGGTTTTAATAGGAAAATTGTCGGTTTGGGTCGAGGTCCTGAACAAAGCCTTCCAAGCCCCTTCCCTTGTGGACATGGCACTACCAAACTGCCCAGTTATCACTCTGATGAAGAAACAGCCATCTTCTCACCACGAACTACGAGTCCATGTCATCCCAACGCAGCTGCCAGCAATAGCCCTGCCAGAACCACACTCAAGAGCACCACAACACGTCCCTATATATGATGATGGTGTCTAGGAGTCCCAACCACCTCCGTATTATCTTTCATTACCTTAGTATGTGCTGCTGGAAATGGCCTGCTGTTGACGTCGTGCGTCGTCCGGGAATTCATCGGGGTGATGGTGGTGGACGGATAGGGGTTCCTACCCACCTCCCTCGTGAAGGAAAGTAGGGAGGCGACAAACATCACTATGTGAGGATGGCCTCCCTCCTGTCCTTGCCCGGTGATGCTGAACGGAGCGGTTGGTTGTCTCCGGCCAGTTGGTTGACGATGAGCTGCGAGGGTAATGCCTGGTAGGCACTATTATTCCCAGGCCAACACAAGGTCGTATGGTGTAGTTGGTTATCACGTCAGTCTAACACACTGAAGGTCCTCAGTTCGAGCCTGAGTACGATCACACTCCTTTCCTTTTTGCCTTTTCCTTCTGCACCATGCGCTCTTCCTTTTTCCAACTTTCCAAGAGATCTCCTTGCCTTCTTCCAGTGGACGTTTTGCTGCCACCAATCTTTTTTGCTTGGGACGTCATGACAGTCGGACATGCATGTCTGGCGTCATCCATCACACTGGTTCCAAAAAGGAGAGGAGCCTCCTTTTTCCCAGAGAGACAGAGAGACAGAGGGGCCAAAAAACATACAGCACCAGGGATTCGCTGGTCGTCACCGACCCAACTACTAGTCTGGCGATTAGTGGCTTATCTATGGGAGAGCGGACGGGATCCCGAGTTTTCCACTATCTATGGCCGTATGTACTATTGATGTCCCAAACTCCGCTTGATATTCCAGCTTTGGACTGGTCCTAGGGATAACAGACGGCCACAAGTATCACGACGAACCTGTGAACCACGAGATGAACAGAATGGACAACAAGATTTGTCTGATTCATCGCTATCCTATCTCCCCTACTCCCTCCTCTCCTCCCAGCCGCTCGTCATCACACCGGCCTCCCCACCCCTCCTCTGCACCATGGCCTCTGTTGAAAGAACCTGGACAAAGTCCCCGCCGTAGCCGGCACTAGAACCTGTCCATATATCCCGAGACGCCTGTTGAAATGAGCAACCTTCCGAGCTCGCCGAAACCAGAAGAACGACAAAAAAAGATTGACAACTCCCACATCCCCCGCCACCCCCCCCCCCGAGTCCATCCCGGTCCTCGTTAAAGAGGGAAACCGACGAGAACCCCCATCCAAACCCAAGAAAAAGATCCCGAAAAGAAATATGCATCCTTCTCTACCATCCATGGGGGTATCGTTGAGATCATGGTTCATAAAAAACGCCCAATTTTGGTTTGCCCTCTCCTCACCACCATCACCCCCAGTTGAAAATGCCCCCCCCCACTCCTTGGTGCCGTCTCCCTCTTTCGATGCAAACCCACGCATGCATGCACCGCCTTTTTGTTGAAAAACCAGTACCGTTTTTTGCTCCCCATCCCCATATGTACCTTGGGTCAAGCAAAGAGTAAACGCCGTCGTCACCAATGCTCATGTGTATGCTGCCATCGTCATCGCCACCGCCGCCGCCGTTGTGATTGCGTTGTTCGTGAGTCGTGTACCCTGCTTGCCGTGTGCAAAGTTTGTTGAAAAGAAAAGAAAAAGGGTCGTAAGGCCTGGCCGATCTCTTTTGCAAAATTATGTTGAAATGATCAATACGCTGCAGGCAGAGTATACATTATATCAGCCGCGCTGCGGATGAGAGCGATTACTGAGGCGCTGTTGAAGCCTCCACTCCGTTGGTGGTGGTGGTTGTGCCGTTGGTCTTGGCCTCGGGCGTCGGGACCGTGTCCAGGCCAGGCGCCTCGAGTCCTTCGAGGACCTCGAAGATGGTTCGTGGCTGGTGGAAGTCGTTGTTCACTGGTGTTTGTCAGCAATAATCATAGACAATGGCGGTTCAAGGGAACGTACCGATATTCACCAGGTACCACGTCTCGGCTATCTTGTCAATCACAAGGCGACTGGGTGTATCGGCATCATAACACTTGGCCCAGTCGGCCCCGAGCTGGAAAGCCTCGTCCTTCCACGCCAGGAAGCTGATGCTTTCGACAATGGTCGGCTGCACAATCTCCTTTCCGGGGAAGACACCCCAAGTGACTGCGTTCGGCCCCTCGGCCGGCGCGTTCGTGTGCAAGGTGCCGGACTTGGTGACGGCATAGTAAGTCAAGTCGGGGTGGTCGTGGATGCGGCGCAGAATCTCGGGGAAGATCTCGGGAGAGACGAGGAGCTCGAGGTAGGCCTTTTGATACACGTAACCGTTGGAGGGACCCCAGCCATAGACGGGATGCGTAGACTTGACGCCATTGACGGCTGGCTGGGAGTTGACGGTGAAGAGTCCGCGCTTGTTGAGCGAGAGCAGGTCGTCCTTGATCGACTCAGCCTCGCTGGCCAGCGGCGCCTCGCTCCAGGGAAGGTACTCGATCTCCTTGTTGATGTACCGAATGAACAGGTTGGCGACATCCTTGAGCGACTGCGGCTCACCCCACTTCTTGCGGTTCTGCTCGTTGGTGCCCGTCAAGCCGATACCGTAGGCGTCCAGCTCACCGAACGCAGGCGACCGGGAGTCACCCCAGCGGCCGTTGGGAAACTCGTCCCATTCTTGCGTCCGCGCGACATAGGACTTATTGCGATTGCGCCAGAAGATGGGCCGCACATCCTCTTTTTGCCTTCCCAAGCCCAGCGACTGCTTCCAGGGGAGGGCTTGCTTCAGGGGGCGGTGCGCCGACGGCATCCAGTCGAGCTCCTCGAGAACCATGCGAGTCGCCTGGGCGAGGTTCATGGTGTAAAAGTGCAAGTGCGGGATACCGTGGGCGAGAATCTTCCTGCACATGTCCGCAACCAGCGTCTTTCCAATCTCTCGCACCGCCACATCGTCGTTCTTGACCGGCTCGAGGGCGGCCATCCAGTCGTCGGGAATCTTGCAGTTCATGTGGTTTGCCCTGCGGATGAAGCTGGCGTAGGTCGCAATGGGCATGATGCCCGGGAGGATGGGAATGTGGATGCCCTTGGCGCGGACCTTGTCGACCCAGCGCAGGAAGTTGTCGACGTCATAAAACATCTGGGTGACGATGAATGTGGCACCCATGTCGACCTTCTCCTTGAGGTGCTCCAGCAGCAGATCCTCGTCCTTGTTGTCGTCGCAACCCTCGGGGTAGCCGGCCACGCCAATATCGAAGTGATCGTGGTACTTGTTGCGGATATGTGATACGAGATCCCGGGCGTACCGGAAGCCGCCGTCGGTTGCCTCCCACTTCTCGTGCTCGCGGGGCGGGTCGCCGCGGAGGGCCAGGATGTTTGTGCAGCCCGCTTTGTAGGCCTTGCGCAGGGCGTCGTTGACCTTCTCCTCGCCCATGTCGGTGCAGGTCAGATGCATACACGTCTCCAGACCGAGGTAGGTCTGGGCCTGGACGACCATCTCGCACGTCAGCTCGGCGATGCGGCCGCCGGCACCCCAGGTGATGTCGATGAACTTGGGGCCGAAGTGGTGCATGCGCTCCATGCGGTCGTAGAGGTTCTGGACACCCTGGGCCGTCTTGGGGGGAAAGTACTCGAAGGAGAAGGACGGGTTGCCCGTCCTCTCGGCATCGGCCATCATCTCGCTGATATGCATCTTGAAGGCTGTGTAGCGTCGAGGCTATTTGTTGGGGAAATTCGACGACGGCAACTCGGAGTAGTCTGCAGATCAGGAACCATTGGTTAGCTTGGGAGGGTGTGGAAGAAGCGGACAAAGCCTCAATGGTTTTTAGCTGGCCATTGGCAATGGCCAAAGATCTCTGGCCACCGGGCTGACTGATCCAAGCTTACTTTGTTTGACAGTCTCGAATACACCTGAATGTGTACGCGCTCCGTCAACACCGAAGCGGTCTGCCGGGCAGGGCGTACACGTATGGATCCTAAGCTCTGCAGTGCACCGGAAGTGGCGATGCCTTTTCTGTACTCCGGCCTCGAGGGGTCCCGAAGAGTTGGGCGGTGACTGGGTAGAGCAGGACTGGGGAGAAAGAAAGGGGCACGGGAGGAACGGAGAGAAAAAGAGATGAGAGGAGCAAGAAGCGTGTGGGAGGAGAAGAGAGCAGAGAAAAAAAAGGGTCCAATGAAAATGGTAACGGCCCCGGTTCACACACACACACCACACAATAGGAACGGCCCCGGTACAAAGTAGGTCGCAGCTCGGGTAGAGGTCGTAGGCCAACGAGAGAAAGAATGGCTCCTGCAGCCGTGGCAGTGTGCTGTGTGCCCGTGTGCCACCTGGTGGGGGGTTCGACGGTTTGTTGGTGAGAGCAACTGGCAGTCGCTCCTGAGATCGGAGGCGACGGGAGAGAGATGCCACCCACCACACCATGACACCATCGGCGGCACCCCACCTCGAGGCCTGGGGGTGTCCACTGTCCAGGAACCAGAGGGGCCCCGCCAACGACAAGAGAGCTCAACCCAAGTCCACCGCCACAAAGCCAACCTCGATCCACGACTCAGGGAGTGAGGGTGGCAGTGACAAGTTTTCTCACAAAACGTATGGCATCCTAAGAAAAAGGGACAACGCCAAAGTAGCGGCCAAATCCCCCCCAATCAATCGCATGCCAACCTGCCGTCGTCGTCCAACCCAGCAACACCACCTCGCCCCCGCCCCGGCGGGCTCGGCGGGGCACGCCTGCATTCGCCCGGATTCGCATGGAATCCCATGGGACAATCCGAATCAAAGCTCGCCGTCGAGCTCCTCATACCCGGGGCTCCGGGGCTGCAGCACCCCACCATGACCACACCATCTCTTGGCCCAACCTTACTGCGCACTGCAGTGGGGTTGCTTTTCACAAGAATCAATCGTGTAACAACGCCAGGCCTGACGGCCGGGACGATAAAATGGGGCTAGGTTGCCCAGCTAATAGGTACTTTTCACTGAGGGTGTACTGTCTGTCCCATAGCCGAACCACTGACAGTATGCCATGTATGTGTAAGTTTGTAACCTGCTGCTGGGACGGCACGGCACGGGAAGCAAGTAGGAGCATCGACTGTGTGGACTTCCTCGGACGTGCACGACCCGTCCCCTATCTCGAAGAAATGGCGGCAGCACACGTCTGGTTTCGAGCTGCAAAATGAATTAAATAATAATATAGGGGTATCCTATTCGTATGCTAGAACAGCTGTGCCCGTCCGGCACCAGGTCATCCGCTACCATGAACCCCGGGGTTCCTTGAATCTCTTGACGCGACGGACAAAGCGACTCTATTTCCTGTCAATGGCAGTTGGATCCACGGCGTCGGCGCCTTTGGGTTTTGCGTCGTCAACTTGGCTGTTCTTGGCAATGGTGTCTACGACTGGGGGAGGGGCGGTTTCGGGCGCGGCATCACCGGCTTTGGCGCCAGCAGGGCCGGGGTCCATGGCGGCGGCGGGAGCATCATGTCCTTCGACCTTGGCGTCGCCAGGACCGTCGTGGGACAGTACGGGAAGGGACGGCATCTCAGCCTGGTCAGGGCTCCCAGTCCTCGGCGACTTGGACTTACTGACCGCACCCTTCCCGACAATCTTCTCGGTCCAGTTCCACTTCTCGGGACCCTTCCCCTTCTCCAGAGAGTTTCGGATCCTGTCGGCACTGGACCGAGGCTGACCGGCCGCCGCCTCATCACTGCTGTCGTCCCCGCTGTCGAGCCAATCCCTCTCGCTCCACGTCATCGAGTCCGCCCGGTCAATGGGTGGTCGCGTCAGGATTCTAGCCGTCGGCGACGTTGGAAAGAGACCTAGCGGGTTTTCTATCGATTCGAGCCGGGTTTGCTGTTGTGGCAGGTCGGGGACCGCGTCCCGCGCTTCGGCTTCCATGTTGGTGTCCTTCTTCTCCAAGCCTCTCCCACCCCCGGTCTCCTCTTCCGACTTGTCCGAACTTGGACCATCTGTGGCGTGCGCTTTCTTTCGCGTCTCTGTCCCGTGCTTATCCGGCGGCTCGGAAAGCTTCTTGGCCCGTTCTCTACCAGCCTCGTCTTCATCTGCCATTCTCGCCACGGCCGAGTCGCTAAAGTGTGCCTCCACCAAGTGATTCACGACCGGCCAGCCAAAGGCGTTGGCGAACATGCGGCGCACGATGATGTTATTGTGGGCATCCGGCTCAATCTTGACCAGCACCTTTCGCCACGATAGCTCCTTGTGGTAGGCGCGCGCAATCTTCTCCTCGACCTTCATCTGGGAGCTGTCGACAATTTCGTCGGGCTCCTGGTCGCCGCTGGACCGGCTCAGGCCGCTCAGACGACTCAGATCGCTCTCTCCGCGTCGCGAAATGGACGGGTCGATCTGCGGAGAGGCCACGAGAGGAATTGCGAGCGACGAGTCATCGCTGTGTGTCTTCCGTGGCGGGCTTGGCGCGGGGCTTCGTGCCGTCGATTTCCGGCTCCGGAGGGAGAGTGACGGCGGCGTCGGCCGTTTCATGGGTGGCGGGGGAATGTCTGGCGGGTGGTAGACTCGGTCATGGAAGATGGCCCGGGGGCGTTTCGACGGGTCAAGGAGATACTCCATCGTGGGAAGCTTTGGCCTAAGGAGATCTCCGGCCGACTCAAAAATCGTGGTTCGCGGCGGTGCCAAGACACCCTCCCCTTCTTCCAGCTCAATGCCCGACGTGACTCTGGATCTGGAAGACGCTTCCGAGCCTTGGTCGTCAGAAGATCCGATCTTGATCGTCTGGCTACGTTGGTATATCCTGAGCTGCTTGGGCCCTGGAGGGGGCGGCGTCTGCGAGCGCTCACTGCGGAAGAAGTTAAAAATGCCGCTCAGCCGGCCGTTCGAAGTGGTGGATGTCTGAAGACGCTGTGGGTCGGTAGAGCCTCCTTCCATGAACGGTACAGACCTCATGCTCTGGCGGTCGTCTTCCAGTGTAGCATTGGTTGGAGGCTGAGGCACCTCGTGTGAGCCAGTCACTGCAGAGGGCGTCGAGTCACCGGAACTGCTGGGCGTCTCCTTGACGTTGCTCTCGGGCAGCCATGGTCCGATCCGCGGGGTGGTGACATTTGCGCCAGTAAGCTCGGCCCACCCAAAACCGACCACTGTTTCAACAAGGCCTGCCTCCCGGCGAGCCTTGTCCACCCGGCCGAGGCCTTGCCAGTCGAGGAACAAGAGACAGCTGGTTCGGAGCGGCACGATGCCATCGTTGACCACATTCGAATAGACGGTCCGGTTTCGGAACTTCTTGAGCGCCTTGTGTGCAGGTCCAGTCGGCAAGATCCGTAGTAGTGGCTTAGACTCTGGTTGTGAATCTCCATAGACGTGCCGGTGAGCGTTCTCGCCTAGGTTCCCAACGATGGCCCCCCATCCGCTGCGAGCAATCGTCGGGGCTCTCCAGGTCAGCCCAAGATCCTGGCCGGTTCTCCCCACTAACCCAAAGTCCAGCGCAAATTTGACATATAGCGGATTTTCATGGTTCAGGCCCAACAGGGGAGAGGCCATGGTGATGAAGTTGATGGGTTCGATGAGGTCGAAAAAGGTAGGCGAGTGCTTCTGAATGTAGGCGATGGCGTACATCTGAACAAGACCGCCCAGGGAATGGGCGATGAAGCTGATCTTTGTGATCTTGTGGAGTCTCCTGATTTCAGTCGACTGAACTTCGCGACCGGCGCCTCGGCTTTGAGGATTTTTCTCCTCGCCCTCTGACTTCTGCAAGCCCACCTTGAGCGGTCGTGTGACGGCTTGAGCGGCGGCCTTGCCGATGGGAAGACATGGCTGATCCGGATATGTCATGGACAAGACGAAGTTTGCCAGCCGCTTTCCGAGGTACTTGATTCCCCTTTCGGTTTTCGTGGCGTTTCCGGAGAAACCACGGACGACGATTTCCTCGTCATCATCCGGGTCCTCCTCCACATCCACAACAGTGCCGTCGTCCCGTTCTGGGGCTTCGTTGCCTTGACTAGTACCGGATCCGGCCTCTGCACTCCTCTTTGCCCTTTCTCTCGCCCTTCGCTCTCTGGCATCGCGCTTGGCCTTTCGGACACCGGCATCGATGCTTTCCTTCAAAAACAGCATGTCGGCGCCGAGATTGCTGTGAAGACCGTGGGTGAGGACCACGAGGTGTATCTTCTTTTGTTTTACTGGCGGCGGGGGCTTTGCGTCGCCAGTCCGGCTTTCACTGTCGGCTAGGCCGACCTGACTATGGACGCCGTGGCAGTGTGCCCCCCGACTAAAATTCTCGCAGCACGGGAGTTTTGGCGTATCCCACAACGATGCCGTGTCCTCCACTTTGACCCGTATCGCCCTAGAAAAAACACCCTTCGGTTGAGTCGACTCGGATCCCTCGCCGCAGCCGGCGCAGAAAGCGCACTTTTGAAAGTCGCTGACCCGCCCCGGCGTCGGGACTTGGGCCTTGCCACCGATGACGGGTATGACGGACCCGAGGTTCAGCGACTTCTCGTCGCGCGCGAGCAGGATTTCGTAGTGGACGGCGGCGGAGGAGGAAAAGATGACCTGCGACGCGACCTCGATGATCCACGTCACGCTCTCGCTGTCGGCGTCAGGCCCCTTGCCAAAGTGGCCGTGTTGGCTGCTGCCCTCGCCGGCACTCTGGCGGATGTTGTCGGGCACGACAAGGTGGCAGTTCCAGACGGCGCCGGCCTTGAGCATGGGTTCGAACTCGGGGACGCCATAGCGGCGGGGGTTTTCGAACTTTTCGTTGGGGTTGTAGTTGGACGGGTACGCGGCCACATTGAGGTTATAGGGGCCGTGGACGAAGGCGGCGCGCAGGGCAATCGCGCAGGTGTTCTTGATGCGGAGGAAGAGGAATTCGGGCGAGGGCAGGATTCGGTCGGCGGAGGGTGTGTAAGTGACGGTGTAGCGCACCACCTCGCCAATCTTGAGGCTGTCGGTCTGGTGGAGGAGGAGCATGTTCGACTCGGGCCGGCGCTCGATGCAGCCCGGATCTGGATCATGCAATCAGGGACGGCACGGGGAGGCGCATCCACGACAATAGCCGTCAGGCGATGAGCGGCAGGCCCGCGCGACGGGTATCGATGTTGTCGGGACACGGGAGTCGGAATGGCGGAATTACTCGCGTGCGCGTGGGGGAGAAGTGGTTGCAGCGTCGCATCCGGCATCAAGCCATGGTCGTTTTTGGCGGCAGCAGCGGCGGCGTTGACCTCTGCAGGAGGTGGGTCGGTGGAGCAGATGCGAGCTGGGGACCGAGGGGATGACGTTGTTGAAGCTCGGCGAGAGGCCGGAAGATGTCGAGCGGATGGTGTCGGCGGGTAGGTTGTGGGCGAGGAGGAGCAGATGAGGAGGTGGCAACTGGGTTGATCGCTGCTGATGCCGATGCCGATGCTGACGCTGGGTTCCGCTGACTCCAGCTTTTCTTCCAAGGAGTGGACGGACGAAGCGTCACTCCCCGACGGGAGTTGGAGGAGGAAGAGGGAAGAGGGAAGCGGCGTGAGCGGGTACCTCGGAGGCCTGGGCCTGTCCTGACGCGGTGTGCAGCTAATCAAAGCCTTGCACAGGTACCTTGGGAGGAGGCAGCTTGTTCAGCGCGCGGTGTCCCTCGCATCGCATCAATCGCAGTGACGGACCAGCATCTCATGATGGGAATGGGATGGGAGGAGAGTTGCTGGAGAAGAGGGGAAGCCTAAGCCCAAGATTCATTTTGACGTTGCAACAACCTGGCAGTCTGGCAACCTTGGCTCGTTGGGCCAAGCACCGAAGATGGAGGCTGAGGCTTTCCAAATTGGGCTGGGCACTGGGCACTGGGCACTGGGCAGCCCAGCGCGTGACGAACCTCCTCTCCGGGCTTGGGTCTCGGGTCTTTGTTGGTTGTGGCTCGTCGGACTCTCACATGCTAAAACGCGGGTGGTGTCGTTTAGTAGGGCTGTCCAACGACGGGAAAGACTCTTCAACGCAAACGGTTGGTCACTTCTCCGAGGTCTTGAATCCAATCTGAGTCGTGAAGGTGAACCAGGTGGGACAGAGTACAAGCATATTTCCACGTGAGCCTAGGGATGAAGGAGCAAAGTCATGAACTCTCCAACAAGAAGCCTTCTTGTCAGTTGAAGATTACAAAGCTCGTGACATTTCTCCATAACGACAAGGTAGATACGTCCCAACTTGAGAGGATCATTCAAACCAGTGGCCCGTGTGCTCGCTGGAGACGTCACTACATGTACTGAGTAGGTACTTACAAGAGCACCATCCTTACTCCTGAGCCCCTTTATTGGCCAGCACACCACAGCAAGATGTAAACTGTGTACAGGTCAAAACACCGAATAGTGATCCGATTTGTCCAGGAGAAGGCCATCTCGATGCCATCTCGAGGGCAGAGGGCAGAGTCCCGGTGGACTGGTCGTTTCTCCGATATACATAGTAAGGGCACGGACCTCAAGGTGTATGCGCACGGACCAGCGCTAGTGCGCACGAATTACCATCACCAAGGGAACTCGTCGGTTTTCTCACCATGACTTCTTGACCGCCAACTTTTTTACCGGCAGAATTTTCACCCCCCTCTCCAGACCATCACCACCACGTCCCTACGAATCAGTCGCGTTCCGAGATATCGCATGCCCCTAGCTCAATCGCGCCCATAATGGGGAGACGGCCCAATCCCCTCATTCTCCAGTACTTTGACAGGGGCGAAAAGCTCAAGGACCAGAGCAATCGCTACCCTCACACATGCAAAGCGTAAGAAAAAGGACAAGGGCATCTCAAGCCTCCCTCCTCCGCCCCTCCTCTCCTCCGTCCCCCCCCCCACCGCGACAGTCCCACCCAGCACCCAGCCTATATCGCACTCCCAATAACCAATTCTGACTCTGCTAACAATCTCTCCCAGGTGTGGCGACCACTTCCCCCGCGGACGCATCGATACCCTGACCAGCCACCTCACCAAAAAATGCCCCGCCATCAGCGAAACCGAGCGGATGAGCGCCCTCCTGGTCATCTCGGGCATGAATAGCGCATCCCAGGTGCACCAACAGCAGGTCCAGCACGGCCAGCCGTCGCAGCAACATATCAATGGCCTCGTCGATCTGCCCATCATGCAGCCCGACTCGCAGAGGGACTGGACGGCCCTGGGTGTCCTCGCCGAAGTGTCACGGCGGATAGACCAACAAGAGAACAATGACGATCGCGGCCAACAGCCTCCCACGACGCCAATTACATCGGCCGCCCCCTTGCCGCCGTCCTCCGCATCCCTCACAGACCGAATGGAGCTTCTCCAGCAGCTCACCGCCGATGACCATGAGGAGCACGGCATGGTTGAGATAAAGGGTGAGTGACAAGCTGGAGATGTCGTTGAATATGTTGCTGATGCGAGACAGTCGATCAATCGGCAAGAGATGACCAAGATCTGGCCGAGATGCTTCGAGCCGAGAATGCGAGCACCGACAACGCAAGTCTTGCCATGGCGGCAGCGGCCACCGCCCGCCTGCATCCCGCCCTGCTCGATCCTCAATTGTTGGGGGCAGAAGCCGCGGCCGCGGCCGCTGCCGCGACTGCCAGTGCGGCCAGTGCTGCCAATGTGGCCAGTGCTTCGCATCCAGAAACCACTGCGGACGCTGCCGACGACATCGTGGACACTGTCATGACTGGTGACGCGGAGCCCGAACACGCCCCTATCGCCCCCGCTGACGCCAGGGAGGTTGAGGAGGCCGTGGAGGCTGGTGGAGCCGGAGAAGCCGGGGTAGCTGGGGTAGTCGGAAGAGCTATCATTGAGGAGCACCCTACGCCCCATACCCCACCCGCAGCCATGGCTGGGAGTCCTGAGACCGTACATACTCCGTTTGAGCACTCCTCTCTGATCCCCGTCACCAGCGCCGCCCAACCCTGGGGCGAAATCACATATGCAGCCGAGTCTTTTCAAGCGTCGGTGGCAAGCGACGCTGCCCACGCAGCACCCATGACCAGAGGGGGCTTCCGGCTGGAGTCTAACAACGCAAAGTCGAGACACTCTCGCCAGAGGTTCACGGCAGAGCGGCGAGAGCAGGTCAAGGATGTCCGCAAGATAGGCGCTTGCATTCGTTGCCGCATCCTCCGCAAGACCTGCTCAAAGGGCGAGCCCTGTGACACCTGCCGCAAGGTTCTGGCGCCCAGAATCTGGCGGTCCGGATGCATCCGCACCAAGTTCACAGAGCAGCTTGACATGTACACAGCATCTGTCCAGATCGTGCTCGCCCAGAACCGTGTCAACGCCATGAAGCAGTCGATGCCTCTAAGCAACCAAGGCACGGTCGTCGAGGTCGGACACTTTCCCGGGGAGCACTTTCTCAAGCTCCAGGTTCTCCAGACAGAGAGCTTGCCAGAAGTTGAGGTCGCCGAGGGCGAGGCCCCCCGCCACAACATTGTCATGCTGGATAGCGACAGCCAAGACGTCCCTGCAAAAATCGAGCACTACATGCGGGATGTTCTCCAAGAGCTCATCAAGCGGGAGCCGTCCAACTTTGTGCGGGTTACCTTGACTACCGCTCTGGACATCTCCACCAGGACCCACGACGAGCTCCTGAGGAAAGCCCTCGAACTTTGGGGCTATGTTGAGCTGCTCGACAGAGAGCGGCAGTGGGCTATCGCCATCAAGGACAGTGACGATGCTCCCCCTACCCGGCACATCACAGAAGCAGCCGACTCGGAGATCTACGCAACAATATGTCTTCAGCTCTCCGCTGCTGTCGAGAGGAAAGCAGGCGTCACTAGCAAAGCCTTGCTTACCGGTATGCAGCGTGTTCTTCAAGACAGCAAGGTCAAGATCGACTTCAGCATGTACTTCGCCACCATGATTCTGCTCAACTGCGTGGAGAAGTCGACGTGGGCATTCAAGGCCTGGGAGCAAGCTAACCTGCGTCCCAACTGGCCTCTTCCCAAGGAACCCGACAGCTTTGCTCAACAGGGAAATGTCATCGCCAATCTCTTGCGCATGCTCCTCGGTATTCGAAAGGCCATCCCGCACACAGCATGCCGAGAGTCGGACAGGAAGCTAATCGCCATCGAATCTGATCCCGAGATCTTGGCCTACTTTGAGCAAATTGATCTTGACTGTAAGTGCCAGCCCCTTCCATGCCTGAGGACGAATCATTCTGACATTTTGACCTAGGGGATCATATCAGGGCCCAAGAGAACCCGACATTTTGCCCATCCAATCCGCGGTGCTTCGAGTTCAAGTTCTGCTCGATCCTGCTTCTCCCTCCAGCCGACTAATTGCCCCCTTCCCCTCTTCAACACGGGAATGAATGGCAACCCCCATTCGGCTTGGACAAGGGGCAGAACGTTCCCTTTGCCACGGCATCGGAACGACTCTGAGTCCAGCCCCACGATACACAACTCTTTGCCCTCTTTTTTTCCTTTTTCTTTTTGCTCGTCCCTCCCAACGAGGGGCGAGTTCGACGATGATTCACAGGACGGGCGACGACATGCCCACTTTTTCTTTCTCTACTTGGTTCGACCTGACCGAGACGGTAATGATGAAATGGGATACAGGACAAGGGAGGAATGGTTCAGCGCGTCTGCGATAGACAAAAAATACCCCATTTGAGCTTTTGATGCTAGGAGTGAATTCAACGGAAAAAAACGCAATGTTTTCCCTGTTGCGGAGGGTGCTGGCTCGTGATCTTGGTGATGTGCTGTGCAATGTTGGTGCTGGCCGTCGAAATGCTATCAGCTCTCGAAAACATGGGACTCGTGATGTGATGGGCATGGCACAGAAGGCAAGGGGCGGCCATATCAGTCCACCACAGAATACAATGGTATGGACCATCCCGAGCTTGAAAGTTGTCATGTTTTTGCCTTGATGATAGTGGCGATGGTGTCATTTAGAGGAGTATATATGCAAGTGGCAACCCTAGCCTAAGACATCAAAAGAAAAGGAAAAATGAGGAGAAATCAACCTCCTCTCGCCATCCAAACAATCTTTAAGCCCAGATAATCTTCCAGGAACCCATGAACCCCCCATTCTTCCCCTCCTCACACAAACCCCCCTTCTATATCCTCTCCGCAGGCAGCACCATCATCGACCGCATCTCGAATCCTGGAGCCCCGCTCAGAGACGAGGCAACCACCACCCTGAACCCCCAGCGACCTCAGCCGCTTCGACAGAAGCCCCTCGGCGTTTGCTCCGGGACTGGCCGCGACGGGCGCGAAGGCGTTCCCGCCGTATCCAACGTCCCCCTTGCTCAGCTTGTCGTAGCGTCCCCTCGCCATCTCTAGCCCGGGGGGAACTGTCGTGGCCGGTGGAGGCGGCGGCACCGCGGCGAGGGAGCTGGGCGTGGGTAGGGGTGCGAACGACGTTGGCGCCACCTTCTCTGGCAGTGGCGGCGCAGGAAAGGATTGGTGTTGCTGCGGTGTGAATGAGAACCCTGCGCTCCGCCGTCTAAACGCCTTCTCGGCGGCGAGCGTCGCCGCCGGCCCGTAGCCAGCCGGCTGCTGCGGATGCAGCATGGCGCGGACGGGCTTGTACGGAGTGAAGCGGGGCTCGGGGAGGGTGATTTCGTTGCGGAGGCGCTCCTTGCCGTCGGGGACGCGGTTCGCAAAGACGACGCGCACGCTCTTGTAGAGGTAGAAGCGGCCCTTGGAGGGGCAGCAGATGTGCAGGTGGATGAGGTAGCGGAGGATGGGGCGGTCTCCGGCGTCGGTGGTGGCGGGGGCGGGGGGGACGGTGTCCATGATGGGGCCGGCAGAGTAGCTCCGCTGGCGGATAAAGGTCTTGGTGCCGGGTTCCATGCCGGCAAGGTCGTAGGGGACGAGGAAGAGCTTGACGGCGGTTTTGTTTTGGTTCTTGATGATGATTTGGAGCTGGCCCTTTTCGGGGATGCGGTACCGGCCGCCGGGGGGTGGGGGTTTGGGGGATCGGGAACGTCGTTTCCGCTTTGCTGATGTGCGCGCGTCGCCTTCGGGGACTTCGGCGGGCGTGTCTTGCATGAGAACGTCGTGGTCGCCGTCGCCGCGCTCTGGTTGTCTCGTCTGCAGCTTTCGCTTCGTCCGTTGTCCCTCGTCTGGCGCTGCCAGTCCATTCTCAAGGTCGATCTGGCCGACATATGGACTTGGCCCATCCTCTGTTTTGCTCCTCCCGTGCAGGGTACTGGCGTAACTGTAGAAGACGGCAGAGAAGGGGAGGGTGACATGTGCCGGGCACCGGAGACTCGACTTGCAGTTCCCGAGCCCCAAGACTCCAATCTGGGCCATAAAGTCCAGCGGCTTGGAGGGGGTTGTTGACATGCGACCCCTCAGAATGCTCTCCTCGTAGGACCCGACCATCGAGGCATGCTGTAGCGGTGACACATCCGCGCCCAGAGACGGCCTCCGTGACCGAAAGAAAGGCGTTTGCGGTGAAGAATCGGCCAGAGAAAAGCTGGGCGTGGAGGCCAAGGACCTCCGAGGTTGGTGAGCCTGGTAAGGGTAGCTGCCCTCACGCCGGGGTGGACCTTGGCGCTGACCCGAGATGTTTCCATATGGCGATGACTGGGAGAAGTTGAAGCTCAGGGTATGGCGTCGGGACGAGTTACGCGGGCTGTTGCTCGCAATGTTGATGCTGTTCAGCGGCAGACTGAGGTCGAGGTCATCGTTGCTCTCGGACTGGACAAGGGGGCTGGTGGGCGGCTTGTACACGAAGCTCGAAGAAAACGATGACGACAGCGACGAGGTTCCCGAGGGGTTGAACACTTCTCGCCGATAGTCTCCAGTTGCTCGTCCAAACGTAAAAGGCTGGTAGTCCCGAGGAGGAGACATACCCTGCCATGGCGGTGCCGGGGCTCTAAATCTTCCTGGCCCGTCGGCGGGGCCCTCGAGGCCATCACGGGAGCGAGATGGCGACTCATCGGGCGTGAAATCTCCGCTGTGGAGGGCGGATCGTGGGCGTTCAATGTTGAGGCCTTCTTGAAGGAGATCAACAGCGCTATCATCCACGCATCTATCTGCCTTCTCGGGCGTGATGGTCGGAGGCGGCAGTAGAACAGGGGATGCTGAAGTCGGACGGTGAGGTGCCCTTGGAGGCGATGCGGTTTCGCTCTGGTGGAACAGTGACTCGAGCTGGACTTTGGTCAGAGTGTTGCCTCTTGCACAGCAGCTCAGGGAGCACTCGTGAGACTGGGGGCATACATGGCGGTTCGGTATCCAGGTCGGGCTTTCGCCCCTCTTCAGCCGCTCGATGAGCTCTGCCCTATCCGAGACTGCATTGCTGGGGGGCTTCTCAGGCGGCGTTGGTGATTTGAGCGTCGGCGGGCTATCGGGAATCGGTCCCTCGCAGAGGTCGGTTCGAATGCTCTCCTCGGATACACGCCGACGCATGTCTCTGGGCAGGTCGGCCAGTTTCTGGGCTGGAGCAGAATCATGAAGTCGCAAATCCACCGCTTCCTTCTCCTCCTTTTTCAACTTGACAGCCCCTCGCGGCTCAAAGGGCTCCTGGAACATGGGCATCCTGGCGGATTTGCGAGTTGGAGGATTCAGTCGCCGTGGAGAGGTCGAGAGCGGCCCATGGCGAGACTGGACCGTCCCTCTTGTAGTTCTGGTGCCCAGACCTGGGAAAGCAGCTGCGGCTGTGTGTTTGCGGACTTGGTGAAAGAATAGGCTGCCGAAATGAGTTTCTTTGAAGAAGCCGCAATCACAGCCAAGATTAACGACAGCTCAAGCTGAAGATTGAAGAGCGTTGGGGGATGTTGGGACTTGTCGATTGAGACAAACACAGTTCAGAGGCCCCTGGAAGGGGAGAACCGTCGTCTGTAATCGCCCCGACAACTCTTGCTGGTTTCTGGCTCTGGTTCGTGAAAAGAGGTCAAGATGAGGCCTAGAAATGGTTCGGGAGAGAAAGGAGTACAAGGTGGTCGAGCTGATTCATCGTCGTCGTTTGTCTCATGGTGACGGCAGTCTGGGGCCACGACAGGCTATTTTGCTCCGCTCCGCAGTGTCCGCACAGTGGGTGAGTGGCTGTCCACAGGCGATGGGCGTCCCATTACAGCACACTTGGCTCCCGCGAACAGGGGATGGAACCAACTATCCGCGCTCCAGCTCCGTCCAACCAACTCCTCCCGACCACCCTCACAGACTCACACCCACCCAAGCCACCCATCCTCATTCAGTGGTTCACCGGTCCGTGGCCAGGAGCACGCCTCCTCCTCACCTCCCCTCCTGTTATCGGACGGCATGATCGGGGGGGGCTGCCAAGTTGCTGCGCTAATTCTCGCTCCTGGCCACACCCAATCTCACCAATGTGCGTCATCGCATGGCCGTGTCGTCCGGCCCATTGCCGGCCTCTCGTTGCCGCCCGTTGTGATTTGTGACAGCACCTGACGGGCAGATGACTGCACCAGTTCCTCAATTGAGAAGAGCCAGCGTGTGAGTGCCCATGCAGGACCAGCCAGCACTCCCATGCAGACTGCAGTGCCACCTGATCGTGACCAAAAATTATTCTCCCGACCGACCCGTTCTCCCCTTCCGGCTCAACCTGTTCTCCCAGAAGCGGCCGTGTTCTGGTTGACACGACACAGTATGAATATCGCGGTCCCTTCGGATTCTGCGGCGGTGAGAGAGAATCATGAAAGATGACTGGTTTTGGAGACAAGGAACTCCCTCCCACCCTTGTTTCATTTCACAAACGAGTCAACTGTCAAACGTCCCGCCCTTTTGGGAGCCGAGCGGCAAATGGAAACCCACTGCCCCACTGGAGCTTGGAGAACCAACAAGCTACGCCTCACCGCCCAGCCCCGATAAGGCAGGCGAGTGGCAGAATGGCAGCTTATCGGAAAACTTCAGCTGTAACCCATCCCCCCTTGAACCTTCGCCATCATCCCCAATCACCACCAAACCACCCAGGGAGCCAGCATGTCGTCAAAACGCACCCGCGATGAACCCGCAGACGGCGATGGCGGAGAGCGAACCAAAAAGCCCAGACACGGCTTCCGCGTCGGGCCCGAAAACCTCCCCGACGGCCCCTGGCGACGAAAGGGTACGCCCCCCTCCCACACCTCCCCGCGTCTACCCCAAGCTAACCCACGACCAGTCACCAAGATCAAGAAGAACCTCATCACCAAAGCCAAAGTGAAGAAGCAATACGCCAAAATCAAAGCCCAGCGGACCGACACCACCGCCGCCCCCGCCCTCCCCATCCCCGCCGACGAGCTCGAGGCCACCACCACCACCACCCCCGAGGCAACCACCCAGGACCCCCCCACCCCTCCCCCCCAAGTCCACCCCGCCCGCCAAGCCATCCTCAACGACGACGCCACCACCACCTCCCACCCCGCCCGCGAGCCACGCGGCCCGCGCGCCCCAACGCAAAAGGCCAAAAACGGCGACAACTCCAACCTGACAGAACTCGGGCCGCGGGTACCCACGGCAGACCGCCCGGAGGATCCAGCGGCCGCGGCCGGGGAAGAACCCAAGGGGGAGCGCCGACCGCACCACCGACACAACCGGCCCGACTACTTTGCCAAGCAGCTGGCGGCGGGCGAGAAGCGCAAGGCCGAGGTGGAGGCGCGGATGGCCGAGGCGGCGCGGCGCGAGGCGGAGATGGCGAAGCGGGTGGCGGACCGGGAGCGGCAGCGGAGGGCCATGGAGAAGGCCAACACGCCCGGGCGGGACGGGAAGCGGAAGCTGGGGCGGCAGGGGAATGTGCTGTTGGATCAGGTCAAGAGGATTGTTGAAAGGTCTTAACGGTGGGGCGGTTGATGTGATGTTGCCCAGAGTCTAGGTGGGAAGGAGGAGAGGGGGAGAGCGCAGATGATGATACCCGGCTGGCATTTCCAAGAGATCATTGATGGAGTAAAGTAGAACCATGAATAATAGCATATCAACAAACCCCTATCATCACCACTCCCCAAGACCGGTAGCAGTATCAAGCCCCTACGCTTTACAGACCGGCATCGGGTCCCGCTGTTAGTTCTCCCAAAGGCCTGATCCCCATCCTCCAACGTGGTCACTACTAGGAAGGCCGGCATATCACCGAAAAAGGCATGGCGCATGTTGGAACAAGAAGGGTATATACTACAATTCATCGGGGGAAGTCCAACCCCCCCATCTCTGCTGGCTCGACACATTTTACGGACGCCGGGCCAAAAATCTTCCCACACTCCCAAAAAAGTCAAATCTTTCACGTCCCATTCCCGCCACCCCTCACCCAAGACCTATCGCCGCCGCATATGACGGGCATGCACGCGAAGAACTTCTAGGCCTCGCCAAAGATGGTGTGACTGTTTTCAATCAAAAATTGCACCGCGATGTTCTTCGCGTGCATGTCTGTCATTTCGCGCTCGAGACTGGTGTCTCGCATTATCGTGGGCGCAAAAACGACGGCCAAGTTCGAGGGAGTCATCTACATGGTGTTAGTCGGGACTGTGGAAGCAAGGAAAGGGGGTCTGCGCGGGCACAGCATGTTCGACATACCTTGTTCTGACCCATGCGGCTTGCCACACGCGCCAGGTGGAACATCAAGAATTCCAAGCAATCACGGTGCTTGGGAGGGAGGGAGTTGACCGTCTGGCGCAGGTGGTCGCAGCGGTCGACCGGGTCGGGGATAGCTGTTGACTTGTTAGCGCCAGGACCGCGGGGAGGCAAACATTCAACCTACTGCTCGACTCCAGGAAGCGATCATAGACATCATAGGTCAAGAGGGGGATGGGCAGCTTTCGGAGGTACTGCTTCAACGCGCTGGTGACGGCCGATATGTCGAGCGTGGGATCCGAAATGTCAAAGTCGTCGTTCTTGTCGAAGCCCTCTTGGATCATCTTGACCTGAGAGCTCCCGCCTGTCTTGCGGTAGATGCCCTCCACGTCCATGCCGCGAAGCTCAACCTCCTCAATACAGCGAGTGACGACGCTGGGGATCTGGCGGCGCTCGTAGTCGGCGCGTTCGACAAGATCGGAACCAAACAAGGTGCTAGGAGGCTCGACCATGGCAGGAGCGCTGACCATGTTGGGGACCGACATGGACTTAGGCATCTGGTTGCCCTTCTTGCCAAAGAAGGCAAATCCCTGGCGAGAGTTGTCCGTGTTGGCGCGGTTGGGGCCAAGAGGGGGAGGCTGTGGGGTGAGGGGCATGGGTTCCAGGCCTTGGGTCATGTTGTAGGGAAGGCCGATGTTGTCGCCCGTCAGGCGCTGCGGGCCTTGGTTCTGCTCCTGCTGCTGAAAGGCGACAGCGGCGCGGTTGAAGTTCTTTGTTATGTTCTGGCCAATCTTGCCCTTCTTCCAGTTGAACTTTTTGGCCTGTCCCTTTCGGATGTTGATGACGGTGGGGCCTTCGACCGTGGGTTCGTCGGCGTCTGTGCCGACCATGGTGGCAGACGTTTGGAGAGAAGCGGTGTCGAGATTGTTGACCGACGACATGCCCTTGGAGTGGCTGTAGATTCCGAGGCCGTTGGGCGAGCGGAGGTCGTTTGTGCTCGTGTGCTGCTTGAAGCGCTCCTGGATTTGGTGCGTCAGATCGTTGTTCATGTCGGCGAGCTGCGCATTCTTGGACGAGAGCTGCTCGAATTCGAGAAGAGCACGGTCCCGGATGGCGGTGGCGTGGTTCTTCTCCTCCTGGAGCTCCTCGTTTCTGGCGTAGAGCTTCTCGATGCTAGCAGACATGTTCTGCTTGACGAGTTCCAGTCTCTGAATAAAATCCTTGACAGCCGAGTCGGCCAACTTGTCGGGGTCGATTGGTTCCCTCGTCTTCCTCGCACGCTCTACGTAGACGGAGAGGGTCTCGAGCTGGCGAATCATGATCTCAGTCTGCGAGTCCAGCATCGACACCGTCATGCGCTTCTCGTCGATCTTCTTGTTCATGGTGAGCATTTCCTTTTCGACGTTGAACTGGCGTTCGAGCTCGGCCACGCGGTTTTCCGAGTTACGCAGCTGGCGCTTGAGGAAGGCGGCATCATCATGCGAGCCTGCCGGACCCCCCAGCGAGATGGGGCTGCTGATGTCGTGGCCGTGGCCGTGACCACCTCCAGCTCCAGCTCCGGTAGGGTCCTCTGCAATCGGAGTCCTCGGCCAGCGTGGCGACGCCGTGCCTCTGGTGGTCTCGCTCACGCTCCTAGTGTGGTGTCCCCTGCCGTGGTTGCTGACCGTCTCCATACTATTGTTCCGGCCATGGCGCACCGCATTCGACACCCGTCGCAGGATTGAGGAAGAACCTTCGTCGGTTCCCAGGATTCTAGCCATGTCCTCGTCCATGCTAAAGTCCCCTCCGGCACTCCAGCGCGGCAGCTTCGGGGATGTTTTGGGCTCGCCACCCTCGTTGCTCGAGTTAGTTTGCTCCCTCGCCAGCTGGCTCGGTCCGGGGGGCGGCGGCGGCGCTCGCGGCTGCATGTAAGTATCGCTCATTTTCGGCTCCGGCAGCCGGGGACGCGGAGGTTTGGACTCGTCCACGGAACCCTGCGTCATGCCGTTTGCTAATGCTCGGTCTGTTAGAAATGCTACAAAGGGGTATGGCATTGAATTTCTAGATGAAGTCGAAATCGACTCACCAGTGCGACCAGAACCCGCAGGAAGCTCCTTGCGGGGAATGGCCTTTGTGTTTGCCTCGGAGCGACTCGATGTCGTCGATTCCATGGATGGACGAATGTCGACATCCTCTCTGAGGCGCAGATCTTGCGATGATCTCGGCGTGGCCTCTCTATCGGGGGCTGAGAGCATGGGTGGGGACTCGTGGCTTTCGCTGCCAGGGGAGATGTTGTTGCTGCTGCTCTGTGAGTTTCTCCGTTGGCTCACAATTTTCTTAGTCCTGGGAGCATCCTGAAGTTTGAACTCGTCAATCGTTTGGGGTTTTCCTGTCGCTGATTTCCTCTCATCCGCCACGTTCGGCGCCGGCTTCCTCTTGGAGAGCTTGCGGGAAGGACGATCGGGCTGCTGCTGCGGGCTCTCGTAGTCCGAAGACGCCTGCCGGCCCTTGTCCTGGAAGGCGATGTGCGGACCCTTGTCCTGGAAGGCGATATGGGGGGTCGAGGCCTGCGACTCCGACTTCCTATCCCCTCCAGACGTCGACGATCGAGACGCACTGAAGTAGTCTTGGTTCTTCCGGGTGGCTTCCGAGAACGTCTCCGAGATCGACTGCGGCGTCACCGACATGGCAGGACTGGGGTCAAGAGCGACTGGGATGAAGAACCCATCGCCATCGGCTGTGCTGAGCTCGCCACTCATAATGGTCGAGTTCCGGTTCATTCGATAGCTCTGGGCTGGGAGGGTCAGGTTGGACTTGTCGCCTACTTCGGACGACCCACGGTCAGGGGAACGGCCAAGGCGGGAACCGCTTCTCGACGACGTCTCGGCTTTGGTATAGGCATTCCGAGGCCGGGGAGACAGCTCCGTCGTAGGGTCCGGCTCGGGGGTGACACGCTCGCTCGAAAAGGCCGTCAGGGGAGGTATGGCATTCGGCGGCAGAGCGGGCAGCGACTTGTCCGTAATCATGGGAGACCCGTCTTTCTCTCTCGCCTTGGCCTGCGCGGCTGCCTTTGACTTCTTCCGGCGCCTAGCCATCAGAGACTCGTGGCAGCTCATGCAAAAGATTCCATGCGACGTGCGGGCATAGCGCAGGTTCTCGATCTTCCGCTTGCAGTTGCGGCATCGAAAGCATGTCGCGCAGAAGGCCTGGTCGCCCGTCAAGATGGCCAGGTCTTCGATCTTGTTGTTACAAGCGCTACAGCTGTAGGTGCAGTTGTTGCATATGAGGGAGCCGTCACCGAGCAGGAGGAGGTTGGCGTCGGAATCGAGAAGAGTATTGCATGTGTTGCAACGAAAGCAGTCGAGATGCCATCGGTTGCCGGCTTCGGAACTATCAGCACGTCGTCATTCTCGCCGCCGCCGCCGCCGCCGTCGCTCTTGGGGATTCTAGCACCGTGTCGGTCGCGCCAGGACATGCCATCTCTAGGGAGCGGCGACGGGGAAGGGAAGTGGGAGGATCAAAAGAATGGAGAACTTACCAAGCTCGAATGCTTTGCCCTCTTCAAGAATCTGCAATGGGTCAGCATCACCATTGATAGAGAGAGAGCTTCCTCGCAGCAACCAAGGCGTACCTCTCCGCATCCTTTGCAAGGAAAAACATCATCCCCATCTCCTGGGCTCTCCGTGTATTCATCCATGATGTCCGCCATGTTTCCGACGACCTTGCACCGGAATGGACTCTCTCGGCTGTTGGAAGATCAAGATGTTGTGGAAGTGCAATCTCGATGGACGTTCGGTACGTTGCGCGGAGGAGGAAGAAAAGCAGGAGCAGTCGTGAGGGGCGAGGGGCTTCTTCCCATCGAGGGGCCCCAATTGTAGGCAGTTCGGCGCTGGGCGGTCTGTGATCAAGGGGACCCGCGACTCCGTGTGACGCTGTTCGGGGGAGGCAGGAGATCCGGCTCCGCAAAGGGTTGTTGACTGCCGGCGACTGAAAGGCGGGTCGGTGATGCAGATGCCCGACGGCTCAGGGGTCGGTTCGAGACGGGTCTTGGAGCCCGGGGCGGGCGTTCGAGGGGGGTGAGGACGAGGATTGAAGAGGAACAGATGGCGCAGGGCACGGGAGCAATGGTGGATGGCCACGGCGTGCGAGTTTTGCGAAGATGACCGATCGAGCGTTGGACGACGGGAGCCGGGACGAGCTAAGGTTGGACGCCAGTCGAGCACACACAAGAGCCGACGGATTTCGCACGCTGGTCCTTGAAAGATTCGACAATACAACGCAGCGCTATACGGTGATTCGGAAAGCAGCGAACATAAAAGGGGGGTAAACACAACAGCAAGAAGAAACGTCTGCCGAGCGAGTGAGCGGGACGCCGAAAGTCAGCCCGCCTGTTGTTGTCGTCGGTGGTGAGAAAGAGACGGGGACAAAGTCGACAGTCGACGCGCACTTGTCTTGGGTTTGGCCGTTGCACCTGTCTGCTCTCTCCGCCCGCTGATCGGGGAATCGACGGCCCAGGACCGGCCCTTGCCCACCAGGGCTTGGGGCTTCTCCGTTTTTGGGGGGTGGAGGGGCCGGGGGGCAGGCCAAGGGGCGAGCGAGGGTCCAGCAGGGGGCATTCAACATGGTGCATGCCTCTCAACTGGCCAATGACCGGCCCGCAGCACACATGTTGCGTGCGAATGCTTCCGTCACCTCAGCCATCTCACCTCACAAACTCGCCGCCCTATCTTCGCCATGAGCGCAACAGGAACAGCATCTGGTCCTATCTGACTGACAGCTGAGAGGAGCAGGCGCAACAGCGGTATGGATGAAGGCCAGTTCCATCTGCGATGGCGGCTGGACTTGGAGAGCCAGAGGGTTAGGTAAACGCAGATCACTCCGCCCTCAAGCTCCCGCCTCATCAAACTCCCACCGCCTCCCTCATGGAATCTGGAGAAAGGAGGCGACGTGAAGATCTGTTTGCGTCTTCTTGAGAATCCTTTGATTGCAAGGGGCGGGGGGTTCATCCGATGGCTTCATCCGACGTGAGCCCGGGACGTGCCGCAGGTTGAAAAAAGGGTTTGACGGTACGATCACCTATATCGAGAAACTGAATTTCGGTTGTATTCTTTCAGGTGCCCCAAATTCATCTGGAACGAAACAATCACGACCTCGGCGGCCGACTCCCTCAAATCAAGGCCACGGGAGCCCACCCCACTGGCCTGGCTGGCAGCGGGACGGCATGGGCGGATGATTGATGACAGAGCTAAACATGGCTCTCTCTTCAGCAGAACAGTTTGCCCGACAAAGGTTGTTTTGTTGCTGTTGTCCCTGACCCGATCTCACTGATGAGGCGCGGACACACACACACCCACACCCACACACACACACACCCACCAAACATGGTGCTACGACGAGAGCGAATGGCACCTCGTCCTGCCAGTACTCATGGCTTATGTCGGAGGGCGGTGCCAAGAGCCCGCATCTGTACTCCCGTCATCAGGCTCGGGCAGGAATAGAAACCAGACAAGAGCCTGCTCCTCTTGCATTCGATATCGCAGGGAGATGTTGAGAGGAGAGGCAGGTAGCCTGCCCTTACATCTTGATATATCGCGGCTCCAGGCTGGGCCTCTCCGACTCGGCCGCATCTCACAAGATTGGCGCTTCTTGAGACTCTTCTCGCGGCTATCTCGCACTTCTCGAACCAGACATCGCATCCCCCCTCCCCCTCGAGACGGGAAAACCTGCCGCGACAAGTACTGTCTAGTCCAGTCCAAAGCAAGTCGAGCCTCTTTCCGACTTCTTGGCATGCCCCCGCGAAACTCCATGGGAGCCCTCCTTCAGGTACCAGGGCTGGGTTCCCCGGTTCATCAGGAGCCAGGAGTGATGTTGCATCATGGCGAAGCAGCGGTGCTCCGAGGCAAACTCGAGTTGGCAAGTCGTCGAGGTCGGTTTCATGTAGATTGGCCAGCTCGCTGATGAGACCAACAACGTGGGTGGATGGTCCCCGAAACTCATCTCGACTCTCGATGGCCACCAGGGAGGGAGCAAGGCTGCTCGCCAGGCTAAAGAATTATCCGCATCATGGGGGAGATCCATGGCGAAGATCGTTCGCGTGCCGAACGGGAAGCGATCTTTTGATCTCTGGATTGACGCAATACCGCCAATCTCCCAGCTTCAACTGTCGATTCCATCTGGGTTTCCATCTTTCTCTCGTCCGCCCTGACCAGACCATCATCGCCGACACGAAAGCTTTCTGGTCCCCCATCGACATCCACGCCCGCCTCCCCGGAATCCCCATTCGAAATTCCCGTTCCCAAGGCCGAATTTTCCAAGCCCCCTGCCAAAGGCGCGTGTTTCAGAACGAGAGAACACGACCACTGCTGCGGGGCATCAGGGGTCCCCTGGCTCCACCAGCAGCACGACACCCATCCCGTCCTCCCCTCTGATTATCATCCCGCGACCCACCAGCAGCACGACACCCATCCCGTCCTCCCCTCTGATTATCATCCCGCGACCCTGCAGATGCTTTGGACGACACCTCGCCCATGATGATTCCAACCTCTTTTTTTTTCCGTTGATGGCGAATCTGCCTTGCCGCGATCTGGCTGCCAGAGTGAAAATCACGACGAGTCTTGAGCCTTCTCATCGCTTTCCCTTATTAGGGGTTCCCCAAGTCGGTACCTAAGTTGGTCACAGACGGGACATCGTCGTCCAGGCATCAAAAAGGATGCCAGCTCTCAGGATTGGACTGGCCCCCCTTTTGACCATACACCCAATGCCGTCGAACCATGCCCGGAATCCGGGTTCACAGCCCAACAACCCGTAGCAAGCAACGCCCGCCCACCGAGCCGGCCCCAACAGGCGCCGCCCTCAAAGTGGCCCCCTATCCGGCTCGCCGTCCCAGATGCCACGTTTGTTTCCCCTTCGTCTTCCCATAGCCCTGACGAAACCAACTCCACATGTCTCTTCAAACACAGTGTTGAACCTTGAAGATCGTCCCGCTGCAATGCATGCGCAGTGGCGATATTGCTGGCGGACGGGGGGAAGCGTACCAACCTTAGTATATTGAACCCGCCAATCTTGGTTGTATGTGTGCACATATGTAAGCCATATTACATCCCGCTCATTGGACACGACTCCACACGCAACAACGACCAGCCATCCATAAACGGTGCGCGGAAGTCTGTTCTCGCGAAAGAGACTTGCGCACCGCTCGGGTAGGTAGGCTGGTATCCATCTGTACCAACATCGCGACCTGCTCACGGGCGTTTTGAGGTGGGGCGAGGGACGACTGATGGGCGTAGGGTTCAAGGGGGAGAAGGTGTCGAGATTCTCTCAATAGCACCATCATCGCGATGAGCGTGTTCGGTTATGTCGCTATTCAAGTGAGCCGACGCGTGTCCGGCGGGACTATCCGTTAGGGCGCCGGCCGCCGGCCAGCCTACCTTTTCCCGGACGGGCTCCGGGGTATGGGCACGGCCGCTCCGGGGTGGTACCGGACCCACTAGAAGATCACCACCCCACGCCGGTGATCACCACCGGGGTACGAATATGCCTGTCTTCCGGGTTGAGCAACCTCCGCAGTAGCGAAAAGTAGAATCAGAACAGGCTCCATATGATCATAGATGTGTATCCTACAGTCTATGATGGACACCAGAATGCCCAGGTACTATTCCTAGAACAGCAATTACAACAGGTAATGTTTGTGGACGAACCGCCCGACGACCTCCTTCGCCTTCTCCCAGCTGGGAGGGAGACCAGCCTCGAACCCTCGACCAGGCCTTTAAAACAAAATACAACAAATCGATATCCAGCTTCGCTCTCGCCCCATTTTCCTCTTCTCCAACCCCAACCCGAGCGCGAGAAACAAGCAGGTAAGAAGAAGCCTCCAAAAACGCCGCGCTATGTTTGCGAGTATGACAAGGCCGTCTTCTCCACAGAAACCAGCACCATGACCCTGACCAGGCGCTACCGCGCCTCAACCAAGTGAGAAAGACCACAAGAAAGACCACGCGCCCCGCATCAGCTAACCACAAAAGGCGCTGGAGCCATCGCCGCCACCGAGGGCGGAAGATCGCCCCTCTCCCTCTGGCGCTTGACAATGTAGTACGTGATCAGACTCTTGGGATCATCTCTCACGCCCTTCATGGCCTCCCAGAACCGGGCATCACCGACACGCTCGTGCAGCGCGACGCACAGTTGGACTGCGTCCATGCGCACCGCCGACTCGAGGCTCTCGATGCACCGGCCCGCCAGGCCCGCGAGGGTCTCGAGCTCTGTGGGCGACGGTGTAAACTGCTTTCGCACCTCGACCATCTCCTTGAGAACGTGCAGGCCCATGCTCATGCTGCGGCTGGTCGTGGCATCCGCGTCCATGGCGCCGAGCATGCGACAGAGGACGACCGTGATCTCGGATGCGTCACCGATGGTGACGAGCTCATCGGCCAGGAGCTCGAGGCCGCTGACAATGTGCGTCCGGCCATCGTAGCCGGCGCGGGCGCGAAGCAGGCTCTCCAGCCCCCGGGACACGTGTGGTTGGAAGCTGTCGCGCATCTTTTTGAGAAGGAGCTTGATGGTCGCGAGGATCTGGGCCTTGACGTCCTGGATCTTTTCGGGCGGGACCTGAACGAGGGAGGATTCAAGATATTCGAACAGCCCCGAGAGAAGGGCGTCAAACTTGGCGTCAGAGAAACCAGCTTTACTATCCCTGATGATCCCCTGCAGTTTGCGGAAGCCGTGCACGTCGAGAGACTTGGCCTTGACTTTCGCGATGCCGCTGTCGAGGAGACGGTTGTTCTGCTTGGCCTTCTCAGGCGAGAATATGAGGGATCCATCAAGACCGTTGGGCTCGAGATCTCCCTGGCTCATGTTTTGCAGATTGGCCGCATCTTCGTTGACCGGCTTATCCTCCAGAACTGGCACGGCAAAACTGGACTTCGGGGTCGTCTGGTCCTCGGTGAAGGGGTCCTCAAAAACCTTGACGGTTTGTTTGGGTGTCTCTGTACCCACAGAGATGATCTCGATGGCAGGCGGGGTAGGTGGTGCGAGTGAGGACGGTGCGGGCGAGGAAGGCGCAGGGGAAGGCGGTACAGGCGAAAGAGCGGGTGCCTGGGGGGGCGAGGCCTTGGGGTACAGCACGGGCACGACCATGCTGATTTCCTCGTGCGCTTTGGAGGGGCTCGGTGATAGCGTGGGCGGATGGAGCCTACTCTTGGACGGTGTAACACGGGGAGAGGGGCCTGCCTTGATGGAAGGCACCTTGGATGGCGTTGGGACGCTTCCTTCGCTAGCAGTTGCCACATGGCCCGGCCTGGTCCTAGGAGCCGTCCTCTTGGGCGACGCTGTGAAAGTCTTTGGGGTGATTGCCTTTGTCCTCTGGGCCTCATTAGGGCTGGAGCGCTCAGTCGAAGGATGATCGTGTCCCCGAACAGAGTAGGGTCCCGCTGTCGCTGGTCGGGCTGCCATCTCCGGTCTCTTCCGTGGTCTCACCGGCGCCCCCGAAATGCCACCCATTGTTGACTCTGGGCGCGTGCGTACCGTCGTTGTAGTAGTTGTCCCTGACGTCGTGGGAGCTTGGGAGGAACTTGAAACTGTCCTGACGGGCGAGAAGTGGGCCATGGCCGAGCCTGGTCGAGCGGGCATGTTCTTGGTTGCTGCCATGGCGGCCTTCTTTTGCGCCTGCATTGTCTCCCTCAGGCTCGGTTTGGATGAAGTCATGGTGCTCCTCGACAGGCCCAGTCCGGGACGGCTAGCGGGGGCAGCATCAGCTTTTTTGGGAGAGTTTGGATTGTTGGGGTCATTCTGGAGGAGCTTCTGCGCAGTAGCATCCAGGCCGTTCATGATCGCGTCTGCCCTTGCGGGCCAGATGCCCGAAAAGAGCCAGTACGTCGACCGCATCTGCTCTCTTACGCCCGGGTTCGGATCGGCCAATCCCTTCTTCAAGCACTTTTCAATCAAATCCAGGGCACCAATGTGTTCCACGTGGCTCTTGTGGTGAGATTCCTTGTTGAGCAACGTCTTGAGCCATCCCGTGGCGTAGAGACGGGGCTGGACGTTCTTGTCTTGGGAGGCCCCCCAGACGTGCTGCATGATCCGTGCGGTAAAGGTGACCCTCCCGATGATGGTATCGACCGTGATATTCGCATTCTGAGATGCAATCTTCTTGGTCGCAGCGGCGAGCTTGATGAAGGCCTGCATTAGGAGCTCCACCATGGGGTCCATTCCCGGACCATACGCCCTTGCAAAATCCTGGATCAAGGCGCACCCCTCCTTGGAAAGACTGGTCCGCAGCGAGTTGACAGCCTTCAGGATGCCGTCGAGAAGGGCTCGGAAGCCGGCGAGGAACGGGTCGTGGAAGTCGGACGCGGCATTGCCAGCAATGAGCTTGCGAAGCTTGATAACGCTCTCCTCTCGCTTCAGCCAGTTTTGTTCCGTCTCCTTCCCTTCAAAGTGGAAATGCATGTCGCGGAAGATGTCTTCCAGTTCGCGTTGCGTGTTGACATACATGGGGTCGACCTGCTCGGGGCGGGTGTCTGGCATCGGGGTGATGGGACGGTCCACCGATGCTGAGGACATGCTCGCGGAGAGCTTGGCCCGTGTCGGTGCGGGGGGTTCGATCGGGGCCTCGGGCTGGGAGGAAGAGGCGGATGACGAAGGCGCGAGCTCCTTGACGATGGCTTGCTCAATGGCAGGCCTGACCTTGAAGGTCTTGAGCTGTCTCTTGAGGTCCGACTTGGCGGCATTCGGGGCGTTTCGGAAGAGCTCAATGACGGTAGCCTTGGCGGCATCGCGAACCATCCCATCTGCGTCCTCCAGGAGCTCCATCAATGTGGGAACGTACCCCCGGAATTGGAGGCCATTCTCTTGATGCATCTGCGCCAATGTCAGCCTCGCGACCTACCCAACTTGGTATGCCAACATTTGTCCCTACCTGAAGAAGCCACTTCAGACTCGCCTCCTTCGCCCTCGGGTTCTTGCCAATCATGGCCGTGTTCCGGACCGATCGCTCCGCCTCCAGCGGCGCAGCCAGATACATGGTGACCAGGGATTGGAAGGCGATGGACTGGAGTTTCTCCTTTTGGTCGCCGAGCTTCTCGACGATCAAGGGCAGGGTGCGCACCGCCTCCTTGGCGATGAACTTGGGCTCTTGTCGCGAGAGACGGGTGAGCAGGTGGTTGAGGGCTGTGAAGCCGGCATTGACAAGGATGGCATGTTGAGAGCTCGAGGCGACGCGCAGGGCTTCGAATAGCAGGGTGATGCAGTTGTCGGGGACGTTGTGCTGCTTGATGCTGGACTTGATGGCGTTGATCTGGTTGACCTTGGAGTCGATCGCAGCATCGGTTCGGAGCAGGGCGAGCAGGCCGTTGACCTGGGCCTCGGAGATTCGGTCCGCCATGTCCTCCAAGAAGAGGATGCTAGCCGGGTAGCGTCAAAATTGCCTGTTGGGGTGCGAGGGAGTGGTCAGCCTGGAGGTTGTGGGTGCGGAGGGAGGGATGCAAAGAAAACAACGACGACGAGAAAAAAGCTGCTGACGTTTGGTTGCTACGCGACGAGAAAATAAAGGGGCAAGACGCGAGACGCAGCGAAGAAGAAAGAGGACTGCAAACGCACAATGTGGTAGCCAAAAGACTCGCGGGGGTCTGTGACGAGTTGAAGCTTTTAGGACGATTGCTCAAGGGTTACGGCGTTTGTGGTGGTGCTCGTGGGCGCAATGTCAGTGTTGGTGTTGAGATTGCGATTACAGAGTCCACCCACTGTGACCTGTCGGGATTGGGGCGCGCGCGATGGTCCGTGTCCCCAGCGACCGTGTTTCTCAACTTTCCACATTCGTCAGCCCCTGGCAAGGGCCTCATGTACACATCCGCAGCGGGATTGTGGGGAGGTACATGTGTACAAACTGCCCGCTTGCACCCCGGACGCGCGAAGGAGCAGGGGCTTTGAATTTCCCCGCTCTCCCCGTATGTCTTGGCGTCTCCCCCACCATAGCTCGCATGGGATGGCACTCGAGCAATGCATCCCCTTTTCAACACCACCATTTGTCTGGATTCGAGGTGCTGATTACTGAACGGCCAGGCAATACCATCCGACCTTCCCATATTGCAGAGCTTGGAGCATCTCAACACCGACGCCAAAGCTCCCCGCATCCACAGTTCCACACCTCCCCCTCCCAATGACCCTCCGCCCAGAGACCACACCGGCTCCCCAGCCCGGGGCCATATTTACAGAATCAACAACCTCCAGCACCAGCGACGGCCCCAAGTCCAGCGTGCTCCCCGACCGAACTGTCCCACAACCCACCATCTCCAAGCCCGAACCCCCCCGAGGCCCCCCCTCCTTCACCCAGCCCAAGCTCCGCCTCGAGATCCGCGACCTCTCCCACCCCGGCTCCGTCAAGTTCCTCTCCTCGATCGAAACCTGCGCCGTCTTCGCAGACGCCGTCCGCAATGTCCAGCGCCTCTTATACCGCTGCCCCTCCGACCCCCACACCAACATCCCGCCCACGCGCTCCGTGACGCTCGTCCTCCGGGACATGGACGGCGTGGCCTACACCACCGGGGTACCCCCTTCCCCCTCTCAAACCCCTAACACCACGGACTCTAACCCCCCACCAAGACCGACCTTGACGACGACCACAAGGAGATCCACTTCTCCCTCTCATACATCAACAGCATCCAACCCGCCCGCCTCCCCGCCGAGATCACCGGCGTCCTGACCCACGAGCTGGTACACTGCTACCAGTGGAACGCGTGCGACAGCTGTCCCGGCGGGCTGATCGAGGGCATTGCGGACTGGGTGCGGCTGTGCTGCGACCTGAGCCCGCCGCACTGGAAGCGGGAGACGGGCGGCGGTATAGTGACCCCCCTTCTCCTTTCTTGCTTGCAATCCTCTTTTCTCCCTATATTTATATGCGTTGCCTCCGTATTCTGATACCAACAACAAAAAAGAATGGGACCAAGGTTACCAGCACACGGCCTACTTCTTGCAGTACCTCGAGACGCGCTTCGGCGAGGGGACCGTCCGGCGGATCAACGAGAAGCTGCGGCTGCACAAGTACTCGACCAAGCCCTTTTGGACGGAGCTCCTGGGCCGGCCGGTGGAGCAGCTCTACGGTGACTATGCCGGGGCCGGAAAGGGGAAAGGTGAGTCGCAAGGGGGTGGTGGCACGGCGGATGATGCGACGCAGACATCATAGTTCACATGCCCCGAAAAATGGCGGTGGACTTTGCTCGTAATTTGTATACAATATGGCTGCCTACGCTACCTGACGCGGCCTCTCTTTGGACTTGCCATGCTTATTTGTGTGCAAGACAAATTAAGAGCTTACCCCGGAAGTCCATCGGCATGGTGCTGTTCTGTCCCTGTCTCCCATTCCCTAAATTCCATGATCCTATTGCCCAATGTCCGTCCCAAAAACGCCAGCCGCCGGTAATCCCCATGGAAATTGTACATGGTATCGGATCCGAAAAAGAGAAGTCAAGGTCAAAATTGAAACAGTGGTGCGAGTCTAGTTGTGCGTAGCGGTCTCGCTGACGTCGCTCCCGACGTCCGACCAGCTGGTCGGGGTCAGGACGCCGTCCTCGTCCTCACTCATGACGTCGAAGTCCTCCGTCTTTGTTGAGGCACCATCGTCGCCGATGTCCACCCCGGAACCGGCCACCGAATCCGAGTCCGCTGGCGTGAGGGCACCCTGGCTGATGAGCTCAGGCTCCGAGACGGGCGCCGGAGGTGATACGGGGAGGGGCGAGTAGAAGCTGGGGTTTGAACCGTAGGCCCAGGCCTGGATCGAATCGAAAGCCTCCTGGCGGCTGTCCTGGCCGGCCGTCATGTACTCGTCCTCGGGCAGCTCGCGGTCGAGGCTGGTGAGACCGTCTCGTGCGGAGACGGAGGGGGCGGCCTCGTGGCCGTGGTCGTGGTCAACCGTGGCGGAGGCGGTGCTCTGGGTTTGGGAATCAAAGTCGAAAAGGACCTCGGGGGCGGCGGGCTTCGACTGGGGCGAGAGCGTTGGGGAGGCAACCGAGCGACCGTCGTGAGGGGTGGCGCCGTAGATGTCGGACATGATCTCTTCGCGGCCCGGGGCCAAAGCATCCGAGTGCTCGTCGACATCGATGCCGTACTCATCGCCAAAGGGGTTGGAGATCATGGCGGCAGCGAGGCCACGCACGCCCTCGGCACCCCGGCGTCGGACGACGCCCTGCTGGTCGGCGCCCCATGGATTGGACCCAGTTTTGTAGGCAATTGTGCCACGGGCCGCCTGACTCTCACTCAAGATTTCGTCGAATGTAAGGTTGCGAGAAGGCGAAGATGGTTGGGCCGAGCCCGAGGAGGATTCCTGGGCATGCTGGCGTTGCCTCTCCTCGAGCTTCATGTTCCAGTACATCAACTCCTCCCTCTGTCTCCTGCGGGACTCATCATCGGCGTCGACTGTGCTGTTCGGTCCGCCCCGGGACATCATGAACCCCTCGGCATCTTCGGGGCGGTTGAACACGGGGTCGTCTCTTGTGGGCTCGAAGCTGTCACCAAGGGAATGTAGTGCGATGGCGATGCGTCGGCGGAGGTCTTCCGCGACACGGCGGAATTCAGGAGACTCATAGAGAGCGATGGCAGCGGCGACAGCGACCGAGGCGACAACGATGCCGGCTGAGGCAAGAACGGGATGGTTAACAGGAGGCATTCTCAAGCTGGAACTGTGGGAAATGGGGGTTGCTTGGAAAGACAAAGTGTACGGGGAGAGAGGACGTCTTTAGGGGTTGGTAGATGCATAAGAGGACGAGCAAACGGCTCGAGGCAGGAGAGCTGCTCAAGTTGCCGTCGCAGCATGATGATTTGCTAGCTGCCTGGGCTGGGAGAGGAGGATTGCGTGGTCATTGTTTGAACTTTGCCACCACCAGCTGCTGTCTCCTTGCCAGATTGCTTTCGGGAATGATGGGCACGGCGGGGGTGGATTGACAGGGGGTTACACGAGAGGAAGCACAGCTTCGATTCGAGATTCGAGACTCACCTTTCGCCGCCACTGGCATGGGCATTTTCGCTCTGTCGTCTGTCGAGGCCGTTTTAACGATTGAAACAGGCTCCTGTCGACGATGGGATTGTCGATGGTGGCCGGCTGTGACAATGTAGGTAGCGTTGGTATTGTCTCGCAGGTGAGAGGATGAGTGGTTGAAAAGGCGGGGAGCGGGAAGGCAAAGTCCAGAGGAGGGGACTCGGTCACTGGGTCAGGAGGTCCAATGGAACCAGCGGGCTGACATGGCTCTCTGCTCAAATGGGCAGACAAATGCCTGGTTTGATGACGACGACTTTGGGCACGCAACGCAGTAAGGAACCGAGGTTCCGAATCCAGCGACTGAAGAAAAACCGAAGGAAAAAAAGGCCAAAAACAACGTGCCATTTGCACCTGCATCAGGCTTTCCCGGGACCTGCGATTACTTCACATAGCTACCACAGTACAGTGTCCAAGTCGGTCTGTCGGTATCTGGGTTCTGCAACTCGGCAGACTGCAACCGACGAGGGTTCCATGTGGGGATTTTCCGGAATCCGGAACAACACGTCTTGGATTCTTTCGCGCCCGACCCTTCTTCTTCATTTCTAAGTACAACACATCAAACGCGAGTCTCGCCCCCGACGAAATAACGATGGGCAGCTGGGTACCTATCCAGTGTCGTGGCCACCAACAACACACGGATTTGATGACAGACGGAAACATTCGTCTTCAGGGACAGGCACATGCACCAGACATGTTAGGTCAACATGTGTCAACAAGACTGAGAACACCCCCTCTCGTGCGGGTAAGCTGGATGGGAACTAGAAATAGGAGGTGTTGACATACGGTATACTCACAGCAACAAGCTGGACCCCGGCGCCCCCTGACATAGCACGGCCTGAACCTACGGTTATGTTGGTCGCCGGGCACAGGTGGCACGGAGCCAGACGACATCTCAACTTCGCGCCCGGAGCTTTCCCCTTCCATCCGTGGCGGATAAGTCAGTGGCCGGTGTCCCACCCGGGCGTCTCGGGCTTGCCCAGAATGTCTGCGGCCAGTCTATGGGCGGGCGGCACAGACACCCGCCAAACATCAGCATATTTGCGCCGCATAGTTAGGCGAGAAAGGCCCTCCCCCGCCTCCGGCGTTGAAGGGACATGTAAATGTCTTCGCCGCACATGGCTATACATACAACTACGTCTGCCGATATCAGTGGGGTTTGGGACATGGCTGTTGCCTGGTCGTTATGCTGCAATCCCATGACCCTGGCATCCATGGCTATTACACGTCTGCCCAGTCTAGCGGCTAGGGGCGGTTGAGGTATCCCGGAGAACCTGCATGTTACTTGATGGGTAGGTATCGAGACGCTTGCATCTTGACAAACCTCGACGGGGGGAGACTGGACCAAAGGTAGCGGGGGTTCTTCAAAAGGGCAAGAGGCTAAGCGCAACAGAGTGCCCCTTCGTACCATGCTGAAGTGATCCAGCCTCCAACCGCGACTTGGCCCGTTCGACGTCGGCAAGCCTATCGCGGGCGGTACATAGAGCTTTGCCGCAGTATGTCGCGGGCGGCACATGGAGCTTTGCATGCCGCAGTATGTCCTCGATGCGTCTTCGTGGCGGCTCGGGTGTCACAGCGTCACGGTATATTCCTGGCCCGCGTGTAGCATGCTCGCACTTGTTTTGGTATACATCTTAACCCCGACCCCTTACAGAGTTATACCCACCAGATTCCATGTAGCCGCCTAGCGGAACCACGTACCTCTGTGCCGGAAGTTTAATTTGACGGATATGTTCCACGTCCGCTACCATGCTCTTAGGCTTACCCTAGGCCTCACACGGGGACGGAACAGCTCGGCATTTAGCAATGATGTGCTGTACATAGAATGCCACATAGAAAGACGTACCACGTAACCGACAGATTACATCTATGTATTTCGTAACAGTGGTACTGGCCAACCTCACCACTTCTCACATGTTGGTCCGGTTCCAGCATGGGTACGGCGAGAGCATATATAGGGCGATGGTCAGTCGTCGGACATAAGTCAAAGGCTGGAGCGAGCGGAAGAACATAGCGGACATCGTTTGTCTCCTAATATTAAACGCCGCCTCCTCCCGATCATCCCCTATATATCCTCTCTGCCTAGGAACGCTGCTCGGAGGCCCAGTTCATCAACCAGGCCCCCCTCGAGGCACAGCTATTATTTTCCAAGCTCCTTTAACCCTTCGTCTATTTTCTGCAAATATATTTAATTTATCCCCGTGTAAGATTGAGCATTTCCAGCATTGCGCCCCGTACCACGGCGTATCGCAGTCGAACCGGCTGTGGTGTGCCCATCTCAACGCCTCACCTTGCTCGAAGCAACTTGGTTCGAGAGAATGAACTTGATATTGGGCGGCTGTTTTCTAGGACCCTCCGACCTCATGTCGGAGCCTAGCTCACATAACCCGTCCACGATGAAGCCCGCAGGCGAAGACGTGCCGTCCATGCTTCCCACAAGACTTCTCCTGGGTGAACAGCCCGAATATAAAAACCCCATACCTCCTCGCCTCTTCTGGACCATCTCAGCTTCACTCATCCCACACACACTCCCACTTTTCCAACTCACACCCAACAACTCTTTGGCATCCAAGCCCCAACTTTTCCCACAACGCAGCTCTCCAACCTCTTTGCTCTCCTCCCCCTCGCGGCCACCACCGTCTCGGCCGGAGTCCTCCCGAGAGACGCCGCGCCCGGAATCTACGCAATCAAGGTGATCAACGGCACGGACCAGCCCGCCGTCAAGATCGGGGACCTCCACCTCGGACCCGTGACTGAAATCACCGCTCGCAGCAGCAGCCTCAACAAGCGCGACAGCAACGGAGGCACCGGCAACTGGTTCCCCAACCACGATGACTACAACGCCTGCACCAACACGTGGCGCAACCTCCTCCAAAATGGCGGCAAGGTCGAGGGCAAGACCAAGTACGTCATCAGGAACGGCGTGGCCGAGCTGACCGGCTGCAACTACAACAGTAAGTCACTGCCCCCTTCATGTTGGAGAGCTGTCTGGTACTGGCAGTGGGCCAGGCTAGCAAGTGTCCACATGTCGGTCGAATGAGCTAACAGCCGTCGCAGATGGTCAGTGGGCGCCGCCCCCCCCAGACCGTCGACCAGTTCAACCAGGTCATGGATTCTGTCTACGGCGCTTGGAACACGGGCTGGGTGTTTTCCGACCCGTACCAGTGGACGTTCTGGCGCGATATCTATGGCAAGCAGAACATCTGCTCCAACCTGGGCTGAGCTGAGAGCGGGTGACGTCTCTCTGATCTCGTGAGGTCGGGATTGCTCAATGTGCTTCGAGGTGGTTTTCGGGATGGTGAAGACTGGTTACTTGACGTCTGGTGCGATTTTCGTTGCTGAAAAGTGGTGGAGGTTCAATTCTTCTGGCGGATGGGTTTGATTGTTAGGTGTTGAGCGCGAGATAGATGGTAGTTGGGGCGTCCAGACCAAAAAAAAAAAACACTGCCCCTGAGCTTGGTTTTTTGGTGTGACCACAACGCCGCTGCGGCCCGGTTGCTCGGAGAAAAACCCGCGCCAGTGATTCTGCCAAGGCCGGGGCCACCCCCCGGGAACCTGCGTGTACTCCGTAGATAGGGGCGGGAAGCTGCAGCCTCCTGGTAACCACCGGACCTCTTGCCATTGACTCGAACGTTACCGTCATCACGATGTTAACTGAAATCGACCAACATACCCCAAGCTTTGATTTGGTCCCCCCTCTGTCTCCTTGGAAACCAGCCGGTTGATGACAGAAAACGCTACCGCTCAACTACCTGGGACCCCTTCGCCAAAAACTATGGCAAGGAAACGAGAGGGTGTTGGGCCCTGAATAAGCACTATGATAGTAACCAACCACCGAAACGGTGACCCGCCGTCGTCTGCAAGTCTGTGCCTGTGGAAAGAAGCCCCCAAGGCTCTAAATTTAGGGCAGCCAAATTACGCAGCCGCCGCCCTCACGGCCAAGATGACGCAAGAACCTCCTCGGAGTCGGCCTTCGGGTGAAGATTACTTCCCGGGCTGGCCCCGAGGCCACCGGCGTCAACACGAAACAGGCAATGGAATCTCACCGCGAAGCACATGGCTCGGTCGATGGGTACCAGGTGGCGGTGGTTCGGAGCAGGGACAGAACTACGGGTGACGAAGTTTGAACAGGTTAGGAAATTTGAGGGCAAGGAATCCGAGGGGGGGTTTATCGTCCCGAGAATCGGGCCTCGAAGACCAGTTGGGAAGTCACAAGATATGCGGAAGTAGCGTACGTTTCCCCGCGTGCAGTGAGCTTATGCCCTCAAACACGTACCATGCAAACAGGGAGTGTCAGAACGACACTCGCAGGCGCATACGTCATGCTGAATACATGCCGGCGCTAGAGTTCTCTGCGAGGACATGCGGCGACGCGGGACAGATGATGCCTCTCGGGCAACCGCGATTCCCCGCGAGAATGCGGTCATGACGGAGCACAGGCTGGTTTTTTATGTCCTCCCCAAATCTGTCCCTGTTCGCCGAAGCCCCCTTCCCCATCTGAGAAGGTTTCCCCACGTGTGCTGGGAGAGAGGAAAGGAGATTGCGGGGTCCCTATCAGGAAGTTTACTAGACATTTACATGATTCTTACCTAAAAGTGCGTACCCATCGAAACGTTCCATGCATCGGCTTCGAGAAGCCCCAGCATGCTTCACTCCAGAAAGATGCATGGAACACGCATGTGAATGATGGTAATTTGTATTTGGAAAATCGATTGTGCTCGCCTCCCGCCCCAAAACGCCCCGTTTCCTTCCTCCCTTCCCCAACCCAGCCGATGGTGGACAAACGGATATTCTGTGACTCTCATGGGAAAATATGAGGTCCCTTTCCCTTGCTCCGTGATGATGATGATGATGTGTGAAAAGTAAGCCAACCACCCTGCGACCCTGCCCCCCCCAAGATGCGAAACCACGAGAACAAAATACGGTGAGGGAATTAAAACCCCCGAGGCCGAGATATGTCGGTGAAGAAGGCCCGGAATTGGAGGGGACGAGGGGGGCGATTCCAACACCCCGAGATGTGGTGTGGAGCACTCCCCGCCCTCCACATATATCCACTCGTTCTCTCTTCTGCCGGAGGTGGACCGGGGTCCCTTCGTCTTTCGCGATTCGCGCTGACAATGCGGTCTCCGTAACTCCGTTCTGTGTACCTTGGTGGACAGGCGGAAGGGAGGCCGAGGTCCCGCCATTTTCTTGTTCCCAGGGTTGCCGCGCATTGTCTCTTGGGGCCCCGTAGACAGCCGGTCGAGGCCGTCTACTTGCTGGAGACGAAGCTGTTGGCACCGCTCTCCACTGGGGACGAGGTTGCGACGGAGGATGCCGAGGAGACCGAAGAGCGTGCCCGCTCGCTGAATGACTTTGTCAGCACGAGCCGGTCTTGGGGGAGCGGGTTGTGGTTTGGGACTTACAGCGAGGGGCGGTCCATGACTCTGCAAATGTACTTGGCACCGCCAGTCTTGATGTGAAACTGGACGACTCCCTTCTCGAGGATCTGCCGGCGACGGTCGTCGGGCTTGGGGCCGGCGGCGGCGGCGGCGGAAGAGGCGGAAGAGGAGGAAGGCATTTTGGATGAGGTGAGGGGACTGGTTGGGCCGGGACGAAAGGTGAAGGAAGAGGTTGAGTGGCGGCGGGAGACGAAAGGTGATTAAGTAGGTAGACAGAGAGAACGCTTGCTGAGGAAAAGACTCGGGGAGAGATAGGCGAAGAGGCGGACGTGGTCGAATATATAGGGTAGGGCTCGAGGCAAGCGGCTCACTGGAGTTGCCCCCTCTGTTCCCCACTGGTGGGCATGGTGGGTAATGTGCTCGAGATTGGGGAATGCTTCGAATTCAGGGCAGATGCGGATCGAAATGACCTGCATGAAGTACATCGAGGACAGAAGAGGGGGGTGTGGGTGGAAAGGGGCGCGTGAGGAAACCAAGTCGTGTGTACTTGTGGGAGCCAGGAACCCGCCCCTTATGATGAGCCATTTTGCTCCCGGAGCTGGTACCATGCTGCTCTCGCGCCGGGGTCTCGGGTTGCCGTGTCCCCGTGGCTCCAGCCAGCCGGCGGCTCAGGCGGCTGGTGGTGGGCATTTGGGTCCGTTGTTCATCAGGGGAGAAAGATCCATCCCGTTTGCTCCAGCTTCTCGGGGCTAGACTAGGTACCGTGTATCGTGGGTGCCGGTAGTAACATGCATTGTATAAGAGTGGTGTCAGACCTCGGTCTTCGGGCCGACGACGATGAAATATGCAATTGTTGCATGTCTGTTCTTCAGACGGACCAGGCCAAGCACATGATTGACCTCGAAACCACTGCAAACTCGTCGGGAAGAGCTGGGAGCTGTCCCTACCGACAACATCTCAAATTCGAGATGCCAAGGACGCCCAGGCTACGGGTTCGGCTTGTCCCTTGGATTCTGTGGAACGTCCAAACAAACCCTCCCGTCGGCAGCGTCGTAGCGCGCCAGCGCCAGCGAACGCCCACGCGACTTGGCAGGCAGTAGTGATGAGCCGCCATGCTTCCTCAGTTTCGCCAGTCAACCGAGTATTGTAGATGCGGCACAGCAATGTGCAACACCGATGGCCGTTGGCTGGTGAGATATTTAATATCCTGTTTGAGTGTGCCTCCTAACGGCCCGTTATACGCGGGATGGTGGGGAAGATAGGGGAAGGAAGAGCTTTGGCGGTTTCTGGTCCGATGTTGCCGGAGTTCATCGACCTGAGTACTGGCGAGCTGGGGGATGGTTCGGTGTTGGAGAAGGCGAATTCAGTTGTTGAGGAACACGCGATCGAGGCTCGAGGGCTGCCAGAACAGCGAGATCGCTGTGTGCCCACGAGGCGCATCCGGAAAGTGGCGGTCGATGTGGAGACCACCCAGGGATCCCCAGGATCCCCTCCACATCGCCATGCTTGCCATGCTTATTTCCGTCTTCCCGGCTTCATCCATTGTCATCTTCTTTACAAACGGCTTCCCTTGTCCTTCGCTGTCGGCGCTTTTGTTTTCCCCGCCAAGCCGCGTCTACTATTTGACCGATGGCCTCCCTTTACCTTGGACGTTACTGGCCGAGGGAGGTGTGTTTCGAACCCCTATTCAACGCAATCTATAGTGTAGATCCGACTTCCGGAATATCGGATCAATTTGAGGAGATTATTTCGCTCGTCGGCGACAGTTTGCCATTCCCGCCTCTTCAGCAACTTTGCGTCGAGACGACAACCCACGTCATTTAGGCAATTCCATCGAGCTTCTAGCCTCCCAAGCAACATGCTTAGCCTGGAGGCGCGCGTCCTCTGCGGCGTCTGCGCACCCCAATTAGCTCAGAGTCGCTTCGCATCCTCTGGCCCACAAAGCTCACGCTCATCGCTGGGGAATGCGAGCTGCCTTACCCGAAACGACGATGACGTGCGGTTGGGACGGACTCGGCGACTTCTCTGACGAAGAGAGCAGACCTGCCGCCCAAATCCTCTCGTTCCGAGCAAAACAACCAGCTACAACCCAACTTTCGCTCACGAATTCAACCGCGATGCCCCGAAACCACGGTTCGCCTGGCAGTCCGCTGCCGCGCCTCAGGAACCAGTTCCGGTCGTTCCCATTGGCAGCGGCATCTTGCCATGGCAGCGAGCCGCGGAGTCGGGGAAAACGGCCCCCATAAGCCGCCGGTGGCGGCGACTCGTCCTAAATCTGGCGTGGAAAAGCCCGACCTCCGATCCGATCAAGAGACACGTCGATTCCCCCTCTCTCCATTTCACAGACGCCCCCCGCTCTCCCATCGTCCGAGAGAGCTGGCGCGTACTCAGCGCATACTTACTTACCTATCATACACGCACCGCAAATACCAGCGAGCGAGCGAAACGCACTCAGCCGCAGGCCTATGTTGGTTTCCCGAATTTCACCTCAACCGCGCTTTGAAATGTACGGTACCGCGCGATTAAGCAGCCTGCTAGCGTACATTGGATGGGTGGGACACAAACGTGCTCGGCTGAGTTACCGTACCGTAGATACGTCGTCCAACCTGGGCAGCAAGGCACATGATTCTACGCTGCGGCTTATGTGTCGACATGCGCATTGCGATGCGATGCGATTGAAGACCAGCATTTTGCACTTCCCCATACCTCATGACCGTGTCGCTTGACAATTGCGGCCTCGGTTGCCGCCGCAGTTCGTGTCCTGTGGAAGGCCAATGGCGCTTATTCCTCCCGGGGACGGTTGCCGACCTTTGGGGGAAGTGTCGCTGACCTTGCGGAGTTGGTGCTCTTATGTGCGTCCACACACACATTTTCATCGGGACCTTGCTGTCGTTGGGCGGGCAGGGTGATGCCCCTTTTTTCAGGGGTTGTCTTGGCATGTCAACAAAAACAAACCAAAAACTCACAGTCGACAGCAACCATGCTAAAGATGGCAGCCGCCCCATCTCGGACACAGCATATATTTTTCATGGATTTCCCACACTTCCACGAGGACTTGACTTGTGTGAGTATATTCAATAAGGGTATCGATCGGCCTGCACTCAGCCGCGCCCCTGGCTATCACATCGCAGCGTACAGCCCCCTGGCCTCCCCGCCGCCCATCCTGTTGAACGTCCCTCCCTCGATCCCCGCGGATCACCCAGAGCATGCATCATCATGTGTGCGTCAAGCTCTAGCCTCTCGCAGCCCCGTTCCGCCGGAACCCACCAAACGTCGGAGTCAACCGCGGGCGGGATCACTGTGAGCCGCCGAGAGAATATGGAAATGTCATAAATGCGGGATATACGTCTTGTGATACAGTCTAAAAGCAGGTCATGGTGGTGGTGGAGGGAATGCTGCAAAGAGCGGGTATCGGAATTAGAGCTTGTTGATGATGGCCTCGGTGAACTGCTGCGTCGACGCCTTGCCGCCGAGATCACCCGTCAAAGCCTTGCCCTCGGCAAGAGTGGCGAAGGCGGCCTTCTCGATCCGGTCGGCATACTGGCCGAGATCCATGTGACGGAGCATCATCATGGAGCTGAGGAGGAGGGCGGTGGGGTTGGCAAGGCCCTTGCCGGCGATGTCGGGGGCGGAGCCGTGGACAGCCTCGAAGATGGAGCACTCATCACCGATGTTGCCCGAGGGGGTGAGGCCGAGGCCACCGATGAGACCGGCGCACATGTCGGAGAGAATGTCGCCGTAAAGGTTGGGCATGACCAGGACCTTGTCGTTGTACGGGAGGGGGTCGGTCGTCATCTTGAGGCACGTGTTGTCCAGAAGCTCGGCGTCGAACTCGATCTCGGGGAACTCCTTGGCGATGTTCTCGGCGCAGCTGAGGAAGAGACCGTCGCTCATCTTCATGATGGTGGCCTTGTGCACGACACGCACCTTCGTGCGGCCAATCGACTTGGCGTGCTGGAAGGCGAAACGGAGGACACGCTCGCTGGCCTCGCGGGTGATGAGCTTAATGCTCTGCACAACGCCGTCCACCACAACGTGCTCAATGCCCGAGTACTCGCCCTCGGTGTTCTCGCGGATCAGGACAGTGTCGACGTTGTCGTAGGGGGTCTTGAAACCAGCCACGGAGCGGCAGGGGCGCAGGTTGGCGAAGAGGTTGAACGTCCTCCGGAGGGTGAGGTTGAGGGAGACGTGGCCCTTGCCGATGGGAGTCTGGATGAAATCGGTCATTAGAAACGGCCGACTTGAAGGGCACGGGCTGCTCATACGGCAAGGGGACCCTTGAGGGCGATCTTGTTGCGCTTGATGCTCTCAATGGCGGCATCGGGGATCGCAGTCTTGCCGTCCTTGAGGATAGGGTCGACGTTGATGGGCTCCCAGGTGATGGGCGTCTACTCGGGTCAGCAACTCGGCGTGAGGGTATCCTGCCGGACCGGGGCGTCCGGGCCAGCGGAAGGGAACACGGACCTTGGCGGCAGCGAATATGTCCTTGACGGCGACAGCGATCTCGGGGCCGATGCCATCTCCCTCAATCAAGCTGACGGCGAATTTTCCCTGGACGAGATTTAGCCTTATCGTCCACGGGGCTGTGGCGTGAAGCCGGGGCGGCATCCGAGTTTGAGTGATTTTCGGAGGGGCTCGGCCCCGGCTTCGATTGAAGAGCTTACGTCGGCATCCTTCTTGCCATTGTACTTGGCCACCCGTTCCTGGGAGTACTGACGCTGGGCCTGTGAAGCATTGGTGTCAGCGGACTGGCCACATGGTCGAGGGCGTGGCCGGAAGCTCTACCTGGCGGGCGAAGGAGACGGTGGCGCGGGGAGCGGCGCGCACGCATTGGCGCTGCGCGGGGGCAGCGAGGGTGCGGAGGGCGAACATGTTGACGGCGTCTGCGAGGGATCCCACTCTGTAGGGGTTCGGAAGTCGGCGGGCGGGCGGGATCAATCAACGATAAGGAGGCAGCGGAGAGGAGGAGAGGTCGACGGCGGAAGATAAAAAATTGGATGGAATTCAATGCGCCCCGGCAGAGCAGAGACAGCCCGCCAAAACCAAAAGCCCACTTCGCCGATGCAAGTTTTCCACCACCAATTGATGTGGGCCGTGCGTTACCCGCATCATGCAGCAAGTACGTCAAGAAATCGCTCACCGCACCGAATAGCGCCGGCAGAATCCACTGACGCGTTGCCTTGAGCCGCGTTTTAGCGAGTCCATCGGCTGAAGCTGTGCTGGAACTCTTCTTGGGAAGGCCCATGCTGGTCAAGGCGGTGAAGCTTGGATGCCGCCGGACGGCAACGGCTTCCAGCATGGTTGTGGGGCTCTTCCCGTGCTCCCACAGTGCCAAGACGCGATCCTCGGACGGAGGAGCTCTCGAGTCTCGACACCTCTCAACACCATCTCAATTGCCCCGCAACCATCATCAGCCCCCTGGATCAAGACCTAGATAGCTCCGACACGCTCGAATTCCACAACACACGCCCATACCACGCCCTTGAAAACCGGGCAGCACCTGCAACAACTCCGCGCCTGGCGACAGGCTGGCTCGGCCAACATGGCGAGCTCGGAGCGGACTGTGCTCGAATTCTACCAGCTCTCGAACCCCTATCCAGAGGCGTGGCCCGACGAGAAGAACAACGACAGCGATGTCTCAGACGACGAGGGGGCCAGGAAGAAGAAGCTGGGAAGGAGGAAGTCGAGATACCAGGCCCTCGAGAGGGCTGTGAGCACCAGGAGCAGCGTGATCCCCGGCTCCGAGGGCTCGGGAAACCTGGTCCAGAGGGACGAGCCTGATCCGCTGGGCACCACCGATAGTGTTGTCCGCTCCCTGAAGCAGCTCGGGCTTCCCATGCAGGACGACACAAAGCTTCGTAAGCCCAATTGATGCACCGGCAGGTTCTTTAGGGGCACAGGGATGCAATTGTTGACTGGTGATGCGTAGGGAACCGCTTCCTCCTTTCCTCGACGACTTTCTCACCGGCGCTCTTCCTCTCCCAGATGCACGCGAATGCCGACACCGACCAATTGCTCAACGGCTTGGACGTGCTCTCCAAGTCAATTGACCAAAAGTCGGCATCCCTCAAGGTCCTCGTCGAATCCAACTTTGAACGTTTCGTCCGTGCCAAGGCCACTATCGACAATGTCTACAAGGAGATGAAGTATCGCGGCGTTGACCCGACTCCTCCTCGCGCTCGGGCACATTCTCGACATGCTAGTAGGAATAGCTTTCGAAGCGGCAGCGGCGGCCTGATCGGCCTGAACCTCCCACCAACCCCGATTTCTGCCGATCCACGCAAGAAAAACGCCCTGATCAAAGAGAGCGAATACGGCGTCATGGGCGTAAAAACCCCCTTGTTGGATGTCTCGGCAAAAGCGGAAGATGTTTGGGGCCCTGCGCTCGGGGGTCGAGAGAAGGAGGGACATCTAAAGACGGTCGCATCGTCGCTTGACGGGTATAAACAGTACGTGGAAACAAGCGCGGCTTTGGCCGACAGCATCAAGCGCAAAGACTACGAATCCTTGGTCGAGGAGTACACGAAGGCTAGGCGGTGTGCAGACGAGGCCAGGCAACTGGCTCAGGAGGTTGGCGACAGCGAACCCACCGACGACCAAGTTTACCGGATCATTTTGGCTGGGCGAATGTGGCACGATGTCGAAGAGCAAATTCAACTGCTCAAGCGGGATGTGTGGAAGAGGCTCATATCTCCCCAGAACGTCGCAAAAGCCGACGTCTCTTCAGGGCAGCGGGGAGAGCAGCACATGGAATTGATCGCCTTGCTCCTGGAACTGGGCGTCGACGATAACCCGGTTTGGGTGTGGCTTCTCAGCCGGTACGACTACTTGAAGGTCAAGATACAATCTACGGTGGAGCGTTCCAAGGTGGAAATCGAAATCCTGCGGCGTCGTCTCGCGAACGGGGAAAAGCCCAGTCCCCAAGCCATCGCAACCCACATGAAGGCGCTTGGCCGCCAGTCTCTTGAGAACAAGTCGCCGACATTCGACTCTGTCGACGTGGTGGAACTCTGGGAGATGATGGTTGGCTTCGTCAACAACTTGTTGTCTCCCCAGGGCATCATGGGGGAGGTGCTGGAGTTTTGGCAAACCGTGCAGGGCTTCATTGATGGCAACACACAGCGGACATTGCCGGTTGGCTTCAATGGCGAGTCGAAGCAACACCATCGACTGTCAGTGCAGGGAACAGCCGATCTCCAAAAGGGCACCATCGAGCTGGTAGGCCTGCTCCGCGAAGCAGTCTTCATGTTCCTAGCCGGCCCTCCACCCGAGGACATCTCACTCCTTTTTTCGCCGCTACCGCCGTCTCCAGCGACCCCCAACGTATCCTCGACACCGAGGGATCCCCGCTTCAACCTCGATCCGAACAACATTCCCCCTCCATCTCCAAAAAGAGGCGAGGCCTGGGAGAAATTTGCGTTTTGGCCGCCATGGTCCAACTCCATCAGCGGTGTCCACTTTCTCTCCAAGATGCTTGCTCTTGTGGGCACTGGGGCAGCAGAGATGGCGTCCATCGCGCCGGTGACCAAGGGCAACGGCAACGAAGTAGAGCAGTTGAAATCGCTTGTCAACGTGGCGCGGGAGCGGTGCGTGACGGCTCTGTGCGCCGCGTGGAACAGAGACGCAGAAAACATCAAGTTTGTGGAAGACTGGAATCGCTCGCCCGACCGCCATGATATCACCAAGATGCCTTCAACATTCTCGGCCTTTGAGCAGGCGCTGCTAGCCGGGATGCAAAAGATCCTGTTCATCTCAGAGGCGGCCTCGGGGGCCGCCGCCGCGGGTATTGTCCTCCCCCCACCCCCCAAGCTGTTGCAGATGGTCAGGAGTCAGTATGTCACAACGCTCTACAAAGCGTTGAGCGGGATGGTAGAGAATGCCGAGCGCCCCCTCAAAAAGGGGGATGACGACTGGACGCTTGACCCGGATGGGTATGTGGCACCAAGCCGGGCGCCCGCTGCGCGCCCTTCCACTGTCGGGGGCGGGAGCATAGATGCTGGCGACAGGGTATGTACTTTCTACTCCAAAGTCAAAACCGTTCAGCTAACACAGTTCGCAGAATGTCCGCATGCTGCTGACCCTCGGAAACCTCCAAGCCCTCAAGAGCGAGATGGTCCCCAATCTCAACACCAACTTTGAGAACGCCTTCTCGGTCAAGCTGACAGAAGAGACCAAGACCATCCGCGACGTCCTAACACAAATCGACACCCGTCTCTTCCAGTCCTACACGCGCCCCGCCATCGAAAACATCCGCAAGATCGTCCGCGCCGGCGTCTCGGACACCAACTGGGCCCCACCCCGCGGCGAGAAACCCCGCGAAGTCCGCCCCTACGTCTACCAAGCCCTCCTCAGCCTCGTCCTAGTCCACACCCAAGTCTCGACCACGGCCCCCACCCTCACCGGGCAGATCCTCTCCTACCTCCTCGAGCAGACGACCAAGGAGCTCCTCGAGGCCTTCAAGACCCGCCCCAAGTACCAGCTCGAGGACCTGATGCAGGCTACGCTCGACGTCGAGTTCATCGCCCAGACGCTCAGCCACTTCACGACGGACCGTGCCTCGGAGCTCCAGGGCCTCGTATACGCCCAGCTTGACGGCTGCACCGACGCCGACGCCCGCGTCCGCCTGCAGTCCGAGCTGCCCGAGATGAGCGCCGTGCTTAAGCGCCTGCGCGAGGCCAGCAAAATCGAGTTTGCGTGCTTCCGGAAGCAGCCCAAGCAGCAGCAGCAGCGCCCCGGCGCGGGCTCGGGCTCGGGCGACGTCGCGGGGCAGGGGGGCGGCAGGAGGAATACGGCGCAGAGCTTTGCGACGACAGGGAGCGGCGGTGCGCCGGCGGCTCAGTTTGCTGATAGGATCTAGAAGTTTTTTGAGCATGGTGAGCTGCCGGGCGGCGTTGCCGGGAAGCGGGGGGGGTTTGAACTTGGGAAGGAGCATCTGGTGGATGTGTTTTTTAACGTTTCTTAAGGGGGCAATGGGGGTGTGGGTGGGTAAGCGTCGTGGAAGGCTAATTTGATTTCCCCCTTTTTTGGGGGGAAAGACTGTGGAACATGCATTTTATCTAACGTATTGACGATTCCCACGTAGCGTGGAACGTAGAGGGAGGGACGAGGTATCTGTTTGAAAATGCAGGCGAGCTGGAATTGATGTACACCGTTGATTTTTTCCCAAGCAGCTATTCCATCTACAGTCTGTTACTAATAGTGAGGTGCCATGGGAGCTCTGCTCAAGCGTAAACGGAGCCAGGCAGCGCGTCAGACGTCAACGAGGACTGGCACGATTCCAGCAAGCTCACCTGCAATCTCGACGAAAACACACAAATAAAGCAACCAGTTATTGCTACTATCGTACAATCTATCGTCTATCCCATCTCGCAGAAGCCCCCAGCAAACGTCCCCTTCCACACAACCCTCAGAATCAACGCCTACGCCTCCACTCCCTCCGCCTTCTTCTCTCCCTTCTTCTGTCCCTCCCCACCCGCCAAAAGCAACGAGAACATACCCGTCAACGTCACGGACCTGCGACTGCCCACCCTCTTGGGCTTGATAACCTTGGGGGCCGCCTTTTTCGAGTCCTTATTGCCAGCCACCGTCTTCTCCTTGCCCCTCTTCTGGGCGAAAAGGGGAGTCTTTTTCACCTTTCTCCTCCTCCCGACCCGGTCAACAATTTCCCTCGACCCCCTCCGGCTCGCGCGGTACCGGCGGACGATCCACTTCTTGACCTTGACGGGTGAGAGCAGGCTCATGCCGGCAAGGCGCTGTTTCAGGGTCGACGCGCCGCTCTTCTTCGACGTCGAGGGTCGGAGGTCAATGTCCTCAAAGCCGTCGCTGGCGAGTGCTGCCGCGGCTTGGGCCGGGTCCATGGAGAAGCGGGGGAGGCATCGCGTCGAGATGTTGGGGTCCATGTTCTCGTCGTCGGTGGATTCGTTCTCCGATTCGTACAGCTCCGGCAGGATGATGTGCCGGCGGACGGTGTCGGTGTTTGTGGCACCGGTAATGTCCTCGACGGCAGCTGGAGTAGTCGCGGGGACTGGAGTTGGTGTGTCCCGTGGTTCTTCAAGCTTGACACTCTCATCGGCGCCAGCCCCAGAGTTGTCGACAGGGGCTCCGACACTGAGCTGTACATCCGACCTAACTCCGCCCTCCGACAGACCAATGTCGCTCGTCAGCGACTCCATGTGCGGATTTCCAAACCCAAAAGACTCCAAGCTCGACAAAAGGCGTCGCCCAAATGTCATGGGTGGCGATACCGCCAACTCTGGGCTCCGAGCGCCGCCCTCCGAAGGGTAGGACGACGACGGGCTTCGAAAGCCTTGGCGGCCAAGTTGTTCATCGTAACTGACAACGTCAATTTCCGCCAAGGCCGGGCGTCCATTGTCCAGCGCAATGCCTTCTTCCGACATCGACGACACGGGCGAAGGGGCGGGCATATTGGGATCATTCTCCTTGTCGCTGTCAAACTCGCCTTCGAACGAGAATGTCCTCAGCCGAAACATGCCCCCCATCGTCAGCACGCGGGCAGCGGCAGTGGCGTTGGCTGCGTCGCGGGGCGAAGTCTGTGCTCTGAGGCTGCTGGTTCGAAACGGGGGGAGGAACATGCCGAGAGTCGACGCGCTGCCGGCGTTGGCGTACTCTCGCGGACGAGAAGCGAGAGCCTCGTCCGACGGGGAGGCGATGAGAGCAGGCCTCTTTTCGTCGCTGTCGTTGGTGTTGTAGCCCAAGTAAACGTGGGAGTTGGGGGCGGTAGCCCCTTGCGGGGTGAGCATGGTGTTTTCCTGTCCAGCTGGACTGGCATCGTCATAGCGTTGGCGAAGAAACGAATAGTCGGGTCTGGCATTCTCCCCGGGCGAAGTCGCCATGTTGGTGACGGTCGACAACTCCTGAGAAGGGCGAAGGCCGGGACCATCGCTGGTGGCCGATCTTGGGATGTTGCTGCGGGACGAGCCTCGATCGTCATCATTTGCGTCCTTGTCCTAGAGGCCGGCAAATGTGACGGGGAGGATCGACCGGCGGCGACTGGAGAAGGGGTTCGATGGGGTGGCATTGCGGCTGGTATTGTTGCTGCTGTCGCCCAGCACTCCGTTGCCATCGGTGCTCATGTCTGAGGCGTTGGCGATGGTGCGACGGAGGGCGCTCTTGGGAAAGGTAAGAGAGGTCATCTTGGCCGTCGGTGGGCGTGCTTGGGTGTGTGCAATATCGCTATGTGGACGAGGATGAGCCGGTTCAGCCGTTGGTGATAGAAGTGATGCCGTCTAGAGACTGATGGTCGTTGACGACAAATTGATGGCAACAACCTGTGCCAGAGCCTGGCATGGTTTGTTGATGATGTTGACGACGGATAGAGATATGGGAGGGCCTATCTCTCTGCCACGACAATCTCTGGTCAGGACGGGACCTCTGGAAGGTGCCGTTCACGCGTAGTGAGTCAGAGGGAGGTGGGAGAGAAGAAGGAAGCGGCATTCTGCATCTGTCTGCCCGACTCAACTTCCTCACTGGAGCAAGGGGCTAGGTGGGCACGACTGCCACCCCTTACTTATTTGGTAGAGAGGCACCATCGTTATCTGAACCCTGATGGCCAAAGCCCAAAAAGTCAATACCGCCCCGGAAACCATGCTGTGATGCACATGTCATCTGTCCTGCCGCCGCCAACACCCCAACCTAGGCTGCCATATATCTCTCCGGAGAAAAAGACCAAAAGTGTACCAACCTGTAAACGCCGGACCAAGCCCAAATATGCCGAGAACACCATCCGTCTGGTGGCTACCACCCCATAAGATGCTCCCCTCTCAAGGGGTAGCCATCTTCATCTTCATCATGGCCAGCTCACTGCTCTTCGCCCACGTGCCATCCGGCTTCTGCCTGTAGCACAGCAGCTTTCCCTCGTCGCCCACGCTCCCCAGAATGTGCCCGTCATCATCGAACCCGACTCTCCACACGGGTGTCCGGTGGCTATCCAGCCTCGACAGCTCCGTCACCACATGACTCACCTGCGCCGGATCCATCGCCGTCCGCCTCTCCGCCCCGCCCGTGCGGAGCTGGTCAAACCCGGCGCGAATCCCCGACTTGGCCTCCGCCACCGCCGAGCCACCTCTCCTCCCTCCATCCTCATCCCCCGCCCCCCCGGCATTCCTCCTCGCGTGTTTCTTCACCTCCGCCGCCCCCCACCCCGCCGCTTCGCCCTGCTCCTCCTCCAGCGCCTTGGCCTTCCCGCCGCCCACCGGCGTCATCACCTTGAACACCCTCACATACCCGTCCTGACACGCCGTCGCCAGGATATCATACCCCCTGATATTCCCCGGCGCCCACGCCACGTCCCTCACCAGCCCCCTGTGCCCGCCAATCTCAGCAGCCAGGTACAGCTGTCTCCCTGCCGTCGCAACGCCCAGTGACGCCGTCACCACGTCGCGCGTGCGGTACACGCGCACCATATCCATCGACGCCACCACCAAGCTGAGCGCGTCGGCCGGTACCCCCGCGCGCAGCGCCGTGTAGCACACGTCCGGGTTGGGGTCGAAGCGCACGCGGAACGCCGTCTCCTCGCCGCGCGCGGGGCGCGCGCACACCGATATTTCGTCGAGCTGGGTGTAGTCGGCCAGATCGTCGGGCGACGTGTTCTCGTAGACGGTGAGGCCGCCGTCACAGGATACCAGGGCCAGGTAGGTGTGGCGCGTGTCGTCGACGTGCTTCATGCTGAAGGAGCGGTAGGGGGAGCGGGAGTTGCGCGTCTCGAAGGCGGCTTTGGGGTTGGGGTTTATGTTGGCGGAGGAGGAGGGGTTGCCGCCGGGGGTGGGGGAGTCGTAGGGCGCGTTGGTGGGGTGTTGTTGGCGGGTCGAGGGCGCCGAGGGGGTGGCGGCGCGGTTGCTGAAGCGCCGGCCTGGCGCGGCCGAGGGGTCTTCGGCCCAGAGTTTGAAGCGGCCTTCGATGCCGAGGGAGGCGAGGAGGTTGGGGTAGATGGTGGGGGGGAGCCATTGGAGCTGTTGTCGGTGGTGTTAGCTCTCTGGTGTGGGAACTGGGTCGCTGGGACGGGGGCATACCTCGAGAATCTCGCCAGCGTGTGCTCCCCAGTTGTCGCAGTGCCGCCAGACGCCGTCCTTGTGGCGGTTGAAGACGCGGATCTTCCCGTCGACCGATCCTGTCGCGCACCGGTCGCCGTAGGTGTTGAAGGCGACGGCCTGAACCAGGTCCTGGTGCCCGTGGCGGATGAGGTCGAAGTTGGCGCGCTCATCAATGGCCGGCGGCGCGGGTGAATAAGGGGCCATGCTGCCCGCCATGTTCGGTGGTGGTGCGCGCGAAGATGTGGTTATGTGCGCGCTTCTGGAGGGGTGTTGTTGCAGATGCCGAGAGAGAATGCGCCGAGTGCTGGGATGACGCGCGACGGAGGTTGGAGGTTGGAGATTCAATTGGAGATGGTGGGGGGTTACAGTGGTGACCCCTAGGCCCAGGCCCTACATTGTCTTGGAGCTTGTTGCCCCAAGGCTTGGCAGGGGGAGTTGGGGGTCATTTCTGGGCCGGGAACCACCCAAGCTACAAGATATGACGAGTGAACACTGATACACGTACCACCAGTGAAACACAGTCAAGTATTATGTAGATGGGTATATACTTGGCGGGTTAGTCCACACCAACTGTCCGAGTCTCGGAAAAATGACGGACAACATGAAGATATTCAACAAACACCTACCACTCCTTCAACCACCACACGGCATCCTCCAACATCACAGGTAGGTAGCACGCAAACATGCAAACCAAGAGTCTCCCCTCAAAGCACATCCCCAACCCCCCAATTATCCTCCCTAAACAATATCAACGCCAACCGATGCCTCACCACCAACCCCACCACCCCAACCGCCGCCTGCATCGCCAGCACCTCCTTAGCCAGCCGATCCTCTCTCAACGGCCCCCTCCACACCAACCACAGATTCAATATCGTAAAATTACTCGTCTCCACAAACTCCCCTTTCTCCCCGAGCATCACCCTCAACAGCCCCAGCCGCCCCAGCACCCTCAACCCCCACGCCACCGCCTCCCTCGGCTGCCTGTCCGCCGCCCACACCGTCACGCTCGGCTCGAGCAGCCCCGTGCGCGCATTGAACCGCGGCAGCCGGTGCCTCGGACACGGCACGAGCCCAAACAGCTGCGGCGTCGAGTAGACGAAATTCACCGCCTGCGGGATCAGCAGGAGCACCAGCGTCTTTGAAAAGTGCCCGAGGATCGCCACCGCCGCGAACACCATGCCGGCAAAGTAGCAGTACGTGTCACCCACAAACACGCGGGCGGGGTACCAGTTGTGTGCGAGGAGCGCGGCCGAAACGCCGAGGAAGGGCAGCAGGAGAAACAGGGAGAACAAGTGCGAGTCGGTGGCGGGGTGCGGGTAGGGCGTGAGCAGGTAGAGGACGTCGTTGCCGGCGAGGAGGAGGGCGACGACGATGGACTGCGCGACCTCGATGCCGTTGATGCCCGCGAGGATGTTGATGCAGTTGGGCGAGAAGATGGCGACCGCTGCCATGTAGACGTAGTAGAGCGCGCCGAGGTGGAGGAGCTCGCCGAGGTAGGGCTGGAGCGGGAGGGGGATGACGACGGACGTGACGCCAAAGTCGACAAAGTAGACGACCAGGAGGGGGATGGAGGCGAAGGCGGGGATGAAGAACTTGTGGCGCCAGCGGATGTCGAAGAGGTCGTCGCCGATGCCGAGGATGGCGATGGATTGGAGGGAGATGATGGCTGAGAGGTACGAGGCGAGCTGGAGGGGGGCTTTGTAAGCGACTGTTTGGGGGAGGGGGATGGAGGTAGAGAACCAACCTTGCTATGCGGAAACCTATGCAGGAACCTCCCCTTTTCCACATGCTCAACATGCAGCACCACGTCCTTATTGCCGCCTCCGCTCGTCGCCGCCACAATGTCCTTGTAAAACGGAAACGGGATGAAGCAAATCACCACGAGCAGGTACACGACGGCGCACACGGCGCCCATGCACTCGGGCAGCTCGCGGCGCGTGTGCTTGCTCATGTCGACGCCCTTGAGGCCGGCGCGAATAAAGGTCGGGCCGAGCCATCGGATCAGCGCGTAGGTTCCGGCGTAGGCTAGCCCGCTAAAGGCCAGCGACGCGATCAGCGGCTCGCCGTCGCCTTGGAAGGTGTTGGCGAGCACGGCCACGCAGACGGCCGAGAGCACGAAGAGACTGCCCGCCTCGTTGTTGGTGAGCGACGCGGCGGACCGGGAGGCGGGGGAGCTCGAGGGGCCCGCCATGGCTTGGGGTTCGGGGTCGTCGAGGTCGTTCGTTCGGGGGGAGGTGGAGGTTATGGCAGTGTGTTTCGGCGCATCGTCGATTGTGGAACCAAGGCGCAATGTAGAATTTCAAGAAAAACGGGGGGAAAGGAGGGAAGGAATCGCTTTCGCCTTGAGTCGGCGGATGTCGAGAAAGCAAACACGTCGAGTTGTAAGCTGGTGGTCAGCACGTTGGTCGCAAGGTGGATGCAAACGCCGAGGCTAAAGGACAGAATCGACAAAAAAGACAGATCACTCCCGGCCGTCGAATGACGAATGACGGCGTGCCAAGCCAGGGGCGGGTGTAAGTCAATATCGACAGCCTTGTGGGGTCCGGTCCAATCTATTTCTTCCCGTTCGCACACCATCAGGGAACCCAGGTCGTAATTGGTTAGGTAATTAACTTCACATGGCATTCCTGGTGGGAGGAAGCTGACACCAGAACCTATTTCTGACTTCACCTCCTCATCACCCCGCCCCTCCAACCTCATCTTCCCTCCCACGACACGGACACATCGACAGCAAGGTTGGGAATATCAATTAACATTTACATGTGGCTCAAGCTGGCGGCGTTCAATTACAAGAGCGCCCCCTCCTGACGAGAGAGAAGAGCTATACCATTTGTGTCCCTTGTTTCCTAAACCCTCTCTCGTGTCTCCCGTCTATCCCGCCAGCATACCCAGCCCAACCAACCCAACCCTGCCGGCCATCATCCACATCGCGCATCTCTCAGGTTGTTATGCCTCGTTTGTGCCCCCGCCGCGAGGCCATCAATTAACGATCCGCTCTTGACCGCAACCCCCCGTTTCCTCCGACTACCCAATGGCATCATGAGAATGGTATGTTTTGCCCCCCTCCGCGCCGCCGTGTCTGAAAATGATCAAAAATGCTGCAGTAGTAGTAGGTCGTCGCCCTGACCTGCCAGAAACAAAGAAAAATCAACAAAGAAAAAACGCCACCGACGCCGCAGCTAATGAGATTCGTTACGGAACCACCGACCGGAATGCGGCTCTCTCCTACCGGTGGTCGTGGCCGTGATGATCGTCCGCCCTCGACCCCGCATCGCTCCGCCCCTCGCGCTTCTCGTCGTCAATGTTCAGACTGGTCGACGAGCTGGCGGCCGTGTGGTGCAGCATCACAGGCCCCGCAGCCGCCATGCTGCACCGGCAGTTGCCGCACACTGAGTCGCGGTTGCCGTCGACGCTGCCGGGGCCGGGGGGCATGCCGCCCATGGTGGCGGCATACTGCGCCGGGTCCATGTAGACGACGGGCACGGGGACCATGCCAGATTCGCCGTACATGGGCGCGGGGCCATACGGGTTGTTGGGGTCGCCCGTGTGCTGCATGTAGACAACGGGCGCCGAGATGGAGTTGTACGGGTTGTTGGAGTCGAAGCCCGCGGGCAGGCTGACCTGCGAGCCGTTGGCGTGCATGCCGACCACGCTGTAGTGGCCGGGGTGGTTGCCGGGCAGGCTCATCATGCTGTAGTGGGAGCCCGGCGCGCCGTGCGGATGGTGCGAGTTGGTGTCGAAGCCGCGCGACTGCGGCTTGTCCATCGAGAGCGAGTTTCGGCGGTCCATCGGCGGCTTCATCTCCATGGCGTTGCCGGGCGGGCCGCCGAGTCCTCCGGGTCCGCCCGGTCCGCCGGGGGGTCCGCCCGGTCCTCCGGGTCCGCCCGGTCCGCCCGGTCCACCGGGACCCCGCTTGACGCTCTTCCATTCCATTCCGAGGGCGCAGAGGAGGGCGCCAAACGCCATGCACGTGGCCGTCAAAAAGATCTTTTGGCAGCCCGAGTTATATCCCTCGATGACAATGGGCCTGAACTCGGCCGGGACATTCTTGAAAAGGGCGGTGACACCTAGTGACAGAAGCGACTTGGCGTCGAAGTCCTTGATCTGTCCGACGGCCTCCTTCAGGTAGGTGTTGAGGATGGCTTGGCCGACCGAGGTGGAAAGGGCACCGCCAAGCTGCTGGAGGAAAAAGTTGATGGCGATACCCGTGCTGATATCCTCCTTGGGCAGCACCGTCTGGATGGCGAGACCCGACGCCTGCATGCCGAAGCCGAGGCCAAAACCGGCGAGGAACTGGTACGCGATCCACTGCGACGAGGGCGTGTTGACGTTGAAGGTCGTCATGAGACCCTCACCAATCGACATGAGAGAGGGGGCGAGGAGCATCGACGGGACGTAGTAGCCCATCTTCTGGGTGACTGTGCCGGAAAGAATACTCGAGACGACGAGACTGAGGACGAGGGGGAGAGTGTTGACACCTGAGTTGATGGCCTTTACCTGCTTGACAGTTTGGACTAATTCTCTGGTCAGCAGCGCAACGCGGAAAAGGGGGGCTTCGGACTCGGGACTTACACCAGATGGGAACGTAGAAAATCATCAGCAACATGGACCCGGCAAGGAAGAAGGTAAAGGTCACACCAAAGGCCACGCTCCTCTGGGTGATGACCTTGGGGGGAATCATGGCCGTGTCCGGCTTCATGATCTGGACCGAGATGAAGGAGATGGTGCACGCCACAGCAATGCCAAAGAGCATGACGATGCGCCAGTCTTGCCAGTCATACTTGGCGCCACCCCACTGCATAGCCAACAGCAGGCTGATACATCCGGGCAGGAAGAACAGCATGCCGATCGGGTCGAGACGCTTGACGTGGCCCATAAAGTTGACGGGGGGGCGCATCTGCTTGGGCGGATTCCAGAAAATCGTCATGAAAATCAGAGTCACGCCGCCGATGGGGAGGTTGATGAAGAAGCACCACCGCCACGAGACGGTCGTCGTGAAGCCACCGCCGACCAAGGGACCCATGACCGAGGCGACGCCAAAGACCATGCCGAAGATTCCTTGGAAGGCGGGACGCTTGTGCAGCGGAATCATGGGGATCATGATGAGCATAGTTCCCGAGAAGAGGCCGGCTGAGGCGAAACCGGCGACGGAACGGCCGAGGATGAACATGGTCGAGGACTGGGCCGCGCCGCAGATGGCCGAACCGATCTCGAAGACGACCAGACTGATGATGAAGGTCCTGCTACGCGTTAGGATACGGTACGTGGCACAGCGCGAGGGAAAAGTACTGACCACTTCATGTCGTAGAACTTGTAGATTCGACCGTATATGAGCTGGGCGCAGGCCGTCGACAACATGTAGGCCGAGCCATACCAACCAATGTCGCCCAGGGACTGGAACTCGTCCGAGATGGCTGGCACGGCGGTGGCGATGATGGTGCGGTCGAGGGCCACGAGAAAGAGGGCCATGAAGTTGCACACGAGCGTCGCCCAAAACATGGGGCTTTTTGGGTTGAACATGGGAGCCCCGCCCGGAGGACCCATCCCCGGGGGACCGCCGCCCATTCCTGGGGGACCGGGAGGACCGCCGGGGCGGCCGCCGGACATGCCGGGTGAAGGAGGAAACATTGGGCTGGCGGGTTGCTGCAGAAGTGGTTGTTGCTGCTGCTGGGCCGTGGCCATCTTTTCGAGCTCGGCGGGATCGACTGACGAGTGGCCGGTTCGGATGCCGATGGGTACTGTGGCCAAGGAGGTGGTGGAGTGTGTGGCGGCCATGGTCAACGACGAGAGTTGTCGGGGCGGACGACCAGGTGCCCGAGATAGGGGGTATTAGGGGAGGGCTCGTCCAGTCGGCGGCGGCGGCGGCGGTGACGATGCCAGGATGAGTCTTGGTCTTCGGATGGGTGCAGACGGGTGGAAACGAGGGAGCAACCGAAGCAGGAAACGACTGAAGAACAAACAAACAGAGAAGAATAGCGATTGAGGTCAACGAGAGACGGTGGCAGCCACCAAAATTAAGAGGAACGAAGAGGTGAAAGGGGGGTGGACCGGATCGACGACGAGGGACGAGCGAGTGGGCTCCCTTTAGGAGAGGACCAGGGGAGCGGCTTCGCCAAGAAACGTGGAGAGACAGCGCCTTGCGAGCGCCCGGTCCGTCCTAGTGCGGTACCCTGCCCGGGCAGGGTGGGTGTGGGCCGTGTGGTGGTGGTGGTGGTGGTGCCCGGTGCTTGGTGGCTCGGGAAATCGTCAATACCACCCTGCTGTGAGTGGGCAGAGCAGGGAATAGCGCGAGCGCGTTTTGGGCGTTCACGGTCGTGGGGCTGTGGTGGCAGGATTCTGGGTGTGATTTCCCGGGGCCCAGCTGAAAAAAAATGGACGAGATGCGCTTCGGGCACGAACGGCATACGACGGTGACGAAACGCTGAAAGTATGTATTGAAAGTTCCGAATCTTTGGGCGAGGGCTTGGGGAGCAGTCGTCTGTTGTCACACGGAAGAGCAAGGCGTGGATTGTCTTATAAGAAGCCAGGCGCATGCCGTCCTCTTCATGGACGTGGAGCTCGATGATGATGGCGTCCAACCTCGCCTCACCCGGGGTCCATGTCCTGGCCCGCCGCCCTTCACCTCCGCCCCCCTCTGCCCACCAGGGCCCCAGCAACTCGCCATGGATGCCCGGCTCCGTCGGTGTTGCAACTTGCAGGGCCGGCCGCACGCAGCAGGGCCATCGTATCGTCCGTCCAGTGACCAGTCCCACCACACGGCCGATGCCAGCAGCAGCAGCGGATGGGGCAGTGGCAGGAAGAAAGTATTCCATGATCCGTCTCGAAAAAAGCGTGCCGTGCCTCACTGCTGATGCCGTGCCCTCGAAAAGAACAGGCTACATGGGTCGGGAGCCTCAACAAGCCCGGGGGAGGGCATGGCGAGACAGCCGTATCCTGGACCCGGGCCGGCCTGATGGTGACAGAAGAGACTCGGAAGGGGACCACAGAGGTGAGACTTGTCTCCCAACTTGTCACGACACACAAGAAAGAATCCGCCGGGGATTTTTTGGAACATGGAGGTCGTCTGGTCGCAAATTCCATCCACATCTCGGGTTTCTCCCGACTCCCGAGTTTGCGACCAACTGACAGGCTCGGCAGGGCAGGGCAATATGGCACTCGAGTCTCGCTCGCGACGCACCTCTACCTTATTCTCACAGCCGGGCCGCTGCCACTTTATTTTTGACGATGGCTCGATGCCCGCTGGTGGGTGCTGCCGAGTCGGAACTCACGATGACGGGCGCCGGTGGGTGGTGCGGGAACGCAGTCGCGCAGCCAACAACAGGCAGTGAACGCTGGACAGCCCAGTAGACAGTGGACACTGGCAGTGGATGCCACTGGATGGACGATTCCCTCCCGCTTCCTGCTGGAAGACGGGCGGGTGGGTCTGATATTGCGATGTGAGGGTTATTTGGGGGACGGGGGTGGGGTTTCCCATCGGATCCGCGGTTCCCCCCCTCCCACAGTCCCACCCCTGGTCCGGACCCTGGTCGCGGGCGTCGAATCACACCGAATCAGCGGCCTCGGGCGTCTGGCTGACCTGCACGGCGCCGCGCTGGACAGAAAAGTCCGGGCATCTCAGCGGGCTGGGGGGGTTTCCTGTAGGCTTCTGCTGTCCCCTATGCAGCACCAGAGGCAGAGAGATTGCACGCCTGCGGTGCTGACGGTTGGGACCTGGGATTGAAAATGAAAATGCTGATGCTGTCATCGGGGGGACAGGATGGAAATTTGAATCAGTTCATTCAGGTTATCTCCTGTGAGATTTTAATTCTTTTTTTATACGGCGGCCAACGCGTAAATCATCGCCGCTCCTCCCGCTCCCGCTCCTCCCTCCCTCCCTCCGCGTCGTGTCGAGTCTCGACACCACCACCTCGGTCCCCGGCATGGCGAAGGTACGGAGTGTTGCGGCGGCGATGAGGACCGGACCGGACGGTGTGCTTGAGGCTTGGCTCAGCCTTCTCCGTGGTGTCCTGTGTGAAATGCCCCATCGTTGCTGACATGCTGACTGCTCCATCAATCCTTTGGAGCCTTGGACCTTGGTTCTGCTGTCGTGCTCGGGCATGGGGGGCCATCCGTTCGGTCCCGATTTCCAGGTGCCGCATCTGTCCTGACCCCATCCAACCCGTTTTCCCGTTTTCCTTGGGCGATGGTCGCAGACAGTGCGAACGAATGAGGGTCGACGGAAAGTCCCTGGCCATCGCCGCAAGCAGTGGTCGTTTTAAAGTTCCGTCTGCTCGGGGTTGTCAGGGTTTTCTGTGAGACAGGTCCAGCCTGTGTCTTTTTATAGCCCACGAGCACCGTGTGACTTGTGCAGCCCAGACTGGCCACTCCCCTCCTCCGTCCTGCTCAACCCTTGGTTTTGGTGCATTGCCATGCCCGTTTGCAGCCGCATAGGCAGGAAGGCACCAAACAAGGGCAGCAGCACTTTTCCCCTCACCTCACTGGCAGCATTCTTTGTGTCGCCGCCGCCGTCACCGTCCAGGCTGGTCCGAGTCGGCTGCCCCTCGCCGCTACCCCTCCATTGTTCACCGGGCTTGCTGCTGCCCGCTGCTGCACCCACCGCCCACCGCCTGCACCACCTCCTCCCCCGCTGCCCGCTCCCCCACTGCAACGCTCCATGTCTCGTCGAACCAGTGGACCGTCGACCACCACACATCTCGGCATCGGCCAACAAGAATTCAATCCCAGTCCAGCATCAACACGCCCACATCATTACCCACTGCTCCGGCATGCCGGCACCGACGAACAAGAGCATCGAGTCTGTTTGTCTGTCCCCTCCCTCCCCTCGCTGACGCCACTCCGTCGTGGTGGCAGCTATCACAAGGCCGCCTTCGGTTCTGGCGCCATCGCCGCTCTCGTGCGTGGAACCGGACCGGCGCCCTGCCTGCGTCTGCTCGCCGACAGGTGCATCGCAGCTTTCCTGCACCTCGCGCTGCGCGTGTGCGCTGGCTTGCCCACTCAGTCCTGTCTGGCCTGTCTTGTCCCCCCCTTCTCGCGGCCACGCCCCGGCTTGGCTCCCTGTTGCCCTTCGCTGTTCTCGATTCTCGATAACCGACGCCCAGATCGACGCCGAGGATTGACACCGTCTCCCACACATACGTCTGCCACCACTATCTTAGACTGGCCGGTTGCGGCTCTGCCCTGCCTCTTCTCGCTTGGTCCCTTGGCTAGGTCGGCTTGAGCCTTGTCCCCACGAACGAGAGCGCCACCCCCCTGGTTCCCCGGCGTTGCGTCGTGTTCCGCCCCTGCTCCGGCCCTGTCCGTCTCGTGGCTTTCCTCATTCGGGTTTTCGGGTCCGAGGCGTGTCCCTGGCATCCGGTCCGGGCAGCGTACCTCCCGCCCAGCACGGAGCCCTTCCGGTACCGTTCCGCCCACCATGGCTTCCGTGCCCTTACCAGGGCAACAATTCCTCCCGCCGGGCATGAACCCAGAGCCGCCTCGGTACCCTCCCGGTCCGGATTATCCGTACAACAAGCTTACCCGTGGTCACTCGTGTGTCCTTTGCCAACAGCGCAAAGTTCGCTGCGACAAACAGAAACCATGTGCCAACTGTGTCAAGGCCGGGGTCGAATGCCGCGTCGTCCCTCCTCAACCTCCGCGCCGGCGAAAGAAGAATAAACCCCAGGAACGCGACCTCATCGACCGCCTTCGTAAATACGAAAGCCTTCTTTCGCAGCATGGCGTCGACTTTGACCCTATTGCTGCTGCCGATCTCAAGGCACACTCGACGGACCACGGCGACGATGTGGCTGATCTCGAGAATGATATGAGCGGTCTCCGGACGAGTCCCTCTTCCACCGCCGATCACGGGTCTCCAGAACACGGTCATGAAAAGTCAGCCCTCACCCCTCCTTGCCATGGTTGCTTGCTTGGAACTAACTCTTTCGGACAGGCAAAAGTGGTTTCCATTCTCCAAAGAAGTGAGTTTCTATGCCTGCCTCAGGGGTGTCTTGATCCCCGCGCCCTCATCCTGGCCATCTCTCTATATTTTGGCCGTGTCTGTCTTGGTGTCTGTCTTGGTGTCGGTCTCAGAGTATCTGACAGCCGCTTCTAGTACCGGGCCACGGATGACGTGATGCAGGACTCTTCAGACGAAGAGTTTGAAGGGCCAACCCTCCACCATGCTTTTGACGCCATGTTCGAGAATAACGACGGCTTTCCCTTTGTCGTGGGTGGAACCATGGCGAGCGTGACCAGTGCCCACCCTCCGGCCGTCCAAATTCTGCAGCTGTGGCAGTTCTATATCAGCAACATCAACCCCTTGCTGAAGATCAGCCACGTCTTGACTCTCCAGCCCCAGATCGTCTCGGCCATGGCAAATACCTCCCGGATCTCAAGACCCCTGGAAGCCCTCATGTTCTCCATCTATTTTGCTGCCGCCACGTCCTTGACAGACGACGAGGTCCAAAACACGTTTGGTGAGGACAGGTCCGTTCTCCTGGGCAGGTTCCATAACGCCACCCGCCAGGCGCTTGTCAATGCCGGTTTCATGCGTTCGACAGAACTATCAGTCTTGCAGGCCCTTTTGCTGTATCTGGTATGACTCCCTCTAGTTTGGTTGCGGGATCCCACTGACGTGTTTTCAGCTCTGCATCCGCCCCTATGTCGACCCGCGAAATCTGTTTTGTCTGATCGGAATCGCAGTGAGGATTGCTACCCGGCTCGGAATCCATCGGGATAGTGCGCACCACGGGGGCGTCACGCCCTTTGAAGCCGAGATGCGGAGGCGGCTGTGGTGGCAGATTGTCATTTTCGACAAGCGCGTGGCCGAGATTATCGGCTCCAGGGAAACAGCCCTGTCAACTTGCGGAGGCGATTGCAAGATGCCTCTCAACATCAACGACACGGACCTCAACATACACGCCAAGGACCCCCCGGGTCCTTACAAGGGAACCACCGAGATGCTGTTCTGTCTGACGAGGATAGAGCTCATCGTTGCCGCCGTGCCGAGCGTCATCCCCCGGCAGACCGCAGCCACCACCCCGGGAAATGGCAACACGGGTGGTTCGAACAAGCCACGGGTTCAATATAGTCCCTCGCCCTCGTCGCCAGACGTTGTCACCCACATGGCCAACCAGGGCCTCCCCAACGACCTCGAGGCATTTTGCCAGCGCATCGAGGGCCAATATCTGCAGCATTGCGATTCCAAGATTCCTTTGCACTTCTTCACCCTCATGATGACTCGGCAAGCCATCTGCAAGCTACGCGTCATCGACTTCCTCTCCAAAGGCGTCCCCAGCGAGTCCATCGACCGAGTCGAACGGGACTCGCTCTTCATAACGGCCATCGAAATGGTCGAGTACGACAACGTCATACAGACGACCCCCGGCATCTCGTGTTTCCGCTGGTACACCTATCAGCATTTTCCCTTCCCGGCCTACATCCTCTTGGTGTCGGAGCTTCGCCACCGCACAACCGGCGAGCTATGCGAGCGGGCTTGGTCGGCCATGATTGAGAACCACGAGCGCCGCGGCCTGACACGCAACCTGCGCTCGCCCATGCACATCGCCTTTGGCCACTTCTTCATCAAGGCCTGGGACGCCCGTGAGGCCGCCGAGGCGCTAATTGGCCGAGGGCTACAGGCGCCTAGGATCGTCACGCTGCTGCGCAATACTATGTCACGGTGGAAGCGGCCCAACCATCCACACGAGGGTTCCAGCGTCGGCTCACAGCCGGGATCTATGCCCGGGCCCACGGGCCATGCGGGCGTCGGCAGCGGGACTTCGGTGCGGGGGTCCAGCTCGGCTGCTACGCCCGGTATGTACTCGGCCAAGTCGCCGGGCGTGGGCGACGTCTCGCCACAGATGAGCCACGCGGGAGGGCCCATGCCCATGGACGACTCGCTGATGTACGGGTCGTTTGACGGAATCACGCCCGTGTTTGGGCAGACGCTGCAGGACGCCGACTTCAACCAACTTAACTGGAGTTACCTGATGCAGTACGGCTCGTTCAGCGACTTCAATCCCAGCCAGATGTACATGCAGCCGGGGCCGGGTGGCGGGGCAGGGCCGCAGTAGCAGCACGGCTCGTCCAGCAATTTGGCTTCCAGCGATATGAATATGCAGCACCCGGGCTCCATCGATCCCCGCGCTCGTGGTACCAGTTCGATGCAAAAGGAGACACAGAGTGCGCCGGCATTGCAGTTGCAACACGACTCGCTCAGCAGCTTTTTTGGTAACATGGCACAGACGTTACCGCAGCCCGAAACTCAATACAGTTCTTCTTACGTCGCTGGTCCCAGCCATGGGAAAGGGAAGCAGCCGGACAACAGCCCGTCCAATGCCGATGGTCCAGGGCTGGAACATACGAGGTCTGGCGACGGTGGGGGGAATGGGGAAATCAACTAGTGGGATTGGCAACTGTGATGGGGGCCCAAGATTATCCAGAGAGCCTCGTCGGTCGTCAAAGAGAGAGAGGGGAGAAGAAAGAAGCCTGTCCGATTATTGATACGGGTATATGTCCCCAGCGGCCTTCAGGGGGGTTGGGCGGTGAGAGGTATGATACAGAACAGCAATTTTGGATATGGCGTTTGCGGTGGTGTATTATTCTCGGGGGCATTGTGTGATGATGGATCAACAGACATGATGGGTAGGGAGTGTCTGGTAGACGGAGGGTTATCACAACCTTTTATTCTCTCGTCCATGGCTGGCTTATGCCTTCCGATTGTGTATATCCCCCCTCTCTTTTCTGCTCTTCTTTCCAGAGACGAATCCAGGTTAGGGGTGGAATTTGCCTGTTTGACGAGAGCAGGTGCTTCTTCCTTGTATTACTCGTTCCTCGTTTCTGTTTCTGGGTAGGGGGTGAGCGAACCCAGTCTACCAGATTGTACTATAGGTGGCAAGCTAGAGCAGTCGGCCGAGACAGAGAGGATGGAATAGAATGTCACTTTGCTATCTAAGTCGGAGGCGGCAAGGAAGAAACACTGATCCAGACGAGATGGCCGTCGGTTCCGACAAGGTCGGCGAACGACGGTTCGGGGATAGGTATCAACTGACAGCCATGGTGGTGTGTACAGTATGGCGAGCAGCAGGCCGTCAAGACAAGCTTTTCGCTGGTGCTGTACTGTCCCTACCTATCCAACATGGATTTGGAATCAAAGCAGGGCCAAGTAGGCATGCATCCCCTCTCCTTCGTCGGTCTCGAAAGTCGATGCCCCCTAAGCTGCGGACACTACTGGTAGGCAGCCGGGTGAGACTTTGGTGGGTTTGGAATATTTCTCTGTGGGATGCAATAATATCTCCCCTACGGCAGGTACAGATGTTGTTGGTGTGGAAGGTGAGATGGCGGTGCTGTTGTCAAGAGTGTGATGTGGAATCCGGAGTTCGGGCGGGGAAAGGGGCTTGATGACGGGAGAATGGCAAGCTCCAGATGGACGTGTAGGGTCCATGATGACACCGGGAAAGGGGTACGGTTACTTAACTAGTATATTTGGAGGGAAGGTAGGTACATATTTGGGGGAGCCCGTCCGAGATAGGTTGCGATGGTTGATATGTCGTTGCTCCTGCGGTGCCACGCCCCAGGCCGCGCCCCTGACAGTCGATTCATTTCCCATCGAAAAACGGAATCAAAGTTCGGGTCATGGACGAGTTCCGTCATTGCATCCCAGACAGACATACAGGACGCCGACAACTACCGAGGAGAAGGGAGGTGGGGCTAGTTTAACCGGGAGCCTGTGTCTGTCAAATCCACTCGGAACCGGGAGGAGGCGATCACCGTCGTTAATGCTTGGTCTCTTCGCCATACCGCTCAAGAATCCACATCTTGCCTTTCCGTTTCACGGGCGAGCGAAACCCGCTCGCTGCTCGCTTTCTGTCAGCTGTCAATCCAACATTGTCCGATCCACGGATATGAGGACATGTACGATGAGCTGTCAAGTGCAGTTGCCGGGTTCGCCTCTCACTGGGGGGCAGGGCATGGATTAAAAATCCATCAGGGATGGATCTAGGCTCCAAGCAGGCCGTCCGGAGCCATGGTCCCGGCGAGTGAGAAAGAAACCGATGACAAAACCCGAGGGGGCGAAAATATCCTCTCAAAGGCACCTTTTCTCCCCTCGCTGCGGCGATTTATCTTTCCCCTCCCATCCTTTCCAGCGCACCAAACCGCCACATTGGACGGCCCTTCCCGGAGACAAGCGTCACACAAACCAAGCCCCCTTTCCCCGTCAACCCGGCCAAAACCCAACCTACCCAACCCGACCAGAGGACCTAAACAATGGGTTTCCTCATACCCATTGTCTCATGATCCATGATCACGTTCTATACTTTCATCTAAACCTTTTCTTCGTCACCCCTTCCCGCCTCCGAGCCCCTTCCCATCTCTGAATCCCACCCCGCCAACCCCATCAGGCAACACACTCCTCCTCCTCCCCTCATCATGATCAAGTGGCTACCTACCTACTCCTACCGCGGACCGAGAGAAAGCTCACCAACAAGCAAGCATCGTTGCCTAATCCAAGATCTTGTTGACCCCCTCGTTCCCCCTTACCAAAGTCTATTTGCTAAGCACCGCGAAAGGCTATTCCTTCCTCACGGACCCTTCCCGGCAGTCTCGTTATCAACCACCATCAACCGCTGTATCCATCTTGTTCCTCGCCTCCCTTTCCTTGTCAACATACCCCCTCCCCACCGAAACATGGCACTTCAAGTGATCAAAGCTAGGTAGCATCGACATTTACATCTCTGGACCCAAAGAGCATATATATTCTCATCTCTTCAGACAGCAAATACCGGTTCATCCCCCGCCACAGGGTATCTCATCCTCTCGATAGAAAAATCGGATCATCATGAAAATGGCTTCATACACACGCACACACAACAACACAAGGCTGCTCGCTCGCTCGTCCAACAGGAGGCGTCGCTGCCGCCGCCGCAATGGCCATATTCAGAACCCGGGCACAAACAGTCGTTTCTCTCTCTCTCGAGAATCCCACATTTTCTTTCGTCCTCGGCTTAAGAAATAAAAAAGGTAGCATCCCTTGCCCCCTTCCCCCGCTCCCATCATCATTCCCCGGCCGACAACCATCCGGCGGCGCCCCGCTTCGGTGTAAAGCCCCATCCCTTGGTTATCCCCATTTGCCCCAAACGCCTCCATTAAAAAAATAACCAGCCACCCTGTTTTGGCCCCCAGCGTCCTGCTTGACAAGATATACGCCGATCACAAAAAAAGAGAAAGGAAAAAAGGTGGCCGTCGTGCCAAAACACCAACGCCAGGCTCGCAAGTCCAAATTCCGAGACCGTGAATGATGGGGCGACGCGGCGGCGCGTGTGGTGAGGCCGCGGGGAGCAGGCGCCAGCGACAACCAAGCACTTTGGAGGTCGCCCGTCGCCAGAGACTCCTCCTCCCGCCACTTTCCAAGATTAAAAACGTCATACAAGGGAAAGACACTTGCGTCTATATATTTTACACAACGTCGTTCGCCGCCGTCGCCGTGGCAGACGTGGCTGTCGAGTTTGTGGTTTCGTTGATCTTCTCGACCGTCGGCGAGTCCAGTTCGACACTCGTGGCCGACTTGGGATCCTCGGAGTTGGATATCGGCTTGAGGCTCGTCGTGCCGACCGAAGGCCGGCCAGCAGCGCCCTTGTTCATCCGGCTCTTGGTGTAGTCGCTCAGGCTCAACTTCTTCTTCACCGGACTGGGATTCACGGCAACCCCATTGAGCACCGACCCGCCGAATGGACTGGCTGTAGTGGCCGAGTAGGGGGACTGCACCAATGAGGAGACCCCGGCGGAATGCGGGGTGGTGGCCGATAGCACGGATGGACTTGGAGTCCCAAAGGCCGGCACCGGAGGCATCAGCACTCGGAGATCTGGCGATTTGATCTTGAGTGCGTTCGCCAGGAGAGGGGCTGTCCCGTTGAGCTTTGGTTCAGCATCCGGGGCGTCAGGCATCGGTGTGTCGTCGGAATCAGCAGGCGGGGCGGCGTCTGGCAAGATCGGCTTTTCGAAAACCTTGGCTTGAGTCGGTGACAGGGACGGCGTCATTGTCTCAACAGGGCTGTCAACATCCATGGCGACGGGGGGTGTCTCGTTTTCGACGGATTGCCGCTTGCGGTATTCGGCGTCAGCAAGCAACGACGCACGTCTGTGGCTAATGAGCCGATGCGCCAATGAGGCCACACGGCGCCTTGGAGTTTCAACAGGGACGGATCCCCCGGGCGAAGCAGCCGCGACCGGCTCGACGTCGGTCTGAACTGAGGCATCACGATAGTCGGGCTGGGGACGGATCGAGACACGGCGAGCGGACACCGAAATGGTATCGATGCCGAGCCCGATAGCCCGAGATGCACCGTCGTGCGGCGAGCCGGCACTTGTTGGAGAGCCGGATTTGCTTCTCGAGGTCCCAGCATCGACGTAATGACGACTGGGGAATTCGCCGCTGGGTAGCGTCGGAGTCTGGGCTGCCGAGTTGGACTTGGTTGACTTCGCTTTGGACGTGGTGGTTCCGTCAGACACGCGCTTCCTCTTGCGAGGCGGATGGCTCTTCTGCTCCTGCTGCTGCTCCATGCGGCGGAACGAGTCCTCAACCATGGCGACTTTCCGCTTGTCCCTATCAGTTGGTTCGGTCAAGATGCCGAGTTGGTCAAAGGAGCCCTGACGAGCGGCCGGTGTCATGTCGCGGCTCTCTGGTTTGCCGCGGGAGGAATCAGAGACAGACCTCCTGTCGTGGTCGGGAGCGTCGTCGAGGTGGCCTTCGCTGGGAGCGCGGCTGTTGGTCGCGTGCCCGGTGCTTGTGGGCGAGATGGTGTTGATGGCTTTTGATTTGCGCTTCTTGCTCTTGGGAGCGCTCGCCCGGACATGCGCCTTTGCGTGGTAGTTTCTGTGAAACCTAGCAAACGCGCAATCTGCCTTCAGGTTGCAGGCACAGCCACCGTATTCCGAGAGAACCAAATGAACCCAGGTGGCGATCGATTGGTACTCAGCTTCGTCTACGCTGAGCTCCGGCTGAGAGCTCGCGTCTTCGTCGCCGAGTCCCAATATTCTAAGAATGCGTGCATCCTTGGGGAGACGGAAATCCCAGGGTATCGTGATTTGTTCCTTGGCCGCAATCTGGCGGTCGCTCACCAGCCAGAAGTGATACTGGGTGTCCGACAGATACGTTTCGAGGACGGTGTTTGGCTTGCAACTTCGTCGGACGAATCGGGCATCCGAGCCTTCCCTTCTCGTGTCGATGTAGATCGGAAGAAAGGGGTGGAAGAGAACCATGGGAAGGGGCGACGTGAATTCGTCCCACCGATTTCGAGAATCATGGCAATAAGCGGACTGGAATCCGATGTGACCGTTGAGTTCCATCAGCGGCACGTCTTTACCAATTGGCGACGGCGCTCTCAGGCACTGCCACTGAACAGTGTGCTCCGGGGACAGTAACCTCTTGGTGCGCTCGACTTCTGGGGCGATTTTGATCGAGTCGATGTCGGGCGGGAGTGACTGAAAGATGTCGTCAAAAGTGTGCCCCGTCTCGGTTTTCAGCTTGTCAGGGTCATGCAACCAATCCGACATGGTGTTGGAGACACTGAGACTAGCAAAGCTATTGACGTCCACTTTTTGGAAAGGCTTGCCACTGTGGACCGAGAAGAAGGCCGACGAATAGTTGTGCATTTCAAAGTCGTCCGGGAGGTCCGGTGGTGTTGTGGCTGGACTCGGTGGATGACCGTGATTGCCTTTTGGGTTCCCGTGCGAAGGGCTGCGCTTCGGCGCTTGTGAGCTTATTGACTGTGTAGGCTTGTGCGAGTTCTTGGGTTTCTTGGGTGGGAGGGTATTGGGTTCGTGGGGAGGAGCATGTTTCGCGTGGTCGGTGGGATGGGCGTTGCCGTTGAGCTGCAAGTCGGTCGGTTTCGGCTTCTTCTTGTGACTCTTGGGCGGTGGCCTTTTCGGTTTCCTGTCTGTCGCTTCGGCCTCGGCGACGGGCAGAGCCGTGGTGCGTGCTTTTTGTCGCTGGATGGCCTGCTGGACCGCCAGCGCTCGGGGTTGGCACTCGACGCAGGAGTGCGCGAAGTCGTCGCGGACAGCATCGTCGACCTGATTCGGGTAGTAGCACTCGATGTGCTGCCACGTGTCGCACTTCTCGCAGTAGATCGTGTATCCATCATCGTCAGCAAAGCCACAGATACACTTGATCGTGTACGGCTCCTCCTCTACCTCCTGCTTGCGGACAGCATATTGGGGAGCGGCCGCGATCGGGAGGGTGAAGGAGGGCTGACTAGGAAGCACGATCGGCGTCGAGAGCGGCGGCAACTTGTCTTCTGTCATAATCTAAGTAAGGCCTCGCGATGGGGATGTCGATGAGGGGGATTCGGCAAGTTGTTTATCTCCCTGTTGTGAAGGGCATGCTGGCGCGCTGCCGCACGCGTTCGACGGTGGGAAGATGGGTGGAGAGAACGGCGACGCCCTGGAGAGCCTCATCCGCCAGACCCGTCGGGGCGCGCGATGCTGTCAGCGGAGCAGTCCAGAAGGATGAATCGAGTCGGTGGCCGGAGGGTTGATGTAATGCGGGAGGGCGAGCGACGCAGCAAGGGCAAGAATGTGTGCGGCGCTGCAAGCTGGTCGGTCAGTCGCGGTCGGCGAGGTCTCCGAGGCAGAGTCGGTCGACGTCGTGGTCGTGGTGGTCGCTCGTCGAGCGAGTAGAGAGGTGGTATGCAGCGCGAGTGCAAATGGAATGGCCGCGCTCGAGGACGTGGGAGGGCGTGGTGATCCGTCACAGCAGATGGCTCGAGACTGGACACAATGGCCAGGGACGGACGAGGGTGCGAGAGGAAATGCGCCTCGAGAACAAAGATGCCGCAGAATTGGTCGGGCGGGATGTCGAGGGCAAGGGCGACGAGGATGGCGAGGGCGACAGGTGTTTCGGTGGATGCAGGGCGGGCAGAGGAATGGGTGACGCGAAAAGGAGGGTCGAGGACGGGGAGGAGGAAGAGTTTGAAGGAGAGGAGTGGGAGGAAGGGAAGAACAGAGAGGGGGCCCACCCGAAAGAGACGAGAGAGTGCAGTGGTGCTGCCGGTGCTGGGTGCTGCTGCTGGTGCTGCGCTCTGGGTCTGGCACACTGGCACTGGCTGCCTGTCCTTTCTGGCTCTCTGCTGCCTCTGCACCCGGCCGGGCACTGGCCACTGGACCAGCCAGAGCCAAAAGGACGGGTCCCGGCGCACGGGCCAATCAGCGACGCCGCCCCCCTTGCCTCCCAAGCCAGGCAAGAGCTGGAGGATGAGGATGGCGACCTGAGGGGTGAGAGGGTGAATGACCGGCGGGGGACGGGAGAGGGAGGCGGCCGATGTTTTTTTTTCAATCGCCATTGCACTCACTCGAACCCAACCTGGCCTCGCCGGCCTTTCTGTGACGACGAGCCATGGTTCGGACGGTGTCGCCTGCTTGCCCTGTCGATAGATCGATAGAAGGCATTTCTTGGGCCCGAAGTTGATGAGGTCTGCTGGTCACTGGACGGCCGTCCACCGTCATAGGAGGGGGGCATGGCCAAAAACCTAGAGTGAGATAGTGGTCGAAACTGCACGCTGCCGCTGTGGTCACTCAGATTTTTCTCCATCCGAGATTGGGAACCTGAGGTCCTGAGGTGCAACTTGATTTCTCCGCCCCTTCATGCGTTGAGGCCTCAGGCAGCCAGCGACAAAGACGGGCGCGCGACGCTGGAAGTCGAGGATCCGCGAGAACGAGGGAGGCGTGGAAGGAGTCGGGAAAAGAACCGACGAGCCAAGCATCGAGGCACGGGTGCTGCTGAGTGGTCACACGCTATGATTGGCCGGCTGGATATGGACCCGGCGGGCTGCAACGCGCCCGCCGCTCGCTGCTCAACATGACCGAGAGAGGCTGGCCCGTGCAGCACAAGCACGGGGCAGTTCCTGGCTGCTGCTCAGCGTCTCCACTCCCCCCCGCTGCCTTGGGGCGTGTGCCTTGCCCCATGACGCATTGCAGGTCGTTGGAGCCGGAAGATGGAGGCCAACCAGTGATGATCCTCGCAGCGACGAGGCCCAGCCGCCTCGCTTGTTGTCTCAACCGTTGGGGTACTTCAATCGCCATCATCATCGTCGACTCCTCCGCCAAACACCGCCTTCGTTCAGCATCGTCGCCACCATCGACGGATCTCCCACACGCGCTCTTCTCAACAAAGAAGGTTACCACTCGTGGTCCTCCCCCATCCCTCTCCGCGCCTCCCATCCACCGAAACCCAACCCCCCTCGTCGCCGCGATGAGGTTCTCCGCCTCCGCTATCGCACTCCTCGTTGCTGGAGCCAGCGCCCTCAGCGTCCGCAGCGATGGCCAGTCGCTCGCAAGACGGGATGAATTCGATGTCCCCGGCCAATCGCCCCTCAAGTTTTGCGAGGCCGATCGGGCAAACGACATCATCACAATCGACGAGGTCGTCCTGTCTCCCAACCCCCCACAGGCGTAGGTGTCACCTCGGGACTATGCGGGGCTGCCCAGGCTAACCTCTAGATAAGCGGCGCGAACTTGACCATCGAAGCTACCGGAACAGTCAAGGAGACAATTACGGAGGGCTCTTACGTAAAGCTGGTGGTCAAATACGGCTTTATCAAGCTCATCGACCAGACGCTCGACCTCTGCGAGCAGATCAAGAATGTCAATCTCGAGTGCCCTGTTGAGAAGGGAAAGCTTTCCATCATCAAGGAGGTCGAACTGCCCAAGGAGATCCCTCCGGTACGGATACATTGCATCCTCGATGCTGGCCCGACGTTGCTGACTCCGTGCGCAGGGAAAATACGTTGTGACCGCCGATGTGTACAAGAACGACGACGAGCATATTACCTGCCTGACCGCCACCGTCATGTTTGGAAGGAAACTTTTCTCTGACCTTTAATTACCTGTTTGCGGGCATCATTCATACGGGAAATTGGATGGGAGTAGGTTCAGAGTTTGATCCGCCACAGGAGGCCAGTGAGGGATGAGATTGTATGAGGAGTTTGAGCGTTCTAGTCCTGGAGGTTGTCGGTTCCCATCATGTACTTGTCCTTGCATCTGTTCCCAGCATACGAAGGCGTATTCTGCCTCTTAAGACATACCGCAGCATGAAATGCACTAATCGTTGCTTTCCCCATGCCTGCCAACCAACTCCAAACTCCGTGAGGGCCGGTGCCCAAGACAGGCTAACAGCACATCGCTTTCCGAGACCAGTTTACTCGCCAAACAGACGACGGACTCTCCGCAGCACACTGTCCTTCTCCGGGTCGTAGGGGTGGTCTTTGCTCGGAATCTCAAGGAGCGCTGGGAATGCGGCAGTGTAGGTATCAACTCGGTGTCGTATCCGGTCGGCAATCTATCCGGGCCATGTCAGCTGTTGGACCTAAAGGAATCCTCGAAACCTGACAACTAACATGTTGGTTGATCAGCACAATGCCAATGTCTTTCCTCTCGGTCGTGAATCGCTGAAATGCCTCCTCGATGGTCGCGGTATCCGTCTTGGAGTCGACGACGAGGAAGTTCTTTTGCGAGTCTGGAGGGGCCGTGACATGCTACCGAGTGGTATTAGCCATGACCGGGCACGGCGAAGCTTCGAAACTTACGCCTATTCCTGCCAGAAGCAGGCCCGTCACTGAGTCCTGTTGTCGTTGCGGTCAGCGTGGCACTTGATGCCGGGAATGGCATCCCGACGGACCTCATCTCCAATGACGGCGAGGAACTGCCGGTCTTTGTTGTCGGCGTGCGAACTCATGATCGCGGTCTTTTCGGAAAACAGCCGCAAGGTCAAGGAGAGGATGTAGGGATGGATGGGCGAGGCTGAAGAATGTCGTCGAGGGTTGGGTCCCACGCCTGTTGTCGGCGCGGTCGTCGTCACTGGCTGTCGTGCTTCGCAGAGCGGAAGAGTGGGAAGCTGGCAGGGGGGCTTGGGCCAACGGGGAGTTGTGATCCCCCCACCAAGTCCAATCGGCAGGCGGATGGGCCCCCCTGCAAATGCGCGAGGGCACGCTAAAGTGCAGTGGACCCTTCTTCTGCCAAGGCAGTTTGCTGGCGAAGTCTTTCCTTTCCCCATCCCCAAAGTAAACAAGTCGGCAGCAGTCTTTGCACCTCTCTTTGTCGACTGGAGAAAGGACCTGCGCCTGCAGCTTGCTCACCGCCTCGCCCAGCACCTCGTCGCCATCTTCAAAACCGGAGGGGGTTCTTCCTGCCCTTGTCATTTTCTTTTATGGAATGATTTGAGTATCGGCGACAACTCGAGTGTGTCGTCAGTCGTCAGTCGTCCTTCGTCATCCACCTCTTTCGATCTTCAAGATGCCTCCTCCTGCGCGACCGGCTCGGCTGGTGCGCCGTCGCCCGCTCGCGGACCGACTACAGGCGCTGCTCAACCCGATGGACTTTTACCTCTGGGTGTCCGAGGAGATTCAGACACTCGACTGGGATTCGACCGTCTTTGGGACGCGCTTTGGGCTCATCGCCAACTTTGTCTTTCTCCTCGCCAGGGCGAACTCCGGAGGCCGACAGGCTGCCGACGATGTGTTCAACGACGCCCCAACTAGCAGCTGGGTCACGGTCGTGGTGTGTCTCCAGCATGGTGCCCATTTACACTACCGTCGCTAACGTGCCTTTGCAGGTTAACTTCCTCGTCTGGACGCTGGCCCCCATCGCCTGCCTGAATGCTTTTTACACCATGACAAGAACGCGCCAGTACCGACTCTTCGAGGCTGATGTCGAGTCTAACGGACCCTCGACCCCTTCGGCACACCGTGTTCGAGTCGACTCCTCACCCGCTTCGTCGTCCCCGCTGCGCCTGCTGCAGAACCTGATATCATCCGAGTCGGCCGAGGCGAGAGCGCACCCGGACAAGACGCGGGACGTGTGGGAGATATCCGTGTGGGACCCCTATCCGGCCACATTGCGCATCTTTTGTCTCTTCAGCCCTGGTCACATTCTCATCCACCTCCTCTTCCTGCCGCTGGCACCTTTGGATCCCCGCCCTAGCGTCACCGTTTTCAAGTGCCTGGCCCTCCAGGTCATCCTCTCAGCGCAGCTGCTGCTGCTGAATGGCAGCTTCTCCCGGCAGGCCAAGGACACGGCCATCATTCAGAAGGAGGTGCTGCACGAGTACGATACCAAGTACGTCCACCCGCGCCTCCACCCTGTGGTCCGCGAGGTGGGCACTCAAGTCTCCATCAACGACATCGGCATCGATGAGGAATCCGTGGAGGTCGGCACCCCTTCGACGATTATCCGGCGAGGTTTCGAGACACACCCGAACCCCAACTACGCCAAATTTGTCAACCCCGACGGACTCCCAATGCAGTCACGATCCGTCAGCGCCATGTCTCCCGCTCCGACTCAGTTCACTCCTCTTTCCAAGCCCAGGGCTTCCGACAACTCGTTCGCGGCCCAACTCGCGCGCGCCTCCCGCCACAGCCTGCCCGCGCAGCCTACCCGTCCGCCTCCCCAGCAGGCCGCTTCTCCCATGGTAGCAGCAGCGACTCCCTCGGCCGAGCTGGCCGAGTACAAGCAAGCCGTTAGCCGCGGTCTCGGTGGGTGCTTGGGGGTCTACACAAGCGCAAACTCGCCGCTGAAGAAGGCGACCAGTATGAATGATATGGGCACTTCGTACGCGTCACCGCGGAACAACCGCGAGATGGCGGCGCAGGAGCAGAGGGAGCAGGCCGAGCGGATGATACGGCAGAGTAGCCCGTTGAAGAGCAGTCCGGTCAAGGATAGGAGAGCGACGATGAATATCGACCCGAGCGCGTACCTCCACTCGCCAAACACGCTGGCGACGGCTAGGGCCAACCGCTGGAACCAGGAGAGGTTCCCCACGCGGCGTCTGTAGGAGGGGGTGGTTGTACAAGTGTGGAGCTTGCTGGGTTGGTTGGGATGGCGTTACGGAAGGGCCTCAAGACGTGGGGGGTCAGATTTAAAGCATCTCGGGGCGGAACAACATATTTTGCATGACATTGGCGTTGAGTGGTTTTCGATTTTGGGCGGGGAAGGCGAAGAAAAGCTTGGGATGCCTTGGGCATTCCCACACATCACTGATTCGCCGGGAAGGGCCCATCTACTACCGCTACTATTTTTTCTTGTTGCCAGCGAGTTTTTGGTTGTAGGCAGTGTTGTAATAATATATGTCTTGCAAGTCCTCGGCTGTAGTGATTGCCGTCTCTTTGTGTTTACATACCAACCCCCACATGTCAGGGGTAATCCATCAACCAAACCAGAAACTCACGCTAAAACTCACGCTCAACCCCCTCACATAATGCCACCACCCCTTGGGGATATACAGCGTATCCCCCGGCCCGAGTATGCAGTCAAAGTACTCTGCCTTTTTAAACTCCTCTTCCCCTTCCTCCTGCCCTGTCCCTCCCTCCTCGCCCTCCTCCTCGCCCTCTTCCCCAGGCGCATCCCACCCCTCCACCACCCCCACGTCCCAACAACTCGTATTCCCCATGTCCACCCCGTCCTCCCCCCTCCCCCGCGGCCGTATCACCCCCGCCGGCGTCCACGCCGGATACAACCTCACATACTTTCGCCCGACAACCTGCACAAGCAGATTCTCATGCGGATCCGTATGCAGCGGCGTGATCGTCCCAGCGGGACCGAACCACGCGTTGAGCTGCGGCTCGGCCTCGTCGTCCCCGGCGTAGCACAGGTCGGGGATGGACACGTCGCGGCGGAGGGAGGGGATGTGCGTCAGGAGGGGGTGTTGCGCTAGGTACCCTTTTTGCTCTGGGGTGGAAGAGGAGGGAGAGGTGATGTAGGTCTCGAGAAACTCGCGAAAGGGGAGGAGTTGCTGCGACCATGCGGCATCGACGTAGCTGCGACCGATCTCGACGGGGACGAGACGCCGCCCGGAGAGCGTGCGGGAGAGGAGGTAGGAGGGGGAGGACCAGGGGTTTGTTGTGAGGGCGGGCCAGTGGGAGACGAGATCGGGGAGGAGGAGGGGGAGGGGGCGGGGGGTGGAGAGGTGGGACGTGAAGGTGAGGATGTCGTGGTTTGGGGTGGGGTGGATGGGGCGGGTGACGGGGGGCGTGAAGGGTTCGGTGGTGGGGAAGAGAGGGAAAGGGGAGAGGGGTGGGGAGTCGATGGTGGATTCGAGGAGGTGGAGGGCCGAGTCGATCCAAAGGCGGCCGCGGAGGTGGCCGCCGGCGCCGGCGAGGATGAGGGCGAGGTCGAGGGTGCGGATGAGGGTGTCGAGGACGGTGGGGCTGCGCGGGGAGGGGGTGGCGTGCCAGGGGAGGTAGAGGGCGGCGAACTTGAGGATGGCGGCGTCGGTGTAGAGTTGCCGCCAGCAGAGGGGGAGGTCGCAGTAGAGGTAGGAGTAGAATCGGGTGTAGGAGATGGACTGGAGATCGTCGAGGCGTTTGAGGAGGAGGGCGTGTGACTTTTGGTCAGGTGAAGGGGTGGGGTTAGAGAAGAGGTGGAGGAATTGGTTCGTTTGGCGGGAGAGGAGGGTGATGAGGGCGGAACCGCAATCGGCCAGGTCAGTTGGGATGCCGAGGGAATTGGTGCCTTGTAGAATGGCGGAGCACTCGTCTTGGATCCCGTGGGCCGCGGACAGACAGGCAGCTTGGAGCTGAAGGTGTGCTTGCGCCGCCATAATCGGGGGGAGCGCCGGGGGGTTGAGCCTGGAGCTGAGGGGAGGCGGGAATGGTTATCTGCAGGTAATATGTTTTCAGTCGGCTGCCGGCATCTGGGGCGAAGGAAATACAACCTTCTCGAACAAAACGGTGACACGGAGAAGTTGATGACGAGACGGCAGTCGCGGCGCATGAAAACTGCCCGATGCCGTGCCAAGATGGAGCCGTCGTGCTTCCCCGCGGACCCACAGGTCCGATTCCCGGCATTGTGGGTCGTTTGTGTCCGGAATGAGATGGCTCGGTGGCCATCATGATGTATCGCTGGAGCTTGAATCGGCCGACAGGGGAATATAGAGGTATTTCTTTCTTATGCCAACTGCCTAGGGTTTACTAGCAGCTGTCTTTGTGTCAATCATCTTTCTCGCTCCCGCAGCTCGACAATCAACCATCTACAGTCAATGCCCAACCTATGTCCGGTACATATTCAGCCCTCGAGCCCGGGTAGTTATTCTACATGACAGCAACCCGTTTCTCAGCGGCCGCATCTATTCCGGGCTTCAACCCGTCCCAGGGCTCGCCCCTGAATACACCCCCGGCGCGAGCTCCCAAGCAGCGTGGCTCGGCCATAGTGCATCCAGTGCCGTTCTTGAGGAGCGCCGTTTCTGGCAACAGCCTTCCACGATGAAGACCATTCACTCAACCGGCTGATTCAATCCGTCCGGCGCCTCGTTCCCCGTCTCAAGTCGGAGGCTTCTGAGCCCACACAAAGTGCATCGGCACCCACGCGTGAATCGACCGATCACTCAGGGCCTGTCTGACGGCGTAGACCAGCTCGTCAATCTCGCTCTTCTCCATGCCATACTCTACCAGCGGGCGTGCGGCCACTGCAATGGTAAAGTTCATAAGCACCTCGCGGAGATAGCCTCCGATCGTCCGCTGGCGAGGATCCATGTGCCAGTCGCCAATGGGCATGTTCAACACCCTCCTCTCGACCTGGTGATAGCCGTGCCTCTGCAGTGCCTCTGGGAGGCGGCCGACATAGTCGGGCTCGAAGCCGTACACCGTCTTGAATACTTCGGCACAAAGCGTAAACAGCCTCTGCACGGCGTAACCCGGAGGCACGGAGCCGTCGTCGGACCCGATCTGGGGGTACCAGTCCTGGAACTCGACCCAGCCGCCTGGCTTGAGATTCCTACTAGCGATCCGTCAGCCACCCGCGTCCACCTCGGCAGCAGCAGCAAGCACGCTGCTGACTCACTGTAAAATTCTCTGCTGAAGGCGGCTGTTGTCCTTGATGCAAATGCCGACGAACCGGAGGTGGACGTAGTCAAAGTCATTGGCATAGACCCACTCGTCCTCGATGTCGTCGACGATGAATTCCACGTTTGGCGGGATCCACACGGGCTGGATCGGGGACAAGTCGACCCCTATGACGGTGGCACTGGGGAACTGCTCGCCGACTTCACCTCGCCCGTCAGCCAACCAGCCAGTACCAGGAGACAGAGAGCCGGAAGCACGTACTCTCGATGGCCCACTCGCCAAACCCAGTCCCCAGATCGATAATCTTCTGGGGGCTGCCCCCTATCGGCGCCAAAAACAACTTGCCCCCGAGCAGCTCCTTGAACATGAGATGCCGGAGCGTCTCCCGGTTGAACTCTTCGTCGTCGTTGGGCATCGGATACCGTCCATACTTGTACATGTGATAGCGTCTGTGTGAGGTGTCAGCCGCGAGGTCCCATGGTACGACGACCGAGCTGTGCCACCGACCTGCCAAACTCCCAGACGTGGTCCTGGACACTGGATGTGACGGAGCCGAAAATAGAGCCCCCATCCACGCTGGGCTCATAGTCGGATGTGACCTCCCGCCCGCGCATGTTGGGGGAGTCTGCCATCTTGTCCTATGATCGGATGTTGCTCCTCTATATCGAGGAATCTCAGGGATAGTTGTGTATTCACCGCCGAGAGCGAGGATGTGGGGTCTGGGCAACTGTCCAGGGCATCTTTGGGGTGGTGGAGGTGCGTTGGCGTGAAGATTGTCTGTGGCCTTGGTTTAAGATGCCGGATGGTTTTCGATGACGGCTGTGGTAATGTTTGAGAGCAGACTTGAGATGTAGATATAGGAAAAGAGTTCCAGCCCTGAGAAACCAGCCAAGCCTTCTTCCGTTGATCAAGACTTGGGTCGGTAAAAGTCAAGATCGAGAACGCAAGATATCAGTTATATACGTTCCACACAAAACTGCAGAAGCAGGCAGAGCTCTTGGCCATGTGCACCCTGCATCCGCAAGGCAAACAACACCCCGTACGATCTGACAGGGGCCGGGGGGCAGGAGAGAGGCGTACGCCAGAAAAGGCGGACAGACGACAGCAAAACAGCTCACCGAGCTCGTCGAGAGGGGTTCCCGGGATGACGACGGCGGGGGACGACGAAGGGGGCGACTGTCAACCCAGTGGATGCGATGAGGAATGAAGGGGGGGGGGCAGCAGCTAAATATGTACCCGCACCCAGATGTCTTCCCTCATGGACGTATCCAGACCGTAGCCCAGATCTCGACGAGTGGGGGATGGGGGGTGGAGCTCGTGTATAGAGAGGTGGGCAGGAGGCCAATCAAGGGTCGACACCCTCAGTCGACCATGGTGTCGTGCATGCGCAAAACGCCATGGCTGCATCTCGGCCCTCTGCTGGGGCCTTGACGGCACGGCACAAACCCGAGTGATCCAGCTCTGCGGTCCGCAACCACGCCCCGAGTTGGTCCCGAGAGGCTCTCTGCCGCTCCATGTGTGTCTTGGCAGATACCGTGAGCTGTCGACAGACCGCTTCGTGCGGAGGTGCACCGTCGTGTCGGGAGAGGGGCGCAGAGGAGGGGGGATTCCGTGTGGTTGGGCAGACAGCCATGCCGCGCACACACGCCACCAGAGCACCTCTCTCCCTTCCGGGCGTGCTGCTTCGCTCCCCTAAGTATTCGGCGGCCGACAAAGGCATGCAGCAAGCCAGTTGAAGAAATCCGAGGAGTTGGATCGTGGCGGGGAAGCCGGGCCGGCCCTGACAGCCTCCCGATTTCCTGGGTGCGTTGGCTGGGCTGAGTGGTCACTGGTGAAGGGAGAGCCCAAGGCCGATCTCAAGCTGCCGAGAAGAGGACCTTTGGGTTCATGGATGCGAACCGGAGCGTCGTCTCTGCAACCCACTGGCAGGCTGGGTTGCTGGACTTGCCCAGCAGATGCATTGAGCACTTTCGTGATGCAACACCCCGCCTCCGAGTCAGACTGGCGGTGTTGACCACCTAGGTAGGCGAGCTAGGAATCTCGGTTCTTGAAGAAAGAGGTAGAAAGTGTTGCAGAGGTAGGCAGGCCTTGTGACTTGAAGAACAACTCCGAAATGCAGGATACGAAAACCAAGCATTCAAGGTCTTGGGAAGAAGAAGGTGAATGAGCGTGAATGCAGTGGTGCGCTGGCCGACATGGCAGGGTGAAAACATTTCCATCCCCACACGCTGTTGCACCTGCCGTAAGCGACTCTGGCGGATGCCGCAGACCAGAAGTCCCATTCCCATTCACCGCATGTGCCATTTATCGAGTCACTACCTATGTGTCTAGACAGGTTCACCTTCAGTCTCTCCGAGAAACCCTTGAAAGATTGTCCGGCATTTTGGTCTTGTTCATGGCCTGCAAGCAACCCTAACCCCAGGTCATGTTGAGTCGACAAGCAGCTGAGCGCCAGATGGCAGGCTTGCCACACAGCTGGCAATCAAAAACGCCAGCATTGACCACCCCACCTCGAGCCCACTAACACCAAGTCGCGTCTCGGTTGGGTTGCGGACCGCGTCGAGCCTGCTCGCTTGTTGCAGCACATTTCAGGGTCGGGCCCGTCCGTAAACACGACCTGGACCACTCCCCGACAACACTAACCCAACCTTTTTGTTCACCTCGCCTTTCCGCCGTGGTTCCAGCGTCCTGATTCACCCTCAACTCCATTCCTGGCGCCAATTCCTACATAATTCCTCTCTTGGGTCCATCACAACTGCGATTTCTCTCTCGGCAGGGCCCCACATTATCTCGCGAGACCGAAGCGCTCACCGCGCCGCCAGACGGCCACGCCGCCATGTATCTGCCGCGCAGTCTTATATCGAAGCTCTACCAACATCTCCAGACCTCCCGCCACCCTCTATCGCCGCCAGTCCTCGTCCTCGTCGCTCTCGAGCCCGACGCCCTCTGCGCCTGCCGCATCCTCACGCGTCTCCTCAAGCATGACTACATCCCACACAAGATCCAGCCCGTGGCTGGCTACGCCGACCTGGAGCGCATCGGGAGGGAGCTCGTGGCTCCCATGATGGAGACGCGCGGAGGGGCTGGTGGCCACGTCGTGTGCCTCGGTGTCGGCGGCATGGCTGATCTGGGAGCTGTCCTCGGCCTGGAGCCCGAAGGCGACGAGAATACGTTTGGAGGTGTTGAGGTCTGGGTGGTGGACTCCCACCGGCCCTGGAACTTGAGCAATGTCTTTGGTGGGTTCCCGCTCGAACCGGAAACCGAGGATTCGACGACGTTTACGGCGCGCACCCCGGCTGGTGTTCACGGTGGACGCATCGACCGTTCGTATAAGCCGGGCAAAGGTGGCATTGTGGTGTTGGATGACGGAGACATTGAGGAGGACCTTTCCAAAGAACGCGACGCGTATTTGGCTTTGGTGGATATGCCTGAGGTGGACGACAATGACGAGGATCTGGACGGCACCGACGACGAGAGTGAAGAAGATGACGGCCCAGCGCCACCAGCGAGAGCGGGGCAAAAGAGAAAGTCGTGGGACTTTGATGACGACGACAGCGACGAGGACGACCGGCCCGCGCAGCGAAGGAGGAGTAACTCTGTATGTGCAACCCCGTGAACCTTGATGGCCTTGACTAACAATCTCTTGCAGTCGAGCCCGATTCCCGCCTCGCCGCGGCGACCAGCGGAGCGGGGGCTCATCTCGATACGCGACAATGCAGTCTTTTCCTCCTCTGACCCGTCCAACCCCCCCACAGCAGCGCAACCACCGAGAGGGCGGTCGGCAAAAGCACTGAGACGAAGGCTGCTTCGGCTTCGACGCGACAATGAAGCCATCCTCCGCGAATACTACCGACTCGGTGCCTCGTACTCCGATCCCATCTCCTCCATGATGTACTCGCTCGCGTCAGAACTCGGCCGCGAAGACAACGATCTCTTGTGGATGAGCATTGTCGGGGTAACATCCATGGAGCTCTACGGTCGTTCCTCCGCAGGTGTCGCCGTCACAGCACGGTCGGGGGACTCTCGGCCTGCTTCCGGGTGGATGGGCATGCGTGGAGCCAGGATTCGGCAACTCCTTCGCGATGAAGTACGGCGTCTGAACCCCCCCGAGGTTGGGAATGGCAGGGCCCTTCCAGAGAATTCCGGGATCATCCCCACAACAGCCCGCAGTCCAGAGGACACCAGCATCCGCCTCTCACCTGAGCCCAAGTTCCTCCTGATTCGGCACTGGAGCCTCTACGACAGCATGCTGCACTCGCCCTACCTCTTCTCGCGCCTCAAGACGTGGAGCGAATCCGGACTGAAGCGCCTCCACAAGCTGCTTGCCAAGATGGGTGTCAGCCTTGTGCAGTGCAAGCAGAGCTACGCGCACATGGACATGATGCTGAAGCGCGACCTTCGCACCAAGCTCCTCAAATACGCGTCCATGTACAACTTGGATGAGCTCGTCCCCACCATTGACACGGATGGCAAGGACCGCGGGGGCGCAAAGGACGGATGGGGATTCGTGCGCAGCTGGGGATGGCGGGCGACGTTGAGCGCACAGGATGTGGGCGTCGTCATCGGCGCTCTTCTCGAGGTCGGAAAGGGCAGGACATCGACGCCCCAGACCAATATGATGGAGCCGACACAAGAGGTGGTCGATGACGACAAGATGCAGAGCGAGGAGTGGCTCCCAAGGTTCTGGCATGCCTACGACGCCCTCGAAGAGTACGACCCCCCTACCCCCTTGATCACTGCCAGGCAGGAACTGACAAACTCGCAGCATCGAAGCCTTGAAAGCAGGCCTCCCCACAGCCCAGTATCTGCACAAGGCCATCTTCACAACTGGCACGGCCATCCTGAAGAAGAAGCAGATCTCGCATCTCCGCGCCTTCCGCATGTGCCTGGTCAAGGACTCGCCCGACGCCGCCCTCTTCAATCACCCGGGCGCGCTGACCAAGCTCTCCCTCTGGGTCGGAGAAGCGCTGGCCGAGCAAGAAAAGGAGTCGACGGGCAAGCTCGCCATGGGCGGGCGCGGCACACCCCTCGTCGCGGCCAGCCTCGACGAGAAGCGCGGCGTCTACGTCGTCGTCGGCACGGGCGGCGGCGGCGGGCCCGACTCGAGCTTCGTCGACAAGGAGGCTGCCAAGAAGAAGGCGGCCGCCAAGGAGGCCAAGGCCAAGCTGAGGGAGGAGCGGAAAGCGGACAAGGACAAGATCAGAGCCGAGAAGAAGGCGGCCAAGCAGGCTGCCAAGGGAGACGACGATGGCGAGGACGACGAAGAGGAAGACGACTCCGACAGCGAGGCATCCGAGGACGACTCGGACTCGGAAGACGATGACGAAGACGACGAGGCTTCCAAGGAGAGGGGCTACGGACTGAACAGGTTCGGCACAGCGTTCCAGGACGTCGTGGCGGAGACCAACGCGCGCGTGCGCATCGACAGCTTTGAGCACTGCGTGGTCGAGGTTAAGAAGGAGGATCTCCAGGGCTTCTTGGAGAGTCTGAGCATGAAGGCGGTGGTGGGGTAATGGCTTGGTTGCATCGGCGTGGATTGTTTGGGAGTCTTTTGGGCGTCTTGTGGGAAGGGAAGCTACGCTGCGTGGTGTTTGGGCAAGGGGATTTGTGGGAAAAGCGGCACTCTCCTTTTATAGCTGGCAGCACAGCATCCCCCGAGTGATCCCCTTGGTGGGTATGAAATGACGGAATGAGTATGGCATTGGTTTGTTTGTACTGGGTGCGTTGGTTGGCTGGGGGTGTGCATAGGAGCTTATATATCATCATGACTGCTAGTTGTACTTGTCACTTTCCTCGACTGCCCCCGAGTTGAGGTGTTTGAACCTGGGTGAGTGAGCTTCGCGTCTCTCGAGGCCGCCCATCCAAGAAAGCCGTGTCGTCATCGTTCCGTCCACGCCGCCAGAGACAATTAGATAGCACGGCGAAGCCATCAGGTCGCCAGCAGTTGCCATCTACAACCGCCGCTTCAATGAACCTCGACGGCACAATCAATTCATACAGCCCACCACCAGCACAGCCCCCCCATCGCCCACGCCGCCACCGACATACACAGTAACTCACCGGGCCGTGGCGTTGGTGCGAGACTCAGCCACGATCGGTCGCGCCCCTTGTTGAGGCTCCAGAGTCCAAACAGGGCTGCTTGAAGCGTCGACGAGGCCACCAACGATGGATGGAAATGCGAGGCGGCCAGGAGTTTGAGCGGTTTGAGTGGACGAGCCTGGGAAATCAATCGTCGAGGGGAGCTTGGCAGTGAGATGCACTGCCCCTTTTTCGAAAATTCCAACGTGCCTTGACGCCTTCCAGAGGGAGAATGTGGTTTTCGGAGCAGGTGGACAACAGGGCTTCTGGGCGTTGTCTTGGGAGTTCCGTTCAGGGCAATCCAGCTTCCTACTCGGGCTGGGCGGCGATGGGACCAGGGACCAGGGGCATTGCCGATGGCTTCCCTGGGCTGGGCTTTCAACGCCATGCCCGTGCTGATTTGAGTTGGTTTTTTATATGGAAATGTCGAATCGACATGCCTTGCTGGTGAGGGGCGACGTTGAGTTGGTGAATAGGTACTGTACTGACTGACAACTTACAAGAGAGTTGGAAATCAGTGAACCCCCCCTGTACGGGACCCCCGTTATCTCCATCGTGTGTTGTCCCTCATAGTTCCCGCAGCCCCTCACCCGTTCCACCCTGGATTCATGCCATTCCATCCTCGGTTGAGACATGCTTGTCGATGTCGACTCTACCGGGAAACAAGGCGTTTGTGAGAATTGTCTGTAAACATTCTGCGGCCCCGGGATCCAGCAGCGTGCCGTTCCGCGTCTCCAGAGTGCAGCTATCCGGCAAACATCAGGGAGTCTCAAACACTGGAACTGGGCGCGGAGGGCGGGGTTTCATCGTCCCATTCAAACCTCTCTCAGGAGGAAGGAGAAACTCCTTGGGCTGTCCCAATTCCCAGTGGGAGGAGCTCGGCGCATTTCCAAGCAATCCGCACAGTGCAGGTCTGTGTTGACAGCTCGCTCTGCTCCCCGTGCCGACCGTCGTCACGCAAGTCCTCACTCGGACTCTACCCGCCGCAGTAAACGTTACCAACACACCTAAATTCTCCTCCCATCTCTCTCCCCATCGCCGACCTAGCCAGCCTCATACCGATTCCCAAACCGCTCCCGCGCTCTCCGGATCCCTTCGCAGCCCAACGGCCCAACAGAAATCCCTCGAACCGGTCCACCGAACAAGTTCCAGAACCTTTTGACCAACTCTGAACCCCCTGAAAATCCACCTGCACCCCGACGATACGCGCGCCCCAGCGAAACTCGATCGATCTCGAGAGCGCCACCGCGAGCGACTGAACCACCAAACTTCCCTACGATAGACCCTCACCCCGACTCCGTCGCAACATCATCCCGTCGTCTACTGCTCTTTTCGCGTCACCACTGATCGACCGCCCGAGTCCCACCCACCTCCCTCTTTTCCTCCTGCGGGAACGTTCGATTCTCCATCGATCGCCCTCCTCCCCCATCTCTTCCTCAGCCGTCGTCTCCGTCGCAGACATGGGAAAATCGTGAGTAACCTCCACGTCGCGCATTCCATACTCTCCATTCCCATGGTCGCCACCGCCGCCTGTATGCAATCGCTGCTCGACTCCCTCTCCCTCACAATGGGAGCTCGGTCGCGATCGTGCGACGGGCGGCTGGACTGGTGGGCGGCAAGCCCATCGTCGCCCGCGCGGGGTTGCGGTTTGCTGTTGCGCCCGCGCGACCAGGGGCCAACAAGCCACTGCATCATCCCCCGCGCCGATAAACACCAACCCCTGAATGCCGACGCCGAGACAAAGACGACCGCACCCTCGACGGAGCAATTGTGCTGACATTTTTGTGTGAATACAGCCAGTCCAAGCTGTCGCAAGAGCAGCTCCAGGAGCTGCAGAACTCGACACACTTTGACAAGAAGGAGCTGCAGCAATGGTACAAAGGTGCGTTCATCTCGTGTCTTGCGCAGGCGGCAGAACCCCTCGGGTTCATGTCCGACTCGCAGAGCATAATCCCTGTCCCGTCCGGTCCAGACTGACCTTCGCGACAACCGCTGACACTACCACTCCCTAGGTTTCCTCAAAGACTGCCCCTCGGGCATGCTCACCAAGGAGGAGTTCCAAAAGATCTACCGGCAGTTCTTCCCGTTCGGGGACCCGTCGTCGTTCGCCGACTACGTCTTCAACGTGTTCGACACGGACAAGTCGGGCTCAATCGACTTTAAGGAGTTCATCTGCGCGCTGAGCGTCACGAGCCGCGGCAAGATGGAGGACAAGCTGGACTGGGCCTTTCAGCTGTACGACATTGACGGCGACGGCAAGATTAGCTACGACGAGATGCTCAAGATTGTCGAGGCCATCTACAAGATGGTAGGCCCCCTTTGTATCCCACCCTATTGGACATGTGGCTAACATATCCCCCTCACCCAGGTCGGCTCCATGGTCAAGCTCCCCGACGACGAAGACACGCCCGAGAAGCGCGTCAGCAAGATCTTTCGCATGATGGACAAGGACGAGAACGGCAGCCTCGACATGAACGAGTTCAAGGAGGGCAGCCAGCGCGACGCCACCATCGTGTCGGCCCTGTCGCTGTACGACGGGCTGGTGTGAGGTCCGTGTGCCTGACGAGGGAGGAAGGATTGACAAAAGTCAGATGCTTGGATGGACAACCAGAGGACGTTCGGGGTATTTCTTTTTTGCAGGGCCGCAAATAAGGTGGTGGGTGCTAGGAAGGGCGGCGGACGATGTGCCACAGGCATAGACGAAGGGCAGATGGGAGAAAGAGCTGAGGAAGAAGGGACGGGGGGCTACTATGGTGGTGCACCGGGGGACTGAATGACGATGGATACGTCCGCACGAACGGCAGCGCAGAGGGACAGGAGTTGCGTGCGCGAATGATGGGCAGGAAGAGGACAGCGACGACAAGGCGGGATTGCTGGCGTAGGCTGTGCGAGAGCGTTTCTTCCATGTCTAGCTTTTCGCTGGTAAACAGGCGGCGGCTCGCAAATCGATTCCTTGTTTATCTACTCTTTTCTTTGTCGAAATAAGGAAAATTATTCACCAATTCTGGGTTGAGCGGGCCGTCGAGTTGCTGCTTGTACCTGGCATCCCCCACCTTGTGACTTGGTGACCTGCCCTGAGTTAGCCGGATCCTCACCAGGAACCATCAAATCAGGGGAAGCCAGTGCCTGAGAAAGAGGGAGCCCATCCGCAGCAACACCGACTGACTGACTGACACCTGCATGTTTCCTGTTCCTGGGACTCAAGCACGTCAGGCACCAACATTTCACGAAAATTACGGAACTCCATAGATTATCCTGGTACACAGGTACCTCAGGTAGTATACATCCTCCCCCACCGCCCTCCCCTCCCCCAGCAAGCAACAACAGAACAGACATGGTATTTCGCGCCCCCTCCCTCCTCCGCTCCCTCCTCCGCTCCCACCGTCCACCTCTCAAGCCAGATCTTAAAAGGTCCAGAGAGCAGCGGAAAAAAAAACCCCCCAACCAGAAAAGCGGCATGACGTGGCTCATGCAAAACATTACGTCTTACGGACACACCACACCACGGGAGAACGCCAGTTCGCGGGCTAGCACCCGTGGGACAAACTCCCCAGACAGAGACACACACACACAAGAGACATGATACAAAAAGGGGCTGCGCTCGCAGGCGGCTAGCCCCTTTTCCAGACACCACCACCACCAGCACTTAAGCAGATGGGTTGGCAGCGGCGTAAGCCTCGGTCACCTCCTTCTTGTAGTGGTTGAGGATGCCCTTGCGGTTGAGCTTTTGCGCGGCCGTGACGAGGTTCTATGCGAAAACAAGTTAGTTTGGATAGCAGCATGGGTGAGGGGAAGGGAAACATACGTTCTGCGGTGTCCACTCCTCATCCGAGACAACGACGCCCTCGATAATCTCAATGCCCGACAGACCGCCGGCGCGGCCGGCGTTCTGCAGCTCGCGGAGCACGGCGGCCTTGACCTTCTTGTCGTGCACGAGCTCCTCGAGGCTCTCGCCCTTGACGCCGACCGACTCGGCCAGCTTCTTGAGCGCGGGCTCGGCGGGCACGATGATGGCGATGGGCTTGGTCTTTGTCTGGTCGGCGTAGACGCAAATGTTGGCCACGACGGTGGCGGATCTGTAGATGGACTCGAGCTTCTCGAGCGCAATGTACTCGCCGTTGAGCGTCTTGATCAAGTTCTTCTTGCGGTCGATGATCTTGAAGTGCCCGTTCTTGTCAAACTCGCCAATGTCGCCCGTCTTGAACCAGCCGTCGGCCGTGATGGCCGCGGCCGTCTCCTCGGGGTTCTGGTAGTACTCGGTCAGCACCGTGGGGCCGCGGAGCCAGATCTCGCCCTGGGGGTTGGGCTTGTTGGTCGCGAAGTAGCCGGCGTCGGCGAAGTCGACCAGTTTGATCTCGACGGCGGCCGGGATGGTGCCGATCGATTCAGAGGTCCACTCCTGGGGGTTCTGCAGGGCACCCATGGCCGTCGTCTCGGTGAGGCCGTAACCGCTAATCATGGGGCCGATGCACATGCTCAGGAATTTTTGCGTGTCCTTGGAGACGGGGCCACCACCGTTCATGCACAGCTTCAGGCGGCCACCGGTAGCCTCCTTGATCTTCTTGAAGACGACGGCATCAAGGATGCCGCTTCCGGGCAGGCCGGAAGCCATGAGCTTCTCCTTGAGCGCCAGGGCCGACCAGAACAGGCCGCGCACGATGGGGCTACCGGCGTTGACCTTGCCGACAATGCCCTTCTTGACGCTCTCCCAGACGGCGGGGACGCCAACCAGGACGCTAGGCTTGAACTCCTTGATGTCGCCGAGGCAGTTGCGCACCGAGGCATCCGAGAGGGTCTTGGGGTTGCCGTAGCCCATAGTGGCGCCCCAGAAGATGCAGGCGTTCTCAAAGACGAATTCGAGAATGTGGGCCAGGGGCAGATATGTCAGCAGGCCGTCGCCAGGCCCAATGAAGGGCTGGACCACGACACTAACACCAGCAACTAAATGGGGACAAGGGTGTCAGCTTTAAGCTTCTTATGTCAGACGAGGTATGGGGGCCAACTCACCGGCACCAACCACGTTCCTGTGCTTGAGCGGCACACCCTTGGGGACGCCGGTGGATCCGGACGTGTACATGATGCAGCAGAGATCCTCGTACGCGGGGGGGACGGGGTCCACCGGGTTCTCCTTGCCCAGAGCCACAAGCTCATCGAAGTTCAAGATCTTGAGGTGGGGGAAGTCGGCTTGCAGCTTGTCGACGTGGGCCTGGTTGACCTGGTGCTGGTTGTTCCAGATGACGACGTTGACTTCGGTGGCGGCCTTGAGGACGTTGCCGAGGGTGGGCAGCAGGTGGGGGTCGAGGAAGATGGCCTTGGCCTTGGTGGCCACCATGGAGTGGCGCAGGCCCTCCTCGCCGAGCGTGTCGTAGGCCGTGACAATGGGCATGCTCTGCGACGCGGCGCCGTGCGACATGGCCAGCCAGTTCTGGCTCGTGCCGGCGAAGAGATGGACGCGGTCCTCCTTGACCAGGCCGACCTTGCGCAGGCCGGAGCCGACCTGGAGCATCAGCTGCTCGTACTCGTTGAAGGTCATGAACTCGTAGGGGCCCAGCTCGAAGAAGGTCCAGCTCTTGTCCACCTGGCGCTCCTCGCCGTCGACAATCTTCTTGACCTTCTTGGTCTCTTGGTGGGTGTTGACGAGCTTGCGCGACCCCATGATCTTGGCGTTGCCATATTTCGCGACACTCTCGCGAACGAGCTCGTACGTGGTGTTGATGTTGTCGGCGGGCTTGCAGTAAATCTCATTCTTGGAGATGGGGTGGCGACGGACGGGGGTCTCGCCCTCGACGGGGGTCTGGCCGGGGACTTCGACGGAGAAGGGCGGCTTCGCCGACATGCGCGGGTAGAGCGCGGGGCCCTTACCGATCGACATTGTGAGAGATGGGGTTGGTTATGGCCGGGGTTCGATAGAGAAACAGCCTCGGGGTGCTGTGCGTGGACGGGGCGGGAGTTGGGAGGCAAAGGGTGAAGCCGGGTGGAGGAGAGCTTTGTCAATGACGCAAAGCTCGGGACAGACGGCGATGGCAACAAACGCGTCTCTCGGGTCGACGATGGCCTGCTGTCGGCGTGGTTCTAAAAGGATAAAAGGGACGGCCGAAGCTTAAGAGCAGCGCTGGGTATCACGAAGAAGATGTTTGGTTCAGGTTGACGAGGTGGGAGGAGTGGAGGGAGAAGAGAGGCAGGTGGAGGTGGAGGCTTGGTAGAAAAGGCTTCACGGCTCGGCTCGGACACGTCCTGGCAGGCGAGGCGACCTCATTTTGGGACAGCATTGCCGGGTTCAAGCGTTGGCTCGAGCTCTCTCCAACTCCAGGGCCCCAACGCCGGCCCCAGCTTGCATTCCGGCCCACCCCTGTGCGGGCGATTGGCTTGGCGGTCCAGTGCCCTTGACTCCCACTGGCTAGCAGCGCCTGGGCAAGCCCCCTGGGCTCTGGGGTTCTGGGCGCCCCGCCTCTCCAAAAGTGGCACAGGTCACGATGCCGCCTCCATCATCGTCGATGGACTGCTGGAGATGCACTTTTACTTTTGGAGCGAGTGTGGACGCGTCTCCATCTTGCAAGTCCAAGTTGCAAGCGCTGCCTCCACACCATTTTACCAGCTTGTTCGCGTCCAATGTCCTGTTGATTTCATCCAGGCGGAAGAGTGCAACATCATGGTGGAAGCGGCTCTTGGCGGTTCGCATCGGCGACATGAATGAGAGAAGCCCTCATTTCGACACTTGTCAAAATGCTCTCTACAACCACCGAGTCCCCGACAGTCACAAGCAACACAAGCACACGGGCTCCCTCGGCCCCGGTCGGTGTGCAATATGTGCTGGCAGAGCGCCCATTGGGGGGGCCTGGGGGCCTCGAGGGGGCGTCGCTTGTGATGCCATGATGCCGTCTCTCCGTCCTCATCGCCACACTTCTGCCGCCCAGAAATAGGCCGTCGAGGTCATTCCACACTCCAGCCCCGAATGCCTGCGCGACCAAGCATTGGCACGCCCGTAGCTCCGACTTCCCCAAGCATGGAGCCCTCTTGGCGTGCGACGTGAGGGGTCCCTCGACCACCAACCATCCCTGCCTCATTTTGTTTCGTCGTCGCCGTTATGCGCATCATCGGAGGAGGAGAATTGACACGTACCCTCCGTCCCTCCACAGGATCGGATGCGCCGCGGGCTGTCGTCGCCGTTGGAGTCGCCGTTGACGTTGTCTGGATGGGATGAAGAAAAGAGACGCGGCTCGACATCGTGGAGGAGGGAAGAAAGGGAAAAAAGTTGGAGACTTTCGCGCTTGTTCCTGTTTGGAAAGGCGCCCCTGGACCTCTCCACCTGTCAACCCCTCATCGTGAACTTCAACCGCCACCAACCCACCACCCCTTAGGTAACCCATTCATGGTGTTGAATAGTGTCATAGCATAGGTAGCAAGACGACGAGATCAGCTCGTCTTGTACATTTGCCTCCGCATTCCCACCGTTCTGCATACTGCGCACACCACCAGCCTGTCCGCTCGTCCCATTTCGTCCTGCCATGCTGCATCCGTCTCCACGATGACGCTAAAGACCCTCTTGCACTCCCTTGGCGACGAGATCCAAGCTCCCGACGAAGGTTTGCCATCCCTCCCCTCCTCCACATCAACAAACCCCCTATCTAACCCCCCACAAAAAAAAAGAAACATACGACCTCTTCGCCCACTCCCTCCCTTCCCACAGCCTCGGCTTCATCGACCCCAAAGCCCTCACCCTCGACCTCACCATCGCCGGCCGGGACCTCGTCATCCACCAGTCCCCGGGGATCCTCTCCTCCAACCGCGCCGGCGGGACCACCGGAGCCGGTACCTCCCCCCACTCCACCCCCACCCTTGCGCCCCTACTAACCCCCCCCCCCCCCCCCCCCCACAGTCCTCTGGAAAATCACCCCCCTCTTCGCCGCCTGGTTCTCCTCCCCCACCTCCCCCCTCTTCCAGCACTCCCTCCTCACCCCCACCTCCTACATCCTCGAGCTAGGCTGCGGCATCTCCGCCCTAACCGCCCTGCTCACCGCCCCGCGCATCGCGCGCTACGTCCTCACCGACCAGCCCTATGTAGCCAAGCTCGTCGAGGCCAACATTGCCGAAAACGACATCACCCCCACCTTGCCCAAGCGGGGGGGCGGGAAACACAAACCCCCAAAGACCCCCGTTGGGGAAGGGGTAGGGAAGAAGATCCTCTTCACCCCCCTCGACTGGGAACTCAACACCCCCACCGCCACCCTAACATCCTCCCCAACGACCCGCAACTTCGACGCCGTGGTCGCGTGCGATTGCATCTACAACGAGGCGCTGATTGGGCCGTTTGTGGCGGCGTGTAGGGATGTGTGTCGCCTTCGCGGAGGGGAGGGGGAGGGGATAGAGCCGACGGTGTGCGTGGTCGGGCAGCAGCTGAGGGATCCAGAGATCTTTGAGGCGTGGCTGGAGGCGTTTGGGCGGGTGTTTCGCGTGTGGAGGGTCCCTGGTGGGGGGTTGGGGGAGGGGATGGGGGAGGGGAGTGGGTTTGTCGTGCATTTGGGGATTTTGAAAGAGGGGGTTTAAGGGGGGTTACCCCTGGGAGGGGGTCGGCCCGGCAACGGATGTGTCTTTGTTGGAGCGAGTATACCTAGGCAGAGTTCAAGTATTTATCTGAATGATTATGGGCTGGGCGGGCAAGAGCCGCCGGGAATCGCTTTCCAGTTCTGTGCTACCCTCTGCTTTCTCGGACACTGCTGCTTTCCGGTTGCCATCCTCCAACATGGATGTCTTTCCAATCATTATCACCCCCCTTATACACAAACAAAGTCCTGTCCTACTCCAACTCCCATATATCCCCCTTTATACACAAACAGAATTCTGTCCCACCTACACCAACTCCCACACGGTGATACCAATCCAGGAACACCCCACCCTCCCCTTCTTCCTCAACCATTCCTCCTTCGTCAGCCCCCTCGCGTCCTTCCCCCCAATCGTATCAAACCCACATAGCATAATCTTCTGCCCCGGCCGCCCGAGCTCCCTCGCCCTGACATCGACCCAGAACCAGAACCCATCCGTCTCCAGCACCACCATGTCGTCCTTCTTCCCATCCGACCCGTGAATCTGCAGCGCAAACAGCATCTGCTTCCCCTTCCCGTTCCGCTCCGCCGTCCAGTGCGCGCACGCCTTGGCAAACCGAAACCTCACCACCTCCTCTCCCCCATGCACCGGAATCTTCAGCTGCCTCGGCGCAAAGTTAAACTCATTCAACCCCTCGTCGTTCCCCTTGCCGCAAAACGTCGCGGGCTCCCCGTCGCACGGCGCGCGGTAGTACTCCTCCCAGCCCATCCGCCGGCCGTCCTCGCGGAACATGTGGGCCGGGTCCTCGGGGAAGTGGCGCAGGCCAAAGTGGTCGTTGGGCAGCGTGAACATGGCGGGCGTGAAGCCCGGGTGGTACTGCTGGTCGTCGCCGACGGCGCCGGCGCCCCAGCACGCGTCGAGCAGCTTCCACCGGCCGCCGTCGATGCGCACCGCGTTCCACGCGTGCCCGTTGAGGTCGGGCTCCGGCACGGGCTCGCCCGGCTTGAGGGGCGCGTAGCCGAAGCCCTTGCCGTGGCCGCAGACGACGAGGCACTCGAGCCCCGCGCGGAGGGCGATGGCTTCGTAGGCGCCGGCGTAGCCCGCGCAGACGGCCTTGCCGGAGAGGATCGAGTCTTCGGGGGTGACGTGGCTGATGGTGCCGCCGAAGAAGTTGGCGACATCGTAGGCGATGTTGTGGTGGCACCAGGTGAAGATGGCGCGGGCCTTGTCGGTGAGGGAGGGGAAGGGGTCGCAGAGGGCGCGGGCGAGATAGCCCACTACGTCGTGGCGGGGGAGGGCCGAGATGGGGTACTGGGCCGCGACGTGGTCCGGGCCCGAGTAGTCGCGGCAGACGAGGCAGTCGTATTCGGAGGCGGGGACTGAGGGCGGTGCACGGGAGACGGCGACGCGCGAGGCGACGGCGTCGATCTGGTCGCGGGTCGGGCGGGAGCTGACGGGGATCGGGGGCGGGGCGTCGTCGTTGGCTGGCTTGCTGCGGAAGCCGTTCTGGAGAGCAGAGGTGGCGGGTCGGTAGGCCGAGGGCGGAGGGGGAAGGCGACGGGCGGGGAGGGACGGGGATGGGCCCTCGGCTTGTGCCGGGGACGGCGACTGGTTAGGCCTTGAGGGCAGGCGTGGGGGCATTACCGGGGGCTCCGTGATGCGGGAGGCCCTTGGTGGAAGAGAGGGGGATGTGGCTGCCGCCTCGGTAGCCTCCCTATCCCGTCTGGTCGGGGGAAGCGGTGGGAGCTTGGCCTGGTCGAGAGTGGGCGGCAGCCTGCGACCGGAACCCGGGGGGTCGGATGTGCCATTCAAGGACAGGCTGGACATGGTGGAGATGTAGGAGGCGTCTGACGAGCTGGAGCCTCGGCGACCCCCGAGGTCTTGGCCGCTTGGTCGTCGCGTCGGCAGCTTGGGAGCTTGGAGAGTCGACTGCTGAGAGGTACGCGAGGGTAGAGGCGGAGGGGGCGCCATGGAGCGTCGCCCGGGCACCTCCTCGGTGGCGCGACGGGGGAGAGCCGGTGGCCCATTGTCGATGGCGGCCCGTGTCGGGCGCGGCGGTACGGAGGGGAGCTTTGGGGTCGATTTTATGGGTGCGACCGCCGTGGTGACGACGGGGGCCGTCACGGTTCTCGCTGGACCAGGCGGCGGGGGCGGGGGACGCTTCCCCGCGGTAGTTGGGGGTTCCTTGAAGTTCTTTTGCCTGTTGAGCGCGGCGATGCGCTCGGCCAGCGTGGTGTACTGGGGCTCTTCGGCCTCGGCCATGGCTGGTTCTCAGGTTGGCGACAATTGTTTGCAAAATACAGACGGGGAAAAGAGAAAAAGGGGCGTTGGGAGAATAAAGGAGGGATTGGATTGTCGGGTGAGATTCCCCAGCCTGGACCGGGTTCCAGACATGACCCAAGCGAGCAGCCTCTTGTTGATCTATGATTCTAGGCGGCAGCCGGCAGCGGCCGCGGCAGCACGGCACAGGACCTGCTGCATGGGCTTGGTCCTGCGGAGGCTGTGGTGGGAATGTTTGGTGCCCATGACTCCATCCGAGTGGTGAGTGGGAACCCGGGTGGCGTGGTGGCCAGTGGGAGACAGTGGTTCGCATCAATTTGCAGGTGGGGGGGGAGACCGGCTCAGCATGGGGGATTAGGTCAACATTCGCTGTCTTGCCTCGTCTTTTACATGTCTTTTCCCAATCCCCATGACGGGACATGACATGACAGCCGCCGCTATCTTGTGCCTGGAGCCCTGGTCCCTTGTTGTTTGTTCGACGTGCCCAAGACCTGTCCCAGACTCGGGGGCTTCCCCCAGCGGGCCAGCCAGGGATCATGGCGTTGGTTTCGGTCTCGCCATGACGGTGCCGGTGGGTTGGTTCGTGTTTTACATTTCTGGACCTCCAACACGCCCCCCCCACCTCCCGTCTTCCGCGTGGTGATGGAGTTGTCTCCGCTTTTGGGGGTTTCTGCTAGTGGAGACGGCCTCAGTTGTCGGACCTCCTCGTCATCCCGACCAGACCCCCAGCAGACAAGACTGTTGTCATCAGGACCAAAGCTGCCGTGGGAAAAAAAAAGAGAAAATGGCCGTAAATCCAAAACTCAACCGGACGACTCGCCCCTGGGCTTCTGTGCCTGGAGGGTTACCCTTTCGGGCTTAGCATCCGCCCTGAAGACCACGTCCTAACTCCCGAGGAGTCCTCGAGATAGGGCGATTGTTCCAGCCTTGGGACACAACGGCCAAATAAAAAACACATATCCACCCTCGTAAACAGAGAAAGGAAAGCCTTCTCCTTATTGAATGGAAAGGGTTGGGTTGAGAGTTTGGGGGTCGTGGTCCACTTCCCCAACCTCAAAATCCAAGGGGTCGGCCCGGCTGCCTTTACACATCCACGCAACCATATTGACCCTGGCCCTTGTTCATGCACCCACACAATGCCCCCTGGCCGCCCCCCGCATTGGCACGGACGCCCCCCATGCCACGGATTCGTGCCAACCATGCGGCGCCTGCCTTGCCGCTTGCTTGCTTTCTCTTGATGCTCTGGCACGCCTGGCTCTGTCAAGAACCACAAACCTTCTCTACTTTTTGTCTGTCAAAGGCGCACACGGCACACGGCAGCAGACTCTTCCAATACCCTTTGCTCTTTGCCTGTTTTCATGCCACGACAGCGAGCCTGCAAACCTGGTGACTCTATTTATTTCTTCACCACCTCACTCCACCGATTCCGTCTCAGCTTCCCCTTCCCCACCATCCATCGCCCGGCCCGCCCCCGTCTTGAAGCCGAACCTCCATCCTCGGTCCAAGCGCTGCCGCCGCAATCGCTCGCGATAGCCTCGTCGTCGTGCTCCGATCGCCGTGCGCGCCCGAGCAGCAATCATGGCCTCCCCCGATGCTGGCGAGCCGGCGCCCAGGCCGCCCATGACCCTCGAGACGCTGCCCGCCGAGCTGCAAAGAGAGATCGTCGGACATTGCTCCCAGAGCGACCTCATCTGCCTCTCGCTCGTCTCCAAGCACTTTCGCGACCTCGCTGCCGCCCAGCTCTACCGCAACTTCCACATCGTCTTCCCCGACGAGGACGACCCCGCCTTTGACTCGCCCATCGATGGCCTCGCTGGGGGTCTGGATACCTTTGTCACAAGCGACTACGACTATGCGAAGCACCTGCGCGACCTCTCGCTCGACACTCTCAGCGCCGGCGCCAAGGCCGAGACGGCCTACAAGCCGTACCTCTACAGCGTCAGCTGCGGCAAGTTCATGAACACGCTGCTTCTTCTGACGCTGCGCAAAGCCAAGTCGCTTGAGTCATTCAGGTATGCGCCCCCCTCTGTCCGGCCTTGTGTACCCATTCGTCCCCCGGTGCCTTGTGTATCCTGACGCCGGGGACTCCGACGGCTTGCGCGTGGCCATCTAGAGCCACCACAGCTTGCTGATATGCCAATGCGCCTGCAGATGGAACATCCGAGTCGAGCTCAGCCGTCCAGTCTACCACGCGCTCCATCAAATCAAAACCATATCCCATCTTCACATTCGACTTCAGGCTGGGACGTCTCTTTATGAGACGCCGCCACCGCTGCCATACAACCAACCCCACCCACCAGTCTCCTTCACATTTACACCCGCGGCCGCCCACATCCCCGGGCTGGCTCCACCGCTCCAGACACCCTCGTGGATGGTCCCTCCGCCGCCCTCTCTCTTCTACGTTCCGGCTACGAACCCCCCGCACCCCCCCGCCCCGAAACCCGCTGTACGAGCCAAGGCGCCCAAGAAGGTGTCCACGGTCGAGGAGCCGCCCACCCTTTCGGGCTTCAAAAAGCTTCGGAGCCTCGCCGTGCTGGACATTGACACGCTCGACGTTGTCACGGAGCTCAAGACTTGTGTGAGGAACTCAGCGGGGTCTCTTGTTAAGCTCAAGCTCTCCTTTTCCGACTCCCTCGCCATGCAGGCTAGGAAGCCTCCACCAGACATGGACCCGGAAGACTCGGATCCCGAGGACGAGTTTCAGGTTGTTCCCGTCCAGCCTGCCGGACCGAGCTACAACGATGAAGTCAGCGGGCCCGCACGCGCTTTCCGGGCTCAGGAGGAGAGGAAGAGCCAGGAGGCTGTGCTGGGGCGCATCTTTGACGTGGAGCCCTACATCGTCAAGAAGGCACACAAGAAGCCGCGTGACAAGGACGCTTCCAACGAGGAGTCCAGCGCAAACCCCAGCCGCGACTTCATCGAAGCCATCAAGCTGGTATCGGCCAAGCTCTCCAAGAACGTGCATGGGACGAGCGACTTCACGACAGCCCAACAAGAAGTTCTCAACATGATCGAGGCTGCCGCTCGCAAGTACGTTGCGTCGGACGATGCCAAACCCAGCGACAAGAAAATCGCTGGCTCGAGCGCCGAGGCGAGCACAAGCCAGACGAAGCAAGAAGTCAAGGTGGAAGAACCCGCAACAGAAGCTGAGCCTTCCGTCAGCCTTTTCGACCAGCCCAGTCCAAGCAGGACGAAGGAAGGGCAAAAGGATGCCGATCCTGACGATATCAACATCGAAGATCCCGAGGAGGAGCTCAGCATCGAGCCTCAAGATAGCCAGACGAACGATCCCCCAACACCTGCGCCGGAACCCACCACCGCCGTCGACTCTGCCATATCGCAAAATCTGGACAAGGCCGCAACTACACTAGCCGCCCAAAAGGTTAATTTTGTCGTACTGGTCGAAAAGCTCGACAACTTCAAGAAACGGGCTAACTCAATATTCAAGGATGACGGTGAATCCAAGGCCGCAGACGGCTGCGGGGCCCTGGAACGTGCCGAGGAGTGGAACAACATCACCCAAGACATTCAAGCATTGCGCCAGGAGATGAAGACTGTCGTGGACGAGATACGGGACGTCGAGACTGTTGCCATTGAGGTCCGGGACGCCGAGAAGCAAGCGCCTGCCGGTGCTCTGGTCGACCCCGAGGCGCAGAACCAGAAGATGAGCGATTACCTCCGGACCACGCGCGGCCTGGCGCTCCAGTCCTTGAGCGTCCACCTTATTCCAGTCAAGGCGTCCGTCTTGTCGCGAGCCATCGACCTCCGCATGCTACGACGCCTGACGCTCCTGAACGTCGGGCCTCAGGCGGCCATCTGGACCCATCTGCAAAAAGAAAACAAGGAATCACCGCTGCCTCTTCGCAAGATTTACACCGACAACGTCACACAGGCTTTCCTCACTTGCGTCTCGCAGCTCGAAGAGGTCCACGAGCTCTTCCTCCTCGAAAGAGACAACAAATACAAGCCCGAACCCTTTGCTCCCAAGACGGTCATAACGATAGAGCAGATACGCCGCATCGTGCTCAAAAAGCACATGCCCACGCTGAAGCGTCTCATGATCAAGCACCAGTCGGACACGGCCTGGGACATGAACGAGAAGACAGTCATGCTAATCTGCAAGCGCGGCAAGAACCTCCAGGAGCTGGCCTGCAACATGGGCATCAAGGTCGTGGTGCGTCCCCCTTCCTCGCTCATCCACCCCCCATCCCCTGCTAACCACATCCACAGCACACCTTCATGCAGCACCTCTCCGGCCTCATCAGCCTCCGCGCCCTGCACATCGTCCAGCTCCGCAACGACGATACGTGCGTCTGGGTCATGCGCGAGACCAAGCGCTTCCTCATCGACAACCTCACGCACCACCCCCACCTCAAGCTCGAGTGGATCTCGATCGACGACGACGACCGCGTCGAGCGCCTCATCCGCGCCTCGGACCTGCCCAAGAAGGACAAGAAGCAGTCTAAGAAAGCCAAGGGGAAGCAAAAGGCCAAGACCGCCACCACAGGAGGGGGCAACACTCCGTTTCCTGTGCTCCCGCCCGTCGATAGCTGGGATAATGCTGCAAGCAGCAGCGACAGCGAGTCGGAGGACGAGGACAAGGACCGAAGGATTGAGACGGTGGAGAATATTCACTTTTATGACGTCTGGGGCGTGAGGATCTTCAAGAAGGAGGTTGTCACGGGACGCTTGTGATTTTGGGTTGGGTTGGAGCTGGGGGCTGGGTCCGGGGTAGGGAACGACGACCAGCCGGGAAATGGCCTGATGAATAGCGAGGCGTCACGGGGAACGTGACGATGAAAGGAACAGAAGGCAGCCAGGCATACGGATGGGTATGGGCAAGTACTAACTTGCCCCCTCACCCTCCCCATCCGAGTCATGTCGACTTGCTAGGGATTGTGTTGCTGGCTTTTTGTATTACTGAAACAAGGGAATGGGAAGGCAGGCGGGCTGGCTGGCCGGGGCGGAACAGGGTGTGGCTTTTCTGGTTGAAATGTAGTCTCCATGTGCGCATGGGATGGATACCCCCTGTCGTTGTTTGTCATTTGTTTCTTTGCCAGGTGGTTATCGTGTAGTTCTTAATTGTGTATGAGAATTAGCCCTGTGTGTCGGTCTATCTAGCAATCACCATTTATATTTCACTGTACTACACGTAAAGACGGTATGGGAGAGGATGTGGTTCCAGATAGTCCCATTTGTGTACATATGTGACCATGGTGGTTCATGTGTCTCTTGTCGCCTTGCGGGTTCTTCTATCGTCAGGAAAACAAATGCTCCAAACTCTACGCCCCCGGCCATGAAAACAAATGCGCCAAATTCCATGCACTCCATGCCCCTTGAGACTGAAGACAAGTCGCCTCCCCCCTCCCGAATACCATAAACCTCGCCGGTCTCCAAAGCCAACCCTGGCTATATACCCCAGCCCTCTTCATTCCTCCCCATCCAACCATGCCAGTTCCGCCCCCAGCCCAGGCAAGCACCCCAGCCCCGTCAACGCACACGGAATAAGATCAAGATTGCCCCCCTCTCCCCGCCCAACCAGCCCCAAGGCCGACCACAGCGTCGGCGATCCACCCGCCATCGACGTAACCCGCTGAAGACCGCTTGCTACCCGATCGACAGCCGCCTCCGACCCGCCAGGGAGCAGCGCCTCAGCCAACAGACGCAGGGCCTGCGCCCGCACCGGTGGGTCGTGAGCGGTATCAAGAGCTACAAGATACAGCGGGGCGGCGAGGGGGGTGTCTGTGTACGCCACCGGGGAGTCCCGTCGTCGGGGAGGTGGCGGGAGGCAGGAGTGCAGCTGCGCGGCGAGGCGGAGTATGTCTAGATGGATGCTGGGGTCTTGGTTCTGGGACGCGGCGGGTGTGTCGTGGAGGAGGAGGAGTTGCGAGCAGCGGAAGTGGAGAAGGGTAAGGTGGAGGTGGAGGGTTTCGGTTTCAGAGATGTCGGGGTCGGTTAGGTAGGCGCAGGAGAGGAATTGGGAGAGGAGGAGGTTGAGGCGCTGGGAGCGGGTGTTGAGAGAGTGTTGCTGGGTGGTGATGGTGATGAGACAGAGGGACGGGTTCAGACCGCTTATTTCGGACATTCGGGCCATGACGTCGCGTTGGAAGCGGGTGAGGGCGGCGTGGACGTCGATGAGGCTGGAGAAGGGTGGTTCGTCTGATCCGTCGTAGAAAAGACGGGATCGGTACCCGTGCTCGGCGATGAAGGGGCGGATGGCCGTGGGGAAGAAGCAGGCCGAGGATTCGAGGCTGCCGAAGAGGTCGATCACCTCACCCATGGAGAAGACATCTGGCCTGAAGCCTTCGCCGCCGGTGTAATGATAGCAGAAAGACGGGGCTGGAAGAGACTCGAGGATCCTAAGGCCGTTGATCAAGTGGTTAACGGCGGTTGCGTGGTCAGAACGCAGGGTTTCCAGGAAAATAAAGGCGAGGCAACATATCAATGTTACTCGCACGCTCTCGGGGTTCGAAGAGTTGATATGTGGTTGCAAGCGAGAGATTGACATGTTGTAACGCTGGATGGCGAAGACTTCGAGGCTCTCTGGTGTGAAGCCTTCGGGAAGGGGCATTTCAGGCGGACCAAAGAGCTGGTGGACAGCCCCTAGTGCTACTAGCGCATGCCGTAGCGCGTCGTCACTGTGGTTTTGGGAGGAAACACGGTTCCAAAAGGCGGCGAATGTACGGTGAACTGTGCTCCCTGTTGAAGTCTCGACAGAGGATAGTCGAAGAAAAAGTTTGTCCATCTTGTAACCATCAATGACGGGTGCCAAGGGCCGCATATATCGAAGGGCCTCGCTGTGCTGGCATGCCCTGAGAAACTCGGATTTGGCAAGCTCGGCGTGTTCTAGGGGGTCCATGGCGAAACGGCTCCGTGAAGGAGAGAGGCAGGCATCGTAACCGTCGCAGGTCCGTCCCGTTGAAGTACAACGGAGGCAGGCCGGTTTTTCTTCGCCGCATTTTACACGGCGGATCCTATGCAGCTGGTTAGAAATGTCCGGCTCTGCGCTGAGATCGCCGTATCACAGTAGCCTCCCAGACCAAGTGAGCGTCCCCCTGATGATGATAATGTTCGTAAAAGATATGATCGGGGAAGCAGCTCGGGGACGACCGGAAGGAACTCTACTTACTTGCTGTGACTCTAATGTCAGAGATGCAACTAGTCAACCAAGGGTGTTGGTAGCTGAGGGAAACAAACATACCAAGTAATACATCCTGTCCTGACCTTTGGCTTGCTCGCCCTTGTCCTCTTCTTTGGAGCTTGGCCCGAGCTCGACCCTGCCGAGGTCTCTGGGGAAGGTGACTCGGTTGAAGACATGGGGCTCGCAGGCATTGTTGTCCGCGGTCGGGTGTCGTGATGGAGGATGTATTGGCTAGAAGAAGGAGGAGGTGGGTGTCGAAGGAGCCTCCCTGGAAATTGTTTGACTTGTGTGAGACAGATCGACCTCGATCATCATGAAGAAGTGGAAGTGGGAGGACCAGGGTGTTTATCTCCTCGTCTTCTGCTTTTAATGCCCAGAAGAGACCGGCAAGAATGACAGAGGGGGTATTCTTGCTCTGGCCCAGCCTCGACGTCCGGTGACATGCCCGAGACTAGACTGGGCCGCTGATCGTAGGCGAGGAGAAGGACATGAATCCATTGGATGTCTGTGTCTGGCTCAGGTACGAATAGCTGCTCCCATCTCAGCCTGTCTTGTGGTTGACTGCCCACCTACGCTATCTGCACATCTTGGACGGCGAGACGGCAAGAGTACTGGGGCACATGCAGCCTGGGCTATGATAGGGGCCACGGTTTCGCCCGTAATGTTGCGCATGGCCATGTAGGGCTGCATATTTTGCCCACATGCCGTAGTCTCTGGGGTGCCTGAAGGCTGAAGCCAGCCCTGGCCTGGTGTGGACGGGCGGTGTTGTAAGACTGGTTCCGCCTGGTTACCCACCGACACCCTCTGGTCGTGGTGTTGATGTTGAGCTCCCGGGACTGGGCCTAGGCACTGCCACATTCGACGGCCCAGACAGTCGGGATGTCACACTCGAAGGATCAATTGAGAATGATCTTGGTCGTGCGTGGTAGGGAATTCCAAAACCCCAATGCTGGTTCAATTTCTTACTAAGAATGCGGCAAGGTTCTTGGAGGGACTGACCTTTTTGCTCGCTACGAATAGCTGCTAGAGTTATCTGGTTGCCTGGAATTGTGCGTGGGAAGGATTGGGCTTCCAGGCCCGTTGTGCGGAGTTGAAGGGGGAATGGGAAACGACAGCAAGACTTCGACAAATTCTGTCGGCAGCTTCCCATGAACGGTCTCTGGTGCCTTCCCCCGTGCCGCCGCTCGGCAGTGAGTTTCACCGCGCCTCGCAACCTGCCCGGGCTCCGCCGTGCTTTCCAAGTCTCCAAGAGGCGACAAAGGCAAAGTCAGGCAGGCACATAGATACTAGGCTTCTCGGCGTGGTCCAAAAACTTCCGTCTCTTCCATCTTCACCCTCTCCATCTACCTCCATGTGTTTGTCTTCCGAAACCTTTTCCTCAGCCCCAACCCCCCAATTGGAAAGAAACCCTTTTCACGACTGCCTGCTCACCAGCTGTAGGTATCCTCCATGCCTCACTAATCCTCCACGAGCCCAAAGACGCAAGGGTCGCCAAGCAGAGGCCTCGTGGGCGCCATTCCAAATTCTTTCCTGCTCGGGTTGAAACTGGAGCTGACCATCCATATTTATCCCACCACCAGGGCTTCTTCCCCTCAGCTTTCTTTGTCATTGTATGGCATACCCTTCGTCAGCTTCATTTTTCCCACTTTTACCATGCGGTACCCTCTCACCCTGCAAGTACCTATCCCAGCCCTACCATCCCGGCAGAGACGCTCCGCCGTTCTAGAAGCCAAGGCTAACTGTGAGACTTTTGATCAGTGCCGACATCCGTTGACCAGTCGGCGAAACCCCATCGAGTCGTCTCGGTCGCCGCGTCGGGAAGGGGCCGCAGCACCTGGTACTAATGTTGTTGTTCGCCTAGAGGTGGCGAATATTTTCACTAATACCTCTGGAGGGCGGCGGCGGCGGCGGCGTTGTCGGTGCGGACGGGCCTGATGAGGCCGGCTTCCGATCGTCTCGCTGCCGCAAAGCGACAGGAAGGCGGAGGAACCCACCCGAAGACTGGTTCCAGGTCGAACAATACCCTTTTCTACAAGATGCTGGAGGCGATCAACCTGGACATCGACCCGGTCCCATCTTCCAGGCTCTCCGTCGGTGCAACTTGTGCCTCCCGAAGGGCCAACACCCACCCAACACCCACCCATTGGCCCGTCCCTGCGGTACCCGATCCGAGCCCCCGACCTCCGGCGCAACACCAGAGGAAAAGTCCCGGCTCTACCAGTCCCAACATTTCGGACCCGAACCAAGCCCCCGGGCGGAGTACCTTGCTGAGAATACCATCTATCCACTGTCGCGATGCTATGCTCGATCTTGACATCAAGTCCTGTTTCCCAATATGGACATGTCCTCTCCTCCAGACACCCTCTCATACCCACCCCACCACTCACACCCCATATCATCACGCGCGGTTCCTTCGATATCCCCACTTGGCTGACCTCCCTTTCTAGACAGCTTCTTACTTGCACCTGCAAGGCACAGAATAAGGCTGCCTACTTCACTGTCACCTTGCCTCGGTATACCCGGGTTGCTGCTGCTACGTGGAAGCCCTCGCCGCTGCTCTTGCTTTGTATCCTTTTTAACCATGACACTTCGTCGTCTCGGGTCCTGCTGAGGCTACCACATGCATAGAAAGATACCTAGGTATCTAGAAAGTTAGTCAGACTGTCAGAAACCGCATGACCAAAGCCAATAAAGAAAATCCTACACGCCCTCATTCCAAATGGAATCCAAACAGAATCGTCGATCAAATCCTGATTGGGGCGGCTACCAACAATGGAACCGAATCACTCACACGAGATGGCATATAGCAGAAACCGCTGCTGGGGGCTTGATACATCCAATCTACTCCGTGACAGTGCCCTCCGTTCTACCAAAACAGGGATAGATAGGACTTCCTATGACCACGAGGTCTGCTCCGTGTCATTGGAGAGAAGATACTGCTTCCCCGCTTGTAGCACGGCCGAACAGCTGGTCAGTCACGGACCCGACAACGCTCAAAGTGGCGGTGGCCTTCGTCACTTGCGATGCCGGACGAGATGTACAGAATATGGCAATGACGTCCATCGTTTCCCTGTAGTCTTGATCCAAAAGGGGAGCCATGACGATGACTGCGAGCCTGAAATTCAGGAAGCACAGAATTACTCAGTTGTTGGGCCGTTTTATTTGTTGGCACCGGACCTCTGGTTCAGCAGGCGAGGACCATGTCTCTCCTGACAGTGAGGCCAAGTTGGCAAGGATACATCAGCCTGGCCGGTGCACTTGTAAGTAGGAGACATTTCAGGTCAATATCTGTCAATGTTGAAGCATGAACCGTTTTCTTCATTGTCCCGCCCCTTAAGTACAGAATCTTGACCTTGGATACATCCCGACGCGGTCACGATGGTCATGTTCAAGTAGATAGCATCGTCAACAACGTCAACTTGAATTTCATACCCCTCCCTCGCCCAGCAATACAGTTAGTTGTCTGGGCTCAGGTATCTCCTCTCCTCCCTCCCAACCCTTCCTTCGACAAGCGTCATTGCGTACATGTCCTTTCCCGTTTTACACCTTGCAAATGCCCATCGCCGTAAAATAAAAAGGCCTGTTTTTCAAAACCAAAACGACGAAAAGAAAAACAGCAAAAAAACAAACGCTCCCACATCCCAATCTTGCTCATAAAATTCATCAGACCCCGTCCCTCTCCCAAACCTCACCACTCCAACGGCTCCTTCTTCTCCTCGCCGCGATTCGTCTTGGGCACCGGCGCCGCCTTGACCGCCAGCTTCCCGCCCATGCCCTTGCGCTTGAGATATCCGGACCCGTCCAGCCACGGCGTCTCGCGCGACATCTTGCGCTCAAACTCGGCAATCTTCTCGTCGAGCTGCATCGTCAGACCGATATCGTCGAGTCCGTTGATCAAGCAGTGCTTGCGGAACTCTTCCACCTCGAAAGCGCACAGCACGCGCCCGTCGGCGGCGCGGATGACCTGGTTCGGCAGGTCGACCTCGACCTCGCGGCCGGCGACGGCCTCGGCGTGCACGGCGGCGAGGTCGTCGCGGTCCGGCAGCGCGATCATGAGCATGCCGTTCTTGAACGAGTTGTTGAAGAAGATGTCGGCGAAGGACGGCGCGATGACCGTCTTGACGCCAAAGTCGTTGAGCGCCCAGGGCGCGTGCTCGCGCGAGCTGCCGCAGCCAAAGTTCTCGCCCGTGCAGACGATGATCTTGGAGGCGCGGTAGGGCTCGCGGTTGAGGACGAAGTCGGGGTTCTCGGACCCGTCGGCGCGGAAGCGCATCTCGTAAAAGAGGGCCTTGCCGAGGCCGGTGCGCTTGATGGTCTTGAGGAACTGCTTGGGGATGATGGCGTCCGTGTCGATGTTGGCCTTTTCCATGGGTGCCGCGATGCCGCGGAGCACTGTGAACTTGGGCAGGCCGGCGCCGCCGGTGCTCTTGGGCAGCGACGTGTTGACCTGCGGGGACGAGTCCTCGGGCTGGTCTGTGAGCATCTCCTTTTCTGTGTCATCCGTCTCGATCCGCTCGTCGGGGTGCGCCTTGGCGGTGGGGGTGACGTCGGGGTTGACGGACGCCTCGATGTGCGGGCTGCCCTGGTACTCGGAGAGCTTCCGGACGTCGGCCAGCTTGCCAACGATGGCGGCGGCAGCGGCCATGACGGGGGACATGAGGTGGGTGCGGCCCTGGGCGCCCTGGCGGCCCTCGAAGTTTCGGTTGCTGGTACTAGCACAGCGCTCCTTGGGGGACAGGATGTCGGGGTTCATGCCGAGGCACATGCTGCACCCAGCCTCGCGCCACTCGAAGCCAGCTTCCTGGAAGATCTTGTGAAGGCCCTCGGCCTCGGCCTGGTCCTTGACGAGGCCAGACCCGGGGACGATGAGGGCGCGCTTGATGTTGCTGGCAATCTTCTTGCCCTTGACGACCTGCGCGGCGGCGCGCAGATCCTCGATTCTGGAGTTGGTGCAGGAGCCGATGAAGACCTTGTCAACCACAATGTCCTCCATGGGGGTCCCGGCCGTGAGGCCCATGTATTCGAGCATGCGGCGGCCTGCCTGCTTCTTGCCCTCGGTGGAGAAGGTTTCAGGGTCAGGGACAACCCCGGTGATGGGGACGACGTCCTCAGGGCTGGTGCCCCACGTCACCGTGGGGATGATGTCCTTTCCGTCAATGAAGACATCGACGTCATACTTGGCGCCGGGATCGGAGCTCAGCGACCGCCAGTAGGCCACGGCCTTGTTCCACTCGTCGGAGCCGTACTTGGGAGCCAGCGGCTTGCCCTTGAGGTACTCGAACGTGATGTCATCGGGCGCCACCATACCGGCGCGGGCACCGGCCTCGATCGACATGTTGCAAATGGACATGCGAGCCTCCATGCTGAGACTGCGGATCACCGAGCCTGCGGAACTTGTCAGTCACCACCCCCAATTTCCCAAACCAACAATCAAAACATACCGCAAAACTCAATAACGGAGGCGGTACCACCGGCGGTGCCAATCTTGCCAATGACGTGGAGGATGACGTCCTTGGAGCTGACACCCGGGGCCAGCTCGCCGTCGACTTGTATCCTCATGTTCTTGCTCCTCTTGGTGATGAGGCACTGGGTGGCGAGCACGTGCTCGACCTCGCTGGTGCCGATGCCAAAGGCGAGGGCGCCAAAGGCGCCATGTGTCGACGTGTGGCTATCTCCGCAGACGACTGTGGTACCGGGGAGGGTGAAGCCCTGCTCGGGGCCGATGACGTGGACAATTCCTTGCCGCTTGTCGCTCAGGCCGAAATATGTGATGCCAAAGTCCTTGACATTCTCCTCGAGCGTGACACACTGCGTCCGCGAATCATCCTCCTGGATGAAGCTCGCAATGTCCTTGAGGGCTTTCCGGGAGGTGGTCGGGACGTTCTGGAGGGGTGGCCGGTCAGATGTGTCCGAGAAGGGGTATTCAGGGAGGGACTTACATGATCAGTGGTGGCCAGAGTGCAGTCTGGCCGGCGAACCTTGCGACCGGCATTCTTGAGACCCTCGAAAGCTTGCTGTTCCCAGAGTCAGATGCGTACAGGGTACACCTTCCGTCGCCAAGGAAAGGGGTAACTCACGGGCGATGTCACCTCGTGCACGAGATGGCGGTCAATGTACAGCAGGATTGTGCCATCGAGCTTCTCGTCGACGATGTGGTCCTGGAAGACCTTGTCGTAAAGGGTCTGGGGGGTGCCTTCGGCGACAGGCATCTTGGTCGAGTTGTATGTGTGTGAGGGGATAACGGTCCGAGGGCTCGACAGGTTGGGAGGATAGAGGGCAGTGTATTTGAGCCCTTTTTTCTGTCTCGGTGCGTAGCGCTGGGAGCTGAGCCGAGGACGGAAACGACGGTATTCGTTGGAAGGGTGGTGCCCCGCGCTGCTGCCGACAAGAGGAGAGGACCACTATCGGAATATTGACAAAGGCGCAAAGAAAACCAACGCTCGCTGTGCTGCTGGATTTGAAGATGGGAATTGGTCGTTACGTCAATGGAAGAGTTGCGAGGGAAAAGACGATAAATAGTTTCGGTGGCGATGGTGGATGTTTAACTGGTCTGCCCAGAATCAAGCAAGATCGAAGATCGGGCGGGTTCCGTCGGTGGCTCGGTGGGTTGGGTGTGTTTTTCGTTTGTAAGTGTGCCGTGTGACGAGACGGGAGGGAGAGGGGCGGAGGGGGGGTGTCGTCGGTGGCGACAACGGAGTCGAGGTGTGTCGAGAAGGAAAAAAGAAGCTGAAGCAGGTTTCGTGGATCGCAAAATCTCGACGACAATTAATGTACACACCTCTCACAGATCGATCTTCTTTACACTGCAGGCTAGGCACCACGGAATGAAGCTCGTAAAACCAGTGGGATCCAAGAGAAACAGGGCCGGGACACACAGCGTTTTGAAGACGCCGGTCCCCCCTCCGATTGCCATGTCCATGTACATCGGGGGGGCGATGCCTGTCCGATAATCGGAGGCGATATGTCGAGCTCCGGGGACCGGAATGCGGGGTGGCCATTGAATTTCCAAAGGAGCGCCAGGGATTGGCCCCCTTCTGTCAGATTGTGGGGAAATAAGGCCGGGCAAGACAGGGACCGACGCCGGATGGGGGGCACGCTAAGTAAAAATTGGCGATGGGCCGGTCCGGCTACGCCCAGCCAGGTTGTCTCGTTGCAACGTTGTCGTCCACCTCCATCAAAGTTCGCCCGGTTGAGCCTCTATCTCCCCACCTAACTCAGCAGAGCCCGCGTGTCCAACCCGTACACACGGGCGAGGACGGGGAACTCGGGAGCTTCGAGAATACAGTACCTGTCAACCCCACACGCTCCAGCTCCCTTCCCGCGGCCCCCCCCGTCCGAGCTCTCTGCCAACATCCAGAGCATCTCCCCTCCCGCCGCATCCGGAGCCGCTCGGTACTTACATCGCTCCACCGCAGCAGAGACTAGACCACAGACCGAAAAGTAAGGGAAAAACAATGAGACATGCTGATATCAGTCCATCAGTCCACAAACAAAAAAAAAAAACCAGTGACCCCCCACTCGGGTCCCCCCGATGCCGCCCCGGCCACTCGTCGTCACCCGTGACACTGCAGACCGCAACGCAACGCAGTACGAGGACCTACCTTGGGGGATGCAGCACGACTCCGAGAGTAAACATGCTCATGACGGCTTTGCACTACCCCACGATACCTACCTTACCCTCGAGTCCGGCCCGTACAACGTCCAATTCCACACCGGCCCTCAGTCGTGGCACCACGTACCCTCCACGCCGCTCTCCCAGTGTGTGCATCTCCAACACCTACACATCCCCGAGCTCCTCCCAAGAGTCGGTGTGGGATGGAAAGCAGTGCCGGGCCCCGGGGCACGTTTCGCGGCCGCCCATGTCGTTATCGCAGCATTTTACCTCTGGGGCCGGCCTCCGGACCCCTCCCCCGCATCGTCTCCCCCCTCCTGCTGCTCCGGGCCTGCACTGCACCCCTGCCGTTACTTATCAGGGTGGCACAGTGATGATCATGGTGTGATGTGTACAGAATGGCAGTATGGATGAACTACTCTAAAGGATACCTATCTGTCCTGCCTGCCGGTTTAAGACTGAATATCTCCCGCCGAGACCGCTCCCCTCCAAGTCCTCCGTCCACCCGACCGACATGCACCCCATTCTATCCTGTCCTCCCCTACGCTAGGCTAGTGCCATGGATCTTGCATCCTCTTCTCGTCAGAGACCTGCCAGGACAAGACAAGCCTTCCCCACAACCCCAACCAACTTCACGAACCCCACGAGTCCCCGGTACATCCACACCCCCGCCAGTACCCCCATCAGCAGGAACACGATGGCCAGTACGTACAGCGCAAAGTCATCCTACGTCGACTTGCCCTGCTCGAACCGCTGCCGTACCGCCGACTCGGCCATGAACACGGGCTTGACCAGCCTCCAGTACGCCGCCCCCACCTGCATCACCACCGCCAACACCGCCTGGAGCACCAAGATGGGACTGTCACCCGGCTGGCCCCACCCCGAGCCCGGTTCTGGTGCAGCCTCAACCGCCGGGGGATTCGACGATGACGGATCGTCCGTGTCTTCTTCGACGGCTGCCGGGGGCGGAGGGTGTTCGTCTTTCTTGTCCTCGTCGGTGGCCACCACCGGCTGAGGTAGAGGAGCTCCTCCGTGGACCACCATCACAACCGTGTCGGATGACACTCCTGGATTGGCTGTCGGAGAACGGTTCCCACAGCAGTAGGCTGTCCGTGCTGCTTCCCGCGCCATCAAGGCCGTGTCCAGGCCGCCCCGTGGCCCCGATGCTGGCTTCCGGTTCAGCAGCTCCGATCTTGCCGCCGCCGTCCACCAGTGCGGTCGGCCCGTGGGGGTCGACGACCGACTCTGCCCCCCCACCGACTCGCTGACGAAGTTTCGTCTCATCGTCTTGCGCATCTCCTTGTGCCGCTGGTTTCTACCCCGAAGCCTCGGCGATTCCTGCTGCTGCTGTGGGGACGCTGTCTCGCCGCCGGACTCCGATATCGCAGTCTCGTCCAGGACGGATATAGTATCGCTCGGTGGACCATGTGACGCCACCGTGCTGCTGTTGCTGACGGGCTCGATGGTTGCCACCACGCGCCCGTCCACCACCACCTGGAGCGTCGTTGGGTACGAGGCTCGGCCGCCTGCGGTACTCGGCCAGCTGTTCGGTCGCGCGGCGAGCGGGGAAGGTGCTCGGTCCAAACAAGTCCAGCTGTCTATCCTGTCCGATGACCCGGATGAGCTGTGGCGGGTCCTCTTCATCGGCAATCTCACCATTGCCGCTGAGTCTGCCGAGTCCGGCATCGGATGGTCCGATGTGTCGGCCTTCGCGCCGCAGCCGGGATGGGGCTGACACGGCATCGGACTGCACCCGAAGCCAGTAGTGGTGATGGTGGACGTGAAGGCAGAGCGGCGTTGTGCCTCCCCGGCCTCCCGCTGTCCCGGTGTCAGCCTGACCAACGGCCCGTGAGTGAACCTCTTCTCCGGGCTGCTGCTGTCGACGTCGTCCAAGTCCCGATTCACCGTCTCGGCCCACCGCTCCGCCGGCACCTGCTTCTCGAGCCTCAACCTCATCCCGGACTCGTCCATTTTCATCTGTGCAGGACCACGAGACCCGACGTCCTTCGCCGCCACGCTTTCCCTCCCCTCGGCCCTTCCCCTCGACCTCTTCCTCGTCGGTATCAACGACGGAAACCTTAGCTGGAACGCCCTTGTCCTCAACGACAACGACGCCATCGCCCCGCCGCCGACCACGCTCCCCATCCGCCGCCCGACACTCCCCAGGGCTCCTCCGCTCCCCATTGCCCCTCCCCCCGCCACGGCGCAACGACGACGACAGTCCAATGCGAGCGTCGTCGCCGCCCCTCCCCTCCCTAAAAAAGACACCACCCCATCCCCCCTCGCCTCCGCCACAGACGACCAACCCCCCTCCTCCCGCCTCCACCTCACCCCGCCCTGCCCCGACAACACCTCCCTTACCCCCTCCTTCCTCCTCTCCGCCCGTTCTCTTAGCACCTCCCCCCTAGCCAACTCGTACTCCTCCCTCGCCTCCTGCGCGCGCCGCGCCAGCTGTGCCAGCCGCGGGTCCCCCGGCACCTCGGTATCGTCCGAACTGCTCGTCGTGGGCGTGAGAACGTCCATCTCGCCCGTGCGGGGGTTGACGCCCGTGACGCCGAGGAAGTCGCCGCTCTTGCGGAGGGCGTGGCGGGCGTGGTGTTTGGCGAGGGGGGATATTTCGGTGGTGCGGGTGTGTGTCTTGTCCGGGGGCGAGGTGGCGTTGTGGTGAGAGGTCCTGCGTGGTGATGTGATCTTGTCTGACGGGGACGGAGCGGCGTGGTGCTTGTTGTTGCTGTGGGCGGAGGGCCTTCGTCCGGCGTTGGGGCTGGTCGTCGTCGGGGGGCGGAGGGTGCCGCCTCGCTCGGGGCGGTTGCGCGGGCGGAGGCCCGAGAAGAAGCTGGCGAGGGATTTGGTCTGGTCCATTGCACCGCGTGCCTACCTAGTGATGATTTCGAGTGATGTCGGTACGTATGTGTGTGTCGTTGGTGGGGGGGGGAGAGACGTTCCGAGGAGGTTCTTGATTTTGAAATCTGGACCCTCCTTGGGTTTGGTGGGAGGGCCTTCCTGGGACTCGGTTTTGGGTGGGAAGGTATAGCCGTTGGGAGACATGGTAAGGAAGACGGGTGCCGATCAAGAGAAGGTGACTCCGGCTTGTCGTAGAAGGTCCTCCTCTGGGTCATTCAGTAAACAATATCGTGAGGCAAGTTCAACCGCAGACTAGTACAGGGTGTTCTCCAACAGAAGTAGTGGACATTTGATGTCTGGAGAGCGACCTCATATGGTCAAGGGAATCCTCAACTTGCCAACGGTACAAAATTACAAAAAAGAAGTGGAATGCCTGCCTTGCGCAGCATAATAGTAACACGTCCTGCTCCTTTGATACCCCAGAATGCCGCCGACTTGAAGGGAGCCGAAACTATCAGCCCGGTAATCCATATCAAAACAAAGGCCCTACTCCCCAGCTCTCCCATGAGCTGTTGCTCCTCGCCACAAAAAAAAAAGAAGAGCTGCAAATGACAGTCTACTCGCTCTCCAGCCCCGTCAACCTGATCATTGCTGTGCCTCTTTTGGCACTTCTGGCCCGCTCGATTGTCCTTGTTGGGACGAAGCCTCCGCGGAGGCGGACGTCGACTCGTGGAGATGCGACGCCTGAGGAGGTTCATGCGTGATGTTGGCGGTAGCGGCGGTCCCGGCAGCCTCAGCCAGATTCTTTTCTGTTTGGAGTCAGCATCCAAACACCGCACCAGTCCTGGAGACTCGCTCACCTAGCTCTTTGATGCGAAGGCGAAGCATCTGGTTCTCGCGAACGAGCATCTGGGTCTCGGCCTGATAAAACGCATTCTCGTCCCGGCCGGCCAAGTTCAGGCGATCGCTCTCGCCGATCGAGGTTGTGCGCAATGCGGGCGAGGAGGGGCCTCGACTGGAAGTCCTGGATCGCCGAGATAGGTCGGCCCTCGCCAGGTCGGACCTCGCCAAGTCAAAAGAGCCGCGCGCGTGGGGAGGGAAGCCTGGCGATCGCGGAAGGGAGCCCGGGAAGGCGGAGGGCGGCGCCGAGTAGTCGTCTCCGGCGGCAGAGCCAGCAGAGTGTTCGCCGCCCGACTGCTGGCGCTGGACTTGGGCCTGGAGGCGGTTGATCTCGACGAGGAGGCGGTTGACCTGGAACTCTTGCTCGCTCTCGAGTTCTTGGTGGAGTTCGCCGAGGCTGGGTGTGCGAAAATGCTGCCGGTTCTGTCGGTCGGCGGCGTACATGGGTTGAGGAGAGGGGGGGAAGTGAGGGCTGCCGGCTCGGTAGCTGGCGCTCCAGGCGTCGGATACCATTTCGCCGGGGCTCGGGATGGCGGGGTCGGCGATTTGAAGGTTCATTTGGATCTGGGATCGACGACGGCCTACGCTCGCGCTGGGGGGGAGGCTGGGAAGAAGAGGGCTCCTCGGTGATGCTGTTGACGGTTAGCGTTCGTGGACGTAGGAAACAACGGGCAAAGTGTTGGCTACCTCGAGCGGGCTCCTCCCGTTGAAGGCCGGCGTTGAGGGTGGCGGCGGCTTGGAGAGAGGAGGTCCTGGGGCTGGGGGAAGCTGGGGCACCGTCGGTACCGTAGCCCCTGGGGGGTTCGGGGCTGAAGCTCATGTTTGGTGTGGCTGTTGTTGATTGTGTATCTGGGGTTGATGATGTTTGTGGGGAAAGGGTGTTCAAGTCGGGAGCCATGGAGTCGGCCTAGCTATGATATAGAGTGCAGCGCCGGGACTTGGTTGGGAAAAAGCTGGGCATCAGGCCACCCGAGCTGCCGAGTTAAGGGAGACGGAACCGCCGCGGAGCTGTCCGTCGTGGTTGAGCGAGGCAAAACCGTCGGGAATGTGTCACCAAGCGGAATGGAGAGAAGGATGGAGTGGCTCGGTTCTTTGTTCGAGTCTGGGCGATTGCGCACCGTGATGGTCACAGGTTGGAGTTGGCGATGACCAAGACGGAGATAGTGGGGTGTTGACTTGCCCCTCGCTGCTGCTGTCCCAGGGCCCCCAAGCCACTGGAACCCTGGCGCGTGACGCGTGGGCCGATCAGCAGGGGGGATGGGTGCCTGAAGCTCACTCCAGCACTGGTTTGCTTGTTAGTGCGAAACCTACGAGATACAAGCCAAGCCATCTACTGGTTGACGAAGGCCCCAAAATTAGAGCAAGAGGCCCTGAAGCTGGAGTTGGAGGCACTGGGATTAGAGCACAAAGCCAATCGTTGTGCCGACTAAGGTCTACCAGGACACGGGAGAAATTTTGCACTAACAAATATACCAGTATTAGATTGTCCACGACCCCTGAAAAGGTACGCCGGGCGCTCCATCTCTCCCATCCATTCGGCACTCTCAACATCCCTTGAAGAGCCCATCGACAACAACTGCAGTCATCAACACAACTCCAGCATCTCATCTGAAAGGAAGCGCTGGATCTGGACTATTCAAAATAAAATTCAACATTTATTACCACCGACGCCTGTTGTCGGCCAAGTTCCACCCGGGCTCGAGATGAGGTTCTCAATCAGCTGAGAATTGATCACAAGGTCGGACCAAGACACCCCCTATCATGACTCTGACTGTCAACCACCTTTTCTTCCCTCTCAATCTACGGATACCCGGCCTCGGACCACTATCTGGGCTTATCTAGGTTGCCATTGAAACTCCATGATGGACCGCAGCCAGCCGTTAGGCCTCTTGCGGTGCCTGCATTGGCGCGAAGCCGCGTGTTCCCAGTTTCCCACTTCATCCCGCTGATCCCAACTGCGGAGCTGCTGCTTCACCCATCACCCTGGAGCTGGTCAGGTGGACGTAAATTCACGAAAAGCCACCGGAGACCACCGTCTCGACCCGGCCATCCTGCCCCGAACCCCCGCAACAATGCGACCCCGGCTCCGGCTCCCTTGCCCCGCCCGGGCCCCCCTACCCCGGCCCCGCACCCGGCCCTTTTCCTCCACCACCCCCCGTCCCACCGACTTCACGCACGCGGTAATCGGCGGGGGCGTCGTCGGCCTCGCCATCGCCCGCGAACTCGCCCAACGCGGCGGCCCGTCCTCCTCCACCGTCCTCCTCGAGCGACACTCGGCCATCGGCACCGAGACCTCCAGCCGCAACAGCGAAGTGATCCACGCCGGGATCTACTACCCCCCTTCCAGCCTCAAAACCGCCCTCTGCATCCGCGGCAAATACCTCCTCTACTCCTTCTGCGCCCAGCACCACGTCCCCCATCGCAACTGCGGCAAGTGGATCGTCGCCCAAACCCCCGCGCAGCACGACGCCCTCTCCCGCATCCACAACCTCTGCAAGACCACCCTCCACGTCCCGACCCGCTGGGTCTCCCCCTCGGAAGCCGCCCGTCGGGAACCGGTCGTCCGCGCCGCCGCCGCCATCCTCGAGTCCCCCACCACCGGGATTATCGACAGCCACACCCTCATGCTGACGCTCCTCGGGCACTTTGAAGACGCCGGCGGCACGCTCGCCCTCAACACCCCGATAACATCCATCACCCCCCTCCCCACCACCTCCTCCTCCCCCCCGGGCTCCTCCGGCTGGGCCCTCACATCCGACACCACCACCATCACCGCGGAAACAATCATCAACGCCGCCGGCCTCGGCTCCGTCTCCATCCACAACATGATCGTCCCCCCGGGGCCCCGCCAGATGCAAATGTTCTACGCAAAGGGGAATTACTTCTCCTACACCCCCTCCCACCCCAAGGTCAGCACGCTAATCTACCCGGCCCCGGAACCCGGCGGCGCCGGGCTAGGCACGCACCTGACGCTGGACCTGGCGGGGCGGATGCGGTTCGGGCCGGACGTGGAGTGGGTGGACTCCCCCGACGACTTGGGTGTGAGCGAGGCGCGGGTGGCGGCGACGGTGGAGGCGGTGCGGGCGTATCTGCCGGGCTTGGAGGAGGGGGGGTTGCAGCCGGATTACGCGGGGATGCGGCCGAAGCTGGCGAGGGAGGGGGCGGTGGGGGGCGGGAAGGGGTTTGTGGACTTTGTGGTGAGGGAGGAGGAAGGGTATAGGGGGTGGGTGAATCTGTTGGGGATTGAGAGTCCGGGGTTGACGAGTTGTTTGGCGATTGCGGAGAGGGTGGGGGGGATAGTGTATGGGTAGGTTAAGGGGGGAGGTTTGGGATTTTGCATGTGTACATGTGGTTTGGGAGCTGTCAAGGCCAAGGGGCGTGATGTTGTGGGTGGGAATGGAGAGGCAAATTCCCAAGCATGCGTGTTCAGGGGCTAGCCCAGCTCACAACATGGAACGTAAACACGAAAAGCCTCCTCAACACCACAGTGAACACCTCTCAGCACATTTGTTTGCTCATCGAAACATATGCAAATATGAAGAACCATCCGTCATCCAACGCCAACCCAGAGAGCCCGTCAATTTCTGCGGCCCTTCCGTCAAAACCATCAAGAGAAATAATTCATCAACACCAAAAGTCCCCCCCCCTTTCCCCCAAGTAAATAATACGCAAAGCGCCGCCCTTGATATCCGTCCCGTGTGTCCGTTTCCCGTCGTATACAAAGTCCATGATGGGATATTTCCTTCGTCGCCGTGGTTCGTCACATCAGTCAGTCCCCGTCTAATCGCCGCAGCCCCCGTCATTCGACTGTTGAAGCATCCCAAGCCGATATTTGAAACAGAAAAAGAAAGAAAAAAAGACATCATCGCCGCGTCACACTGGGGAAAAGCATCAAGCTCCGCTGGTTGACTTTGAACTCGTAGATGCCATTGTCGGCGCCGACGAACCTGAGAGTGTCGGTTAGTACTGTCCCCATGTTTCAGTGGAGGACGGGGAGACTTACAACGTCCGACCATCCTCGCTCCAGGCCAGCCCGGACGTGTCGTATGGGTCAGGTGGCGAGTGGTCGGGGCCGCCGCCCGCAGTTCGCGCAAGGAACCGGTCGATGCGCCGGTTCGGGTTGTCCTCCCAATCGCGCATCAGGGTTGCAGCCCTCTCGCGCCGGCGCAAGTCCGTGTCGAACGTGGAGCGGTAACGGTCGTCCCGCCAGTTGTCGTGGTTCGAGGGCCGAGGCGCGCTGCCATTGCCCTCCGCGTCGTCATGGTTGTTCCCGTAGCCGGCCTGGGACAACTGGAACATGGCGTTGCGGATGTTGGTGAGACGCTCGTGGGCACCGTCGAGGGCCGTCCTCATGTTGCTTGTCGTAAGGCCGCCGGACGTCACGTTGCCAGAGTCTAGCTCGATGGCCAGTCGCAGGGCGCGCCGTTCGCTGACTGGGATGTTGGCGGCTGTCACCGGTGTGAACGATCCTACCGGAGCCCGATTAGGGTGCCAGTCGGTGCCGGCGGAGCTATCGGCGGCGTCTGTAGTTCTGCGCGGCCACCCTCCAGGTTCAGAGGTGGAAGGTTCGGGGAGGCGTTCACGTTGGTCGCGGATGTTAGTCATGACGTTGCTGAGAATTCGTGATACCGAAGGACTTGACTCTCGGTTGCGTGATGCCGCCGCGTCCGACGTCGCGCCGGCAATGGGTATCGGTGCGGTCCCCGTCCGCGCCCGAGGTTCAGAAGTTCCGGGAACGGCATGTTGAGCGTCTCGTATGATACGCTGTTCGCGTAGTGCGCGACGTTCTTCCTGACGCCGACGATGCCCTTGCAGGGCTTGGAGCACAAGAGTCTCCTCCGAGGTAAGCGGACTTTGATAGTGCGCTGATAGTTGCCTACCCGTGGTGCGAAAGTTAATAAGGCCTTCCGGGGTTATGGCGGTACTGGTGGAAAGGACGGGTACTGACTCCCTAGCCGCAGGACGCGACCCACCATGGCCGTCAAGGTCCATAGTGTTGGCAATGGTGGATGAGAGGGAGTCGATGGCACGTTGCTCGAGGAGACGGGGGTCGATGGTGCTTCTGTCGGTAGTGGAAATATGCTCATAGTCGTCGGCCCTGTCAAGAACGAGAATCTGCCTAGAAACATGGCCTTTACGCAGGTCGACGACCCCTACGCGGCCGCGGTCCTCAGTCCAGGCCAGGAGATCAGACTGGCCCGGCGCAAAAGCCATGTCCCGCACCGCACCGCGCTCTTTACTCGGTCGCGAAGATGCGAACGATGTGATGAGGGGGTCCGCGCCCGGCACTGTCAAATCTGCAACGTTGAAAATAGAGATGCTGGCAGACTGGGTCCCGACCGCCAGGTATCTACCGCTGCCTGAGAAGCACGCAGCGAAGCTTCCTCTGTCGAGAATTAGCAAGACTCTCGCAAAATACCATCTCATACACGCTACATACCGGACGTAGGTGGGATCATTATCATGTTGCGTCCTGAGGCGAAACTTGCCGGCGGGCACCCATTCCCACTCCACTGGGAGTCTGGACGGGCCTGCGGGAGGTTTTCTGACCCTCTCGTGGACATAGAGGTATGGGTCGTCGGTGATGGCAATCAGCAGCCGACCATCGGGAGATATGACGGCGCGGTTGACGGCCTCGGGGTACTCCAGAACATCATCCATCTCCTGGGGGTCCAGCTTGATCACGGTGACAGAATGGTCGTTGTTGGAGATGACGGCCATGGGGTCACGATAGGCGCCGTCAAAAGCGAGTGCCAGTGTTGGGAACCACAGGGTAATGCAGTTGACCAGGTCGTGGCCAAAGTACGTGCTCTTGACCAGCAAGTTCTTGTGGGATCGGGCGTGGGCCAACGAGAGGTATATGGCATCTTCAGGCGGCGGAGAGTCCAGATCGATGGGGAGGTTCGACGTGCTGAGAGGACTCGCCGGCGAGTCCAGCAGGCTGGACCGCGGCTCTTGCGCTGCCTGTCCAACCTTGATGGCGGCAAACTCGCCCGACTCTCCTCCGCAGCAAACCCAGCCATTCTCGGCGACCAGACACCTGGGCGAGAAGGGCAGGCGCTTGATGGTCTCGGTCTCCTTGGTCCTGGTATCGAGTCGCTGGATGTTGTGGTTGGCGTCGCCGGCTACATAGTAGACAATGTCCAGGCCCTCGACGCCGATCAGGGACCGCAATTGCCAGTGTCTGGACAGCCCATCCGTCAGCAGTCCGCCTCTGTCAAATCACTTTAAGTACATGCAAGATGGACATCATACATGGCGTGCACTGTTGCGCGAAAGTGGCGGCGGGGTTTCGATAGGATGAGGTCCTCGGTCGGAACAACACTACGAGCGTGGGCGCAATCGAGTTAGCCATGTGGCACATACGAGGAGCAATAAACCAGAGACCTGGCAGGGGGTCGTCGAGGGGCCTACCTGTCGTGCTCGATGCACATGATGCCGCCTGTCTATCGAGATGCGCCCATCGAGAGCGGTGCTGAAGGCGAGGGCGCTGTTTGCACGCTGGCCTGGTTGGAGATGACCTGTGCCGGTGCCCAGTGCCCAGAGCCGGGGAGGTGACAAAAGAGGGATGGCAGTCTGGTGCTGCAAAAAGGGCTCGATGAGTTGCGGTCAGTGTTTGGTGTCTTGACGATTTGAAGCGGCTGTCGAGACGGCGGTTGGGTGGACGGGCAACAGAATGTTCGTCATCGGGAGACGAGGCGACGCGAGGGCGGAGAAGCGACCAAGCTCTGGCCGGCACGGTACACTGCCTTTGGAGAAACACACGGTCATGTCATTATCCATTCGCCAGACAAAGCCCCTCCGGACCACCTTTACCACCTTTCCGCCTGATTTTTGCAAATGGTACGCCAATCTGTCTCTTTACAAGATCATATCCGAGAAACCGAGGTATTGTCTTGTCAGATTGATCTGGGTGCAGGGCTGTACACATGTCCACTGTCCAGAATGTCACGAGCACTGGAAGCTGCAGCACTTGCAGCGTTGCAGCAGGCTACCCGTGGACGAACCTCTTTCGTCAATGGCCCCAGCTCGCCGCTCCTCGGCAAGACACGGTTGGACTGTCCCGCACTCCAGATCACGTGTGGCCAAGGCGGATGACGAACGACGGTGCTCATGATCCGTGCACTCCCTGGGCGCCCCACAATATTCCGGGCGCCCCACAATATTCCGGGCGAGCCAGCGAAATTTCCAACACCTTCGATGACCGGCCTGCGAATTTTTCTTCTCGGTACAAAAGGACTCGGCCGAGCCATCGCCTCTTTTTTCCCCATCATACCACCAGCCAAACCTCTCTCCCCCCGCCCCCATCGAACTCCCTCCCTCGAGCCTTTTCTTGTCTGCGATAGGAACGGGGCCTCTCTTCCTAATTCCTCCTAATTTACACACCGTCAAGATGATGCCCACACGCTTCTCCCGAGCTGTAAGTCCCCCGCCTCCTCCCTGAGCTACAAGCTACAAGGTGCGGGAAGATGAACAAAACACTGACACGCACTTCAACACAGCTCCCAAGGGCTCCCCGCGTTGCGGGTATGCTTCGCAAGCCCATGGTTCCGGCGTACAGGCGGTTCGAGTCGACGGGGTCTGAGGAGAAGGTCAAGGGTTCCGTCATCGGTATCGATCTCGGTAAGCTTCCCCCCCGCCAACATGGCCTTGGACTGCGGCTTATTCGGTCACTGCATAGGCACCACCAACTCCGCTGTTGCCATCATGGAGGGCAAGATCCCCAAGATTATCGAGAACTCCGAGGGTGCCCGGACAACGCCTTCGGTTGTCGCCTTCGCCGAGGATGGTGAGCGTCTTGTCGGTGTCGCCGCCAAGCGCCAGGCCGTTGTCAACCCCGAGAACACCCTCTTCGCCACCAAGCGCCTCATTGGACGCAAGTTCACCGACGCCGAGGTCCAGCGGGACATCAAGGAGGTTCCCTACAAGATTGTCCAGCACTCCAACGGTGACGCCTGGGTCGAGGCCCGCGGCCAGAAGTACTCGCCTTCCCAAATTGGTGGCTTCGTCCTCAACAAGATGAAGGAGACCGCCGAGGCCTACCTCAGCAAGTCTGTCAAGAACGCCGTCGTCACTGTCCCCGCCTACTTCAACGACTCGCAGCGTCAGGCCACCAAGGATGCCGGTCAGATTGCCGGCCTCAACGTCCTCCGCGTCGTCAACGAGCCCACTGCTGCTGCCCTCGCCTACGGCCTTGAGAAGGAGCAGGACCGCGTTGTCGCCGTCTACGATCTTGGCGGTGGTACTTTCGATATCTCGGTTCTCGAGATCCAGAACGGCGTCTTCGAGGTCAAGTCGACCAACGGTGACACCCACTTGGGAGGCGAGGATTTCGACATTTTCCTTGTCCGCCACCTTGTCCAGCAGTTCAAGAAGGAGTCGGGCATCGACCTTGTCGGTGACCGCATGGCCATCCAGAGAATCCGTGAGGCTGCCGAGAAGGCCAAGATTGAGCTGTCCTCGTCGCTCCAGACCGACATCAACCTTCCCTTCATCACTGCCGACTCTTCCGGCCCCAAGCACATCAACCAGAAGCTCACTCGCTCCCAGCTCGAGGCCATGATGGACCCCCTCATCCAGAAGACCATCGAGCCCGTCCGCAAGGCCCTCAAGGATGCCGGTCTTCAGGCCAAGGACATCCAGGAGGTCATCCTCGTTGGTGGCATGACCCGCATGCCCAAGGTTGCCGAGTCCGTGCGCGGCATCTTCGGCCGTGACCCCGCCAAGTCGGTCAACCCCGATGAGGCTGTCGCCATCGGTGCTGCCGTTCAGGGTGCCGTTCTCTCCGGCGAGGTCAAGGATCTCCTCCTCCTTGATGTCACTCCTCTGTCCCTCGGTATCGAGACCCTCGGCGGTGTCTTCACCCGTCTAATCAACCGCAACACCACCATCCCCACCAAGAAGTCGCAGGTCTTCTCCACCGCGGCCGATTTCCAGACTGCCGTCGAGATCAAGGTCTTCCAGGGTGAGCGTGAGCTCGTCCGCGACAACAAGCTCCTCGGAAACTTCCAGCTTGTTGGTATCCCCCCTGCGCACCGTGGCGTCCCCCAGATCGAGGTCACCTTCGACATCGACGCCGACTCGATCGTGCACGTCCACGCCAAGGACAAGTCCACCAACAAGGACCAGTCCATCACCATTGCCTCGGGCTCCGGTCTCTCCGACTCGGAGATCCAGACCATGGTGGAGGAGTCTGAGAAGTACGCCGAGGCCGACAAGGAGCGCAAGGCCGCCATCGAGTCTGCCAACCGCGCCGACAGCGTCCTCAACGACACGGAGAAGGCCCTCAACGAGTACGCCGACAAGCTCGACAAGACCGAGGCCGACCAGATCCGCGAGAAGATTGCGTCTCTCCGCGAGTTCGTCGCCAAGAGCCAGTCTGGCGAGGGCACCGCCGACGCCGCCCAGATCAAGGAGAAGGTGGACGAGCTCCAGATGGCTAGCCTGAACCTCTTTGACAAGATGCACAAGGCCCGCAACGAGGCCGGCGAGCAGCAGCAGTCGCCCCCCAAGGACGAGGGCGCCGACGGCGAGAAGAAGCCCTAAGCGACACATGACGACGCCTTATACCCCCTCTACTTTTACCAAATCTGTGTCTAGCTTGGAGCGGTTTTCTCCACTGTATTCTCTTGTACTCATATTTCATCCCGGGAGGCCTTTGGAGCTTGTCCTGTGTTCATTATTGCAGACTGGCGAAAAGGCGTTTCTGAGCATCAAAAACCTCTGCTTCATGGGAAGATCATTTGACGATTTTCAATGACAAAGACCGGGGAGGCCGGACGGGCGGGGGAAACTCGGGAGGGGAACAGGATAGGCTGCATCTGGCTGGTGTATACATGTGTGTGGCCGGTGGACGACCCACGCGACGACAACAAACATAATTAGAATCCCCTCTCTATAGAAGGCCCGCGGGCTAACTACAAGTACTTTGAATATTCGGGTCTCTGGTTGATGTGTGCACTCCAAGATGTCGCCCTGTGCTTCGATGTGTTCCATGAACTTGGCGCGCAATAGGCTCACTGCAACGGATCTAGTAGAATCATGCTTTCGCATTCCATTCAAGCCCCAAATGATAGATACACACAAGTCCCCGAGCGCAAGAGACATGCTACCTGCCAAAGCCAAACCACCCCCTCTTCTGCGGTTTCGCCGCCTCTTGCTCGGCCCCTCCTTGAACCTGCTTCTCCTGCCCCTTGACCTCGCCCTGCTGCCCCCCCGCAACTGACTTATCAGGATACCCAATATAATTCCACGCCACGTCCAAAAACAGCGGCTTCACCGGCACCACCTCCATCTTCGGCGGGTAATCGACGATGCGCTCCAGATCCACGGCTCCCCCCTCGGCTAGGCGCGCGATGAGAGGCGTCTGGGTGGTGGTGGCGGCGGCTTTGGTAGGGGCGGTGCTGGAAAAGATGTCGTAGAGCGCGCGCGAGCGCTGGAGCTCGCCGGTGAGGAGCGCGTGCAGGCGCTCGACGTCGGGGCGGTGGACGTGGATGTCGCGCGGGGTGGGGATGGAGGAAGAGGGGGCGGGGAGGACGGGGAGCGCGGTGGTGGTGGCGGAGAGGGCGTGTTGCGTGAGGGCGAGGGCGGGGAGGATGGCGCCGGCGATGGAGTGGGAGCGGGCGAGGGCGAGGCATCTAGGGTGTGGGGGGTTAATCTTTGAGGAGTGGGAAAGTGGGGAGGGGGGAACGTACTTGAGGGCGGTAAAGTATTGCTTGGTGGCTTCGAGGCGCGAGGAGAGGTCCTGGTCGTTGGCGACGCCGGGGAGCTCGGCCACGGCGTCGAGGCTCTGCAGGGTGCCGTCGTAGAGAACGACCTTTTCTTTGAGCTTGGCGATCTGTCGGCCGGGGGCTTCGTCCTGCTTCTCCTGCGACGGCGGCGCCGCCGCCGCGGTGTCGCCCTTCTTGGCCTTGGGCGGCTTGCCGAATTCGAGGTGCGCCCCGTCGTCTTTGCCGGCGAGGACTCGGTTGCGCCCGATGCGCCAGCTGATCATCTCAAAGTTCACGGCGGTGCGGGTGATCTGGAGGCTTTGCATGCGCGAGTCGCTCTGTGGGATGCCCTCGCTCTTGAGCTCGTCGATGGCTGTCTTGGTGGCGTCCACGGCGTCTTGACTGGCGGCCATGATGTCGTCGTAGGCGCCGGCCATGTCTTTGGGGAGCAGGGCGTCGGCCGAGGCCAGCTTCTCGCTGAGTTGGGCCTTGGCGTCTGCTACGGAGCCCCAGGCGACGGCGATGGCAGCGTCTTCGATCTTGACTTCCCGGCCGCGCCAGGAGATGGTTGATGGGACGCCCTCGGCTCCCGCCTGGGGACCCTGAACCTGGTCGTCGAGAACCTCTGGGTATTGTTCTTTTATTTGGCCCACCACCTCGGAGTCGACGTGCTGGAAGGCCTTGCGGGCGATGGCGGGAACGGGCTGGGTCCTGGGGATCTTGGCCTGGTAGGCGGCGTAGCGGATCGAAGGGTCGATGGTCTCGGTGAGGAGGTCCTTGAAGATGTCGCCCTTGACCGAGGTCGTGAGGGCGCTGTAGACGATCCGTGCCACCGAGTAGCTCTTGAGACACTCGTGCCAGTTCTGCTTCTCGAATTCGGCACTTCCCCTGAGGAGGGCCGCATAGGCATGTGCCTCGAGAAGATCCGTCGCGCTGGCGCCGCTGACGCTCTGCTGGGAGAGGGCCTCGACCAGAGTCTCGGCGACCTTTGCCCCCTTTTCCAGTCGTGATACGATGTGCGACCGTGTCTTGCCGGTCATTCCCTTGGTGTCGGCAGTGTGCGAGGCCTTCATGGCCATGGCATGCGCCCAGGCGCGCTCGGAGGTGAGAATTTGGAGGCGGATGTAGCTAGGAAAGACGGTCAGCTTCATGGGTAGGGTCTCTGCGAGGGTATAGCAGGGCATGTCTCATACTCATGGTTCTCGCCGATTTGCTCGGCCGTGACCTGGGGCCGGGGATGGAACTTGCCCCGGTTCCGGGTCGCGATGCTCAGCTTCTTGCGACACTTGAGGAGCTTCCCGGACAGCTGGCGGCGATACGTGCTGTAGTCGCCATAGAGGAGCGCCGCCTCGCGAGAGGACACCACGAGCTTGGTGATATCCATCGGGTCTGGGGAGGGAAATGAGGACGGGTTTCGGGGCGCGCAATCGCGAATCGAGAGTCGGGTCGGGTGGGTGGTCAGTGGTCACTTGGAGGTCGAGTCCCGGGAGGGGCCAGATGGTGGGGCCGTTTTTTGCTGGTCAGGGCCCCGCACACAAATTCCGAGCTCGTAGGCTATAACCCTAACCCTCTCCGTGAACTGTTCAAAGCTCAAGCATGGCGTGGTGCGGAAGCTTGGGCCTTTCTTGCTTCTGGGCATCCACTGACGATCGCGTCCAATTTTTTGGGGAAAAGAATCGTCGAAGTTGCTTGGGCCGGCCGAATCTTCAAGCTCCAACACCTCGCCATTGCTGGTCCTTCCCACGCCCCCGGACTCCCCGAACTCTCCCCGCCCCCCGACATGCCGCTCACACGATAATCTTCACCTCTCCGCCCGCACTTGCAACAGTCCCGGGCATGTGTCGACACCCCGCCGAGCTCTCGAATCCGACCCCCTCCTCGTTTACCCGAGCATCGTCTGATCCAACGTCCACACCATGCTCGAGAGGACGGCGGCGAGCATTGAGACATGCAACCTGCACAAAGTTCTCCCTTCGTCCAAGAGGATACCCCTGGTGAGCCGCCGTCGCCTCCAGTCCAACTTCTGGAACCATGGCGCAAACGACCTTGCGCTCCTCGACGCCTGCCGCTCCGTCGCGATGCTGCCTCCAGTCGCCCAAGCCCCCTCCGCCCCAGAGCAACCGGCATCCGCCAGGAAACCGGCAATGATGATGGCCTCCTCCGTCATGCTCGACTTCCTCTACCCTGGAGGGTCCACCGCCCTCTTGCAACGCCTACGCCCTGGGTTCCTGCAACGGCTCGAACCAAGCACCCACATGGACAGACTCACGGGACGGTCATACTACTCGACTAGCGCAGACGAGGGACAAGACCCAATAGAGGAAGCTCTTTCGGGGGCTCATAACGCTGAGGCCCCTCGGGCTGCGGAATCTGAACCAACAAAACCGGTGCGCAAGCAAGAGCCGGAGGCGGCGAGCGAGCGGGTGATCGACTTCGAATCCCTCAAGGATATGCTGAGCTCAAGCCAAGGAAAATCCTTCGACTTGGTCTGGCGCTCATTCCTCTCTCTCAGCAAATATCATAGGCACGGCCTGAAGATCAAGGTCATGGACTATCTGTCGCGCTCGAAACAAGAAGCAGATGCTAGCAGGGTAGCTGAGCTCTTTGAGTCTCAATTCAAGCCCGCGGAATGGAACCATGACCTGGTCGGATCGGCCATCAGGGCCAGGCTGATCACGGGCGACCCCGCGGCTGCGTGGGGGATATTCGAGGCGGCCTTGTCCAAGCGAGGCATCGGCGCGGGAACCGATGCCCTGCTCGCCTACGGCTTGGAAGTCGAAGACTGGGATTTCGTCCTCAACTTAGTCGCCTGTGTGGCAACATCGCCAAAGATGTTTGCGAGAGAGCACTTCACGGAGCTGCCGATGGTTGGCAATGGCAATGTCAAGGACAAGCTCGCCGATCTCCACAAACATCTCGACAAGCTGCAACCGAAAATGAAGTCGGCTCGTCTCTACGGGCAGCTCAACGATCTTCTCAAGTTTGTCTTTAAGAAATCGGGCGTTCGCTTTCGAACACAAGACGCCAAGTTCATCCTTCGCTCCATCATGGACGCCGACTCATACGAGTTTTATATCTCTTGGTGCATGGACAAAGGCCGGTGGAAAATGGCCGGCGAGCTGTATCGCGAGTACCGAGAACTTCCTGGCGTCCGCGTCTCCATCGTAATCTTGCGGGCCATGCTGGATGCTCTGTATCCCCACGACTACCAAGGCATTGAGCTGGTGATGAAGGACTGGTACAAACGCTACGACCATCTCGAGCTGAGGGCGTACCAAAAGATCATCAATGTCTTTGCCCGCCGAGGTGACGTCAAGACAGTCAAGCGCCTTTCCGACGAAGTTCTCAAGCACTACCCGGCGAGCGTCAAGGCCGATCCCACGTCGTGGATTTCCAGCCAAATGCACGTATATGCTGTCAGGGGCCAGCCTTCCGAGGCCCGTCGAATTCTCAACGAAACCACATCGAAGTTTGGCAGGGTGGCGGGGCCTCTGTTTTGGAACATTCTCTTGAACGCCTACACAAAGGCTTACGACTATGAAGGCGCCATCGACACCTTCTCGCGTCTGTGCGAGGAAGGCAGCCCCGACTTTGCCAGCTTTGCGACCATGATGGGCATGTCGGCGGTGCGAGGTGATCTGGAGTTCACTGTCGACATCTACAAGATGGCGATAGACCGGGGCGTCGAGCCCGACGTCACCATGGTCGACCGGCTCGTCGAGGTCTACTGCCAGAACGACCAGTTCGCCCAGGCCGAGAGCATCTGCGACAAGGCCACCCGGGCTGGTCAGATCAAGGGCGACTATGCTATCCTCTGGAACACGCTGCTCAACCACTATGCGATTCGGAGAAACCTGGACAAGGTGAATGGAGTCTTGGATTCCATGAACAAGTACAACATTCGCTACAACAACGACACGTACTCGCAATTGCTCTTGGGGCTCGTGCAATGTCGCCAGTCGCATCACGCCCTCCACTTTCTCCGCGTCTCTTCGTCCGAGGGCGTCTTTGAACCCAACCACAACCACTGGCTGCTCCTCATGTCTGCCTTCCTCGAGAGCAACGAGCCACACATGGCACTCCGCACCGGAAAGATCATGGAGAAGCTCGGGTTTCCGTACACGTCGGAAAAGGCTGAGCGGCTCATCGAGGCCTTGACCAAGTGGAACGAGATGCCCGCCCACCTGAGAAAGGGAGACGCACACGAGTTTGTCGCCCGAGCCATGGGCGAATTCCAAAAGTCGATTCGAGAACACGCGCCCCAGACGTCGAGGGAGTTCCTCTCGACTACCAAGCTCTACGCGCAAATCATCTTCATCAAGACGCAAATGCGCGACTTCGCCTCGGTCGAGGAGCTCATCGAGCTCTATCACAAGGAGTTCCCCGAACATTCCACCAGGGAATCGCTGCCCGTCAGGCTGCTGCACAACGTCATGCTGTCGGACTTTTACGAGGGCAAGTACGACCGCGTCAGGGCGACCTGGGACCTCATCCTCAGGAGGATGGGGCAGGAGAACAAGCTGGCCGGGCAAGGCCTGGGCGACACGGGCGCAGTCAACGACAGCACGCCAACCAAGGTATCCGTTTTCCCCGCCTACCGGTGGCGCCTCAGCGAGCCTCTCAAAACGATGCAGCGGTTGTTCGTGATCGAGGGCGATGCCCTCGGCCTGATCAAGCTGGTCGAGAACGTGCGCCAACGCGGTTTCGAGCTCGACAGCCGCAACTGGAACTACTACGTCCAAGGCCTCGCGGTGCTCAAGCGATGGAAGGAAGCATTTGAGGCCTGCGAGACGTACCTCATGCCCCAGTGGACCGGTTGGAAGCGTGTCCGCAGGGCCCAGCCCGGCGTCAAGACGAGGCTCCCGCTCGCGGTGCGCCGCCTGGGCCAGAACCCGCGAAGGCCGCGGCCCATTACGCACACGCTGCTGCGACTGGCCCGGGAGTACATGGAGCTGGAACAGCTGGCGCCGTGGTCCCGCGAGGCCACCAGGGCGTTTGAGACGATCGTCGCCGAATGCCCCAAGTCGGTCAAGGCTGTGACGACCATGCTGCCCTCGGGCTCGGAGCTCGAATATGAAATTCTGGGTGGCTTGTTTGAGGATGGAGTCACAATAGCCGAGGAGGAAGCGGCCGCAGAGGAGCAGCGGGCCCTCGAGGAGCAGCCGGTCCCCGAGGGGCAACCAGCCCCAGGGGAGCAACCAGCCGCCGACCAGGACGAGTGGGAAGATGTCTCGGACCAGGATTCGCCGGCATCATCCGCGAGGCCACGTGTTTCCCCGCCCACAAGATCACTGGACCGACCGTCCATGTCGGATGCGGCCTTTACCGAGGATGGAATGCTCGGCGGCGTCGCGAAGCCCGCCAAGCTCTGGTCGGAGAAGCAGGGCAAGAGCAATATCATGGGGTGGAACCAACCGCAGTACGTGCCGCGGCCGCAGAGGAAGAGGAGGAAGGACAGGGACATCCCCGCCAAGGCCCAGGAGCTCGCGGTGGAGGAATTGCGGGCCGCGATGCAGGAGATGGCGGACAAGGACGAGGGCGGTGGCCACGATGATGAGGCATTTGACTTGATCAAGGCACTCGAAGAGGACAAGGCCAAGTTGAGGAAACGTGGTGTGACGTGGGTGGGGGAGAAGAAGGAAGATGAGGCGGGGGTGGGGGAGAAGAAGGAAGATGAGGCGGGGGTGGAGAAGAAGAAGGAAGATGAGGACGGCGGTGTATGATGAACCTGCTCCCACGACAACGCTGTATTGTACATCAACGTGCGCCGGATCTTTTGTATATTACCCACCTACATACATCCTTGCTCTGTGCGAACGCAGGCAGCCGACACAAACACTCTTAGATGATGGCCCATGACAAACCGACACAATTTCAATGACCTCACCGGCCGAATTTGCAACAGATTCTCCCAAAAGACAGACGCTTGCCCCCGCCCAACACCACCCCATATCACAGCATATACCTAAACCCCTCCCCCTCCCGCTCCCCCTCCCTCTCCTCCTCATCCAACCCCCCATTCCTCCACGCAACCCACCCCCTCAAACCCCCCGCCAACACCGCTACCCCCACCATCCCCCCACAACAAACCGCCATCCCCCTTGCATAGTACGGCCCCTCCCCCTCCGGATACAGCCTCGTCCCCACCAGCGGCCCGCACTGCCCAACCACCTGCATCACCACGAACCCCACCCCCCTCTCCCCCTCCCCGCGCTGGTTCCCCAAGCTCCACGCCACGGTTAGGACCACGACGTTGAAGAACCCAACCGTCGCGGGGAAGATGGCGAGGTACCGGGTCAGGGGGTGGTGGGTGGTGGCGAGGATGGCGTAGCCCGCGGCCGAGAGGAGGGCGTGCAGGATCAGGGGGGCGGAGCGGGAGTGGTAAGTGTCGGAGAGGTGGGAGGTTAGGAGGACGAGGGGGAAGGCGAGGAGATAGGGGGGGGCGGAGAGGGCTTGCGAGGTTAGGGGGGTGTGGTTCATTTCGGTGAGGAGGGTGGGGAGGTAGACGGGCATGGAGGAGTAGGCGAGGTTGGTGAGGAAGAGGAGGAGGGGGGGGATGAGGGTGGGTGGGGAGAAGAAGGAAGCGAGGCGGGGGGAGGTGGGGAGTGGGGGTGTCAGGCGGAGGCGGGCGATCTTGCGCTGGCGTGGGGTGAGGTAGGGGGTTGTGGAGGGGGTGTCGGGGATGATGTGCCAGGCTAGGGCGGCCATGACCACGGAGGGGAAGCCTTCGACGAGGAAGAGGAGGCGCCAGGGGGCGATGGGGAGGGAGGCGCCGAGGTACATTATGAGGTAGGCGAGGGAGGAAGCGAAGGCTGAGGCGAGGGGGGCAGCTACGCGGGGTTTAGTTAGGGGCTGTGGTGGGTAGATGGGGGTCGTACCTGAGATGAAGATGGCAGTCCGAAACGCCAGCTCCTCCCGCTTAAAGAAGAACGAGAGGTAAAACGGCACGCCGGTAAACCCAGCCTCCCCGATCCCCAGCAGCACCCGCAGGCAGATAAGCATAGGATAGTTGACAGCCAGCGCCTGCATCGACGCCGTCAAGCCCCACGACAGCACCAGCATCGACACGTAAATATGCGCCGGGATAACCCGCCACAGCAGCGCCATCCACTCGAAGCCAATGTACGCCAGGTAGAAGGCCGTCAGCGCCCATTCGTACGACCCCGGCTGGCCGTCGAGGTCCTCGTCCATGCCGGCGACGCGGGCGTTTCCGATGTCTGCTTCGTCAGTCTTCCGTCACGGGAAAAGGGGGGAGGACATACTCGACCGGTCAAGAAAACTGAGCATGTACAACCCCGCGACAAATACCACCAGTCTCCTGTCCAGCTTGCGCACCACGGCTGCCTCTTCGTCGGGCGTATAGCTCGCCTTCTTGCGTCTTCTCCGCTCTCGTCGGTCTCCTGCTCGCCTATCCTCCATCTCATACTCCTCCCTGCCCTCCTCACCATCATGTCCAAGCAGCCCCCTCCCTTCCCCCCCTTCCACGTCGCCCTCGCTGGTACCAGGCGTCATCAACCGCGCCCCGTCAGAAGACGACGACGGGGACGACGAGGTAAATTCCGTCCCCCCGTGTTCCTCCTTCCGCAGTCGCGACGAGGAGGCCATCACCATCCCTCCACCAAAGCCGGCCTACAATCCAATCCCTAACTGAGCCTCCAACAACACTGCCCCGGCTAACCCCGTAGACCTACCCAGACAAGACAACACGTCGTCAACTTAACCGCACATGCATCCGCCCGCCCGCACTTGCGCCGGCGTCGTCGATGCCGGCGGGTTTCCCCGAGGCGTTGAGACAGACTCCACCCGAACCCAAGCGGTGCAGCAAGCGTGAGGCAGGCGTACCTGAGCGGGTCCAAAGCAAGCGGCAAGTAGGTTTAAAGCAGGTCCGAAGCCCAAAGCTTATTTCGACTCCGGAGGTGTTGATCCTGGGGCGACAAACGACGTAGGGACAACAGCCGCAACTGTGTCAAGGGGTGTGTTCAGGTCCGACGACCTATTCGCCGTGGTGGTGATGGTGATGTGAGTGCGAGGCCACGTGTGAGCTAATTGTTATGTCTGTCGTTGGGGTCCACTGTCACGCGTCGTGACTGTCGCAAGTCGTCTGGCTTGGTGTTGTTCAATGTAGTCGTCGCCGGGTGTCGCGGCGGCGGTGCGATTGATTACCCGTAAGCGGTTGAGGGGACGGGACGGGACGAGACGACGTCAGTTATTCATCCATTCATTGAGCGCCGGGTCACAACAAGCCAATTGTGTTTTCTCGTTGTCGTTGTCGACTGACTGAACGGAGAGCGGGGAGAGGTTTGTGTGATGGAAGAGAAACTGGAAATTGGCAGTCAGTTGGTCCCTCGACGATCAAAGTCACGATACGATCTAAGACACCCCCGGAGACCCCCTATCACCCAACACCCCGGCGTCTGCAAGTGCCAGATTCTAGCAGGACTCGACGCCCTGCAGCGGGTAGTCTACGGCACACTGCTGCAGGCGCTGCATGCAGCATCAACATCCACTTTCAACCTTTCAACACACTCACTTTCAACCTCACTTCAACATGTGCAGTTCTCGGTACGTGGGTAGGTTTTCATCCAGGCTGCCTCTCTATTCCAACATGTCGCAATACAAAGACTCTAGATTACAACAACAACAACTGCCAGAGAAACATGTCCAAAAAGATTCCGGTCTCTCTTTTTCCATCCTCTCCCGACACCCCCCCTCACCCTGCCATACACTACACTCACTCACACACAAGACGCTCCTCCGCTTTTCTGCTGTGCGCTCCTCCATGCAAACCTACTCCTCGCCACCTTCAGGACCATCGCCAAACTCCCGCGACGCCTTCGCTCCTCCTCAAAGCTTCTCAAGATTAAATATGCAAAAAGCCCCGGTCGCCAGACCGCGGGCCAGCAAAAAGGTGGGCCCGGGTCCTTCCGGCGGCGCCAGGGGTGAAAAAAGGGTACGAATCGCTTTGTCGCGTTTCCGTAGGTAGAAGGGTAATAGAGCAAGCAGACGCAAGAAAATATAAAAAGGGGTGGGTATTTTGCTAGTGGGCACCGTGGCACCCACCAGGTCGTCTATGGCGGAAGAGGATATGTGTTGCGTGTGTCGAAAGGGGGGGCGTTGGTCGTCGGCCGGCAGCCTAGACGAAAAACAACAAAGCGGCGGGTGCTCGGGGCGGTAAACAAAACAACCACCCGAGGGGTATCTGAAACGACGTAGGAACTGATAGCGTGACGGTGGGGTGCCGTCGTCGAGACGACAGACAGCGAGGAATTTTAACTTGTCGAGTCATCAGTTCCACCCGAGCGAGTTCTGCGCCCCCACAGGTGCCGAAATGTACTGCGTCCGCGAAGACGTGTTCATGCCGCTCTTGCCGCTGCCGTGGCTCCCGTGGCTGTCGCGTTCGCGGCCACCGCTCGATACACCGCCGTAGTTGCTGTTGCTGGTAAAGTCCCGGCTCAACAGCGCACCGCCCATGGCGGGGCTGCCGCGGTACGTCTCCTGCATGTCCGAAGGCGACGAACGTCCGCTGCCCGTGAGCGAGCTGGCCCGGCGGTGCGCCTGCTTCTTCTTCTTGTACCGACGCGCAATGACGAACATGGCAACACCGTACGCAGCTGCGACAGCGACAGCACCCGTGACAATGCCGGCCGTGGCGGCCTGCTTGCCAGAGTCCTTCTCGTCCTTGTTGCCGTTGCCGAAGGGATCGTTCTTGCCGGGAGATCCAGGGGCATCGCCCTTGCCGTCCCCAAACGACGGCAGATCAATGCCCGAGCCGAGCGTGATGTCGATGGCGGGGTTGATCTGCTTGGTGAAGTTGTAGACGAGCGGGTCGGGGTTGTTGTAGAGAGCCGAAGTCGGCAGCTTGATGTCCATCCTTAACGACTCGATCAGGTGGCGCGGGTAGCTGACAAGCACAACCGTCGTCAGGTAGCCCAGCGAAGATACCGTGTCCAAGGGCTGGAGCTTCCTCGCCATAATCTTGCTCTTGAAACCCGACGCCCCGTCCCTGGCCTTGACCTTGATATCGTCCGTGCCCGCGGCGAAGCTAAGCGCCTTGGGAAGGAGATTAAACACCTGCGCGGCCGCCTTGGTCTCGTCCACCACAAACTTGTAGTTGTAGCCCTGGAGGAGGCCAATCTGGATGATCTCGGTGTCCTCGGGCTGCGGCGCGGCCGACGGGGGGTTGATGGCCTTGGGGAGCTCCGTCGGGATGCCCGTAGCCGTAGTCGGTGCCAGACCACCGGCGACCGTGGTCGACGACGTGCTGTCAAGAAGGACCGTCGTGGGGAGCCATGATTGCGAGTTGGTCACAGTGCGGGTGGGGGCAATGCTCGTGACACCGTCACCCGACGGCGAGACCGAGACCGAGACTGAGGGTGTCACAATGGGGTCCGTCCCATTGCCGCTCGCTGTCGTCGTGATGATGGGCGGAGGCGTAACGGTGGGGGTAGAAGTCGAGGTAATGACATCGGGAGCCTTGGAGGAGGTAGGAGAAGTCGTATCTATGGGTGGATTGGGATCCGTCGTGTTTGTTGTGATTGGGGGAGGGTCGACGACCGGGATGCTCGTGGAAGTGGTGATGGGAGGATCCGGGGGCGGAGCCGTGGTGGTGATGATGGGCGGATCCGTGACTGGCCCGGTACCGCTCGGCGTGGCCGTAACATCGGGGATCGGGATGACCGTCGTAGTGGGCAGGTCGGGTGGCGGCTCGGTGGTCGTGGCATTCGGGCGAGGCAGAACGCTTGTGAGAATATCCTCAATCTCGCTGAACAGAGAGCTCAGGGGGTCGGTCTTGCTGGTCGTCGTCGGGTCCGGGGCGGGCGTGGTCTCCGGCGCGTCCGTCGTGATGGCGGTGGTGGGCCACAGCACGATGCTCGACGACGTGGACGTGCCGGCGACGGGTTCGGCGACAGACACGACGGTGGAGCTCGACTGCGACGTGGTGTCCGTCAGGGATTCGTTGTTCTCCGTGGTGTCGGTCGTGGAGTTTCTCGACAGCGTTGGAGAAACGAAGGGGGTGCTCTGGACTCCATCCGAGCTCGACGTCGCCGTGCTGGAGCCGGTGGGGAAGAGATTCTCGATGACGCCGTCGACGATCTCGTTGAGGGATTGCCGCCTCGTCGTCGTCGTGGCCTGGGTGGTCTCGGTGTCGGTCGTGGGGGTTATCTCGTCCGGGGGCACCGTGATGTTGGTGAACTGGCGCTTGACGTGTCGCGGATAGAACATCCGGCGTGGTGGTTGCGTGTCATGGCTGGCCACGGACGAGGCCGCCACGAGGGCGGCGAACAGGGCCGAGGTTGTTCGCATCCTATTGTGTTTGACTCGTCGGATGCGTTCCAGGGCGGGACAGATGTGTGAGGCCCGAGGTGTGAAGTCGGGTTGAGGGTCTGAGAGGTGAGATCTAGGCGCGCCGGCGTCAGCGGCCTGGGGGGGGGAGGCCGGGGTGAAGCCGGTGATGTCGAGACTCACTCTGCCAGGAAATAATGAAACGAATGTACTTGACGTAGATGTCAACGAGTGTGGTCTGGCATCATCATGGTCAGCCAACACCTCAATGAACATGCGGCAGGACTCCGCCTGGGGGAGGGTGGGCCGGCGCATGAATGATCCACACGATCGTCTCTGGCGCAGGCGGACTTGGTGGGCCTGAGTCGAGGCCGTTTCCCATGTCCTGTCGAATCCCCCATCCCTTCCAGTCGTCCGCAACTCACATTTGCTAAAAGATGAAGAGACGCCTGAGAGGGCGTCTATATACGATTGCGGTTGTTGTTGTTGGTGTTTTCAAATGAGTGGCTTGACGAACGAATCGTCAATTGGGAGGCGTCCAAGAGACCGACAACGTCTGTTGCGGTCGGTCGGGTCCGGGGAGGGAGGGAGGAGGGCGTGTGCGCGTCGTCGATCACGACACGGTGAGCATTGGGAGGCACGCAGACCCGCGGGAGGTCCTCTCTGTCCGATTCGAAAGTCGGTCGGGGGGTGAAGGCGGGCGACGAGTCGTGATGGCGTTCAAAGGGACGACGTCGTCAAACGAAGGGGGATGCCGGGGATGCGGTGGCGGGCGGGGAGGGGGAGGAGGAGGAGGAAAGGAGGAAGCGAGGCAGGTGTGAGAGGTGAAAACGAACGACAAGGCCAGGCCAAGCAGCGAGCAAGCGACGGGATGAGGTGCGTGGAAGGGACGAACGGGGCCCGGGGGGACGAAAGGCTGGAATTGGAAGGGGGGGACGGGGCGGAGTCCCTGCTTGGTGCTGGGAAGGAGCCCTGCAAGGGTGCGAGGCCAGCTCGCCAGCTTTCTCGCCAGACGGGATATTACGAGCCAGGCTCTTTTCGCGCTGGAAAGCTGGGCAGTCGCCCGGTGCGGCAGTCGCCCGGTGCGCTCGATAGGGCCGTGGTAGTGGGTACACCGGACGGCGCGTGCGACGGAACCTGCGACCTAACAGAACGACGTCGGGAAACGGAGCGGACTGGGCACCGGGCGCTGGGCACTGGGCACTGGGCAAGAGACAGAAGGGGGGCAGCAGGATTTCGATAGCGACCGTGACACTCGCACAGATGCGGACCCGAGGGGAAAAGGGGACGAGGGAACCGGTCCAATAATCGCTCGTCAAGACACCAATGCCCGTCTCTTGGTTGCGGTTGTTTCTTTCTTCTCCGTGGTTCTGAGATGGCATCGTGACATCCTCACCACCATCTCAGCATCGAGGGGAGGGCCTTCGGAATTCCATCTCTCTCAACGCGTCCCCCCTCCTCTCCGCACCCCCCGCGCTTGGAATAGGGGTTCGCAAAGCATGACGGGAGGAGGAAAGGGATGGAATGAGCGAGGCCCGCAAGAAACAGTTTGCAGAGGGTCAGAGGGTGTGTGCCGCTGAGGTGGTGGTGGTGGGAGGTCGCCGCCGCCGCCCTGAACCGCCAACGCTAGGGACAGCAGGCACGAGCGGCCGCTATTCGCTGTCGGCCCACTGTGGAGCGTGGTTTGCAGGGAGGAGGGGCGTGGCCTAAGATTGCGGTGCCATCCAAAAGGGGGCAAGTGCCAATAGGAAGGGACGGTGGCGCCTCGTCCGGGTCTAAATATGGCCCTGGGCGGTACTCTGTACCGGCAGCAGCGCGCACCCGGGCCCGCAGGCGGAGGTACCCTCGACCCTGCGGGAACAATTAAGGAGCAGCCTATGGGGTCCGTTCGTCGCGGGGCAGCCAGAACCGTCGTCCCACGATTGGACAGCCCGCAGTGGCCCTGCCGCGACGGGAAATTCTGACGACTACCGGCACACCGACGGGGTGTGGGGAGAGGGCGAGAAGGGTTCGTCAATTCCTTGATCGCTTCGCTTTCGCTTCTCACTCGTTCTCATCAGCGACGCGACGGCGACGGCGGCATTGAAAATGGAGGCATTGGCTCAGCAGGACCAGGACCACGAGAAACAAAACACCAGCGCCACCGCCCTGCACCGTGATCGCGAGATCTGAGCAGAGACACGGCGCCGGCGGACGACACGTGTGTGACACCGGACCAGTGACCACAGCCCACGCCCACGCGCCCAGGCACCCCAAGCTGCCAGGGCGCTGTGCCTCTATTGACTGATGCCGTACAGAACACAGGCACAGCGCGCCGTGTCCAGTCCGGATTCTCGCTGGCTCGGCCGTGGCTGCAACAGTGCTGCTGCACGCGTCGGCGTCCGCCTCCCGGAGCGTCGTATCTGTCTTTCCTTTCCCCGTCGTCCGTCGTCCGTCTCTTGTGGACAGATGGACTCGTGCGCGAGGCGTGGTCTCTGTCTCTCTCTGTCGCGACGTCTTACTTGCATTCCAGGCGACGAGCATCAGATCATCAGGATCCCCTCGCCGGCAGGCGCACGTCATCCTGCCTGGGGCCAACAGGCAATTGAGAGAGGGGAGAAGGAGGAGGGGTTCCGTCCGTCGTCGTCGTCGGCAGCCTCCGCGAACCAAGTTCCAAGACAACCCCTCCTCTTCAGCCGAATAAATGAATTCATCCCAAGGCCAATCTATTCCAGCCTCTCAGGAGCAGCACCTGTCAAGCAGGCAATTAAAAAATCCCCAACTGAACTGAGCCGACGACGGCGAACCCACCGTCAAATGGGCAGACCAGAACGGAGGCTTCGTGGAAAACGGTCGCACCACGTCCCCGGGCCCAACACGTGTGCGCCACCGTCGAAATACGGCATTGATCCGTGATCTTCGGTCCTCTCTGGAAGCCTCCCCGGGCGGAGTGGTCCCGGCCGAAGAACTCTGCGTTCATGCCGGAGCCGATCGATTTCATTTCATGGCATTGACGCCTGTCGACAATCCTGGGAAGGCAGACGATCTTGACCGTTGTGGTCACCAGGGCACATCATTCGATTCGCGTGGCTGCTCTTCCCCAGATCTTCGGGAAGGGGTCTGAATCACCTGTTGATCTCCCAAGACTTGGAGATGCCATCACGTCGTCAGCCGAGTCCCGAGAGCGCGTCCAGCTTGACACCGGATTGGGTCGCCAGGAGAATTGGTTGACGCTGGGTGCGCTGGAGCCGCCAGGCCGTCATCCAGGAAATGAAGACAATCTGCCACGGGCGCGAACCGTGTTCGCGACAGCCTCACATGGTCAGCGTAGCAGCGTTGGATCCCGCCCGCTGCCTGTGGCGTATAGAGACGAGGTTGTTTTCACGAGTTGTGCGGTGGTTGTTGGCTGATGCAGAGGCAGAACCTAACAAACTTCTCCGTAGGCTGGTTGACGGGCTGGTGGTAGTCACCCCATCACATACCACGCAGCAGCCATCATCGCCGTTACCGTCGCCGTCGCCGTGGTCGTAGAGCATCCAACCCAGCTCACGAAGCGAGAGAAGATGCAACACGACGACAAAAACAGCCGCATCCATTCCCAGCGACGACCCAATGGAGCTTGAAATGGATGGAATGCAGTCCTGCGCTGCTCGCCGTGGCAAAAAGTGCGGGGTGACGACAAAGTTTGTTTCATCTTTTTTCCCGTCATCTACTTGATGTTTGCTGCAGCAGCACGCGGCTCAGCCCCCTTTTTGGGGTGGAGGAGGGGAGCTGTTTCGTTTCATCCATGGTGATGGCGGCCTCAGTCACCTTGACTTACACTACACCACACTACATTCCTACCTCCCGGGACGGGACAAGTCCAAGAAAGAGACTTGAACTTATGGCGAGACGGGACGAGGCGAGGATGATGGACGAGACACATACACATTGGGAGGATACACGTAGCCCCTGAGTCTGGCAGTCTGACAGATGTTCGTCCCGTGTAGAGTCTAGCAACAGACGGCAGTGAGCGGCAGTGGTTTGCAGTCTATCGATTACCTACATGATCCCGCCTGCGGGACCACCAAATTCCTTTCTTGCCGTTTTGGTTTGTGGGCTGACTGGATTCATTTTCGTCGGTTGCCACGAGGACTCCGCACCCATTGTTGAATTGGTCAGAATAAGGGGCGACTTGCTCCTCCGCTCAGTGCTTACCGATGTGCAGACGGACGGACGGACAAACTCCGGACTGCTGCACCGGCGACGTCTCGCCGACGACACGCTTGCGGAGGAGGCTGCCAGCATGCCGTCCAACTGCCGGTGACCAGCCATCAGGTGGATGTAAGCGTTTCTCTCGGTTCGGTTCCGCGTCTCGGGTGGTTTTTTTTTCTCCTCGACGACGGTACTTTGGCTGTTCTTGGCTTCCATTCTGCTCGTGGGGTCCTGTCTAGCCGAGTTGGACGGCTACGGTTGGATGGCGGCTGAAAAAGGGGGTGATGTTGAGCGGGTTTTCGTTTGTCTCGGGATAGAAAAGTTGCTGGCATTGTGGACTCGATTTTTGTTGACTTGGTCAGGGGTCGTGGTGAGCCTGGGGGGTTGTGTTGGGATGAGCACGACCACGACAGTCATGGTCACTCTCTGTAGGAGTTGGTGGGGGGTTGCTATGTAGCATCTTGGGACCAGAAAACGGATTGCTATGTCATCGGGTTTGTTGACTTGGTTCAGGGGGTCGTGACGGACGGTCGTGATCGGGACTTCGGAGTTGAGCCGGGTGAGGTGATGGCAGTCGAGATTTTGCTTCGTTGTGTTTCGTTCCTCTTGCCTTTGGCTTTGAACATGCGGTGAATTGGGCTTCCTCGTCGATTCCTCTTTTATCTCGTCGGACTATCATACAGGTTCGACTTCCTCCTGACTGAGACTAATGCACATTAGCAAGAGCGAATACGTCCCTCGGTGGAAGGATAGGTGTGCTGAACCCACGCAAATGTTTCTCCCGAAAAGGGCACCTTGGACGCAGATAACGGCCACGAAGAGTTGTTGGGAAGTCGAGTTCATCAAGCTTAAGGTGGTTGGGAGTGCGAATGCCCTTCTTGTGTGTTATCCTCGGAGAAGGCTCGGAGAAGGGCACTTTCTCCCTTTCCATGTCAGCTTCTCCATATTCTTCAACTTCCACTGCTTCAAGCCGACAACCGCAAAGTGGAAAGGAGACAAACTAACCCCCCACCAAGACCGCGATCCTGCCATAGACTATCGTGAACTTTGACGAAAGAGAGAGAGAAAGAGAAAAGAGGTCCCCATTTGGAGAATCCCCATCCTTGAAGCGGACGGGAACCCCCCAGATCCTCAAGACCTCAGGCCGCAGACATCCAGTTCCTTCCATCTGCCAGCCATCGACCCAGCGGTCGAATTCACAACTGGAACAATACCATTATCCAATGCAAACTGGAGGGAAGCATTCAGTCAGGACAACAATCCAGAGACCCTACCCAACCAGCCATCAATGTCGTCCCGGCCCAAGCCAGTGTTCTTCAAGTCCGCCCCCTCCCCCGGCCTCTCCATCAGCCCAACCCGACCGCTCGGAGCACACCCCGTCCCCTTAACTGCACCAGAACCGGAGAGTGTCATGAAATTAGGTAGTCGCCCAGCTCATCATCCTCGACCCAAACTCGAGACCGCCGCTAACTGGAGCGCGTATCAAGTCGTGAGCCATCAACCCCCAACAACTACCATTCACAGACGCAAGGTATCTTTCCAGGTCGGTTACAACATCACACCCCGAACCCAGGTACCGGCATCATCTCCTCGCATCTCCTCCATATCAGATCTCGATCCCCCCAAGCAAGCCATCGGCCCGGCAAGTTCCGCCCCCACCTCCGATCCCGGAGGCAGTCGGCAGACCAAAAAAGCCCGGCCCCGTCCCGGTTGGCTGAACCGAGCAGCGGACCACCGGCCCGAGCCGAGGATTGGGCCGCAACGCCGAATGTCTCGGCGGCCACCGCACGGTTTGGCCCACACAGCGGCGGATCGGCGCGTGGGTGATGGATTGGGTGTGGGTAGCTCCGAGGGGGGGGGGAGGTGGAATGGGATGGGGTTCTGCTGCAGTGTGAAGGGGGACGTGGTTGGTTGCGGGGAGGGGGGATGTGTAAGGCCATGGACGGGTTTTTCTTGGGTTCCGTTGCCTGTTGGGACCGGCGGGGGATGAAAGGAGGGGTTTGGCTGGAGGAGAGTTGAGGTGTGAGCGGGAGGTTTGTGAAGAGACGGTTGGGGAGAGACGGTTGGGGAGAGACGGTTGGGGAGGGTGGCGTTTGTTGACAAGTCAAGGGGGTGGGGGGGCATGGTACACGCAAAGTGTCAAGATGAGATGCATAAAGCGTTGAGATCTGTGTCATTGTTAGGACTGTGTGTGCCCGGAGGAGGCCTTGCCGTGCCCAATGTCCTCGTCTTCTTCGCCCTAGGTCTTTTAACTGCCTCCAAAGTGCGCATTGGTGTACAGATCGATCCCAAAGACGTGGATCGGGGAACGGGGTAGGACGGGAAATGGAAAAGGGGCAACATAGAGGGGGGAGAGGGGGGAGGGTACTTGGGATATGCGTAACCCGGAAAGAGACGGAGCTGGCTGGCCTGTGACCTTCCTTTCCAGTCCCCCCCCTTCCCCTGGTGGCGGGCGTCCTGGTCGGGATCAACGTTGTCTTGAGCTAATTGTCATTGGAGCTGTGCAAGAAGAGGGACCGAGAAAGGGAGGGGGCCGGTGTCCATCAGATTACCTAGGTAGGTATCAGATCGGTTACGGCGGTAAGCAACCCACTCCTGCATGCCCGCCGAGCCGACCCGGTGCCGATCCGGGTTGCTGTGTGCTGTGTTTCGAGGATATGAATGGCTGGTGCTGAGATCGAAAATTTTCCTGATGACATGGCGGCCTAGATCACGACAAAGGGGTCAAGTGCTCGGGAGAGACCGTAGCTATCCCTCCATCATGTAGAGGGTGCCATGTATGTTGCTTGTATCTCGAACAGCCGGTATTCGCGGCGAGTTGGAAAAGCGGCTTGATGTTTGAGGCCGAGGGAGCCGAGACATCTCGATACCTTGGACCCAAAGCCGGCTCCTTCGACCAGATGTTGGCTCTCACCCTTATCGTCGTGTTTTTTATTGGGTACTTGGGTCAGGTGTCTAGGAGTCAGTCTTGCTCCTCCGTTGCTCCTTGGGCTCGAGAAAGGTCCAAGATCGTCGAATGGCACTCTGGAATCGGTGCTTCGATTGTTCATCGCCGTTGGATCAAAGGTCTCGTCACCTGCATCTCTTCCTGTCCCCTGCCTCTAGTGTGTCTGGGCGCACCATGGCGCATATAAACTCCATCTCGACTATTCGTCTATGAACGATCAAGCTTGGCCGGTAACGAAATGCACTTTTTATGCAACCCATGACGTATTTCGGTGTAAAGTCTCGCGGATATCCTAGGACGGACGGGATCCTAGGAAAACAATGTTGACCGGGCCGGACGTGCAGAACTACAACTGAGGCACCGCCAGACCGTTGATCCTCGAGACGGTACGTGGCCGTCTGCCATCGCCCGTTGGATATCGGTTGAGTGTATGTGTAGTCCCGGTATATCCTGCCCTCTCTTGTGTCATGCGTGAAATGTGATCTGTGTCACCCGTCGAGAAGGCATATCAGATACTGCAGCTATCCTCACCCTGTCTGTCAAAGGCATCTCAGACATACGCCGATCTTGACTCTTGCTGCATGGGTTTTGTTGCTCTCTGAAAAATGATAGGACCCGGGGAGAGGCGTAGAAGGAAGCGGTAGGCGAGAAGCGGGCGGACGCCTGCCTCTGACCGACAACTCGAAGCGGGATAAGCGGATGGGAAAGATCTGTGCAACATGATCCCAGATGCAGGAGACGTGATCTCGGCGGCGGAGCGGACGATCGAGATTCGGCCTTGAACAGGTGCTCGGAGATAGGTCGACGTCGGCCGGTGGGGGGCATATGTCTGGCGTGCGTTGACAATAGAGATCTGACTACATAGTACAGGCCGGGGTGCCGATGTAGTTGGGGTTCACCATGCGGGACGGGATGCATATGCTCGGCATCCAAGTGTTGTTGCCGATGCCGATGAGACATGGGGGCTGTTGTCGACGTTGCGGTGTGAGCAACTGAGTTGCTCTCGCAAGCCGAGAAGAAAAGGGCAAGCGTCAGGTCCCCGTGCCGAACCCATCTGCCTTTGCGCCCAACCGTGATTCGTCATCTACCCCGTCCGCCAGTCTCCGGCCGATCTCCGATGCTTGGCACGCCCACCACGGTCTTTGCTCCGCCTTTCCGTTGAAGTTGGCACTGGGTATGTTGCTTTTTGGCTTGTCTTTTTTTGATGGCTGAGATTGTTGGCATCACCTGCCGTTCCTTGCTCGCTAGCCACTGGTTTCTGCATATTCTATGCAATGCGGGTAGATGTGCTCAAGGATATGCGCTGTTGCATACATCTTGAGCAGCCAATGGCCCAAACCTTTTTGAAGCATCGCCTCGGCGGGTGGCTGGATGTGGTGTAGGACGAGGATGATGGGGGTCGCTGCAGTCCAGAATCCAGATCTCTCTGATCCTGAATATGGATCCGCGGTCCCGCGTGTCCGGACTCCGGAGTGCCACGGGAAATTCCGCGAGACCGGCGAGGAGAACCCTCTCCTCTCTGGCGCTTTGCTTTCCGCTTCTGACTGGTTCCGAGTAGCAAACTTCCCCGGCCCCTGCCGATATGCAGAATCTTTTTGGGTCTCAGGTCTTTTGTGGGCTCTGGTCGGCAAGGGAGATATTGGGAGTCGCTGTCATGGGATTGTGTTTGGGAGTTCAACTCGTCCCATCCAGTGACAAGACCTCTGATGTCAGTCACGCCAAGAAAGAAGAAATGCCATGGACGAATCCCAGACTGCTCTAGCCTCCATGTTGCTAAAGCGCTCGGTACCTTGGTCCGAGATCGCTCATCCCCCCCAAAGCCCTCGCCCAACGGCTTCAAGCCCGACATCGTGAGGGACGCCAAGCAAGACCTTCTGCAACTTCAGAAGACGGGAGTGGACCATTGGAAACGTGGCGGTGGGCGGGAGGGATGACGAGGGGGCCGAAAGAAAGAGGAACGAACCGATCGATGGAAGATCTCAGAAACCCCATCACTTACACCACAACCCCCTGGGACACCCATGGGAGCCCCACGGATGACCCCGCGCGACGGGACGCCACAGAAGATCGATCTCGAGAGATAGGGTGGTTCCCATGGTGCCCCCCCGGGCGGCAGCCCAACCCAGCAGATGTGGTGCGCTTAGTGTGTACTTGTGATTCCCAGTGTGTGCGGGCAGGAAGGGTTCTGACGGTTGCTCCTTGGCCGCAGGACGGAATGGAAGCGCCAGCACACCGCACATCAGAGAGCAGAGCACGACATAAGGCAAACAGTCTTTACCGCCACGGCTGGACATTGACCTCCATCCCTTTTTGTCTGCGCGACTTGCAGTTGGCCTGATTCAAGGGTCTTTTCGGCTCAGGCTCTGCTCGATGGCACCCGGGGAAGGGATCGTCGATGTGCGGATCGTCTCTGCCGATGCCATGTACACGGGTGCCCACACCAGACATTTTTGGTGGGTGGGTGTCGATGGACCAGGTGCATGCCCGTCCCTTGGGGCTAGAGTGACGACGAGAGGGAAACATGGGCGGTGGTAAGGGGGTTCTGGGCGACCGGTTCTTGCTGCCGGTACTGGGCATGGTGGCCCAACTGGTTGGAGATATAACGCAAAGGCCTGCTCTCGTCCGGGAGCAGAGGGACCTAGATGAATGTCGAAGACTGTCACCCAGCCCACTCGCCACTTGGGATACTCTCCTTGTCCCCGAGCTCTTTTTCCCAGCCTCGAGGACCACTCACCACTCCACAGCCATGGCAGTAACCAAGACCATCCAGGTTTCTGGGACCGGAGCTCGTCCCACTAGGGGACAGTTGGTCACCATCGCGTATACGGGCTGGCTCAAGGATACGTCCCAGCCGGGCAATAGGGGGCAAGAGTGAGATCCCAGGGTCTTATTGGTGCTGGGTCTGCCGCTAACAGCCTTGATAGGTTCGACAGCTCCTCGGAAAGGGGGGATCTTGTCACCCAGATCGGGATAGGGAATCTAATCAGAGGTATGTGTGGTCCTTTCAGACGTGTGGGCATGGCTGATGTGATGGACCCGTGCAAAGGCTGGGATGAGGCTGTCTTGGAGATGAAGGTTGGAGAGCGTGCCATCCTGGATATTACGAGGTAAGGGAACCGTCGAGAATTCTCTTGGCTGTGAGGACTTGGTTGACAAGCGTGGTAGTGACTATGGCTACGGAGAACGGTAAGCTGTCTTGGCCCTGCTGTACCGATGCTAGAGGCGGGACTGATGTCAGACAAAAGGGGTTTCCACGGACATATACCGCCCAACGCGGACCTCATCTTGTACGTGGCCATCCCGTAAGCTTGAGAGGAGGCTGATACTGATACGACTCTGGCAGCCATGTATATCTGAAGAATGTGCAGACTCAGTGATGGAGAGGGGCCGTCCGCTTGGATTCAGAGAGGGGGTTCTTTTGTTAGGTGCTGGAATTGGATGGGATGATTAGGGTTTCGCTCGGAGCATGGAGTGTCCGGGTCCGGGCGGGAGATGGCGCTGGAGAATGGGAATATTTTATGTGACTGGACTGGGAACTCCCTCTGGTCTGGGCTGGTTTTTTTAGGTAGCGTCCTCAGGTCACTGACGGGTAAGATAACAGGCCGTTCAGCGTTGGGGACATCTGTCGAGGTTCTTGTCAAGGTCGATTTTTGTCTTGGTAGAGTCTTCTCGGGGGGGTGATGGGTTCGAATCCAAGGCATCGAGGTCTCCGCTGTGTGCTAGCCCAAGATCGGGAGTTGGGGTTTGAAGTTGATAATGATGAGAGAGACGGCCCGGTAAAAGGTGAGGCCGGAACCCGGTTGCGTTGGAAATGGGAGACCAAGGTTGTTGGAGGCAGGGAGGTGACTCAGTCCGGCTGACTTGGAGGTCTTAGAAGTTGGGACTGGGAGCAAGCTCATGGCAAGATCAGGAGCTTATTGGTCAAGTGGCAGAAACTGTGGGGCTGTTTGATGGAAACACGGAGACGCAGTGGGTTAGAAATCAAGATGATGACATGAACAGCGGAAGGTGCTTTCAATGTTTTCTTCCTCTGCTTGGTGCAAACATGCTTTCTTCATCAATATAAAAAAATAATCTTCTTGATCCGAACAATTTCACAGTCTTCGTCTTCAAGTCCAGCCCATCTGAACTCCAAGGCAACAAGGCAACAAGGCACCTAGCCCAAAGCTCCCCAACAGCTTCCCCGCAGTGCCGGGCGCAGGGGTCTTACAGCAGGCACCAAGAGCAGTGGCGGGGCTGAGCTCATCATCGACTTCGACCTTCCACCCCCACCTTTCCAACCTTCCACACTGCTGCCGCCACCATCACTGACTGCCTGTCTGCTGTCCACTGCCCACTGCCCCCCCGTCCAGCATTCCACACCCGCTATTACCAACACACCACACACCACACGTGTCTCTCCCATCCCATCTTCAGCACCACATTGCATGCGTCCAGGAGCTCAACACTCCGACACAACTTTCAAGCTGGGGAAGCGCAAGATTTCCGACGGGGACCTACCGATCCTCAAACGAACCATGACAGTGCGTTCCCCTCTCCCTGCGATGCCCCCCCCCCCCCATGATCCGATGCAAGGCGACCGCTGGCGACCTCTCCCTTGACGCGAGCGCATGAAACCATACTGACTTTTCTTCCCCCCCACAGGACCAACGGCTTCCAGAAGTCGATCTTGTCACTAGAATGCAGGTCGACGAGTCGGTCGTGGCCAAGGGCACAGGCGAGATCGACGAGTCCCTCTACAGTCGCCAACTCTATGTCTTGGGCCACGAGGCGATGAAGCGCATGGGCGCTTCCAACGTCCTGGTCGTCGGCCTCAAGGGCCTGGGTGTCGAGATCGCAAAGAACATTGCCCTGGCCGGCGTCAAGAGCCTCACACTCTACGATCCCGCCCCCGTGGCCATCGCCGATCTTTCCGCCCAGTTCTTCCTTCGTCTGGACGATGTCGGCAAGCCTCGCGACCAGGTCACCGCGCCCAGGGTCGCTGAGCTCAATGCCTACACCCCCGTCCACATCCACAGCTCGAGCAGGTACGTATAAGCCGCGATCCCGGCACGCGCCGAGAGACACCCAGTGCTGACAGGGCGCGCGTGACAGCCTGAGCGAGAACCTCGAACAGCTCGACAAATACCAAGTCGTCGTCCTCACAAACACCCCCCTCGACGTCCAGATGGTCGTCGGCGATTACTGCCACACCAAGGGCATCTACGTCGTCATCGCCGACACGTTCGGCCTCTTCGGCTCCATCTTTTGCGATTTTGGCGAAAAGTTCACAGTCATCGATGCGACGGGCGAGAACCCACTTAACGGAATCGTTGCCGGGATCGACGAGGAAGGCCTTGTCTCTGCCCTCGACGAGACGCGCCACGGGCTGGAGGACGGAGACTATGTGACCTTTTCCGAGGTCGAGGGCATGGAGGCGCTCAACGGCAGCGAGCCTCGCAAGGTGACCGTCAAGGGACCCTACACATTCTCTATTGGCGACGTATCTGGCCTCGGCCAGTACGTTCGTGGCGGCTTGTACCAGCAAGTCAAGATGCCCAAGTTCCTGGACTTCAAAAGCATCTCCGCAGCCATCAAGGACCCAGAATTCCTCGTCTCCGACTTCGCCAAGTTTGACCGCCCCCAGCAGCTCCACGTTGGCTTCCAGGCGCTCCATGCCTTCAAGAAGACACATGGTCGTTTCCCGCGGCCCATGAACGAGGAGGACGCCCTTGTGGTTCTCAACTCGGCCAAAGAATTTGCCAAGATCGAGGGGGTGGATGTCGAGTTTACCGACAGCCTGATCAAGGAGCTCAGTTACCAGGCAACCGGCGACCTGAGTCCCATGGCGGCCTTCTTTGGCGGCCTGACGGCGCAGGAGGTGCTCAAGGCTGTGTCGGGCAAGTTCCACCCGGTGAAGCAGTACATGTACTTTGACTCGCTCGAGTCGCTGCCCACCGGTTCGACTCGCACCGAGGAGCTCTGCAAGCCGCGGGGCACTCGCTACGACGGCCAGATCGCCGTGTTTGGCGCCGAGTTCCAGGAAAAGATCTCCAACGTCAAGCAGTTCTTGGTGGGCGCCGGAGCCATTGGCTGCGAGATGCTCAAGAACTGGGCCATGATCGGTCTGGGAACGGGCCCCAACGGCCGCATCACCGTGACAGACATGGATTCGATCGAGAAGAGCAACCTCAATAGACAATTCCTCTTCCGGCCCAAGGATGTGGGCCAGATGAAGAGCGACTGCGCGGCGCACGCGGCTCAAGTCATGAACCCCGACCTCGAGGGCAAGATTGTGTCGCTCCGGGAGCGCGTCAGCCCGGATACCGAGCACATCTTCAGCGAGGACTTTTGGAACGACCTGGACGGCGTCACCAACGCGCTTGACAATGTGGAGGCGAGAACCTATGTCGACCGGCGATGCGTCTTCTTCCACAAGCCCCTCCTCGAGAGCGGTACCCTGGGCACCAAGGGCAACACGCAAGTGGTGCTCCCTCGCCTGACCGAGTCGTACTCTTCGTCGCAGGACCCTCCGGAGCAGTCGTTCCCCATGTGCACGCTCCGCAGCTTCCCCAACAAGATCGAGCACACCATTGCCTGGGCGCGGGAGCTCTTTGAGAGCTCGTTTGTCAAGCCGGCCGAGACGGCCAACCTGTACCTCACGCAGCCCAACTATCTGGAGACGACGCTCAAGCAGGGCGGCAACGAGAAGGCCACGCTCGAGTCCCTGGTGGACTTTTTGAAGAACGAGCGGGCGCTCAGCTTTGAGGATTGCGTCCAGTGGGGGCGCATGTTGTTTGAGAAGCAGTACAACAATGCGATTCAGCAACTGCTGTACAACTTCCCCAAGGACTCGGTATCGTCGACAGGCACCCCCTTCTGGTCGGGGCCCAAGCGGGCGCCAGACCCGCTCAAGTTTGATATCGACAACCCCACTCACTACAGCTTCCTCGAGTCTGCGGCCAACCTGCACGCCTTCAACTACAATATTAACGTCAAGGGCAAGACGAGGCGGGATTATAAGGAGGCGTTGGATGCCATGATCGTGCCTGACTTTTCGCCCGACGCCAAAGTCAAGATCCAGGCCGACGACAAGGACCCTGTGAGTGTCCCCGATGCGTGACTGTGTGCTGCCGTGCTGACAAAAACAGGATCCGAATGCGGGCGCGGCGGCGTTTGACGACGAGGCCGAGCTGGACAACATCACGCGCCAGCTGCCAGACCCCAAGTCGCTGGCGGGCTTCAAGCTCACGCCGGTGGAGTTTGAGAAGGATGACGACAGCAACTTCCACATTGATTTCATCACGGCGGCCAGCAACCTGCGGGCGGAAAACTACAAGATCGAGCAGGCCGACAGGCACAAGACCAAGTTCATCGCTGGCAAGATCATCCCGGCGATTGCGACGACGACGGCGCTCGTCACGGGCCTCGTGGTACTGGAGCTGTACAAGATCATCGACGGCAAGGACGACCTGGAGCAGTACAAGAACGGGTTCATCAACCTGGCGCTGCCCTTCTTTGGGTTCAGCGAGCCGATTGCCAGCCCCAAGGTCGAGTACAAGGGGCCGGACGGCGACAAGGTGACGCTCGACAAGCTGTGGGACCGGTTCGAGGTCGAGGACATTACGCTGCAGGAGCTGCTCGACGACTTTGCCAAGCGGGGCCTGACGATTTCGATGCTGAGCTCGGGCGTCAGTCTTCTGTACGCGTCGTTCTTCCCGCCGGCCAAGATGAAGGGGCGGCACGAGATGAAGCTGAGCGAGCTGGTGACCAAGATTTCGAAGAAGGAGATTCCAGCACATCAGAAGGAGGTCATTTTTGAGGTGGTGACGGAGGATGCGGACGGCGAGGACGTTGAGGTGCCGTACATCAAGGTTAAGGTTCAAGGTCAGACCGAAGGACAATGAATCGGAAGCAGGCCGTACGCAAAGAGGAGGCGCAGCAGGGTTGTAGTGTGACGATCTGCTTGTGACGCGTCGGGTGATGGGGAAGGACTGAAGCCGGCAATGGGGGAAGGTACAATAGCGTTTGTTTTGTCTGGCTATCGGAATATGGACGCAGCGCTGTTTGGCAACAATTAGACGGGGTTCGGGCTGGTACAGTCTGTCGACCATGAATGCATTCGGTTTGACTATGCGTGACGTCCCTAGGCCAACCAACTACTGTTCTCGATACTGGTGAGCGCTTGCAAGGGCAATATTTGACGCCATTTCCTAAGCATTCCTAGCCCTGCATATCGAAGCAAGCCCCGGGAAATCAGACTCCGTTTTTGGGTCTCGCCGGCCTGGACCACCACGGCTGGACCCATCAATCGGATTGGCGCGCCGCACTAGAATATCTCTGGGGCCCATAGTATTGTTCTGTCGGGCTTCCACGATGCTGGCACCGTGTTCCATGCGCGACGGCTTCCGTCAGGACGGCTCGCCTTTGTGTGGTGGACGAGCTGGGCCGCCCCGACGGTTTGGTTCTTTCAAATGTCAGCTCGCCGGCCATAAAGGAGAGACTCTGGACTCGCAGCCGGGAGGGAATGGGGCGTCGTTCTTTGTCAGGGGTGCGGCCAAAGGACGGGCATGGTATAAGTCGGCGAGAGGGAAGGAGGGAGATGGACGAGGAGGAGAGGTGCTCTGTCGGCGTTCTCTTCTTCTTCGTTGGCTCTGTTGGACTCGAAACACATACACATACAAGCCTTGGTTCAGATATTCGTTGAAAATGGACGCAGTAACGGCAACAAAAGAGTCCAAGGACCAAGGGGAAGTATATAGACGCAAGTCCACACCCATCTCGCCCCGGACGACACCCACCTCCAGCACCGGCTCCGGTGCTGGAGGAAGCACTCCGCCGGAGGGCGAAACGACAACCGAACAAGACCCCCAAACCCGACGAAGATCCTCGATCGTGTCCCAGCATCCCAGCTGGCGCCTCTCCCTCCCCCCGGAGCAGGAACAAGCCCGTCGCCAGTCCCTCTCCTACACGCACGAGCACCCGCCCCGTCGTCCATCCTCCATCATCCTACTCCAGCAACCACCCCGCCAGCCATCCCTCTCCTCCAAAGACCAAGACCCGGCAACGGCCCCGTACCACCCCCCGCCCATCCGCCAGTCATCCCTCCCCCACAACCAGGGTCAAGACCAGCAAGACCCGACATCCGAAACCCACTACCGACCCCCCCTCCACGTCATGACAACCCCAATGTCCCCCTGGCCCGTCACCCTCTTACTAGGCCACCACCCCCTCCCGTACCCTTTCACCCCGGACGGCGCAGCCCCGACTCCGTACTCCTCCATCTCCATGCCCACCCCGCTGCACATCCACTCACCATACCCCCACCCATCCCCCCTCCACCTGCAATCACCACTCTACCCCCAACCGCTCCCCTACCCTCACAACCTCCCAACCCCCATCTCACCCCTTCCCCTCCCCCCTCTTCCCCGGCTTCAACATCAACACCCTCGGCGGTCCAACCACAGACCTCCAAGCACAACAATCCTACCTGCTCCACGCCCTGCAAAAGGAGCATGAGCGCGCGGAGAGGTTGGTGGGGCGGCATAATGCCTTGCTTGCTGACGAGGGTGGGGGTGGGGGAGGGGCAGGGGGGTTGAGTAGCAGGACAGCGAAGAAGGAGGCGGCGAGTTTACGGGCGCGGATTGAAGAGGCGGGGAGGCAGGAGACGATGATTGTTGGGAGGCTGGGGGAGGTTTGGTGTGAAGGGCGGGAGAGGGGGCGGTGGGAGGGTGGTGTAGGAGTAGGAGCGGGAGGGGGTGGGGTTAGTTTTGGGGGTGCGGGGGGTGATGGGGGTGTAAGTGCCACGGGTGGAGGGTCTGGGAGGGTTGGGTCGATTGGTGGTGGGGGCTCTGGGAGGAGGGATAGTGCCGCGAGTGCGTCAGTTTTGGTTTCGGATGGGAGGAAGAGTGCCGCGGTGTTGAGTCCGTTGGTGGCGGAGTTTGTGCCGGGTGCGGGAGCAGCGGCGGGGAAGAGGGCAAGTGTTGGGTCCAAGGGGAGGAGGGTGAGTGTTACTTCGGCGGGGCAGAGGACAGGGGGGGTGGTGTTTGCGGATGACATCTGGGGGGGAGAGGAGGGGGTGGGGAGGAAGGGGAGTGAGGATGGGGGGGGTAGGGGTCCGACGAGCGTGTGTGGTGGGGAGGAGGGTGGTGGTGAAAAGGTTGTTGAGTTTGATGATCTGCTCTGGGAGTTTGAGTCGGAGGAGGAGGGTAGTGGGAAGGATGATGCCGACGCCACTGGGGAGGGTTCTGAGAAAAAAAAGGTCCCGCGGCAGAGGAGGATCTCGATGCATCACGCGCCGCCCATCTCGTTCAAGGCGGCGAGGGACAAGCGCATGAGTCTGCCGTCGCTGAAGACGCTCTGGCCGAGGTCGCATACAGTGCCCGAGGGCGAGGGAGGGGAGGAGGAGGAGGAGGCGGATGGGGGGTTCTTCTGATCGTCTTTCCTTCTGGTCTTTTTATTTGGTCCGAGTATATACAGTCAGTCGTATCAAAGAAAACAAAGTGGAAGGGCAGCCATGTTCGCCGATATTATCATTCATCATCATGTCCCAATTCCCATTCCCTGGTGCCCAGAACCTCACGCAAACTCCCCGAATTGCCCATCGTCAAACCCCAGATCTTGAGCCGACATCCTCTTTTGCTTCCGCGAAGACGGCGCACTCGGCGGCGGCGGGAGAAACGCCCCCCCTCCCGACCCCGACCCCGGCGGCGGCGGCAGCGCAAACGAAGACAGACTCGCCGTCTCCCCGCCCGTCCCCGCCGCGGGCGCCGGCCGTGGCCGATTCCGCCCAAACTTTGTCCCGCTCAAATTGACCGTAATGGTCTCCCCGTCCTTGAGGCTGTAGTCCTTCTTCTCCTCCGGCTTTTGCTTGGGCGGCGGCGGCCCCCCTCCGCCCTCCATCGCCAGCCCCAGCGCGCGCTGCGCCTCCTGTAGGGCCACGTTGAAGTCGAAGGCGTCGCTGCGCTCCTCGAAGCCGATGCCCAGCGTGGCCTTGCGCCCCGTGGGGTCCTGCACACGCAGCGCAAAGAAACGGCTGCTGTCGGCGGCGGGCTCGACGGCGGCCTTGACGAGGTACGGCGCGGCGGCGAAGAGCTGGCCGGTGGAGGGGTCTTCGAGTATGATATCGACCTTGACCTGGTCCGGGGCACCCGCCGAGGGGGAAGGGATGGCGGTCTCGAGGATGCGCAGGCGGCAGGTGAAGATGTGGCGCTTGGGGTCCTCGGTCCAGGAGGCGGCGATGTGGCCGCGGGCTGAGGAGAGGGGGGGGATGTTGTAGACGTGGATGGGGGAGGCGATGTGGAGGATGCGCTGGATGGCGTCGGCGGGGAGGGGTTGCCCGGTGGCGGGGTCGATGGTAGCGTTGTCCATTTTGGGGGTGGTTGTTATTGCTGGAAAGATGCTATGGGGGAAGGACGGGGAAAAGGGGCATCTTGGTGGTGGGGGTGATGAGGAAGATGGCGATTGGGGAGTGAGACGCGTAAAGGGAAGCTTGGCGGTGAAGCTGTTCCTGGAGTCGAGCCTTGGTTTTCTGTTAGGCACGGACAGGTGCACTCAGCCCACACCCGGGACATATGTGGTGAATAAGATATTGGTCTCATTGAGGTATGACAAGACAATTCATTTATGATTCCCACATTCTTTTAGTCTCAACACTACAGTTCTTCCATGGTGTCCTTTCTACAGCGTGTCTGATCACTACCAGGAAACCAGTTGGGCCTTGACAAGGAAGCTCCAGGCACCTCGAGCTGCCCCGCGCTGGACCCTGCCGGGCAGTGCTCTTATCGCAGAACCCCGCAGCCGATAAGAGCAATAAACCCCAGTCAATCACCTGTCAGGGCAGAATCCGGAAGGCGGTCTGGCACGGCAGTTATGCCCCCAATTGAGTCACTGGTCCTCGAGCAGGTGCTTGTCTGTCCGTGACCTCGACCTCAAAGAACACGCTCGAGTCCAACACCATCATCCATCCTACAATCTGCGCAGAGCTTATGCAAAGACGCAACCCTCTACCTCAGTTTCAATCATCGTTATACTTTGCCCTCAAGAGGTCCACGATGGCAACAGACAGTTCGGATCCGGGGCCGCCCCCTCCCACGACGACCACCACAACCACAACCACAGCTACCACATCCCCATTTGATCCCCCAACACCCGCACCGCAAAAGGGCTTCGCCCCATTCGAGTAAGCACAAGCTTCCCACCCCGATATCCCCGACCACCCAACGCTAACCGCCCCCCCCCCCAGCATCGTCAAGACGTACAATGACATCCTCGCCTCCGATCCCGAGATGACCATGCCTGTCGCGGCTATCGAGTCGCTTATTGAGCTTCTGCGCGTAACACCGGCAACCACGGCCATGGAGACGGTCGAGGTGGTCAAGGCGCAAAAGGCCCGTCTCCTCGACGCCACCGCGAACCCTCTTCCTCTCCTCGCCGGCGCCGACGTGTTCGAGCAGTTCCTGCTGCGGTCGCTTAGGGGGCAGACCGCCGGTGACGGCTCCGACCGGGTCCTCAGCTTCGAGGAGACCATCTCGCATCTCCTGCAGAACAGCGTGCTCTTTGCCGAGCGCGCCCGCTCCGCCCGCGACCAGATTGCCATGCACGGCGCGCGCTATGTCAACGACGACCACGTCGTTCTCGCCGCCGGCGGCTCCCGCGTCGTCACCCGCATTCTCCTGCGCGCGGCCGAGAATCGCAATCGTCACTTCAAAGTCATCTACGTCGCCGACGGCAGCCCCCGCACTACGACGTCGGTTAACGCCCTGCGCGCTGCTGGCATCGAGGTTGAGACAATCCGGGAGGCCAAGATTTCCTACGTGCTCAGCAACGTGAGCAAGCTGAACCTGGTGCTCGTCGGCGCCGAGGCGGTGTTGCAAGACGGCGGCATCATCTCGCGCATGGGCACGTGCCAGCTCGCGTTTCTGGCCAAGAAGATGCCCGGCTCGCTGCGCCGTTTCTACGTGGCCGCCGAAACCCACAAGATTGTGCGTATGACGCCCATGAACAACCCGATGGAGATCAGTGTGGGCGTGAAACAGTACAACATCAGCAAGTGGGACAATATTGGCCACCACCCCGAGATGGCTGGCCCCGTGCTGGCGGAGGAGGACGAGGTCGACTATACCGACAAAGAGTTCATCGACGGCATCATCACGGAGCAGGGCGTCAAGATGCCGTGGAGCATCTGGGAGATGGTGGATGACTACATCTGATGAGAGAGGCGAAGCGTTGTCTACCCCCTTTTCGTTCAGGGTATAAATGTGTGACGGGGATATATAGACCGATGGTGCATGACTGGCGTTTGGGGTGGGAATCTGCGGGCTCCTTTGGGACGGAGCATCAGGACAGGAGTCCGGGAAGGGGAAAAGGTTCTGGTTGGGGATTTGGCTTTGGCCCCAGGGGTCTTTTACAGTGGCTGGACACATCTCGGGGTTCTTGGTAAAGACCTCTAGCGTTGCCCCGGGCACGAGCGACTATGTTTGACAAGAGATCATCTTGTATCCTGAAACAAACTTCTCTTGAAGCTCGATTGACTGACCTATTCCGTGTCCATCTACCTTCTCTCCTCCAAGCAGTATTCCCACGACTCTTGCTCGACAAGACAACGCGTTAGGCCAAGGCAATGATCATAAAAAAAGATTACTGCATACTAATACTAGGTAGTAGCTATAGTTGGTGTAACGATTGAGACAGACAGACAGGACAGACGAGATGATAGCCAAAAAAGAAAACCGCAAAAAATAACCCCCACCACCTAGTGATAAATCATCATGGTCTTTGCCGGTCCATGTTTCCCTGAACCCCCTCCTCCCTTTCCTCCACTCCCACCTCTTGATGTTTGTTTCCAACTCAGATGAATAATGATGGCACGAACCGCTGACTCTCTTTTTCAGTTCCACACGACGACGAACCTCTCTTTTCCCAACGCAAAAAAAAATGCTATGCAAAAAACACAACACCGACGCACGAACGCAAAGCCTAAAGCTGTCCAGACAGAAGCGCCTCGGTCGCTATCAAATTGTCAGTTTCCATCCAAAAACAAATATCAAGGCAGAGGGAAGAAGGGGGAAAGGTACTCACCACTATTAATATACGCCCTCCTCGCGTCCAACGCCACCCCAAACCGCCGCTCCAGCTCCTGCTTGATGCCCTTCTTGGTCACCGTCATCAGGTCCGCGGTCCGCAGGATCTCGCGGATCTCGGACAGCAGCGCGTCGTCGCTGGGCAGGCCGGCGAGGTTCGCCATCTCCACCTCTTGCGCTCCGCCGAGTTGCGTGAACTGGCTGTGCCGGTTATTGTTGTTGTTGTGCATCATCTCCGAGCCGACAAAGGACGCCCGGGTTGCGATGGCTGGAGATTTGTCAGAGTACCCGCCGAGGGGGTACCCCACGGTGGAGCCGGGGCGGGAGTACGGGTTTCCGCCGGGGGTGAGGTGAGCGGAGTTGTACGGGTTGCCGCCATACTCGGACATGGCGCCGGGGGGCTTGGTAGCGTAGCTAAACCCAGAAATCTCCGACCGCGCGTCATCCCGCGCCGTCTGCGCCTCCCACAGCTCGCCCTGGTACTCCTCCCACTTCTTCCGCGGAATCTGCGCGGGGTCGAACTTGCCCTCGTCGGAGATGACGATCTTCTGCCCGCGCTCGCCCGCCACGACGCGCGTGTTGCCCCAGTTGAAATCGTCCATGTGCCAGAAGGAATACAGGGGGAGCGCGAAGCTGAAGACGGGGACCGCCAGGATGTACAGGATCATCCACCCGATCATCTCCCACTTGCGGCGCAGGATGAAGATGATGGCCTGCAGGCCGTAGATGGCGCCGAGGAGGACGAAGGCGGTGACGGGGACGACGGTGGCTTTTTGCACGACTAGGACGACGAGGTAGACGATGTAGGCGATGGTCACGGGGGCGACGATGGTGGAGAGCAGGTCGACGAAGACGATGAAGCGCATCGAGAAGCAGCAGAAGCCGCAGAGCTGGTTGAGCGGGATGAGCTCGATGAGGTTGTGCACGGTCGAGTTGATCCAGCGCCGGCGCTGCGAGAGAAAGACCTGCCACGAGTCCGGGGCGACGGTCCACGCGTGCGCGGCGAAGATGTACTTGGTCTTGTACTTGGAGTGGAACTTGAGGAGGAGGGTGGTCAGGTAGCGGTCCTCGCCGAGGTGGAGCAGGTTCTTCATGTGTAAAGTGTCGACGCGGATGGTGGAGTAGGCTTCGACGACTTCCTTGGAGACGAAGAGCGGCTTGCCGGATTCGGCCGCGCGGATGCGGTACATGGAGAAGCAGCCGGGGAGGCAGGTGACGGAGCCGAAGAGGGATTCGAAGGCCTTGGACAGGTTGTGCGAGATGTAGTACTCGTAGACCTGGATCATGGTGACGAAGGAGGCTTTGGCGTTGGTCAGGGCGGTTTCGCCGCACACGGCGATGAGGCGCGTGTCGTCGAGGAAGGCCGAGACCATGCGGGACGCCGAGTCGGGCGCGACGATGGTGTCGGCGTCGATCTGGAACATGAACTCGTAGAAGGTCGGGTTGACGCCGATGACGTTGCGGATCTGGTGGTACATTTCGAGCTCGAGCGGGCTCATGGCGATGTTGTAGTGCACGCGGTTGAGGAAGCGCATCAGCAGCATCTGCGAGTCGCGCTTGCCGCGGTTGCCGGGGCGAGAGACCTCGGACGGCTTGCCGACCTTGACGAGCACGAGGAAGGGCACGATGTGGCCCTGGACTTCGTACAGCCCCGAGTACACCTTGCCCATGTTGTGCTGCTTCTGGCCCTCGCCGAGCGACTCGAAGCTCAGCGGCTCCGGGTCCGTCGACTCGGGCACGCCTAGGATGTCGAGCACGATGCGCGGCGTCGGGCGGTCGTTGCCCTGCCCGATGATCATGCCGTCGCACACGACGACGAGGAGTTTGCGCTTGTCGTCGTAGCGCATGCGCGCGGCCGAGTCGATGGCGCGGCGGAGGGACTCCTCATCTTCGGTGTAGGCTGGGATCTGGCACATGATGAACTTGTCGAGGTTCTCGGGGACCGTCTTGGAGCTGAACTGCAGCGCGGCGAAGAACTTGAAGGCGATGACGCTGGCCAGCAGGATGGACACGGCCAGCACGAGGTACTCGGAGAACTTGCACTTTACGGAATTGCGCGTGTCGACGTCGCCGACGTAGAACAGGTTGTCGAGGCACAGCTGCATGTCGTTCTTGAGCTGCGGGTCAAAGTTGAGCGCCTCCCACAGCTTGGTGACGTCCTCGCCCGACTTTTGGCGGAACAGGTCCTCGACGAGCGTGTCCATAAAGTTCTTGGCGTCGGGATCCGTGGGCGGGTCCTCGCCCGGCGGGTTGCGCTGCTGCCGGCCGTCCTTGAGGTACGTCGTCATGTCGTAGACGCGCTTGTTGAGGATGGCGATAGACTGCTGCTGGCTGTTGGCCAGCGTCTTGACGTACTGCGGCGAGAAGCCAATGTTGCCGACCTTGTAGTTGGACCGCATCATGATGAGCTGCTCCGAGAACCAGTCGGGCCGGCTGTCGTTGGTAAAGTGGCGGAAGTCGTGGTAGCGCGCGTTGAGGTCCTGGCTGTTGAAGACGGCGGCCGAGCCCGTGATGTTGGTGTTCTTGTAGTCGAGCGTGACCGACGGCTCGACGAAGCCGTTCTTGCCGGGGCACACGGCCGACACCTGCACGGGGAAGAGGCCGGTGATGTCGAGGCCGCCGTACTGCGTGATGGACTTGGTCGGGAGGTAGGGCGGGTAGTGGCGCGGCGCAAACTTGCCAATGTCAAAGATCTGGCCGCGGATGGCGGCGTAGGCCGGCTGGTTGTCCTTGCCGTCGAACTTGGACAGCTCGTCGGGGCTGTAGACGTGCTGCTTGGGGCAGAGGAGCGCGGGGAAGATGATGATGAAGAAGGCCGCCACCAGACAGCTGAGCCAGATGAGGATGTTGATGGCCAGCTTCTCGCGCCACGCCATGCGCACGTCCTTGCGAGACATGCGGCCCAGCAGGCGGATGGCAAAGTCGGGCACCCAGAACGTCAGCAGGTAGACGAGGAAGACCCAGCGCTTGCGGCTCGGCTTGTCCTTGTACTCCTCGACCTCCTGCATCTCCTTCTCGTTGCCGCGCTCCGCCATTTGCTCGCGCGTGTCGAGGTTCTTGAACATGTCGCCGCCGTTGAAGGCCGACGCGCCGGCGTCAGACCGGGCGTCGACGTCCTTGCTGCCAAAGTAGCCCGCGTTCTTGTCGCCAAAGCTACCGGGCGTGTTGACCGACGAAGCCAACAACCGCTCCTTGGACATGGCATAGTCTCCCCCGCCCGCCGCAAAGTCAGACGGTGGCCCCCACCGCCCGGAAGCCGACTGGTTCTCACCGAGCTGCGCCGTCTCCATCCAGCACCGCTCGCTGAGGAACACACCGGTCGAGCCAACCGCCACCTCGTTGCTCGGCCAGCGCTTCTCCTCGACCACCATCTCAACCTTTTCGCGCTCGCTGCCGACCAGCACCGTCTCGGCGTCAGCCAGCCCGAGGAACTCGCCAAACGGCAAAAAGAGACTAAAGTCACCCGCCCGTATCCGCTGGCTGATCTCAGCGATGCCAAACGTCTGCACCTGCGCGCGCACGCACTTGCTGTCAAACTGGTTCGCAATCCGCCGGTCGTTGGGCTTGAGACAGAACACAAAGTAGCAGTTCGTGTTGGGCGCCGTAAACGCCCTTGTCACGTTCTCCAGAGCCGACATGAACTGCCCGGAGGCCCCCACGTCAGGGACCGAGGCGCCTCCCCTGACTGCCCTCCTCGCATCGCCAGCATCGCTACCACCATCCACCGACGCGTCCCGCTCGGCCGCGCGCGCCCGTGTGTTCGGGCGGGCGGTCGACGGGCGCCCGCGCCGCGACATGATACTCGGGGCGCGCATGGGGCGCGAGCTGATGGACGCCTGCATGACGGTGGTCTTTTCCTGGGGGTGGACGACGGTCTGGAGGACCTCCTGGCCGAAGAGGCGGGTGACGAAGGCGCTCTTGCTCGAGTTGACGAGGTTCATCAGGTCGCCCGAGATGACCTCGCCGTTCTCCTCGACGAGGCCCTTGACCGTGTACTCGACCTCGCCGGCGTAGTGCTTGACGGTGAAGGTGGCGGCCGTGTTTTCCGACAGGAAGTTGCTGCCGGGGAGTTTGGCGGTGGCGGCGCCGACGGTGATGGCGGGGTTCTTGCCCTCGAAGCGCTTGCGCAGGCTCTCGAGGAGCTGCATGTCGGTGCGGTGGCGGCGGGTTTGGTCGTCGAGGATGCTGAGGAGGCCGTTGCCTGGCTTGAGGAGGCCCTTGACGGCGTCCGAGTTGTCGAAGTAGCTGGTTGGGGGGATGGCGACTTCCTCGGTCTCGAGCATGTCGGCCTTGCGGTCGAAGAAGTTGTGCAGGGTGAGGTTGTACATGGACTCGGTGGCGGCGTTGTTGAGCAGCTGGTCGAGCGTCGAGCCGGTCGACGACTGCTGCTGGAAGCCCGGGAAGTCGACGATGGACACGGTGTTGGAGATAGAGTCCTCGGCCGCGCACAACTTCTGGTTGATGGTCTCGATCACGTAGGCCACGAGCAGCGAGTACATGGTGCGCGCGAGTTCGTTGGCGTTGCCGCGCGCGCCCACGGGGTCCAGCATGACCGTGACTCTCTCCTTGTGGATCATCTTGGTCTTGTAGCCCAGCGTCGTCTGGAGGTCCGAGGCCGACACGCCCAGGAAGGCGGCGACGATGGCAAGCACGTCCTTGTTCTTGACCGTGGTCGACGTCTGGCCGCCCTCGTGGGAGAAGCCGCCGCTGTCGTCCCCGGCCACGGTGGTGCTCGAGCTCGTCTCGAACTCGAGCTGGCCGATGTGGAGGATGCTGGCCAGGATCTGGCAGACCTCGGCAATCTCGCTGCGGGGGAACTCGAGCTTCCGCAGGGCCGTCTTGAAGAGCTGGAAGCCCTCGGTGTCGTTGATGCCGACCTTGAGCTGCGTCGGGTGACCCAGGTACTTCCACCTCCTGGTTGCGCCGGCGGGCTGGTCGAAGCCCAGATGGGTCTTTTCGGCAACACTCGTGCCGGCCAGGAGGTAGTAGAGGACGTGGAAGTTGCGCTCTCCCGTGGGCACGTCGGCTATCCTGCTCCTCTCCAGACGATGGTCCAGCAGCTTGGCACCGATGAGCATGGGATTGGTGCTCGACGACGTGTCATATTGGAGTTCGTAGAACAGGCCGGCCTTGGAGGCGGTCGGTGTGGTGGCTGTCTTGGTCGTGGTGAGGGTGTCGAAGACGAAGGCGGCGAGGGAGATCTTGCTGGAGAGTGGCGTGGACGAGCGGTTGAGCATCGAGGTCAGGAGATGTGATCGGACCGTGGTCTTGCCGGAGCCAGATTCACCCCTACGCGTTCAGTCAGTCAGCGAGACGTCCCCAAAAGGTTCCAGCACATGGGAATCGTACAAGAAAAGGATGGCCTGGTTCTCGGAGCGGTGGCCGAGGCGGATGTAGGCGCGTTCGGCCATGTCCTCGGCCGCGGCCATGGCACTCGAGTCCTTGGCGCCATCGGGCTTGGTGGTGGACGTGGTGTAGGTGTTGAGCAGGACGAGGGCGTGGGACGAGAGGCGCGCCGTGGGCAGCGAGACGTGGAAGCGGCTCGCGAGGTGCGCCGTGAGGTGGGTGTCGGACTGGAGATGGGCCGGCAAGGACGGGAGAGACGGTTGGGTATGGGCTCCTCCGCCGGTCCCTCCCATCGAGGGGAGGTTGAGAGACATGGTGACGGCGCGGCCAGGAGCTGGCGGTGCTGTCGGGACGGGGCCGAGTCCTCAGTCGACGGTCAATGGGGGTGTCGGCGTCGTGGTGTTTTTTTTTTCGTGAATATCGGGGAGACGGCGTCGGACGGAGACGACGACGGCGGCGGCGCTCTGCTTCCTCGGAGCCCGGTTTGGGACAGCGAGACAGTCGTCTGGGAGGAAGGGCAGCAGCGGCCGATCAGCGAGTGAGGGTGGCCTCGGGGCAAGGGGAAGAAGCCAAGGACAACAACAACGACATCAACAACAGAGCGAGCGTCATGTACAAAGGGAGTCTAAACGAGCGTCAGAGCGAGGGCGATGAGGCACGAACACGACGACAAGAGGAAACGAAAAAGACACAACCAAAAGTTGCCTCGAGGCTCAAGCTTTCTCCAGGGACCGGTGCTCCATCAGGTCAGGTTACAGCGTGGTCCAGAAATCCAATCCGAGGCGCCTCTCGCTTCTCGATGGGGCTGGGCTGGGGGGGTGGTGTCGGAAAGGGGGAGGGCCTGGCCGGGCTGTTTTTTCTCGGCTACGGCGGGCGTTTGGAGCAAGTTGGTCAGATCTTCATAACGAAGTTGTTCCCGGGAGCGCGCCTTGATTGGATAGGGGAAGCCCGTGTCTGAGCCGGCCTGGTATGAACGAGGTTCCAAACAGAGCCGCCGACGCATGTTTCTGTCTCTTTTGTTCGCTCGACAACAGCCACCGGGACCATCCTTTTCCACCACACGGCCGTCTCTCTTGAACCATCACTCCAGCTGTCAACATGTCGGCGACATGTCGCGATCGAAGGACACGCAAAACGCGGCCCCATTCTTCTGGAACATGCCGGCCCACGCTCGAGGCGCTAGCGCGTCATGACAGCATTCTGCTCAGGGGGAAAAGGGGCGACAGGTCCTGCGAGACACAGTACTGCGGTAGGCCCGAGCCCCGTTAGATGGGTAGCCCACCGGTACTTGGTGGTAGACCCGGCATCCAATCTCTCGATCAAGATGAACTGGGTGCCGGCGAAGGAATCCGGTCCTGTTCCAGAAACCCCGGGGCTGCGTTGCGTTGGACTGACCGTTGCGGCTAGGTAAAATGAGGGCATGCCTGGTTGTCACTCTGTTTTGGTCAACCAGGTTTGTCTCTTTTTCTGTGCAGTGTTGCCAGTTGCGACATTCCGAACAGGATCGGGCAACCTAGGTGTTGGTGTTGGTCAGACCAGAGAGAGGCGCACCAGCCCCTTCATCCACTGTGCTGAGTGTGGCCTTCCGGCCCCTCGCACTCCCCCTCCGTTTCTCGGCCACCGGGAGCGGGTGATCAACGGACATGCTCCAATGGCGTCCATTGTTGATGCGGTCGCCAGCAGCCTCTTGCTGCGGGCTACCGACAGGGCCACGAATGATGATGGCATAGCCAGCGAGCTGCCACCCAGCGAGCCAACAACACAGAGGCCGTGTCCCGGGCCAGGGAGGTAGGTACCTCTGTACCTGAGAAGGAGAAGACTTCCTTGACGGCTCTGGTCGTGGCATGCAGGCCATTCCCCTTGTGCGTTCTTGCATCGTCTGAACCTCCGAGACATTTGTCTGGCCGTCTGCTGCAAGAACAGCAACCTGAGTGGGAAACGACCTGAAAGAAAAAAGAGTCGGCTGTTCTGAAGATGACAACTTGGGCAGGCGCAGCAGCAGAGCAAGTGGATTTACCGGTAGTGGCCTGGTGGTCTTCGTGTTGATGTGGTTCTGTGGTTCCGTGTCATCCCACCGGGGCGGGGGAGCAGTGGATGGCTAAAAAAAGAAGTACCACTCTCTGTTGGTTTGTTGCATATTCCGTGTGCTGAGAGGCATTGAAGCCATCGCGAAGGAGGCGCAGCGATGGACAGTGGGTTGAGGTGCTGTTCGTGTCCAGATTGAGATGCATTGAGTGCATCTCGCCACTGCGACATTCGCATCGTTGGCCGTGGTTTTGTTCATCAATTTGCCCTTGGCTGCCTCGCTGCCACCCGGAAACTCTGTCCAAAAAACTCGTATTCGCCGGCTCGGCCAACAGCCCGACAAGAAAACTCCCCCAAAGAGCAGGCTTTGGCCGACAATGCAAAATGCGACACGGCATCCAATGACCACGGCCACAAAACGCCCAGGGGAAAAAGGTGTCGCCCGTACGACCATGGCAACGTTCTCTCTCCGTTGAAGAGACTCAGATCCAAGAGCAACATTGCTGTTCAACAACTCTGAAGTGAACAAAAATGAAGAATTGGCGATTCAATCCTCGGCGAGACAAGAACGGCCTGTAGGGTCTAATTGCAAGCCCCGCTGGACATGCCAGATCGCTCTCGCGAACCGGGGAGGGCCATGAATTTTTCACGGGCCCATCATGCGCATCGCAGATGGGCAGACCCGCCCTGGCTCGCCCCGGCTTGGCCTGGCGCGTTTGTCACAGCAGCCCCTAATTCCCGCCGTACACTCACCATGGAACAGACGCCCCGGCGCCCGGGGCCCGCGAACCAGGGGGCTGTGGTGATCTTTTTCTGGGTGGTGCGTGTGCCAGTCCGCCAACAACAGTTCCTGGGCTGCTTGACCGAGGTGGTGTTGTTTCTGGCATCTCGACCTTTTTTGGTTTCCGACTTTCGCTTGTTATTATTGTTTTCTCCATCTTCACCCTCGCCGCCCTCACTCGCTTTGGCGGCCCTTGTTCTCACAATCGCTCTCCCTAATTTGCTGTCCAGCCCATTCTCCCTCGGCCTCGTCGTACCCGTCCTCGTCCTCCTCGTCGCGGGAGACGAAAGGGGCACGCCGCCTCCCACAGGCACTCCCGAGTCCCGACGGCCTCGCTGTTCGGTGACCACTCTCTGTTCAAGGTCACAGCTCTCGAACGAGGCCACGAGCCGGTCGCCCGCCTCAAGACGACACACACCTTCGTCCGTGTCCCACAAGGGGCACCCGTCCGCCCGTCACCATGGCAAACCGCATGTCCATGTACTCGGTCGGATCCGACGCCGGCATGGGAAGCCCTCGCGGTGCCGGACAGCAGTCCTCCCAGGTGTCGACCACGACGCTACTCAATAGCATTCACAACATCTATCTTTCCGGCCAGGCCCACCGTCTCGACGCCGGGACAAGCCTGGTGGTAAACACCTGGCTCACGGCCTCGGAGGCCGGCTTTGACGGACGCGTTGGCGGCACCGTCGATGCCGGTCTTGCCGCGCGAGCATGGGAACATGCTCGCCGGCGCGCCGAGGACGGGTGTATCATTCTTAGGTGAGTCTCGTCGTGATCCCGGGGCCGGTCCAACAGGGCGAGTCGAGTGATGCTGACCTTTTCAAGCTCTCTTCACCAGTCCTGCCCCTCAGCGTTACGCCCGTTCCTGTCCTCCCTCCCCTTCGCCCTGCCGACGACGCTCCTCAAGTCCCTCGAGGCCATCGAACCCTTCCTGCGATGTGTGACCCCCCACAACCCTTCCCAGTCGAGACAAACAGCCATCGGTGTCAGCTTCACCCTCAACCTCACAGGAAGCCTCGTGGGCGCCTCGATCGCCCTCTCCCAGGGCGGAATCGACACGGACAAGGGCCTGCTCAACATCCCCTCCGAGCCAGGGTACCGCGCCTTTGACGTATTCTACTACCTGCTCACCTCGGCCTCGACCCCGGCCGAGCGAGAGTTCCTCGGACTCAAGGCCGCCTCCCAGTACAGCCTCCTCGCCCGTTCGGGGACCTACGGCCCGCCCACATACCTGCCCACCGCCGACGATGGCGCCGCTGCCGACGACCTCCGGGCTGCCCTCAAGGAGATTGGCATCAAGGGCTCCTCCCACCGCAACTTCATTTCGACGCTCGCCGGTCTGTTGAAGCTTGGAAACACTATTGACTACGTGGTCGACGAGGAGGTTCTCGAGGAGATTTGCGAAGATGTCGGTGGCCTCCTTGGCATGGATCCCGAGGTCCTCGCCAAAAAGTGCACCACGGAAGATCGAAGGACCCTTATTGGAGGACTCTACGAGGCCTTGGTGGATTGGGTCATTACCAGGGCCAATGAGGCCATCGAGGGCCAGCTTCGCCGCATCAAGGACGGCGACGAGTCTCTGGATGGCCTTGCGCCCGAAGACGCCGTCGGTGACACGGTCGTGTTGACCGTTCTCGAGGTTCCCGACGCGGAGCTCGGCCGCGCCGTCACCATGCGGGGCATCTTTGACGATACGCTGGGCATCAATGCCGAGATGAAGGCGGACGGCCTCGAGGTGGCCCCTGCGGGCAACTCGATTGTCAAGGAGATGCACAACGCTGTGGCGGATAGCGGGCCTGAGCTCGGCATCATGGCGGGCACGCCAGGTCGCGAACGGCAGCATATGCTGGAGAAGCGCGAGGAGGTTCTCGAGAAAATTGCCCTGTCCGCCGAAGACGATGTCTTTCTCCGGAAGCTCCTGTTTCCCGTTCCCAACGAGGGCATCAACCTGGGTCGCACCGGCCGCATCGACATCCAGCACACGTTGGAACGCAGCCGTGTGTGGTACCACCTCTCGATCCACCCGACCGACGACTCTCCCGCCAGTCTCGCCGCCCTGCCCTCGATCAACTCAGCTTGGTCGGCCGGGACGGTGTCGCGCCAGATCCGCGCGTGGCGCCTCCCGGAGTGGGCGAATCGCAGAAATAAGCACCTCGACTTCACGGCCGATTTCGACTTCCACGAGTTTGTCCAGCGCTATCAGATGCTCGGCTGCATGGAGGGTCGCGACGGCATCGAGAGCTGGGTCCTCGAGCGCGGCTGGAGCAACGGGGAGGTTGTGATTGGCCGCGAGCGGGTATGGATGAGGGAGAATGCCTGGTGGGAGGCCGAGAGCATGCTCGACCTCAAGCCCATGGAGGCCGAGAGGCTGGGCAGCATGCCCAGCATGGGCCCTCCCATCGAGTCCGGATACTCTCACACCAGCAGCTTCTTCCCGCCGCAGCCCTTCACCGACGGGACCCCCAACGGCAGCCGGGACCACCTCGTAGCCCACCAGCGCAACATGAGCCAAGCCACGCTCAGCAACCCACACCTGGCGGCGCCGTCCATCGCGCCGACGAGCAAGACGAACTTTCAAAACAAGCCGGGAGACTACGGCCTGGGACACAAGGGTGACACCTACAAGGGCCAGGTCTACTACAACAGCGATGGCGAGTTCATCAACAACTTGGATCCCGATCTCGCCAAGGGCAAGCACGTCGAGGAGCGTCCCATTCCCGCGTCCCGCAAGATCTGGGTCATGCTGGTGTGGGCCTTGACCTTTTGGATTCCCTCGCCTCTCCTCAAGTTCGTTGGTCGCATGAAGCGGCCAGACGTGCGCATGGCCTGGCGCGAGAAGCTGGTGCTCTGCTTCATGATCTTTCTCCTCAACGCCATGATTGTCTTTTGGATCATCTTTTTCGGCCGCCTCCTCTGCCCCAACTTTGACAAGGCCTGGCTCCAGAAGGAGGTGGCCACGCATCAGGGAGAAGACGATTTCTGGGTCAGCATCAACGGCAAGGTCTATGACATTTCGACTTTCTGGAAGCTACAGCACAGCGACGGCGTCATCGAGACGACGTCGGACCTCATGATACAGTTTGCCGGCATGAATCTCGACAACTACTTTGTGGCGCCGCTCCCCCTGACCTGCCCCGGCCTCGGCATCAAGGAGTCGATCCGGCTGCTGGCCAACGAGAGCGTGACCAACCCAGAGGCCGTCCACACCTCGGGCTACTTCCAGCCGGACCCCACCACCGCCCTTCGATCCGATACATGGTATACGGATCACTTCCTGTACCGCATCAAGACGTACTACAAGGGAGACCTCGTTTGGGATCCGAAAATGGTCAAGGACGAGGGCTCCGACTACAATCGCCCCTGGTTCCTCTACGACGGCCGCATCTACGACTTGATCGACTACACGGCCACGCAAAAGTTCTTCAAGGGCTCGCCTGATTACAACTTCCTCGACCCACTGGTTGTGGACCTCGTCAAGAACAACCCCGGCCAGGACCTCACCGAGAAGCTGAACGCCGCTCTCCGGGGCCTCGCAGGCGATGCGAATGCCGAGGCTCTCTTCCTCAACAGCATGAACTGCATCAAGAACACCATGTACAAGGGCATTCCCGATTTCCGCGACTCGGCCCGGTGCCAAGTCAACAACTACATCCTCCTGGCCTTCACCATCATTATCTGCACCGTCATCGTTGTCAAGTTCGTGTCGGCCCTGCAGTTTGGCTCCAAGAAGCGCCCCTCGCCCCAGGACAAGTTTGTCATCTGCCAGGTGCCGGCCTACACGGAAGGCGAAGACTCGCTCCGCAAGGCTCTGGATTCCCTGACGGCCCTCCAGTACGACAACAAGCGCAAGCTAATCTGCGTCATTTGCGACGGTGTCATTGTTGGTGCCGGCAACGATCGGCCCACGCCCAAGATCGTCCTGGATATTCTCGGCGTCGACCCCAAGGTGGATCCTCCGGCCCTGCCCTTCAAGTCGGTCGGTACCGGCAGCGAGCAGCTCAACTACGGAAAGGTGTACTCGGGTCTCTACGAGTACGAAGGCAACGTGGTCCCCTACCTAGTCATCGTCAAGGTGGGCAAGGAGTCGGAGCAGACCAAGACGAAGCCGGGCAACCGTGGTAAGCGTGATTCACAGATTCTGCTCATGAGCTTCCTGAACCGTGTCCACCACCGCGCCCCCATGAGCCCCCTGGAGCTCGAGATGTTTCACCAAATCAACAACATTATCGGCGTGGATCCCGAGCTGTACGAATATCTCATGATGGTCGACGCCGATACCAATGTCCGCGAGGATTCCCTCAACCGACTGGTTGCCGCGTGCGCCAACAATGCCAAGATTGCCGGCATCTGCGGCGAGACGAGCTTGCAGAACGAGGAGCGTTCGTGGTGGACAATGATGCAGGTCTACGAGTATTTCATCTCGCACAACCTCTCCAAGGCGTTCGAGTCCCTCTTTGGCAGCGTCACCTGCTTGCCAGGCTGGTAAGTTCCGAGTCCCCACCGCGACCCCTCGCAGGATGCTAACGAACCCAGCTTCACCATGTACCGTCTCCGAACCGCCGACAAAGGAAAGCCTCTCATCATCTCGGACGACGTCATCCGCGAGTACAGCGACTGCTACGTGGACACCCTCCACAAGAAGAATCTCCTGTCCCTCGGCGAGGATCGCTTCCTCACGACGCTAATGACCAAGTACTTTCCCTACATGTCGTACAAGTTTATTCCCGACGCCTACTGCCAAACCGCGGCCCCCGAGACGTGGAGCGTCCTGCTGTCGCAGCGTCGTCGGTGGATCAACTCGACCATCCACAACCTGGTGGAATTGATGTTCCTCCCCGAGATGTGCGGCTTCTGCTGCTTTTCCATGCGCTTCGTCGTGCTCATCGATCTCTTCGGTACCATCATCCTCCCATCGACGACGGTCTATATCGTCTATCTCATCTACCTCGTCGCGTCCAAAACCGGCCAGTTCCCGCTCATCTCCATCATCCTGATCGCGGCCGTCTACGGTCTCCAGGCGCTCATCTTCATCCTCAAGCGGCAGTGGCAGCACATCGGCTGGATGATCATCTACATCATCGCCTTCCCCATCTACTCGTTCATCCTGCCCATCTACTCGTTCTGGAACCAAGACAACTTCACCTGGGGCAACACGCGCATCGTCATCGGCGAGGCCGGCAACAAGCAGGTCATCGCCGTCGACGACGAGGGCTTCGACCCGCGCTCCATCCCCCTCCAGCGCTGGGACGACTACGCGCTCGCCAACGCCCTCCCCGGCCGCCGCGGCTACCAGCACGAGAAGCACGGGGACACCACCCCTACGGGCGTCTACGACGACCAGTACGAAATGGACGACATGAAGTCCATCTACTCGTCCGTCCGCCAGCCGTCCGTCATGACCGGCCTCGGCCGCGGCGGCGCCTACCTCCCCCCGCAGAGCCCCGGCATCATGATGCCGCAGACGCGCACCAGCACCTTTATTGGCGCGCAGCAACCCTACACAGACAACCCCCTCGCCCACCGCCAGAGCATGATGTCCATGGGCGCCGACATGCAGCGCCGCACCAGCCCCTACCAAGACCCGATGGCGCGCCAGAGCAGCTACGGCAACCTGCGCGGCAGCATGGCGGGGACGCCGCCAGCCATGAACCTCGGGGTCCCCGGCGCCAACACGCGGCTGTCGACCATGTCCGGGCTGGGCGCAGGCGCGCGCCACAGCTCGACGACGTCGTTTGACTTCCAGCGCGGCAACGTCGGGCCCGAGGAGGCGGCGATTGTGGCGGCGATTCGCGGGGTGCTGGGCGAGGTGGATTTGGATACGGTGACGAAGAAGCAGGTGCGGGCGCTGGTGGAGCAGAGGCTGCAGACGAGCTTGGGCGGGGAGAGGAAGGCGTTTATGGATCGGCAGATTGATAATGAGTTGGCCAATATGTAGTAGACTGGGGAGGGTGTGGGTGGGGGTTTTGGATATGTTTTTGGGTAATCTCTTGTGTTGGTTGTGGTTTTTCTGGATTTTGCGGCATGGCGGTGTGTGGAAACGTATATATAAAACATCTCTCTCTTTGTTGGAGCTGGGAGGTGGGATTTTCTTTTATTTTGTCAAGTCATCTTTACGATTTTCGGACCATCATCATCATTACGGGCGACCGTTGAGGGTTGGGCTTGCGAGTAGCGCCCGAGGTAGCGAATATCATTATTAATCATCATAACTTGTGGTGTCTTGGTGTTCGTGTTGTCGCTGTTGTTGTTTTGTGGCGGCGACACGGTTCAGGGGTACGGAACGACGAGGTGTTACTACGGGGAGTTGGACATGACAACATGATCAGGTTCGTGTGATGTTCTAGAGAGGGAAACGATTTGATAAAATAGCCAGAATTTTGTTTCGTGCTGAAATATGTGCTTGCTGTATTCACCAGTTGAAAGAGATCCTCCAAACTCCAAAATCCCTTTTCCTCCCTGCCCCCCTCCCCTGCTGCCTTGCTGCCTTTACAACGGCATGATATCCGGCAGCGGCCCCACGGGGGTAATCGACAGCGGGTTGATCTGCGTGTGCGACTTGGTGTAGTGGTTCTATCAACCGTCAGCATTATCTCTTCTCCAAAAGTCAGAGAGCAAACAAACCTTGATGTGCAAGAAGTTCGTCGCCTCCTTGAACGCCGGCACGTTCCAGTACAGGTTCCGCATCCACTTGTGCAGCGCCGGATACCCGCTCCTGATGTCCCGGATGTTGCACTTGAAGTGCTGCACGTACACCGGCTGCTCCAGTTAGTACCACCCCTACACCAAGGTCGGGATGGGGGGGGGGACTTACATCGAACCTGATGATGGTAACCCACAGCCGGACGTCAACCTCCGTCAACTTCTCCCCAAACCAATACGGCCCAGGTGAAGTCTTGAGATGCTCCTCGGCGCGATCCAACGCCTCAAAAAGCGCCACCACATTCTTCTCATACGCCTCCTGCGTCGTCGCAAACCCACTCTTATACACCCCATTGTTAATCAAATCATACTGCCACGCATTCGCCTCCTCCACCTCCCCCCTCAACCCCTCCGGATACAAATCCACCGCCCTGTACTCCTCCCCCACCAGCCCGTCAAACGCACTATTAAACATCCGCACAATCTCACTGCTCTCATTGCTCACAATCCGCTTCGTCACCTTGTCCCACAGCACCGGCACCGTAAACCTTCCCGTGTAGTCGGGGTTCACAGAGAAGTACACCTCGCGCAGGTGCTTAAAGTCCTCGTGCCCGGGGGCCGGGGGGGAGGCCATCGCCGGGTCGGAGGCGGCGTCCGAGGGGGAGGGGAACGGCCACCCGAGTGGGCCCATGTGCCAGTGCACGGCGGAGACGGAGATCAGGGGGGTTAGGCCTTTGAGATGCCGTGCGATGAGCGTGCGCGTCGCCCAGGGGCAGGCGTAGGAGACGTAGAGGTGGTACCGGTTGGCTTCCGCCGGGAAGGGGGAGGAGCCGTCGGCGGTGATGAAGTCGCGGAAGGTGGATTGTTGGCGTTTGAATTCGCCGGATTTGTCGGAGGGGGAGACCCAGTCGGTGATTTTTTGGGCGGCCTATGGGGGGGGGTTAGTGGGTGGTTTGGAAGGGGGAAAGGGGGGGCGGACCATTTTGAGGTGGGTGGTTGCTGTGGTGTTGAGATGGGGGGTGGTTGAGATGGTTCGGGAGAGGTGGTGACGGAGTGGGAGGAGTGTTGGGAGTCTTCTTGTTCTCAGGAGGGGACGGAGGAGCATCACAAGGTGTTTTGGCAGAGCTGGTTGGGATGGAACTGGCCGTGTCTTATATGTGTATTTGAGCCTCGCTTTCCTTTTATGGTTGTCCGGATTCGCCAACGCAGAGGGACCACTCTCAGTGGACGGCACAGTGGACGGGACCCCCCATCTCTGACTAAACTTGGGCCGTCGATGACCTCCCCGGAGTCGGGTGCGTACTAAGCAAAGTCTCCATCGCCCCCACCACTTCCCCTCCTCCCTTCCCCCTCCGGGCCCTCCCCCGGACAAAGAGCTGACCAAGCAACCACGACAGCGCGACTGCCGAGTCGAATGCGAAATGTGAAATGTCTTGATCAGCATGACATGACATGGCAGAAATCATTTCAAAAGAGAACAGTTTTCATTCCGGAAAAGAACATGTCCATTTCTTAACAACCCCCGCGAATCCCTATCATTATGAGGTAGTTGACAAGATCCATCAGCCATCACCCGTCCCACGATGCCTACGACCTAGGTATCCAACACGCTCTCTCTAACATCAATATAGATTAACGATGCCCCAACATTCTATCTTCCATGTCGCGTAGGCCACACGTTCTGGGTCATGACCCTTGAAAATACACAGCTTCACGGGAGAAGCTACTTGCCGGGCTGCTCTGGCTGTTGAGGCTTCGGATGTCCCTGTGCGCGGGAGTGTGAGTGGCAATCCGGGCCTGGGAATGGGTGCGGCGACATACCGGGCAGTTCGAACACGTGCACTGGCCTTGGGCGCAAGTACAGCTCCCCGTCGATGTGCATCCGCAGTCGGGCATCTTGCAGGGTGGTGGTGGTGGCGGCGCGGGACTGGTCTTGATGGGGTGATTTGGAGAGGAACCACTTCGTGACGTCGAGAGTTATCTGGTCGATGTCGGGAATTCTGAAGGCCGGAATTCTGGAAACGACAGTTCTGAAGTTGAGAGTCTGTGGTGGAGCGCTCTTATTGCGTCTTCCTTTGTCTCTTCGCCTTATTATGCTTCTTCGACTGCTGGCGTCTCTTTGACCTTTGCACGTAATGTTTCTTCGTCGTGGTGGTCAATGCGATCCAAATTCGCCCGAGTCGAGAAGATGACGACGGGCGTTGTCATATGGGGGCCGAGCTACTGGAGCTGTGATGATGGTTTGCTCTTGGTCCTTGTCTTTGACATGGAGAAAGGGTCCGGAGTAGGGATCTGATGGGAACATGCTGGTTTTTGTAGCAAGATCGGAAGGCTCGAGTAATGAAGACACGTCTGGTCTTGTGTTGTTGTGCAGGACAAGGACGTAAACATGATGTGTTGAGACATGTTTCGCGCATGACCACCGCTACAATGCAAAGACATGACCATTTTTGCAGAGAACAGACTCAGGTGACATGACAAGTGCAGCCCACGGCCTCGGTAACTGGAATGGCGCCAACAGACAGAGAAGACCATATGCAGATATGTAAGACAAGTTCCCCTGATTTCTTCCTACAAAAATAAACAAAACGCCTTCAAAGACCCCAAAGTCTCAAGCTCAGGAAGAAAAGAACCCCTGAACCAAAAAAAGCTAACCTCCTCTCAAAGAATCAAACATTGCTCAAGTGCTCCTGCCCATCCCTCGACGACACAGAACCCTGACAGGTCATGGGCCTCAAGCCGCACACCTCCTTCCCCATCCAACTTACGCCGCCCTCCTGTACCTCCCCTGGGCTCCAAACTTCCCCTTGCCCTTGCCCTTGCCACACGGCTTCGACGGCGCCCCGGTAGCCAGAGCCATGTGCGGCGCCGATGGCACCAGCCCACTCGGGACATACACCCCCGTCGGCAACACCGGAGCCACCTCCACCGCCGTGGGAGCTGCGCCCCCCTCGGGAACCGTAACCGTCGTCGTCTTGGTCAGCGTATTCGTCGTATGACTCGTCGTATCCTCCTCCTTGACCGGGACGTCCGTCACCGCCGGCACCCTGACCACGCTAGTCACGAACCCCATCGTCGTCGACGCAGCACCGGGGCCATCCACAACCGGCTTCACCACCGCGCCCCCAACACTCCCCGCCTTCACCCCCCCCTCATCCACATTCCCCACCGCCGGCGCCCCCCTCTCATCCAAAAACACCTCGGTTAACACCCTCTTCTTCGGCCCCGCCCACGTCTTCCCGCTCCTCTCCCCGTCTCCAACCCTGCACTCCTCCTCCCCCATCGCCGTACACTTGTCCTTCCCCCAGACATCACAGTTTGCGCCCCCGACCGGCCCCATCTCCTTGTAACAAGCCTCCGCTTGATCCCAGCACTGCTTGACACTCGCCCAGCACCCGTCCTCGGTCGACCACTTCGGCACCTCCACACCGCACCAGTTCGCGTTCTTGAGGAGACACTCCTTCCCGTCCGCGCGGTAGGGCTTGCCGATCTCCTTGGCGCCGACGGATCCCGCACCGGGGGTGCCCGGGAAGTAGACCTCCGGGCCAGGGACGATGTACTTCCCGCCGACCAACTGGTCCTCGTAGATGTTGAAGTTCACCCCGGGATCGTTGCGGTGTACATGGCCGGGGATACTCACCCCCTTGCCCTGCGGGACGTTCAACGCGCCGGCCCCGTCATTCTTGACAGAAATCTGCGCACACCCCGTATAAAACTGCGGCTCCACAGTCCCCCCGTTGACGGTATGCAGCGCCAACACCTCGGGGCGGACGAGATACAGGCCGGTCGGCAGGTCCTTTGGCAGCTCAACGGAGAGCAGTCCCCCCTCCTTGATGAGCTTGGACGTGGCAAACTCTCCCGTGGAGGAATCCATCCCGGCGTGCCAGATCTTGAACCACCCCGGCCCGGCGGCGGAGGAGGACGCAGAGGACAGGGCCTTGAGGTAGACGGCGACGGGGCCCTTGTGGGACGGGTCGAGCGGGCCTAGGTCGGTGGACTTGCGGTTGGGCGGGGGGTTGGTGGGGGAGAGGTCCGGGGAGATGCGGAATTCGAGGGTTAGGGAGGAGCCCGCCGGGGCGGGGCAGGTGAAGGCTACGGGGGTCGAGCCGTCGCGGCCTAAGGGGGGGGTGGGGGTTAGTTTGGGGCGGTGGTGGGTTGGGGGGAAGGGGACGGACCACAGGCCATGTCGGGGGAGGCATAGGGGTCTTCGATCCAGTGGCTGGCGGTTTGGGGGTCCTTGGGCATGCGGATGCAGGTGCCGTCGCCTTGGTTGACGCCGTTGATGGAGATGCCCGAGAAGACGGTGTGGGCGGTGGTGAGGGAGGCGAGGCCCAGGATGGAAAGGGTGGAACGCATGGTGGCGGTTGTGGAGGGTGCAAGTCGTTGTGGTTTCTGAAGTGAAGGAGGAGAAATCCGCTTCGTCGTCGTCGTCGTCGAAAGAGTGAATGTAAAGAATGACGATGCCCCCGGGGCTGTATGATGATAAAAGAATAAAAAAGGAGCGACTGCTCTTGCCTCGAGGTAGTCAAGATGTCGAGGAAAAGGAGAGGTTCCCGTCGAGGGATGATCGCCAGCTCATGTATTTAAAGTCGAGCCTCCACCCCCCCCCCCCATACCCTTCTTCGCAGGAACTGGAAAGTAAAGCTGTTGATCACTACCCCACACCACGAGAACAAACCGAACAAACAGGAGACGGCCCTCTCCTGCAATCAAACCCACAAACGGGGAGCGCTCAACCTCGACGTTCGTCCATCCAGGCCGCTCCCTGTCGGAACTCGGGCGACATACATGAGGAGGACAGCCGTTCATCGTCTTGCTGATGACCACGGCATACGGCAGTGACACGGGACCACGACGACGACACCTCGTCCGTCTCGTGAAGGCCTCTCTCCAAAGCAACTTTGCATGGGCGCCACCTCCGTCGCAGCCTGACAGCCTGTCATCTGGTGGCGGCCGTCTCATCTGAACCCTTCTTCGCCCCGGCAGCTATTCTGAGCTCTGGGCTGGATGTGTTTGCCGTTTGCCCATTTGGCCGTGGCCATGGCAGTAGTAGTCGCCAATCTCCCCCCCTCCGGGTTACACCACCACCTTTGACGCGCTGCTGCCGTTCGATTCCCGAACCCGAGACTGGTACCTGAAAAACTCCACATCCCATTATCCCAGTTGTGCTGATGCGAATGTTTCGAAACCGTTCGGCATCGGGGAACCAAAAAAAGGGGGGGGACGGAGCCTCCGGAGAGGCAGACTGGCCAATGACGGACCGGCAGACGTTGTGTTGTTTCCGAGCCAGCGGCGAATCGGGGGTGCTGCCAAGGCCGAGGGAGCGGGTGCGGTTGTTTCATGGTTGACGGGGCGGGTTCCCGTGGGCCTGGTTGCCCCTGGGATCTGGATCTTTCTCGGTTTGATTGCGAGGCGGCGCCAACCGGGTAATTTTGAGTTGGAGGTGCTGGTGTTCTGGAACCTGGAAGCTGGAGAGACGGAAATTGAAGGTTTGGTGCAAACGGTGGAGAGGAAGTGTGGTGAGGATAACCTGTCAAACAAAATCGACGATGAGTCTGATGAGATGGAAAGTTGAACCGCCCCTTTCCTTCATCGCCAGCAGCGATGTCTTCTCCTGCTCCCCAACAGAGAGAGCACCGCATCAGCGTCAAGCTGGCACCCGTCTTCAACACAAACGCTGCGCAAAGGGGAGAAGCAAGAAAAGACTTACATGCGCAGCAAGCGCCCGAGCATCCGAGTTCCGAACCGTCGTCCCATGGTGTTTGCGGGGGATCCTCTGGATCTCCTGCTCCCCAGGCGCAAGCTGAAGTTGTGTCGTCGTTACACAGCGGCACTGCTCAATCTATCCATTCCGAAGCTTGTTTCACCTACAGCTGCTCTGCCCCTGTCAGATGGGGATCGTCGACATGGCGCTTGAGTTGTGAGAACGAGGCGGTTCTCGTCAAGACGGCAGAGTCCTTCTCCAACCGCAATCCATGTCGTCCTCGCCCACATATATATCCACAGCACAAACACCACAGACTCACCACCGTAGAAGAGAGGAGTTTGTCTATTGTCCTTCCTGTCCACATCTGCATCTGCGTCGTCGTAATCCGATAGCACCCAGCACCCCAACCCGGGCGCGATGATCGAGACTCGCGATGGAGCCTGCCACCAGGAAAGCACAGCACCCTGTGTCCCGCCACTCTATGCACCCGCATTTCCTATCGTCCACCATGCCCTACACCGGTGCCAGCTCCCCAATGCTTGACGTTGTATGCGCCCAGGATGCTCGGGATGCAGCCAGCAGGCAGTGTATTGGTACAGATTATCCACTCCTCCTCCCATCGTACACCACCCTCCTCCCCGTCTTTCTTTTCATATTGTCATCGTCATGGGTATCGTAGATATATCCTTTCCGGTCGATTTACTCGTTGATCTTGGCGAGGATCCTGTGTCCCGTTAGCATCACTCCCATACAACCCAAAGGCCCCCCAAACCACCCCCATCCAACCCCCTTGTCCCCCCAATCAGAAAAAAAGAGCAGAAAGAACTCACTCCCCATCCCTAAAAAGCGTAAACTCCTCCTCCCCCACCTTGACCGGCGACCCGCCATACTGGGGAATCAGGACGCGATCGCCCTGGCTGACGCCCATGGGCAGGCGCTTGCCGTCCTTGTCGAGCCCGCCCGGCCCGACGGCCAGCACGCGCGCCTCGTTGAGCTCCTTGACGCTGCTCTCGGGCAAAAAGAGCCCCGACGCCGTCTTGGCCTCGGCCTTGACGCGCTGCACGAGCACGCGGTCGAGGAGGGGGACGAGGGACTTGATGGAGCGGAGGGTGGTGGCCTGTCCCTGGAGTGTTAGTCTTGGAGGGGCGGTGGGGGGAGGGGGAGGGGGGGTACCATTGTGATTATTGAGGGGAGTTTGGGGGTTGTGAGGTTGGAGTTGGAGTGGTCGGTCGGTGAGAAGGAGGGGAGGATCGTGGTTTCGGGAACGGGTCAATGGCGTAGTTGTTTTTTTATGGCATCTCCGGAGCTTCCCAAAGGTCTCTCGATTCTAGAAAGCTCTCCCCGACGAGAGTCTGCCGAGTTTTTTGGCGGGTCCCGGAAGCCGGGTTTCTCCCGACCGAGGGACAATTGGGGGGCAGTGATTGGCTGGGTACGGGGATTTCTGGGGCAGTTTTACAGGGTTGCCGTGACGTTGCTTGGGCGTCACACCCCTTTTTCGGAGCTTCGGAATCAACACCATCTCGAGATCGCGAGCCGACGACATTGTGTGATGAGAAATATCTCACCCTCGGGTTAAACGCAAAACACTTCACAGTCACCCAGTTGGACATCATGAACCTCTAGGTATCTTTCTTCTACAAGAGCAAGACGCTATCCACGGCCTCGAAACGGCCAATGCAGCAAGCAGTGTATAATCTCATAACCCCCCAAACTCCCACCCGTACCCCCATGGGCCCGCCTGCTGTCTGATGCCCGTGACTGTCTGCGCCGCCCGCCTCCAGAACCAATACCCTACACCACAAGAGAAGATGCATATTAAAAGAAGTACCGCCCCTGTCCACCGTTTCCACCGAAGAACCCGCTCCCGCCACCGTTGCCGTCATTGCTTCTCGGCCGGCGGCGAGGGCGGTTCCAAGATGTGCGTGTGGTCCTCGGCCTTGACCACCACCCCGCCCTCTTGTCGGCAGATGACCGTGTTGGCCACCCACGGGTCCTCGATGATCTCGCTCATCTTGGCTCGGTTCTTGGGGTCAATCTCCAGCATGCGTCCGATGATGTGCCGACTATCCCGCGGCAGGAGACGGAGGATTCTCCAAGGTCCGCGGACAACTTCCTTCTTCTCGGGAGCCGCCGCTGGTTGCGGGGTGCCGTCGGCGGCGGCAGCACCGACGGTGGTAGTGCTGGCCGTGGATCGGTTGGCCTGATGGCCCTGCTTCGGCTGCCCGGCCTTGTCTTCCGGCTTCTCGCTTCCGGCCAGGACTGGAGACTTGAAATGCTGAGCATCGAAATCCCTATGTGGCACCTCGGTTAGGGCCGAAGTCGACATCGAGTGCGGGAGAGCGAGCTTTTTGGGGTCGTGGCCAGGCGTCGGGTCCGCAGCGAAGAGCTTGAAGGAGCTGTCGGTCATCCTGGGAACCTTCCACGGGAATCGCCGGAGGGTCATGCAGCAGTAGATGATGGCCAGAGACCAAATGTCGACGGCCTGCGGGTCGTATTTCTTCTCGTCGTACACCTCGGGCGCAAGATACGGATCGGAGCCTACTATGCCTGTGGTCTGTCAGTCTCTGTCGGCCTCAACTCGGTCAGTCGGAAAACATACCTCCAGCCGTGACGATGCCGCTCTCAAAGGGATACTTGAAGACATGGGCACTACCAAAATCTATGATCTTCATGATCCCGTGTTCGCTCACCACCACGTTGTCGAGCTTCAGATCCCGATGCGCAAGCCCCATGCTGTGGAGATACGTCACACCACTCAGAATCTGCAGGAAGCAACAGCTGACTTCCTCGCGCGACATCTTGCCCGTCATAACAATGGCAAAGAGGTCAAACGGCGCGTACTCCATGACCTCGTACCACTTGCCCTTCTCCTGCACAATGTCCAGCGTCTCAATGACATTGCCATGGTGCAGCGAGGACCCCATGCAGTACTCGGCCGTCAGCTTCTTCACGTACTCGCGCTCCGTCTCATACGAGTGGCGCGGTCGGAACTCCTTGACGGCAAACACCACCTGGTCCTCGCCGCGCTTCATAAGGCGCACCGACCCGCCCGCTCCGGCGCCCAAGACCTTGCCGAGCTTCCCGTACTTGGCCGTGAGCCCGTGGTCGTCGCCAAACGGCATTTGTGCCGTCTTGGACGGGGCCGGTGACTTTCGGCCCGATCTTATCGAAGCCGCGGGGGAGGAAGGTCGCTTCGGCTTGTGCGGTCCAACCTTGAAGAACCTCGTGAGACTCGCCATGGAGCTAGTGCGGGGCACCTCGGCCACCTGGAGCTGGTCTTTGCGACCATGGTGCTTGTCCGAGCCCCTGGGAAGACTGATGGAGGATGCGGTGGGCGAGCTTGGCTTCTTTCTCCGTGAGAAAACGAACCGGTGTTCGATCCCACCTTGGGGCTGTCGCTTGCTGGCCGCGTACGGATCGTTGACATCTCCCTGGGGCGGCGCATGCCGGGTGTAGAACTGCGACGCGCGCGACGGACTCGATTCGCGAGACACGGGAACCGAGCCAGTTGGGGAGCCGGCGCCGAGGGTAAAGAGACCTTTCCGGTGGTCGCCTGCCGAGCCGCTGTCGGATGTATCTGGCCGCTGCGCCGTTTTGATCTCGAGAGTCGACGCTCGGTGGTTTGCGGGCCGGGCGTGTCCCGGAGACGACGGCTCGTGGGAAGTCGAGTCCTGGGGAGTGATGATGTTGGGCGTGCGACCGACTCGCTCCCCCGCGATGGCATGGTCTTGGATGTATTCGGGCTCGGCGGACTCGGTTGCCGCCGGCGTGAGGGGAGGTGTATGCATTTCGGAGCTCTTCAGGCTTGGGGGGAGTCGCGGGGAAGCGTGGCCTGCCGAACTCCGTGTTGGTTCCCTACTCGGTTCTCGCGATTCATCATCATGGGAAGCAGTCTGGAGTCGCCGAGTTAGCATTGTGCAATTGAAGTGTTGACCAGCAAAAGAAAATCCGCCCCTGGGTTTTCGTAGCGCCAGACATGGGGGCAACTCGTCAGGGCCCTCTCCGTGTCGAACAGAGCCCTGAAATTTCCAAGTCTAGGCCTCGATCCTGCTCGTCCAGGCCTGCGGAGAGACAGGATGGGTCGTCTTGCCGGACGTGGGGTCTTGCGCTGACAAACAGCCACTTTTCAGGTCCACTGTCCGTCAAAGTTGTCCACCTGAGTGTCATGAACTCTGGTGACGGTCGGCGTGGCCTCTGTGGAGGTTATCTGGGCGCCGTTGGCCCAGGCGTCGAGGCTCCAGGATGCGCAGGACAAAGTAACAGACAGCACCAGGAATTCCAAGGCCATGGGGCAGGAAATCACCTACTCTTGAAGGGGGTAGCGAAAACGCCTCGTAGGAGAAAATGTTCATGCGACGTTCCTGCAGCGGACAGGCCTTGAGTCGGTTAGAGAGATCTCGAATTTGCTCGGGGGTGGCTTCGCCAGGGTTGCCGAGAAGCGCCTTGGCCGCGGCGACGGAAGATCCGGAAGCAGCGTCATCGGGAGAAATCTCCTCGATCGTCGACTTGAAGCGCACTGCAAGCGGCGATTGAGCCTCGGAGTTGGATGTGTCGACGGCCGCAATGGTCGGCACTTTGGAGACGGACTCTACAAGTAGGCAAACAGTCAGTCTTGTTCTGCCGCGGCTTTCCGCCGTCCCGTCGATTCAAATCTGTCGGATTTGGATGCCATCACAAGCCTCGGCGTGTGGGGGTCCAAGGAGGGGCAATGCCGCCAATTCCAGGCAGGCGGCCTTTTTTCCACCTCGAATGCAGAACAAATCGGATCTTCTTACCTTGCTGCTTCGCGCCGTCCTGTAGATGCTGCTGATCTACAATTTCTGTTGGGGCAGCCATGGTTCCGGAGGGCTGGCGCGCAGCTGGAGAGTCTCGGCGAGGTCCGAGGTCCGAGGTTGGTGTCGAGGCGCCCTGGGACGAGGGCAGGGTCGACGGCGTGAGGCGGTGGGATCAGAGGGAAAAGCAAACTGTCCAGGTGTAGGATCGGGGTGGAAAATAGAGAGGAGCAGAGAAGGGTTGCAGATGACGGTGTCGCTGAGAAAGAGCCTGCAACTCGCGCCCCTCGTCGATTCGATGCGGCGGTGGGGCAACGGACTTCCCGTGAACGACCTGCCCGTCTCCTGGAGAGTGACCTTGCGGGTACTGGCGACGAAGGCGGTGGGATGCGGGCGGGAAGAGTACCAGCCAAGGACCTCGCTGGCCGGGGGGTGCTTGGTCGGGGTTTAAGGGACAGAGGGGGGCCGAAGGGGAGAATCGCCTGTTCCCGGTTCGAGGTGGACTGTGGGCCTGACTAAACCGAAGAAGGGCGAGAAGGGCTCCAGGCTTCGATGTTCCAGCGAGGAGGACACAGGGATTCGGGCTGCATTAAACGACGAGCCTTTTCGCGACAAGAGTGCTGACTCGCCGAGGTAGACGACGCCGCGTCGCCGAGACTCATGGCACTGGGCTGGGCGGGTTTGAACTGCCCGTGGCCTCGCCGTCTACGCAAGCAACGGCGGTTTGGGGCAGAGTCAGGCAGCGTCAGATCGGGGCAGCCATCGCCGAGGATCCCGGCGGTTGTTGACGGAGGGGAGGGGTGGAGGGGCAGTGTAAGTTCCAATGTGTCCGAGGGATCGCGGCCCGGGGGATGAAAGTCGTCCCGTATGGCGGGGTGTTAGCTAACCTTCAGGGCGTCAAGGTGCCTGCGCCGTGAACCATGAGCCGCAACTTGCAGCCTGCCCGCTCGTCTCTCAGGAACACATGCACATGCGCCGCGGCACAACGTACCCCTGGGTGCCAGGCTGCTGGTCCCTGGATGTCCTGGAAGCACGAGACCAGTTGAGGTGGAAGTAATTTGGATTGTCCAAAGGTTGCTTGTACAGAAGGCAAGAATGGATAAAAGACAACATCAGTGTGTTTGATTGAAAGTGGACAAAACATGGGCTCTTTTCAGATGGACGGAGGAGGGCAGGCCCAAGACTTTGTCTTATGCCTCCAACTCCCCAACTTCGAGATCAGCCACTCGCCGGAAGCGGCCTGTCAGTACCACCCAGACGCCATCCACACCACCGGTTCGTCCCACCTCTCAACATCTGTCCTGTCACTACAAATGCGCCGACTGGCCACTTGTCATCGCCATGCTCGGGATTCGCGAGAGAAGAAGGTCCGGTCATCGCCGGCCGGGGCGGATGTTTGCGCCTTGAGAAACCCGGGGCCCTCCCGGGGGTCGCATCCGCCGTTCCCCGTCCAGCCCATGGGAAACACAAACAATGGTCCAATGGTTCCATTGTGATCCTGGTCTCTTAAAACCCTCATACCCCGTCGTGGTGGTGGTGGTGGTACAATTCCATCAACAGGATCCCCCCCCCACCCCCAAAAACAGACCTCTCGCACCCCCCCCGCTATGGCGCCGCCAATGATGCTGAGATTTTCCCTATGCCTTTCCTGAAGCAACCCAAACGCCCGCAACAGACCCGGCGGTGCGGCTATGGCACCACGGCGATACCAATTGACTTTGCCTGGTGGATGACTGCCTTGCAGAGTCCCTCCAATGGTAACCCCGACAGGCGGAGCTCGGATTGCTTGATTTTGGCAATCTCGTAGACGTGCTTGAGGCTGACGGTGCCGACTGTCTCGTGCCCCGGCTTGCTCGCTCCTTTCCTCTCCCCTCCTTTCCCGACTGGCAGCTCGGCGGCATTGCGCAGAAGCCATGATGTCTGTGGTGTTCGGACGTCGAAGTGGAAAGATCGGTCTGGTCGTACGGTAACCCGGCAGGGCATGGGGGTGCCTGTCGTGATGTGTGCTGTCCTCGCGTTGAATTCCTGGAGGAGCGGCCGCGCGTCAGTTCGGTGCTGTCGACAACTCCGCCATGGCCGTGATTCTCCCACCCACCTTGCAGAAATCCATCGCCTTGACACCCTTACTACCGAGGGCTGGACCGACCGGGGGACCGGGACTCGCTTGACCGGCGCCAACGATGAGCTTGACGACAGACTCGAGAGCAGCGGGGGCTTTTGATTTAGACATGTTTGCGTCCGACAGAGGCGACTATCTACGTCGCCGGGGAAATGGTGGGTGGTTTGGAGGGTGGTGGTGTGGAAAGCCGACGCCGTTGGGGAGCTCCAGAAGCTTCAATGCGATTTCGAGCTCCAAGATCTCGAAAATTTGGCAGCCCGACCGCACGCGTCACCAGCCACGCGTGCATGTTGGTAAACGGCTACTCAGCCACAATCGGACGCCTCGGCCTCCACATGTCCGATCTGCTCTGGGCCTCGCTAAAAACCCCTGTTCGGCAGCGCACTGTTGGGCAAAGTCTAGCGCGGTGACGTCCACAGTCGCAACCAGTCAGCGACCCTGTCCAACAGCAGGTGCCCCTCCTACCTTCTTGGCCTTTTAGAAGGGTCCCTCCGCTCTCCTTCGTCTTCGCACCTGACGGCGGTGAATATCGACTCTCCTGAACCACGCCATCTCCGATTCAACTCCCCATCTTGCTCTTTGATTGTCGTCTCGACAATCCCGATAGAGTCGCCTTACCCAGAAACCGCCATCATGTTCAAATGGGTGCAACAGCAGTACGTGAGCCCAGGACCCTGACCCCACCATCACACCACCATGGTATGCGGTCACGAACCTAACTCTAACTTCCCCAGGGTGGCCAACGTCGCCGGCACTCAGGAGCCCATCTACGGACCTTCGGCCATCAAGTCGGTCGCCGAGGAGGCCAAGACGATGCCCTACACAGAGCTCACGCGGGATGATCTGAAATGGCAGACGCTGGACTCGACCTCGGTCGAGACGCAGAGCTTCTACTTCATGACGGACGCCGGTGTTCTTGCCTTTTGCCAGGTCATCTTTAGTAATGTGGCGTACGTCTCCGGTGCCTGTCTGCCGTTGGCTTCGACTTACATGTGACGCAGCGGCATCCGCACCACCTGCCAGTTCAGCCTCAAGATCTTCAGCTCCGACAAGACCAAGGAGCACCTGTGGTGCTCGACCCAGCTCAACCACCATGATTTCAGCGAGGACAAGACGGCCTTTTACGCCGACGATTGTGCCATCGAGCTCTCGGCGGATGGAACCACGTACACGATCAAGTCGATGAACGACGACCGGGCCGTGGTCAACATTACAGTGAAGAGGGTCGCCCCGGGCTTCAAGGCGGGCACGACGGGCAAGTCGCTCTTTGGAACGGATCTCAAGAACCCCTGGGGCACCATGAGCCACCACATCTGGCCACGGTGCGCCGCTGAGGGGACGGTGACGACAAAGGACGGTCCCATCGACATCAAGGGCAAGGCCTTTTTTGTACACGCTCTGCAGGGCATGAAGCCCCACCACGCGGCGGCCCGCTGGACCTTTTGCGACTTCCAGGGACCGACATACTCGGCTTGCCTGATGCAGTTCACGACGCCCCCCTCGTACGGCACCACGACTGTCAGCGTGGGAGGCATTGTCAAGGATGGCGAGATCATCTTTGCGGGAACCGACAACCTGGCCACGCACGTCGCGACCAAGGGAGACAGCTTGAATGACTGGCCAGAGCCTACAGCCATCAAGTTTGTGTGGAAGGGCAAGACCAAGGACGGCAAGCCGGCCGAGGCTATTCTCGAGGGCGCGCTGGAGGAGCGGGTGGACAGGATAGACGTCATGGCGGAGGTTCCCGGATTCGTCAAGACGATTGTGGCGGCTGCTGCAGGCACGAAGCCATACATTTACCAGGTTTGCCTCACTTCACTCTTGTCACAGCAGAGGGCCCTACTGACGTTTGATGCAGTACGCGCCCAGCAACAAGCTCACACTGAAGCTCAAGATTGGGGACGAGGAGATTTCGGAGCAGGGTGAGCTCTTTAGCGAGGCGACGTTTATCACGGCGCTGGAGTAGGCCCCAAAGTCGCGTGTAGGCCGACTCTCCAGAAAGATGGCGGGAAGATGATGGATAGCGACAAGGCCGTGGGCGGCACGTTGTATACGGGATACGAGATACCATCGATAATGGGTGTGTTTTAGCTTTTGGTAGAGGGAATCGGGTTGTTGAATACTGGAGCGAGGAAGATATCTCGTGTGGCACATAGGAACTCCAGCAAGGTTCCGCTAATATACGTTAACTGATTCATCTCATGGGGGTCAGACGGGTACCTGGCCAAAGGAGATGGGACGTTCCTGATGCAATGCGGTGTCTCCAACGATGCAGAAGCTTATCCAGCTTAAGCTTCTGTTGCGCATTCCCCTTGGCTTCAGTCCAACCAACGGCATTTGCATCCGTTCCTTCCGCAAAACATCACAGGTAACCCCATTGACCAAATCTCCGCCGGGCACCTAGCCCTCCCCGGAGCCGGCAATCTTCAACCCCACTTCCCCGAACCGGTGCGGGCCTCTTGGGCGCTGAGACCACCGCTGAAACCATCCACCACCGGCTCTGTACTTACCCCACCTTTTAAACTCCCGGCAGCCCGCGCGCGCTACGCGAAGCGCGTCCCCCCATCCTCCACCACGACCTTCACCTTCAAGATCCTTCAATCGCAACTCACGGTGACACCCACCTTCCACCCCACATTTTTGACACCGATTTTCGGCCGCTCCTCACCTTTTTTATATTGAAAACACACAAATCAACCACGAGAAAAGGAAGGAAGGACGATGCCTCGTACCATTCCGCAGCGCGGCGGCCCGTCGGGGCTCAAGCGCTCGACGGCGGGACCTTCGTCGTCATCGTCGTCGACCTTGAGGGCTCAGACTGGTGGCAAGACTGCCTTTGGTCGTGGGAAGACGACGCTGGGAGCGGGCAAGGTGGGAGCCAAGAGGCATCGGTATGTTTACTCCTTCCTGTTTATTTTTCTCTTGATTTCTTTCCCTTTCGGAGGGTGGTATTTTTGGAATGGGACATTTGGGATGGAGCTGACATTTTGGTAGCAAGGTTTTGAAGGACAATATCCAGGGCGTCAGTGAGTACTCGTTTGAGGCTTTGTTCTGGTGTTGCTGAGGGGAATTGAGAGCGAGATTGCTGACGGCGGTCCTTTTCTCTCTCTGTGTAGCGAAGCCGGCCATTCGGTTAGTTCTCTTCCTTCTTTTCCTTGGGCCCTGCTGCTGCGACGGAATCTCGGTCCTGGGACTCCCAGCTCGGCGGGAACCTTGAACAACACGGAAACTGACACCCTCCCCCCCAGCCGTCTCGCCCGCCGCGGCGGTGTCAAGCGTATCTCGGCCGGAATCTACGACGAAATCAGAGGCTGTCTGAAGGCTCGCCTCGAACTGATATGCCCCCACCCCCTCCCCCAATCCTCAACGAACTCGCTGACCCGGACTCCTACAGATCTTGCGTGACTGCGTCACGTACGCCGAGTACCGAAAGGCTAAGACCATCACTATTAATGACGTACGCACCTAAGCCACCTCATCCCACATCTTCACACCGCATGAGCTAACACTCACCAGGTCCTCTTCGCCCTCCGCCGCATCGGCCGCCCCATCTACGGATTCGACGACTGGGTGCCCACCAAGCGCACCGCGGCTGCTCGCGGACACGGTCCCGGCGCTGATGAGGAGGAGGAGTGAACAGCACCACCCTCCGTCTGTCTGTTTTCTTTCCATGTTGTTACACGATGATACCACGACTTGGGATGGCTGGATGGACCCGGCGAGGTCCACTTGTTTCGCTTTCTCGGGTTTGTCCCGACGGATTCTTCTTCCTCTTGGTCGGCGTTGTTGGTCGGTCTTGGTGGTATGGGCGGTTGATGGGATTTCGCTCGCTTGGAGGGAGGGTTTGGGGAGAGGGGCGCTGGGAATGGGATGGAGATACCCGTTTTTCGGGAGAGTGCGTGGTACATGTGGCAGGACGGGAGTGTACATGAAAGAGAGGGCATTTACTGCGCCTGCGCGTTGGCTGGGGCTGCCTCGCTGATCTCTCTTCTGGAGAGATGCGAAACTGAGGCTCGGGAGTACATGGGACTCCTTCCTTGAAATATGGACGGGTCAACTGTTGTTGATAAGCCCCCAATGCCAGATGGGCTGGCTGTAGATAGTGTTCTTGACCCTAGAGTCAGAACCGACGAAATCTCAGCCTTCGCTGAATGAACTACATGCAAGGCACCCTTGAGTCACAAAGTGAACTGTGCAATACAACCACCACGGTTTCTATTCATCTTCCCGTAGCGAACGTCTATGTAGTATCATCATATGGCCAAGTAGTCGGCTGGTATTGCTGGGTCCCAGTAAAATACAAATCCCCGCGAAAACGCCAACTATTCCCAACCCATCAGTCTGCCCTGCCTGGGCATATATGTAACGAGTATGTGTCTCCCTTTCCTATCCGTGGTATCAAGTCCGTCGTCGCATGTCCATGCGTACGTGTGTGTGGTATCATTCCGTCCGTTTCCTCCCATCCCATTCCGTCCAATATCGCCCCTCCCAAACAAGCCCAAAAAATGTCCACCTCTTCCCTATCCCATCGTTGACCCCAAAGAAAACTACCTCTTCCTCCCCACAACCCCCTCCAACGCCCTCGCGGCCCTGACCTCCCCCCTCCTCAACCCCCCGTTAAACACCTCCGGCAGCACCCTCGTACTATTCGCATGCCCCGCCGCGAACCCAACCTCGGCACCCCCTCCACACCTCTCCCTCGTCAACCTGACCGCCTCCCTCAACAACCCCCCGCCAAACCCCTGCCCGCGATACCCCCTCCGTACCGTCCACGCGCGAATCACCCCCTTCCCCCCACGCATGCTCGCCGTGCGCTGGTGCTTCTTTCCCCGGCCTGGGGAGGTGACGGTCGGCTCGAGATGCAGGATCAGCGCGCCGACGAGGACGGACCCGCGCCGCGCGCCGATGAGGATGTCGCCCGGCGCGGGGCGGAAGGCGGCGGCGGCGCGGAGGTAGCCGGAGGAGAGGCGGTGGATTACTAGGGTGAAGGTGAGGAGGAGCGCGAGGACGAGGAGGAGCGCGAGGCGGAAGGAGGGGGCGTGCGGGATGTAGGCGTATTGGTGGATTGTGAGGAGTAGTGTGGCGAGGAGGGTGAGGACGAGGGGGTGGGAGAGGAGGGAGAGGGCGGTTTGGTGGCGTTGTTGGATGACGGAGTCGGTGATGAGGGTGAGGGCGTCGGATTTGTCGGCGGGGGCGGTGAGGAGGGAGAGGGTGAGCGGGGGGATGGTGTCGTCGTCGAGGATTGGGGGGGTGGTGGTGAGGGGGGAGGGGGAGAGGGAGGGGAGCGGGAGGGTGGTGTGGATTGGCGCGAGGTAGGGGGTTGAGACGTTGGAGGCGGAGTGCGGGAGGACGAGGTTGGCGCGGAGGAAGGTGAAGAAGGCTGGTGAGGGTGTTAGTTGAGGTCTTGCTTGGAGGTTAAGTTGATGACGTGTGGCAGGAACCCCTCCTTTGGCGTTGTCGTCGTGCCATGACACCACGATTGTTTTCGACGACGTCAAAAAGGATGGAAAGGAAATGGGTACAGGGCTGACTTCGATGACACAAACAGTTTCCAAGAACACAAGATCAAGACCAAGCATTACACGGAAACTGCCAAGCCGACGATGCCTCGAGGGATGAAGGTACTACCCCGCGATGCCGACTGCCGGACCTCTACAACAGAGGTTGCATCGTCCACGTCACATCCCCAGTTCCCCAAACAAGGCTCACTATACACAGGGCGATAGGAACACACAAGACGTGGAACAAAAAAGATAGACTCACCCGCACTGGTCTTGAGGGCCGGCATGGCGTTGATCCGGTCGACAATCGTGTTGGGGCCACAGCTCGCACTCAGGTCGAGCTCGGCGACGGCGCCGCCCATGTGGGTTGAGACGGCCATCCTGTCATTGGAGCGCGGCCAGCTGCTGGCGGTGCTGGTCTGGGAGCGCGCGGGAAAGGTGAATTTGGGGTTGGAAGAGAGCAGCGACGAGCGTCGACACTGGACGGCGGCGGTACGCCTGTGATGCAAAAAGGTAATGTTTAGCAGGTGTTTGGAAGCAAAAGCGTGGGATTGTAAGTGTATGCAGGGGAGGGTGAGCAACTGGGCGTCACTATCTCTTGGGCTGAGGATTGACGACGTCGATATTGGCTGGAGATGTGCTGCATATATGTGCTCCTGCGGCGGGAACATGGAAAAAAGGGCAAAACCAAGGAGGTGGGGCTCTCTGCTGCACACAACAAAAGGGTCTGGAACTCACATTGTCAGGTGCTGCTGCTGCTGCTCGATGCAGCGAGTCGGGGCAGTTGGGGGTTCTTTGTTGGTGATTCCCAGGCACACACACACACCAGTTGAAGCTTCGGGAGGGTACCCCTCTTCTCTGTGTGTGTGGAAGCCCTACGATAGCTGGGTGATGGATGATGGGAAACTGATAACCAAGTGATAGGGGAATTCGGGGGCTTCGGGGGCTTGCAGAATGACGACAACAAGATAGAGTGTAGATAGGGACGTAGGTAGTCAGGGCAACTTTTGTCGAGGGCAGGCCGGGGAGAGTCGCAGGACGGGGGCTCCTGGGAAAGGCCAAAACAAGAGACGATACCGTCCCCTTTATGATCACCAGCCCGCTCAGACAGACAGCCCTTTCCCAGCTCCTGGTTCGAGGTTGGGACCCCAACACACACACACACACACGCACACAAGCTTCTTTCGAGTCGAAAGGATCTCCCATCACTCCGGGACGGAGGCACCTAGACCACAGTACGGACGACACTCTAGAGCGATAAGGGGCTAGGCGGACCAATCGTAGTGGAGCTTCAGGGGCAGACTTTGCATCTTTTCTGCCGTGCACCACGGCGACCAGCCAACCATCTTCAGCCCCCCGGTTTACCATTTTGTGCCGCGAAACAACCTCAACGCCGGCGTCGACGGCACTGCCCAACGAGACGAGCAAGACGTCGGCCGGGCCCACGGAAAATACCACTTATACCCACTGGCCCGCGGGTACCCAACGCAGGGCACAAGCGACGATGCAAGTGACCACCCGAACCACCGCCCCACCGGCTCCCACCAAAGACTTGAGAGGTTGAGGGCGGGAGGCCGTGACTTGTTTCGAGAGGGCAGATAGCCGAATGGTCGGCTTTACCCTAGGGATTGGGTGCGTTGGCCGGCGAGGGCCCTCCAGCCCTCCTTCCACGACGCACAAGGTCTCTGCTCGAGCGTGGTGAGCAATCCACGGTTCCCTCTGCTGTTGATGAACCCGTCCCGACCACCCGAGCAGGACCTTGAGCAGGATGTCGCAGGAAAGATCATCGGGCGGCCCACGGCCATCATCTGACGATCCGAGATCCCCTCGACCCAGATTGTGCCTCCCCCCTCCTCACTGACGCCGGGCCCGTTTGGGTTCGAGAGCTGGCCGGGTCCGAACATGTCCTCTTTGAGCCGCCAACTTGCTCGCAGAGTCTTGCAGACGGCGCAAGGCGATGGCGCAAAGGTGGGGTAACTCAATGCGAAACCCCCAGCAAACCTCAGCCGCCATTATCACCACCACGAGGGAAACAGGCGCGGCGGAGAAAAAAGAGAGTTGAAACATTTTCTGGGTCCCGTCGGCTGGGCTTGCTGATGCTCGCTCGCTCTTTGCATGTCGGACAGTTGTCAGTCGGGGGGTGGTCGTGCCATGTTTGAGCGTGTCGGTTTTGGATCTTGCCCCACCATCACCGCACCCTGCCCCCCTCCATCGCCTCGCCGCGACTTCAACCTCAAACACGACCACTGCGCCTCCTGCGTCGACCGACCGCTTCACCAACGGGGCGTTCCAGAAATGGATCTGACAGCCGCCTGTGCACAGGCAAATCCTGCAGCAGCAGCAGTGCAATGTGGAATGCCATGCACTTTGGACCCCAATGGCAAAAACGTCGATTTCCCCGAATCGTTATTTTGGGGCAGGGCGGTGTTACCGGTCATCTCGATGATGCTGCTGATGATCTTGGTCGCGGCTGGGCGGACTCTAGAAATGGCGGCGGCGGTTGCGTCGTTGGAGGTTGGTACACAGGCGGTTGCGGCGATGATGGCTGATGGCACTATCGGTGCCAGTTGTCAAACCGACGTGCTTGCTGGCGAGCCGCGGCGAGTGGTTGCATCGATGCGCGCGGGCTGCAGTTCATTTATCGACGCTTGGAGGCGAGCGAGCAAACAAGTCAGAGTTGCTCTGGCGATGGTGTTTTTGGGGGTGACACGTGATCGCTACCTGACCCAGCCTCCGTTGGCGGTATCAGCTGGGCTTGGCTAGATAAGGAGGAGAGAGGCCGCATGTTGATGCTGCTGTTGGTGTTGCTGTCTTGCTGGTGAAGCAATGGACGGGCATCTGCTACTGTCTTGTGTGACATTGTCAGCCAGTGTTGGCCTCCGAGCTCAAGTTGAACCCGGAGAAAAACAATGCTTTGGCTGCGGACAACGCCCCAGATAGTCACATGCTCTGGAAAAGAGTCCTTGAGAAAGTCGAAGTTCTTACCGGAAGGGCATCGTCAAGCCCAACCCCCTTCATGCTTCATGCGCTGAAGTTGAACGCTGGCGGCCGGCCTCTTCATGTGGAGGGGTAAAGGCTCGGGTCAAGCATTGTTGTGGCAGGGTGGGGGCGGGGTGCCAGCATTCCAGCCCCTCGCCGGCCAACCCCGCAAACGGGCAGCTCATGGGCAGCTCCTTTGAAAACTTTTCAGCTTCGAATTCTTCGCGTCGGCCACCGCCATTGGAAGACGACAACAGCATGCTTGGATGCTTATATTGCCATGCCGAGCCTCTCCCACCACTGCAGATCGACAGTCTTTTGCGCCATTATCGGCAGTCCGGAGCACCAAAAGCCAAGACCCGTCCCCGAGCCGTTTGTCAAGAACTGCTGGTTTCGACTCGGCCAATCACGGACCGTCAGGATGGCTGGTTCTCCGACCCCCACCACGGGCATGGAACGGGCAGACCAGATGCCGTGAGACTTGGTCGCAGCAACAACCAGCCGCAGCCAGAGAGGCGGTGCCTGGCAATCCTCTCCCACCAGTTTGTATCCCCAGGCCTGGCGGCAACGCTGCAGATCTGTTACCGTTCGTTAGCGATCGTGTTCCTCGAAGAGAAAACTGCCTTGCGCCCTCGAAATAGTCGCCCATTGGCCGCAGTCCGCAGGACAAAGTCACCAAGGCAGATTCGGGAGTCTGCGTTGGTCCATCGATTGCGAAGCAGGACTCGAAGCCAGCTCGCATGAGCATGAGCATGAGCATGAGCATCAGTCCGCGACAGGAACACAAGCGGCGAAACCCTTGGACAGCAGGCGTCTATCTAGCCGCCATGTCTACGACTCGCGATCAAGTTGGTGATGGAGGACCGACAAGAGACGTTCGTCGTGGCCGTCGCTGAAGCCATCGCTGCCCCGGAACATTTGACGCTGGGACGACTCCAACACTTGTAACCGACGGCCTATCTGATCATGCCATGGGAATTGGCCAATGGAAGAATCTTGCCGGCTGACGCAGACATCGGATTTGCGCTGTATCCCCATCGCCGATTCGATCAGTCCATGGTTCGAGGTGGAGGAGAGCCTGCTGTCAGGGGTGTGGTTCTTGGACGGCATTCAGAGAGAGGCAGCCAATCGATACCGTCGCCCCAGCCCTACGGTGTCGACGAGTCCTACCAACTCCCGCCAAGCCCGCTCCCCAGAGAACAAGTCCTAGCTCCCCCGGTCACATTCAAGTTCTTCCACTCCGTTGGAGGCTTCTTCCTAGGACCAAGCCAAGGTGACGTCCGCCCTCCAGTTCACCCACCTGCCTGTCGCAAAATCCAGTGGCCTCACAGACCGCGCCGCCGCTTCGTCCCGCAACTCGGCTTGGTCAGAGAATAACAAAATGGGTGGCGGATGACGGCTCTTCCCCTCGCTTCATTCGCGCGTTCCCTGTCCTGTTCCTGTTCCTGATCCAACATTGTCACATCGACCATCCCGACATCTGATCTTTGCCCATCGCGAACTCCGCTTTCCCCCTTGGCCTATCGCCCACGATGGAGTCCAAAAAAGCTGCCATGTATGCCTCGCTGATGGAGGACGACTCTGATGGCCCCGGGGTCGCCACCTCGTTCGGCCCCGTCCCGTCCTTGCACGACGGCGCCGGCTCCGCTCCGGGCTGCTCCCGGCAGCAACAACTGTCTTGCGTGTATGTCTGGTCCATATTGCCCCCCCTCCCCTCCCATCCCCGATATCCCGTCTCTCTTCCGCCCTCGCCGGCGACAGCGAGCACCGGACCTGACCATGATCGCAGCACCCGAGCCACGTCCCAGGACGATTGTGCCCACGATCGGTTCATCGCCTGGGCCGCCGTCAAGCGGAACCGCAACAACCGCATGAGCCCCGCCGAGAAGCTCGAGTGTCCCACTCTCCGGTGCACTCGACGCTTCCCCGACCACGAATCCATGCTCACCCATCTGGCCGACTGCCAGTATCTCGCCCGCGGAGAGTACTGGTGCTACGACCACATGAGGGTCGAGCGCTTCGACGACATCAAGTGCAAGCGCTGTCTGGGCCACCCTTCCAAGAGGAGGAAGATGCTCTCGATGGCCAAGACCTTCTTTCACTCGCTCGGCCACAAGTCCAAGAAGACCAACGCCCTCGGCCTCGACTCGGACGACACGCCCTTTGCGCCGCCCCCGAGCTACGACTCTCTCGGCATCAACAGCCTCAACGAGCTCTCCTCGACCGAGATCGTCGAGATCGACTCCAACGAGGTAAACTTCATCCAGCCTCCAACCCTCCGGCCAGCGCTGGCGACAGACGGGGCCATCAACCCCCAGAACCTCCTCGTACCCATGCCCGTGGCCCCCTCGATCCCGGAACTCGAGTCCATGATCCCGAACGGCGGCTCCAGCATGCAATGGCAGCACTCTGCCTTCTTCCCACCAGCACCGACTCCCTCGTCGTTCCCCTTCACCGACGACTATGGGACCCGAGATGCCTTTGGCAAGCCTCCCCTCCTCCTCAACACATACAGCATATCGCCCCGCCGCCACGCAGCGCCCCGCCCCGCCCCTCGAACGGCATCCGTTGCCCCGCGCTGCAAGGGGTTATCGCCGAGCTCTTCGGTCAGGTCGACAGCCAGCACCGACAGCACCGACAGTGCCGTCAGCATGGACAGCAACAGCAGCGCCGACACTATCGACAGCAATGGCAGCTCCCTGGTGTCCCCGTTGTCCAACTGGAGCGGTGCCTGGTCGGGTGCGAATACCAATCTGACATCTCCTGTCGAGGGGTTCATCACGGATCCGTTCGCGGATGCGATCCACGAGAGCTCGTGTTCCGACTTCCCCCACAGCTTCTACTCGGAGCTCCCTGCCGACTTCCCAGCAGTCGTCCCCTTGACCAAAGGGCAGGACGAGCTGGTTCCCGATCTGTTCCTGTCCTTCCCCATCATGCAGCCGACCCCACAACCAGCCGAGCTGTCCTTTGCAGACCTCGCCCCGACTGATACGTCTGCCCATTTGGTCGACGTCGAAATGAACTTGCCCGAGCTGGAAGAAACCAGTGCGTGTTGCTCAGACACCAAATCGGTTGTTGGTTCTGCCTGGGATGCGCTCCAGGAGCACATTGTCTCGTCGACGCTCAAGATTCAGCACGTGCAGGGCAACTACCTCGCTGATCAACTCAAGCTCATGTCCACAACGACAATAGCAACTGCCGGCCTCCGGACATTGCGCATCTTGCTCGACGGCGGCCAGTCATCTTCGGCGCTCGACACTCTCTGCTTCGTCCACCTCATGTATTCCTTTTCGCTGGTAGTGCACGACACAGGGACGCCACAAAGGGCAGAGAGCTTTTTCCTTCAGTCGCTCTCCTACACCAACTCTTTACCCTTTTCCGACCAAGGACTGTATACTCAACTCGCCCTGGAAATCTGGCAACCGACAGACATCACCCAACTTCAAATCAACCAATACCTCACATCAACCTACCAAACGTCCCTGAGCCGTTCATCCAGCCTGAAGGGCAAAGAACGAGCAGCAGATGTTGCCTCGAGCAGCCTCAGCCTAGATGCACTGCTCAATGCCGCCCGCGACTTCCTGGATGGTATGTTTCCTGTCTGCTGATGCAAGTGTAAGGGCTCCGCTAACATGTCGCCGCAGAACTTGAAATGTCCCTTGTCTTGGGTCAAATGCCATCCTCTCTTGAAGTGCAAACGTCCGAGCTGTACAGCAAGCATCTTCAAGACCAAAGCACTTCCGCCTCTGTAAATCACGACTTTGCCAAATCCGTGGCGTGCGTATTGAATGTGCTGGCCCAAGAATTCAGCTATGCTGGCGAGCTCCAGCATCGGCTCAGCCGAATTTGCGACCAGGCCAACAACGGGACGGTCACCAGTGTTCGAAGGGTCGAGGTGGAGCTGCTGTCAGCTGGCAAGGTACGTTTACATGAACCTCAACCACCCCCCGAACCCAAACTGACAATGAGCAGGACTCGATGCCCTCGGAGCAGTTTTTCGTCCAGTACACCCCCCGCGTGCGGAGTCTGTGCAACCAGATCTACGAGCTCTACGACACGGGCGCCACGAGACGCAACACCTACCACCAAGCCGGCATCCAGCTCATCGAGCAGCTCCTGCCAGAGCTCGACAAGCCGACATATGCCTCCCCCCTCCTCGACGACTTTGACGAATTCATCGACAGCCTCACCGTCAGCCCTCCCTTCTCCCTCGACGGCGTGGACACGAGTTCCTCGTCGCCCCCCTCCCCTCCCGCCGCCACCGCCGCAGCCAGCCCCCAGCCCGAGGAACCAGCCAAGATCGTCGAGTCGGACGCGTGCTGTGACATTTGCGGCTACCGACCCAAAGGCGCGCCGCAGTGGTTCAAGGGCAGCATGGCCAAGCACCGCAAGCTGCAGCATAGCAACGCGCCGCCGCGTATTTACAAGTGCCCGTTCCCCGGGTGCGTGAGTCAGTACAAGAACCGGCCCGATAATCTGCGGCAGCATCAGATTGAGAAGAATCACTGGGTCGAGGAGGACAAGGAGCCCAAGGCTGAGAGGCGGCCGAGCAAGAGGAAGAAGATGGCGGATGATGAGTGAGTGGAAGGGTGTAGAGGGTCTTTTCGCGCGATGTGTTTTTCTTTCTTTTGTGGCTGGCATGGCGTCTGGGGACCTGGGGAAAGAGGACATGTATGATTTAGACCCGGGATGGGCCGGGATATGTTTCTTGCTGGCTTGGTTGGTCGGGTTGTTGGAGATACCATGGTGGAGGTTTGGGCGGATTGCATTGGGACTGGAGTACTCTTTTGGACATGGATTCTTGACTCTTGTCTCTTGCGGGCCAGCAAGTAGACCTGATTTAGAGGTTGTAGGAGGCGAGGAGAGTTGTGAGATTCGACTGTTGGATACGCCCCGAACACCGGTGGCTGGAATACCGGCGTTTGAGAAGGCTATAGGACGCGAGCGAGTGAGCATTGGAGGGAGCATCGGTCATGATCATATAAAAGTGTTAACGTAATCATGCCTTTTTGTGCCTTTTGTTGTTTCTGTGAACCTGCCAGAGAGGAGAGGGGAGAAGTGTCGCCTCTCACAAGGAACCTGCGTAGTGGCCAGGTTGCTGAGCGAGACTGGCACGGGATGTCCGGGGTGGTTTGACCTGCCGTCCTGTTTTTTTTTTTTTAATCTTTGAGCCCGATGGAATTGAACCGAGACCTGCTCTCCATCTCATCTCAAACTTCAAACAGAAGAATCGATGAGAAAGGGTCGTGACTCCGGGGCTTCGGAGTGGGGTTGCGGGTACACTCGGCACCCGCTGCCCCTCAGCCCACTCGGACCTGCCGTCCAGTGCCCGGCCGCTGGCATCATGTCATGTTCCGGTCCAGTGACTGCCCTCTGCCCCATCACCTTTCACTTTTCCTATCTCGACCGAACCACTTCACCCATAGCTTGATCTCGCCGTCGTGGTATAGAGCACAAGCAAAACCGGACGACAAATTCTTCTCCTGCCCCTCCCCCGCTTCCTCAACATCACCAACATCACCACCTCCCACCTCCCACCACAACACCACAACACCAAGCCAACCCAACCCAACCCAACCCAACCACCAACCGCCCAAAATGTCCCCCCCAATCCCAACCCTCACAATCCTCGGCTCCCTCAACATCGACCTCGTCTCCCGCGTCCCCCACCACCCAGCCCCGGGCGAAACCCTCACCGCCACCTCCTTCTCCCTCTCCCCCGGCGGCAAAGGCGCCAACCAAGCCGTCGCGTGCGCCAAACTCTCGCGGCACTCCACCTCCCCCTCCGTTTCCACCCTCGCGTCGGTCCGCATGCTCGGCGCCGTCGGCTCCGACTCCTACGGCAGCCTGCTCACCTCGAACCTCGCGGCGCACGGGGTCGACGTGTCGGGGGTTAGTGTGAGAGAGGGCGCGAAGACGGGGGTGGCGATGATTATCGTTGATGAGCCGACGGGGGAGAATCGGATTATCTTGTCACCTGAGGCGAATCATGATGTGCGGGAGGGGGGGGTTGAGGAGGGGGTGGAGGGCGCAGATCTGTTGATTATGCAGTTGGAGATTCCGTTGGAGACGGTGGTGGCCGCGCTGCGGCTGGCGCGGGAGAAGGGGGTCAAGGTGTTGTTGAATCCGGCGCCGGCGCAGAGGTTGCCGGAGGGGGCGTTGAGGGGGGTCAGTCATCTCGTGGTTAACGAGACCGAGGCGGCGATGTTGGGGGCCGTGGAGGTGGGGGTGTTGGATACGGTGGAGGGGATGGAGGGGTGGCGAGGGGGTTTGTGGAGGGAGGGGTGGGAATGTGGTGATTACGCTGGGGGAGGGGGTTTATTATATGGAGGGGGAGGGGGAAGAAGGGGTTGGTCGCGGCGGAGAGGGCGACGGTGGTGGATACGACGGCCGCGGGGGATACGTTTGTCGGGGCGTATGCGCTCGAGGTGGTGGGAGGGAGGTTTGATATTGAGGAGGCGGTACGGAAGGCGAATCGCGCGGCGGCGAAGACGGTCGAGCGGAGGGGCGCGCAGGATTCGATTCCGTGGTTGGAGGAGTTGGAGTGAGAGGGTGGATGAGATGGGGATATGGTTTTTTTTTAATGAAGATGGGCGAGCTGGGAGAGGGTGGTCATCATGGCCAACATTGCTCTTCTCTAGCCCGCTCGGACATCCAAGCCATCTCCAAGTACAAGAATTCAGATCTACAAATCTATTCACACCAGACCTGGGAAACGAGACGCCCATGGAAGCAAGTGACTTGGACACTGTCAAGGGCTCTGCTCGTGACATTACACCAAGAAAAGTATGTCTACGATGGCGGCGGTGTCTCGACATCACAACATCCTTCCTTTTGGTTACCTACGTAGTGGTCAGGCATGCCCACTGCCGTAACAGGTACCCAGTTGCCCCTCATGAACACCCGCTTGAACATCCCGTCAGTCACTGTGAAATTGAGCAATACACAGTCTGTATTGCACTTGCGGCCCAGATTTCTCCAACAGCGACTGCAACCAGCGCAACGTCTCCTCCACGGCGTTCCGCGGTCGAAGTAGAACGGAGCCCATTAGATGGGGGACAGGAATCCTCAGCGGCATCGCCATGCGACGTTCAAACGCCAAAGAGGTTTCAGGATAGGCAATTCGTATTAACCAAGGGCGTGAACATGTTCAGGGGGTAGGGAAGACATATTGACCAAAGGCGCGAGCAGGTTTACGTCTTAACCAAGGGAGGGAGCAGGCTCTGGTTAGACGATTCGAATGTTTGAACATGTGTATCCAGTAAGGCATTCCCCAAAGAAGGGGCGTATCGGCGGCGTCTGTCATGGCCAGTGGCGTCTCTTGTGGCGAGATCGGACGCCGTCAGATGACTGGACAGCCCCATGTTTCCATTACCCCTGAGTCAACCAACTCGAGTTGACCGGGAGACCAGTTCCGACTGGACTTCGAGGCAAGCCACCTCCCTTGGCCTCTGTCAGCCTCCGGGACACCCGTCGGATCATGTTTCGTGTCGGAAACCTACACAGTCGATCCTTACTTGGCAGTTGGCCGTGCTGGTCCATCAGCACGAATTCGTCCCCTCGTGCAGGATAATACAAACCAGCGGACCTCGCGGACGTTGGCGGTCTGACCCGGAATCCATCCCACAATTCTGGCGCCAGCACGGGGGTACGGGTCCATGCCGGGATCGGCGAGGACCGGGTGGTGGGGACTGCGGCTCCGGCTGGCGGAAGCGAACCAGGTCTTGGACCGGTGCCAGTCTGTCACCTGAGCAGACGAGATCTTCAGGGCAGGGGCCTATCGGTCAACGACAGCCCTGCCCGCGGCACACCACGTCTCACCGACACTTGATCCACCACATGACCGAGAGGGGGGGGGGGTTGCTCCCTGTACAGTGTTTTCGTGGGTTATTATCGTGGCAGCGTGTCGGGACAAGGCTCTCGGTCAGCTGGTGATGTTGAAATTCGCGGAGGAGCTGGGTTCTCGTGTGCGGTTTGGCGCAGCGGAGTCCAGCCTCGGGACGGCGCCGAGACCCCCACGGGCGGAGGTCCGAGGTCACTGGGGCTGGGCCGTGAAGGTGCGGAAGCCTTTTTGATGCTTTATCAAGCCCACAACAGATACGACCCCTGGGCGGGGATCGCCCCAAATGCCTAACGAGCCTGGACAACGGTTGGCATCGTCGCTGGAAAACATCCAAGATGCAGTTCAGCCAATGGGGTGCTAGGACTTAGACGAATATGCTGTCCATCGTCAACCACACGGGACGCTCCTCTGAAGGAAAAAAAACCCTGGTGTTTCTGGAAGTGCAAGATGGTTACAGGACATATTTCCCCGCATTCCCTGGCCCGTGGATTTCATGCCCGATGTTGGCAATGCGTCAGTCTGGCGCCAGTACGGAATCCCACTGCAAGAAGCCGTTTTGGGAGGCCGGCCTGCAGCTGGACCCGGGGCTTAGGACGTGGGGTTGGCCAAGCGATCACCGATGCGGATCGGGCAAGCCCCTTGGTCGACTTTGCATCGCCGTAGGAGGAGTGATAGCGATTTCCATGCTCCTTCCTTCGTCCCGTTGTGGTGAACATTGCCGAGTCTGTCGTCTTTGACATGCTTCAGATGTTTTCCACGTTGGAGGGAGGGCGCGAGGCAGTTGTCGCGTGGACACCGGCCTGTCCTGATCTGATTCCCTCCATCTCGCAGATGACGTCGTCGAGCATCCGGCGTACCCTGCTACGGCCCGGGGCTGAGGTCCTGGGAAACGTTGAGCTCACAGGACCTGGGAATCCGGGGGGCCTTGGTGAGCACGGATGGTGGTTTTTGGATTGGTTCTCCAATGATCGCTTTGTGTGACCCCTTTTGCCCGACGATCGATCAGCAGCGCGGCCACGGGCGAATGAGAAAATGGGTTTGCGAGAAATGGTGTTGGCGGTGGAAAGGCCAGGTGGAATTTTCGGAGCCCTCAGCTTGGTTTTCATGTTTCCTGGTGTCAGCAGCTGCCGGCGCATCCAGAACTTGCAGGGCAATCTGCACTTCTCCGCGCCGGCAAGCTTTTCGGGCAGATCTGACAGGTGATGCGTGACGACGGAGCGCGCTGTGTGGACGAAGAGGCGAGCTGCGCAAAATCAAGACGACAGACAGGAGACAGCCCGGGCGGAGTCTTCCGAACCTTGAGGCGGGGAGGCCTGAAGACGTCGAGAGGGGTAGGTAGCGAGCTCCGTAACAACGAGGAGGGGATGAAGTAGTGTATCTGAGCACAGCACTAGAGGGTGGGTGATGGTGGTGATGTTGAATATTCGTCGCATTGCCCGGTGATGCCAGGTCCCGTCCGGATGACCTCCACTGGAAAGGAGGCTGTTCTGGAAGACGGTGCCTGGCAGGGAGAAGGAAACTGAACGGGACCTGACGTGACAAGGTGAGACCTACCTCGTACCTACCCATGTTGATCGGACGAGATGCATCGACACCGCTCATTGTTCTTTTCTTCCCAGCCAGTTCCTGCCGTGGGAGCGTGACGAGGAGAAACAACCACTGCTCTCACTGCCCAACGACGAATGAATGACGATTGTTTGATCCTGCCCGAGCCTCCCTCCCTGCTTGAACCCCCCACTGCCTTCCCAGTTGGGAGTGGGTTTACTAACAGTCCAATGCACGGTCCACACCACGATCCGTGAGCAGGGCTTCTTTCCGGCGGCGATCTTGCCTCGAACTCAGAATTCAGATCGCAGTTGCTGGTTGCAGCAGGAGTCGTCGTCTCTTGGATTCTGCCCGTTTGTCGCGTTCAAACTGGAACTCTAAAACTCTCCCAACACCTCTCCCAATGCACAGGCTCGCCCGATCCCGTTGGACGAAAACGCAATGCTGCGTCAGGAACACCACATCTGCACGAGGGCGCGCTAGCCTGCCTCCAGCGTCGCCAGGGCGTGGGGATCGCAGGGACGTCCGTCGTCTTGATTTGTTCCTTGCAGCTCCAACTCCCACTCTCGCCCCGGAAAGAGGCGGCATGCGCTGCATTTCATGACAAAAAGATTTCGTCCTCTGGTCGCCCCGAACTTCCCAGGCCTCCCGAGTCCCTACAGTACAACCTGGGCACCACCTCGTCGCTGCCACCGCCGCTGGACGCTGGAATACTCCGACCGACCTCCTCGATGCTACCCCGGCCCAGACCCATCGCTTCTCACACGAGCCATGCTGCGACGACGCCTCCCTCCCTCCCACTTCGGACTCCTCTCGGCCGGCGCATGTCTCCGGCAATGGCAATGGCAATGGCAGCAGCAACGGCAATGGCTGAGGAGAGAGGCCGGCCTTGGCCTTGGCTGCCCACGTGAGTGAGGGAGCAGCTGGAATGCGTATTCCACGGGAGCGGCGGCGGAAGCGCAGGGGCGTCTCCAGTAGGTACCCTTTTTCATCTTGTCATGGCCATGTCATCTGCATCTCATGGACGTCCAAACTTCGGCTCTCGTTGGCCGTTGAGCTCTCACAGCGCTGTCATCCAGCCCCAAAGGGACTCCGCAGTATGGGGTCATGAGTCCACTGCCCCTTTGCAGGCCCAGGTCCGTCCGCGGCCTGGGATATCGTGATGTTTCCTAGGTACACGCCTAGGTCCCGAGGTCCCGTCGTTGCGCTGGCCTTGGACATTTCCATCTGCAGATCGATTTATTTCTAGTCTTTGGAGCGGCGCTAGCACCGAGAGCTTGTTCCCACCGCCCGGGGAACCTGTCATCTCATCTCATCTGGACGAGCTCCTTTCTTTGTTCTTTCAGGAACCGACCGACTCCGGCTAGTCGACTACGTACATATATAACTGTCACGCCTCCTTTTTCAACCGCACCCCATCTGCTTCACACTTTACGTATATCTCACAAATTCCACCTTCGCCTGACACCTGTCCGTCAACATCCTCTGTCGATCTGGCCCACCAGTCACCCTCCTCCCCAAATTGACCTGCCGCCACCCACAACATGCCAGGCCTGGACGAAGCCGGACCCATCCCGGCCATGATGCTGAACCCCTTCAGAGGCAAGGAGAAGGCCCTCATGTCGAAACTGACCACAACATCTCACTGCAGAGTCGACATCATCGACATCCGCGGTGCCTCGGTGGAGCTCAATCTCAAGGTCGAGATCAAGTCCATGTTCTGCTCGACAAATGGCCCCCGAGAGCTTCCCACGCTCCTGCTCTATGACGAGAGGGGACTGCAGCTCTTTGAGAAAGTGAGTACTTTTTCCAGCCGCCATTCCAAGACAGTCGGGAGAACTAATGTGTCTCAGATCACCTACCTGGACGAGTACTACCTCACAAATGACGAGATCAAGGTGCTCACGGCGTGTGCTACTGAGATGGCCAAGTCCATACCCTCCGGGGCCATGGTGATCGAACTCGGCAGCGGGTGAGCCTCCTCTTGCAGCCAGCGCCAAATCCCGGGACTAATTCTGAGGCCCAGGAACCTCCGCAAGGTAAACTTGCTGCTGCAGGCTCTGGAGGATGCGGGCAAGCGCATCGACTACTACGCCCTTGACCTCTCTCGGAAGGAGCTCGAACGGACGCTCGCCCAACTTCCCCCATACAGGCATGTCAGAGCTCATGGGCTTCTTGGCACATACGATGACGGCAGGGAGTGGCTCAAGAAACCCACCAACGCGTCGAGACAGAAATGCATCTTGAGCCTCGGCTCCAGCATTGGTGAGCATTCCCGTCCGCCATGACGTTCCCCTCGGCCTAACGCGGCTGTTGTCAGGCAATTTCAGCCGAGACGAGGCAGCCGACTTCCTCAAAGGATTTGCAGATGTGCTCAGCCTGGGTGATTCCATGTTGATTGGCCTGGATGCCTGTCATGATCCGGCAAAGGTCTAGTATGTGCTACCCCCTTTCCCACCCACACGCGCGGGACGCTGGCTGACCAGGGCCAACAGTCATGCTTATAATGGTGTGTGTAACCTGTCCCTTTGCCCATCTCTGCTAATTCCGAGCCCCTCGGTAAACAGACAAGCAGGGCGTCACCCACGAGTATGTCATAGCCGCAGTTGCCTTGCTTTTGCAGCTGGCCTCCCTATGCAGGTGGGCAATGCTGACACATGCTAGATTCATTCTCAATGGCCTACGGCACGCGAATGAGATCCTCGGAGAGACAGCCTTCGTCGAGGAGGAATGGAGAGTCATTGGCGAATACGTCTTTGACGGCGAGGGGGGCCGTCACCAGGCCTTTTATGCTCCTTTGCGTGACACAACCGTCTTGGGCGAGGTCATTCGGCCCCACGATCGAATCAGGGTTGAGCAAAGTCACAAGTTCTCAACGGCTGAGGCGCAAAAACTCTGGAGCCTGGCGGGCATGACCGAGACGGAGCAGTGGAGGCATGACGACGAGTATGGTAAGCACACTCCTACTCTCCCCTCGAGGCCGGCTCGCGGCTGCGGTGGTTTCCCTTTTCAGCAGCCCGACGAGCCCTTCGAGCCAGCTACCCCACGTTTGTGTGACACGTGGGACCAGTCGTACGGGGAATCGGCCTTGTGAAACACACATTCAAATACTGTGCTCCCTAGGGACAACCCGTCTATCCCTATGACGCTGGCGGCGATGCGGGGCCTTTGGTCCTTTGAGACGGTCTAGACTGACACGCATCTGGCTCGCAGGACTCCATATGTTGACCAAGTCGAGGATGTCGCTCAGCCTGATCCCGTCTCTGTATGCCCGTCATGCCCTCCCCGCATTGGAAGACTGGGATGCGCTGTGGGCATCCTGGGATGTGGTTACACAAGAGATGCTACCCCAGGATGAGCTGTTGGAGAAGCCCATCAAGCTGCGCAATGCGTGCATCTTCTACCTCGGCCACATTCCGACCTTTCTCGACATCCAGCTGACCAAGACCACCAACGAGGCCGCAACTTACCCAGCTTCTTTCCACACAATTTTTGAGCGCGGCATCGACCCCGACGTCGACAACCCTGAGCTGTGCCATGCCCACTCCGAGATTCCCGAAGAGTGGCCGCCCGTGGACCAAATTCTGACCTATCAGGACAAGGTCCGATCCCGTGTGCGAGATCTCTATGCAGCAGGCCAGGACAAGATCGCACGTCATGTGGGCCGAGCTATTTGGGTTGGCTTTGAGCACGAACTCATGCACATCGAGACGCTCCTGTACATGATGCTGCAGAGCGACAAGACGCATCCGCCCTCGCACGTCCCCACCCCAGACTTTGCACAGCTTGCCCTGAGGGCACGACAGGAGAGACTCGAGAACGAGTGGTTTGATGTACCCGCTCAGACCATCACCATTGGCATCGACGATCCCGAGGACGGGACAGACCCCGATCTCCATTTTGGCTGGTAGGTGCAGTTATCGTTAGACAGAGCAAATGCTAAGAAAGAAACAGGGACAACGAAAAGCCGGCGAGGGAAGTGCATGTTGGAGGATTTCAGGCTCAAGGGAGACCCATTACCAACGAAGAGGTAGGACTGCTCACGCTCGAATTGGGTGGCATCACAGTGCTAAGATTATCAGTACGCACGATACTTGTACCACTCGCATACCGATAAGGTCCCTACTTCCTGGGCGGAATCGTCCCTCGCCGGTCACAGGAATGGCCACTCCAACAGTCACGGCAACGGGAGCTCTGAGGACCTCCCAGAGTCATTCCTGCAGGGCAAGGCCATCCGCACGGTATATGGCCTCGTCCCGCTAAAGTATGCCCTGGACTGGCCCGTCTTTGCATCATACGACGAGCTCTCGGGATGCGCCTCTTGGATGGGCGGGCGCATTCCCACTTTTGAAGAGGCACGAAGCATCTATGCTTACGCTGAAGCGCAAAAGAAGAAGAAGGACGTCGAGAGACAGCTCGGAAAGACAGTCCCAGCCGTCAACGGGTAAGTGATGATGAGAATCTGAACCAGACCCCCACTGATACCCCCCTAGCCACCTCTCCAACGACGGCGTCGAAATCACGCCCCCGTCCACCCCCACCGTGTCTCGGGCCGACGAGCACGGCCAGGCGCAGCTCTTCCTCGACCTCGACGGCGCCAACGTCGGCTTCCAGCACTGGCACCCCATGCCCGTGACGGGCCGCGGCAACGTCCTCGCGGGCCAGGCCGAGATGGGCGGCGTCTGGGAGTGGACCAGCTCGGTGCTGCGTCCGCACGAGGGCTTCGTCCCCATGTCGCTGTACCCGGGATACACGGCGGATTTCTTTGACGAGAAGCATAATATCGTCCTTGGTGGCTCGTGGGCGACGCACCCGCGGATCGCGGGGCGGAAGAGCTTGTAAGTGTTGTGTCAAGGCAGAGTTTGACTTGACGGCATGGCTGACAAGACGCAGCATCAACTGGTACCAGCGAAACTACCCCTACGCATGGGTGGGAGCGCGTCTGGTTCGGGATATGAATTAGGACAGAGCGAGATTTGGCATCATTTTCAGGCGTTCCTTTCCCCTTTCCACATACCTTGTCACACTCGGATCAGTCCGGCTACGACAGATAAAAAGGGACACTTGCGGGGACAAAAAGGATACGGGGTTGTTTCTTCCCGGATGGCTGGTGATTATTGACCTCAAAAGCGTTTATTTCCTGTTTATATTGTCGCCGTGATCTTGTGGAGAATAGCATAGGTAGCGAGTGGTATGAATGGGAGTGTTGAGTTATCTGAAAAACACGTTTGGCCCGACGAGCATAAGTTTGTCACACTTACTCCAGGGAGAAGGACATGGGATAATATGAGAATGGCAAAATTATAAGTTTACGCTCGGGACAGCCGAAAAAGCTTCTCCCCGCTGCAAGCCCCTGCATCTCTCTCTCTCTCCAGAGCATACTATCTGGATAGGTATACACCCCCAACGCCGCTAATCATACCCACGTGCCTCACTCTATCTTACCCACCCCCTTCAACCGCAAATACACGTCTGTCCCCCACCCATACAAGCTCTGCACGCCGATCCCCCCACCAAAGTACTCTGCGTACGCCCGGCTCAGCGGCAGCCCGTACCCCAGCCCGGCGATGGAGCTCCCGCCGCCGCTCGCCGCCGAGATGATGCCCAGCCCGTCGTCGCTGCTGCTACTGCTACTGCTGCTGCCGCCGCTCCCCGCCGACCCGGGGTTCTCGCTGTCGTCGCTGTCGACAAACGTGGTGAACGAGTACCCCCATATGTGCGGGAGCACGTCCGGCCCGATGCCGCCGCCGCGGTCGCGGATGCGGATCGTCACGCCGGGGGCGTTGTCATCTAAAGGGGCGACGGTGTCGCCGTCACGGGGTTGTGGCAGGAGCTGGCGGTGCGGGGAGGGTACGTCCCCCGGCTCCGGTGCGATGGTGATGACGACGGGCTCGTGGTTCATTTCATTCTCCACGGTGGCGCGGAAGGCGTTCTTGAGCAGCTCCGTGACGATGTACTCGAGGTGCATGGGGACGAACGCGAAGGTCGTGTCCGGCTCGCCGTCAATGACCCATCGCGGACGCACGCCGTAGTTAAGCTCGCATATGTCGGCGACGAAGCCCCCGCAGCTGTCGAGCGTCGCGGCGGGCCGGAGCGCCGTGTCGATCACGCCGATGTAGCTCGGGTGCGACGGGCAGGGGGTGGGGCTCGCAGACGGGTCAAAGTGCGGCGTGCTGCTAAAGTGCAGGGCGATGTGCTGCTCGGCGACGAGGCGCGTGCCGATGCGTGCGCGCAGGTGCTCGTCGAGGAAGCGCGTGACTTCGGGGGCCGAGATGTACTTGCGGCACTCGAGGAAGCCGCGCGCGAGGATGGGGATGGTGTCGGTGTGGGTTTGCACGAGCTCGGCGAGGACTTCGGTGAAGCGGATCTCGTCGTCGAGACTGCTGATGGTGCGGCCTTGCCAGGGGAGGAGGGTGGAGAGGGAGTGCTCGTAGTTGTTGTAGATGCGGCGGATGTTGGGGTTGGAGACGACGATGTAGGGGAGATTGCGCAGGGCTTGGATTCGGTGGGCGAGGCGGATGGGGAGGAGGGAGAGGGTGAAGCGCGCGGAGGCGAGGAGGGCGTCGGCGGAGAGGGGGGGGCGGCCATGTCTGGGATGAGGGCGTTAGTGATGGGGAGTCAATGGGGGGTGGAGCGTACTTGACGAGGTCGGCCAGGCTCAGGGGGTGCAAGGGCTGTTTGGCCAGCCACGGGACCTGGTCCACGAGGGTGGGACGACTTCGACTGGTGTGCTTCTCTCGAGGGTGGGACGGCTTCTGCTGCGGTTGTGGTTCAGACGACTTGGAGGTCGCGACATTGTCCTTGTCCTTGAGAGTCGGCAGCGAGGTCGACAGTGCTCGGCGAGAGGAACGCGCTGGAACCGAGGCCCGGAGAGGTAGCCCCAGCCTCAATGGCCTCACGGTGGATTTCATGTCGGCATTGTCGCGCCGTGCAGGGTGCAGAGGGTCGCGAAGAGAGGAAGAAGTCGGTAGGGTCACAAAGCAAGAGACGGGTTTAACGTCACATCTTTGAGATGCCGGGTTTGGAAAGAGGCCGATCAGCGGCGACAGGGGGCCCTGGAGCTTCGCTTCGTCATTCGCGATAACCCCGCGATCAAGTTCAACTTGCCTTATCGCAAACGACGATTCCAGCACACCCAGGCATTGGAGTCAAGGGGTATCTCTCATATTCAGTTTGAAATCAGACGTGAGGAATTGGGTCCAAGACATTTGTTTGGGCCTTTTTAGAGGTTGATTCAGCTGTCACACATGCTCGGCCCTACCACTACCCCGCGATCCCCTCCTCTCCGGCACACTCAGTCGTCCTCTATTGAATCTTGACCTCCCCGTCCAATTCAATCGCCCGGACAGACTCGTGGCTTTCAAGCGTCTGAACGGTGTCCTCGGGGAAGGTGACCCTGCAGTCCTCATCAGCACCGCAGCTTCAACTGCACGGGGGATTGTTATACTGGAAACCCTTGATCAGGTCGTACTCGTGGCCGATCTTGCCGCCCTGCTTGACAGCTTCTTGCTTGGCCCTGCAGAAGTCAATATCCCATCAGACGAGCTTCGGTCTAACTTGTTGGGCTTACGCGTTGACCTGCTCGGGGGAGGCATCCTCATTGCAAGTGACCTGAATTGACCGTTAGAGCTGTGCCCAGGTCGGATCATGGACCGTCTCGCTCACAATGTAAGAAGGCATGGTGTATTGAGGGCTTGTGGAAAGGACTCGGAAGAGCTGGAATGGAAAGAGTCTTGTGGTTGGTTTCCGTGACAGGTTTATGGTTGCGGTGGTGGTGAGCAGGAGGTTGTTGTTCTGTCGAGACCGCCAAACGGGCCTCGTCTCACCTCTTATACACGCCCAACTCCAGGCACATGACAATCGTCAATCATAGTGGCCCGTACCTGCTATGGATCATGGTGACGCGGCGCGAAACTTGCAGGCCGGAGAGGGCACTGGGGAGATACGTCATGCCGCCATACTGCCACCGTCTCTCCCTATCCAGCCCGGCACTGCCAGGCCATGCCATGGCTCCGCAAGCACACCCTCTCGTGACCCCAAATGCACTGCCCACTTGGGCAGGAGAACGGGTTTCCATCTCGGGCCTCTCCCCACGCTCGCTTGCTTACACGAGACACCCGGCGTTACGCTGTATCACCGCCCCGCGCGGAGGCCTTTGAGACCTCACTTTCTCCCCGGGACGTCCATGAGAGAGGGCGGGAGAGACAGAATCTCCAAGGGTCAGTCCCCGGTTGAGACCCGAGACACCACAAGGTTTCTACTCTGTTCCTGTTCTGGAAGAAGGAAGCAAGAGAAGAGGCCGGCTTGGCAACCACCAAATCAAGCATGCTGGAATCCCTGACCAAGTGAGGGACGAGAGGGATGGTTCTTGTCCGGGGGAGGGGACATCCGCGGCTTGCCGCGATGGCCCCACCATTCGCCAAGACAGCGAGTGAGCCAAGCCCCACCATTGGATCTTATCGATAGAGCAATCTTATCGATAGTCATATCTTGGCGCGTCCGAAGATCTGCCGCCCAAAAATTTCTGGAGCTCTGCATTGGCACTCTGGCCGCGATCGACTTGCGACGGGTTTTTTGCTGCCGGAATCCTCGACGGCGCTCGAAGACGACGCGCAAAGATGGACGTTCAACAAAACAAGCCCCACCGGGCTTCCAAGAAGTCAAAGGAGAAGAAGAAGGAGCACACGGGCGGTAAGTCGGATTGGCCCTCTGGTCCATTCCTGGGCCCCCATTTGCTGACAAGAGACCAGAGCGAAACCCAAAAGCTTTTGCCGTTGCGAACCCGGGCAAGCTTGCGAAACAGGCCGCGAGATCACACGATGTAAGGAGCAGACTTCCAAGGGCTCTGGCTGGGGGTACTGACGTCTTGTGCGCAGATCCGAGAGAAGCGCCTCCATGTGCCCCTCGTCGACCGACTCCCCGATGAACCTCCCCCGAAGCTCGTCACCATTGTCGGCCCTCCTGGTGTGGGAAAGACGACCCTCCTGTAGGCTATACCCCCCTGAGCCCATGGTCCCAGACCATGTCTAATCTTCGCGCCCCCAGGAAATCCCTAATCAAGCGCTATGCGAAAGAAACCATCTCCGACCCCGTCGGGCCCATCACCATCGTCACGTCCAAGAAGCAGCGCCTGACCTTTGTCGAATGTCCCAACGAGCTCGAGGCCATGGTCGACATGTCCAAGGTGGCCGATATTGTTCTGCTGATGATTGACGGCAACTACGGGTTCGAGATGGAGACGATGGAGTTCCTCAACATTCTGGCCAACACGGGCATGCCTGGCAACGTTTTCGGCATCCTCACCCATCTCGACCTCTTCCGCAAGCCACAAGCCCTTAAGGACGCCAAGAAGAGGTTGAAGCACAGACTGTGGAGCGAACTCTACCAGGGCGCCCACCTGTTCTACCTCTCGGGTGTCCTGAACGGGCGCTACCCGGACCGCGAGATTCACAACCTGTCTCGCTTCCTCTCCGTCATGAAGAACCCCCGCCCGCTCGTCTGGAGAAACTCGCACCCCTACAGCATCATCGACAACTACCGAGATGTCACCCACCCGACCAAGATCGAGGAAGACGAAAAGTGCGACCGTACGATCGAACTGTCGGGCTATCTCAGGGGCACAAATTTTGCTGCTCAGGGGCAGAGGGTACATATCGCTGGGTTGGGTGACTTTACGGTGGCCAGCATGGAGACGCTCCCCGATCCTTGCCCGACGCCTGCTATGGAGCAGGCTTTGGCAAAGGTCACAGGGAAATCCGGGAGGCGGCGGATTGAGGAGAAGGACAGGAGGCTATACGCCCCCATGGCCGACCGCAGTGGCCTCAAGATCACCGGCGACCATATCGTCATCACCAGGGAGAAGGGTTTTGCCTTTGACAAGGATGCGGAAGGTGTCGAGAGAGGCGAGGGCGAGCAGCTCATCATCGATTTGCAGGGCGAGAGGCGCATGCTGGGCCAGACCGAGCAGGGCGTCAAGCTTTTTGCCAGCGGCGAGCGCATCACCCAAGTCCCAGAGGAAAACGACACCGGCCGCAAAGTACCCAGGAAAGCTCGCTTCGCAGAGCGCAGCGGTTCCGACGACGAGGACGACCTTTTACCAGAAGACGAGGGGTTTGTCAGCGGCGAGGAAGAGGACGGGTCGGGCGCCGAGGACGAGTTTAGCGAGCAGCGACTAGGCAAGATGTTCCGGAAAACCAACGACAAGGAGGAAGCCGAAGATGTTGCCTTTGCCGACAGCGACTCCGATCTCGGGTCCATTTCTGGCGACGAGGACGAGTGGGACGAGGATGATGACAAGGACGAGGAGGACTCTGATGAAGAGGGTGGCGCTGCAAAGTGGAAGGACAACATGATGGACCGGGCGAGACGATTGCACGGCAAGCGGAGGCCTTTCCGGACGGTTGACCTCGCGAGGTTGATGTACGACGACCAAGTATCGCCAAGAGAGGCGCTCTCGAAATGGAGGGGCGAGGAGGAGGAAGACGAGGAAGAGGATATTGAGAAAGACGAAGACGAGGCTTTCTTCAAGAGAACCGGGAATGCCATCAGCATCGACGACGAGCTCAGCGAGGATCGCGTCATCCCCAAGTTTGACTACGAGGAGCTTGCCGCCAAGTGGTCCCACTCGGAAGCCGTCGAGGCCCTCCGGAGCAAGTTCGCCACTGCCAATCTCGCCGACGACGATGGCGATGACGACGACGATATGGATGGCGAGGGTGACGATGACGACGAGGGCGATGGTGCCTTTGAGGATCTCGAAGCCGAGGAAGGTGATGAAGATGAGGAAGAGGCCGCTGAGCCCGAGCCTGAAGCGAACTTGGAGGCGGAGCGTGAAAAGAACGCCCGTCGCAAAGAAGAGCTCAAGCTCAGGTTCGAGGAGGAGGATCGCGAGGGCTTCACCAACGACAAGGCGGTGGCGAGGAGAGATGGCGGCGACCAAGAGTTTGGAGAGGACGACTGGTACGAGGCTCAAAAGGCTGTGCTCCAGAAGCAGCAGGACATCAACAAGTCCGAGTTTGAGAACCTCGACGAGACTCAGCGGACCGCTGTCGAGGGCTTCAAGGCGGGCAAGTATGGCCGGATGGTGCTCGAGGGTGTGCCGGCCGAGTTTGTCACGCGATTCCAGGCCAGGATACCAATCATCGTCGGCGGCCTGAGTGCCACCGAGGACCGGTTTGGATTTGTCCAGGTCAGAATCAAGAGGCATCGCTGGCACAAGAAGATCCGTAAGCCGTTCCCCCCATATCGAGTACAGAACAAGTGACGCTAACAACCACATAGTCAAGACGGGTGATCCTCTCATCTTTTCTTTGGGCTGGAGGAGGTTCCAGACCATGCCGGTCTACTCCATCTCGGATTCGAGGACACGGAACCGGATGCTCAAGTACACTCCCGAGCATATGCATTGTTTCGGCACCTTTTACGGTCCTCTGATCGCGCCCAACACGAGTTTCGTCTGCTTCCAGTCGTTCTCCTCGGCCAACCCCGGCTTCCGGGTGTCCGCCACGGGCACGGTGCTCAGTGTCGACGAGTCGGCCGAGATTGTCAAGAAGCTCAAGCTTGTATGTCTTGCAGGTCTCCATCAAACACGATGCATTGCTAACCATGGGACAGACGGGTGTACCATACAAGATCTTCAAGAACACGGCCTTCATCAAGGACATGTTCAACTCGGCCCTCGAGATTGCCAAGTTCGAGGGCGCCGCCATCAAGACGGTCTCTGGCGTGCGCGGGCAGATCAAGCGGGCGCTCTCCAAGCCCGACGGGCACTTCCGCGCGACGTTTGAGGACAAGATCCTGCTGAGCGACATTGTGTTCCTGCGGGCGTGGTACCCGGTCAAGCCGCACCGGTTCTACAACCCCGTGACCAACCTGATCGGGTGGCAGGGGATGCGGCTGACGGGGCAGATCCGGGCGGAGCAGCAGCTCGAGACGCCGCAGCTGCGCAACAGCCAGTACCGCAAGGTGGAGCGGGCGACGCGGCGCTTCAACCCGCTGCGCGTGCCCAAGAAGCTGGCGGCCGACCTGCCGTTCAAGTCGCAGCTGACGGTGACCAAGCCGCAGCGCAAGGACACGTACATGCAGAAGCGCGCCGTGGTGGTGCGCGGTGACGAGAAGAAGGCGCGCGACCTGATGGCGAAGCTGACGACGATCCGCAAGGATGTGAATGAGAAGCGGAGGGCCAAGAAGGAGGAGAAGAGGAAGGAGTATAGGAAGAAGGTGGCGGAGATTGGGGAGCGGATGGAGAATAAGGAGAAGGAGCAGAAGAAGGCGTACTGGGAGAGGGAGGGCAAGAAGAGGGGGCCGTCGGATGGCGGTGGTGGAGGGGGGAAGAGGAGGAGGTAGAAGGGAAAGGGGGTGTATATACCCGTCAGATAGGCAGAGCTGGTGCTGCGTTTTGTAATCATTGGATGGCTGTACGATGGAGTTTTAAACTTGTCCATCTGATATTGTTCTAACGTTACCGAAGCGGTGATGACTTGTACGAATGTTTACCTTTGTCGACGGGTCTTGCATCCATCACCGCCGTCTTAATGCTAGTAGGGAAGGATGTCATGACCCGCGGTCTTGACAACAGGCCGCTACAGTGCCACACCACAGCGGCCGCCCAATCATGGGAATAAGGGAAGCGGGGCAAGCAACGGACCCAATCATTACACGATCATTAGGACTTGGCTGTTACAACCTGTGCCCAAGAGGGTCAGACTGCAAGGCAGGACGCCGCGGTGGGTGTTATCGACGGTAGGGAACGAAGGTTGCGCAAGGTCCAGACGGGTCGTTACCGTCACAACAGGATGCTCTACAAAGAACTTGAAGAAGGTGCTTGCAAGATTGTAGACGGGAACATGATATTGCTTGCGTGAGGAACAAGAGAGGTTCCTCACCAAGGGGGCTGTCTACCTATCTTATATAGGAAACTATCTAAGTGCTGAAGAGCAGTTCTTCCCAGGGCTTGGCAGCGCCAAGCCGCCAAGCCTGCAGAGTGCTCTGTCTGCTCCCTCTGCTCTCGAGGGAGCACAGGGAGCACAGGGAGCATCTTCTGATTGGTCGATGGAAGGCCCCGCCTTCCATTCCCTAATGATTGGCTGGTCGCTGCGGCTCGGGGTTGCAGTGACCGGATGTCAAGACCGCGCGGGTCATGACATTGGCATCGAGCGAGGGTATGCTCGACACGCTCGAGCGTCGAGCGTGTCGATTCCAGACACACAGCTTCAGCAGCACTTAGATAGTTTCCTATATAGATAGGTAGACAGCCCCCTTGGGTGAGAAACTGCTCTTGTTCCTCACGCAAGCAATATCATGTTCCCGTCTACAATCTTGCAAGCACCTTCTTCAAGTTCTTTGTAGAGCGCCCTGTTGTGACGGTAACGACCCGTCTGGACCTTGCGCAACCTTTGTTCCCTACCGTCGATAACACCCACCGCGGCGTCCTGCCTTGCAGTCTGACCCTCTTGGGCACAGGTTGTAACAAAGGATTCTTTTTCCTTACAATTTTTCCTCGCCGTTTTTCCTTCTTGTTGAATTCTTCTCCATTTTTTCTTCATGATCCTTCCCCTTCATCGAACCTTTATTGCCTGAATCACACCTTTCTTTTCTTTTTCTTCCCCCTTTTCTTTTCCCACCCCGCCCGTCCGAGCGCAAAAAAAGCAATGACGACACCGCCGACAAAGCCACGTGATTACGCACCAATACGCGACCAGGGTGGTCGTTCCTTCCCCATAAATCAAGGGATCCAGCTCCTCGGGTTCCTTCCCCCCTTTTCCAACCCCCCTCTTCCACCACACCAAACACAATTCTTTTCTTCAGGCAGCTCCCCTGCTGCTTCTCCCACCTTTCATCCCACCCCCATCCCTCCCACGAGGAAGGATCAATGCCCCCGTAACCAACACCCAACCAAGAACGACGCGTCAAACCTGCAACAATGCCCCCCCGCAAACGCCCCTCCCAGGCGAACCTCGCCGGAGGCGCGCGCAAGGCCGCCCGCGTGAGCTCTGCTTCCACCCCCTCGGGATCCCAGTCTGCTTCGCGCTCACAGGCTAGGCCGCCGCCGGCGTCGAAGACTCAGGCGCCCCCGGTGACCACGGCCGCGGCGCGGCTGCGGGAGGAGCAGCGGCTGCAGTACCAGCAACAGCAGCAGCAACAGTATCCGACATATGAGGACGATGAGCACGAGGTGATTGATTTGACGCAGGCGGTGGAGAGGGAGGAGAGGGAGTTTTATGGGACGCTTGGTAGGTTTCTTCTTTGCTTAGTGTTTGTGTTTTGTTTGGTTGGGGGGGCTGTTGGTTTTATTTTGGGAGGCGCTGTGATGCTGGAGGGAGCTGTGGGCTTTGCGAGGGGAGCTGTGGGCTTGTTGGAGAAAGAGCTTGCTGACGATATGTTGTAGATGGCAAGATTGTTGGGGTCAGGTACTACCAGGGCGTTGCGACTCCTGGTGAAGTCGTACTCCTCAAGAGGGAGCCGTCGAATCCGGTGAGTGCCTTGATGGTGGGTGTAGATGTTACGCTGACGCATTTCAGTATGACCGCAATGCCATCCGCGTAGACAATGTCTTTGGTCACCAGATTGGCCATATCCCGCGGACCGTCGCGTCCAAGCTGGCGCCGTACATTGTATGTACTATGATGGGGTCTGGCGGCCGAAACTAACAGGGGCAGGACAATGGCGACATTGACATTGAAGGCATGCTCATCGGCGAAAAGGGATTCTACGACTGCCCCATCAAGATCCAAGTCTTTGGAACCAGCTCGCTGCTCGGCCGGGCCGAGCTCGAAGACCGCCTCAAAAAGGACAAGCTACTCAAGGCCACGCAGCTTAAGCAGACGCGTCAAGAGAATGACCGGATCCGTGAGGAAATGGGTCTCAGGAGCGGCCGTGGATCGGCTGGGCTCCCACGCCCCGGCAACTCTGAGCCAGAGGTGTCCGTAGAGCAACTGGCTCAGGCCAGTCAGGCGGTTAACCTCCGGTCTGGCGCGGATCTGGCAAAGTCTTTTGCTATGGACGAAGCTGCCCTTTCCAAGCTGCCCATGGCCGCCCAGCCCGAGGCCCTCAAGGCTACTCTCCTGCCGTACCAGCTCCAGGGCCTCGCCTGGCTGACGGCCAAGGAGAATCCCAAGCTCCCGGTCTCGAACAAGGACGACCCGGTGCAGCTCTGGAAGCGCGACCAGAACGGCCGCTACACCAATATTGGCACCAACTACACCGTCGCCACGGCCCCGAAACTGCTATCGGGAGGCATCCTGGCCGATGACATGGGTCTTGGAAAGACACTCCAGATCATCAGTCTGATCTTGACCGGCGGCGCTGGTCAGACGCTCATCGTCGCGCCCGTGGGCGTCATGAGCAACTGGGAGCAGCAGATCCACCGCCATGTCCTGCCCAAACACATGCCCAACGTGCTGATTTACCATGGCGCCAACCGTCCCAAGTCGTTGAAAGACTACCAGGTGGTTGTCACCAGCTACGGGACAATGACCTCAGACGCGGCCTTGGCCAAGATCAAGTGGCGCCGCATCGTCCTCGATGAGGGCCACACGATCCGCAACGCAAAGACCAAGGCCGCAGAGGCAGCGTGCAAGCTGGAGGCCCAGTCGAGATGGGTCTTGTCGGGGACGCCCATGTATGTGTTCTTTTGTGTGTGTTGTCGTCTGACGTGGATTCTGACCCCCTCCCAGTGTCAACAGCATCAAGGATATCCACTCCCTGCTCAAGTTCCTCCACATCACGGGCGGTATCGAGCAATCCGAGATTTTCAACACCGTCATTTCTCGGCCCCTGGCTAGCGGCCAAGCTCGCGGAGAGGCGCTGTTACAGTCGCTGATGTTTGACCTTTGCCTTCGCCGCAAGAAGGACATGGCGTTTGTTGACCTCAAGCTTCCCCCCAAGACGGAGTACATTCACCGCATTACCTTTTGGCCGGACGAGAAGAAGAAATACGACGCATTGCTGTAAGGCACCCCTGACACACCGCCTGGAGGACATCACTGACACACTCCAGGTCCGAGGCGCAAGGAGCTCTAGAGGAGTTCCAAGCCCGCTCCAAAGACGGCCAAAAAGGCCGCTTCCAGTCCGTCCTCGAACGACTCCTCCGTCTTCGCCAGACGTGCAACCACTGGACGCTCTGCAAAGAGCGCATCGCCGACCTCCTCGCGCTCCTCGAAGACCAAGACGTCGTCCCGCTCACCGACAAGAACCGCGCCCTCCTCCAACAAGCCCTCCAGCTCGTCATCGAAAGCCAGGAAGAATGCCCCGTCTGCATGGAAAACATGGACAACCCCATCATCACCCACTGCAAGCACGTCTTCTGCCGCGGCTGCATCACCAAAGTCATCGACATGCAAGCCAAGTGCCCCATGTGCCGCGCCGCCCTCTCCCTCGACCACCTCCTCGAACCCGCCCCGGAAATCTCTTCCGACGACGACCAGCCCCTCGACCAAGACACCAAGAGCTCCAAGACCGAAGCCCTCCTCAAGATCCTCCAAGCCACGCTCAAAAAGGACGGCTCCAAAGTCATCGTCTTCTCCCAGTGGACCTCGTTCCTCAACGTCATCCAGCGCCAGCTCGACGACGCCGGATACACGTACACGCGCGTCGACGGGAGCATGCCCACCGCCAAGCGCGACGCGGCGCTCCGCGCCCTCGACGACGACCCCAATACCCGCGTCATGCTCGCCAGCTTGGGCGTCTGCAGCGTCGGGCTGAATCTCGTGGCGGCGGATACCGTCGTTCTCGCTGATAGCTGTACGCCCCCCCCCCAACTACCCCACCGTCATCAAGCTAACGCGCACAGGGTGGGCCCCCGCAATCGAAGACCAAGCCGTCGACCGCGTCCACCGTCTCGGGCAGACGCGGCCGACGACGATTTGGCGGCTGGTGATGGAGGGGACTGTCGAGGAGCGGGTGCTGGATATTCAGACGGAGAAGCGCGAGCTGGTGACGAAGGCGTTTAAGGAGAAAGGCAAGGGAGGCAAGAAGACCAAGGAGACGAGGTTGGCGGATATTAATCGGTTGTTGGGGGGGGCGGGGCCGGCGCCGGCTGTTGCTCCGGGGGGAGGAGGGGGAGGGGGAAGGGGAGGAGGTGGATGAGAGGGGCTAGGCTTGGAGGATGACTGGGGGTGTTGATGGGGGACTCTGGGGTGGACGTGTATGACTATCGTGCTGCTAGATTGCGAAGATCGAAGAGGAGGAAGGGGGGTGCCAACCCCTAGGTTGGCGGTGGTGGTGTCATCGGTGGAGGCTTTTGTGCGACTATTTTGGGGGGGCTGGGGTTTCTTCTCGTCGTGCCCATCACGGGTGGAATACCCTGATGAAAGAAGGAGGGAGAAGCCACGGCAACATGTAGCATCATGGGCGGCGACGGAGGTGGCGGTGCTTCAAGATACCTACAACATCGCATGTACATGTACATGGAGCTAGAAATAGATTTCTCCCAACTCGAGCGCTCGATTCGACTCGACTCGATCCGTGTAGGTAGCAACAGCTCAGTTGGGCAGGGTCTGGCGGATACTGCCGCGTTGGTATTGCCATGTTTTACCACGGCGGAGAGGGAGTCAAGATGTTGACGTGGACATCTAGGTAGTTGGCCCCAAAACTTCCCATCTCCAAGACGCTAGGTGGTGGTGGCGGCGGGAGTGTAAGGCGTGGGTTACGTCCTCTCTACCCCCGGGGCACTCGCCAGCTCGTATTATCTCACTCAAGCCAAAGCAAAAGGCGACGGCACTTATCCACGAGACAGAGAATACATTTCAATTCAGCTGGCTACTCGCTCCTGTCAGATCCCAAGCCCACACCCAAAAAGGCGAAAATAGATGATGTCCATGCCATGCCAGACGCCTCAACTCCACCCCACAGAACTCCTAACGAACAACACAACCCCACCAGCATCTACACCGTTCCCGGCGCAGCCGTATGCTCCTCCCCGGCCTTCCTCTTAACATTCTTCACCCTCCTATGCGTCTTAACCTGCACCTTCCTGTACTTGTAAAACAGCGAAAACGCATCCCGCAGCACATAGTACAGGCACGCGCCCACCAGGCTGCGCCCCCAGCGCATCTGGAGCAGGCCCGTGACTGGCAGCATCGTGGGGCGGCGGAACGGGCCGGAGCTAACGACCCGGCGCGTCCACGATAGCGGGACCAGGGCGCGCACGAGCTCGCCGGCGGCGTACGAGATGACGGGGAGGAGGAGGGTGGTGGCGATGCCGTTGGAGATGACGGAGAAAACGGAGAGGCGGGGCTCCGTGTCAAAGTCGTCGTCGTTGGCGGCCGCGGCGTTGTTTTGACGGTTTCGGCGGCGCGGGCGGTGACGGGGAACGCGGGCGCGGGCGGCGGGTGGTAGGGGTTGTTGTTCTGGTGCCTCTGGGGCTTGGGCACGGGGGTCTTCGGGGACGTCGGCCGGGGCGGGGGCGTCGGCGGCGGGGGCGTCGTTGACGATTTGGAAGGGCTCGTCGTTGGCGTCGGCGCCGGCGTCGTCGGCGAGGGCTTCTTCTTCCTCGTCCGAAGCTTCGTCTTCTTCCGCTGCGAGTTGCGCGGCGAGTGCTGCATCGGCTTCTTCTTGCTCAGCAGGTTCCACGTCGTCGTCCGCGTCGTCCTCTTCCACGACGGGTCCGCCGATGTCGACTTCAATTTGGATGTGGTTGACTTCGGGGGCTTCCCCGTCGACGTCGTCGCCGTCGGCGTGTGGCGGTCGCGGGTCTCTAAACAGGGCGACGGCGAGACCGCCGAGGGCATTCAGGATGTCCCAGGCCCCGGCATTGTGGTTGCGGCGGTCCTCGTCGGCCGCACGGTTGGCCGCCGGCGCCGCCTGTTGCGCAGCCAGGTCTTCCGGAGTCTCCGTGGGCGGTCGGCCCCTCAAGGCGCGGTTGAGACGCCTCTCGAGGGACGAGAAGGCTTTGTTGTAGACAAATTCGTAGACCATGTGGACGTAGGGGAGGCCGACCATGGCCCACTGCGGGGAGGGGGGCCACGAGGGGACGTTGTCTTGGGTGATGAGGGTCGCGGCAAACTGGGCAAACGGGGGGAGGGTCAGCTGGCGCAAAACAAGACGAAGTCGGGGCGGGGGGGAATACCATTACCGATGCCGGCATGGACAGCACGACCGAAGCCGGAACCGCCCACAGGCTGATCAGCGTAGGACCGATCAGCGAAAGCTGCGTGAGCTTGACAAGAGTCGACAGGGCGGCGTGCCATGCGGATACATCTCGCCGCCCGCTGAGCAAGGGGCGCAGGCCCAGCCATCGCAGCGCGGTCCTCGGGCCGGCAAAGATGCTAAACGCCGTCATGCCGTACCATGCAGACCCGATGACGGTGCCGCCCGAGACGATGGACAGCAGCAGCATGGGCGACACGCGGCTATAGCCGCGCAGGAACTTGTTGTAGAGGGCGACGACGTTGTCATGCGGCTCCTCGAGGCGGATCCTGCCCTTGCAGGCCGGGCACTTGAGGGGGCTGCGGCGGCTGCCCACGCTGCGCGCGGCTTCGTACTCGCTTTCAGCGATCCATTGCAGCATGCAGTTCTGGTGGGCTTCGAGGCTGCAGGGGCACGGGTTGACCCAGGGCCCGTTGGGCTCCTCGGTGTCGGTCTGGAGGCAGATGAAGCAGACGTGCTGCGCATCGCCGAGCGGTGCTGACATGGCAATGGTCCAGGACGGGGCAGTCGGGCGACGAGGCTTGGGCGTCGGCGCCGGCGATGCGTGGATTGAGGTCGACGAGGTGTGCCGAGATGAATGAACAGTGTCGGCGGGAGGTCGGTTGTATTCGACGGTAGGAGGGGAGGAAGATGCCAGGAGGGAAAGAGGTCGGTCGTCGCGGCGGATTCGGAAAAAGACTTCAACGCCTCGCCAACAACGATGCTCGGAGAGGAACAAGCGCTGTTGTTGGAGGTCGCTGGTGAGAGTTGTTCGTGACATCAGTGGGGGACAAGTGGGGCCCCACCTGTGATACAACCTTGGGACCACCCCTGTCATGGCCCCCAACATTTCCATCTTCAACCTCACCTGAGCCATGGCATCCAGAATTCACCAGTGTTTTTTTTTGCATTTTCTTTGAGTGAATATCCCAAGGCACTCCGCTCATGACTGAGGTACCAAGTGAAATCTGGAAAATCTGGTTGCCCGAGGATAACTCTGTGGTTTGAGATTGTCCACACTCCAAAGGTGGAAAGCCTCCCGAGACACGGGAACAGGCCGGAAGGCCTAGTTGTAACTTGTATGGAGGTTGAGCCTCCTGTATGTCGAAATCCGGACCTTGTACGCCCTTGGGACAGTTTTGGGGGGACAGACCCGGCCTTCCGGCTTCACGAGAGGACTCGTGCCAGCGGAAAGCCACCAAGGACTAGTACCAGCATTGGACGCAAAAGCACATCTCCATCCGCTATGGCTGGGCATAACACTGGTATCAACAACCCGCTGCTTTGGCATCTACTCTTGCTCCTGACGACATGTACTGATACGCTGCGACAATGCTACCCCCGACCAGCGGCACAAACCATACTCTTCACTCCTCTTCCCACCCTACACCATTGCAGCAAACCTCATCCCCTCCAATTCCACCGTAAAGACCTGGGAATTGTCACCAACAAGCGTCGTCATAAGACTCTCCTCTTCCTCGGCCCCCGACACTTCCACATCATCAACACCCATCCTCTCATTTCCCGCCCTCTCATCTTCAGCCGCCTCGGTGCTTCGTGAAACATCACTCACACTTTCATCCTCCTCCCCACTCAGTTCACCCATCATTGTGCTGTCACCCTCCCGGCCATCTCCCTGATCCGTATCTTCCCCCTCCCCCACCACCGCCGGAGACGACCCCACTGGCGCACTCAATGACCTCCTCCTCCCCGCCGGTGGATAGTCATCCCCGCCACGGTCCGATCCCATCCTCGCCATCCCCCCCTCCAAGCACCCCCCTGGGATCCCGACAGGATAATCAAGACAAGGCGCACTCGCCGGCCTCCTCTGCCCCAACGGGGTAGGCGTCGGCGACCCTGATCTCTCATCAAAAAGCCGCGAGAGATTCTCCTTGATCCACGTAGGCGTGTATTGCTCCTCCTCCTCATCCGGGAGAAAAGGCACGAGGTCCGACAGGTAAGGCGAGCGGTCGATGTCGTGGATTCCCAGGGCTGTGTTGGGACGACGCGGGAGACCGAGGCTGCAGGGATCTTCTTCGTCGTATATGGGGTCAGAGGGGAGCTGGCGACGGGGCTTGGGTTTTTGGCGTCGGTTGAGGAGTTGGTGGTATTTTTCGTTGATGGTGGTTGTCCAGTGGTGTTTCTTGGGGGGTTGGGTGGAAGGGGAGGGAAGGGGTGTTGGTGTTGAGTTGTTGAGGTCTGGTGGTTTCTCTCGTTTCGGGGAGCCGCCGACGGCTAGCTTGATGGCTTTTCCCAGCGAGGAGAATCCCCTGACCTTCTTCTTCTTCTTTGCATCGACCTTTGGATCTTCCTCCAACACGCCAACGACGGCGTTCTGCCGCTGGCGTTCTTGCATGATCCACTTCCAATTCATCTCGCTCCTGCGTTTACCAAGCAGTTTTCGAGGACTGCCATCGGTTGGGGACGCTTGGTCTGGCTCCCCCGACACTGGGTGAGTCGGCGGTGTCGTCTCGACGTTGGTAGCCCAGTCATGGTGACTTGGTACGGCTTTTGGTATTGCTTCAGCCGTCGCTGCCATGCCAGTCGTCCTCGCCGAGCCAGTTGATGCCGGCGTGCTGGGCCGATATCTCACGGCGAACGTGTTCCCAATGATCCCCGACTGTTCCAACCACAATTCCACCTTTGACTTCTTCTCTTCACCCTCTCCATTTTTTCTGGCGTCAGGGGACACCTCTCCCCTCTCCCCCCTTCTGAGGAGTGCCACTGCTTGCGACACAGCCAATACCACATCGTGCCCCATCCGTTGGGCGGCGGGGGCGATGTTCAAATACATGGAGTTTATGAGCGCCTTTCTTCTTATGCAAGGCGATCCCTTTTTGAACCGGGGCGTCTTTTGGGAGGCGACGCTGCTTCGGCGAACCGGAACCGGCAATGGGTGATTTTCCTCCTCGGGGTCCGACAGTATTTGCTCAGAGGGAAACTGAGAGGAAGTATCCGCCACCGGTGATGTAGATAGGATCTCGTCTTCGAGATACAGGAGTGCTGTCCGGGCCATATGCCCTATTATTGCGGTTTCCGGGGCATTGTGCCTCTTCGTCTCGTCTTTCTCTCCCAAGGCCTGCCCGCCATCTCCGCGTGATTGTGGTGTTTTGCCAGTTGGGCATGCCAACCCAGCCAGGATTGTCGGCGACATGGAGCAAGGTCGCTGTTGCGAGCTCTCATGTGGTTGGTGGTCACATTCCATCTCGAGATCAACCTGGACATGAGCCTCGGTGAACAACGCTGCGGTCGGGGGAAGTTGGGGGCTTGGATAAAACCACTTGCTCGTTCTCAGCTTCTTCTGCACCTTTTCCTATCCGGGTTCTCGTGATCCTTCGCAACGAAATACTGCCCCACCCTCTTCTTCTTCAAACTTTCGTTTCGGTAAATCCTCTCTCCCGCTATTACTGATGCTACGCAATGCCTCTGGGAATGTTCTACAGCTAAGTGCGGTGTTGGCTGACGACTCTCCAGCATTTTCCGAGACCTCTCCGGTACCAAGGGGGGCATTCTTGCCGCCATCCAAGCTGGTAACGGGACTTCCTCGATCCCTTGAAGAAGCAGCGACGTCCATTTTCGTGGACCGAGGACAGACCGCTCCCCAGCGTGGTTGCACCTAGAGTGGCTTGGAATCCCTCACCCTGGCGCGCAAGGCGTCTGAAGGCTCGTAGATGGCGGAGCCGGTGCCGGGCCGAGTCACCACCATCGCGGTATCGAGATTGGCCTTGAAATTGTCGTCGACGCCGTAGTATGCATTCGTCATACTCTCCTTCACACTTTCCACCTTGTCTTCGGGTACCAGGTGGATGGTACAACCGCCCCAGCCGGCACCTGTCAGACGGCCACCATAGCTACCGCCGCTTCTTCCCAGTTGGACAAGCTGGTCGATTTGGCTGACGCTGCACTGAAACAAATCGCGGCATGAATCCTGAGACTCGAGAAGAAACTTGCCGAGTTCCGCGTTGTACTGGTCGCCGGCTGTCGGCCCCTCGACGTCTGCCGGTGGATTCTTGAGCAGCTCCATGAACGACACGACGCGCTGAGCCTCGCCCCAGACATGGAGGGCACGATCTCGCAGCTTGAAGTCTTTGGATTCAGTGGGGTATCCATGCAGGTAGGTGGCCTTCAACGTGGCTAGGTCGGTTCCGAGAATCTGGGCAACCTCTTCAAGCGAGTAAGGATGCCGGTGAAGCTTGTCTTCGACTAGCTGGCTTAACTCCCGGAACTGTCGGATGAGGACCTTGTCTGGAGAGTCTCCCTCGGGTGCCGCATCCCGCTTCTGAAGTCCAAAGTACGCCTCGTGGAACCCGCGAAGACTCTGTTGCAGAGGGGATGCGTCCACCATGAGCTTGGTTCCCGGAGGATTCACGAGGGCATTGAGGACTAGGGCAGCCAGCGTACACTCGACCACGCGCAAGTTGTATCCGGTTGCCGCAGACACCTGCTTCTCGGCCTTGACAAAGGTCTGGGCGATGATGAACTTGAGCGTCGGCTTGGTTTCGGGAAAGTAGACGGGCCGGGCTTGCAGTTCGGGATAAAACTCGACAAAAAGAGCGGCGCCGCGCTGGGACATGACCGAGGCCGACTGGTCCATTCTGGTAGAGAGCATCAGCAAGCGGCACACCAAAGAACCAAGGCAGTTTATGCTTACCCTCCAGAAATGACGCCCACTGCCCTCTCGCTCACGATAGCGAGCTCTGTGAGCGCCTTTCTCTCGATCACGTCCTCCCCCTGCGCGCGCAGGACAGCCAGGGCGCTGGCCACGACGAGAGCAGCGCTGGAGCTGAGACCACCGGCGGCAGGCACGGTTCCGTTGACGAGAACGCGCATGCTTTTGTACGACTTGCCGGGTCCGTACTTCTTCATGAGCTTTTGCATGGCACCGCGCAGGCCAGCCAGAAAGTAGTTGGACCAGTGGTGGCCGTCAAAGGGCTTGCTGGAGACCTCATGCTGGCTGAACGTCATCCTCCTGGACGGGTACTTGTCGCCGTCGGTGTTGGAAACCTCGACGTAGAACTCGTCCGCGGTAGGGGGGCTGAGGCCGGTTGCGTCGTCGGCTCGGGTGGACACAAGCACAAGGACGTCGTCCTTGATGGCCATGGGGAGGACGGGGTACAGCGAGTAGTCAATGTGCTCGCCGATGATGTTGACACGGCCTGGCGAGCGAGCGATGAAGTCGGGGAGGTGACCATTGTTCTGGTCGCAAAACTGGGCGACGACGCGGACATAGCGTTCCTCTTGTTCGGGGGCATCTTCGGGGAAGTAGATGTCCGCGAGGTCGCGCGTCGTCGTCACGACATTTTCGGCGTCGGCGACAACCATGATGGGCGGAAATGTGGTATTGAGGGCGGCGCCAGAAAGGAAAAATGAATGTTAACGTGTTCAGCAGGTGGAAAGCCTTGATGAACAGACCCTGAAGAACTCGAACAAGAGAAGTCGAGACGAGAGCAAGAGTGCCCCGCGACGACGTCAATCAGGAAGGTCCAACCCACTTGATACTGGGATTTTAGTTAGTGCGAGACATCGGGATACCAATCAAGCTCTTTCAACCTTTGTCAATATCCTGCAGTATGAACTTGAACCTACCCCAAATGGAGGATGTCAGGGCCTGGAATCGGAACTCTATGCCCATATCTATGCCTATCATGTCTTGCCAGTTGAGAGAAAGTTCGTCGGTATTTGGCGCGAGGTTTCGTGCTAACAAGCGAACCATCGCTGGACGGTAGGGCAAGCCCCGCACTGGACCCGCTGGGTCTTGCCGGTCACGATGGACGAGGTTGCACAGAGTCAGCAGCCGCGATGTTCATCTGGAGCCGGCGTGGTCGTCCATCCCGGAGAAAGATCAAGAGGCCGAGAGCCAAGCTTTTCGTCCAAGAAACACTCTTTTGTTTGTTAGCGCGAGACCCCCTCCATGAGCGATCCAGGCCAGATTCTCTCTCAAGCCTCCAAAGCCGACTTCAGGGCCTCTACCAAACAGGTCGATGGCCATGGCTCTCGAGATAGGGAACTGTCTCACAATGTCTCGCGGCAGCAAACAAAACCAGGCGCTCCAATACTCGAGCCCCTGGTTGAAGCTCCCAGTGGTAAACATTGATTCCACAGAGGTCACATCTACGATGTCATCGTCTGTGTCCCGTCCCAACATCTCGCAACGGCAACTCTTCAAGATCAACCACACAGGAACATCCAAGTAGCTGGTATATATCCGTGTATTGACAGCTCAGCGACAACTCAAACACAGGCATATCCTACAATTCAATCTAAACGACGACGACGTCCATCACCCCCTCCATCGCATGAACCCCAACAAAAAGAAGGCAGGCCAAGAAGAATTAGAGATGCCACGCTGGATATCGCAAATATATCAAGACAAATAAAAGTACAGACTGGCCGAAACCAACAATTCTCATTTCATCCTATCGCCCCTTTCCAACATTTACACCCCCCAACCTCACCCCCCCCAAACCGCCATGCAAACAAATCCCAAACAACAAAACAACTACATGCCATCCCTATTCCCGCACAAACGCCGCCATGGTTAGCCCAGACCTCCCTCTCCGTAATGTAGGTATCATCGCGCTTGAGTGTGTGTGTGTGTGTATGTATGTGTAGTTCGAAAGTAGAGGTAGGTAGGTAGGTGTATAGACGAGAGAGAGCGAGACTCAGTTTCTGGACGAAGGAGAAAAAACCCCAGATGAGCCTTTACTTTTTTTTATTGACTTTTGCAAGAAAGAGAGAAAAGAGCGGAAAGTATTAGAAAAATCTGTTCCGTCACATGCGATGTGTGTTCGCTTGAAGGCACGAGCGCTTGTGTTGTGTTGTGTCGCAAAAGGGGGGAGAGCAACAACAACGACGGGGGGAGGGTGTTGTGATGAAAAGGGGGTTGGGGGGGGGGGGAAACAAAGGGAAAAAAAGTACATACAGCAAAGCCAGCGTCAAATCACCATGAATATGCGCCTTCAACTCAATCTCAATCTCGAGATTGAGATCCAGCCTCAACTTGAGTGGATTCTTGCCCCCCGCATCCGGCGCCGGCTGCATCTGCATCTGCTGCTGCTGCTGCATCTGCATCTGCTGTTGCTGCTGCTGCTGCTGGCGATACAGCATGCGCTGCTGCTGCTGGTACGACATCTCCTCCTCATCGCGCTTCTTGCGGCGGGGCACGCGCTCGACGGCGCCGCTCTCCTCGCCGCCGCGCTCGCGCTGCCGCTGCTTCCTGCGCTTCTCGTCGCGCATCCACCGCGGCTGCGGCTCCTCGTCCTCGTTCTTGGGCGTCGGCGGCTGCGAGGACCCGGGCGTACTGCCTTGGTCCTTGTCCTTGGTGGCGACGGGCGCGGGCTTGTTGCGGCGGCGGCGCGGGGGCGGCGCGGGTTCTTCCTCTTCTTCGGATTCGGATTCGGGTTCCTCGACGACCGGGGGGGCGGGGGCGGGGGCGGCTTCTTCTTCTTCGTCCTCGGCTTCTTCTTCTTCGTCTTCTTGGTTGTCTTCGCCTTGGTAGTCGTCCTCTAGGACTTCTTGGTCCGCGGCGTGGGGGTCCTCTTCGTCGTACTCTTCGTCGTTCAAGTCTTGCCCTTCCCCGGCCGCTTCGCCGTCGTTGTTTTCTGCGTCATCCTCGTCATTGGCAATTTCTGGCCCGTCCACCTTGTCGTCGGGCTTGGAGTCAGGCTTGGACAGGTCGGGCTTTCCGGCTTCCGACGTCTCTGGCATCTTGGACGCGTCCTTGGTCTCTTCCGTGTTTTCGGGCTTGCTGTTAAGCTTGGTGTCCTTGCTGCTGTCCCCGTTGTCCTTGTCCCCGTTAAGGAAGTCGGGCTTGTTTTGTCGCTGCCTGTCGTTAGACTTACAAGTCACTACAAGCCTGTCCGTGTACTTACAGATCCCATGGTGGCGGTGTTGACTGGTGCGTTAGGGAGGTTGCTAGATATTCAGGGGTATGTTGTTGTTTCTTTGAGAATGCAGTTTTTTTTTGCGAGCAAATGAGTTATAGCGTGGAATGGTAGACACTGGGTTGTTGTGTTGAGATGTATGGGACAAACTAGGTATTCTTCGTCCCAACGTCAACCCCTTATGGCGAGCCATGCGTCATCCTTGAACCAAGAAAAAAAAAACATGATTTTCCCTCTGGCTGGAACTGCCACCGTTCCCACCAAGGGGGTGACGACATGGGTAGAGGAGGGGTGCCCGAGTTTCGGGGTCAGCAGGTTCTGGTGAGACCACAATGGCGACAAGTCCTGCGTCGAGCAGTGCCGAGAAAGGGGATGATGTCAAGGGTGTGCAAGGAAAAAAGGGGGGTGTCGAAACTCGGCAGAAAACAAGCTTTGGGGGCTAAGGCACCTAGCCACCGGCGCATGACAATGATATCGTCGTACCTTGGCCAGCGTGGGGACATGTGGTGGGGATGATCCTCATCCAAAGTCAAGGAAACGGGGTGACGGGGTCTCGGCGGTCCACGGACGGGTGTCCACGGGGGACCTCGAGACGAGACCCGCCAAGAAGAAACCGGTGTCAAGATGGGGGTGTATATGACGAAGATCCTTGCCTTTTGGCTTTGTCGTCGTCGAGGACAAGCACGACCTCGTTGAACACTCGCCGCGATACCTACCGACCTCTCACACTGAACTCACAGCCCAAACAGTTCCATCATCATGGTCATCGGCCTCCTCGTCGTGTCGGCGATTCCCACCACCATCGGCATCTGCCAGGGACTCAGCGCGCAAAAGAAGGCGAATGCCGCGGCCAAAGAAAAGGCAAAATTTCACCTTACAACCACCCTGTGTCTCGATGGGAGTGAACCAGTGGAGTGCTGGTGTATCCTCAAGGACGGCAAGGTGAGTCCCTGCATTCATCCCTCCTCCCCGCCCTCCTTCACGGGGGAGTCATCTTCCCCCGTGAGCCTGTCGTCGCAACATGGCCAAGGCCGTGATGTCATGACGTCTCTCTCGACCCCCTGCTTCAACTGCCGAAGTAGATGGAGTGGTGGGGTGCGGAATACCACAAGGACTAACTCCCCCACGCGCAGTTATGGATAGACCATCCGGTGGCGCCAACACCAGGATTCAAGTTCACGGGATGGTACTTTACCTACCCGTCCGAAGAGCAGCACATGGGGCTCGTGAGTTACATCTCCGACGACCCACCGGCGCTCAACTGGATCTTTGTCGACAAGGACACGCACATGATTCGACACGGCAGCCGGGCGGAGACCCTGGGGGGCCACACCATCGGGCCATGGAACTGGTCGGCCGACGAGCAGTGGCTGACGCTCGAGGGGAAGGCGGGTGAGTTTGTCGCCGTAGAGCAGGAGAACGGGAAATGGGCCGTGGCGTGGGATGGCGACGGCAGCATTCGAAACAAACGCGGCGACGAGTCGGACGAGTCGGACGATGGCGGCGAGGGGGTAAATTGGGTTCCCGTCAGGTTGCAGCGGCGGATGCAGCTGGGCATGGAAAGCCGGTACATTAAGAAAAGCGATGAGACTTGACCTGGGACGGTGGGATGACGTGTGGCGCGGTGTTGACTCGGTTGAACTATTGTATGGATAGTGTCTGAGCAAGTAGGTGGGCGGTGGGTGAAGTGGGTGAAGTGGATGGAAGGGGAAGGACGGGAGATTGACCGAGGGGGAGAATGGGGATGTGGATTCGAGTTCTGTAGGCACTGTATTCAGGCCCCATCCCCCTGGAGGCTGGATTGGTCCAGTGGGCCCTGATGGGTGTTCTTCCAACGCCCTGGAACATTGGTTTTCAGGCCGGTCCATAGCACCCTCGGTCCCTGTGGCATCATGCAATACCGCCTGGAACAATCGTCGTATGTCTTGGCACACCTCCACCTCCATCATGCCCCCGCCGCCCGTGTCTTCCAACCTTTTGCTCATCTGCGGCTTTGCATGCTGGCTGCCATCATCGGGGCCAAGGCCGCCCCCGGTCACCCAATCAGGGGAACATGACATGCCGGGACATCATGGGCATCGCCGCTCACCTCCATCACAGCCCCCCTCCCCACAGGAGGCGATGACTTCATGCCCCTGTCGAATCCTGTTTTGGGTCCCCCCCCTTCCTGACCTCAGGGTCCAAGATGGGCGTCTTTAATAGCCGGCCATCTTGATCTTCTCGGTGTCTCTTTTTTCGGACAGACTCACAAACAAGCAACACCTCACCATCGACTAGACATCTCCGCATCAGCTACCTCCAACGCTTCTCACCACCCTTCGTCCTCACACACACAACACCAACCCACCATACAAGATGGCATCCCGAAGCAGCGCCGACGAGAAGAAGCCCCGGAGGCAGCAAAAGACTCAGGTCTACGAGTCGGACGGCGAAGAGTCGGACTACGCCCCACCAGTGCGCCGGAAGAAGGGCAAGCAGCAGCAGCAGGGCGGTGGCGGGCCCCTCGACGGCCTTGCGCTCGACAACGTCGGCCAAACAGCCGGTGGCCTCGTCGGCGGCGTGACCAACACGCTCGGCGGCGTCACGGGCGGCGCCATGCAACAGCAACCCCAACAGGCGGGCGGTGGCAGCGGCAAGAGCGACACGCTCCGGCTGCGGCTCGACCTGAACCTCGATATTGAGATCACCCTCAAGGCCAAGATCCACGGCGATCTCGAGCTTGCTCTCTTGTAAGTTACCCTATATCCCCTCTTTTCCATGCCTTTTTGTTCTCGGTTCTTTCTCCTCTACCCCCCCTCTCTCCTACAATGCCGACGCAAAAGGTCCCCAGCCTCTAGACAAGACAAGACAAGATCATGTACATTCATGCTTCTCCGTCTCTTTCACTTTTTTTTCCTTACCACCGTCCTGTTTCTTACCTGGGCTAAAGGTCGATGTAGAGAAACTTGAGCAAAATATCCCTTGCTGCAAGGCGAGCGATGCCCTCGCTTCCATCATCCTTTGGGGGGGGGTTCGGGGCAGCGATGCCGGGGGGATTCTGGGGCTTCCCTTTTTTCTTTCCTTGGTCTTGTCGACATGGGGAGCCACATACGAAGAGCACACACACTTGCACAGCACACTTTGCACACACACAAAAACAACTGTGGGAGCACGGGGCTAATTCCTCAGGAACTGAAGCAACTAAAAGTCGAGGTTTCATTGTGGAGATATCTACTTTCTCTCTCTTCACGGCGCATTCCTCTTCTTTTTCTCGTCTTGCTGGCAGGCAGGACGACCAGTGTTTTTCAGGATCCCCTCCCCCAAGAGGAAGATGGCGAAGATGGAGTTTGGATTTTAGGCAGTGTGTTTTGTTATATTGGCGACGGGGCATCTGGGCGGACAGCGGGCGGTCTGTTGTATAATACCAAGTTTTGCATTGGCACTGGAAAGATTTCATTTTGTTCCGTATGGTGTCTAGATCGTCGTCAGTTCCATGGCGTTGTCAGTATTAGCTATCCCAAGTGTTGCACAAACTCGAGACATGTCTCGTCGTTGACATATGCTGTGTCTGCCGGGGGAGGTTCAATACTTTGTCTCAGCTTGGCAATGGCAGGTTGTATGCTGGGTCGCTGGTGACATGGAACGGGCCGTTGTTGTGATCCCTTTGCTTGTCGAGCTTGTGTTCAGATGGTGCAACGTGTTTGCAGGAACTACGCATGATGCACCGGAGCAGTGCATATCCAAACAATAAATACCAACAGCCAGGCACGGGGCATGATGCAATACAACGTCTCATCATGACCACCTGAAAGATACCTCTTGGGCCCGAGATTCCGAGTCGTTCTTTCGCTCCCGTGGTTGGTGGCGTTTTCATGCGGACAACAGCGGGGTGGAAACATGGGGGAAAATGTGTCGGGACTGAGAATTCAGAGGTCTCTCGTCCACCATGTGCAGGCGCACAGATGGCCCACAGAACACCTGCTCGTGCCTTTTTTGCTGGAGGGGTCGGGCGAGTTGTTGTACGCTTCAGATGCTCTCTTTAATTTCTCATTTTCCCAGAAACATACACCCCGAGACGGTGGTCTTGCTCGTCAAGAGTACCTTCTTACCCAGTTCTCACCTCCCCCGCCATTCTCTTTGTTTCTTCACTGCCTCCCTCGGGCTCCCGTCCTTGCCGCAATACTCCCGGGCTTCCCGCACTGTTGCCGCAATATGGGATTCCCTCGGGGCCTGGGGCACGCTTAGCGTCACTTCATCTCCAGTGACCAAGTTTCAACTTTCAACGCTCCCAGCCTTGGCACCTCTGATGGCCTCTGCCACCAAGCTTCCCGCCCCGAGCCCGTTGAGCCCGTCTCTGGTTCAGGCTGTGTCGTCCCGATGCCCCCCGCATGAGGTTGCCTTGCAGCCACCCCTGCGCCATCTTGAACGACAGGGGGTTACCGCGCCCAGCCAAGCCATGACGTCACGATATGCCCCTCACTTTGCTTGGCCACGACGGCCACGGAAGACGACAGAACATGTTCAGAGAACGGAGGACCGCGGGTGATGGACAACCGTTTCTTCCCAATTATCCGTCTGATCGTCGTCGCCAGGTCTCGACTCTCGTCCCATCGCTTAGCCCTGGTTTTCAGGGTCTTGTCGCAACTGCTGTGCTGTGTAGATCTTGTGTCCTTGTTTATCTGCGGTGACGCACGCCTGGTCATTTCTTGCGCACAGCATCCTCAGCTTTTGTCGGCACAGAAACGCGACGGGCGAGCAGCTACCCACCTCTCTGCATACGGACTCGGGGGCACTACACACCATTCGAACCGCCTGTCTCGATTCACACACGCAAGGAAGTCACTGTGCCTTGGAGACTACAGGGTTCTCACTTGGGACTTGGAGCAAGAGAGCGTCCAACTTGCACCGTCAAGACCGCATCGCCAACTGGACAGCTGGGCATGGCATCACTTCCCCACCATCCTGCGCCAAAATCAGACACGCCCATCCCCGCCAACGCCCCAGAAACAGCTCCCTCACCAGAAGACAACAACATCAAGCCCAACGAGGACGACTTTCAACCTCTCCAGCAGCCAGAGGGACCTTCCCAAGATAAACGACCAGCCCACGTCACACCCATCCCCCGCATCGGACCCATAGCTCCCATGGCTTCCATCTCACCGGCCTCGCCCACCCGGCCCAAGCTGCCCCCGCAGGTCGGCTCTTTTCTCATGGGCAAGACCGTCGATGATTCGGGCGACATCATCGACGTCAAGACGGGCCAGGTTCTCGCCCGCGCTGCCGGCGACCTGCCCTCCATGGCTGGTCGGATTGTGTCGAATCGCCAGGGTGACATTCTTGGTGACGACGGCGAGCTGCTGGGCTATGTGGCCGACATTGAAATTGAGCCCCAGGGGTCTACTTCAGCCAGCCCACCTCCGGGGGGGAAGCCGAAGAGCCTGTTCGAGGTCATGGGCCGCAGCAACGCATCACTGATGGTTGATGAGGAAGGTAATATCCTGGACACGGGGGGTAATGTGGTGGGCAAGTTTCATGACAACAACAACCCGCTCCATCGCAAGGAAAGAGAGGAGCGGGAGGCCCGGGAAAAGGCAGAGGGGGGGAAGAAGGAAGACAGCAAGGAAACGGGGAAGGGTCCGCGGCCGAAGCCCATTCCGTCTATCCCGAATCCGAGATTTGCGGACGGGGAGGAGACGCGTCCGCACAGAAGGACCGAGGAGGAGAGGCAGCAAAACGCCGAGGCGTGGAGAAAGGAGAAGCCGGATGAGAGTCCATCGGACATCTTTCTCGATGTCAAGTCGACGGTGGAGGGGATTCAGCTGACGATTCGGATTCCGACGGTGTTTGGGGGGCAGCAGATGAAGCCAAACATTTCCTTTTCGTAGACGGATGGACCTACCTTTTTCATTTTGGATAGCTGGAGATTCGAAGGAGAGGAGGAAATATTTGGCGGATATCTGAGCGTGATTCGAGACAGTTGAGAAGGAATAGGAGTGTGGAGTTTGGTCATGTTTAAACTCTGCCCGAGATGAAACTGAACATTCAGGAGACGAGAAAGTAAATAACACACCAGAAAGATAACGGAGGTCCGTTTTCACCCCCCAAAAAAGGCAGAAAAGGATCACACCACGAGCAAGATTTCGGGACCCTTCAAGCAGGTTTTCGCTCCCGAGGACGCAAAAGACTCCCCGCGCGGGATGCATCCCGTCTGCCGATCGATCCAACATCGGGATCGGGGGACGAGGGGGGGAGGGGGAGGGGGTCCCTTGGCCATGACGTTATCCCCGTTGTGGTTAACGATCCCCCGTGGCCAGGGCAGGGCGTGTAAGTGGATCAGCTTCTGGAAGGACCCCATCGCCCCCGTCCCTATGGGGCCGCTTACCGGTGTTAGTCGGGAGGGCCATGAAATGGTCGCAACGGTCACGACAGCCGTCGTCCCGCCCGTCTATCCCAGCTCTTTGCCATCATCGGCGATCGACGTCGACTCCCGAGCCACTGGCTCCTTTGCTTCGGTGAGGAGACAATACACCCAAGAGTGGAGGGGTATACGCAAGAAACACACCACCGCCGGCGACATATCCTGACTTTGACATTGCCCCGGCCTCTCGATCGATAGACGAAGCCTTCGTCTCCAGCCACAGTCGCGGCCCGGATCGTCTGCCTTGCCCGTTTTATCGCCACTCGGCTCTTTATCCACATTTCGTCCACACTTCGACTCGGCCCCAGTTTCAACGGCCTCGCACACATGGGCAGACTGATTCAAAGGATGGCCCGAGGGATAGGTTTTACTTACTAGCGGGACAGGTTATTGTCGGTATTGTGGTGGAGGACACCCGGCTCCCTCCAATGACATAACCCCCCTTCTTCTCTTACACCAATCATCTTGGCCCTGACTTACACCCATCCCATCCACACACACACACTTCCCCAACGGGATGAAGTCATCCAACAACCAACACACAAACAAGCAAGCAGACAAGGACACCAGCCACTCCCTTGCCTGCTGCCCACGGGTTCCCCTCCCCCCCTTCTGCCACAAGCTAGTCATCGGCCTACCCCCCATCTACCCACCCCAAGCCCAACACACCTCCCGCCGTGACGTAGACGCAACAAGCCACACACCACGATGACGCTGATCACTCACAACTTGAACCCGAACAAACACCAAGGGGAGAGAGCGGGGTGAAGAGGAGGGGGAAGGGAGTCAGCGCTGGGGTCTGGAACGGGGGTATTGCCAACCTGTGCAATGGGGCTTTCCCCCGTGCCCGCCTCCCTAGTACTGCGTACTGTATGCCTGTTCCTACGTACGTTGGTAACCTGTTTCTGTCTAGCCCGGCCTCACCAGCATCATCATCATCATCGTCCGCGAGGGAAGGCACACAAAGTACTTATACTAGTCCCATCACTGCAGTGGACAGCGTGTACCTGTGACCATAAAACACGTACTACTTCACTCACCTTGCCCACACCTTGACAAGACACACCACAACACCCCATCCAAACGCAACAACAACACCACAATCACCCCGCTGGATCTCCACATCACCCTCCCCCACCCCACCCCCTCCCCCTCGGCCATCAACATCACCATCATCAACAACACCACCACCATGAGCGACATTGCCAAAAAGACGCTCCCCCCCGGCTCCCGGCCCGGCGGTAAGAGCGGCAACACCAAGAAGCAGCAGCAGCCTTCCGAAGCTGCTCCCACCAACGACGCAAAGTCCACCGCCCCCCGCTCCGTCGCCGACTCCAAAGCCGCGGAATCCCACAACCAGGCCGACGACGTCCAATCCCAGCACTCCGAGGAAGACGCGCACTACACCCACCAGTCCAAGGCCGGCGACACCGCCGCCGGCGACACCAACCTAGACGATATCCAAGAAGAATCCACCACCAAGAGCAGCAAGCCTGACGACGAAATCAAAATGCAAGACAACACCTCGGAAGCGCCCAGCAAGCAGCCCACCGAGGCAGAGGCAGAGGAGAGCGCGTCTCAACCCGAGACCGACGCCACCAGTGACGGCGGCGCGGCCGCGTCGTCCAAGACGTCGTTGCTGACGGAGCAGGCGAAGAGGGCGTTTGATCGCGCGTCGGAGGGGCAGTCGACGGACGAGGCTAGGGAGGAGTTTTTGTCTCAGGGCGTGCCAGATCGGACGAGGGGTGGTGAGACGGAGAAGGATGAGGCGGATCAGGTGCTTGAGGAGGCGGCGGAGAAGGGGAGGAGCGCTGCTGGCGGGGATGAGGTGCCGGAGAGTGCCGCTGGTGAGACTGCGCCGGAGAGTGTAAAGACTGGGGAGGAGGAGACGGAGACTGTGAAGGGCGAGGAGACGTCGCAGGCGGCCGACGACAAGACCGAGACTGCGACGCAGGCTGCCGAGGAGAAATCCGAGGCCGCGACGCAAGCCGGTGACGACAAGACCGAGACCGCCACCCAGGCTGGCGAGGACGCCAAGTCCACCGCGGCGCCGCCGTCCGAGGGCAAGTCCCGGCAGCAAGAGGTCGAGTCGCAGCCGGCTGAGACCGAGGCCGGCGACGACGACGACGTCGACTCCAAGACCGCCGAGGGCATCTCCGTCCAGGACGCCGCCACCACCAAGACCGGCGAGACAGCCACCCAGGCGGCCCCCGAGACCGAGGCCGGCACCGCCGAGACGGCGCCCGAGGAGGGAACCGTCACCGACGGCACCGCCACCGAAGGTCAAGGCACCGCTGAGGAGACCGCCGAGACTGCCCAAGAGACCGCCACCGAGAGCGGCGAGACCGCCACCCAGCAAGAGGGCACGCAAGGCCCACAAGACTCCGTCACCGTCCCCGAGATGCTCGACTTCTCGGTGCTCAAGGGCGGCAAAGTCAACAAGGGCGGCAACGTCGTCGACGACGGCGGCAAGGTCGTGGGCCGCGTGGTCGAGGGCATCCTGCAGTACCTGGTCGGCAAGCGCGTCGACGAGAACGGCGACATCTGGGCGGACAACGGCAAGGTCATCGGCAAGGCGGAGCCCATCACCGAGAGCGAGAGGGACGACATGATGAAGGAGGCCGGGCCGTTTGAGAGCTTCCCTGATGCCGTGGTGGACGGCAAGGGGATGGTCGTGTCCAATGGGGAGTGGGTTGGCAAGGTGGTGGAGGGGGATGTGAAGCAGCTGCGCGGCAAGGCGGTGGATGCCGATGGGGATATTCTTGATAAGGGCGGGAATCTTATTGGCAAGGCGGAACGGTGGGAGCCGGAGGAGGAGAAGGAGCCCGAGCCCGAGGCGGAGGTTGATAACTCCCTGCTTGCTGGGAAGCGCGTCAACAAGGCTGGAAATGTGGTTGACGGCAATGGCACCATCTTTGGCCGGGTGGTCGAGGGCGACGTCAAGAAGATGGTCGGCCGCATGTGCGACAAGAACGGCAACATCCTCAGCGAGAGCGGCGACATCCTCGGCAAGGCAGAGCTTGTGTCCGAGGGCGAGCGCGAGGGCTCCAAGGACGGCCCCTTTGCGGAGCTCAGCGGGTGCACCGTCGCCAAGGACGGCACCATCGTGACGCCCTCCGGCGACATTGTCGGGCGCCTGGTCAGCGGCGACGCCAAGGTTTTGTTTGGCCGTGCTGTTGACGAGGATGGTGACATCCTCGACAAGAACGGCAACTCGATTGGCAAGGCCGAGCGGTGGGAGCCGGAGCAGGTTGAGAAGAAGAAGGGTCCGATGGCGGGCCGCCGCGTCAACAAGGAGGGGAATGTGGTTGATGAGGACGGCAACGTCATTGGCAAGCTCACCTCTGGTGACCCGAGCATCTGCTCCGGCAAGGAGATTGACGACGACGGCGACGTTGTCGACGGCAAGGGCACTGTCATCGGCCACTGCTCGCTCATCGGCGACATCAAGGAGGAGGAGGAGATGAGCCCGCAGGAAAAGGAGAAGCTCGACAAGGCCGAGCAGGACAGGAAGCTGGCCATCCAGATGTCCGTGTGCATCGAGCAGTGCCTTGACAAGATCCGCCCCATCTGCAAGATGATCACAGAGGTATGTGACCGTTCACCCAACCGACCAAACCAGCAAACATGCTAACAATAGACCAGAAAATCGACAAGGCCGAGCGCACGCCCGAGGACGAACGTGACGAGGAGGCCCTCGTCCGCGAGGTGAAGCCCCTCATCGAGGAGGGCGGCCGTATCCTCGAGGAAGCCAAGGGCATCATCAAGGGTCTTGATCCCGATGGCCGCATCTCGGCCAACGCCAAGCACAAGACGGCGGCGCGCGAGGCGACTCCCGAGGAGTATCACCTCGCCGACGTCCTCAAGGATCTTACCGGTGATGTTACCAAGTGCATCGAGACGAACAAGAAGAAGCTCGAGGACATGCCGCATGCCAAGAAGGAGCTCAACCCTCTTTGGGGCCTGCTCAACGAGCCGCTGTTCCAGATTCTGGCCGCCGTTGGTCTGCTTCTCAGCGGTGTTTTGGGTCTGGTTGGCAGATTGGTAAGTTTTTCTGCTTCATCACTACTGCGAACAAATTGCTAACGAAATGACAGCTGAGCGGTCTTGGTCTCGGCGGTCTTCTCGACGGCCTGCTTGGAACCCTCGGTATTAACCGTGTGCTTGAGGGCCTTGGTATTGGGTCTCTGACCGGTGGTAAGAAGAAGAAGAGCGGCGGCGGTCTCCTCGGCGGTGTGCTGGGAGGCGGCAAGTAAAGGGTCCCATGTTCTCGGGGTTTGAGAATGATCTTGTAACAAAATGGAGGAATTCGGGTTTGGATATTGGGTTTGGCCTGTTGTTTTGGCGACTAGTTTCATGACGACAACGCAACCGTGTAACGATACCGAGTGACGAGGCACGATCTCTTTTTGCAGCGTTTTTACCTTTTCTGTTTTCAAGTTCGTAATAGCCAGGCAGGAATATACGATATAGTCAAACATTGTCTTCGTATGAACTTCACCGATGTGACATGTAAGCTGCACGTCGCTGTCCCTGTCCGCCTTGATATGTATGTTGCCGGTGGTGTTGGGCCGGGCGTCGTGTCGTCGGAAGCGGGCCGGACACATCGGAGGGCGACATCACGACTCGGCTCGAGGTCGGCAACACCAAGCCCCGTCCTGGTCTCCGACGAGCCGCGGTCCTCCCTGTGACAGTGACGATATGGGGTAATGTCCCATGTCGCCATTGGTTCCCAGCCTTTCCCCGCAAAACCATGTGAGAGAGGTTGAACTCGAGGTGGACACTTGTTCTCCGAGCCGGCTTGTTGTTGGGTGAGATGATGAGACTGTCCACCTCGATTGGGGTGGCCGACACACGATCGAAGAATCGATTGGAGACAGAAAAAAAAAAAAGGCACATGAAAGTTGTGCGACGCTTCGGGACAACTTCGTCAGGTCCAGACCCAATCGAGTGGCCAATTGTTGCAGATGCAAAAAAGTGTTTGCCTGCCAAAGCCACTGCAAGTGCCGATATCGCCACCCCAGATCACTCCCCGGCCCGTGCACCGCCGGTTTGCAAGGTCCTACCCCACACTCAATGGCCCCAAAAAAATGAGAGTCATGAACACCGGCCCGCGCCTCTCGCTTGCTTGCTGGCTGCTATTTTGCCAGCTTTTGGTGCTTCTTTCACGAACGTCAAACATCTCCCCTCCTCCCCAATCGACTCCCCTCGTTGGCCTTCGGTGTTTCCATGAGGCGGACTCCTTCCTGAGAATTGCGCTTCCCCCACCAGCCTCGAGCTGCTATACTTCTCCCCTCTTCTTCGTTTCTTGAACTGTAATTTTTAGGGGTCCTCTCTCCACCATTTGAGTCCGCCCACGATGCTCCGATCCCGCCAGACCGCCCGCGCCTTGAAGGCGTTGGCCGAATCCCAGCCATGCCGCCAGCGCACCTTCACCACCACCGCCAGCGCCGCCCTTCAATCTTCAAAACGCGCCGGCATCGTCTCTACCAGGAACCAGTCCACCTCGGCCGCAAAGGCCCCCCCTGCGTACGTCTCTGCCCCGTCCGGCCGCCCGGCCACGTGAGTGACTCACGGCATCACCAACATGCTAACCACCCCGAGCAGTGATGTTGTCCGACCGAAACCCAGCCCATCCTTCAATTCCGCTCCAAAAGACCATGTCCAACCTCTGGTCAACTCCCCAAAGAGCGGCATGGATGAGTCGTACGTCTGCTGCCGCCACCCCACTAGCGTCGGGACCACCCATGGGCTAACAGGCTGTCAAGGTTCATTGGCAAGACAGGAGGAGAAATCTTCCACGAGATGATGCGGCGGCATGATGTGAAGCACATCTGTATGTGCCTACTTCAAAACTTGCGATCGGGTGCCTCAACTGACACATTGTAGTCGGATACCCCGGCGGCGCCATTCTCCCCGTGTTCGATGCCATCCACAACTCCCCACATTTCGACTTTATTCTTCCCCGACACGAGCAGGGCGCCGGACACATGGCCGAGGGATACGCGCGGGTGACTGGAAAGCCTGGTATCGTCCTGGTGACCTCGGGCCCCGGAGCCACCAACGTCATCACCCCGATGGCCGATGCCCTGGCGGACGGCACGCCCATGATCGTCTTCACCGGTCAGGTCGTTACCTCTGCTATCGGCAGCGATGCTTTCCAAGAAGCCGATGTCATTGGCATCTCGCGCGCCTGCACCAAGTGGAACGTCATGGTCAAGTCGGTGGCGGAGCTTCCTCGGAGAATCAACGAGGCCTTTGAGATCGCCACGAGTGGGCGACCCGGCCCCGTGCTCGTCGACCTCCCCAAGGACATCACGGCCGGTGTTCTCAGGAGGGCCATCCCGACCGATACCGCCATTCCCACCACCCCCAGCGCCGCCTCGCGTGCCGCCATCGAGCTGACCAAGAAGCAACTGGACGGCTCGATCGGCCGCGTCGCCGACCTCATCAACATGGCCAAGAAGCCCGTCATCTATGCCGGCCAGGGCGTCATCTGCTCCGAGAACGGCCCCGAGATTCTCAAGGCTCTGGCCGAGAAGGCGTCGCTCCCCGTCACCACGACCCTCCAAGGTCTCGGTGCTTTTGACGAGCTGGACGAGAAGGCTCTGCACATGCTTGGCATGCACGGTTCGGCGTACGCCAACATGGCCATGCAGGAGGCCGACTTGATTATCGCTCTCGGAGCCCGGTTCGACGACCGTGTGACGCTCAACGTGTCCAAGTTTGCCCCCGCTGCCCGGGCCGCTGCCCGCGAAGGCCGTGGCGGCATCGTCCACTTTGAGATCATGCCCAAGAACATCAACAAGGTCATCCAGGCGACCGAGGCTGTCGAGGGAGACGTGGCCAAGAACTTGGAGGCGCTGCTTCCCCAGGTCGAGGCCAAGTCCATGACGGACCGCCAAGAGTGGTTCGACCAGATCAGGGAATGGAAGGCCAAGTGGCCCCTGTCTCACTACGAGACGGCTGGCCGCGACGGCCTTATCAAGCCGCAGACGCTGATCGAGGAGCTCAGCAAGCTGACGGCCGACCGCAAGCACGAGACGTACATTGCTACGGGTGTCGGCCAGCATCAGATGTGGACGGCGCAGCACTTCCGGTGGAGGCATCCCCGCACCATGATCACATCGGGTGGTCTTGGTACCATGGGCTACGGCCTGCCGGCGGCGATTGGCGCCAAGGTGGCCAAGCCGGACGCGCTGGTCATTGACATTGACGGTGACGCCTCGTTCGGCATGACGCTGACGGAGCTTGCCACGGCTGCGCAGTTCAACATTGGCGTCAAGATCATTGTCCTGAACAACGAGGAGCAGGGCATGGTTACGCAGTGGCAGAACCTCTTTTACGAGGACCGCTACTCGCACACGCACCAGAAGAACCCTGACTTTATGAAGCTCGCGGACGCCATGGGCATCCAGAGCAAGCGCATCATGAAGCCCGGCGAGGTGGTGGACGGCCTCAAGTGGCTCATTGACTCGGATGGCCCGGCGCTGCTGGAGGTGGTGACGGACAAGAAGGTGCCGGTGCTCCCCATGGTGCCTACCGGGTCAGGTCTCCACGAGTTCATCACCTGGGACAGTGGTAAGTTTTGGAGCTCCCCTCGCTTTTGGAGGTTGTTTACTGACACGCACCGCAGCCAAGGACGCGCAACGGCGCAAGCTGATGCAGGAGCGCACCAGCGGTCTCCACGGACAGTAGAGAATGGACACGGGTATATACCAGATTGGAGGTTGAGCATGAGGCGGCCGAGTTGCTGCTGCTTCCCGTTGCACTTGCAAGGCAGACAAAAAAAGGGGGGGTAGGAGGGAGGTGGTTGGGTTGGTTGCCCGGATTGGGTTCACAAAAACGGAGTTTTTTATTTTTCATGACACCACCCCGTCTTAGGGTGGACTTGTACATATTGAAATGGATACCACGTCTTTTGCTTGCGGTTCGGCTCGGCGCGAACGAGAATGGGAAGATGATTTATTTTGATGGTGGTTTGGAAGTGATGGTGGTTTGGTCATGTCAGCAAGCCCCTGAGCCAGTGCATGCCACCCACCCGCCCGCAAATCCGGTTCTGTAGATTTGATTTGGGGGGTCGATGGCGTTATTTTTCCCAGGTTTGGGTCGAGAGGGATGGTGTCCACGTTTCGTTTCCAGCCCCCGGGCCGACTCGGGCTGGCTCTGGCTCTGGCTCACTGGGCGGGATACGACGGTGTGTTTTTGGAAGGAGGAGAGTTGGAGGAGATAGACAGCTTTGGTTTCGTCGCACAATTGTTGCGCGCGATGCGATGGGATGGAAGCAGAAAGGGAACAAAGGTACCGAACGATGGAAGGGCAGGAGGGACACGCATCCGTACCAAACCGAATGTCGGAATGGTTGCGAATGTGTGGGAGGGAGGGAGGGGGTGAGGGGCGGCCGGTCGGTGGACGGGTGGGAGGTTTTATTTTCCGTGGCGTGGCAGCAGCAGAAGCAGCAGCAGTCACAGAGCTGCGAGCTGCAGGAACCACGGGCTTGATGATGAAGATCGATCAGGATGGCGACAGATTTGTAGAGGAGGGTGACGGAATGAGATCGGCACAGTGAGGAGGAGCGGAATCGCTCATTCATTTATCAAAATCCGAATGTTTTGTTCGTTCGTTTGCGATGCGAGGCGGGAAGGCAGGCAGGAGGGTCGTGAATGGGAAGCGAGTGATGAAAGTGAGTGGGGGTTCGTTGAGGGGCGACGGGGGGGAGGCGGGACCGCGGGTTGGTACCGATGGTGAGAGAGTTGATATCAGAAGGGGAGTTGACATTTGACAGATGGGAACGCTGCAAAGTGAAGATGAAAATTCAATCCATCTTGTGGGCAGGAAAAAAAAGAAGAAAACCATCTGCTGACGTCCCTGCCGCTGCAATGCCCTCGGATCATCACCATCACAGTGAGCAGTGAGCAGTGAGGTGGTTGTTGTTGGAAGACGGCGATGGACCCCTGTCGGCGATCGCTTTCTTTGGTCCCCTGCTATCACGATAAGGAGCCGACGTCTCTCTCTTCCTCCCCCCCGGCGGGCGATTGGCAATTTCAACAGGCAATGCATTGGCTCTGCCTCGCTCTCACTGGCCCGTCCGGCAGCTGACAGGGCCTGGATCTTGGGGATGGGGGGAGGGGGGAGGGAGGGGGCCGCGACGACGCCTTGCTGGAAGGGCATCAAGGTTCGATCTGTTCATGGGGGAGGGCTGGGGAAGAGAGAGAGAGGTTTTGAGAGGGGGTGAAGATGATGATTGTTGTTGATGGAGAGTTGATGATGGAGATGGTGAGGATGGCTTCGCTCTCTCGATGATGCCATCCCACGCTGAGGAGTGCGAGACGAGGTGATGGATGACATTTGTTTCAGGTCTCGTCGGTGGCGGCCAACGAGCTGAGGCGTGGCTCGCAATCTGTAGGCTGCATCAGTCATCAAACCCACCACCTGCCAGCCGCAGATGCAGATAATGAAGTGCCAGGTCGGCGACATTGACGGAACCTGCCTCTTTTTCAGTGTCTCTTTTGCTGACAGTCTTCTGCATGGCAGGCACTCGAGGTCTGGTTCATTCTCAGGGGCCCTGCAAAGCCAGCAAGGATCCCAAGAGGGGGGTGAGTGGGAGACGGAGGAAGAGGGGGATGAGAATGGGGGTGGGCGAGAAAATGGACGCCCCCAATCGCGAACCAACGCCGCTCTGGAGTCTGGCGTCCCCCCCTTCTGCGAGGGCCTTTCCAGGCCCTGCCGCCATTTGCGAACGGGACAGGTCGAGCTTCCAGAAGCTTTTTCTCCTTTGGGACTTGGGCCTTGGGGGTGACCCGGCCCAGACCAGCAGCGAGCAGGAGGAGCAGCGACCAGCAGCGTGGCGGCCGGTTTTTTTCCTCTCCTGCCGCACCTCTCACACCCTCACCCTCACCCTGACACCACCCCCCTTCTCTCAACTCTCCGTCTGTTTCCCTCTCGACCCATTGTTGCTGTTTCCCTTGTCGTTGCTGCGCGGGAGAGAGAGAGAGATTCTGGACTCCCAGGTCCATACCACGCGACTTTTGGTCTCTCTCGGGCTGGTGCTGTCGTCTCTCCCCAGCCATCATCGGCTCTGTCTCGTTGATTCTCTTATCGCCGACGTCGACGGGGCGAGCCCAAACGACGACTCCGAGCGAACCAGACCGACGCCGGCCCGCACCCGCCGCGCTTCACTTCACCCGATACACCACCCCGATATCTCGAACGTCTTCCTTCGCCTCCATCGACGACTGCTCGCCGGCCTTGGTGACTATGACGGGCGAGAACCCTGCCACGAGCGCTGGTCATTGTTGACCTGACGGGAGATCCATCTCCCCCTCCTCCTCGAGCTTACAGCGATTCCGCCCTCTGCTATCGCAATACCGAACGCGGCCACCAACTTCCCTTCTTCATCAACGACGCCGATAACGCTCGACTCCTCTTCTCGTCGACGACACTCCTTTCTTTTGTTGCTTTACACTGGCGGAACGTTGTGTCGACACATATCCCACGCCAAACACCCCGCGCAAGCCTGAGCCTGAGCCTCAGCACCCCCGAGACTTGCGGGTTTTATTCGCTGGCATCCGCCACCCATTTCGGGCGAGCCTGAACACCTGCTGCGATGCCGAGCAGGAACCCCGTCGAGCAGCTGCTCGCCCATTATCCACTAGAGGATGCCGCCCTCATCTTTCGAATTCTCTATCCGCTGTTGAGCGACCAGGGCAGGGCCTATCTTCCCGCCTTGGAAGCCAAGGTCGCTTCCCGTAAGTCGAGTTTCCTATCACTGACGCCGACATGTGCTGATAGCCCCCCCAGGACCAGCAAATGCCCGATTATCAACGTCGACATGGTCCAGCGGTCGCAGCGGCCGGAGTCTCGCCTCCCCCTTGTATGACCGATCCGGCAGTCAGATGGGCTTCTCAGACGCCAGCTCCATCGCCGAGAGCGCCCACTCCGGCTTCGCTTTAGACACCGACTCCCTATCCACTACCACTTCCCTCACCGCTGGCTCCGCTGGGTCGAGAAAGGGGCAACGGCCAGGGGGCCGCATCGCCAAGAGTAGGACATCGGTCGTTTCGGCGGCCTCGTCACCCGTAATTTCGCCGAGGAAGCCATCGTTCGAATGCCCCTTTTGCTGGGAGCTCAAGATCCCAACGTCCATCTCGCGAAAGGCCGACCTCAAGCGACACTTTAAGCAGTTCCACCAAAACAATGCGCAATGGATCTGCCAGGAGCGCGGTTGCAGCATGGCCTACGACTGGAAGTCGGCCTTTGAGGCGCATCTGAAGGAGGCACACGGCAACACCCAACACCCCTCGGACAGCCACCAGGTGAAGCTCTGTCCGCAGGTCGTCTTTGCCTGCGGCTTCTCCAACTGCCGGCTCATCTTCGAGGCGACGAGCGACGACGACGCGGAAAAGAAGGCGCAGGAATACTTCAACCATGTCGCCAACCACTTTGACGACAACCTCACCCACCGCAACTGGTCGCACTCGGTGCGCATCCGCAACCTGATGCGCCAGACTGCCGTCGAAACCCACTGGAAGGACCGCAAAAAGGGCCCTGCCGACCCCGTTTGGCAGCCGCACACGTCCAGCGTGGTCCGCAAGATCCTCGAGACGCGCCACTTTACCGACATCGCGCTGCTCGTCCAGTGGGTCGTCAACCTCGGCTCCTTCGCCTTCTCCCAGCCGCACTCGCCCATCCCCAAGCTCCCCGCCGAGCTCCGCCTCCCCGTCAAGGACAACTGCACCCTTACCATCGCCGGGCACCTCCCACTCGTCCGCCGCGAGTCACACCGCCACCACATGGACTTTTCCGTCGACCACCCCATGCCCACCACCAAATCCGAACCCAACCCCTCCCCAGAACCGGTAAAGACCGAAGACCCCGACCCACCACCGGAACCCGAGCCCGAACTGGCCGAACCAGACTACCACCACCACCCACCAACAACCACCACCGCAACCCACCACGAAAACTCTCTCTCCATGCTCGGCTTCGACCACCAGCCCGAGCCAGCGTCGTTCTTCACCGACCACCTCCCCCACCACCACCACCCCTTCGACACCACACCAAACACCAACACCATCCCCGCCACAACCGCCGCCGGCTCAACAGACACCTTCCTCCCCGACTCCTCCAACAACAACAACCCCATCTCCCACTGGCTCGGCATGACGGAGCCCCCACCCCTGCAGGGGCACGGCATGCCGCTGCAGCCGCACCTGGACGCGATATTGGGGTATTCGACGGGGGGGTTCGCGGGGCATGACCCACAGCAGCAGCAGCAGATGGTTGGGGGGTTAGGGGGTTTCCATCACGACGGGATGGGACAGCAGCAGCAGCAGCAGGGGATGGGGATGGGCGGGATGGGGATAGCGGGGCTCCATCAGCATCATGGGCTGCCGCCGGGCGGGGGGATGGGGACGGTGGCGATGGGGGATTTGGAGATGGGGGATTGTCCTTATTAAGGGAGGTACCTTATTAGGGGGCGTGTATTATTATCTTTTGGTGAGTGGGAGTGGGGAGCTGTGTTGTGTTGATACCCAGGGCGGTGGTTTGGGAGCGGTGTCCGGAAGGGAGTGGGGTGCTGGGCCAGAAATGGCCCGGGAAACAGTCTTTTATATACCAAAAGGGGAGGATGGATGGATCGAGGAGGCGTTTTCTTTGTACATGGGAAGGAAGGACGGGGAACTGGAACGGTTTGGAGATTTGGTGTTCGGGGTTTGAGGCTTGGGAGTTGAAGTTGGAACAGCTAGGGATCATACATCATACGATGTTGATATCTGGTTGAGGTTGAGATATACACATGTACACCTTCTTAGAGATGTTAAGCACAGCGGGCAGACGGCCTGTAAGGCAGGGAGGCATATAAATCGTTGTCTCTATCTGTTCTTGCATTCTGATCCGGCGCGTCTGGGATGAAATGGTGTGAAATGTCTCCGTTCCTGAGTATCCGGAAGGCGGCGTCTTTCATCCATCTCAATTACCCGCCCCGCCCTGTGCTAGAAGGGATGCAATACGTTCCTGGGGAGTGAAAAGGGGGGATTGTTTTGTTGACACATGCTGTGTGGTGTCGAGGTGAAAAAGGGGCAAGTGGAACCTGACTGAATGTCAGGTGGTCGGGGCAGGGGTTGAGTTGGGGTATGACGGGTATGACGGCATGTCTGGGCCACGACGACGGATGAATGCTCCGCCTTTACACCCCAAGAAGAATATCAAAGTCAAAGGATTCACCAGGTTTGGAAACATGCAGAGTGGCATCAATACACACAGTAGTATTCAGCAGTCGACAAGAGATTTCCTGATCATGGCGTTGGACATAACTGACACCACATCCCATCACACAACGACCTCCCACTCGTCATCGTCGTCCTCCTCTTCCGTCTCATCTGCCTCCTCGTCATCTCCCTTCTTCTCACCCTCTTCATCTTTCTCGTCCTTGACTGTCTCCCCCTCCCCGTCCTTCAACCTCTCCGCCACACCAAGTCGAACAACCTCATCCGCAATATCCGCCTCGGACTCCTTCTCCTCTCCCCCCAACTCCTTTTCCATCCCCTCCCCACCCTCCCCCTCCAACTCCAACCCCCCATCCCACCCCCTCCTATCCGCCACCCCCTCCCCCCACCCCCCCTCACTAAAATAAACCCCCTCCAACCCCTCCCACGCCAACACCGGATTAAACCTCACAAAATTCTCCCACGGATCCCTCGCCAGCGTCGCCGACCTCGCCACCACCCCGCCCATCTGCTTCTCCCTACCGTCATCCGCGATGTTAGTAGCCATACTCATCCACAAGTCACCGCGCGTCGCAGCAGGAGGAAAAACAAGCAGCACGACGTACATCTCCTCCCTAGCCTCATACCCCTCTGCGCACGCGCGCGCAAACGCGTCGTGGTCCAGCTCCTCGCCAAAGTGGCAGCGGCACCGGTGCGTGCGCTGCGGCGGGTGCTCGTACGGGTAGGCGTGCGGGTAGTCGACGGGGCTGGGGCCGATGCCGCCGGGGAGGAGGGTGGTCATCTCGAGGGAGGCGTGGCAGGGGCAGTTGTGGAAGCGGCGCCAGATGCCGGTGATGGGGTCGGCGTAGGAGGGGTGCAGGGGGAGGGTGCAAGGGCGTTTGGGGTGAGGGAGGTGGGTGGAGCGGATGGCGCGGAGGGATTGGGTTAGCCAGAAGGAGGCTTGGGGGCGGGTGTAGGGGGAGTGCGTGGCGAGGAGGGTCAGGTGGGGGGTTGGGGTTGGGGGGGTGGAGGGGTGGAGGATGTATTTGTGGATATAGGAGAGGAGGGCGGCGTGGGTGGTTACCGAGGAGGGGAGGAGGGGGGAGGGGAGGGATTGCGCGTCGGAGAGGAGGATGGAGACGTGGAAGTTGAGGGTTTCGAGGGAGGGGATCTCGGGGAGGAGGCCGGCGTGGCGGAAGGGGGTGTTGGGTGGGATGGAGAAGGGGGAGGAGAGGGTGTCGAATCCGACGGGGAGCGGCTGTAGGTCTGGGGGGACAAAGGCGGCGCGGGCGGCAATGCCGTACCAGGTATTGCGCTTGTAGTACTTGGTCCAGATGGTGGGCGTCAGGTGGAAGAGGGCCTTGAACGCCGGGTAGGTGATGGACTGATGCAGGGGGGTCTGCTTGCTTCCCGTGGAAGGGATGGGAAGCTGTGAGAGGGCAAGATGGACCATCTGGACGAAGAAGTAGGTGTGGGTGGTGGAGAAGGCGGGGATGTTGAGGCTGGGCTCGAGAGTACGGAGGCGAATGGTGTTTTGCTGGAGGCACGCGAATCCTTGGTCGACGAACCAGCTGCGGCGGCGAGAAGAGTCCCCACGGAGATAACGCTGGACGACAACAAAGGCAAGGCGCAAGACTCTTTCGGGGTCGCCCTGCTGTTGGAGCGTGATCTGTCGACCGAGGCCGGGGTCAAACTTGGTCGGAAGCTCGGTGAGACAATGAAGATTCGGCAATGTCCAATACTCTTCGGCGTGCTTGGACGAGAGAATGTCCGAGCTAAAGTAGGACTTGGGTAGGTCCTGAATCAGGAGCTGTGGCATGTGGGTGAGCATAGCCTCAAAATGGGACCACTCAGGAGGGGAGGGGGGAGCATTGGACTGTTCTGCATGCTGAAGGCGTTGTGCGAGAGAGTCTAGAGCCAGTTTGACGTGATAGACCCAAAAGACGGTAAGGGTTCTGCATCCGAATTGGTAAGTAAGGGTCGGGAATGATATGGCACTGTGGGAGGAGGCCTTCCCTACCGTGATTCGGGCCTCTGTGGGAACGGGACAGGTCTCTGTTTGAATGAGTTCATCTTGTTAGCAAAGTCGGTGGCCACTTCCAGCAATCCACGGTCTCGGTTCTCCTCCTGAAGAATGGTCAAGAAGATGGCCCGAAGATAGTCGCTGTGTGTCCAAGAGGGGATCTGGCCAGTCAGGAATCTTTGCCACCAATCCTGGGGTTTCTCGCATCTCAAGCAAAAGTCTCGCTTGGCCGTCCTCGCTTCAAGGTTTGGGAAGACAATGCCATGGTTCCCTGCGTCGGTCAAAAAGGGGCCTTCCTCCCATGCCCGGGGGTCACAGGGAGGAGAGCCGCGTAGGTCTGTTGCCAGAGTCCGGAGTCCTTCAGTAACTTCCGAGCCAGGAACAGAAAAGTAGACATGGTTTGGTCTGGTGATGACACGCCAGTTGAAGTCGTGGCGACATTTGCTGATTTCGAATTCAAAGCGAGAGACCAGAGCCCGAGCCTGTTGGTCGCTTTCCACCCGGGCAGGTGTGGGGTCCACGGATGGGTCGTAGATCATGACCCAGACACCACGGCCACCATGCTCGTATAAGAGAGAGATGTGGTTGTGCAGACACAAGACCGAGTCTTCGACGTTGTCCTGGTGGATGTTGTGGACAAACAGGAGACTGCCCTGACCACCCGTCAACTGAAGGTGGCCTTGCACTGAAGATGTTGCTACAGTTCGGCACGTCAGTTCTGCCATATCAGGGGGGGCTCTGATCAGCATACGAGCATCAACGCCATCGGAATCGACATGGTGGAGTTTGATCTTGTCGGTCCCAGGAATCTCGAGAAGGGCAGCTCGAAGATTCCCGAGACTCGTCCCCTTTCCTGCTCCATATGACCTTTGCCACTGCTGCCACAGGAGAAGCTTGTCGTCGTTGTTGAGACCGCAGAGGAGGACGGGGTGCTCTGCTGCCAACGTCTTTTTGAAGAGGGAGCTGAAGGCCATAATTGAGGTCTTGTCAGTGGTCGTTTGTGGTTTGGATGAAGCAAGACAAGAAAGGCCAAAGCCGAGGGAGGGGTAGCTGCGAATACTTGCGTCTTATTTAATGGTCTGGACAGTGTGCTGCCTGGCCTGAACCGGGCACTGAGGACAGATCCCTTGCACCATTGTTGCAGGGCAAAGAGGGCCCTGGAGAGATTCGCACTGCTGTCCCAATGGAACGCCTGCCTGAATTGTCCGCGCAAGCTGAGGAACAGGAGAGTCTGATTGGCCGAGGACTGACTCACCAGTCACAACTCTGTTTGGGGAGGAACCACCGAGACACTTGTCTTTTGTCCCGTGCTGTCCTCCTTTTCTCTCTTTCTTTCCAGCTTGATCTCCTCGTTACCTTGTGAGCGATGAAACGACGACATGTCAAAAGTCGAAGATGGGAGAAAAGACTTTGTTTCCACGTTGGGCAAGGGGCACCGATCAGGTTTCTTTACTTTGGGGTTCGTCAAGTTCAAGCAATAGCCGATTGTTACAACCTGTGCCCAAGAGGGTCAGACTGCAAGGCAGGACGCCGCGGTGGGTGTTATCGACGGTAGGGAACGAAGGTTGCGCAAGGTCCAGACGGGTCGTTGCCGTCACAACAGGGTGCTCTACAAAGAACTTGAAGAAGGTGCTTGCAAGATTGTAGACGGGAACATGATATTGCTTGCGTGAGGAACAAGAACAGTTCCTCACTCAAGGTGCGGTCTACCTATCTTATATAGGAAACTATCTAAGTGCTGAAGAGCAGTCGTGCCAAGGCCTGGCGATGCCAAGCCTTGGTGGTGTGTCTGGACCCGCGCCCCCCCTTCCCGGGTCCTGGGCAGGACCCGGGAGTGGGTCTCAGGGTCCTCCCTGATAGGTCAGCAGGTCCCTCACAAGCCTTCCTGATCCATCGTAGCGGCCTCAGGCCGCCATGGCCCAATGTCATGGTCTGGGCCATGACACCGATATTTGAAAAAAGACGGCAACCTGATCTTCTAATTTTCAAGTTTTTGATATTTTGTTGCCGACGCGATCTTTGCTTTTTCCAACTGGGCTGAGGGTTCTCCGTAATGTGCTCCATGCAGGCGGCTGCGCGACTGATGATAGGCGGCGGGGAAACCGCCAAGGGTCCGCATCGCTGGCAGGATCGCGAGATTCATGTTCACGGCGTCGTTGAATGACACCAGACCCGCGCGCGGGTCCCCACGAGACGGCGAAGCGGACCCTGAGAGCCCCAGCACTCCCACAACACCGATATTTATTCGGCAGTTTTAATTCCAGTCTCCCAACTCCCACACGCGACAGGAACCACAGGATCGTCACCCAGAGCCGCCTACAGCGCGACAGTCATCGTGTGCACCACGACGAGGCCACGACACCCCAGCGATCGACGCGGCATAGTAATTGCGTACTCATCGCGACAGCCAGCGATCTCGCGCCGCACACCCGTCGCGACAGCCAGCGCCCCGCGACGCACACTCGTCGCGACAACCCGCGACCCACGACGCACGCTCGTCGCGATAGACGCCGCACCCTCGTCGTCATGGCCGAGAAGAAGGGCAAGGGGACGTGGGCCACCATCGCCTGGCCCCCCGCCGGAGGACCATGGGCCCCCGTCCTGACCACCTCCAACCTCCCGACGTTTCGGCCCATTGGGCCCCAGAGAAGTACCCCCTACGACGCTGAGGCCTTCGTGGCCCAGTGGGCCAAGCGCCAGAAGGAGCTCGAGTTTCCCGCCCCTTGCCCATCCTCCGACCCCATCGTCATTAGCAGTGACGATGACGGTGATGTCCGTCGTCTGCCGGCTCCCACGATGCCCGCCGACCCGCCCCCCAAGGTGACCCTGAGCCCCGAGCAGCAGAAAGTCGTGGATCTTGCGGCCCAGGGCCACAACATCTTTTACACGGGCTCGGCTGGTTGCGGCAAGTCAACGGTACTCCATGCCATCAAGCAGCGCCTCCGGGACCTGGGCAAAACGGTCCACGTCGTCGCCCCAACGGGAATGGCGGCCCTGGCCATCGGAGGCACCACCATCTGGGGATACGTTGGCTGGAGCCCGGACAGCCTCAAGAAGACTCTCATGGCGCTGCAGAAGATTCCGCTCAACAACCGTGACCCGCGCGTCAAGAACCGACTTCAGCACACAGACGTGCTGATTATTGACGAAATCAGCATGATCGAGAATCTCTTCTTCCAGCGTCTCAGCGAGGTCATGAGGTACGTTCGGAGCCACACGGACGGAGACGACTCCAACGAGCTCTTTTCGGGACACTCCATATCCGACAAACCCTTTGGGGGTGCCCAGATCATTGTCACGGGCGACTTCTGCCAGCTCCCTCCGGTCAAGCCGTTCAAGAACTGCCTCTGCGGGTATGACTTCATCCGCTGTCGGAAGACTGGCGCGTACAGCTGCTCGAACAAGAATACCGCTAAGAATGTATGCCACTTCGAAGAAACGCACAACGAATCCGACAAGTGGGCATTCCAGAGCACCGCCTGGGCCGACTGCAATTTCAAGCACATCCTCCTCAAAACCATCCATCGCCAGAACGACACCCGCTTCGTCAACATCCTCCAGCACTGCCGCACCGGCCGGCCCATCTCCCAAGAAGACATCGACCTCCTCATGGCGCCCCGCCCCGTCCCCCAGGACGCCGTCCGCCTCTTCCCCCGCCGCATCGAGGTAGCCGAGCTCAACCGCAAGCAATTCGCCCTCCTTCCCGACGCCCCCCGCCCCTACCCCTGCCTCGACACCTTCCGCCCAAGCGAAAACGTCACCGACAACGACATTAAAGACAACACGGCCCGCAAAAAGCTCGACACCCTCCCCCTCCTCGCCAACGCCCCCGTGCGCACCCCCCTCTGGGCCCTCCGCGACCACCGCTTCGACGAGCTCGTCTCCCTCAAGACCGGCATGCTCGTCGTGCTCCTCACCAACCTCGACCTCGACGCCGGCCTCTGCAACGGCTCCCAAGGTGTCATCGTCGGCTTCCGCCCCTTTTCCGCCGCCGACCTCCCCAAGCGAAACAGTACCAAATCCCTCTCCGGCGTCCAACAACTCACCGGCGAGCACGCCGGCCTCAAGGAAGCCCTCCTCCTCGCCTTCTCCCACCAAGCCCAAGCCTACCACGACTTCGCCAAGACCCCCGTTCCCCTCGGCTGGCCCATCGTGCGCTTCCACGGACACTCGGACACGCGCACGATATACCCCGAGTGCCAGGTCAGCGACGTCGGCGACGAGTCGCCGTACTCGGCGCTCTGCCGCACGCAGGTCCCGCTGGCGCCCGCGTGGGCGCTGAGTGTCCACAAGGCGCAGGGCATGACGCTCGACCGGGTGGTGGTGAATCTGCAGAGCGCGTTTGAGGAGGGGCAGGTGTATGTTGCGCTGTCGCGGGCGAGGACGTTGGAGGGGTTGAAGGTGGAGGGGCGGATTGCGGATCTGAGGTCGGGGCTCAAGGTGAATGAGGAGGTGCAAGAATTTTTGGAGGAGAGGTTTGGGGGGGTACCGTCGCAGGAGGAGGAGAAGGGGGAGGGAGGGGGTAAGCAGGTGTCCAAGTCTACGCGCTGGCCATGGGAGGATATGGATGAGGACGAGGATTATCTTCGTGTAGCTCTTATGGAGAATTGTGGCTCTTGCTAGGGTGGGGATGAGGGGAGTTGTGACGGTGGTTTCTTTGGGGCGTCAGGTCTTGGGTCGGTGGACGGAATGGATGGCGCGGGGGTTGGGATGCCCAAGCTACTCTACAGACTTTCATTTTGGCCTCATGGTGGACGGCGTTGGGGGCTTCCAAGCACCGAGGGACAGAGGAAACAGCTTATTCAGCAGAGGGCGCAGCTCTAACTAGAACTATATATACCTACAGTCAACAGAGCAAGAATGGTACTAGTACTCTCAGACTTGAACTGATTTCAAAATTTCAAGGCCGTGCATGTTTGAGCCTGAAAGCCCCCCATGTGCCAGTGAGACTTGTGGCTATCAGCTTCTTCTTTTTCAAAAAGAAGTCATCTTTCCTGGCATGAAAAAACTACTAGTTATGCAAAGTTTTCGCAAAAAGTGTCATGACCCAGGCACGACATTGGGCCGTGGCTGCCTGAGGCAGTCACCGACAACCAATCAGGACGGTCCCATGGTCCCGGGCATGTTGGCTCGGGACACCGGGACCAGACACACCACCAAGGCTTGGCATCGCCCGGCCTTGGCACGACTGCTCTTCAGCACCTAGATAGTTTCCTATATAAGATAGGTAGACCGCACCCCGAGTGAGGAACTGTTCTTGTTCCTCACGCAAGCAATATCATGTTCCCGTCTACAATCTTGCAAGCACCTTCTTCAAGTTCTTTGTAGAGCACCCTGTTGTGACGGCAACGACCCGTCTGGACCTTGCGCAACCTTCGTTCCCTACCGTCGATAACACCCACCGCGGCGTCCTGCCTTGCAGTCTGACCCTCTTGGGCACAGGTTGTAACAAATTGAGAAAGAACCTGGCAGAGCTCTCCCTTGACAGGAGAACGTTACACCACTTGCTGGCAGAAAGATCAGGGCACGGAGACTTTGAGGCCTACCACATTCGCTTCAGCCATGAGCCTGGCTCCTGGAGGACGTGCAAGTGTGGAAAACCGAGGCAGCAGGGACATGTGCTGCTCTGCAAGCTGTTTATCCCCCTCCTCCCCCCCAAATTGATCAAGGGAGACAGACGATTCAAACTCCTCAAAGGTGGAGGACATAACTTATTCAGTGAGTTGTCAAAAAGGCAGACCCCTACTCAAGGGGCCTAGCCACTTCAACCTTTCCTAAAGAGGTTTTAATGGGAGAAGGACAATGTTTGTAATGACGAAACCGGAGAAGGCCGGTTTGCAGGATTTGTATTTCTTTGGCTCGGAACAAGAGGTCTCGGAGGATTATGTAATGGGAAATTCCAAGCGTAGTTGGACGAGCCATTTCCCCTGCGGGGAAAAACCTCGCTCGGTAAATACCATCATCATCGGTTGCCTAAAGGGCTCTGTTGCGTAGTTGACAGGAGCGATAGGGGTTTGGGTATATGTACTCTGTACCTATTTAATACATCCTTCCGGCGGGTAGGCCTTACACAACCTAAGAAAAACAACCATCCTTTGATATTCCACAGCCGGCCGCTTCAGCCCCCCCTCCTCCAACAACCCCGCGCCAAGAGTGTTATTATCGAGAATCGACTCCCTTCAAGATGACGGACAGCGACCAGCTTTGCGATAACTGCGCGTCCGCCCCCCTCTACTCCCTCTTCACCGGCCCAAGACTTGGCGAGGACGGAGACGAGTCCGTCCAGTATACCGCTATCGGCACCCTTCACCAAGTCTGGACCAATGTCAACTGCCCCTTCTGCCGTATGTTAAAGCATTGTGTCGTGGGGCAGGGGCCGTTCATCTTTGAGCGAGTCTCCGCACTCTGTGACCTGTCTGAAATCCAGGTTCGGCTGTATCCGGAGCGCGTCGACAAGCTCGAGGAGATGGTGTTTGAGAATCCCACGACGAGTAGGCTGCTGGCAACCCGCCTCGTGGTCCAGTTTGGGGGCCTCCCGCACGTCGCAGAGGACATTCACAAGGAATTCAGGAGGTATAGACCTTCACAGGGCATCCAGCTCCTGTCCCCCGACTCCATCGACCCGGCGCGCCCCCTTCAAAATGGCTTCCTCGCCACCACCATGGACGACAGCCTCCGCCTGCTTCGCACCTGGATCGACGAGTGCGAGGACCACCACCACACCACCTGCCGCCCCATCGAAACCGTCCCCGGCTCCCGCGTCCTCCCCGCTCGCATCCGCGCCATCGGCGTCGACAGCCACGCCCTTGTCGAGATCGACCCAGCCGTCTCCCAGTACGCCACCCTTAGCTATGTCTGGGGCGAAAACACCGCCGCCTACATCGCCATGGCCGCCTCCCTCGCCGCCGCTCCTATCCCGCGCCTCCCCGCCGCCGTCCCCCAGCTCATCCTCGACGCCATCACCGTCTGCACCTCTCTCGCCATCCCCTACCTGTGGGTCGACCTCTACTGCATCCACCAAACTAACCCCGCCCTCAAATCCATCGAAATCGCTCTCATGGGCCAAATCTACCGCTTCTCCACCATCACCCTCGTCGCCGGCTCCGCCACCCACGCCTCCATGCTCCCCTCCCCCGACGCCCCCCCCTCTCCATCCCCACTCCAGCTCACCGCAACCATCCCCGCCCACGGCCACAACCACACCTTCATCACTCAGCCCCCTACCCTCCTCACCCAGCTTCGCTCGCCCTGGACCACCCGCTCCTGGACCTTTCAAGAGGGGCACCTCGCCCGCCGCCTCGCCTTCTTCGACCCCCCGCACCCGCCCTCCTTCCTCTGCGGATCCGGCCACTTCCGCCCCACCCTGCACTCCGGCCCCTACGGTCACGCCGCCCGCCTCCCCACGCCCCACCACCCCCCCGCCGGCCTCCCTCCCCTCCTCGACCTGCGATCCGGCGGCTTCAACGTGCTCGCCGGGCACAAGTGGCTCGCCACGTCGAATTTCGAGTTCGACGACTACGCGCGCATCGTGCACAACTACTCGCGCCGGGAGCTGTCGTTCGAGTCCGACAAGCTCAAGGCCCTGGAGGGGTGTCTTGAGGCCATCGGGGAGCGCAAGGGCGTCGAGTTTCTGTGGGGGACGCCGACGGCGGGGTTTCATTATGCGTTGCTGTGGACGGGGGAGGACGAAGGGAGGCGGGACGGGTTCCCGAGTTGGTGCTGGGCGGGGTGGGTGACGAGGATGAATACCACGTTTTTGGTGGCGCCGAGGGTGGCGGAGAGGGGGTTGGTGAAAGGGGAGGATGGGGGGTGGTCGTGGGAGGGTGGGGAGGTGGAGGGGGAGGTGGTCGTGGGAGGGTTGTTGACGTGGGGGGCGGTTGACGTGGGGAAGGAGGGGTTAGTACGGTGTCGGGAGAGGCTGGCGGGGGTGAAGGTGAGGGCGCCGGGGTTTGAGACAGTGAGGGTTGAATCGGAGGGGGTGAGGTTTTGGGTGGAGTTTAGATCGAAGGGGGGGCAGGGGTGTAAGGGGGTTTGCTGTGAGATCTTGAGGGATGGGGGCGTGGAGGCGTTGGAGGACGAGACGATGTACCATGTCAGTCTTGGGTGCGGGGTCTATTTGCGGGACAGGGCGGGGAACGTGTACTATGACAACTATATGTGGCTTAGCAGATGGCCTTTGTATTCGGCGAGGCTGCGGCAGATACTGAGTGGCAAGGAGTTGCGGCGGTTGATGGAGGACGGGCTGGAGCTGATTAGGATTGTTGATATTAAGTCGGTCGAGGGGCAGGAGGGAACTAAGCCCTTTAGGCATGTTCTTTGCTTGGGGGTTGATCGGATTTGGGACGAGGGGGCGGAAGGAAGAGGACGTAGGATGGGTATGTTTTCGCTTCCAGGGGAGATGTGGGAGAAGGCGGGGCCGGAGAAGATGGCTGTTGAGCTGTGGTAAGTGCGACAGAACTAGTTGGCAGTATACGGGGTGGTAGGATTCCAGTACACTCCAGTCCTTAGATTTTACAAAGTCCCGTAGAGCCTTCATAACTCGGAGGGTAGTACTAATGTCCAAAGATGAACTTGGCGGTTGTTTCTTCGACCCCCTGTCCCACCCTTACTCAGGGGTCGAGTAAACAAGTACGGGCAACACCCATAACACATCGACAAAGAGAAGACGACCTTCTTCCTGTCACAGGCTTTGCCTGCTCCTAGTTATGTCCATAGTCACGTGTAGATAGAGAGATAGCTACGAGGTCACGTGACCCAGGGACCGCGTCGCCCTCGAGGGCCTACCTCGCAGGCCTCGGCCTCCCCAGGGATTTCCACCCCCGCGTGGAACAACGAACATTACACCTTACCCCTAAGGACAGACCCTTCCGCCGTGATAGTTTGTTCCACCTCATTCCTGTGGTCTTGCCCACTACGAATACCCTCGCAATCCTCGTCACGATCAATTCCACGATTACCCCGTCAATTGCGCGACCGCAGTAGCAATCGCCTGCCCAACCGGAAGTAATAATACTGGCATTCTCATAGGGGATACCTTGTAACAAGCAATGGCAGGAAGATTCATGCTCTTTAGCGGTTCATGTTGCACACCGGCATGCCTGGCGCCCTGGGACGCGCAGCTGACGCGCGTACCCGTCGTGAGGGAATGGTTGACCACCTGAGGTGGATGGCACGGTCGGGAGGCGTTTGGCTGTGTGGGAGGTTCACCGCATTGCATTGGCGGAAGAGAGGGAACCGTTTGCAGACTCCCGCTCTCTCCGCTAGCGCCCCTCTGTCTCTTCTGCTCATTCTTCTCTGTTTTCTCGTCAATACAGCACTTCGTCTGGCCCGACCCCAGTTGTGCCATGACACTTCCATTGATCATCAGCTCATCCCGCTTCTGCACACTCCTGAGCCACGGAGCCATTTGAGATGGCCTTCAACATCAACTCCTTCCGTTGCCATATCGACATCACCTTCCGCGTCGAGTTTTGCAACACGAAAGGCTGGCAAAACTCCACCTTCCGAGACCAGAGTGGCAACATGTCACCTCGTGATGCGACTCGCCATCCGGACACGGCAGCATGCCGCGACCATCTCGACATTCAATCAAGACGGCCTGGCCCATTCATTTCCATGTTCACAAACTGGAACGCGGCTTTGGCAAAGCGAGAGGACTTCATCAAAAAAGGGGCAACTAATGTCGTCATTGTCGCCGTTTGGTCAAAGGGGTTGACGAGGATTCACGACGCTTACAATATCGCGGGGGCCCTTGGCATCGGCGAACGCGATCTATACCTACATGAGGTTCTGCTCTGGGGTGGCATTTCGGCCGACGAATACCGTATCTTGGCGGTGTTTAATGGCATGGGACAGCCCATACTCGCGATGCTGTCTCTGCCCGGCTGCCAGATGGAGGTTCGGCTCCCGCTGGCCTTTATTCGCAGAGTGCAGGAGGAGACAGGGATTGCTACCCACCATCACCCGCACGTGACGAACGGGCTTCAGAGCGAGGTATACATGCTTAGCGGTACAACAGACAACAAAAGATTTTTTCGGTTGGCGCTCTGTATTGGTGGTTTGGGGTATACGTCTGAATCTTATGACACCGAGGAGATTATCATTATCAGGATAGCTTAGGGGCTCGTCTCCTGGAAGCTGGACGAGGACCGGCTTTACGTCCGCACCGCGGCCATCGTCAACCGCGATGCGAGGGCTCGGGGTCTCGGCACCAGGCGGCATGAGCGGCTGGTTCAAAGGCCGGTGGTCAGAGGCCGAGAAGCTGGAAGTGCAGGTGATGGAGACGAGCAAGACCAAGCTTGGGGCCGATCATCCCTCTACACTAACCAGTATGGCCAACCTTGCGTCGACGTGCAAGAACCAGGGCCGGTGGTCAGAGGCCGAGAAGCTGCAGGTGCAGGTGATGGAGACTCGCAAGGCCAAGTTTGGGGGCCGATCATCCCTCTACACACACTTGTCGGCAAGAACCACTCTGGCAGGAATCGCACTAGCCAGGAGCGAACGAGCTGCGGCATCCAGGATGACAACCAGCAGGCAATTGGACTCGGAGGGACATCTAAGCGAAAAACATAGCGATTCGCTGAGATTCTTTGTGCAGGTGCTTGAAAACGTCGCCAGCGACACTGAATGTCCTGGAGAGCTAGGATTAACAATAGCAACCATAAGCCTTTATGTCACGGCGCAATGGTCTGTCCTTGGGGGTGAGGTGTTGATGGGGGAATCTCAGGTGTGATTCAGATGAAGTGGTTCAATAGACTGTGGAAGGATGATGCCAAAAGAGAGGCTATTCCGAGGGTGGAATCGCCAAGGCAAATCTGTGGGTGTGGGCGCCGGAGCACAGGCCACACCGCACAGACTCCGCGCACGTGAGTAGGGCGGGGGCCATCCTCTATCTAATCTATGTCATCTTATCTAGATGCCGGCGCATTCTGGCATCACTACGGCGGCAGGTCCTCGGGGAGACGCATCTGGATACGATTCAGAGTATGGCGCACCTCGCGGTGACATACCATCAACAGGGTCGGTATGGCGAGGCCGAGCCGATCATGAGCAAAGTGTTGGAGCTACGGCGGCAGGTCCTCGGGGAGATGCATCCCGACTCTCTCCGAGCGATGAATGACCTTGCCATTACCTGGAAGAGCCGAGGTCGGCGCGACGATAGTATTGCCCTGATGGACGAATGTCTACAACTAAGACGCACAATTCTAGGGCTGGACCACCCATTCACCAGGCAGTCAGAACGAAGACTCAGCCGCTGGAAGACCGGGTAGGCTTGGCTCTCGGCCGGTCATGGCCGTGGTGGCGTCAATCTGTGGGGATGATCTAGTTTATGTTTCTTAGGGATCACAGCACTTCCTGTTACGGCAATGGGCATGCCTGACCACTACGTAACACAACCAAAAGGCTATCTACTCTGTGGTGTGGCTAGTACATGGCGGTGCCGTGACAGGGAGTGTGGGGAGGTGGTATGCATTGTGAAAAGGGAATCGGGAGCAGTTGGCGCCTCTGAAACGCCAGGTTCTAGTGGGGGCCCTGGACCGTTTCGCTCATGTCAGCAAGACGGCGGGGCGGGCAGCGGAACGGGAGCGACCCCATAGGTAGTCTGGCGATTAGTGGCTTATCTATGGGAGAGCGGACGGGATCCCGAGTTTTCCACTATCTGTGGCCGTATGTACCAGATCAGTATCGAAATCTGGCTTATATGGGAAATGGTTGTAGCTGTCGGCGAAGGGAGAATTCAAGACACCACAACCAGTTCATCAACAAGAACAAGTCTGCGATACGCTAACGATCTCAAGCTCTAATCTGTTTTGCAGGAGCCCCCGCCAAGGCCACCGACAGTATTACCTGCCCACGACACTTCCCTGCTCCCAGTTACGGAGCAGCACCCGGCCCGCCCGGACCGCCGCGCCCGGCACCACCGGCACCACCCATCATGTTCCGCGCCCTTGACATTCTGTTAGCCGCGATTCCCACACACAAAAGACAGCAGAGACAAACTTACAAGTCAGCGATGTTGGGATCCGACATCAGCGCGCCAATATCCGGCATCCCCCCGCCCGTCTGGAACTGGTTCGCCATCTCGCGCAGCCGCGGGTTGTTCATCAAGTTCTCCATCATGTTGGGGTTGCTCATCAGGTTCTGCGCCATCGACGCAAACATGGGGTTATTCATGATGGACCCAAAGTCGGGCATGCCGCCACCACCGGCACCACCGCCGGGCGCCCCCGCACCGCGACCACCACCGCCAAACATGCCCGCGAGGTCACTCAGGCTCGGGCCCCCGGCACCCCCGGGTCCACCCCTTGCCGTCGGCGCAGCATCCGCCTCCTCATCCGCCGCCAACTCATCCACCCTCCGCTTGGCCGTCTCGTAGCCCTTCTTCATCGCTTCGCTGCCCCCGTTCCCCTCGTGCTCGATGCCTTGGCGGTACGCCTCCATCGACCCCTTGGCGTCGCCGAGCGCGAAGCGCGCCAGCCCCAGGCGGCTCCACGCCTTGGTGTACTTTGGGTCGACGGCGACGGCGGCCTCGGCGTCGGCGCGCGCCGACGCGTGGTCGCGCGCGGCGCTGTGCGCGGCCGCGCGGTTCGACAGGAACACGGCGTTGCCCGGGTGCAGCGCGAGGGCCTGCGTGTAGAGGTCGATGGCGGTCGGGTAGTCCTTTTGCGCCATGGCGGCGTTGCCCTTGGACTTGAGGGCCTCGGCTTGCTTCTTTTGGTCGTCGGTCGGGGAGGCGGAGGAGGGGGCGGCGGGTTTGGCGGCGGCCGCGGGGGCGGCGCCCTTGAGCTTCTCGTAGACGGAAAAGATCTGGAAGAGGTTCTGGGTGCCGATGACGGACGAGACGGCGGCGGCGTCGGTCGGGTCGACGTTGAAGGCCTCGCCGATGCAGTTGATGGCCACGTCGATCGAGTCCTTCTCGTCGGCCTGGAGGGTGCCGTCGGTGAGGGAGTTCGACAGGAAGTCGCAGATGGCCAGCGCGAGGCGCTGCTTGGGTGTCGTGGCCTGGGGGGGAGCGGTTAGTTGGGGACTGCGGGGTAGAGGGGGGATGGGCGCGCGTACCATTTTGGCGGCCTCTGGGGATTGTATGAGGAATGAGTATGGAATGTAGGGTTCGCGCGTTATACCGGGAGGTTTGATCTCGTCGGTGGGAGTAAGGTTGTTGGAGGAAGGGTGGTGGGAGGATTTCTGCCCATGTGTTTCCATGCGAGTCGATGGTGGGGTTCAATGTTTGGGCGTTTGACAATGTCTTGGCTGAGGGTGGCAGGGTTAGGGTTTCTACGATTTGAACGTCACCACTCAACGGAGTGATATTTACTTGCCGATTTCACTTGCTACCGTCTGGAAGATTGAACGTAGGTTCTTTCGGTCCCACAAGTCGCGTCTCCAGGATGCAGGGATCATGAGGTGGAAGGGTAGGTACCTCCCGTGACACAACATGAACCTCATCTCGAGAACCACCCAAGTCTCCCCTCTTATCCATACCAAATCCTAGCCGCCTCCCTTGCTGCCGGCTTCCGAGCTGGAAACACAAGCACAAACCAGCATACAAACACCTGTTCGCATCGCAGTCTGGCCGTCTTGCCGTCTGAACTTCAACTAGAGCATTTCCATCTGCAGGCTTCCGCCGCATTGCAACCGGGAACCAACGCAGAACGGGTTGATTATGCCAACGTCAACCAAGACAGAATCCATCTACATGGAAAATGACTCGCCAGCAAACGCCCGTTGCTGTGCCAACTCGATTTCGACTGTCGACTCTTGGCAGGGGCGTTGCGAATCCCATCGCCGCCAAATCCAGGGGAGGGGAAAAAAAAGAAAACACTCAATTTTGCGAGGAAAAGGGAATCTTCTTGATACCTACCCTGCGTCGGTGAATCCCCAAAGGCACCCGAACCAAAAGGCACCGGGGTTCCAAAGACATGCCTTGATTGGAGCCGCTCGCAAATCCTTCAGATCCTAAATCCGACGACGTTGCTGCCTTGACTCCCTTGCCGCTGCGGTCCGCGGGACGAGGACTTCTTGGCGCACGACGCCACGCGCAATCGAACAACGCGTCCCGGCGACGGCGACGGAGACGGCTCGGAGGACGCGATATCTCCGAGCGAGTCTGTGGAAGGAAAATACTTGTACCCTCCGTTCCCCTTCAAAAGGTAATTAGAAGTGTAGACATCTGTGAACTTCACCAAGACAAAATACTACAAAAACACCACAAAACACCACATCAAACACCCCAACCATACCCCCAGAGCAACACCAACCCCCACCACCCAAAATGCCCGCCTCCGCCCCCCTCCTCTACACCTCCCACGCCATCTCCCTAACCTTCATCGCCTTCGGCCTCAACGCCCTCCTGAACCCCACCTCGGCCCTGTCCTTCTACCTCCTCACGCCGCCCACCACCGCCTCCACGCCATCCGACACCCAAGCGGTCCACTCGCTCCTCGCGGCCTACGGCGTCCGCGACATCTTCATGGGGCTGTCCCTCTTTTCCGCCGGTCTGTTCGGCACGCCAAAGTCCCTCGGCCTGACGCTGCTGGCGGCTGCGGCGGTGGCCGTGGCGGATGGGTTTGTTTGTCAGGTTTATGCGGCGGGGGAGGGGGTGATGAATCATTGGGGGTATGCGCCGTTGGTTGCGGGGGTGGGGGTTGCTGTTTTGAGGTAGATGGGGAGGAGGATGGGGTGGGAAAGGGGGGGCTGTATGTCACAATTGTATTTCGGGGTTTACCTATATACTACCTGTCTGTCTGGACTTTACCATGGCAAAAGCAAAAGTCCACCCGCCCACCGCCCAAACTCCAAATCTCCCAGATCCATCTAACCCACCCACCTCCTCGCGCTCCTAAACATGCGCAGCCACGGCCCAAACTCCCTCCACTCGTCCAGCTGATCCGGCGGCAGATAGCTCCCCACATCCGCCATAATCGTCCGCTCCGGGTGCGGCATCATGACGAGCACGCGGCCATCCCTGCTCGACACGCCCGCCACGCCCTCGGGGCTTCCGTTGGGGTTGAACGGATACTCCTCCGTGACCTTGAGCCTGTTATCCACATACCTCAGCGGCACGCCCCCAGCCTCGGTGAGCGCGCGCTGCGCCTCGGGCGACGCAAACTCCGCGCGGCCCTCACCATGCGACACGACAATCGGCAGCGACGAGCCATCCATCCCATTGAAAAACACCGACGGCTGGCGCGGGTTATCCTCAATCTTCACCATGCTATGCCTCGCCTCAAACTGCGCCGACTTGTTGGCCACAAACGTCGGCCAATGCTCCGCACCAGGAATCTGGTCGCGCAGCCGCGACAGCATCTGGCAGCCGTTGCACACGCCGAGCGAGAAGGTATCCTTGCGCTGGAAGAAGTGCGCCAGCTCCTGCCGGACCTTGTCCTCGAGCAGGATCGACTTGGCCCACCCCTGGCCGGCGCCGAGGACGTCGCCGTACGAGAAGCCGCCGCAGGCGGCGAGGCCGACAAAGTCGGCGAGCGACCGCCCGGCCTTGATGTCCGACATGTGCACGTCGATGGCGTCGAAGCCGGCCGCGCGGAAGGCGAAGGCCATCTCGGCGTAGCCGTTGACGCCCTGCTCGCGGAGGATGGCGACGCGGGGCAGCTTGCCGAAGAAGCCTGTGATGGAGGCGGTGAGGGGGGCGATGTTCTCGCTAGGGGAGAAGGTGAGGTTGTACGAGAGGCCGGGGTCCTTGGAGTCCAGAACGGTGGCATACTCGGACTCGGCGCACGCCGGTGTGTCGCGGAGCTTTTGCATCTCGTACGATGTCTTGGTCCACCATTGCTGCATCTCGGCGCGGTCGAGAGTGATGAGAGGCTTGCCCTCGCCGTACCGGATCGACAGCTCCTGGTTGGATGTGGGCTGGACGATGCCGATCTTCTTGATCAGGCCGGGAGGAGGCCCGCAGGTGGCGAAGCACTTCTTGAACTTGATCTCGTCCGACTTCTTGATCTGGAAGACGGCACCAAGTTCCTCGTTGAAGAGCGCCTCGGTCATGTCCACCAAGCTGTCCGAGTCTGCGACGCCGTCCATGCTCAGCTCCACGCCGCAGCGACCAGCAAACATCATCTCGGCAACCGTGGTGAGGAGACCACCATCGGATCGGTCGTGGTAGGCGAGCACAACGCCCTCCTCGTGCAGCTGTGCCATGGCGTCAAAGTAGTCCTTGAGCAGGTCGGCGTCCCGCACATCAGGACACTCGTGGCCGATGGCCCCCAGGGACTGAGCGAATGCGGAACCGCCCATCGCCTTGTGGCCCTTCCCCAAGTCGACAAACATGAGAACTGTCTCGCCGACATCCTCCACCCGGCGAAGCTGGGGAGTCCATGTGCTCCGGATGTCTTCCACCAGGGTGAAGGCCGTGATGACGACCGTCACTGGCGCCGTCATGCTCTTGGTGAGACCCCCATCCTTCCACGACGCCTTCATCGACGTCGAGTCTTTGCCGACGGGGATGCTGACGCCAAGGCGAGGGCAAAGGTCCAGGCCGATGGCTTCAACGGCCTCGTACAAGGCAGCACCCTCGCCGGGGTGGTTGACAGCCGCCATCCAGTTGGCCGAGAGCTTGACTCGCTTGAGATCCCCGCGATACGCACCACCCTTGATGTCGGCCGCACCGAGGTTCAAAAGACTCTCGGCTACCGCCATCCGAGCCGACGCAGCCGGGGAGATGAGAGCAAGGGTTGGCTTCTCGCCCATGGCCATGGCCTCTCCGGTCTTGACGCCGTCAAGGGCGAATGCCGACGCTGTCACACCAACGTCCGCCACGGGGGTCTGCCATGGCCCAACCATCTGATCCCGGACCGTGAGACCACCGACGCTACGGTCGCCAATCGTGATCAAAAACGACTTGGATCCGACGGCCGGCATCCAGAACACCCTCTTGACAGCCTCCTTGATGAGTTCCGGAGTGGGAGTGGATTCACCAATGGCCGCCTTCAAGCTAACGGCGGAGTCAAACGTCGGCCAGTTGGGCGTCTTGGACTCGACGATGCGCTCCAGCTTGCGGCCCTTGGGGAAGAGGACGTCCATGGGGACATTAATGGGCTCGGGGTACTCCTTTGATTCCCTGTCGGCAAGGACGAGCCTGGAAACACCGTCAGACTCCTTGGAGAGAACAGTGCCGACATCGGAGAAGCCACAGCGTTCCCTTCCTGTGGTGAGGTCAGTACAGTCCCATCATCCACGCGCACAGCAGCACTTACGGCAGATGCTGGTGAACCGCTCCATCCCTTCGCTGTTCACCAAGATGACATATCGCTCCTGAGCCTCGTTGCACCAAATCTGGAGCGGGCTCATGCTGCGATCCACGCTCTCGACCTGACGGAGCTCAAATCGTCCTCCAAAGCCGGCATCCTTGACCAGCTCGGGCAACGCGTTGGACAGGCCACCGGCACCAACGTCGTGGATCATGGCGATGGGGTTCTGCGCCCCCAGGGCCACGCACGTGTTGATGACCATCTGGGCTCGCCTCTCCATCTCGGGGTTGCCACGCTGCACACTGTCGAAGTCGAGGTCGGCGTTTCCTTCTCCCGATGCGTTGCTGGACGCGGCACCGCCACCCAGGCCGATCAACATGGCCGGCCCGCCCAGGACAATGACATGAGCTCCCTCGTGGACATCCTCTGGGTTCTTGAGCGCATGCTTCTCACGGACGGTACCCAGCCCACCGGCAATCATGATGGGCTTGTGGTATCCGCGGAACTCGCCCTCGACCTTGGCGGAATCGGGGACGGAAAGGGTTCGGAACGACCCGACGATGCTGGGACGGCCAAACTCGTTGTTGAACTGGGCGCTTCCGATGGGGGCTTCGCGCATGATGTCGATGGAGCTGGCGTAGTGGCCGGGGCGGCCGACGTCAATCTCCCAGGGTACCTTGTGATCCGGGATGTGAAGGTCGGAAACCCAGAAGCCGCAGAGGCCGGCCTTGGGCATCGAGCCCCTCCCCACGGCGCCCTCGTCTCTGATCTCGCCGCCGGATCCGGTGGCGGCGCCGGGAAAAGGGGCAATGGCTGTCGGGTGGTTGTGCGTCTCGACCTTGGCCAGGACGTGGACCAGTTCCTTGCTCAGCTTGTACGAGCCGGTGGAGTAGTCGGGGGCCCAGAAGTTGGTGTTGATGCCCTCCATGACGGCGGCATTGTCGCTGTAAGCCGAGACGGTGTAGTCGGGCGTGACCTTGTGCGTGTTTCGGATCATGTCGAACAGGCTCTGGGGCTTGGAGATGCCGTCAATGGTCCAGTTGGCGTTGAACTGCTTGTGGCGGCAGTGCTCCGAGTTGACCTGGGCAAACATGAAGAGCTCAATGTCGTGCGGGGGCCGGCCGAGCTGGGTGAACTTTTCAACCAGGTAGTCGACCTCGGACGGGTCCAGAGCCAGACCGCGCTGCTTGTTGTAGGCATTGAGCACCTGGACGGGGGTCTGGCCGGCGGCAAAGATGTCGACGACCTCGAGGGGCTGGGGCTGGCCCTCGGCGAACATGACGCTGAGGTCGGGGGCGGCCTCGCCCATGGTCTCGGTCATGCGGTCGTGCATGACATCGCGGAAGGGGACCGTCTTGTCGTTGTAGGGCTGCTCGAACTCGATGGTGACGGTGCGGCCGCGCTCGATGCGGTGGATGGTCTTGTCCATGCCGCAGACGTGGGCGATGCTGGTGGCCTTGGTGCTCCATGGCGAGTTGTAGCGCGGCGCAATGTACCACTTGCGGTCATGGCCAATGTTGGGTGCGTGAGAGGCTGTCGCTGCGGCGGACTCGGCGGCAGGCAGGGGCAGCAGCTGGGCGAGTTGCTGCTGGGCAGCGGCGGCATCGCCGTCGATGCGGGCATAGTAGACCCAGACGCCCGAGATGGCGGCGACCTTGATGGGCGCCGTCTTGTTGATGAGCGTCTTGAGCTTCTCGGCCTCGGACGACGTGAAGCACGACTCGCCGACCAGTGTGAGACACGCCATCGTAAAGGGTGCGGGCGCGGGCGCGGGTGCACAAACACGACGGGGGAGTTGGCGATGGTGCTGCTCACTGGAGTCACTGTTTTTGGCGTTGGCCAGTCCTCCGTTCAGCGCCCCTCGCCAGCGGCAGCGATGCCGGAAGGCGGGGTGGTTGAAATTTTATGGTGGGGTGGCTCGGGGGGTCCCCGGATCTGCGATCCACGGCGAGCCGGCCCCTGCATGATTGGCCGTGGGACAATCGATAAGAGGGCTCCCCGGCTAGAACCGGCCAACCGGCTCGTCATCCTCTCTCCCTCTCTCACTCTCTCCTTCAACTTGTTAGCGAGCCTCTGCTCCGAACCATCTATCTATCTTTGGCGGCTTATGTCAGATTATTCCTGTGCCAGGAGAGCGATATATCTGCAGTCCCAAGATCCTATCTCTTCAGCAAAAATGCTCGTTGTCCCACCCTCAGGAAGTGTATCAGACTGTTTTTACAGCTGGCTCTCGGGCAATGAATTCAAGTCCATTCGGCGACATACGTGAGCGTAAACGACGAACATGATCGCCAATAACGGCATTGGGTAAAATTGGATAGGCAGACTGCGTATTGCTATCCCTGGCAAAAACTAAAAGGAGGGAGAATCCTGCAGGAGATGCTCTGCAAGGAAAGCAAGCTGATGTGGCCCGTGTGCTGAAAGCTGTAGCCATCCCGCGTCGCGCGTCTTTCAAGCCCACAACCAAGCTCCATCCAACTTTGACGACAAAAACGTACTTGTCCTCTAGACAACAGGCCGCAATCCTCCCTCCTTTCTCAAGCCCATTTACCTCCCCACCTACAGTATCACGCATAAGCGGCACATTTGTCCATCATGGCGTCTCTCGGCCTCGCCCCCGATGAGTTTAAACAGCTAGAAATGGTCCGCAACCGCTTCGCACAGCTTGCCGAGAGCCTCAAGAGCGTACACGCTTCCGTCTACCACTCCGATCCCCTTCCCAGCCCGTAAGCCAGCCCCCGCCCCCCTTGGTCCCTCCTCCCTACTTGGCTAACATCCCCGTCACAGCGAACGCCTGCAAAACTCGGCTCAGATCCTCCGCACCACTATCAACTCCATCCAAGAACTCATTGACGACAATGCCAGCCTCTTCAGCCGCCTCGTCATCCACCCCTCGACCAACTTCCCCGGCCGCACCCACGAGCACATCCTCCAGCACCTCCTGCGCAAGAAGCTCGAGCCTGAGGTCGAGAGCCTCGTTGAGGAGGCACGCGAGACAGCCCACGCCGCGGGGATCGACGCGAGCAAGCTCAGCGGCAGCCGCGGCGGCGCACAGGCCGGCTACGGCGAGGATAACATATACGGGGTCAGCGACGAAGACGTGGGCGATGACGAGGACGACGTGCCCTCGGACCCGCTCAACGAGCACTGGGCCGACATACGCGAGGCTTGTCACGACGCCATCAAGGACTATGCTATGAACCAGTCCCGCGAAGCCTACACCATTGAGGAGCAGGCGATGGGCACCAAGAACGTCCGCACGGGGCTCAAGCGGTCTTTGGAGGAGGACAGTGATGAGGAAGATGAGGATGACGAGGACGAGGAGGACGAGGACGAAGACATGGGTGGTGGGGTTGCTGGGGGCAATGCTGCTGCTGGTCCGGGTCAGGGACTGCTTCCGGGCGGGACAGCTCGGTTGGAGCCGGAGCACGCGCTGTCGTTCATGCTCAGGTGCGATCCGACTCTGCCAAAGAATATCGACCTTGCGTCGCAGCAAAGGGAAAAGAAGGCCCGGAAACCGGGGCCGGCGATGCCAGGATCGCAAAAGAGGTGAAGCGGGTCCCGGTCTACGGCGCTGCTTCGCCCGGTGACAGAAACTGGTCCGTCGGGTTAGACCAGTGGTGTCCTTCCACGTCAGCCCGAGGGCCGGTGCAAACTGGTATTTCCGGGCAAAGGTATCAAACGCGCCGTGCAGCTCCGTGCTGACCGGAGGCGGATGTGTGGTTCGGCGAGGCACAACTCAGCCAGCCAGAAACACCTGCCATTTGCGCCCCGCCAACCACAACAGATCTTGACGCGCATTCGAGCCCAAAATTCGCGGCTGTTTTCAACACGTGGAGCGCAGACCGGACTGTGGCTTGGGAGATGGCTGCTTGGTCCACCCATTCCCGCGATGGATACTCGAGCGATTGCTGTTTAGAGATCATTGGTCTTCAGTGGCCGTTACCTGGAATGGTAACGTGTGCCCCTTGCCATCGGGGGGCCAACGGGCAGCATGGAGAGCTTGGGGAAACAGTACCAAGCCGACGTGTAACCTAGCAAAGATCCGGAAGTTTGCCAACCGGTGTGTGGACTCAAGTTCTTACTTGGTCATTGGCGGACGTATAACTGGCAGCGTCTGATTCTGTAGCTCCATCTCCGCGCAGATAGCTCATTCCGAGCTGATGGCTTGCTTTTACGAGCCCAAGTTTATGGCCTCCCAGTACAGGTGGTGTGTGTGGGATGACCGTATGGAGACATGGCGGAGGTGTTGACGATGAAAGATGGAGGCATGGTGGCGGGCTGAATTGGCACCCTCACGCCGAGGTGTTCCAATCAGCATTTGCATCGCAACGACTGCCGCACCGAGAGGTGAAGCTGGACTGTATGCTACTGGATGACACAACAAAAAGAGGGGATCCGTTGGCTTACGCTCATGAGCCCTCTTGTCTTGGTTGTTTTGAGGTTTCCGGTGGGCATAAGCCCGGTGTTACATGACACGTTTTCCTTTAAAGGAGATGGATGGTTACCAGTCTCGTCCCAGGATGGGAGTCGCCGGTCATCCCTCTGAACTTGGTCGACACAAGTCTACACTCGACCTCTCACATACCTGCCTCCTGCTCTCCTGGGAACCCCGCCAGCAGGTCAAAGATGCTGGCCATCCTATCCCCAACAGAGACACGCCTGCCAGGGTGTCAGACAACTCAACCTCCACCCATCAAAGACCGACACCCCCCACCACCACCTCCTAAACACCTAACCAACCAAACAACCCCCACCATCACCGCTACCACCCCCGCACCCCCAACCTTCCTCACCCTCCCCCTCGAACTCCGCCTCCAAATCTACACCCACCTCCTCGCCCTCCACCCCCTCCCCGCCTCCCCCCTTCCCACAGACTACCCCTCCCCTTCCTCCCGCTCCTACTTCCTCGCCCCCATCATCCCCCTCCCCCTCCTCTCCCCGGGGACCACCACCACCACCCGCCCCCTCTGCCACCTCCCCACCGCCCTCCTCCTCACCTCCCGCCAACTCTACCTCGAATCCCGCCTCCTCCCGTTTCAAACCAACGAGTTTTCCTTTGTCACGTGGTTCTCATCTGGCCTGTCGGCTGCGAGGGCGGTGCTGGCGGGGTAGATGGCGTGGTAGAGGGGGGGGGTGAGGTTTGTTAGGGTGGAGGTTGGGTTGGGGGAGTTGGAGGGGGAGGGGAAGGGGGTTTGGGAGGGGTTTGTGGGAGGGAGTACGGGTGGGGGGGAGGGGTGAGGGGGTTGAGGTTGGGGTTGGATGTGGGGAGGGGATAGGGGGGAGGGAGTGGGGGTGGGTGGAGGGGTTGAGGGTTGTGGAGGTGGAGGTTGCTGGGCCGGGTGGGGAGAGGGTGGGGGTGGAGTGGTGTAGGGAGGTGGAGGAGGGTTAATCAGGGAGGGGGAGCAGTTTTGGAAGGGTGAGAGTTGTTTAATGTGGGGAGGGGGAGGAGGGGGTGACGGCGTTGGGGAAGGCGAGGGCGTTGAGGGTTGGGGAGGGGTGGGGGGTTTGATGTGGGGGAGGGTTGAACTGTCTGAAATGTCAATCGCGGCGTCTTGTGAGAAGCGATATTGAGACTTTCTGGGTTGCATGTGGCAATTAAACTCGTCGCGTCGTCGCGTAATGCATGGTTTCAGCGCGCCCATCATTGTCCATGGTGGAAAGCGATTGAGGTCCTGGTGTGAAAAGGGGTTGAAAGTTGGAACGACGGCATGAAAAGCCCGCTTGAGACTTCCGGGCCGAATTCAACTCTTCACCTCTTGGTGACCTTTTTCTGTGTTCGTTCAAAGTCTGAATGGACTTTTATCTTATTACATATTACACAAACATGTGCCTGTCGCGGACTTGTCATGGAAATGAAACACTGGCTCATGGCGCACAGCAATTCCGCCGTCATACCACAAACCGAGGGTTAGGGCTCGAGCGGCGTGGTCCGATTAGGCTTAGTTCGGAATCGATTTGCGGAGGAAAATCGAGATTCGGGGTTCTTGAGCCTGCAGACGCCACGAAGCCCAGGTGTTTATTTTTGTTTCCTGGCCCGACGTCGAGTCACGTGGGCACTTTCCCTCTGTGGAATCAACTCACAACCCTTGGTGACGGTGAATGGCAAAGATGAGTTTGTCCCGACTCCCGAGGTCCCGATAACTTTGTGGATGCTGTCCAGAAGCTGACGGTCAAGGGGGCATAGTGGGATGGAATGGGGGCAAGCGGATGGACAGGGACGCAGGGGCGACAACTCTTCTCCATCCTCGAACTCGGGACTCCCGACGGCTTCGATTCGGCATCCTCTTGGTCTTGTGAAAGCGTCGCAGGATTGGCGACGACATAGCGTTGGATTGCAGTGTCGTCTCGAACCGCATCCAGGCCGCCAATTGGACACTTGGCGACGGCAGTGGAGGGAGAACTGCCCTTTCCAGGTTGCCTCCCCCTTTCCCAGCTCTAAAAAAAAGGGGATTGTCAAAGCAGCCAAGCCCAGGCCCTCGGGCAGGTCTGCAGAACGACGGGAACTGCAATTCGCAGTCGTGATAGGCCCAGACACACTTTTGATCCTTGAAATGGCCGTCTTGGGGCCGCCTGGCTTGGCCCATTCCAGCAGTGTCCACCCTCGGACTAGTCTCGACCAAGGAGGTCTCCACCATTTATCGCATCTCCCTAGCGCAGGGGATGGACGAAGGCGCAAAGGGGGCAGGCGCTCAAGAGGGGGTGCTGGTCCCCTGGATCCCATTTCCCGGCATCTGGTCAGGAATTTCTCACCTCCTTCCAGCGCGTTCTCTCTTCGCATCACACTCTTTTTTGGCAGGCTTCGCCGTCGTCGCTCCTTTCGCGGACGTTGCCTCTTGTCGTTCTTTTCTTGTTGGAGGTGAACTACCGGTACAGTGCCTACCCGTGGCGGCATCTACACGCATCAACCCGGTAAGTTGGCAAGCACTGTCTGACCCGAGCCCGTCCGTCTTCCCCGAACCGCGTCTCGACACTTGAAACCTCCACACCCGCCGCCGCCAGGATGGATCTGGATGCCCTCCTCATGGCGACCCAGCGCCATCCACCTGGATCACCACAGCTCCACTCCCCGCAACAGCAGGACCTCGCGTCACCATGCAAGTCTAAGGCTAACCTGTAGCTTTCAGAGAAGCCTCTCTCGACTCATTCACTCGTTCTTCCTCTGAGCCACGTCACACACCTTCGACTTCTCCCTTCCTCTCTCGCCCTCTGCGGGCAAGCTTCCAAAATGTTGCCCATTATGGGACGGCAAAGCGTCAGGAACTTTCTGCGCTTCCTCATCCCTAGCTTCATCGCAGACCGCCTCTACCCCGACCAGAAGCCCACCTACAAGCTTCACCCGACGTCCTACCTCGATGGCTTGCGCGGAATCGCCTCGGTCCTCGTCTTCATCTGCCACTATACCGAGTGCAACTGGGGCGACCTCACCCACTTCTATGGCGTCAACAAAGAGAATCCGGGCAGCTTCATCCAGATGCCCTACATCCGTCTCATCTACTCGGGTCGCCCCATGGTCCACATCTTCTTCATCATCTCGGGCTTCGTCCTCTCGTATAAGCCCATCAAGGCCATCCACGCCCGCGACATGCTCAAGTGCTACAGCGCCCTGTCCTCGTCCACCTTCCGCCGCGCCTTCCGCCTCTTTGGACCCTGCGTCGTCTCGACCTTTATGATCATGATTCTTGCGCAATACGATCTCGTTTGGCCCGGGTCAAAGGAAACCTGGACGGACCAGCTGATCACGTTCAAGGACTCGAGCTTCCACGGAATTCTCTGGCCTTGGGACTGGGACCGCGACGTGATCCCCAACTACGATATCCATCTCTGGACCATCCCGATCGAGTTCGCCCACTCGATGCTGCTCTTCATCGTCATCCTAGGTCTGTCCCACGTCCGTCTCCGTCTGCGACAGATTACCGTTTTCGGCATCATGATCTGGTGCCTGGCTTGCGGAAAATGGGCCGCCTTCGAATTCCTTACCGGCTTGTTCCTCGCCGAGATCGTCCTCCTGAAGAGCGCCCGCCGCGCAGGTTGGGAATCGCCCGAAAAGAACTTTACCTCGCCAAACAACATCATGAAGAAGCTCAAGACGGCCCTGCACATCACAATTATGGCCGTGGGCCTGTACATTGCGGGGTGGCCCAACCACGACGCCGACAAGACACCCGGCATCAGCTGGTTCTATCGCAAGACGCCCTTCCCCTTTTGCGTCATCGACGTGACCTACCCGCAAAAGTACTGGTTCGGACTGTCGGCTGCCTTCATGGTGTGGACGATTGGCGAGATGCCGGTGCTCAAGAAGCTCTTTGAGAGCGGGTTTGCCCAGTACTGTGGCCGCATCAGCTACGCCATCTACATTGTCCACGGCGCCGTCATTGATCTCTACGACGGCTACGTGGTTGGCTTTGCCTACTCTCCCCAGGTGGGCGAGCCTGGCGAGTATGGATACAGGCCCACGGTTATGCCGTCGGGTCTTAAGGCTTACGTTGGCACGGCGACGTCGTCGCAGCAGGCACTGGGCTGGTTCATTGGCCTCCTCATCATTGGGCCATTAACGTTCTGGTATGCCGACGTGTTCTGGCGAGCAGTCGACGACCCGATTGTGAAGCTGGGGAGAAAGATTGAGATGGCGTGCGTGGATGACGTCAAGGAGCTTCCCAAGAGCAATGGGTACTCGGCACCGGCATGAGGATGGGGAGGGATGTTTGACGAATTGGACATCGTGATACCGGATACTTTATTGAAGCGCTTTTTGTTTCATGCGTGGCCTGTTCGGCCGGTGTCTTTTGGGTGAGACGTCTTGGGTACCTAATGTGCGGTTCTGATGTCTACGAATGGTTATGGGAATGTAGGGACGACGTCGCTTCGCATTGCGAGGCGCACGAAATACAAGACGGCACAGAGTTGCCAGTACTGCTCTCATCAGGTCACACATGCATATTCTGGCTGCATCGCTCGCCGACTCGGAGCTACCATCGGAGACGGCCCGGAAACCGTCGGGTGTGGGGATCCAGGGCCGGTCCAAGCCGCGCCGGGCCGCGATAAGTGTCCTCCGCGCATCGGAAGCCAGCCGTGTCGGTGAGCGAGGGGGATTGCCAAGGCCTGTCTGGCTCGGGATGCAATGCAGTCGAGCATCATGGAGATGCTCTGGATGCACCCATTCACGGCGGGAGGATCAGCACCCCCACTCGCATCGTCGAATCCCGAACCAACCCAACTCCGATCAAGGACCGCAACCCAAGCTGAAAACCCCACAGACATTACCATTTAACCACCAGAACGATTTACTCACCGTCGCCTGTTCATGTGACTTCGCGATAGCCTACATAACGCCTTGCATGGTCCGGTCCGTGGCCCTTGCCGGTTGAGATTGACCACACACTCTCGCTGTGAGTCACGACGACGACAACTCTCGAATATAAGGCGGGCGAACTAGCTGCTGCGGCCTCAGGAGTCACATCTTGTTCTCTTTCCCAATCCCTTTTCACGCTTTCATTTTTCCCCTTCCTCCACTGGAAACCCCAGATCCAAACCTGGTGGAAACGGACATCGGACCAACTGTCGCCCGTCACTTACAAGCTAGACCCCACCCCGCGCCTTCGCCCTCCCAATTGGCCACCGGCGGCACCGGAGCCGGAGCTGGCACGCAACGACATACACAACGACAGTCATTGACACTGAGAGAGAGAGATACGGAAAAAAAAATGAACGCAACGTGCCAGTGCGGGGCCGTCAACTTCAAGACGCCCCTCGAGAAACCCCTGGCGCTGTACATCTGCCACTGCCACGAGTGCCGGCGGCAGACGGGGTCGGCGTTTGGCACGTCGGCCATCTTTCCGCGGTTTAACCTGCCGAGCAGCGAGTTGTTGAGTGTGTATAGGTTGGTTTCTTCTGTTTTTTTCTCGTGTTGGTGTAAAGGGGGAAAAGGGGGGTTGACTCATATACTGACATATATCTCCAGCCGGCCGACAGGGACGGGTGACACGCTCAATTGGTTCGTACTTCTTCTCATGTCATGCCACTCCGGATCCGATTCCAAGGTTATAGAAGAGAACATTGACAGGCCGGGGACACAGTTACTTCTGCAAGCTATGCGGCACGCGGTTGATCCACGCCACGACGGTATACCCCCTTCTCACCCTCTAACCCACCCACAACAACCATGACTAACCCCCCACCCCCAGGGTAAAAACGTCGTCTCCGTAAAAGGCGGCTGTCTCGACGGCCTCGATTTCCAAACCGCCATTCACATCTGGTACTCCCCCGCCAACAACCCTAACCATACCACCAAAGAAACTAATAAATACCCCCCCACAGGACAAAATCAGCCATGGTCCCCATCCCCGAGGGTTCCGAGACGCACTCGGAGGAGTCCGAGTACACCGACTACGGCCACACGCAGGAGGAGCTGGACCAGCCGACGGGGCTGCGCGGCAACGGGGGCAACGAGTCGGCGGAGCGGGAGGAGCTTGCCGCCGCCCGGGCGGGGACGGGGATGGGGTTTTCACCGTGAGCTGAGTTGGGGGTGTGTGCTGATTTGATGTTGTGGGGATGGAAACTCTCTACTCTTCTTCTTCTGTCTTGTTTTTTTCCGTTTCTTGCTGTGCGGGGGGGGGGTGGTGGTGGGTGATATAATTCAAAAGTTGTTTTTTTTTGTCAAAAGGGGCAGGGGTTGAAATGCGGACGGAAAAAGGGGTTGTTCAACATATATCATGGTATCATAATCTCATTCAACAGTAAATACACGCACATCATCGGGTATCACACACTCCCCCCCCCAATCCCTACGCGCGCCCATCATCCACCAACCCCTCCCCACTCTGCCCCCTCCCCCCCTCCTCCGCCGTCCGCCCCCCCGCCGCCCCCTCAGCGTGCTTGGCCGGATCAAACACGTACATGGGAAACTCGAGAAACACGGTGCGCTTCAGAAACGTCGGCATCCGCTCGTACAGCTGCGGCGGGAACGGGATGAGGATGCTCGTGCGGTTGAGGTAGCGCGCGTAGGCGTCCCAGTTGGTTCCGGCTTCGTACCGCTTTTTGGAGCCGGGGCGTTCGGAGAGCGGTAGACCGGAGATGAACATGAGCAGGAAAGTGATGAAAATGGGACCGAGAATAGTGGCGTAGAGCGCGGCGTAGGCGCCGCCGGTGACGAAACCGGACGCGGCGGGGGTGACGGCTAGGATGAATATGGCTGGTGGGGTTGTCAGTCTACATTCAGTTGGGAGGGGAGGAAGGGTACGAACCAAACTGCACAACAATCTCCCCAAAATAATTCGGATGCCTCGACAAATAAAACAACCCCCCATCACACACCGCCGCCCGATCATTCCTCGCGCGGAACCGGTACCGCTGCGCGTCACTAACCGTCTCCATCACCAGCCCCACGACATACAGCACCACGCCGGCCACGTCTCCAGCCGTGCCGAACGCCGGCTGCGGAAACGCCTGCACGGCCGGCGAGTTGAGCACCGTCACGGGCAGCGAGCAGATCCACACCCACAGCATCTGGAAGACCCAGAAGCCGAGGAAGCGGAAGAAGTGGTCGCGCTTGTCGTCGAAGCGGGAGTCGGTGCCGGTTTTGAGGATGCGGAAGAGGAGGAAGCCGGAGAGGCGGAGGCCCCAGGCGGCGAGGAAGAGGGAGGCGACGAGTTGCCGGGTGGTGGGGGTTGGGTTGAGGGCGAGCGTGAGGATGGCGACGAGGACGAAGTTGGTCCCGCCGGCGAAGTCGGTGAGTTTGTCGAATTGTAGGGTGAAGGCGATGGCGAAGAAGAAGAGTTGGTAGGCGATGGTGACGAGGAGGGTGAGGGTGAGGTAGTAGGGGTCGAGGATTTGGGTTGGTGGGGACATTTTGGATGTGGGCGTGCAATTCGGGTGGTGATGCTATTCCAAGTTTTAGTTTCTCCCTGGCGACGTCATTCAGCGATTAAACATTAGGGCGCAATTGAGGCGTGGATGGGAAAGGGAAAAGGGATGCGCGGCACTGTGTCATTATATAGTGTGCCGGGTCCAGCCCAAGAAATCACCGTGTTTGCTGACGGATCAGTGGGAGAAAGAGATGGTGGTGTTGACGGACGTTTGTCGCGATCGGCTTCAGAGGCGCCGTGATCGAGTCGATGGGGGTTAGGGTTTGTGCAGGCAGTTGCTGGAAGCGTCCGATGCCAAGCCAGGGCCCAGAGCACTGCCCCTCGGCGCTCCTCCAGCTTTTTGACGCCGCCATCGACGATTCAACATCACCAACACTGATTTCGATTCAAAGCTTTGCATCGCCTCATTCTCTACCCGCAGTGTTGGTCATTGATTGTATTACTTGATGATTACCACACATCTGTTCTTCAACAAGGTTGAACTCCCATGATGGTTTCGCACCCAATTGGCCCTCAGTGGTACGTTTCCCGTCATCCCAAGGCCATCGCCATCCCAAACTCTCCTTGGCCTCAATCTGGTCGAAACCGCCATCTCTATCCATCACAGAGATCCATCACAGACATGGCCATGGGCCGAGTCCAGAAGCCAGCTCGTCCCCCGATGGCCCTGTTTGGAATTACCGCCGTGATGATGTGCCGGGGAGGCCACGGCAAAAATAGCAGCGCCATGCTCCCACAAACGGTCGCGATAGGCACAGAAGAGCATAATGTTTCCTGTAACCCGACCTCGTCGGCCCATTTTCAGGGAGGACAGCCTCGAGGGGGCATCAGCGGGTTTTATTCGGACTGGGTTTTGTCGTGCCGTCGTCGGTGGGCCGCCGGCATGGGCTCGTTTCGCCAGGGCCGACCTCTGACACTTGTCGTCAGGGGCCCGTCTCATAGCACCCCTGCCGCCGCACCCCCTTCAGCCTCAACACCTCGCTCCAGTCCATGCGTCGTCCACCACCACGCGATTCAACGTCCGTCTCGGCCACCCAGCCGACTGTGCGACAGGGACCATGGGGCTCAGAGACATGGCCTTGGGAATCCAGGCAGTTGATAGCTGTGCGGCCACGGACATGGACACCGTACGATGGGGATGGGGCCTTGTCGTCGGCGTGCCGCCCAGATATGTCGAAACAGTTTCGAGTCGGGTCTGGTCTTTTTCCTCCTCGCCCATCTCCCTCCCCAGTGTTGTCCCTGGCCTCCTTTTGCGTTGCGTCGGCCTGTCCAGGGTGTCCCAGGCTTCGCTAGTTGTTCATCCCGCACCCGCCCCCAACATGCTCTGATCTTCTTCTCCATTCTTGCCTCTTGTTTCTTTGCTGGCCCATCCCGACCTTTCGTCCCATTTCTCTTCTCCTCCTTCGCTGGCCGCCCGCGATACCCCAAGCTCCATTCCCTTAGCTTCCGGTATCCTCGCCTCCACCCAGGCCCTCTTCTTTTCACCTTCTCTTCTTTCTAGCTTCGCCTTCTTGCTTTCGAGCCCCCCGTTCGCGCGCGATCGACGTCGTCCCGACACCGAGAGACCGATCCAGTCCTTTCCACGAACGAACGAGCGAATCTATTCTCACCAACGGGTTGATCCCACTTACACGACGCCTTTTTTCTCGACGGCTGGACTGTTGTGACATTCTCTGTCCCATCTTGACCAGTATATATTTTAGTCTTGCGCTGGGGGCGAAAGAAGCACACGGCTCGCTTCCATTCATAGAAAATGAGACCCCAAGCTGGGGCCATAGTGCTCTTTCTGGGCCAGTTGTCGCTCGCTCAGGTGTGTATCCATCTTTTGCCGCTGTTGCGCCAGACAGAAATGCTGACATGAAGACAGGCGGCTGTACGCAGACGACATGGAATGTTGGACAAGGCCCTCGGGATGAGGGCGGCGGAGGACGTTGAAAAGAGGCAGAACCAGGCGCCGGCGACCGTCACCGTCCTCCAGACCGTGACAGTCGGCGCGGCGGATGCTGGCGTGGTGGCGAACAACACCGTCACCGTCACCGTCACCGCCAACTCGTACGTACCAGGAATCCATCCACCACCAAAACGACAGAACTGACTTCCATCCAGCGGTGCTGCTCCCGTCACCGTCACCGTCTGCCCTGCGGGTTCCCCTGGGCAAGCCCTCGGAGCCGCCAATGGACCACCAGGCGCCGCCGCCGCAGTCTCCCCGCCGGGTGCTGCCGTGCCAGGCGTCCCCGACGTGCCCACCGGCGGCATCGGCGTGCAGATCATCGCCATCCCAACAGAGCTCCGGACGCCCTCCAAGGTCGTGGCTGCTCCGGTAACTTCCTCGGCCGCGGCCTCCGCACCACCCTCGGTCCAGAACCCTGCCGGTAAGCCCTCTCCCCCGACTATAGCCTCCAAACCCAACTGACAACCCCCCAGACCCTCTGGCACCCCTCCCCGGCTCCGCCGGGCCTGCCTCCTCGCTCCAACCCCTCCCCTCGGCCTCCGGCCCCGCCTCATCCCTTCAACCGCTCCCCAGCCTCCCCTCCTCCTCGCTGGCAGCCCTCCCCGCCCTCTCCACCTCCGCCGCCGCCGCCCTGCAACCCCTCCCCGGCAGCGCCTCCCTCCAACCCCTCCCCAGCAGCGCTAGCACCACCGCCCCCGCGGCCATCATCACGCCCCCCGCCGTCGCCGCCCCAGCCCCCCCTCCTCCCGCCGCAGCCCTCGACAGCACACTTAACCTCGGCGCGCCGGGAATCCCCGGCGGCGCAGCCGCGCCCACGCCCGTGGTCGGGCCGGGCGGTTCGTTCGGCGGCGAGGTGGGGGCGGTGCCGATCCCGGGCGGGACGGACGCGCCGCCGGCGGTGGCGCAGCCGGCGGTGGATCCGACGGTGACGGTGGCGCCGGACGTGGCGGCGGGGGCGCAGGTGAACATTGACGTGTCGGGCTTGACGCTGAATAGTCAGTTGAATTTGGGGAATTTGGTGCAGGCGTCGCCGGCGCCGGTTGTGCCTGTTAGGGTGTAGGGTGGGGTGGGTTAATTCTTCGGGGTTTTTTGTGGGTTGGTTTGGTTTGGGTTGTGGTGAGGGGAGAAAGAGATTGGGGGAGAGGGAGGGAGGAGTTGGTTTTGGATGAGGGGGAGTTGGAAAGGTAGAAAGGCAGAAAGGCAGAAAAGTGCAAGTAATAAGACACAAGAAGTTTGCATTTTCTCAGCTTTGATCGTCCACCATCGGACTTTTTTTTTTCTTGGAAATTTCAGATAAACTGTGTTGTCATACAAGCCAACCAACGCCGTGGTATTCCCTCCATACCACCCAATGCCTACGTCTGTCCATATCTAAGGGTATCGAGTGCCCGTGCCGACGGACCACATGCGTCTAGAGAAAGAGAAAGAACCGAAAACCACCATAGCTGGACATAAAGCCTTTACTTGGCCGCAGCCACCACCCAATCCTTCTTCATCTTCTTCGCCTGCCTCTTACTCACCGCCTGCCCCTCCGCACCACCACCAGCCCCACCCCCCTCACTCTTCCTCTTCTGTCCCTGCCCCTGTCCCTTCTTCTTCCCCCCTTCCCTCCCCCTCTCGACCCCCTCCCTCCTCGCCTCCGCCGCCCCCTCCCCCTCCTCCACCGTCCTCACAATCTCCACCACCCCCCTAAACCCCCTCCTCCTCACCCCCTCATTCACCACCACCGCCCGCGCCCCCGCCCCGAGCGCTTCCATCCCCCGCTCCGGCCCCAGCCCCCACACCGCCATCAGATTCACCACGTCCGCCGGCGCCCGCAGCGTCAGCGCCCCGCGCGCCTCGCTGCTCACCACGATCCCGCGGCCCTTGGTCGCCCGCAGCAGCGACAGCACGTTGCCGATGAAATTCGAGCGCTGGCGCGCGTCGACGCCCGCCGCCACCGCTTGCCCGTAGCAGATCTCGAACCGCGAGCCCCGGTGGACCGCGGCCATGGCCGTGCGGTGGTGGATGTGGAAGCCGAGGAAGGTGGTCAGGTCTAGGGAGATGAGGGCCGGGGGTTCCGTGGTGCCGGAGCAGGCCCAGGAGAAGGCTTTTTCCGAGGTCGGGCGCAGGGCGAGGAGGTCGTAGGCGCGGGAGAAGTCGAGGAGGCGGTAGTTGGTTGTGGAGGGGTCGGTGATGGTGAGGGTGACGCGGCGGAGGAGGGTGGGGAGGGAGGGGGAGGCGGGGAGCGGGGGGATGGGGGAGGTGATGGGGGAGGGGGCGTTGGGGATGGAGGTGGTGATGGGGTGGTTGAGGGCGACGACGTCGTAGCCGAGGGACTTTGCGAAGCGGAGGGTGCGGTCGAGGTCCGAGGGGGGGAGGGAGGGCGACCAGGCGATGTTGAGGTCGTAGAGCATGGTGGGCGGCGGGACCGTTACCGGGTCAGGGCCATGGGGTCGGGGGGTTTGTATGGGGGTGTTGTCGGGGATTGACGCGGTCGGGAGGTGGTTGCTTCGGGATTGTGGTCGTCGAGATGGTGGTGTTGGTGGTGTTGGTGGTGTTTGTGGCGTCGAGAAAAGCTCTTGGCTTCGAGGCCGAACACTTTGCAGGTGGGGAGCACAAGCAGATCCCAAGCCGCCTAAAAACCCGCCCAGACCCTTGGCGGCTAGGCGTGCACGCTGCACAGCCCCCGCAAAGACAGGCGGACACGCGGAACGCCCAGCAGGTCCGGCGCTGCAGCAAATCAAAAGGACGCCGTCATCCCGTATGGAGAACGGCACTCGCTTCCCGTCCCTGTCTTGCCTCTCCATTGCCTTCAAGACCGAGACGACCAACACCGACAGCCAGACAGACCACCTGCCATCCAATCTCGTGCGCCAGCCTTTATAAGCCGCCAACCGTCCGCCTGCCGCGTCCCAGGTCCTTTCGATTTTTCGTCACCTCCATCGTCGAATCCAACAGCCAACACTGCACTTTTATTCGAATACCGAACCAACCGAAGCACACGAGCTGCCCGAACCTCAAACAACTCCACGCGCGACCAGCGCGATCCGCCCCAATGTGTCTAATCTTCACGTGCGGCGAGCACACCTTTCGCAAAGAAGTCGAAGGCTACGAGGGCATCGTCTGCCGGTGTTACAACTGCGGCAACTACTCGGGGCACGTCGTCAAGCAGAACCCGTGGTTCACCTTTTGCTTCATTGTGAGTTCTTGCCAACCCTTGCGTTGATGTGGTGGGCGCGCGCTGACACACTCTCCAGCCGGTCATCCCGCTCTCGATGAAGGGCTACACGGACATTTCGTGCCACATCTGCAACTTTCAGCAACCGCTCGAACACCGACCCGATGTACAGGGGATGAAGGGGGGAGGAGGAGGAGGGGGAGGTGTGCCATTACAACCGCAAGGGGGGCATCCTCCGCAAGGGGCCCCGCCGGCTGGAGGGTGGCAGGGAGCTGGAGCGCCGCCGGGTCAGCAGCAGCCGATGCGGTATGGATGAGGCGGAGTTGGTCCGGGTGCGTGGGTTTAGGGGGTGTTGCGGTTGATGGGAAACTGGACGAGGAAGACTGGTGGTGGTATGTAATGGATTTGGTTCGACGCGAGATACCATTTCGAATTGAGCGTCGTCGGCGTTATGGTCGGCAATGGGAATGGGAGCCCTGGCTTGAAACACGAGAGGGGCTCTGGAGGAGAGGAGGATGGGCAGCCGGTATATTTGGGCGCGATACGAAGGTCGACTTTGGGATTATAGGGGCACCCGCAGGTGGAAGGCAACATGTCGGAACTATGGAGTAATATAAGCACGAAGACGGTTTTCATACATTCAAAACCCACTCTCTCGCAGCACTTGCATGTGTGTTGGATGGCTGTTGGATATTCTGAAGCTCTCATGTTTCAGCTGAGGACCAAAGCTTGGGCGGTGAGCTGAGGTCCATTCTTGGCCACCAACATCTAGAGTTTCTAATGATGCACACTGTGAGACTGTATTCTTGCCGTTCCGATGTCGAGTTTTTTCTTGGAGACAGCTGCAGGACCTCATTGGTGGTTGATTGCGGGTCTCTTTGTCCTCCCGATTCAGTGCTGAATGACGTCGGTTGGCGTCGCGTAATCTGGATGCAACGGTTTTTCTGCGAGACCGAGACACTGGGACCAATTGCCCAGAAGTGGGAAATCTCCAGCTTCCCAAATCTGCACGCCACTTCCACTCACATCGCAATCGCATCTAACAAGAACGACTCTCGCTCGACCAGTCCCTGGCGCTATGAAATCACCAGTAACCCCCATGCTCAACACCCAGTAGCCCGAGCATTCCACCCCCAACCCCCCCCGAGACAGACAAGAACACCGCCGACAAGATGGCGTCTTCCAAACGAGGCCCTTCCGTCCTGGTATGAACATCCACCCGGAACCTCTCCATCAACCACGGCTAACCTCTGTCTGGCCAGGTCACCGACGCCCGCGACCGCCCCCCAACCCGGAACCAGCCATCGCGACCCAGCGGATCTGGAAGCATCGGCCGTCAACCCAACGCCCGCTTCATCTCCGTCGACAATGTCCTCCGTAACTCGTCCGAAATTCCCTCCGGTCAACCAAGAGGCCCCCCAGGCCAACGTCCAACCCGCGCCGCCCTCAACCGTCGGAGCTCCCAGGGCGGCGGTCTGCCCACCCTCGCCTCGGCCCGGACAGGACAACAAATCGTTCCGTCCCGCACGACAAAAGTCAGCCAGAAGCTCGTGCTGATCCCGGAAACGGTGGCCGAAAAAGACGAGGACATCCTGGACGACGACGATGAGATAGCGAGGCGGAGGTCGGTGCTGCCGGACAGCATCGACGACATCGGACCGCTCAACGACGAGGAGCTGGACGTGCTGAGGAAGCGGGGCGGGGTCCGGGGGAAGAGCTACGCGGAGCGCTTGCCTAAGGTGCGGCGCGGCGAGAAAGTGGCCCGGTTGACGGCATACTGCACAGCCCAGGCCTTCAAGATGAAGCCGACCATGGAATTCCTGCGGACCAAGCACGAGGCCAAGACGAAGCTCTACGACGACTGCCTGTACACCGTCTACCACCTCCCGCTGCTGCCGGGCACAGACGGGTTTCGGGTGAGGAGCAGGCCAATATTGAGGACGCCGGGGACGGGGAAGACGGTTCTGGACCTGGAGATTGAGCGGAGTGAGCGCAGGGACGAGCACGAGGGATACTACGACGACTACCACTATGGCGATCACGGGAATGAGGGGACCACGAGCAACACCAACATTTTGCACAGGGCAAGCGACGCTTCGGAGGATTCCTCAAGCCACGCATCCGAGCAAGGCAGCGAAGAGATGACCATCAACCAGATTAACCGCATGGCTCCCGACGCCAAAAACTTTGCCGAAATGTTCATCTTTTCCTACGGCGTCGTGGTATTCTGGAACTTCACCGAGCGCCAGGAGAAGGACATACTCGGTGATCTTGGCTTCGCCGAAAACGAGACGGGGATATCGCTCACCACCCGCCCCATGGACGAGATGGACTACGAGACCGAGGAGTTTCACTTCGAGTACAGCTCCGACGTGAAGCGGCCGCGCGTCTTCAACGACATGATCACCCTCCTTCCTCGCTCCGACCACATGGTCAAGCTGACCATCAGCCACGCCATCGCGCAGAGCACCAAGCTCTGCTTCTTTGAAGAACGCATGTCGGAAACGATGCAAGACGCCCAGCACGTGCCCAAGCGCCTCGCCCTGACAGGCGAGCTCAACATGACGCGCACTGAAATCGTCAAGATCCTCGGCCGCCTCTTCAAAAGTCGCGTCGACATTAACCTCTGTAAGCCCCCTTCCTTCCCCCTCCCCAGCCTCCACCCAACACTAACCCCCCTGGCAGCCTCCAACATCCTCGACGTCCCCAACTTCTTCTGGGACTCGGAACCCACCCTCCACCCCCTCTACGTCGCCATCCGCGAGTACCTGGAGATCGACCCGCGCATCAAGGTGCTCAACGAGCGCTGCCGCGTCTTCCTCGACCTCGCCGAGATCCTCGCCGACAACAACGCCGACGCCAAGATGAGCTACATCACCTGGATCATCATCATCCTCATCGTCATCAGCATCATAGTGACGGTTACTGAGGTCGGCCTGCGCTTCGGCATGCTCTCGCAGGCCAAGGGCAGGGAGGGGGGTGGGGCCGGGAATGTCATTGGTGGTGATGGGAGGCTGGATCTGAGGAGTCTGGAGAGGCGGGCGGCCGCGGGGAATGTGACGTTGGAGGATTTGAGGTTGTGGAGTGCGTTGTTGAGTGAGAAGGAGAAGGCTGCGGTGTGTGGGGGGGAGTACGTGGGGAGGACTTTTGTGGGGGTATAATTGGAGGGGAGGAGATGTTCACTGGGTTGGTGTGGAGGGTGTACTGCATGGCAACGGAGTTTGGTGTTTACTTTTCTTTTCTTTTTGTTGGGTCCACAAAAGGGGCGGGAGCCAGCCTAGTTTGAGATGCTGAGAAGAGCAGAGAGGCAGCTTTAGTGTAAACACAGCGAGCGAGGGATTGAATGGGACCTACATATTTAGTAATACAAGTGCTACAAAGTAAGTGATCCAACACCTGTTCGGCACAAGCCACCTTATCATCATCCATTACGGGGGAAACCCTCTTTTGCCAAAGCCCTCCTCATAACAGCCCTATCACACATCAAGGCGGCGAAACCCTCCTATCATCCCTCAAATCCCCCTCGGTCAGTCCAAAAAAACCAAGATCCCTCCCCCTCACCTCATCATACATCCGCTTCCCCCCCTCCCACTCAAACTCCCTCCAAAGCGGCAACTCAAACTCCTTTGGAAAATACCCCGCAAACTCCCAGTCGATGATCCCAACAATCCTGAAAGTCTCGGGATCCACAAAGATATTCTGCGGCGCCAGATCATTGTGGCAGAGTACGAACTCCTCCTCCCCCTCTGCCGCTGTTATCCTAAGCCACACCCGTCTGTCGAGACGGTAGATTCGGGATGGTGGGAACACGGGAAGCGTGGAGTCTACACTTCCGATATACTCACGTCGGAGACGACGTAACTGCGGGAGGATGTCAGACTCCATCTGCGCTTCTACCGCTTCCACCGCCGCTCCTCTCACCCCCTCCTCCACGTCCAACAGAAGAACCCCCTCTCTGATCCGCGTCATCTCGAGATGCAGTAATCCGTCTTTACTACTGTACAGCCTACAGGCTGGGACGGGGATTGTAGTGTTGGAGGAGATGAATTGGAGCGTGGCGGCTTCGTTGCGGAGGCGTTCTTGGGGCCACCAAGGAAACAGAATCTTGCCGGAGGGGAGACGCGGGAGGGAGGTAGGGGGACGCTCGCTCTTTACCACGGTGTGCTTTTTGACAAGCACACAGCGCTCCCAGGTTGTCCAGTTGTCTGCGATGTCGTCTTCGGGGGCGGAGGTGGGTGGGTTGGGGGGGTGTTTGGGAGGGGGGGAGGTTGAGATGGTGACTGCTGGGGGATGGGTGGGCTGGGTGGGCTGGGTGTTGGAGATGGTTGCTCCTTGCCGAGCGGAGAGAGGTTGTTACCACGGATTCTTGGGCGATGAAAGCGCGGCCCGTCATGTATGTACTTGGCTGATGGCGGTGGTGTCAGTTTCTTTTGGTCAGATTCGCTCGCCCGACCGTGTTTTTGCATGATCGCGGCGCCAGCCAGCGCCAGCGTCAGGGCCGGGTAACACGCCAGCCAGTTATTCCAGAGGCCTCGTAGTATTGATAGGAAGCCGGCAATACATCTACGGCGCCTTCTCCCTCGCTATTCTCCTTCTCGAGTACTTCGGTTGCGAACTATGCATATATTGTCAGAGGGTACAGACGCTTGAACGATGCTAAGGTTGCTAGCGTACCGGCCAGAGCGGGGGATCTGGAGGAGCCATGTGGGATGCGGGCGGAGGGGCGAGGGGAACTGGTTGTCGGGCCGGGACGGTCGGCGTATCTGCTTGCTTTCAAGGGCAGGAGGACTGGAAGCTACTCTGCGCATGCTGTTAGCTAAACCCGGCAGCCATAACGACGGGACAGGCTTGACTGTGTTGCCGCACCGTACCTACACCGTTTGGACCTCTGCGCCCGTTTGTCTTGACACGATTGGGAGCGTCTGGAGACGCGGTTCTCGTCCGTCAACGTGATCTAATGCCTTGATCGTCTGTAGTTTGGTTGGCTTTCGTGAATGGCTGTCCTGTTGCGTCGCGTTTGCTTGCACGAGGCAACGTTGGCTGCGACCGATATTGCCCCAGACCCCGTGAATCGGGGTGATTGGATATGGACGCTCTGTGACGGTTTGAGCTGCTTCTCCGTGCGGCTGAGCGAGAATCGTCGGCCCTTGCACCAAACATCGGGCCTTCGTCCACGAGGAAGCGATCAAAGGGAACGCTATTCACCTGCTGCCATCACCGCCATCACCCGCAAAAGGCACGAAGCATCCTCCGCCTGGGCACAGCCCTGCCGATGTGCACCGAAACACAGCATCTGCGGCGCGGGGAGGTTGTGCGATTCTCGGTCTAGACCCCGCAGCTCTGCTAATGACCGAGCCATGTCTTCCGTCAACTCCATCACTTTGGCCGGACGGACAACAGCCTTTTGTCTCCTAGTCGGGACGATCGCCGTCTGTCTTTGGTTGTATTCCGCGCCCGCGCATTCCAAACCTGCACCGGCGTCCCCAGCAGAGCCTACCTCAGACCCCGCACGATCCAACGAACAAGGCGTCCGCACCCAGCACATCAACCACGAAAAGAACAACATCGACATCATCCATGGCCTCGGCACGAAGCCGCCGGACACGAACTCCAAGCCCGCACCAGCGCGGCCCACTCCGGACCACCTACGATCTGCCTGCCAAGGCGTCCGCCTCTGCCAAGTCAACCCCAACAACAACGAGGCAGACACCGACATCGACATCATTGCCATACATGGCCTCGACACGAAATCGCCGGATACATGGACTTGGGTAGACCCAAACGACTGCAACAATACGGTTAACTGGCTGGCCGATCCGCGAATGCTCCCCGCACGCTTCCCAACAGCGCGGATCTTCACCTGCGACTGGCCAGCCGGCCTTTTCAAAGAAAAAAGTACGATCCAGATGACAGTGAGAGAGCTTGCTAGGAGCTTGCTGCTGGGCATTCATTCTCGGCCTGGCGCCGACAAAGGTCGACCTATCCTCTTCATCGCCTCATGTCTCGGCGGCCTTATTCTGATCCAGGCTATGGTTATCGCTGCTGAGCCTGGAAGTGAATACATGTCGTTGTGGAGAGCGACAGGGGGGGTGGTTTTCCTTGCCACGCCGTTCAGGGGGACTGGGTTCCAGGACATAGCTAGGGCTGCGGTTCTCTTCTTGGAATTTTTCGCTGGGCTTGCAGGCGAGACCGTGAATGGCCTGCTTGACAACCTGAAAGCATCGACCCCCTTTCTTGAGGACCTGGTGGGAGACTTCACGCGGACGTATCAACAACGAGGCCAGCCCTGTCAGCTAGCTATCTTCTACGAGACGAAACCGGGAAACCTTTTGCGAAAGGGTATACCTATCCGACAATTCGCAGACTATCTAAAAGAACCAAAGCTGGTAAGTTCCAGTTGCTCTGGCTTCTACCGTCTTTCAACCGCTTACAAATACCTTCTAGCTAGTGGATAGCAGCTCTGCCCGTCTTGATATCGTACGCGACCCCATTGCTCTGGAGCGGGCCCATGTCGAGATGAATAAATTCTCGGGCCCTGACGACCCTGCTTTCCGGCTTGTTGCGGGACGGATGGACATCATTCTCGATGATATTCGCAAGGGGCCGTCTATGGATGAAGCGAATGCCGTGATATCCTCACTCCCAGTTGCACACGAAGCAGCCTTCGACTCTCACGCCGAGGAGCACAACGTACGATGTCATCCCGACACCCGAGTCGAGCTCCTCCGCCAGATCAGGGGTTGGGCGGACGATCCTCACGGCGAGAGCATCTTCTGGCTGAACGGCATGGCAGGGACCGGGAAATCCACCATTTCTCAAACTGTTGCGAAGTCGTTCGCGGACGACGGCCGGCTTGGCGCCAGCTTCTTCTTCAAAAACGGGGAAGGCGACCGTGGCAAAGCAACCTTGTTTTTCCCCACAATCGCCAGTCAGCTTGTGCATAGAATCCCTGCCCTTGGTCGTTTTATCAGAGAGGCTATCGATGCCGACGCGGCCGTTGCCAGGAAAGCGCTGAAAGTCCAGTTCGAAAGGCTTATCCTAGAGCCTATTGGCCACGTTCATCACGTTACGGCGACTATGATCGTCATCGATGCTCTAGACGAGTGTGACGGAGAGAACGACGTGAGAACCATCATCGCCCTGCTGGCACAAGCGAAGCCATTGAGCCCGCTGCGGCTGAGGATCTTTATTACCAGCCGACCTGAGCTGCCCATTCGCCTAGGTTTCAAGAACGTTCAGGGAAGGTATCAGGACCTCGTTCTACACCAAATACCGGAACCAATTGTCGAACGTGATATATCTGCATTCTTGGCATACGAACTCGCGAGAATCAGGGACGACTACAACAGCCAAGCTCTCGAAGGCTTAGAGTTGCCGCCAGATTGGCCCGACGACGACGTCATTCGAACTCTCGCTCAGATGGCTGTCCCATTGTTCATCTTCGCCGCAACCGTCTGTCGCTTTGTACACGATAAAGGAAGATCGAACCCTACTAATCGACTGAAGAAACTCTTAGAGTACCGGACGGCGACCCCTGATTCCAGGCTGGACAAGCTTGACACGACGTATCTTCCCGTTCTCAATCAGCTCACTTTTGAGCGCACGGATCAGGACAAGGCCGACTTCTTAGCCGAGTTCCGAGATGTCGTTGGCCCTATTGTGCTCCTTGCTCAGCCTCTCTCAGTACGGTCACTCGCACGACTTCTCGATACTGAAGCCGAAAACATACACGGCCAGCTGAACTCTCTCCACTCCGTTCTGATTGTTCCTGAGAAACCAGACACTCTTGTCAGACTCTTTCACTTGTCGTTTCGCGACTTCCTCGTCGATCTTAATAAACGCGCTAAGGAGTTTTGGATCGACGAGACACTATATCACAAAACGCTTGCGGACAGATGCATTCAGATGTTGCACCAACACCTCAGGAGAGATATTTGCGGTCTACAAGTGCCAGGAAAGCTACGGTCAGAAGTCGATCAGCAAACTATCAAAGCCGCTCTGCCGCACGTGGCACGGTACGCTTGCCAGTACTGGGTTTACCACTTGAAGGAGAGCAAATGCAGCTTACGAGATGGCGGCCCAGTCCACAACTTACTGAAGAGCCATCTCCTTCACTGGCTTGAAGCGCTCGGTCTTTTAGGTCGTATCTCGGAGAGTGTCGGCATGGTAGATGATTTGTTAGCCCTGAGTGTGTGTATCGCCCTTGCCGACTATCCCCGAAGCATGCTAACATCGCTTTTCAGCCTGCGGATGCCATTCAGATATCCGGGTTTCTCCGCGATATAAGACGGGTCGTTTTGAGCAGTTGGTCAATCATCGATATAGCACCTCTTCAAGTATACGCTTCAGCGCTTGTGTTCAGCCCGGCCCGCAGCATAACAAGATGCCTGTTCAAGCAGGAAGAACGGAGGTGGATTACTACCGTACCAGTCGTAAAAGATGATTGGAATGCGTGCCAGCAGACGATGGAGCATGACGGTGGCGTCTGCTCCGTCGCGTTCTCCCGCGACTCAAAGCTCGTTGCGTCCGGGTCATACGACAAGACCGTCAAGATCTGGGATGCCGCAACAGGAACATGTACGCAGACGCTCGAGGGGCATAGCAGTCCCGTCTCGTCCGTCGCGTTCTCGCCCGACTCAAAGCTCGTTGCGTCCGGGTCATACGACAAGACCGTCAAGATCTGGGATGCCGCAACAGGAACATGTACGCAGACGCTCGAGGGGCATAGCAGTCCCGTCTTGTCCGTCGCGTTCTCGCCCGACTCAAAGCTCGTTGCGTCCGGGTCAAGCGACAAGACCGTCAAGATCTGGGATGCCGCAACAGGAACATGTACGCAGACGCTCGAGGGGCATAGCAGTCCCGTCTCGTCCGTCGCGTTCTCGCCCGACTCAAAGCTCGTTGCGTCCGGGTCAAGCGACAAGACCGTCAAGATCTGGGATGCCGCAACGGGAACATGTACGCAGACGCTCGAGGGGCATAGCAGTCCCGTCTTGTCCGTCGCGTTCTCGCCCGACTCAAAGCTCGTTGCGTCCGGGTCAAGCGACAAGACCGTCAAGATCTGGGATGCCGCAACGGGAACATGTACGCAGACGCTCGAGGGGCATAGCGATGTCGTCTGGTCCGTCGCGTTCTCGCCCGACTCAAAGCTCGTTGCGTCCGGGTCAAGCGACAAGACCGTCAAGATCTGGGATGCCGCAACGGGAACATGTACGCAGACGCTCGAGGGGCATAGCGATATCGTCTGGTCCGTCGCGTTCTCGCCCGACTCAAAGCTCGTTGCGTCCGGGTCAAGCGACAAGACCGTCAAGATCTGGGATGCCGCAACGGGAACATGTACGCAGACGCTCGAGGGGCATAGCGGTCCCGTCTGGTCCGTCGCGTTCTCGCCCGACTCAAAGCTCGTTGCGTCCGGGTCAAGCGACAAGACCGTCAAGATCTGGGATGCCGCAACGGGAACATGTACGCAGACGCTCGAGGGGCATAGCAGTCCCGTCTCGTCCGTCGCGTTCTCGCCCGACTCAAAGCTCGTTGCGTCCGGGTCAAGCGACAAGACCGTCAAGATCTGGGATGCCGCAACAGGAACATGTACGCAGACGCTCGAGGGGCATAGCAGTCCCGTCTCGTCCGTCGCGTTCTCGCCCGACTCAAAGCTCGTTGCGTCCGGGTCAAGCGACAAGACCGTCAAGATCTGGGATGCCGCAACGGGAACATGTACGCAGACGCTCGAGGGGCATAGCAGTCCCGTCTCGTCCGTCGCGTTCTCGCCCGACTCAAAGCTCGTTGCGTCCGGGTCAAGCGACAAGACCGTCAAGATCTGGGATGCCGCAACGGGAACATGTACGCAGACGCTCAAGGGGCATAGCGATGACGTCAGGTCGTTGAAGTTGTTTAACTCCTGGTCAGGCAACCCGAAAATTCCTAGTCACCAAGACTATAGTATAGGCTCGGACGGCAGGTGGATTACGAGGGGATCAGAAAACTGGCTGTGGCTGCCTCCGGGGTATCGGCCGATAGCTTCGGCCGTTGCGGCATTTACGATCGCCATTGGCTGTGCGTCGGGACGTGTCCTAATTATGACGTTTCCGGCAGAGAACTAGCGTTGATCTCCTTCTCTTTTATTTCTATCATAGCGTGCCACGGGAGGGGTCCGGGGAACACCGTTAATTTATAGCCGTCAATAGTACTCTACTTTGTTCCAGGTCTCAACGCTCTGAATCACTTCGAGCGCTCCTTTGCATCCTCAAGACGGGTGGCTCCGGATTCCTGGGTGCGAGATAGGTTCAGCCACATCGGAAGCGACCGGTCTTGTTTTCGATTGGCTGCCCCGCTGGCACTTCAAAAAGCCCACGCGTCTCCCAACTGTGCAACACCTTCCCACAGAACAACACCAGAGCAAGAATTCCTCCAGGCTTTCTTTTGGCGGGCCGCTTACCGGAATGTACAGTACAGGGAATCCCGGAAGCTTTATTTCTAGATGTTTTTATGAGTAACGTAGTCCACGGCTGTGCGACGCACCCGGCTGCGCGACGCACTTTTCGCGACATTGCGACAGACAAACTTGTAACGGGCAAGGTGGTGTGTTGCAACTAGCTAGGCCTACTCTACGAATACACAGAATACGAGGAAAGAGATGAAAAGAAAAGGAAACCTCGTGGGAGGACAACCCTCGTATATACGCTGCGTTGGTTCGATCGAAGGGAGACAGAAGATTCCAGAGCCGTCATGGGTCTGATTGTGGTTCGTGCAGGTGCTTGTCGTTTCTGGGAATGGCTTCGTTCAGGGGTCGCCGGTGGGGCGGGCTGTCACAGGGTCATGTGCAGATAGTGTAGATAGCGCACAGGTCACGTGACTATTCTTGGCTCCGCTCCAGAGCTTACCTCTGGAGCGGCCCTCGCCTCCAGGATCTTCCCCCTCCTCGTGCTTCATCGTATATCCACCATACCCCCCTACGATCAGCCTTCCCACGTGCGCCGTGATATCTTGTTCCTCACGCAAGCAATATCATGTTCCCGTCTACAATCTTGCAAGCACCTTCTTCAAGTTCTTTGTAGAGCACCCTGTTGTGATGGTAACGACCCGTCTGGACCTTGCGCAACCTTCGTTCCTTACCGTCGATAACACCCACCGCGGCGTCCTGCCTTGCAGTCTGACCCTCTTGGGCACAGGTTGTAACAAAGTGCCCGGAGCGCCGGAGAACCAACGTTAGATGCCGCATAACGAATAAACAATGGGGCAAGGATTCGGAAAACTACTGTTCAAGGCACTTGGTCAAGCCAGACGCGCAAGTGAAATACACAGACGAAAATGGACAGATTGTAGAAGAGTAGCGGACAGCTTGTGAACTGTAGAGTTGGATGAATATAGCAGTGTTGTATTTGTAGACCTCACATTGCTTGCTTGCCTGTGGTCAGTACGCCGATTAATCACCAGGGCAGCGATCTCGTAGGGGGGCGGAGAAGGGGGAGGGGTACAGGGAATCAAGGATGCTGAGGAGAATAGGGAGAGGGGATGGGGATAAGGGAGGAGAACGAGGGGGGTTCAAGGGGGATGTTCTCATTTTTTTCTATGCCATCTTTCTTTCGCCCACTTGGGTTGTCTTTTTATATGTACAGGAGGTCCAATGTCTACCGATAACACGGTATACGCAAAGAGGGTTTTGGATGGCGGGTTTCATTTTCAACCTTCTTGCTATTTTCATCATCAAACCATCCTTTCATCGTCTGCTTCACACATACAACCGCCCTTCCCTGCATCTCAATTACACGGTCCACAGATACAAAGTAAATTCCTCTCTCGACGACAAATATATAGGTAGGTATCCAATCCCCAAAGAGGGCGGAGTATGCTCATGTACAAAATCCAAGACGTGTAGTGTCGTACACTATAGGACAAATAAAAGAAAAACGCTGCTGATACTGCTGCTTCAAAACGCCCCCCAAAAGCAAATCCCAATGCGCCCGACACAAAAAAACTGACCGCGTTCACGCGCCCTCCTCGAGGTCCGCAAGCGGCACATACCCAGCATCCTCCTTCTTCCTGCGCCCCATGCGCAGCAGGCTTTGCACACCCACCAGCAACCCATCAAAACCCCAGCCACGACCGCGCTTCCTCAGCCCGCCCTCGGCGGCGGCAGCATCCATCCATTTTGGCCGCTTCCAGCTCTTGAGCAGCAGGCTGCTCATGACGACGCTGACGCTGCTCGAGGCCATGGCGGCGCTGGCCATCATGGGGTGCATGTGGAAGCCAAAGGGGAGGAAGAGGCCCATGGCGAAGGGCAGGCCGACGACGTTGTAGAGGCAGGCCCAGAGGAGGTTGAGCTTGATGCGGCGGAAGATGAAGCGCGAAAGGTGGAGGGCGGCGGGAATGTCCATGAGGTCGTTGGAGCGCATCAGCACCACGTCGGCCGCCTCCATGGCCACGTCGGTGCCCGAGGCCATGGCGATGCCGACGTCGGCCGTGGCGAGCGCCGGCGAGTCGTTGATGCCGTCGCCGACCATGGCGACCACGGCGCCGGATTCTTGGAGCTGCCGGATGATGGCTTGCTTCTGGTCGGGCGAGACGCCGGCGTAGACGTTTTCTTCGTCGATGCCGACCGCGGCCGCCACGGCGAGCGCGGTGCTGCGCTGGTCGCCGGTTACGATGGCAGTCTGGACTTTCATGGTGTGCAGGACCGAGATGGTGGCGGCGGCGCCCTCCTTGATGGTGTCGGAGAGGCAGAGGTGGCCGGCGTAGCTGCCGTCGATGGCGATGAAGATGTTGGTAGTGCCTGCGTTGGACGTGGCGGCGGCCTTGGTTCGACTTTCGGCGGCGGCTGCGTTAAGCTGCTCCGAGGCGACTACGGCCGACTGGGGGACGTCGACATTGTTCTCGCGGAGGAAGCGGACGTTGCCGACGAGAACCGTGTGGCGGCACCTATCGGCGGCGGTAGCCGGCTCGACAATGGCGCTGATACCCTTGCCAACAGCGGCGGCAAACTCGCCAACGCTGCCGTCAATCGTTCCCTCCGGACCAAGCCCGAGCTCTGTCTTGGCGGCATTGAGAACGGCCTTTCCAACAGGGTGCTCACTGCCCATCTCTGCCAGACCGACGATGCTCCACCACAGTCGCCGGCGCCACTCCTTGTCCTGCCATGTCGAAACAATGATGGCCTTGGCCACACTCATCTTTCCGTACGTGAGGGTGCCGGTCTTGTCAAACACAACATAGGTAATCTTGGTTGCCGTCTCCAAAGCTGCACCGCCCTTGACAAGAATACCGTTTTCCGCGCCGACTCCGGTCCCCACCATGACAGCAGTCGGCGTGGCAAGACCAAGAGCACAGGGGCAAGCAAAGACGATGACGGAGATGCAGAGCTTAACGCACACCATGACCTTTCCGCCGCTCGAGTTCTCCAAGAAGATCTTTGGTGGGTGGGCAAGGACGTGGCTCAAGACCATCCAGACGAGGAACGTCCCCAGGCCTAGAACCAGAATCATGGGGACAAAGTATCCGGCCAGGGTATCTGCCAGGCGCTGGATGGGTGCCCTCGTCGTCTGGGCATCCTGCACCAGCTTGACGATTTGGCTGAGCTGCGTGTCGCGGCCGGCCCTGGTGACGCGAAAGTCGACGCGCCCGTGGCCGTTGACTGTGCCTCCGATCAAGACGCTGCCCTTGAGCTTCTGGACGGGCATGGGCTCGCCCGTAACCATGCTCTCGTCGACGTACGTCTCGCCTCTGACCATGACACCGTCGGCGGGAATTTTGTCTCCGGGTCGGAGGATGACAATGTCGCCAACCTGAATGAGCTCCGTGGGAATGATCTTTTCCTCGGCGGCATTGCCCTCACGCGGTGTCTTGGGGTCTCCGGAGACTTCGGTGCTCTCCCACTTTTCGGCAGCCTTCTCGGCAGCGAGAGGGTCGGCGTAAATCGTGGCCATTGAGGGCGCCAAGGACATCAGACGGGAAAGAGCCTTGGAGGTCTGGCCCTTGGCGCGGTTCTCGAGGAAACGGCCGAGCGAGATAAACATGATGAGCATGGTGCTGGTGTCGAAGATGGTGCTTGGCCTGGTGTGAGGAGCGAAGAAGATGGATACCAGCATCGCCGCGATGCTGAAGAAGAAGGCGCAGGAGGTGCCCAGAACCACCAAAACATCCATGGTGGGTGATGCGTGCTTGAGAGACTTGTATGCCGAGATGTAAAATCGCTTTCCAATGCCGAACTGAACGGGTATCGTCAGAACCATGCACACAACGTCGCCCAAAAACAAGCCCGAAATCAGCTCGACTCTCCCCATGTCCAAAAATGGCAGGGCCATGGGGATGATCATGCTGATGAGGAAGACCGGGATCGTGAAGGAGAGCGAGACCAGGAAGGCGTGCTTCCACTCGGTGATCTCGCGCGTCTTGGCGAGCGACTCGAGCTGGGCATTGTTGTCGTCATTGTCGGCCACCAGAGCATTGAAGCCAGAGTTTTCCACGGCCTCCACGATGGCCCGTAAGCCAACGACGCCCGGGACGTGAACGACGGTGAGGCGGGCCGTCGACAGGGCGAGAGCGGCGCTCTTGACGCCAGGCAGAGCCCGGATCTTTTCCTCGAGTGCTGTTGCGGCTCCGGCGTCCAGATTCGTCCCATAGATCTTGAACTGGCATGTGGAGGTGCCGCTGGAATGCACGCGGGTCTCGAAGACGGTAGACAGGACCTTGGCATCGAACCCCCGATCTTCGATTATTTCAACAATCTTGTCCGCATCCAGTTTGGCCGGGTCGTGCGTGATCATGGCGCGCTCAGCGAGCAAGCTGATTTCGAAGCGCAAGAGACCGTCGACGCCCTTGAACCCTCCCTCGACGGCCGAAGTGCAGGCACCGCAAGTCATGCCCTCAATGGACACAGTCGTTGTGGCGTTTTGGGGTCCGGATTGGAGCGCACCCATCTTTGGCTCTGGTGCTTTCTCCTTGCTCTCGACAAGAGTCGCCCCAAACCCCCTGTCCTCGATGGTCTCGCAGATGGCGTCGGCGGTCAGGAGCAAGGGGTCGTGCTCGATGACGACCCGCTCGGCGAGCAGCGATATGCTAAAGTGCTTCAATCCGGCCACGTCCTTGAAACCACCCTCGACGGCCGACGTACACGCGCCGCACGTCATTCCCTCGATAGCGACGGTTGTGACCATGAGCGGCGGACCATCGTCAACGCCGGATGCGTCGAGCGACGAGCGCGCGACCATGGGCGAGGGGAGGTCGGTGGCGAGGACTTCAGCGTCGAAGCCTCGGTCCTCGATGATTTCTCGGATTCGGTCGGCGGGTACGAGGTCGGGGTTGTGCATGACGACGGCGCGCTCCATGACGAGGCTGACGGAAACGCTTCCCACGCCCTCGACGCCCTTGAAGCCCGCTTCAACGGCCGAGGTACATGCGCCACAGCTGCAGGCGAGGCCGAGGTTAGCAGACAGGCACTGAAGGGGGTCGCGCGAGACTCACGTCATGCCTTCGACCTTGAGGGTCGTCGTGGCCAGGTGTGGTGGAGGCGCGGCCCGCGACGAGCTACGCGGTGGCGCATCGTCGTCCTGGGCTGGGATCTGGATGTAGGAGGGCGCCATGTCGCCCGTGTGTGCAGCTCAGAGAGCCAGACTCGCGGTTGGTTGCCGTCGGAGTCGAAGGAGGGACTGGTATTCGTAGGTAGGTAGGCAGGCCACGCCGGGTGGGTTGGGCGCTGTCTCGGGCGAGTGAATCGCAAGGAAAAGCGTGTGCTATAACATCGAGCGGGATACGGGTATCGGCGTGTCGTCGAGTTGCAGAGCGGAAGGCGGGTGTATTCCGAAGTTGCGATGCGATGGATTGACGGGATGGGCTGATTCGGGTGTCCCGTCGAACAGCAGCAGCGGTAAGAAGAAGGGGCCGCGGTTCCGGTGGCAACGCAGCCAGAGGACGACCTTGAATATGGAAAATGTCTATATTTCGAGGGAGGAAAAGGGGAACAAAGGGCACTGAAAAAGGGGGAAGGCAATCTGAGACCAGCAGTCCAGCGCGAGCACGTTTCCGACCACGGTCGCGGCTGACAAAACCGTCGAAGACTTGTCTGCCAGGAGGACGAAGGACGAGCAGCTGACGCTAAGCCAAAGCGGAGAGATTGAGGTGGCGCCTCTGCACCCTTCCCCCTGACTCCGGGCGGTCTCGGCGAATGGCAGTGCGGCCCTGCTGACCCTGCAGCTGGGCGCTGCAACCAGCGCGTTCCTGTTCACGATGATTTATTTCTGGCCACTTCTCACGAGTCCGCCTCTACCTCTCTGCCTCTGCGCCTCTTTTTGTTCTGGCATTCTGTCATCGCCGATGGTTGCGGGACAGAACCACCATTTCCACAAGCACGATGCCATGTCGATCCGCGGGGAACCATCCCCCCTCTCGCCTCTCCCGCCTCTTTGCTGAGACGGCCATGGTCTGGCGTCGCATCAAAGGCCACGCGAGCCGCGATGCAGCAAATATTTGACACAGACCTCCATCCGCAGGAACAGCGGGGGACCATGGAGGGAGGGGTGTCAAGGTTAAAACTGGCCTGGAAAGGGAAGTGGTTTCGTTCTCTCTCCGACGAGTGTGTTCGGCTCGGCTTGCAATAATGCCATGCGAGTCTACACATTTATTCCCATATTCCCTTCCTGTTTGGTCCCGTTCCCCAACTGCCGTTGATTCCGGGAGGCCAGCGGTCATGAGATCATCCAGATCATTTGGAAGGCTGTCAACCCGCACAGAAACAGTACTGCCGGCAGCGAGAGCAATCTATTTTCAAAGTTCGGCTACGCTCTGGTTCAGAGCTCCAACTTCCAAGACTTCAATACTTGTGTGTCGTGATTAGGTAATTCAAGATTGCGCTTTGCCCAAGGCTCCTCTTGGTCTGCAGCTGAAATGTTAGCTTGACATTGTCTTGCACTGGTCAAGAGGAAACCAGGAAATATCTGAGTGATACAGAACACCATGTCCAACCTGTTGGAGCTTCGGAGGCCATGATGGAGGCCTTGTCCTTGCGGCCATCGCCGGCCTGGCGGGGTCACGAAACGAAACGCCCGCATTGCTCAAACGGATCTGAGGCACCGTCAGTTGTTGCCCGTCCGAGGTCTCGGCCAAGATGTCCCGACATGGGAAGCGAACACGAGCAAACCTCAGATATCGGATTTGGATGAACAAGGCATCATGTCTCGGAAAGGCAAATGGCGGTGGAATTTGATTGAGTTGGGTTCTTTCTTGTCTTGCGAAAGTCATGTCGTGATCTGCGAATCTCAGCCCTACCCCCGGGCCGCGGAGGCGCTCTCGCCCCACCTTCACAACAAGGCTGCCACTGGTCCACTGGTGGGAGCCCAAACAGTGACGACTCCAATGTCAGTTCAAGCTTTCAAGCAGCTACAGCTACACCACCACCCTTGGTCAAGACCAAAACAACAGAACAGCTCCCAATTCAACGATACCAAACAGGCTACCGTCGTCACGACTTGCCATTAGTCAATCCTCCAAAATGGAGCACACCAAAGCTCTCAATGCTCTCGAGGTTCGTCCCCCCCCTCCCCCTCCCTCCACCGACAACGGAAAACGACGCCGAAACACCAAAAGAAGCTATCCCGTACACCCCAGCAGACCCAAATACTGACCCCCTCTTCTCCCCAGCCGTTCCTCGCTCTGAGCAAGTCGGCCACCTCCCCCAGCGCCGCCGTCGACCTGATCGAGCGCGCGACCTCGGCCCCCAACACATTCATCTTCACCGAGCTCCTCTCGACGCCTCAGATCCAAGCCCTCGCCACCGCCGGGGACGCCTACCCGCACCACCTCACCCTCCTCCAAATCTTCAGCTACGGCACCTGGGCCACCTATCGCTCGACCCCCTCCCTCCCCGCCCTCAACGACGCCCAAAAGCGCAAGCTCCGCCAACTCACCCTCCTCACCCTCGCGCGCTCCGCCCACCACTCTCCCGACCCGTCCACCCCCGTCCTCAGCTACCCCTCCCTCCTCTCCGCGCTCGACCTCGCCTCCCCCCAAGAGCTCGAAGAACTCGTCATCTCCGCCATCTACGCGGGCCTCCTCTCCGCCAAGCTCGACCCGCAGCACGCCCTCGTGCGCATCAACCACGTCGCGCCCCTCCGCGACGTCGCGCCCGGCGACGGCGCCGTCTCCGGCCTCCTCACCAGCCTCCGCTCGTGGGCCGACCGATGCGACGCCACGCTGCACTCGCTCGAGGCGCAGATGAACTCGCTACGCGAGGCAGCCGACCGGCGCGCGTCCGACGCCGCCGCCCGCGAGGACCGCGCCGCCGCGCTGGTCGACGCCGAGAAGAAGGGTGTGTTGTCGCAGCCCCTCTCTGCTAGCCGTTCCTCCGCCGCCGCTGCTGCTGCTGCTGCCTCGGAGATGGGAGGAGGAGTAACCATCTTTGCGACGGCGCCCAACGGCGCTGTGACCACCTCGCGCAGGAACATTTTGCTGACGCCGGCCGCGACGGGCAGCAGCAGCAACACCGATGAGCTCGACGTCGGCGGCGGCCGGCGGTCCGCGAACTTTGCACCAGCCGCCGCCGCAAACGCTGCAGCAGCAGCAGCTGGAGGAGGACGGGCCACACGCAGCGGCGGCGCAGCGGCAGTCGCCAACGCGTCGACAGCAGCTTCCGGGTCTGCGGCCGGAACCGCCGAGGGGGTCGTGAAGACGGCGAGCAAGAGGGGTAGTGGTCATCTCTCCGGGGATGATGAGGGCAATGAGGATGAGGCGGGGATGGAGTTGGATGAGGACGAGGCTGAGGAGGCTGAGGGTAAGAAGAGGACTAGTCGCCGTAAGTTGGAGGGCTAGGTCCTGTCTGTTTTGCTGGCCGTCCTGGATGCACGGATGGATGGGGAGGGACGGGTGAAGAGCATGCCTTGGTCCTGGGAGAAGTAACAGATAGGGAGACAGGCACCTGTTAGAGTTGTGGAATTCGAGATATTGCATTGCCATCAGGTTCATGAGTGCTACTTGTGATGTATGTAATTTTTCACCCGCCCGTCAGCGGGTCACCAAGTGCCTCTGATCTGTTCCTCGGCAAGAGTTTTTCGATGGGTGTGTATCGACTTGATCCCTTCCAGCAACAGCAGGCCATATTGACACCCGTTGAAATACTCGTATTCGTATTGATTTATTTGCCGCTCCCCTCCATCGTCAAAAGCAAACGCTGTGTTATCAATACACCCACCAGACCCCCTCCCACCTCCCCCGGTGCCAATGACACAAGCAAAAGAAACCCATAGACGGACACAGCACAAGTGCCCGGTATCCTGAACACCATTGCACCAAGTAGTACTCCCAGTCCCTGACAGCCCCCCGTTTGAACCTCCAGAGACCAGTAGCAGCAGCATCAACAGACATAAATCAATGGAGAGCGCGCAAGAGGAAATGAGCAAAAAAAAAGGATGCAGCCCTCCCCACCCCGACTATCCCTGGTCAATAAAAAAGGTTGTTCCCGCCACTCTGTCTTCCCATTGCGCCCGATAATCGTAACATTCGTCACCCTCCCCACCCCAGGGGAAGAGAGAGGAAGGAAAAGAAACAAAAGCACCCGCTCGCTCCCCGGCTCGACGTCGACCTCGGGATAGAATCCCCCGACCTGCCTCTTCCGCATGCGTCGTCATCCCGCAAAGGCCCGTAGCAGCAAAGCCACATGGGTGTTTCGAATCCTGGTCGGTCCACCGCACTAGAGACGTTTGCCCGGAACCAGAATGAAGAGGACGCAGAGGGCCGCGTCGATGAGCAGCGTGACAGCGAGCACCATGATGGCGCGCTGCGTGAGGAGCTTCCGGACGTAGGGCTCTCGTATCCGGGAGAAGTTAAAGGGCGTGTACTCGCTGTATCCGATGAGGGCGAGGATGGGGTCCAGCGAGTACTGATACGAGGCAAGGAAGTAGACGCCGAGGGTAAAGGGGAGAATGAGCTGTGGGGGAATATTAGTGTGGGTCCGGCGCGAGGGAGTGGACATGAAGTGGAACGTACCCAGAGACGCGTGATGCGGGTCTCGTTCAGGAAGATCAGGACAAAGGCTGCCCAGAAGCCGCCAAACATGGACAGCAGCCCGATGATCAGGCGCATGATGAGGGACGCCGGGATTAGATTGCCGAGCGCCTTCATCCGCAGGAAACCAGGGAACGCGTCTCGCTCCATGGCCTGGAAGACGTAGTCCTTAGCTACGTCAAAGACCTCGGGGTCGTCACGTGCATACTCCTCTATGGCAGTCGTGACGTCCTGGGTGATGGATCCAGGCAGGATTATCTCGCGCTCGGCGCCCGGGAGGAGAAATGTGTACAGTATCTTCTCGGCCGATGCTCTTATGTCATTCCTAGCGACGGTATGAGCAGGCGAGTGGGAGTCCGACGTGATGTCGCGAGAGGCGCTGCTGATCCCCGGGCTGGGTCTTGGCCGTGGCCCGTTGCTGCTCTGGGGCGAGTCGTGGAATTCAGGCCGGTCCGGCCTCCCTTCCCGCAGGAACGCCGACATCTGGGCGTCTTGGTCCTTTTCCTTCTCCGAGGCGAACATGGATGGCCCCGCATGGTGGCTCATGTCCCCGAGGCTCTGCAGGATGGCCGAAGACCGCTGCGAATCCCCGGGCTCAGGCGTACTGACGAGGACGGATCGGCGCAGGTCGCGGACATAGTGCCGACAGAGCGACATGTGCTGCGCAACATCGAGCCTGGTTTCATGTTAGCGCTTGTGCGACCAAGCCCAGCGGAAAAGCTCCACACACCAGAAGTCGAGATAGTCGACGGAGCGTTGCTGATCTCGCATGTAGATGTAGAAGGAGAAGAGGTCAACGGGTGGGAGGGTCCGCCGGCTGAGGGTCTCGAAGAGGGTTGGGAGGCGGTTCCTATTGAGATCAGGCACCGGAGAGGGCGTCTTTGACATGTGTGTGTCCTCCATCTTGGCGGTTTTCAATCGTGACGGCTCGGTGAGGTGTGAAGCCGTGGATGAAGAGGATACGTGGTGTTTCGAGTGTCGATTCAGATAGCTCTCGACCTGGGTTCGAATTGGTGGGTAGCTCGCTCGGTCGGTCCTGTTTGTACTGATTCGAGATCGATCTTCGCCGCCGTCGTCGATTTCAACCGAGGCTGTTCCAGTTCGTTGGTTGCGCTGGGTATCAGAGGGAGAGATTGACGTGCTGCCGCGAGAAACGAGCGTGTGTGCGCTCAGCGCACGATTCTGAGGGCCGTCACAGGCAACGTTGGGCGGGGTGACGATGTTGGAGGTGAGGGTGGTTGTTCGCTCAAGGATGGAAGAGGTTGGCAGCAACACTTCCCGATCTTGGACCCACTTTCCCCTGCGCGACGTGATGATGTCTGATGAGCAGGGGCGCAGCGAAACAGGTTCCAACTCCAATCGCCTCCCACAGTCTTGATTGGCCAGAGAGAGAAAGCAGCTCATCAGCTGGCGGACAGCCGTCGGCCACTCGTGAGGGCGCGCACAAGGTGGGGTCGGAAAAGAGAGGGCGCGAAACCCAATGGGGAAATTTAGGCGAGTGGATTCCAACACACGCCCGCACTTTTTCGAAAATCCAAAGCGAAATTCGGGCGAGGGCTTCTTCGTTGTATTCAGCATCCACGACACTCCGACGTCCTCTCTCACCACAGCACGAGAAACCCGTCGTCGCCCAAGTACGTAAGCCCGACCCTCGATTCCTCTCGCAACACTCGATCAATTCGCCCTCTTCGAAATTGTTGCAGACCTGCGGCACCCGGCTAACAACCGACCCCTCCAGAATGTCGTCCACCAAGAAGCCCACCGGCAAGACCCAGCGCTCCGCCATCGCCGATGTCGTCGCTCGCGAGTACACCATCCACCTCCACAAGAGGGTAAATACGCCGGAAACCACGGAACTATGGGAGGGTCGCTGACGGAAGGACTAGCTGCATGGCGTGAGCTTCAAGAAGAGGGCCCCCAAGGCCATCAAGGAGATCAAGGCCTTTGCCTTCAAGTCGATGGTACGTCGGGTCGCTGGTCGCTGAGCCGAGGATGGGCCCGGATGCGGAAGCCCTCGAGGCTTTGGCTTGCGTGGACGGGACGCTGACAATTGATGATAGGGCACCACCGATGTCCGCGTCGACCCCCAGCTCAACAAGAAGGTCTGGGAGCAGGGTGTCAAGGGTGTTCCATACAGACTCCGCGTCCGCATCTCGCGCAGACGTAACGACGAGGAGGGCGCCAAGGAGAAGCTCTACAGCTACGTTCAGGCCGTGAACGTCAAGAACCCCAAGGGTCTCCCGACGGTTGTCGTCGAGGAGTAAGCGGAGCGCAAGGGAAAAGGGAAACTGTGTTGGGGCCGTGGTTCGGACGGTTAAGGACGGCATTTGGGCTTTCGGAGTTCTCGCATGCATCTAGCTTCGGTACGAATAAAGGTTTCGTACACCGGGCACCTCCGATACCAAAACTTTCCTACGGGGCGAAGACGGTGTTTGTTTTCACGGGCGACGCGGGCGCAGGCGGGACTGTGGTATGAAATGATACGCTTATGGACCATGAAGGAGCCCATGACAGCCGATATGCCTGATGTACAATTGGGCACAGAAGGGCCAGCTACGCTAGCAAACAGCGACGGAGGAATCTCCGCGCGCAAGCCAAGGCCGTACTAGAAATGCAAATCCTACCCGAGACCGTTATACTCCAGGGATTCCAACGCCTGTTCTCGTATCATCCATCAAAAGACTCCGGTTCCCCCATGCAAATGCAGCCCTCGCTTGCGAATAGCTCAATCCTCCTCCAGGTCCTTGTGGCGGTCCATAACCTTGGTCTTGAACAGCGCCGGGTCCTTGTCCCACAGCTCGGCAGCCTCGCCGTTGAGAGGAGATGCGCTGGTCTCTTGTCAGTGGAGGTCTCGGGGTGACGAGGCGGGTGTGGGCATACTTGTTCGGCTCTCCAAGCAGGGACTGCAGGCTCAGCAGGACGGTCTGGACGTTGTAGGCGGCCGTCCACTTGTCCTTGAGAATATCAAGGCAGATGCGACCGGAAAAGTCGACATTGGGGTGGTAGATCGGGGTCATGTACAAGACAGTCGGCGGGGCGTACGGGTAGTTCGAGGGGAACTCGAAGCTCAGCTTGAACGTGAGGCCGGCGTACGGGGTATCGTCGGGGCCCGCGATGGTCGCCCGCCACGAAAGCAGGTTGCCGTCGGCCGAGGGAAAGGCCGAGATACCCGGCGCAGCGGACGTCATCAGCTGCATCAGCTCCGTCTGCAACCTACGGGGGTGTTAGCCACATGTAATAGACACCGAGCCTCCCTCTCCATGTCGCGCCATCTTGAAAGGGTGGCGTGTCCCTGGCGGAACTGTTCTCTTACCTCTTCGCGGCCTGCTGGTCACCGCCCTTCCTCGCGCCGCCGCCCAGCTTGTTGGCGACGACATTGCCCGGGGCCGCGTTCTGGTTATCCTCCATGCTGTACGACATTTTCGGAGGCGCAGTCGCGGAGAGAGACGGTTGTTGAATTGGCCGGGGACGGGGTGTTGAATGTGATGGGAACAAGACTCCAAAAAGAGCTGCGTGGAACAAAACATGGCTCGAATCAGTACACTCGACCGCAGACAATGCCACGGGGACAAAGGAATAAATGTCCATACCTTTAGCAGCACCAAGAATGTCGATTCTTAGGAAATGTTTGTTGTCAGTGCCAAAGAGACGACGGAAATCCGAAACTACAGAGTCTCCCAGCAAAAGTTGCAAGGCACAGAGTCGTCGAGGTTTGGAAGTCGAGGCGAGGGTTGAGGGTCGTGTTTACATGGGCTACCCCACCAGTCCCCGGCAACCAACCAATTCCATCCATCCAGCCGCAACGGCGAGGCCAGCCGCCGCCCCCACCCTGCCAGTTGCCCCCCCATTCCCCCAAATTTACAGGTGACCAGTCCCTGGAACTCTTTTTGCAGCAGGCAGCGACCTGCGAAACCAATGAATCCGCGTCGCGCTTCGTCGATATCAACCAAAACACCGCCTGCGGCTCACTTTGAGACCGACACTCGACACCGACTCTCTCAAAGTTTTGTCCATTAAACACGACCAGCTCAGCTCAACGCGTCCCACCCAACGCGTAATACAGCACCGGAATGGTCAGCGTGTTTTCTTGAGTTGAGCCCAACTACAACTGCCACAAGACCAGTCAATTGTCGAATTGCATTTCACCAGCTTTTTTTGGTTTCTCAACTTTGGCCCCCATCTCGGGCCATTTGCAACCGTCGTCTCACTCGAGAGTCGACCTCTCAACAACCACCACCGCCATCTTGACGCCCACATTCGCTTGTCACCATGCAGCACTCGCAACTCGACCCGCTTCCCAAGGACATGCCCTTCCGCATCATCTCCAAGACGATCGGGAGGGGCGCCTATGCCTCGTGAGTCCAAGTCCAACTCTGAATCCCTTCACCTCGAATGCCAAGACTCACACCCCATCCCAGCATCAAAAAGGCCATTCCCTTGGACTCCAATGCGCCCGTCTTCGCCGTCAAGCTCATCCACAAGGGCTATGCCATCAAGCAGGGCCGCGTCTCGGCCAAGCAGATCGCCATGGAAGTCTCGCTGCACTCTCACATTGGCCAGCATCCCAACATCATCGAGTGGTTCGCTACTGGCGACGACCCCGTGTGGAGATGGATCGCCATGGAGTTTGCCGAGGGCGGCGATCTCTTTGACAAGATCGAGGCCGACGTCGGCGTCAGCGAGGACATTGCCCACGTCTACTTTCTGCAGCTCATCAGCGGCGTGAGCTTCATGCACTCCAAGGGCGTGGCCCATCGCGATCTCAAGCCCGAGAACATTCTGCTCTCGGCCGCCGGCAGCCTCAAGATTGCCGACTTTGGCATGTCGACCATGTTCGAGTACAAGGGCGTCAAGAAGCAGAGCACCACCATGTGCGGCAGCCCTCCGTACGTTGCGCCAGAGGTTTTGGTCTGCTCCAACAAGGACAAGAAAGCCCAGGGCCTGTCCAAATACTGCGCTGAGCTGGTCGACATCTGGTCCAGCGGCGTCATCCTGTTCGTCCTCTTGGTCGGCAACACCCCCTGGGACGAGCCCACGGTGGGGAGCTGGGAGTTCCAGGAGTACGTCCGCACCAACGGGCGCAGCACCGACGCTCTCTGGGGCAGGATCCCTGCCGATGCCTTGTCGCTCCTCCGCGGCATGATGAGCATCGACGCCAAGAAGCGTTTCTCGTTTGCTCGCATCCGCCAGCATCCGTGGTACACGAGGCGCAACCCTCTGCTGACCCCGGATGGCAAGATCCTGGACGAGGTCTCGCTCGCGACGAAGCTCCTCGAGGGCCTGCGCATCGACCTCACCATGGCGCCCTCTCAGCTGAGCCAGCCCGGCGACGCCATGGACATCGATTCAAGCAACCCCCACGCTCTCACGGCCAACCTTCCCGCCACGCAACCCGAAACGCCCCTCCACGACGTCATGTTCGACTGGGAGCCCCCGGTCCGCCGCGCCCTGGGCGACTTTGCCATCTCGTCGACGCAGCCCATCGCGCGCTCGGACGCGGCGCCCACCATCCGTGCCGGCCGCGCCTTTGGCCCCAGCGCCATGGATGCTCTCGAAGCTGAGCCGGCGCTGGGCCAGTTCTCGCAGACGCCCGGCGTGCCCCTCAGCCTGACGCAGCACGCGCGCCGCTTCCGCGACATCATGCCGGCGTACTCGCTCGCGCGCTTCTTCTCGCACATGCCGCCGGCACTGCTCCTCCAGATGCTGCAGGACGCCATGCACCAGCTCAACGTGCCGCTCCCGGCGTCTGCGCCCGGCGCCAATCTGCACGGCAGCGGCGACCACATCGCGACGCTGCGGGTGCGCACCGTCGACGGCCGCCGCCAGGGCCTGCACGGCGACATCATGGTGGAGAAGTACCGGCTGCCCGACGACCAGGAGCTGCTGGAAGTGCGCTTCGTCAAGGTCAAGGGCGACCCGCTCGAGTGGCGCCGCTTCTTCAAGCGCATGGCGCTGCTGTGCAAGGACGGCATCTTCAGCAACGAGGCTTAGATGTCCCGGCGGACGTGTCTGTTGCCTGCGTGGCCGGGGGTGGAGGGTGTGTGATGGTGGCCTTTTTTTTTGGGCAGAGATTTGTTCTTCTTTTTTGAGTTTTCGCATCTGGAGCACGGCATAGCAGCGCAGGGTATACCTCTTTTTTTTTTATCTTTGTCTTTACAGGTCTCGGATGGGCGGGCGTGCGTATTGGCGTCTCTTGGGGGACCAACAGACAGGAAAGGAAGCATGGATATTTGGATGCCGAGTGCCATGGTCTGGATGGCGATATTTTGTTCGGCATTGATAGCATAGTACCAGGATGAAGCGGAGACAGGACCTCCATAGCTGTTTGTCAAGACTGAGTTGGGTGGACAGAACCGGGTGGGAATATGGCCAGCAGAGTCCTTGGTAGTGTAGCTATACTGAGAGGAATCAGATACTTTTGTCGTACATTTCAGTGTCTATCCATGTGTTCTTGGTGTTGTGTCTGTTGGGGGCTGGTTGGTGGCGATGTTTCCACTCCAAGGCGGATTTATGTTGTAGGCTCAGTATATGGGTAGCCAAGATGAATATAGATGCCGGAATGACAACATATCCGTGTTCATAACTAGGAAGGAACTCGGCCTGATATTTCCATATGTTTCCCTTAAGAAATGCTGAGAAGAAAGGCAAAAGGAGAAACGCCACCATGCCAATGCCATGCCGGCCGCGCTATGCTATGCTACTGTTCTACCTCGCCATCCATATCCCCATGTTCCGTGTCCCATGTCCGCATATCCGTCCTCCATATTATCCTATCCCCTATCCTCCCTCCCATGTCCCATCCCATACCCTCCCTCCATACCCCCTTTCCCTTGCCCAATCAACAAAAACACCATCATGTATCCGCCGAAAAAAAAAAACTCTCCATCAGTGCCAGCCCCCCCAAGACAGAGGGGGCCATCGACACAGAAACGTATTCGCAAGAGGACCTCGGCCCTCCCACTCGGATGTCGTCAACCCCCCCAAGACATACCATCGGCAGTGGTATAAACGTATGGTGACCCTGAGCCCGAGGCGCCGCCCGAGTCAAACCCGGAGTCTCGATCCTCTCCTTCATCCCAGCCGACATCGTGATCCACGGCCCCGGCCTGGTGTCGCCACCAGGTGGTAGCATATCCGCTTGCGCCGGAACTGACACTCTCCTCCTCATCGAGGACAGGCGTCCGCTGTCCCCCTTGCGACGGCGGCAGCGGCGGCAGACGATGTCTCTCCTCCTCCGTCACCCCGGAACAGGGGTAGTAAACATGCCCTCCATGACCATCACCATGCTGATGCCCCCCATCCCCCGCCGCCGTCCCAATCCTAAACCTCTCCAAATCCGCCACCACACTCCCCAAATGCAACCCACTCTCCTCCCCGGCCCACTCATCAATCAACCTCACAATCTCCCTAAAACCCGGCGTATGCCCCCCCTCCTCCCTTGCCCGAAACCCACAACAAATAAACAAATAACAATGCACTAACTCATGCAGAAAAGTCGAAATCAACAACCTCCTACTAAACCCCCCCCCGCGCAACATCGGTCCACTCAACACAATCAACGTCTCATACCCCCTCGTACTCGCCCGCCGCAAGGCAGTCGTCCCAACCCGCCCCCCATCATCCCCCCCTGCAGACCAGTCCCACATCACCCGCTGACTCAACCGCCCGTTGAAAAAGACTTCGTTGGCGGCTGACAGGATGCTTTGCAGGGAGTCGTTGTCGAGCGGGGATTCTTGGTGGGGATGCCGCGGGCGGATGATGCTGCGCAGGATGCGCTCGTGCTTGGAGTCGGGGAAGCGACGCCGGAAGGAGGACATGTGTGTGCGCACGCGGTGCAGGGCGGAGGCGTCGGAGAGGAGCTCGGTGCTGGCGCTGCGGGGGAGGAGGGAGGGGGGCGGGGTGGGGTGGATGGTGTGCCCTGTTGCGGTGGTTTCGAGGGGGGGGGTTGGGGATGGTTCGTGGGAGGGGGTGGTGTGCGTGTGCGTGTGCGTGGTGAGGGTGGTGGTTGTGGTTGTGGTTGTGGTGGTGGTGGTGGTGGTGCGGGTGCGGGTGCGCGGGGGGATGGGAAGGCCGCCGGACGTCAATGGAAGTAAACGCGACGTGGTCATCCGGCGAGGGATACGGGGCGTTGTACTGAATGTACTTCGGGCGCTTGAGGCGAAAGACTTGCTCATGGCTATCATCGCCGCCGGGGGGGTCGTCGGCGGTGCGGCGCTTGACGGCAAACGGACGGGGTGGTGGTGCCCGTCCGCCTCCGGGTCCCATCGGCGGGAGGTGGTCGTCCCCGCCTGCGATCGGTCGGGCCATTGGACATTCTGGGGGGAAAGGGAAAGGGAAAGGAAGGAGAAGTCAAGGAGAAAATACCAATTCCATTTTTGAGTCCGGGTCGGAGGAGGTCAGCCAGCCGTGAGAACCCCCGTTCCGGCATGGAGGTGGGCATGCGAGAGACGGGGGGGTCGCACGCAGCCGTAGCCGGCCAATGTACGGTACCAAACGAGACAAGTTCGCCTCACTGTCCACTCGCCCACACGGCCCAGCCCGCTGTTGGCCGGCGTGTTTTACCGCCAGTGGCCCATTTCGTGGACGCCGAGACCAATCGCCGACGAGCGGTCCGTAGGGGGAAGGCGAGAAAGCGCCAGCGCGCACTGGGCCGAGACTCTGCGTCTCTGCAGTCTCTGGACATGCGGTGTGCTGTCTGTCTGGCTGGGCCCTTGCTGGCTTCCAAACTCTAGGGCGACATCAAACGCAGTGCATGTGTGGACTGCAGTAGCGGCGCCCAAGTGTCACTCTTCTTCGATCTTTTTTCAAGTGGCTGAGGGCTGGTGTTTGGTTGAGAAAAGTTGCCCCTGGTCGCAAAGCGTTGTCGGAGGAGCACGGGCCCTTTCTTCTCCTGCTTGGCTTGTTGACTTTTTCTTCAACATCACCACCTTCGCTGCCTTCGCGACCTCGGGTTGACCGAGGACTGGACCGACTCTTTCAAGAGCGGTCTTTCCCCAACTCAAAGGCTGAACAGAAAAAAACCTTGCTTGACATTCAAACAACCAGAAATGGTCGGGCCCATCCCAACCGTTGGGCTATACATCACCACGACACCCCCATCAGGCCGCCTCACTTTTGCATCGGGCTTCGACCTTGTTCCCTTTTTGAATACACCATGTCGATATTCCCACCCCAAACCTATGAAATCTAACCCCCACCTCGCTGGTAATTCAAGCCAAGCGCGCACCCAATCTAACCCCTCCAACGTGGTCCAGGTACCACGTACCTGTGCACCGCTCTTGTCCAAACACGACCAGTAACACCACGACACAACATCCAACAGACTCTCTTCGATCCCCCCCGCCCCCTCCTGTACTACGCATCTACGTCATCGACACTATCACCACTACCGATAATGCCCGCTCCCCAACCCCAGATTCCTGACCAGGCGCGCATCGTCCGCCTGAGACTCGAGCGCCTGCCGCATCATATCTCCATACGCCCTCCTCTCCTGCTCCTTAGCCCTCTCCTCCTGTCGGAGCAGCACATCCTCCGACCCCTCAAAGTCCTCAGCCGTAAACCCAGCCTCCTGCGCCGACACCCTCACCAGCCCGAGCTTATCCCCCGTCCAAAACAGCAAATCATTATCGTTGACGCCCGGATCCCTCGACGCCGCAGCCTCGCCGCGCGTGGGCAGCAGCTTCCTCGCAATGTCGTCCGACCCCGGCATCGACGCAAAGATGGACGGCCCCTGCGCCATCTCGCTGTGGCCGATCCGGCAGGAGCGCACCTCGGTGAAGTCGTCGCGCTCGAACCACTTGATGCACCCGGTGCCGTCCGAGACGGCGATGCGCGTGCCGTGGTTCACGACCGAGAGCAGCCGCGACCGGGAAGCCGAGGAGCGGTTTTGGGACTGGTTCTGTTCGCCGGGGGCGAGGTGCGCCGAACCTTCCGACGACAGGCCGTACATTTCGAGCGCGCCCTTGGTATTGTAATCGCCGCAGGCGATCAGGGTCCGGCCGCCGTTCTCGCAGCTCTTGGACTGCTTGACTTGAGCCTGCGAGAGCTGGCCCGTCCGCCGGAGCTCGCTGTCGGTTGAAGAGAAGGGGTAGGGGAGGGAGGTCATGCTGCAGAGGCTGGCGCCAGAGTAGATGGTATCCTTGATGGAGGGGAACTTGCGTCGGTCGTAGTGGAGGATGTTGGAGAAGCGGCCGGCAACGTAGAGGTGATCCGAGAGTCCGGCCTCCTGTCCGGGACGCTGGAGATGCAGGATGCTCAGCGGCCCTGGCTGCGAGAGCGATGCATACGGTGGGAGGGGCTCGTCGAGAAACAAGTTTCGCAAGCTCCGCTCGTAGAAATGCTGTGCGCTCAGGGTGCTGAGCCCGTCGACAAACTCGTTGCTGTCGCTCCGTGGGGGCTGCTTCACGCGGCTGTCGTGGAGATGGATTCCCAGACTCGTCCCGACCGTGAGCGGAACGTGGGGGCTCGCTGCCGACATGGCTGTGATGGACCACGGGTACGACTCCAGATCGACGACGCAGAGGGTCTGCAGATCCACTTCGATGAGGTCTGGGGTGAATCCGTCAGTCGTCGCCTTGTATGGGGGGCTGTTTGGGAGCACTTACGACTCTGAACTGCAAAGTAGGCACGATGCCCGTGGCTGTCAACACTGACGCACTCGGTGACGCCAGAGTCCACCCGCTTAGACCGTCTCCTGTTGTCGGCGTCGGGGCCATCGATAAACAAGATGCCTGGCCGACTGCGAGCCACAATGGCGCCCCGTCGACCAGTTCTTGTCCCATTAACGTCCCACAGGCACACGCTGCCGTCATCCAGGGGCGATACGGCCAGCAGCGTCTCGACCCGGTCGGCCTCCCCGGCGTTGTCTGGGCGGTAGAGCGCCACTCCCCTAGGCTCGACAACCTCTATTCGCGATTCGTCGCCGGGAAGCCGCGGCATCTGAAGCCAGTTCACCGTGATGGGGCCCTTGCGCTGAATGTATTCGTCGTACCACGACACACGCTCCGAGGGGAAGGACGGGTCCCAGTTTGCCATGATCCGCGCGCGCTCCCCTGCTTGAACGCGGGCCGAGAGCCCGGGGGCGGCGCCTTTTTCGCCATTGCTGTCGCCGGCGAAAGCGGTGGTGCTAGGACGGAGGACCCCGGCAGGTACCGGGGCAGTGGTGACGAGGCGGTGGAAGTTGCGTCGACGGTCGAGCGTCTCGAGGAAGGATGAATCGCGGAAGCACCACCAGCGCCACAGCTCCTGGTCGCGGGCGATGGTGAGGAAGCGGCGGCAGACGAGCTGCAGGTCGCGCGTCTCGGCCGGTTCGAGATCTGGTGGGCGGTTTGCCGATCAGCGGAGCCCGGGAGAGGGGGGGGGAGGGGGAGTGGGGGAGGGTTCACCGCGCACAGGATATGATGTGGAGAAGAACCTCGTCAGGCAGTCTTTCCAGCTGGATGGGCAGACCGGTGTCGGTGTCGGACAGCATCTCCTGCTGGGTGAGCTCCGGTCTGGTCACCATGGCCGTGCGACTCGGGTGTCGAGTCAGAGGGAGGATGGGGATACAAATTTCCTGATAGAAACGCGGGTGGTCTATGGATGATTGCGAAGGTAGCCGCCCAGGGGAGTCTGAGCGGATTCCAGGAGCATGGGCATCGGAAGCTCAAGCTGTGATGCTGGACGGAAGAGATGGGGAGACGAGGTTGAGACGGGGTGCCCTAGAATAGAAAGAGGCGATGGCGGGGAGCTGGCGAGAGCATCGTCCCGAGTGGAAGCAAGGCGAGAGACAATGGGTTGGAAAGGATGACCATGTCAGAGAAGGGGGGCGGTTCAACTCGGGAATTCCGAGATGCAAAGGATATTTTGGTGCTGTCTGTCGGCCACTCTCTCATTCGCCGTATTCCATGACTGCGGGAGGAGGGAGGGCACATGCAACATGCAGATCTCTCCTCTGTAGACATGCAATGCCGGACGCACAGAAAGGCAACTGGACGAGGAGGACGTGGACGCTCCGCAGAGCGGATGGAAGCTTGTGTACTGGCCAAGAAACCACCAAGACCCTCGGAAGGTTCGAGACTCGGCTGGAAGCTTTGGATCCCGAGGGGCCCGGTCGGGGCGGGGGTTGCTGGCAACACCGCCTTTCACCGCATCAGCCCTGGGGCCTGGGGGGAGCTTGAGGGGGTTCGATTGGGATTCAGAGGGTGACACGAGTGGATATCCCCGATTTCGCTGTGGACGGGCCATGGAGGGGGAGGGGGGACCTCAGGGGAAGAGCGGCACTGTCACATGGAAGGTGGTGTGCTGAGGTGGGGAAGCGATCTCGATCCCCGATAACGATAACGATAAGATTGGGACGGGCTCCGGCCATGACGGCGAGAGCCGCGTCAGTGCAACGACCATCCATCGGCTCCGGGGGAGTAATGCTCAACTGCTTTGTGTGGCTCTTTGATACTGTTTTTTTTTTGTCTTTTTTTCCTTCAAATGTGGGCGCGACCTCGACAGTCTCGCAGCTCCATCCCTACTGTCCCCTCGAGCCCTGGGTCCAACAACATCTTTGAAGAAAACAAAAAAAAACAAAGAAGAAACCCCCAAAAAGCTCACGGCCCTGGCCCCCCATGGGAGCGAATAGGCCGCCACGAAAACCTCCCTGGGTCAGGCAAGTTTTACTATCGACGAGACTCGAACTCGGAGTCCCCCACGTCGAGGTGTGGTTTGTAAATAGGACCCTCCGGGAAGCCCATAACCGCTCGACTACCGGGGCGCGGTTATGGGGATCTTGGCGATGAAGGGAGTGTTTGTAAACAAGCCCTTTATTGCCGGGGGTCAGGGCTGGTTCATTGGAGAAGACGAGGTCTGACCAACTCCCCCGTGGCAGGGTCAGCCTCTACGAAAACCCATCATCCAAGTGGATAGATGGTGCTGTATATTCTTAATGTGTCCTTTCGCCAACCCATATCAGGTGCCGGATCTCAAACATTTTTTCTCAGTTGCCGAGCTGCCCTCCATGTTTCCTGTCCAGCTTCCTTCCTCTGCAGAATGTCTGGCGCATCAGACACCCTCACAGTTGAGAGGAAGAATGATGCCCATATTCTGACTGTTGAGGAACATATATTGTATTCAATGGCTTGTGTTGCACCTTTTCAAAGGGCATGCCTTTCAAAGGATCCTCCTTTGTGCCATGGGCGTGGCCGTGGCGGAGAGATGGGAGATGGGCATTTTCAACGCTCCTCTCAGACTGAAAGACACTGACAGGGTCTCTAGCAGAGTGACTTACACTCCGGAACATGGAGGCAACTTGAGGGAGAGGGTCGGCATGGCCATCGCAGTCGTGTCCAAGGGATCAACCAACTGGAGCAAGGCTCGTCTCAGAGGTCTTGTTCGCCCTCGCTGGAGGGCATCCAAGCATTGCAAAAGCCCAGTCGGCTTGAAAGAGTCGGCAATCAAGCAGATGGCACTGTCACGCATTCTCACGCGTATACATCGTGTCTTTTGACGCGTCCAAGGTAGTGGGGGAGGCCAGTGGGACTGGAATCAGTCGACAGCTCAGCACCAGACACGATCACCACTGGGAGGTCTACTGTCAAGGAGGCAGTGATTCAAAGCAGCGGATATCTCTCCTAGATGGACTGGGGGTGCGAAACTGGTCCACCCGGTGCCCAGAGTGCCGGTCTTTCCCAAGGAGAAGCCGACCCCATCCCCATCCCAGAAGGCCACCACCCCCATCCCAACTCTTACAACAACAAACACCCCCCGGCGTTTAACCAGAGCCCTCCCCCAACGTCCGACGTCCGAGCGCCTAGGCGGTGTCCACTCGAGCTCTAGGTACCTAGATGGCAGCTCTTCGCCGCCCACATCGATTTCCGCCCAATGTTTTCTTCGCTCGTCTTCCCAACAATTTACAACAAGGCCATCACCAACCCCGCCTCGCCGACCGTATTGACAGCGCCACTGGTATCAACAGTGCGACTGGCATCGACGGCGCTGCTGGGAGAAGTTCGTGCGGATAAGGAGCAAGTAATCCCATCTTTGCACCATCTTCCCTCCACCTTCACCTTTGCCATCACCTCCACCTTTGCCATCACCTCCCCCATCACCTCCCTCATCACCTCACGGCTTCACGGCAATTCCATCTCAACCTCCGACCGACCTGATCGTCGCCAGCCCCAGCGCGCCACAGGCGAGTGGTGACACACTTCAAGGACAAGCCAGCAGAAAGCGAGAAAGCGAGAAGGATTCCGTAAGTTACAACCTTTGTCACATCTTCCCCTTCAACCCCGCGCCGCAGAACAAGCCCGAAAACCTCTCCCGCATACACTTTTCAACCCAAGAGTCCAAGACTGACGACCCAAGCAGCAAGTACAACCGTCGAAGAAGAAGAGGGCCGCTCGCCAGAAGCTCCTTGTGTTTTTACTGTAGGTCGGGCGCTTTTCTCAAGTCATTTGTTTATTCCCCCCTGGTGCGATTCAAGCACCAACCCATCCTCCACGAGCAACCCTTGTCCCAGAAACGCCCACCGTGGCAATAATCTCACACCGAACACACAGCTTCTCGATGGCGAGTGCCTCGATTCGCAACCCCTAATCGTCCGACGGCTTCGCGCCTACCACAACATGCAGTTTCACTTGAATCACGACCAGTTCTAACACTCGTATCCCCAGATGTACAATCCTGACAAGTCCAAGCCGGGTGGTGACCCAGTCACCAACACCACCACCTCAAAAGACACGGTCGGCGACGCTTCGCTTATGGTCCGCCCCCTCAATTTGACCCCCCGGACAGGTCAAGACCTGGCGTCGGACGAGGGGGAGATCCCGATTGCCTTCTCGCAGCCCAGCCGACGGTCTTCTTCTCTCTTCGGGTCGAATCCGTTCCACTTCGAGCAGCCCCCCGCAAGCGCAGCTCTACAGGAGACAACCACGCCCGACTCCATCAAATGGGGCGATGCCCGCCGCGAGGTCCGTCTCGGGCCACCTCGTATGGCGACAAGCTCTGGTCCGGCGACGCCTTTTTCTTCCGCTCGTCAACCCACGCGAGCTGAGTCGAGCAACCCGTTTCGAGCGGGACCTGCGAACACAACCCCCGAGCATGAAGAGAGCGATTGGGAGACCATCTTTTGCGACGGCAACACTGGAAAGCATCAGAAGCCCAACTACAGGATGAGAAGGCAGTATGACAACGGCGAGTCGGACGACGACGACGACTACCCTCGTTATCGGGGGGACAGACGTGCTCCCGCCGAGAACCGTCCACTCTCGCCACTCTTCCCGGGCGTCCCTGTTGACACCAGATTCCCCCTCTTCGGCTCAGAGACAATGAAATCCCCTGCCCTCCCCAACCGCCGACTTGTCTTTGGCGAGGAAGAAGGCCGCCCAGTCTTTCGCCCAGAGCAGAGAGTCCACCGCGTCAACGGCCATTTAATTGGCGAGGAAGAAGAGTCTGGCAACGCGACCACGACCACCGTCACGAGTAATACAAAGACAACCTCCACCATGACGCCCTCCCAGAGCTCCAGAAGTCGCCCGGGCTGCATTCCCGGCCAGTACTACGAGGGGGATGATGAATTCTCCACCACCGAATTCGAAGACATCCCCCTCGGCGCTGGCGGCGCCAGCATCAACGACACCACCGCCTCCTCCCGCCACCTCCGCCTCGAGCTGACCAACCCCGTCCCCCGCCCCCTCCAGCTCAAGCCGGCCCGCCCCCTCCACCTCCATCTCGAGCAGCTCGAGAACCAGCCCCTGCAGCAACAGCAGGATTCCCGCGGCTGGCTCGGCCGCGCGTACAACTATGTCGCGCGTCGCGATATTTTTTTCTCGAGTGCGGACGCGCCGCGTGATGCGTCCGCGCTGCGTGATGCGTTCCTCGGCGACGGCCGCACTCGGCCGGGTAACGCTCGCCGCGCTCGGCTGCGCGACGATGGCTGCACTCGGCTGGACGATGCTGGTCGCGCTCGCGTGGGTGATGATGGCCGTACTCGCGCTGGTGGCCGCGCTGGCCACGCTGGCCGCGCTCGCCTGCCGGCGGAAATTTTGACGCGTGAAAGTTTTTCGGAAACGCGTCAAGATTTTTCGGGCGGGCGTGATGGACATTCTGGCGGGCGTATTGGTCGTCCTCTTAAGCGTGATGATCATTCCGGCGGGCGTGACGGTCATTCTCTCGGGCCTTATGGACATTCTGGCGCGCCTGAAGGTCGTTCTCGCGGGCCTGAAGGATATTCTGCCGGGCGTGACGAGCATTCCGAAACGCGCGAAGCTCGTCAAGCCGGGCGTAGCAACGACACTTTCGGGCGCGAGGGCGTCAAAGTGAGGCCCGGCCGACCCGGCAATATTTTTGACAGCATTTCCGACACGCATCCGATGGCCGAGGAGGACGTCCGGGCATGCCAGCTCGCGTTCGACATGACGGCCGCCGAGTTCTCGGAGGCGCGTCGCAAGGCGCAGCAAGTCCGTCAGCAGGCGATGGGGAGGCGTGAGCAGGACGTCGACACCAGCATGGAGACACGCGCGCACGCACAGGTTGGTGAAAGCTCGCTCGAGTTCGACAGCTCGCAGATCACCGCGTCGAGCTTTGAGCTCCAAGACTCGTACGACATCGAATCCAGCCCCGTCCAACCCCTCCCCCACGACAACTGGATCCAGCACGCGCAATCCTCCTTCGTCGGCCCCGGGGACAACAACAACAACAACAACCTCTCCGACCTCGACAGCTACTTTGCCTCCCCCTCCACCTCCCAAATCCTCCCCACCCTCTCCCCGGCGGCGCGGCCCACCTTCCCCCCGCCCCTCAGCCCGGACGCGCACTTCCACCGCCTCATCGCCCTCAACTCCCTGCAGCGCAGCAACAACCCCATCAACCCCGCCCCCGCCGACACCTACAACCTCAACCTCTCCTTCCGCCTCCCCGACCCCCGCCCGGGCCCCGTCATGTGCAAACCCCGCCCGAACCGCACCCCCGCCGCCCACCTCTCCACCATCACGCCCACCGCCCCGATCCGCCACCGCGTCGGCATCGCCCGCACCACGCGCGAGCCACCGCCGTCTCCGTCTCGTTCCAACACCGGACATCCCGAGCCGTCGCTCCAATCCCGCAGGGCGGGCGTCGCCAGAATGCCGTCGACGCGCTTCGTGCGCAGCCAGCGGAACATCACGCCTCTGCTGCTGGCGCAGAGGGCGTCGCAGGCTGTTGGGCGGTCGTTTCGCGGGCGTGGACACGGGGGTGAGGAGGGGATTGAGTTGGGGGAGTTTCGGAGGGGTGGAGGTGGGGGAGGGTTTTTTGTGCTGGGGGAGGAAGTTGATGTTGAGGCTCAGCAGCAGCAGAGGGAGCAGAGGAAGATGATGAACCGTTGGTGGGCGAGGGTCGTGCTGGTTTAGAGGATCAGCATTGGCGGCGTGCGGCTTTGGTTTGTGGTGGCGTTGGCGGTGGTGGTGGTGGCGTTGGGGGTTGGGTTGGGGGTTGGGTTGAAGCAGTGAGGGATGGGGGGTGGATGGATGGATGAATGAGAATGGAGATGATGGAAAGGAGATGAGAAGGATCGGAACGATGTGTATGAAAATGGAGATGATGGGATTTGGGTTTGGGACTGGGATGTGGGATGACTTTTGCGCGGAGATGCGCTTTTGATGAAAGGAGTTGAGGGTCAGTTTTTTGTTTGGTCTTGGGAATGGGGTCTGGAGGTTCTGCACTGGCAGTACCTCCTCACTCCCATCGGTTTTATTTGGCACTGAGACGGTGCCGTTTTCACTCATGCCGAGCGGGCAGAGAACAGGCGCGATGGACGCCCTTGTTGGTGGGATTAGTTTGTACTTGTACGTGCGGGTACTCTCGAATCGACGGATTCGCAAAAAGCGCCTGGGGGGCCTGTTGTGGTGGGTGACTGAGCTGCATGGCAGTCCACTAGAAATATATTTAGAACCAAGCTCTTGAAAGGCACAGTTCTCAATCCTGGACTGCTCGTGCTTTTGTCGTCTGACGCAAGACGAACCCGTGTCTTGGCATTTCAGGGGTTTGTTTACTCGCTTGCATCACCACAATGAGTTCGACCCTTTCAGAGGGCAGTCCCCTCCCCCGCGTAAAAAGTGCCACGTCAAACCCTAGCCATGCTTTCAAGTGATTTTTTTGATGCCTTTCGAGTTCTTTAGGTTCCAATCTCAGCCAACAGGCCATTTTCCCTTCCCCGTCAGAATCCCAGGCTTTTTCTCATCTCCTGGAGATCCCACCTTCTTTTCATCCCTCACTAAACACTCACCTCCCCCCCCCCCATAATGGCGCCCCTCAACTTCTCCTTCTCTCCACTCTCCTCACACATCCCCCTAAACACCCCCCCCTCCCTCCCCCACAACTCCCGCGGCGACCCGTACTCGGCCACCCTCCCATCGCTCAGCACCAAGATCCTATCAAAATCCGCAATCGTGCTCAGCCGGTGCGCAATCACCAGCAACGTCGCATCAGTAAACTCTTCCCGGATGCTCCGCTGAATCAGCCCGTCCGTGTGCATGTCGACGGCCGACGTGGCCTCGTCGAGGACCATGACGCGCGGGCGGCTGACGATGGCGCGCGCGAGGCAGAGGAGCTGGCGCTGGCCCTGCGAGAGGTTGAGGCCGCCTTCGGCGATGGGGGAGTCGAGGTTTGTGAATATGTTTGTGTTTTTGGCGTTGGAGGCGATGGTTGGGGTCGGGGATGTTGGGGTAGGGGTCATGGTGCCTGAGGAGGAGTCGTTGAGGAGGTGGACGCGGTCGAGCGAGTCGCGCAGCTCCGCGTCGGTGTGGTGGTGGAAGGGGTCGAGGTTGCTGCGGATTGTGCCCGAGAAGAGGACCGGGTCCTGGGGGATGATGGCGAGGCGCGAGCGCAGGTCGTGGAGGTTGATCTTGGAGATGTCTTGGCCGTCGATGTGGATGCTGCCGGAGCGGGCTTCGACGAAGCGGAAGAGGGCGAGGGTGAGGGATGACTTGCCGGCTCCGGTGCGGCCGACGACGCCGATGCGCTCGTTGCGGTTGACGCTGAACGTGACACCCTTGAGGACGGGGGGCAGGTCCGAGGCGTAGCCGACGACGAGGTCTTCGACTTCCATGCGGCCTTCGGTGGGCCAGGCGGCGGGGGGCTTCTTGCCGTCGAGGGGCTCGGTGGGGAGTTCGGTGTACTGCAGGGACCATGTCAGTGATTGCCAACGAAGAAGAGGGGATCGTCTTACCTCGATAATTCTCTCCGCAGAATTCATGGTCAGCTCGAGATTGGCATACAACCGAACCGTCCACATGACACTGGCCGAGAACTCCAGAGCAAACGCCAACGCGAAGCCCGCCAGCGCCGAATCAATCCCCGGCGTGGCCAGAATGAGAATCGAGACAAACGTGGCAAAAAACGACCCGACGCACGCCATCCGCCAGCCCATCCACCGGTTAAAGAGAAAGAGATGCCACGTCATGACCGACGAATTGTCCAGCTTCCGGTACATGCGTTCAATGTAGACCTCCGCCTTGTTGAATCCGCGGATAGTGGCGACGCCAGCCAGCGCGGAGCCGAACTGCTCGAAAACTGGCGACTTGGCCGTACTTTCCAGCCGCTTCACCGGACGGGCTGCGTCGAGGTAGAGAATGGCGTAGTACAAACAGATCGAGAGAAGGGCGAAAGAGATGAGGAGCGTGTATGGCGACACGAAAATCCCAGCAATGACAACGCCAACAAGACCGAGGAGCGAACTAGTCCCAAAAGACATCGTGTTGGCCAGCTGCGAGTCCACGACATTGAAGTCGGCCGTGTATCGATTCAGGATCCGGCCGACGGGGACGGTGTCGAGCCAGCGGATGGGCGCACGAAGAATCGTAAAGTTGAGCTTTTCGAACAGCACGCGACTGGCGCGGACCGAGCCGATATAGACGAAAAGGTACCTCAGAGTCCCGGCGAGGGAGGAAACCAGGGCCAGGGCAACGTAGATGCCGAGGTAGAACACCAGGTTGTCGTCGACCTGGATGGAGGGCGCCGAGAACGCGTGGATGGACGTCTGCTGAACGCCGACGGTGTAGGTGAACCCGTGCTCTCTCGTGTCGTTGTAGACTCGGCCGCGGGCGAGTTCTTCGTGATGGCTTCCGGTCCAGATGCGGAGCCACCATGAGCGAGCTGTTGTCTGTCAGAAAATACCTTCCAAGTAGGTAGCCGATGCTAGAGACTTACCAATGGAAAACGCCTGAACCAGGGCGAAAATGCACACAACAAACACCCAAAAGAAATATCCGCCGCTGTCCTTTAGGTAGGTGGCATACACTTGCTTGCGAACAGCCCCCTGTTCACGAGTTTCTTCCTCGACAAACTTCCTCGGCGTCGGCTTCAACGACGGCACCTTCTTCAGCACGCCCCCATCCAGACTCGACTGTCCGTCCTCGCTGTTGGTATCCGAATTGACCGCCGTAACCGCCTCGTCGGCCTCAATCTCCTCGTGCGTCTGCTCGTGGGTTTTGATGCGGTCCAGGACGCCATCCTTACGGAGTTCCGCGACCGGCCCAGCATACAACACCTTGCCGTCGCCAAGCTCAATGAGGTACTTGGCCTTGGCTTCGCAGAGCGCAACGTGATGCGTGACCAAGATCCTCGTCCTCCCAGCTGCCAATTCCCCATTGAGGCATTTCTCAAAGATATGCCGCCCGACGTGAGCATCCACGGCGCTGAAGATGTCGTCAAAGACGAGCAGCCCGGCGCGCGAATACATTGCCCTGGCCAATGTAATCCGCCACTTTTGCCCGCCGCTGAGGTTGATGCCATTCATTCCAATCTCCGTATTCTCCCCATCCGTGAGCATCGCCACGTCCTTCCTGAGCGCGCAGACGTCCACCGTCTTGGTGTATCGCTCCTCGTCATAGGGCAGCCCGAATAGGATATTGTCCTTGATGCTCGCATTCTCAATCCACGGGATCTGAGCCACGTAGGCCACCGCGTCGGGAATGACCCAGTTGTCCTTGTTCGCCTTGTCGTCGTGGCGTTCAGACAAGCTAGGCGCCCGCGGAACATACAAGTTGCCCTCGAGCACGTCGACTTCCCCGAGGATCGCGGCCAGCATCAGGCTCTTTCCTGTTCCGGTCTTTCCGGAAATGACAGACAGTTCGCCCCGGGGAAACGAGACATTAACCCCGCGTAGCACAAATCTGTCCTCCTCGGCGACGTCTTCGTCGCACGGCCAAGCAAGCGAGGCATTCTCAAATGCCACTTCCGTTCCGTCCTGGGCCGTGCTCTCCACCTCTGGGGAGTCGAGATACTTCTCAATGCGCTTGATTGAGATCCAGGCGTCCACCAGGTCCGTGGTAAGTTCCGGGACGACCGATAACGTGACTTCGAGGGCCTTGAAGACGCCGAGGCTGACAAACGCCACCGATGGCGTGAGGGATCCGGTGTTCCAGGCGTAGACCGCGAGGGAGATGGCCGAGAGCAGGAGCGGGCTGGTGATCCAGCAGGCAATCAGGGCCGTGTCTCGCCAGTACACATCCCAGACGGCCTCGAGCTCGCGTTCGCGAACTTGGCTTATCTTCTTCTCCCACTCGGGCTCCAGGGCCGAGAATTTGATTTGGCGAATTCCTTGGAGCGCTTCCGTGACGACTTCGAGTTTCTCGTCGCGGACCTTCATGAGGCGGTCTTGAGCGGAGGCGTAGAGCTTGGAAAATATGATGTTCACGGGCATGATGGCCAGCATGGCTGAGAATCCGGAGAGGAGCGCTTTCCAGCCGAGAAGGTTGACGAGAAAGGCTAGTGAGATGACGAGTTTGAAGACGCTGGATGGGAACATGTATTGGTAGGCGGAGAAGTCGCCGACTCTCTTGGCGTCAACTCCGATGAGGTTCACTGTGCCCTGCTTGCTCTTTTTCGCCTTGTCGTCGTCGTCGCCGCCCCCGACCTTCCCCTTCTTGTCTTTTGCTGCGGCGTCTGGCTCGTCGGACTCGATATTCGCGTCCTTTGTCTTGTCAGCACCCTTGGAGTCCTTCTTGCGCATGGCCTTTTCAAACACGAGCGCCGCCAGCTGTGCTCGGACGGGGATGGTGAGTTCCGCCCAAGACAGCCAGTAGATGTACGACTCGAGCCATGATTGAGATATGACGGAGACGAGGAGCCAAATGACCCATATCCAAATGTCGGGCCCATGCTCGCTGCCTGGAGTGCGGGCTTCGAGGCTCCTCAGGAGCTGCAGGATAACCCATTGCGGGGCAAAGTTGAGGATGGACGAGACGAACGACAGGGACCACTGCAGGACAAACGCCCACTTGTGAACCACAATGAGCGAAATCCAGAGTCGGTGTTGGCCGCTGCGGCGCTTCCAGTCGGCCGAGGCGTCGGCGGCCCGCGTGTTGTGGTCGGGTCGGGTCAAGTCGACCAAGTCGAGGTTCTTTTTCTTGGAGGCGAGCGCGAGGACGTTTGCTGGCCAGCTGAAGTTGAAGCGGCTGAATGCCGAGACGGTGTACATCCTGTCAATCATCTCTCCATTCTTGAAGACGTCGGGACGTCTTGGTATCGACAGGCCGGCGACGGCGAGGCAAATAGACAGGGTGAGCTCGGCGCTCCAGAGCCATGCTGACAGGATATCGTTCTCTAGGAGACGTTCAGCAGTGGCGGAGGCCTGTGTGAAGACAACGCCGCCGAGCAGGAGAGCAGAGAAGAAGGTGTATATGCCGAGGTCGTAGGTGGTCACTGGCTGCCTGCTTGCAGCAATGGCCACCGCTTGGAATAGAAGGGCGCCCTGTCCCCAGTCAATCTTCAAGTCTACTCTAGAGTATTTGTGGAAAGCACTTACCCATGACGCCGCGATCAGTACAAGATTTTCCAGTGTGACGACAGAGTCTCGCTGTGTCACGAGCACAAGGAGAATGGAAATGACGAGACCGGTGGCTGAGAACAAGACGATGGCAATCTTTGGCCGAGTTGTGGAAAAGGCCTTCATCGACTCGGGCGTTGCCCTTCCATCGTCATCCTCGTAAATCTCCTGCTTGACATCTCGGTTGTTGAGCCGGTCGACCACGGCCGACGCAGCACGAAGGGTGAGAAGTCCAACAAGTGCGGTGCCCGCTTCAAACAATGTCGGAAAGTCATGGGGCATCATCGTAGAATGAGTGCCGTCTGCTATAAAGCGTGGTCAGGGTGGCTCGGTGCTTGTCGATAAAAGTCCAAAGCCGCACCCTTAACGTCTGAGAATGAGAAAGCTGTACAGGTTCGTCTCGCAGGCCTGGATTATGTTGCCAAAAGGCGTCCAAGGCGCGGAGTTCGAGTCCGCTTCACCGAGTACGGTGCTGTTCAAGAGTTGTGTTTTCAACTCTGTTTGTTGTATCCGTATCGGGCCTGGAAAAGATGACGGATCTCAAGTCATCCACTCGTAAAATGTCGACCAGGGACCCCAGGAGGATTTGAAGAGAAGTGGAGAAGATAACAAATATCCCCCAAAAAGAAACAGTCCGAGATGGAAAAATGTCGAGATGTAGCAAAAAAAAAAAGTCACAACCTAGATATGCAGTCAGGAGTACGGATAGTGTCACCTGATGGGAAGAAACCATGCTCCCAAGGACTCACCCACGGGGGGGCGGGCGGGCAGGGCTCTTGCATCGAAGCCCCTTGTCACCATGCAGCACCAAGCTGCAGGACAACCTCGAAGCCGCGACGACAGTGAACTTCTCAACGACCATCATGGCGTTGGCGCACCGAGCCTCGCCACATGGCAGGTGGCCCGGCAAGCTTGTGCTTTGGCGTAACCAAAGTCTTGACTCGCGCGGTCAGGATTCAGGAGGAAGAAAGAGGTTGGACAGTCGCCAGCGGGGGCCGTTAGCGAGGTGGCATTGGCGAATCGAAGACGTCGAGATGCGACCGAGATGGTGTCCCAGCTGCCCAGTTGGTCTCGCCGGGACTCTGCATTTTCTTAGTCGGCACCTCGGAGGCCAAAAGGCCCAGTGATAGGTGCAGGTCTCGGCAGACGGGTTCGGCGTGTGCTGTCCCGGGCGGGCCACCACACCTCAGGACGAAGAGGGTGGGAGTATTATGTCGTGCAGTCCCCCGTTCCCCAAACGAAGCTCATCCTCCAGCATCCCGTCCGGCGCCGGAGTGCGAGGGCACCACAGGCCCTCCCGTCTCCATGCCGATGTCCAGACCGGTGCCGAACAAAGCTGCCTGGGAGGATGTCTCTGAGGAAGGCGGCGGAGTTGGCGATAAGAAGCCGTTACCGTTAAAAGCGGTGTGCGGACGCAGGAGCCGGCAGGGCTAGCGGCGAGCGGCGAGGATCCGGGAGAGAGGTCCATGCCCACTCCCGACGGCCCAGTCCTCCATTTTGGGGGACCGGGACCGGCCGGAACGGAATCAGCACCCGTGCTCACTCACCGTGCGACGACAACGTCCCCATCCGTCTTCCGCCTTTTCTGGGGGAGGTTGAAACTACCGAGCCCGCATCTGGCGTCCACAAAAAAGGTGAGCCTCCGAGGCCGGTGGTCTCTGTAGGTGAGGGTGTTGTCATATTCCGAGCGCTCCTGCTGGATTGGCCTGGAACTGAGTCAAAGCGGGAAAAGGATTCATGTTGATCCGTGGACCAGATTGGTCGAGGGGACGGCACATTGTTGAGATTTTGCAAAGGATTGTGTGGTTGTGACGACGGCAAGGCTGCCGAGTCTCGACAATGTTCTCTCCCGTCTTCCCGTCTACAACAATGGTGTGGTCTGGAAAGCTGGGTAGGATCGCTGGCTGGACCCCAACTCGAGCGTCGAGTGCGAAGGTCGAGCATCTCTGCGCAGGAGTAACGTGATACGGTCCGAGGGAGGTGTTGTCGAGTGTTGTGGGTGTTGCCAAGTGGTGTGGTTGCGGCATCTGGATGAGGGATTCCATCCTGACCATGTTGACTGACCACTTTGACATGGCTTGTCTGCTGTCTTCAGGATGCCGAGCCACACTCGAAGGAACCAAGATGGCTCCATACCCAAGGGAGACAGGTCTTGAAGTCAAGAGCCAGGTTTCTGCATCCTTTTCAAGACAGAGCAAGCAAACTGCATGAAGCAAAGCCATGTGTAACCTACGCTGCAAACTCTGTAACTCTGGTGTGGTTTGAGTCGAAAACGGACGTCGCACTGTCGATGGACTCGCCCCAGCCCCCAAGGGCTGATTCAGGCATGAGAGAAAGAGGGGAAAATGAATAAGAAAAAGAGAAACAACACATGTCTCTGCAGTGGCAGATTGCTGACTGGACCTGGGGATATTTCAGGTCAGAGACTGGAGAACAGAATCGGTTTGGTCGGATCGATGATGCACGAGAAAAGAGGAGAACAGCCCAGCGATGCACGGTTCAAGCCTGAGCCTTGGAGCAGCAAGGATCGGGAACGAAACGACCATCGCTCATTGGCCACCCTGTGTCGCCAGACGCGACGGCACCTTGGATCGTGGGTGTGGAGCATTCAAGTACACTCCAGCCCTGCCCGTTTGTTTGTTAGCGCAAGACATCGGGGATACTGACGGAGGCCCTGGAATCGGAACAAAAGGCCCTGGAATCAGTGGCAATCGGACCTCGCTTCCTTGGCAAAAGGTCTCGTGCTAGCAAACAAACCCGTATTGGATTGTTCCAGCTTCAGCTCCAGACCTCCAACGCATTTCGCTTTCCACGACACACCCGTTTGGCAGTCGGGTCAGCAGCTTTCCCATCCTCTCCATCACCTCAACACCATCTCGCCCAGCGTTGCCACTCCATCACTCCTCGGCCGAATCGAGACCAATTGGCCCACGCCCGAATCCTGCAACCAGCACCTCCCGGCAGCTCGACACCTGCGAGCCACTACTGGCGAACCCCGATCCGATTGACCACGGCGTTATTGGAGCGCACCGCCGATTGAACCGCAACCTTCAATGAGAGACGACGACGACTAGTCGTCGAAACGATACCACCACCATGAAGGCTACTCCGTTGATCATCAACTGGCACACCGAGAACAACCCCTACCCCATATACTCTGCCCATTTCGAGCCCCACGGCAAGGGTCGATTGGCCACAGGCGCCGGCGACAACAATGTCCGGCTCTGGAAGGTAGAGGAAGATGGCGAGGACCGGAGGGTCGAATACCTCGCCACTCTGGCAAAGCACACGCAGGCCGTCAACGTTGTCCGATGGGCCCCCAAAGGCGAGCTTCTCGCATCCGCCGGCGACGACGGCAATGTCATCTTGTGGGTTCCGTCAGAAAACCACCACCCGGCCTTTGGGTCCGACGGCCTCGAGGACAAGGAGACATGGCGTCCGAAGCACATGTGCCGATCTCTGGGCACCGAAATCTACGATCTGGCCTGGTCCCCGGATGCCACCTACTTCATCATCGGCAGCATGGACAACATTGCGAGGATCTACAACGCCGGAACTGGAACTCTGGTGAGACAAATCGCCGAGCACAGTCACTACGTCCAGGGCGTCGCCTGGGATCCGTTGAACGAGTACATTGCAACTCAGTCATCGGACCGGTCCGTCCACATCTATTCGCTCAGGACCAAGGATGGCCAGTACAGCCTCAGTGGCCACAACGACGTCCCGCCCAAAGTGGCCAGCCATAACAAAGCTGACCTTCCTCCGCGGCGTATTTCCTCCCACAGCCCAGCGCCGCCAGAGCTCGGGTACCGCTCCGTCATGGCTTCGATTGACTCCATCCCGAGCGTCACGATGGGTTCGCCGGTTCCCTCGGCGCCGGGAACCCCGACATCCATGGCCCTCCCGATGAACCCCCCGAGTGTCATCAGTCACAGCCGAAGGTCTTCGTTTTCGTCCAGGCGATCTGTATCGCCGGCGCCGTCCATGCCTCTCCCCGCCGTGATGCCAATGGAGGCGTCCCCGAAACCCCATCCCAGCAGTAACGGTTTCGGCTTCAAAAATGCCAGTCTCTACGCCAGCGAGACTTTCACCTCGTTCTTCCGTCGGCTCACCTTCACACCGGATGGAAGTCTGCTGCTCACACCCGCCGGGCAGTACCAGACCCAGCACCATGTCGAGGGCAGCAAGCCAACGTTCGAAGTGGTCAACACTGTGTACATCTACACGAGAGGCGGTATCAACAGACCGCCCATCGCCCATCTCCCTGGACACAAGAAGCCGTCGGTGGCAGTGAGGTGCTCGCCGGTCGTCTACACATTGCGGTCAACCCCCCCGATCACAAAACACATCACAATCGACACGTCATCACCGGAGGAGCCGATCCCACTCCTCCCCGAGCCTCTGTCCAAGCCCTCACCCGCCCCTTCGTCTGTCATGGACCCGCCTCCACCCCCCGCACCTGCGGCCGCAGAAAGCTCGACACCGGCCTCGGGCGGATTGAACCTGGAGACAAGTGTGCAAACTCAGGGACCCAAGCCAGCGTTCGCGCTGCGGTATCGCATGGTGTATGCCGTGGCGACTCAAGATTCCGTCTTGCTGTACGACACGCAGCAGCAGACGCCAATCTGCATCGTGAGCAACTTGCACTGTGCCACCTTTACCGACCTGACCTGGTAAGCCTTTTTGGTTCCTGTCTTTTTGAAGCCCCCTCTAACTCGAAGCGCAGGACGTCCGATGGGGCCACTCTGTTGATCTCTTCCTCGGATGGGTTCTGTTCCACCTTGTCTTTTGCACCGGGCGAACTCGGCGAGGTGTACAAAGGCGAGCTCGGTCCGCTCAGGTCGTCGGCGGGAACTGCCGTGTCCTCGACGCAAAATACGCCGGTTCCGACCCCGACGGCAGGTTTCGCCCCCCCTTCGCCCTTCCGGAGCGGTCCCGGTCCCGGTCACCGGCACAGAGACTCGGCCAGCTCCCTCACGGCCCCTTCGCCGCCTCCCGCGGCCGCGTTCTTCAACCAACGACCTCCTTCGCCCGCTCGATCGAATTCGACGTCGTCGATCGTGACACAGTCTTCGGTTGCGCCGACTGTTATCAAGACCAATCCGCCCCTGATATCGGGCCAGGTGCCAAGCATCACGGCGACGAACTCGAGTCAATCAACGCCCCCTGTGAGTCTCAAGAGGGAGACCAGCGAGACGGAGGCCGAAGAGGATTCTTCCAGCGGGCAGCCCAAGCGAAGAAGGATTGCTCCGACGCTGGTCAGCGGCGGTCCGCCCGGCAGTGCTCCTTCCGATGGGCCAAAGGCATAGTTCTAGTGACGATCGGTGTGGTGGCTGGAAGACGAATGATGGGTTTTGAGGAGGAGTCGGTCCTCTTTTGGCGTTTTTGGGGGAAGCGCGGGACTTTGGGAATACCAAGCGGTAGTATTAGGCATCTATGTATTTATTCAAGGCCCTAAAATGTAAACTCGAGGCGCGTGTCTGTGTCGCCCAGAACTTCTCAAGGAAGCGAGTACCATCTATCAAGACTGGGAGCCTCGAGTTCCGACTGAAAGGTCTGTCTCGCGCTGACAAACAAATCAGGGCCGGATGGGAGGACGAATTGAAATGTGGCAGCCAGCAGAGCGAATAGAGCCCGTGCAAGAACAACAAGCCCCGAATTGAACAAGCAGGATGATCAGAGCTAACGACTGCCGTGGAGGAGGACAATGGAGTAGAGGTTTGTCATGAAATCGAGGCTGGCTCGGCTTGGGGCGGCTTAAGCGTGGTGGATTGGATGTGAAGGCGGCGCCATTCCCGGCTTCGGAGGCGACGGGCGAGACGGAATGCGGCAACTTCACCGCCACGGCGCGCCAGATAACGGAAGGGGGGGAAGGGGCACTCGGGGCATTGGATCAATCCGACCTTGCGGGGAAGCTGGGGTAATGCGCATCCACCTTGGGGTCCCGGGGTCTTTGATGACATTGGTTGCTTGCCCTCTCCAACTGCCTCTCCCGTTTCCATTCCTTTCACTCACTCACTTACACGCATTCCGCATTCCAGAGATAGGTCGAACCCAAGGTGAGAGCCACCACGATAGGCACAGTCAGCACATGGGATCGTAACCGTCTCCCTTTCCCAAACCCTCAACTTCTGAGCATCACATCATCGTCTTGGCCCGCCCGAGACCAGCCGGCAACCATGGGCCTCTTCTTGGTGGACTACCTCCACCACCGGCGAGACTGGTAGGCAACCCCCACAAACATCACACCCCACCCCCCTTGGCCAACAGGACTCAGCCGTCTCAAGCAACAAGAGCGCGCCGACCGCATCGCCACCCTCCCGTCACTCTACCGTGAAGGCTTCACCGACGCTGACAGAAAGATCGTCCACCAGTCCATCGACGCCCTCGTCTCGTCGGTGCACAACGGCACCACCAAGCCCCTCTCCATCCTCCACACCTACGGCAAGATTGCCCTCTACGCCCACGGAAGGACCAACTGCGTCACCGAGGTGATGCTCTCCTCGGCCGAGGAATGGCTGAGCGCCCCCAAGAATGCCGGCGGCATCAACCTCGGCGGGCCCCTCGCCGGCATCCCCGTCAGCTTAAAAGACTCCATCATCGTGGGCGGCTACGATGCCACAGTCGGCTACTCGTCCTTCGTCGGCAACAAGACTCCCACCGACGGACCCATGGTCCGCCTCCTCAAGGATGCCGGTGCCGTGCCCTATGTCAAGACCAACCTTCCCATAACTCTCCTCAGTTTCGAGAGCACCAACGATGTATGGGGCCGCTCCACCAACCCCCATTGCGCCGATTACTCCCCGGGCGGCTCCACCGGCGGCGAGGCTGCGCTCCTCGCCCTCGGCGGCCGCATCGGCATCGGCAGCGACGTCGCGGGCAGCGTGCGCGTGCCCGCCCACTTCTCCGGGTGCTATAGCCTGCGCTGCTCGACGGGGCGATGGCCCAAGGCCGGCATCTGCACCAGCATGCCCGGCCAGGAAGGCGTGCCGAGCTGCTACAGCCCCATGGCGCGGACGCTGAACGACCTGACGTACTTTACGCGTGCCGTCGTCGGCCAGGAGCCGTGGAAGTACGACGCGACGGTACACCCCCTCCCGTGGCGCGAGGACGCGGCGGCCGCCGTGGAAGGCAAAGCGAAGCTCAGGATCGGCGTCATGTGGACCGACGGCGTCGTGGACCCCAGCCCGGCGTGCAAGCGGGCGGTGCAGATGGTGGAATCGGCGCTGCGCGCCCAGGGCCACGAGGTGGTCGACGTCAAGATCCCCGGGACGTACGAGGCGCTGAAGCTGGCGTCGCAGCTGCTCAACGCCGACGGGTGCCAGATGTTTGAGTCGTTCCGGCGCGCGGGCGAGTGGTTGGACCCGGGCGCGGCGCAGATGCGGCGGCTGGCGAGCCTGCCGGGGCCGCTGCGGTATCTGTACTATTTCTGGGTGAGGTGGGTGAAGCGGGACCCCGTGTGGGCGGGTTTGGTACGCGACTGGCGGCCCAAGTCGGCGTACGAGAACTGGCATCTCGTCAAGCAACGCGAGGCGTACCGCGCGGAGGTGTTTGAGTGGTGGAATGAGCAGGGGCTGGATGCTATCATCTCGCCGCCGAATGCCACGCCGGCGGTGCCGCATGACGGGATGCGCGATGCTGTGAGCAGCTGTGGGTATACGTTTCTGTTCAACTTGGTAAGCCCCTTCCCTGCTTTCCCCAGGTGTGATGCTAACCAGAACAAGCTGGATTACACGGCCGGCGTCCTCCCCGTGACGCACGTCGACAAGACTCTCGACAAGGACGCCACCAAGCCGCACGGGAACTTCAACCTTAAGGAGCTCAACGGCGTCGCCCAAGGCGCGTACAAGCACTACGACCCCGTGCGCATGCACGGCCTCCCCGTGGGCGTGCAGGTCGTCGGGCGCCGGTTGGAGGAGGAAAAGGTGCTGGCGGTGATGAAGCGGATCGAGGACGCGCTGGGGGACGACAAGTACCCCCTGCTCTACCCGGCGGATCTGGACTAGGAGCGGCCAGGTGAGCGGCAGGAGGTGGAGGAGTTTCGATATGTACCGCCGCCTCCGATGCCGCTGTTTCCGCAGCCTCCGCGGGTGGAGGTGGATGTGGAAGAGGCAGTGGTTCCGAAACCTCGCCAGAAGTTGGCGGGGAGGGAAAAGGGAGATGGGCCGGGGTATAGGAGGGACGAGGAGGAGATCAAGCGCGCGAGGGCGTGGAATGATCGGCGGGAGTTTCCGTCGCCCGTGCCGGTTGTGTTGGTGTGGATTTTGGCTTTGTTGTTTTTGTCGTACCGACATTGGTAAGCGATCGAGTTATATAGCTGGTAATCAGTAATACAGACAGCGATTGATGGTTTCTGGATTGAATGTCGTCTTGAGCGGTGGAATCCTGCTTGGGGACATGGAGGGCATGCAAGACGCCGAGATCGGCGGACTTACACGAGAAGGGCGCTCCCTCTGGGTGGGGGTGGGGGTGCAGAGACGGGTGTATAAATGCCAGCTCTGGTCCTGCCAGATGATGGTCATCCAGTGCCATCTCCAACCACACCAGAAAGACAAACATACCCTCTTGCCATGGCTGCCGAAAAGCAAGACAACTGGTCCTCCGAGGTGAACCCCCCCCCCTTCCCCCCCCACCATCACCAAAATCAACCCGCCAACTAACCCACGAACAACAAAGGCCTACCAGCACTCGGCGTCCTTCGTGCCCAAGCTCGCCACCAAAATCATGCAGTGGCTGGACCCGCAGCCGGACGACGTGATTCTCGACATTGGGTGTGGCGGTACGCCTTCCCTTTCCACCCTCCCCGTGAACTCACCCAGTCAGTCACTGACAATACCCCATCAACCAGACGGCGTCCTCGACCTCCAAATCGGCCACATCCTCTCCCGCGGCACCGGCTCCCTCCACGGCATCGACAGCTCTCCCGCCATGATCGCCGCCGCGGACAAGGCCGCCGTCGACGCCGGACTGGGGAGCAAGTGTACCTTCCAAGGTTAGCCCCCTCCCACCATCCCCAAAGAGAAACACCACCTAACGCCCCGCCTCTTAGTCCTCGACGCCACAACCCTCACCCTCCCGGTAACCCCCACCCCCTACACCAAACTCTTCTCCAACGCCGCCCTCCACTGGATCCTCCGCGCCCCCTCCTCCCACCTCCCCTTCTTCCGCGCCGCCCACGCCCTCCTCCCCCCCGGCGGCACCTTCACCTTGGAAATGGGCGGCCTCGGCAACATCTGCGAGGTGCGCGCGGCGGTGCTGGCTGTCCTGGCGCGGCGCGTGGGCATGGCGCGCGCGAAGGAGGCGGAGCCGTGGTTCTTTGGGGATGAGGCGTGGGTGCGGGGGGTGATGGGCGAGGGGTGGGTGGTGGAGAGGGTGGAGAGGGGGTGGCGGGCTACGGACGCGGATGAGGGGGGGGTGAGGGGGTGGGTTGGGTTGATGGTTGGGGGGTGGGTGAAGGGGGTGCTTGGGGAGGGGAGGAGGTGGAGGAGGCTTTGGGGGAGGTGGTGGAGGTGTTGGAGGGGGTTTGTGGGAAGCCGGGAGGGGGGTTTATGTTTTCGTATGTGAGGTTGAGGGTTTTGGCTAGGAGGGTTTAGTTGTTGTTGTTTTCTTAGGGGGGGGGGGTGTTGATGTTGACGCGTGATGGGGAAAAGATTGGGCATCACAGCGCCAAGACACGGACACAAGTGACGTCGGGACGGGAGTGGAGGGCTGGACTCGGGAGATCGGCTTGGGCCGGGTGTGCTCGGACCCCTGCGATAACAACACAGCGGAAAATGGATGCCCGATAACACAGCTTTTGCTGGCGCCTTTTGCTGGCGTCCCTTTGTCTTTTGTCGGTCAGCTTTCTCCGGCAATACCCCCCCAACCCACCGCCACTTTTGCCCTCTCCTCCCCATGATTGCAAGGAGCGACTGCTCAGCACATCCAGCAACATGGCGTCCGAAGAACAAGACTTTCTAGACATTGTGAGTGCACTCCCTGTGTTGTCGTTGCCGTGACCAGGTGTCGCGTGCCCGCTCCGCTGTTGCAACCTCCAACCTCCAAATTGTGGCCCAACCACCAACCCCCCCCCCCCGAACTGCCTGACTGACGACGCAATCCCTCCAGCTCTCGTCGATACCCGACAACCTCAAGCTGTACTTGAGCGATGTCGCCGACTTCGTCAACGAGCACACTGAGCAGGTGTCGGACACCTTGCGAGAGGCCCTGGCTTCGCTGCCCTACATCGACAGCATCCTGCCGCCGCGGCCGCCCCCGCCCCCTCCACCGCCGGTGCTCCCCGCGAGTGCGTCCATCCTGGAACGGACCCAGGACTGGATCGTCCGCCACAAGATCCTCACGGGCCTCCTCATCGCGGCCACGGGCACCGTCGCCTACAAGTCGTACCGGAGCAATGTCCTGTCGCGGAAACCCCGCAAGGCCAGGCGGTCGGGCCTGGGCGGGCGGATGGACGTGGTCGTGGTCGCCGGGTCGCCCTCGCTGCCCCTGACGCGGTCGCTGGCGCTGGACCTCGAGCGAAAGGGCTTCGTCGTGGCCATCGTGTGCCGCGGCGCCGAGGAGGAGGTGCTGGTGCGCAAGCTGACGCGGCCCGACATCAAGCCGCTCAACCTCGACATCACGGACCCGCTCGGCGCGGGCAACTCGATCGAGGGCTTCGCGCAGTACCTCCAGGCCGCCCACAGCGCCGTGCCCGGCGGCAAGAAGTTCCACGTCTCGCTCAAGGCGGTGCTCCTCATCCCCTCGCTGTCGTACCAGACGTCGCCCATCGCCACCATCCCCCCCTCGAGCTTCGCCGACCTCTTCAACACGCACCTCCTCCAGCCCATCCTCACCATCCAAGCCTTCCTGCCGCTCCTGACGACGCGCATCGGCCCCGCCGACCGCTTCCAGCCCCCCAAGGTCCTCGTCTTCACCCCCTCCATCATCTCGTCCATCAGCCCGCCCTTCCACGCCCCCGAGGCCACCGTGTGCTCGGCCCTGTCGGCCTTCACCGAGGTCCTCGCCGCCGAGCTGCGCCCGCTCGCCATCCCCGTCACGCACGTGCAGCTCGGCACCTTTGACTTCTCCGGCTTCACCCCACGCAGCGGCGGCGGCGAGACGCTCGGCCACGCCGCGCCGCGCGGCCTGCTCCCGTCGCCCGAGGGCCTCGACACGACGGCGTGGCCCGACTCGGCGCGCCAGGCTTTTGGCAAGAACTACGTCAGCCAGTCGAGCTCGGCCATCAGCGCGGGGCGGATCCGCGGGATGCGCGGCGGCGCGCTGACGGACCTGTACAGCGCCGTCTTCGACGTCATCGACGGCTCCGACACGAGCGGCGTCGTGCGCGTCGGCCTCGGCGCCACCGTGTACGGCTTCGTCGGCCGCTTCGTGCCGCGCAGCATGGTGGCGTGGATGATGGGCATCCGCCGCGTCGACGAGCTCGCGGCGTGGCAGTCGAGCGTCGTCAACAGCCCGGCGCGGTCGGCGGGCGGCGGCGACGAGGACGAGGAGGGGGGCGGGTCCGAGGGCGCCGCGCACGAGTCGTTTGTCGCCGTGCCGCACCTCGACGCGGGCCAGGTGTGGCGGGACTCGGACAGCGCCGAGAGCAAGTCGTCGTTTCCCGACATGGACAAGGCGTATGGCGGGTACATTTAGACTTTCTCCCTTGGGGGTCTGGCTCGACGACGAGCTGACTGGCTGGGGAGCAGAGGATGCGTTGATGATGAATGTAGACATGGAAAGACGTGATGATGCATGCAAACGGCGTTTTCTTGGCTTTTGTTTCGGGACATACCTCACTCTCTTTAGAAGGCAGGCAGGCAGGCAGGCACATACGATTTTGGATGATGATGCAAATAATGGCATTTCTGTTCTTCTATTGTACACGCTACTCGAACCGCTGCATCTTGCCGTGAAGTGACAACGCCTCCACCCAATCTCAAGGAATCGGAGCATCATCTTAATGCCCCCCGCGTCCTCTAAACTTCCCCCCGCCCCGTCCCCTCCACCTCCCTCCCCTCCCCCCACCAAACCGCTCCTTGTGCCCATGCCCCCTCTCCCCGCCATCCCTCCCCTCCCTCTCTGTCCCCCAAACCCATCCCTCCCCCTCCCCATGCCCCCGAACCCCTCCTCCCCCCTCCCAACCGGCTCCTCCACCTTCCTCTCCTCCCTCACCTTTGGCTCCTCCAACTCCCCCTCCCTCCTCCACTTCGGATGCGCGCCCCCCTTACACCCCCTCCCATCGGGACAAAACCCGGCCAAATAAAATTCGCAAACCCGCCGCCTCACATGCCGCTTATCGCACACCGGCCCCAGCGGACAAAACCCCCGCTCGTAGTGCGGACACGGCGGCAGCCGCGACTGCGGGTCAATGTGCAGGTACAGGCACTCGTCGCCGTTGGAGCAGTACCCGTTGCGCACGAAGAAGTTGCACTCGGGCATCTTGCGCAGGTTGTACTCGTGCAGGAACTCGCACGACTCGCCCTTTTTGCAGAGCCCGCGCAGCCAGTGCTTGCAGACTAGGGAGCCGAAGCCCCCCGAATGGTGGGATGTGGTTGTGGAGGGGGTGTGTCGGTCCGGGCATTGCGTTTTGAGCGGGCAGGTGCCGGTTGTGGAGAAGGATTTGCAGAGCGGGCGCGAGGAAAGGGAGTGGTGGTGGGTCAGTTGGAGGAAGGGGGTGAAGGTGAAGGTGTGCGGGGCCGGGGTGTGGGTGAGGAGGGTCGTGGCGAGGGTTTGCGGGGTGGGGGAGGTGGTGGTGGTGGTGGTGGTGGCGGTCATGGTGAGGTTCGCGGTCGCGCGCGCGCGCGGAGGGAGGTGAGGTCGTTGGAGTTTTGGGGTTGATCGTTGCTGGTGGTGGGTAGTGTTGGTTGGGGTATCTCGTGCTGATTATGTTTCTCGTAGCGGAGTGTTGGTATCGCGAGTTGCCGTCGAGTGTCGCGTCGATGTTGGCGCTTTGAAAGAGCTTGGTGGTTGTTGAAAGATGATGGAGGATTGGATTTGGCTGGCGGACAAGGGTGGAATCTTATCGATTCACCGAGAGCTCCCAAGGTGAGCGGCCAATCAGGTCGCGGCACAAACTGCCTCGGCTCAAGGGGCAACCCCGCGGTGCAACCGGCTACCAAGAACCGCTGTAAGCCAAGTTTCAGCGCTTCCATAAACAAGCCCAGGTGCCCTTCAAGACGGTTCCTTTCCATTGATTTTGTCATTGTTTTGTACCTATTTCCCCCCTGCGAATCTCTGCTTGTAGTCCTCAATTCCATCCTTGACCCATACCATATCCCCAACAGTCACCATGAGAGGCATCCAGTTGTCCCAATATGTCAAGGTACCACGACGTCATACTGCTTCGTCGATGCTGCATCACTGACAGTCCTCAGACTCCGGACGAGCTCAAGGTGACGGACCTTCCCGATCCCCGGCCGAAACCAGATGAATATGTCATCCAAGTCCACGCTGCGGCCGCCAACTTCTTCGACATTCTCCAGATCCAGGGCAAATACCAGCACCAGCCTCGTGTGTCCCAATCCCCCTGCTTCCCACACAAAGCGTGTACTCACAACCTCTCCAGCATTCCCATGGGTCTCCGGCGCCGAATTCGCCGGCACCGTCCTGTCAACCCCGTCCGGTGTGGCAAAGCCCAAGTTCCCGGTCGGTTCGCGCGTGTTTGGCGCAACCCAGGGCGCCTTTGCCACCAAGGCTGTGGCCAAGGAAGTCTCCCTCTTCCCCGTTCCAGAGGGATGGGGCTTCCAGGAGGCGGCCGGTCTGTTTGTAACGGCGCCCACGAGCTACGGCGCCCTGGTGGTCCGCGCCGGGATCAAGGCGGGTGATTATGTGCTTGTTCATGCTGCCGCCGGAGGTGTTGGGTTGGCTGCTGTTCAGAGTACGTTTCCGCGATGACATTGGTGGCAGAAGGGTAGCTGATCTCTGTATTAGTTGCCAAAGCGTATGGCGCGACAGTGATTGCGACGGCCGGATCCGCGCGAAAGTTGGAGGTGGCCAAGTCCTTTGGCGCCGACCACGTCGTCAACTACCAGGACAAAAACTGGCCGGAGCAGGTCAAGAAGCTGACGCCCAAGGGCCGAGGCGTCGACATCGTCTACGACCCAGTCGGCATGGTGGACAAGAGCACGAAATGCACGGCCTGGAACGGACGGATCCTCATCGTCGGGTTCGCCGCAGGCCAGATTGAAAAGGTGGCCATGAACAAGGTGCTCCTCAAGAACATCAGCCTCGTGGGCATCCACTGGGGGCAGTACGCCGTGTACGAGAAGGAGACGGTCGCGACGGTGTGGGAAGGCATCAACAAGCTGGTTGCCGAGGGCAAGTTCAGGGGTACCGAGTTCACTGACAAGGAGTTTGTGGGTCTCGAGGCGGTTCCCGAGGCGCTCAAGGCGCTGGGGAGCAGGGGGACATGGGGTAAGGTGGTCATCAAGGTGCCACAGGAGAGCCGCAACAAGTTGTAAGACTATGGGGATGAAGGCTGGACTTTCGGCCAACTGAGTCTTTTGGGCTTTTCCTTTTCAGAATCAAGTCCTGCCTTTCAATGAATCCATCCGTACTTTTTTTTTCAATGGATCCATTGGTGTCAATCCTTCTTCTCCGAGGCGGATCTCGAAGAGGGACGTGGATATCTGACCCTAACCCTTGTGCTGGTACCTGCAGCCTCCGGGGAGACCCTTGAATTCACTTGCGGCTGCCCCGCGATCGCAAATTTCAGGACGCCCCCCTCCTCGATCGGGAGAATTGAGGTCTTTGGAATCTGGAATTGTCAATCGTCGTGCTTAGAAATCGCCCATTCCCTCATAAAGGCACCGTCTCTCGAATTCTCCAGCGACCTTCCTCCTAGCGGGCGTTTCCAATCTTTTATCCTTTAAAAGAAAGCATTGCGCCCGTCGTCTTGTCCCTTTGCCCCTCCAAAACCGCCAACCTGTTTTCCTCCTCGTTTAGACGTACTCTTCGCTCCGGCGCCGGTGGCCTCTCGATCGCTGCTGCTGCCGTCCACTACAAGACACCCTACAAACCCGAGATCGCCGCCCTCGCGAAACAGAGAATGCACACCAAGGTCGTCATCGTCGGCTCCGGGCCGGCGGCCCACACGGCCGCCGTCTACCTGGCGCGCGCCGAGCTGAAGCGTGAGCCCCTTCCCCCCCTCCCCCCCGTTGCGCCTGACTGCGCTGACATGTGCCCCCCACAGCCGTCATGTACGAGGGCTTCCTCGCCAACGGCATCGCCGCCGGCGGGCAACTGACGACCACGACCGACGTCGAGAACTTCCCCGGCTTCCCCAACGGCATCGGCGGGCAAGAGCTCATGGACGCCATGCGCAAGCAGTCGGAGCGCTTCGGCACCGAGATCATCACCGAGACGATCGCGTCGCTGGACCTGTCGTCGCGCCCCTTCAAGTACACGACCGAGTGGTCGCCCGACCAGACACACACGGCCGACGTCATCATCCTCGCGACGGGCGCGTCGGCCCGCCGGCTGGGCCTCAAGGGCGAGGACAAGTACTGGCAGAACGGCATCTCGGCCTGCGCCGTGTGCGACGGCGCCGTGCCCATCTACCGCAACAAGCCGCTCGTCGTCATTGGCGGCGGCGACTCGGCCGCCGAGGAGGCCATGTTCCTGACAAAGTACGGCAGCCACGTCACGGTGCTGGTGCGCAAGGACAAGCTGCGCGCGAGCAGCATCATGGCCAAGAGGTTATTGGCGCATAAGAAGGTCACGGTGCGCTTCCACACTGTCGGCCTCGAGGTCAAGGGTGACGAGAAGGGGTTGATGAGCCATATGGTGGTCAAGAACGTGGAGACGGGGGCGGAGGAGACGATCGAGGCCAATGGGCTGTTTTACGCCATTGGGCACGATCCCGCGACTGCGTTGGTCAAGGGGCAACTTGACACGGATTCCGAGGGGTACGTGGTCACGAAGCCGGGGACGACCTTTACCAGCGTGGACGGTGTCTTTGCGGCAGGAGACGTGCAGGACAAGAGGTACCGGCAGGCTATCACTAGCGCAGGTATGTGGCCCCTCCCGTCTTGTTGAAGCGACGCTTGATGCTGACAAAACCTAGGCACTGGCTGCATGGCAGCGCTGGAGGCGGAAAAGTACCTTGAGGACCTCGAAGCCGCGGCAGAGGAACAAAAGGGCAACCTCTGACCTGGATATCAACATCGCCACTGAGAAAATCGATATATAGCCGTATAATCCAAACAGATTCCCCCCATTTTTTTGGTTGAGAACCCTGGTGGCCACAACAAAGAGCCCAGCATCCCGGCCCCGGATCCGGCCTGGTCCTTCGGCGGTCTTGGCACCCCGGGATCAGACGGAGCACGATCCTACCGCGCGATCACGAGGGGGCGGGGAGCGTCTCCCAATGTTTCCTTTTCTCACAAATAGCGCCTGTGGGTGGTGTCCTTGTGCTGCGGGTGAGGTGGTGCGGGCAAGTCAGCCAGCCATTTCGTGCAAGTGAAGAGTCACAGCACGGCGGCGTGCGGCAGCTCTAGTGGCCTCGTCCCAATCTTTCACAGTCAAGACGGGCACGACGTAAAAACGATGCGATGGGGACGGCGGGATGGCGTATCCTTGATTGACAAGATGAGGACGGACGGCATCGAACCTCCCCCGGCGTGTTAACGGAGCTAGACAGCTCGAGCGAGCTTGCGAATCTCGATTTTGACGCCGGCGGTCCTGTCTGCCAGCTACATAATCCCCCCTTCCCTTTTGTCAAGTCATCTGCTCTCCCTCCTCTTCACATCACACATTTTCCCAAACGACAGCCTCGGTACTCTTCACCCTTCCCCAAAACCCATTCACACAACCCCCCCAAAGACGACAAAATGTCAGGCAACGGCTACTCCTACAAGGGCCACGGCACCAACAACCAGGTAGACCCCCATCCCCCCCTCCTCCCCAACCCCTCCCCAACCCAACCCAACTAACCCCCCTCCCCTTCCTCCCCAGGGCAACCACTACTGCGCCCGGGACTACGGCTCCAGCGCCTCGAACTCCAACACGTACCACTACTCCAACATGTAAGACCCCTCCTTCCCCAGGTAGTATTGACAGAAGTTGACGAGAAGGCCGTGCCAGCGACGGCTCGTACTACTACTCGAACCCCAACGGCAGCACGTACTACAACAACGGCGCCGGCGGGTCGACGTACACGGCTCCGAGCGGTGGGAACAGCTCCCAGAGCTCGGGCTCCGGTTCCGGCTCGTCGGGGTCGGGGAAGAAGTAAATGGTCAAGGAGGATTGACATGACACGGGTCAAGGTGGAGGGTGGGAAGAGCGTTGCGAGTTTTTCGGAAATGGGGGACTTCTGAGTTAGAGGGGAAGGGAAATAGGAAGATGGTGTTTTCCGCACATGCTTGATTTGATACTGTGATGGTGCTGCGGCTGTGTACTGGTGAGGTTGATGACGAGGTATTGAGTTTTACCCTTGGACTAACGATGTGTAAATTTGACAACGCGATGACCAGATCGTCTAAGTTGGGTCTGAGGGGTCAGATAAAGCTGGGTTTTTGTTGACTCAAATCTGCGTCCGTGATAGCTGATACTATCTCCATCCTCTTTGATACCCAAACAGCGTCCATCCATCCAATATACACTACACATTACTTGCCGCTCAAGGATGCAGCAGCCTCCCATAAATACCCTCACCCCATATACACCCTTCCTCCCCACCCAACATCCCCAATCAATGCTCCCCCTCTAAATCGTAGCCCAAGCCCCCACCACCGCCGCCCCGGCAACCATCGCCGCCCGCCCCAAATTCAACACCCCCCACCGATCCACCATAAACTTGGACCCCACCCCCTCCGCCTCCTCCACCACCTCCTCCACCACCTCCTGCAACACCCCCGCCCTCTCCGCCCTGTCCGCCCGCGCCAACAACATGTTATTCGTCCCCATCATAAATCCAACCGTATACGGCATGATCCCGAAACTCAGCAACCCCGCGGCCAGGTACCACACCCCCTGGGGGCCGCGACGGTGCGCGGCGGCGAGGTAAAAGTACAGCGCGGCGGTCGCGGCGGCGGCCGGCGGCATGGTTTTGGAGCCTTGGTGGAAGGTGGCGCGCCATTGGACGAGCATTAGAGGGGTCGGGAGGTCGAGGAGGCGCGGGACGACCAAGGCGGAGAAGGCGAGGGAGACGCCTGCGAGGGTGGAGGAGAGGAGGAGGGCGGAGGCTTGGGCGAGGCGGATTGGGGTGGTGGTTGTGGGGGCCATTTTGGGTTGGTGGTGGGGGGTTGGTGAGGATGGGGTCGGTTTTGGGATGGACCGAGGCGAAGGGGATGTGGCATCCGCGGGGAGGGAGAGGGGTTATTATTTGTGGTGTTGGACGGCCGGCGGAGGGAAAAAGAGTGAGAGCATCATGACCTGATCGGTGGGAGCGGTGCTCCGGGCCCACAAACATAAATGTGACGCGGGCGTGGGGTTGCGGACAGGGCTGCGCTGATCATGCACGTTTAACCGTCGGGCGGACGCGGCACGGGGAGGGGAGGGTCGGAGGTCGGAGGCGCCACCGCCGAGCCCGCGACGGGAGTGGCCCTCCTTCTCGTTCGTGGGCCGCCTTGAGTGGCCGCTTTTTTGACAGTGTCGCATTTCGCTCGCAACATTTTTTCTTTATGCCGTCCAGACCACCGGCCGCGGTGTCGATGGCATGCAGAGCAGTGGCGGGACAGTGGACAACGGAGCGCGAGACGCCCCGATGCCGTGGACCGCGCATCGGCAGCGCGCACCCGGCTTCTAAAACAATTGTCCTGTTGCGCGACACCAGCCGCTCCGAAGGATCCATGCCGCCGGAATCGTCGCCGCATCTGGGACTGTGTCGCGAGGGGTGTGGCATGTGACGCCAGCCTTCAAAATGCCAAAATTACGGCGCTCGACGTGAGGTCGGGGTCGGACTCTTTTTGGAAGTTGTTGGCCGTTCCGTTCTTCAGGTAGCAATACCCGCCAGCTATCGTCGGTCAGTCAGCGAAGCTTCAACCTGGGATTTACCAAGTGGTCGTACCTTTTTTGACAATCGTCACAGTCTTGCAGAACCCGCCCACAACAGGTATGCCCTTATCTATCTTGTTCTGGTACCGCTGGTTGTACATGGCGCAAGCGTCGATGCATTCTTCCAGGCTCGGCAGATACACCTTGAATATGTCGTGGATCCCCCCGTTGCCGTACTCCTTGCCGACGGGATAGTCGGTCCTGCAGAGCCGCACAAACGACTGCGATGTCCCTCCGGACGTCTTGAGGGGGATGTCTGCCCCCAGGGCGTCTTTCGGCACGTATGTCGTCCCGTTGATGTTGGGGCAGCCTTCGTCGACCGGGGCCGGGGAGGGCCCTCCGGTGCGTGCGCCCGTCGTTGCGGTGGGTGTGGTGGTCCCTGTCCCTGTTGTCGCTGTTGATGGTATCTTGGATGACCCTGGACTTGTCCCGGTGTTGGATTCTACTTCGGCGTCGGCATGGTCATGTCTGTATGGATGGTGGTCAGCCGGGTACTTCTCCCTATCTCCATCTGTCCTTCTCAGCATACCGCGAATCCGACCCACATCGGCTGTGCGATGATGCTACCAGTCCTCCGCCGATGCCGCCCCCGATGGCTGCTGCTATAAGAAATCCGACGACAAAGATGATGGTCCAAAAGGTCTTGTCTGACAAGCGCATCATCTTCCGGTTTTGCTCGGCCGGCGGTATCGGCGCGGAAGAGGGTTCATATCGCGTGTACTCGGGGACCGGGACGTAGTCCCGAGATGGCGGCGGGGTGGCGCTCGTGGTATCCCATCCTCGCGACGACGAGTAGTCGGGCTCGACGATGTGGAGGAAGGGCGTCGACCTTGGGTGGATGACCTGGGGATAGGGCGTGCCGGCTTCTTGGAAGAATGGATCCTCGGGCTTTGGCGACACGGCCTCGAGGTTGGAGTACTTTGACTTCTTCTTCGACCCGAACCCGAACGATGCGGGAGAGGAGGGCGCCATGTCTCCTGTTGGTCGATTCCGTCAATGTCGCACCTGAATAAAGTGGAGGGAACTTTGGGGGACGGTTGGATAGTGTTTCCTATGTACCGGACGAGAGATGCCCCTGGAGCAGCCGAGCTTGGGCGCGTTCTCATGCGCCCTCCCACTGCTACCCACTTCCCTAGGGCTACCCTTGCGTCGTAAAGACGGTGGCCAATCAGGTCCAGCATGGCTGGAATTGGAGGATCTGGGGAAACATCGCGTACATCGCTTGCGTTGCCGAGAGAAAACATGGCGCCAACATGCGGCGGACAACTCCATTTTGAGGGGGGCTTGACAGGGCAACTTCGACATCTTGAAGGTGTGGCAGTGCGTGAATAGATTGGCTAGGCGCTTTTTCCCAAAAGTCCGCGGCGCCATTCGGCCTTGAGGCGCAGTTTCCAGCTTCTTTTTCGTTTTCCAAGTTCCAACACGGCCAAGATGAGCCAAGTCTGGGCAGGTGTTTGTGCCAAGACCCGTGCCTGGCTAGACTCATTCAGGCTAGGCTGTTTTGGTCCCCTGTCTCAGCCCCAGCTGCCGATCTTGACCCTCACTGACCTCAGCACTTAATATCCATCTTCAACCTCTCCCATGACAACCTTCAACCCCCACTTTCCATCTTCCTGCCCCTCACAACGCCGCCCGTCCCTGCGACTCAAACGGTAACAGCATCGCCAGTAGCCCCGCGACAACAAACAGGGCACCGCTCGTATACACCGGAATCGCCGTCTCCAGGTTCCCATAGATGGCGATGACGGGCTGCAAAAAAAAAAACCGTCAGCAAGAGTCTTATCCCCTTCAAACGCGATCCGGACCGGGGGAAAACCTACCGCTGCGATTCCAAACAGCCGGTTGCACATGGCCGCCAACGCGTTCCCCGTCCCCCGCTGCGGCGTCGGAAACAGCTCGGGCGTGAAGCTGTAGAGCACCGCATTCATGATATTCCCCGATAAACTAAACCCGCAGTTCCACCCCAACAGGGACGTCGAGTTCTTCGCCGACGTCGACCCGTACAGAAACGTGCCCGTCATCGCGGTCGACAGCGCGAGCGTGCCCTTGCGCCCCATGTGCGGCCTCTCGACGAGATACGCGCCCATCAGTGCCCCCGGGACGCCCAGCACCGCAATGATCATCGAGTTGCGGAACGTGATGTTGTTGGAGCCGTCGCCAAACTCGATGCCTCGCGTCGCCTGGATGTACGGCAGGAACGCGTGGTAGAGCGGGTACGCGAGGCCGATGAGCGACCAAATGACCATGACCAGGCCGGTGGAGAAGGCGAGGCGCTTGGTGCCGAACAGCTTGCTCACGCGGCCGACGCCGACGGTCAGCAGCCGGCGGTGGATGACGTGGGAAGCCCTATCGTTGTCGACGTAGCCGTCGGGCTCGCACGCCTTGAGGTCTTCGAGGGTCAGGGACGTGTACCGCCGGTTGACGCGGGCGATTTCGTGGATGACGGCCACGGCGTCCTCCTCGAGCCCGACGCCCACGAGATACTTGGGGGACTCGTGGACGGTGAAGAGGAAGAACCGGGCGAAGAGCATGAGCAGCGACGCGCCGCCGACGGCCATGAGCAGCCATCGCCAGCCCGGGTTGTCACCGGAGAGGCAACCTTCGTGCTGCTCGCACGAGAACTTGGTTAACACAGGCCAGGAGATGATGTTGACAAACAACTGAGCAAAGGCCCAGTCGACGGACAGCACGGTAAGGAGGTACTGGTGCGAGGGCGGCAGGAACTCGAGGAAGATGGCCGAGTCGACGGGAAGGTTCCCCCCCACGCCAAACGACCAGAACGCCACCATGCACCCGACGCTGGCAAAGTTGTGGCACATGGCAGCCGACAGCCCGAAGATTGTCGCGAGGCCGAGCGTGTAGTTGAAGGCCGTCTTCCGCCCCATGATGTCGCAGCCAAAGCCCCAGAAGACGGCGCCCGCGAGCAGGCCGACGTTCTGGCAGAGGGTCAACAGCGCCGAATGGCTGGGCGCGAACTCGTTCGCTATCGGGATCAAGATGAGCGACGTCACCATCGGCCACATGTTGTCGGACGCCCAGCCGAAGCCGACGACGAGGAAGAGCTGCCACTGGTACCATCCCATGCCGATTTCCTGGATCTGGTCGACTGACTATTAGCTGGGCTCGCCCCGCAGAGGGGGGTCGTGGACGTACCGCGCGATTGATCACCATGGCCTTGGCCTCGTACACCGGGTCAAAGTGGCCCTCCGAGATGGCCGCGACGGCGGTGCGGTCATCGTCAGAGCTGTCGTCGTCAACGGCGGTGTCGTCGTCGGCGACATCCGGTGTACTACTGGGCTCTTCTTCCTTTGGTACCACCACCCTCCTGCAGTGGTTCGGCAAGCATGTCATGGCTATGTCGGCCGTGTCGGCCGGTGCACTGCTGGGCCCTTCTTCCCTTGGTGCCACCACCCTTCTGCCGCGGGTCGGCAAGGGGCTCATGGCTATGTCGTCCGTGTCGTCCCTTGGTGGCACCACCCTTCTGCCGTGGGTCGGTAAGGGGCCCATGGTTATGTCGCCCGTGTCCTCCCTTGGCACCACCACCCTCCTGCCGCGGTTCGGCAAGGGGCTCATGGCTATGTCGTCCGCGTCGGTCATTGTCAGGTGACGGGGGTTGACACAACCACCTTCCTCGACGGGAGACAAGCGACGACGGGACGGTTCCCTGAGCGGGGTGTCGAGTTGATGACTCGACTGTCACTGCTTCAGGTGTGTCAAGGACAAGTGGTCGTATCGAGCGCTGGTGCTGGTTGCTTCGGGTTGCCGTGCTTCTGGTATTGATGGATGGAGGCACAACTCTGGTGGGAGGGGGATGGAACGGCCGCATGCGAGGTGTCCTTGCGAATCTTCCTGCAAGGTCGCGTGCATCCCCCGCGGTGACCAGTGAATCTAGCGTTCATGTGATGCCGAGTTTCCAACTACCTTGGTCTCTATCTTGCATAGCTGCACAATGTGTCACGGGACATGAGCCGCCGTGCTCATCTGAGGAGTTAGGCAAGGTAGGGTTTAGGATACAAGCTACAGTGGACTGCAATGGTACAGATCATGAGGGTCGTAACCAGCAAACAAGACTGGCCGATGGACATGAATATATTGCCATCCAAGACGTCAGGGGCTGCTTTTCGGAACGACGCCATCTCCTAGGTAGATTACCAACCCTCAAAACCAAAACCCATCCCTTCAACCACCCGAATGCAACCCAGCTCCATGCGCCCAAAGTCTATAGAGCAACCAATGGATATCCATTAACAAACTACAAAAACAAAACAGAACCTCTCCCCCTGACAAGGATGCCGTCCACTTCCACCCCGATGACCCCATCATCACCAGACAGACATCCACAACAACCTCCACCCCCAAAAAGCAAACCCCCCACAACCCACACACAGCCAAAATTTGTTCATACCAGGGATCGAACCTGGGACCTTTCGCGTTCCGGAGAAGCTCTTGCAAGACTTGTTCCTGTGAGGCGAACGTGATAACCGCTACACCATATGAACTTGTTGTTCGCAGTCTCTGTTGGAGGTCATGATGGGTGAGGGAAGGCAAGTGCGATGGGTGCATACTGATTCCTCCGGGGGGTCGAGAGGTTGGTTGGGATTTTTGGGAGAGGTCAAATGAAGATATTTGTTTTTTCCTGGTGGGAAATACAGACCCTTGTGCTTGACCACGTAGACAAGGAGGGACCCAGAGCCCAGAGTTCCCACCCTGAGCGTGCCATCACGGCATCACCTCAACTCTTCGAGAACCTCATTGAAGTCTGCGAGACGCTTGCATCATGGAGATGGACAACTACAACAACCTACCTAGCATTCACTCACCCACTCATCAAGCAGTCGTCACGAGGTACTCCCCAGAGAGCCAACACGACGAACCCATCTATTCACCATCCAATGTACTCTCTCGACGCCTTCCAGTCCAGTTCGCCAACCTACATACCCAGCCCAGCCCTTCTATAACACCGTCCCTCCCACTAACCCATTTCTCGCTCCACGGGGCGCTGTATAGACACAGGCAGCGGCGGCAAGTCCTCCCATCATATAACCCGTCCTCCGTGCCAACCATCTACTTGCTCTCAAGACCAAGTCAGTCGACGGCTGTCATGTGAACCCATCAGGATGTAGATACGTGTAGGTATGTATAGGTATGTGTATCTGTTGATGTACCGGCCCACCCATCTGCCCAACCTGTCTCCCTTCTCCCCTTGCCTGTCCCTGCCTTGAACAAAAGGAAAGAAAACCAACAGGAACCCACCGACCACCGAACAACTCAAGGACGCCCCAAGGTAAACCAAAAAGGAAAAGGAATTGTAAAATTACAGGTTTTTTGCTGCTGCGCGCTCTTGGAGCGCTTGTATTTCTCCCTCGCTTCCTCCCTTCCACGACCGTGGTCTAGAGGTGTAGGGGGAGCGCCAATGTCATCCATTCATCCCAATATCCGCTGTGGTTGTTGTGCGCACCTCGTCTGTGTAGTGTCGCTCGGTCTCGGCGGTCGCCGGCGTTCTTCTCTTTGGGCCCGATATGTTCCCCCTAGGTATTAACCCCCGCCCTCTCTACTCCGCCCAACCAACCTTTTCCTTAACATTCAACGCCCACTTCAACTTGCTCAGCACCTCTTTCGCCTCCTCCAGCATACCCTCCTGCTCCTCCTCCCTCCTTGCCGCCTCGCTCTTAATCTCCCTCAGCGCCTCCTCCTGCTCCGCCTTGTACCTCTCAAACTGCGCGGCAATCTCCTCCTTTTGCTGCCTCAGCTCCCTGATATTCCCATCCTGCTGATCACACAGGTCCCTGAGCGTCCCAATCCTATCATCATCCCTCTTCCTCTCCTCCAGCAGCGCCTTGACCTCCAACCGCATCCTCCCCATCGACTTGCGCACCTCGTCCCCCTGCTCGCGCCAGTGGCTGCTAATGGCATTATACCTCCCCTCCATCAGCGCCGCCTGGCTCGTCGCCTCGTCCACCGTCCTCTTGGCCTCGGCGCGCCCGCGCTCCATCTCGTCCTTCCACACGCGCTCGCGGTCGCCCGCGTCGACGGCGCGCTTGCGCTCCAGCTCCACCGACGCCTGCAGCGTCTCGACCTGCCGCTCCTTGCGCGCCAGCAGCGCCTTGGTCACGTTGGCTTCGAGGAGGCGGCTCTCGTAGTCGGATACGATGCGCTCGAGCTTGTCTTCGAGTAGGCGTGCCGCTTGCTTGGCGTCCTCGGCCCGCGTGCGCTCCACGTTGAGCTCCCGTCGGAGTTGCTCGTTGTCGCTGACGAGCTTGTTGATGACGCGACCCGTCTTGCCGAGCCCGGCTTTCCCGACGGTTGAGTCCCATGCTGGTTCGTCGCCACCTCGTGGGTGGTCGTGGCCGTTTGCTGTGGGGGCGCCCATGGCGCTGAGGCTGCTTTCCCACTGGGGGATCTCGACGCTCGGGCGAGTGGTGGTTGGTTTGGGGAGGTTGAGGAAGGTGTCTTGGGTTGTTGACGGGGTGTATTTTGTTCTTGATGGGTTGGGGGAGGCTCTGCTCTTGCCGATGGGTGTCTGGGTGTGGTCTTGGGAGGTCGAGGCCGTGCTCACTGTGCTGTTGACGGAGCTGGAGAAGCCGGAGCCGCGGGATGTGGCGTGGGACGGGGTCCCGTCGGGGCTGGAGTCGTCCGACAGCCTGTGCCTGTCGTCGAAGGTGGTGACGGTGCGGATGGTCGAGTTCATGCGCGAGGGTAGTTGGTTGTGCTGGAGGTAGGACGGGACCGAGGGCAAGGGCTTTGCGTTGACGGGCGCTCGAGACATGGCCGCGTTCAGGGTACCCTGGGAGGCGATGGCGAGGGTGGATCGGGCGGAGGGGCGCTCATGCGAGGGCCTCGACGTCCGGTTCGGGGTGAGGTGGTGGAGTTGCGCCGCGGCTTGCGCCGCTTCCGTGATTTGGACGATGGCGGGCACGGGCGAATCTGGGACACGTTGGTCGCGATTAGCCTTGTGCTCCCAGGTTTTCACGAGACAAGACGGTACCACCACCGCCGCTGCCAGCTGATGGGGAAGGGGGGAGGGCAGGCCAAAGAATCGCCATCAGCCTTGGGAGACAAGGCAAGGAGCGGTTCACGGCAGGGCACGACCGGGATGCGCGCGGCAAACGGCCGGCCCCGTCTTCCCAGGACCCAGAGGACAGGAACAATGGGGGCGGTTGTTTCAGATCTCCACAAGGACGGGGAATGGGGAGTAGGGGGAAGGGAGTATACGCACTTCTCTCGCTGCCGTCCTGGTGGATATCGAAGCCGTCTGGGTGGTGGTTGGAATGCGGTCGAGGCTTGACGAGTCGATTGCGCATTTCTCACGGCAGCCGTGATGCAGGATTCGGATCGGGATTGGGCCTGTGGAATTGATTCTTGCAGCTTGATGCTTGCTCAGCCCCTCCGCATGGGCGGGTTCGGGACCCGCAAATTGTTTGTCGGTTGTCTCGAGGTCTTGACTCTTGAAGATCAGACCAAGCAAGCTTTTGGAGCCCGTTTGATGTCGCTCGAGGTCCCTTTTTTCCAAAAGCCCGGCCCGTTCGGTGTATGGATTTATGCCGGCGCGGTGCGTGTCGTCGCTGTGCGAGGGTGGTGGTAATTCGGATGAGGTGGGAATCCCAAGACAGCACCTGTGGAGTCGTCGCAAAAAGTCGACTTGGGGATGGGATGGGATTCGGTCACGGTGTCGCGTGTTTGGGTGTCGTCGATGGTGGTTTTGGCGGTGTTGATGGATGTCGGGTCGAAGAGGGACGGCCCAGCCAACACACACACGCGTCAACCGCGAGATAATAATTTGCGGCAGTCCCCTCAAGTGGTCATCTTGTTTTTGCAGCAGACCCTTTCCGGCCGCAGTCTTGACGGCCCGTGCAAACGATGGACGGGACGTTGTTCGTGGTGTGGTGGTTGCCCATTATTGACAAGGGTCTGTGGCTGCTGACTGCCCTGGCAACCACAGCATCCGAGTGGAGATCCCATCGCTTACCCCTGACTGTCTCAACCCTCTTCTCTTCAAAGCTTCAAAAATCAAGTCTTCTGGCATACGTACCACGTAGCCCGGACAATTCGGCAAGCCAGGCTGGCTGGAAACAGAACCCCCCTCAAGGGCATGGACGCTGCACCGGGAAACCTGTTGTTTCAAGAGCACCCCGTCGGCATCTGTCATTGGGCATTGCGACGTCCATCAGCACCACAGAAGCGACCATGAAACCATCAGCCTCCAGCCGCTTCCCCCCGAGCTGAAGATTCAGGACACTTGTAGAAAAGAGGTACCGAAAAGGTAAGTGACTCTCCGACATCGAGGTCTACCAATCCTCTTCAGGGAGCACCGAAAGGCGATCAGCCCATCAACCATCCCATACCCAGCATCAAAGCTGAGAAAGAGAAGTACATAACGTTACACATTGCCCATATCACGCCCCAATATACCCATCCCACCCTCGGGATCACCCACATATACATACGTGCCACCAAACACCGTCCAATCTCGGTGGTACCGTACCGTAATCTGGCTCCTTCCCCTCGGGACTCGGGACCGCCGTACCCAAGGTACACCAACTCCGGGACGTACTACTTCCCCATTACTATACTATGTACACAGTAGTGAGCAAAGCAAGCAATAACCGGGTCGACCCCTGAACAGAAACAGGTACGACTGCATTGACAGGTACGTACGGGCGAGGGCCGTGGGCTGTGACGTAGTGGTTGCTTGCACAGCAGAGTATGACAGGAGAAACAAAGTTTCGTGTCTCTTGGGGAGTCGTGTTGGGGAGGGAGCTGCAGTGTAATTTGTTGGTTTATGCCGACGGGTAAGGTGTTGTGGACTTGTCAACAACGCGCCTTGTTGCAGTGTCTTGCTATGTTTAGGGACATGCAAGTTCATTAGGGGCACGTCCGCAAGACCAACTGGAATTCCAAGAACACCAGCCTTGTCTCGTGATTAGGTGTGTACCTCTGCGCTGATCTGCAAAATACAGTATACCCCGTCTGGCTCAGACGTCGCTAACCTTGCACTCCCCACAGGTTATTCTCTCTGCTCTCTGGTCAACTTCAGCGCTGTTCTACCAGTCTACCATACACAGCAACCCGTCAACACATCCCCCCTCTCAAGACAACCGCCAACTAACATCTGCGCAACAGCCTCAGAACCTCCTATTCATGAAAGGTCCCCGACTCCCCATAGCCCGGGCCTGCTAAACGTCTATCCCTCCGCCGCCGCTAGTATATCTCTGCTCTAGACACCATGACTGCCGTGGGGTCTCTTCCATTCCCTACCCCCATAATATACACCCCTCGTACCGCATAGTCTCGTCTTCGCGCGCGCGCTACGCCACCACCATGGCGATGACCTTTTCTTCATTGCGCCTTGATCTGCTGCTGGGACTCAATGAACCCCGGGCGCCACTTGACCAGATACTTACTCGCCAGCGGACGGGCATCCTCATCTACATCACCAAGTCAGCACACATTCCAAACACCACCCCCCCCCATCTCAGAAAACTTACACTCCATCCAAATCCCCGCCACTGTATCCAGCGCCACCTCCCTCACCGGCGGCCGCATCATAACCAAATACAACAAACTCGTCAGCGCCAACTGCACCTTGGTCGGATCGCCACACAGCGCCTTCAACCTCCCCAGCAACGGCCGACTCAGCTCCGGAATCTCGGCCAAGAACCGCGTCAGCACCTTGTCCTGCGCGGTGATGTAGCTCAGGAACCCGTCCACCAGCCGCAGCGCCCACCGCTCGTAGTGCAGCGGCGCGCCCGTGCCCGCGCGCTTGGTCAGCTGGTCGTTGTACCACTCCTCGCAGAGCCAGGCGACCGCCACCTCTATGCGGCGCCGCCAGTCCTCCAGGACGTAGTTGTACAGCAGCTCGCGCACCATGTTGCTCAGGTGCGCGGCGCGCGGGGCGGCGTCTTCGCTTTTGATGATGCCGCTGCTGCTGCTGGCGTCTTCGATGGCGCTGCGGGTGGCGAGGCGCGTGATCAGGGTGAGCCAGGAGTCGCGGTCGTAGGTGCTCGCGGCGAGGCGGTTGATGCCGGCTTTGGGCTTGCGGAGGGCACCCTCTTCGAGGGTGGGGAGGGGCGCGAACACGCGGGAGGATATGGCTTGGCCGACCTTGGCGGCGACTTGGGAGTCCACGAGGGGTGGCGCGGGGAGCTTGAAGGGGCCGAGTGGTGCGAGGGCGACGTCGGTGGGGCCCCTGACGAGGGACTTGTCGGCGGGAGGGGCGCTGTCCAGCTTGTTGAGGATCTGCTCGTTGTCCTCGGCCGCATAAAAGTCGGGCTCGTAATCATCCTCGTCCTCGTCGACGCCCAGAGGGGAGGTGTCTGGGTTGAGAACGGGTGGCTGCTGAACCGGTGGTGCTAGTGCATAGAGAGTTGCCAGGCGCGTGCGGATGGTCTGCAACTATTAGCGAGGAGCTGAGACAGCTTGGGAGGCCAGATACGTACATTGACCGCGTGGTCGAGCACCTGCGGGCTCATGGAGGCAAGACATTTGGTGTTGATTTTGGCCGTCAACGCTGCGGGCACCTGGGTCGCGTCGAACCCCTGAAGCCCCATGATATTGGTGAGGCTGAACACCGCCGCGAGGCTCTGCGGTGCGGGTGTCCATGCTGGAACTGGTGCTGCCTGTTGTGGCTCCCCATTGACCTTTTGTCGCTTCGCGTTGTCGTACTCGTTGGCAGGTGGCGGAGCAAGCGCCCGCTTGCGGTTGGAGTCGTCGAATATCTCGGCCCGGGACCGCACGAGCCGCTCGACATGTTGTTGAATGCGAGGCGCTAGAGCATTAGAAGGATCCCTATGGGCGGTCAGCATAGTCAGGAGTGAGACGGAAGGGTTGGTTCATACCTCTTGAGCAAATGGATAAGGAGCATTCGGGTTGTCTTCTCCATCGACTTGATCAGGACCTTGGTCTTTGGCGTCATGGGCGAGTTGGCAAGCTTGAGGGGGTTGAAGCCCAGAACCGTGTTCATAATACGGTTGGATGTGCTGGGACGACTGCGGACAAGAATGGACAGGCAGTTTAATGTGGCGTCGACGAGAAGGGCATCGCTATGGGGAGCAAGTCAGCAAGACATCATCAGTAGGAGCACAGCATCACCGACCTGCTGTTGTCCTGGAGCACGGCCAGCATCCTATCCAACAGACCCGCTGCCTCGGCCTCGAGGAGGCGGTGATCTAATAGGGGGTGGTTTGGTGGTACCATGGCCAGGGACACGTCGAGGCCATTGGTCTTTGGAACTGTTAGCATCTCGAGCGGGAGTCCAGGGGGGAGGCAAAGCGCAAACCTTGTATTCCATGCCGTTGGATGCCGTTTGGGCAAGGACAACTCGTTGGGCAAACTTGACACAGCAGACCTTGACAGGACTGGCAGCGCCATCCCATATCCGCAGAATCCTCGCCTTGATGGCTGTCATGGCGTCCCAGCTCTCCTTGTGGTAGGAGTTGTGGATTCTGAGAGCAAGCAGCCGCATTAGTACTCTTCAGCAACTAGACATAGACCCAAGCCAACGCTGCGCAGTGTGTATTCGATGACCAGGGCCAAGCTGCAGATTGAACGGCATCCCCAGACATCGGCAGAGCCTCAGCATGGACGGAGTCCGTCGAATGGGCGGGCAGGGACGCAGAACGCCATACAACACAACACAGCAACGGGCGGACGGAGACGGGCGTGTCGGCGGGGATCAGGAGGAGCATGCTATCTAACACTTACATCCATCGCATAGCAATCGGGTAGGCGCTCGCGGCCGCGATAATGCTGGCCTTGAGAACAAGAGGATCTTCGCCCTGGCTTTCCAACAGCAGCCTCAATGTATCCAATATTGCCACCGTCAAGTTCTCCTTGTCTCTGCTGTTCAACACCGGCGTCGAGAGTGATTCGGCCAGGAACTCGGCCCCCCATCGGCGCAGTTCGACGGGCGATGTCGGCCCGATGATGGGGAGGATTCCCTTGACGATTCTGTCGTAGTATGATGCATTTTCGAGGACGATCTTGCGGGCCTCGTTGAGCTGTTGTATCTGCTCGGCGACCGAGAGAGTCTTTACTGCGGCGGCCATGTCGTTTTCAGGAATGGGGGCGGAACGCGCCCTCCACGGTTCTGCTGTGGCGGAGTGCTGTGACAATGGCGAAGAATGGCGATGGTCAAGGGCTCGGGACGTAAAGTCAAAGAAGTCTACGAAGCCCTGCCGGAGGGGCAGCAGTCAAAGAAGCCGCTGTCGAGATTCCCAGACGCGGCCACAAGATCCCCATCAACCCCAGGCTCAATTCATCAGCGACAGTCCCCGTCCAAGCCCAGCAGCCGCGCCCTTTCGAGGAGCTGGTGAGATCGTGGTTTTGTCGCAGGCGATAGCGGATCACTCCGCGCGACGCAGAGGCAAGCGTTACAACGTTCTGTCGCAAAGAACTGGGCGAGTCGAATGGAAGTCAAGGTAGTGGAAGAAAGGGAGCGGCTGTGAAATCAATTGGGTGCCCGTTAGAAAGGTCGTGGTAGATTGATTTCGTTGCAAAAGGGCGCTTCTTGGTGGTGGTGGAAGAAGCTCACGCCTGTGGTCGGGTGTTGAAAGGTTGGAAGGTTGGGGAGGTTTGAAGATGCAAAGTGGAAAGCTTCCAGGTTGAACGCGCCGTGCGAGGTCCACCAAAGCTGGCCGCGTTCCTCTTCCAGGCTCCACCCCCGAGGAAAAGCCGGGCGCCCGATGACATCGAGCCACAGCTCAGGGGAACGAGCCAGGCCCAATCACGGGACAGCTTCCGATAAGAGACTTATCAGCTGTACGGCTTCACAGGAAGTTGATGGTTCGACAGTCATTTTCATGGCATGTTTCCTCGACGGAACTCTCTGGAAGGGAAGCCCACACATTGTCACCGACTCTCCCACACCCTGCTTTCAATTGCCCGAAGCAGTCATGGCCGGGTAAGTTTAAATCCATACCGGAGCAAGATTTCAGTGGCTGACGACGTCCGGCGCAGCATCCAGCGAGGCAGCTATTATCGCGACAACCGGCATTCGCCGGCCCTCGTCCGCGCCCGGCGGCCATACCTTGTCAAGAATACGCTCTGGGGCTTGGGCCTTTGCGCCTTCACTCTCGGTATCTGTACGTCCTCATAGTCCAGCCCGACACCGACATCTTGGGATCTGTTCCCCCACCCTACGCCGGCATGACTGACTTGTGAACCCCACTTCTCAGATACCTACACCATCAATGCCGTTGGGCAAGACGAGTTCGCCGATGTCAAGGTCCCTGATGTGCCGGCATCAAAAGCCGGAAGTGATATCCAGAGTCAGAAGAGCTGAAGAGCCCGGCCAGGGAAGAGGGGCCGCTCGAGAGATGGCACAATAAAGTCTACGCATTCTTTTTGGTGTTGGGGTCAGGGAACACATCTGGAAAGGCCCATGGTCTCGTTGTATTTGCCAGACTACGTACATAAAAGAGAAACTCCCAAAGGGTATGATATGAGAGTGATGAACGCATCGGCTGAAGAAATAGCCCGATGTCGCTCCCGAGCACCTCATATATGCGATGTTCAAAAATAAAATACCAAACAACCCTCCCCTCCCATATCCCCAGCCCATATCCCCAGCCCATATCTCCACCCACGGCTGAAACTCCCTTCGCCAGCTTCTTCAAAATACGAAACCAAACCCCGACGACCCCAAAACCCCGGTGACCATGTTCAACGCCGCGGCCTGTCGGCCCAAGTAAACGACAGCTATGTCAAAGCAACGTCACGCTGGTGCAACCGTGTCGCGCTTGTTCGCCTGCTCGGCGAGCATCTTTGCCGCCTTGATGGTATCAGGGCCACCAGAAGAGTGAGCCTTTTGAACTGCGCCGGGAGAGTCGCCATTCAGTACGGTTGTCGTGCTCGACGAGAACATCCCCCCTAGCTGGTGCGAGTGCCTTCGAGGCCCGGGCGCAAATACGGCTTGGACGGGGCCCTCCTGGTGCGAGTTCTGTCGCTGCTGGGCTTGATAGGCTTGGTGCGATGGGTGGTTGGGGTTTGCCCAGGGCGTCTGTTCGATAAATTGTTCCCCAGCCGGCCCAAGAAGCCGACCAAACGGCATGCCACCAGCGAATTCTGCGTGAAACGGCGGTTGGTGGTTCTGTTGTGGTGGGGGGGCTGGCTCCGCGACTCGCTGGAACTGGAATATGCGTCAGTCATGATATCCTTGTGCAGACCTGGCTGGGGGAGCCGATTTGGACTTACACGCATAGCCTCCCAATCATTTTCGAGTTGTTCCTCGGTAACTCCATGAATGACCGGCGCCGCAGGGAAGCCGACATGTTTCGCAAAGCCCGAGAGTACGGAGACCTCTTTGTTGTAGGCGACAGCTTGCTTGACCGCCAGCGGTTTGGACGTTGGGAACCGAATTCCGTAGTCGGGTATGGTGTTTGCAAGCCGTCTGCGCTCCTGTTGAATCTCGTACCATTGTTGGCCAAGCTCTTCAAGAACCTTCTCCCGTGCTTCGCGAACGCCCTGGTAGAACTGTGACATTATCTGCGATCGTTCTCCCACCGCTCGGTCTCTAAGGACGGCCAGCTCGAGTTGCATCTCGACTGCGCTGAGCCTGACCTTCTCGTCTCGTCGTTCTTCGATACACTTGAGCATCGCAAGGTATTCTGGGTGTGATGGGTTCTCGGATGTCAACATGGCCTCTTCTTGGTTGAGTTGAGCCAGCCGCTCTTGATACAACCTGCCCACAGGTTAGCAATTGCTTTCAGGAGCCGGACAGCTTTGGAAGTAAACCTTTCCCGGAAGTTGCTGAACTGCTTCTCGATCGCTGTGAGCTCCTCCCACGCCGCCTTTTTCCTCTCCACTGCATTTACTAGAGTCAGAATTACCGAACTGTAACGGGGATGGATTTGGGGTAGCGCATACGTTCTTCCTCGTTTCGGTGCGCAGCCTCTGCTTCCTCGTCGGCATCCGCAGCGTGCTCGTCAACGGCATCTTCGGGGGCGGGGTCATCGCCGTCATCTGGCGGGTCGATATGCGCTTCCTGTGCCCCTTGCCCACCAGATCGCTCGGGGCTTTTGCTCTTCCGCCTCTTGGCGGATCCGCGCCTTGATTTTCTCGATCTTGGGGTGTCTATCATGTCGTCTTCAACCGAAGCGACCGGGTCTTCCTTGTTCTTCGGTACGGCCGGGGGGTCGATGTTGTCTTCCTCGCCCGTGTGCGTACCGCTTTGTGGGTTGGTCGAAACGCCGCCCTCATCATCGGCGATCACGGCGTCGTCGGCCGAGAAGTCGCCTTCGGGGACACCAATTGATCCTGTCCGCTTTCGGAGCGGTTGTTCTTGTTCGGATTGACCCGCGACCGAGGAGCGCTTGCGCTTTCGGGAGTCTTGCGATTCTTGGCTGGTGAGGTTGGAGTTGGACGAGGCCGCAGAAGCGATCGGTTCGGGTTTCTTTTTTGGTTGGGACGGCGACCGCCGTGGCCGGTCCTTTGTCGGTTTCGGGTCGGGTTGCGCTTCGCTCGATGCTCGAGAGAGTTCGTCGTCGTCCTCTTCCTCGTCGGCCTCCGAGAGGGACTGATTGTCGCTAGCCCCATTCTCGGCGTCAAGCTCGGCTTGAAGCTGCTGCTGCAGCTTGCTGGGGCTTCGTTCGAAAACTCGATCGCGCCGGTCGACGAATTGACGACTTCCGACCCCGCCACGCACACCTAGCACGTCGCGCGTTGTCTTTTCTTTCTGTGGTGTATCGTAGAGGCGCTCTGTTTCGGCTTCAGAGTCGTTGATGTCCATTTCTGACAGCTTGCTCTCGTCGTCGGATTCTTCATCGACGTCGGAGTCTTCGTCGGCGCCATGGCTGTTGCGCTTCGGTGTGCCGAGGCGGTCGGGGGCGTGAAGTCGCATGCGCAGCTCCATTTCTTCGTGGTCGGCGTCTTTATCCTCGACGTCGCTCAGCGGACTCGACATGTTGCTTGGGCTGTTGTCGAGACGCGGCGGCGGAGAGCTGGAAAGTGCCAGGAGCGGCCCCATTTCGTCGGCATGGACGTTGCGACGTCACAAAAGGGAGCCCGTGGTATGGTGGAGGGCGCAGTCGAGCTGGCGTTTCGTGGTTGCGACGAGGAGGGAAAAATTGCCGGAGAGCCCCAAAGGAGGCCTGTCTCCGAGGGGAGCTTTCGCGCGACAGCGGAGGGCGGTTGGAGGGAGGACAGAAAGGAAGGAGTCGCGAGACTGTGTTGCGAAAATGAGATGAGATCGGTTATTCCTGGCGCGCGGTGAGGTGAGCGTCGGTCGGAGGGATCTTTGAGCTTGAGAGGGGCGGGGAGAGGCGGGCGACGAGGATGGCGTGGGTGCGAAGGTATTGACACAGGACTGGAAAGCTGGATGGGCAACGGGCGGGCGGGCAATGGGACGGCGCCAGGGCGCTTGCCCGCCGGGCGGCCAGGGGGAGGTGGGCGGCGTGGAGCGGCAGTTCCGATAACCGGCCGATAAGGGAATTTTCTGGGTGGCTCCGCCTTGGTGAGGCATCCTGGTCCGTAAACTTTCGGGTGGGTTGAACAAGAGTGCAGCAGCAAACTTGTTGCTCACTTCCAGCTTTCCAGCTTTGCCCGTTCTTTTTTGTTCGAGAAGCGAAGCTGTCTCGGAACTGACCACGGCAAAGATAAACTCCAAGCCCCAACGATCTTGACCGTACCTCACCTTCTGGACTCAGATCGCAAAGATCAATCTCCTTGACCATGGGCAAAAGGCATGTCGCAACCCAGCAGCTTCCTGGGCTGACCTTTGCTAACTCTTTCGCGCAGCAAATCCGGGCTGGTCGCCTCCAAAAAGGCAATCGACCCTTCTCTGGATGCGCTCTTCTCGGCCAGTGTAAGTCGAGATACCTCCAAACCACCAGCCCCCCAGTCGCTAACTTCACGTCAGGCTGGACCAGTGACGGCACCTGCCAAAGCGAGATACGCCGAGCCTCTCCCTGCGCGAACGAAACCCGAGCCGAAGCGCAAGTCCGTCAAAGTCGAGGCCGTCACCGTCGAGGAGGACGAGGACGAGGATCTGGACGAAGACCTTGAGGAGCTTTCGGAGCTTGATTCCGATGCCGAGGGCCTCAGCGATCTCCTGCAGTCCGACTCGGACGAAGCCGACGCAGCAAACGAAGAGGAGGTAGCGGACGAAGAGGAGGTCGCGGTCGAGGTTACCAAAGTCATCGCCAAGCCTGCGGTCACCGCCGAAATCGACGACGGGCGAAAGCGAAAACGGAGGCAGAGGGACGAGTACGACAACCTCGAGTCCAAATATCTCGATCGCCTAGCCAACGACGACGAACCCACTGTCAAGCGACTCAAGGGGGAGGAAAAGAAGGACGATGCTGAAGAAGACCAAGACACCAAGGCAGGCGAGGACGAAGACGAGGACTCCGTTGTCGAAGATGCGCCTCCGGTCCACGAGTCTCTGGCGGCCGACTCTGCCGCGGTGGAGTTGGAGAAGGCAAACCGCACAGTCTTCCTCAGCAATGTCTCCTTCGAAGCCGTCACCTCCGGCACAGCGAAGAAGACGCTGATGCGCCATCTCAAATCCGTTCTGGACAAGAAGGCCGTTCCTCCGCAAAAGGTGGAATCGATCCGGTTCCGATCGACCGCCTTCTCGACGGCCGCGATGCCCAAACGTGCAGCCTACATCAAGAAGAACGTCATGGAGGCCACAACAAAGTCAACAAACGCATACGTCGTGTACAGCACCAACGCGGCTGCCAGGCAAGCCGTCGCCGAGCTCAACGGCACCATCGTATTGGAACGCCACCTGCGCGTCGACAGCGTGGCGCATCCGGCGCCCGTTGACCACAAGCGCTGCGTTTTTGTCGGCAATCTCGGGTTCGTGGACGACGAGAGCGTCCTTAACACCAAGGTCGACGAGGACGGCAAGGAGATCACCGAGAAGAAGAAGCGGGGCAAGGCGCCCATGGACGTGGAAGAGGGCCTCTGGCGCGTCTTCTCCAAGGAAGGCGGCAAGGTCGAGAGCGTCCGCGTCGTCCGAGACCCCATCACCCGCGTCGGCAAGGGTATCGCCTACGTCCAGTTCACTGTAAGTTCCCTCCCAAACAACCTACCACCCTGCCCAGTCCAGTCCAGCCACTAACCCACCCACCCTCAGGACGCCAACGCAGTCGAAGCCGCCGTCCTCCTCAACGGCAAGAAGTTCCCCCCCATGCTCCCCCGCGAGCTCCGCGTCAGCCGCTGCAAGGCCCCGCACAAGACGGCCCGCGCCATGGAAGCCAAGCAGAAGAAATTCGCCGGCGAGCGCGGCGCCAGGCCCGACAAGAAGAACGCCAAGAAGGGCTCGTCGTATGTCCCCAAGGTCACGCCTGACGCCAAGACGCTGGCCGGTCGCGCCGGCAAGCTCCTCGGCCGCGCCGCTGCGCGCGCTCACCTCCAGGGTGGCGGCGACAAGAAGGACCGCCGGGACGCTGCTGCTCCCCGGAGACGGGAGAGCGCTGTCGCCGACGGCGGTGTTGACAAGGTGATGAAGTCGCCCGAGGACATTGTGTTTGAGGGGCGGCGCGCGAGCGCCAAGGACGGGAAGCCAAAGGACCTCAAGTTCAAGGGGACCCGGCCCAAGGGCGACGCCAAGCGGCGGTCGATCAAGGCGAAGAAGACGGGGCACGGCGCGGTGAGGGCCGCCAAATGGAGGGGCGCGGGGGGGGATAAGAAGTAGATGGGTCGTGGTTGTTGGTTGAGGTGCGGACGGGCGTTGTTGGTGGACTCCGGAGGGTGGATATTATGGATACCAAGTAGCTACCTATCCATGATTTGAGGGTAAGACGAGAGAGGCGTGGTCAAACCTGCGTATTCAAGCTGTCTGTCCAGTGGTGAATGAAGAAAGGCCAAGGCGCTGGCGTTGCTTTTCCCTTTCCCGGGTGGCAGTTCTTTGGAGCGGGCAAGTCGGGACTGAAATCCACAATGTAGGTCTTCGGAACGGAGAAACCCAGGACCAGAATTTAAGGAGCCTGTATGCATACCAATGTAGAACGACGTCGGGTGCATGTGTCTTTGCCTCGGACTCTGCATACAGCTGCCTGATGTTGGATCCACACGAACAACCCCCCGAGCCCTCCCTCCTCTGTTCAACCTGAACCTGCTTCTACTCTCATCTTCTCCTCTTATCCACAACCCGACAGTCATAATTCCACGATATCAGCTTGTTATTGTATTTAGAAGTCGCGCCGTCGACTAGAGAGATGGGTACAAAAAGACGACCGACTACATTATCCTTTTTGCAGACCTCATCCACATCCATAGACCAAGACAGGTACACAGATAAGTACAAATGCATCGCCACCTTCCCAGATCACACCATCCCCATGTTATGACAGCCGGGACTACCATACTACCACCAAGCAGATACGAAGAAAGAAAAAGAGCAAAGAACAAGGCTCACGAGCTAAAAGGCAGAGGGAAATCTTTCATCATCAAAAATGCCCGTCTGGTCGAGTTCCACCGCGGAAAAACGGCGACAGACGGACACTGGGGGAGGGGGAGGGGGTATGTTCGCTGTCGGAGACAAATGATCTCTCATCCGCTTGCAAGCAATTCCGCCAAATCAACACAACAACAACTACAACACGCTCCGCCGCTTAGTACTCGGCATCGCCCTCGTCGGGCTCGGTCGAGTCGGCCGCCACCTCCTCGTAGTCCTTCTCGAGGGCGGCGAGATCCTCTCGCGCCTCGCTGAACTCGCCCTCCTCCATGCCCTCGCCGACGTACCAGTGCACAAAGGCGCGCTTGCTGTACATGAGGTCGAACTTGTAGTCGAGACGCGACCAGGCCTCGGCGATGGCCGTCGTGTTGGACAGCATCGAGACGGAGCGGTCGACCGAGGCGAGACCGCCGTCGGCGGGCGAGGCGGTCGGGACCGAGACGGGCTTCTGGTAGTTGATGCCGATCTTGAAGCCCGTGGGGCACCACTCGACCAGGTTGAACGACGACTTGGCCTTGAGAGCGGCCACGGCGGCGTTGCAGTCCCGGGGCACGACGTCGCCGCGGTACAGGAGAGCCACGGCCATGTACTTGCCATTGCGGGGATCGCAGACGACCATCTGGTTGTTGGGCTCGAAGCCTGCTGGGAGTTAGCGGCTGGTCGAAGCTCCAACGGGCAAAAACACTTACACTGGAAGGTCAGGTCGGAAACCTTGAAGCTCTCGTGAGAGCTCCGGGCGGCCGAGATGACGGGGGCGTAGCTGATGAGGGGGTAGTGGATGCGCGGGTACGGAACCAGGTTCGTCTGGAACTCGTTCAGGTCGACATTGAGGGCGCCGTCGAAACGGAGGGACGAGGTGATGGACGAGACAACCTGCGCAATCAAGCGGTTGAGGTGCTCGAAGCTGGGGCGGGGGATGTCCAGGTTTCGGCGGCAGATATCGTACACGGCCTCGTTGTCGACGAGGAACGTGCAGTCCGAGTTCTCGATCGTGCTGTGGGTGGACAGGACGGCGTTGTAGGGCTCAACGACGGCGGTCGACACCCTCGGGGCCGGGTAGACGGCGAACTCCAGCTTGCACTTCTTCCCATAGTCGGTCGCCAGGCGCTCGAGGAGGAGCGCGCCGAAACCCGAACCGGTACCGCCGCCGAACGAGTGGAAGATGAGGAAGCCCTGGAGGGAGTGGCAGTTGTCTGTGACGTCGCGTTAGACACGGGGGGCGAGACCTTTCGGGGGCTCAGGACAACGCACCAGCGACACGACGGATGCGGTCAATGACACTGTCGGCCATCTCCTTGCCAATGGTATAGTGGCCACGGGCATAGTTGTTGGCAGCATCCTCTTTCCCGCTCATCAGAAGCTCGGGGTGGAACAGTTGACGGTACGCGCCGGTACGGATCTCATCGATGGGCGAAGGGTCCAGATCGACGAAGAGGGACCGGGGAACGTATTTGCCGCCGCTCGTCTCGGTGAAGAAGGTCTCGAACGACCCCGAGTCACCCGCGTCCTTGACGTTGGGGTCGGGGCGGCCATCGGGCCCGAGACCGTGCTCGAGGAGGTAGCTGGCGTGTGCATGTTAGCGGATGGCCAGCGCTTAGCAAGGGCGGTGAGGCTCACAGCTCCCAGGCGCTGTTGCCCAGCTGGGTACCAGCCTGGCCCAGATGGAGATGAAGAATCTGCGACAAACTATCGTCAGCTATATGACTACTGGGGTTCGGTTGGCGGTGCCTTGTGCCAGTGGGGTGATTGGGGTTGTCCGACTCGGAGACAGTAGAGCTTCGGGTCGGACGAGGTGCAGACATGGAAGCTCAGATATTGCTACCACACAACTTGGCAATGAAGCTATTGTCAAGCACCCCGGCTACGTCCCTCTGCCCACAATCTGAGGTTGCCATTGAGAAGGCTGTATCACTGCCGACCATTGCCACTAGCGGTCACAGACAGGACAGCATTGGCCATTGTGAAGCAATTCCCGGCCCGAAGTCTTGAACATGGGGGGAATAGAGGGAACAGAGCATGATTGTCTTACCTCGCCTCTCATCTTGACTGGATTTCCGCGGTTGGAGGATATTGGTATGATCTGGGAAGAGGACGGCGAGCGCGCAGCGCGGCGGAGGATACACAAATTAGGAGAGGGTGCAAGTTGAAATTCAGATGGAGAAACAGAGGACGAAGTTCAGGAGGTTCCGTTGATGGGCGTGGGGATTTGTGGGTGCGGGGCAGCTTAGCGGCGGATTGGCTCAGGGGGGTACCGGGTACCTCTTTGCGGGCGCTATCCGGGCCAATGGCAAAGTCGCAGTACTTGGTTCATCCCAGAATCCCCACAGCCCCGCAGCTTCGCTGGCTCACCGCTCCACCTCCACCTGCCAACACGCGAGCCACTGATTCGCCAGCGCTGGCATCGCGATGCAAGGCACGCTGGACCCTCCCGAACAGTCGACGGGAGCTCCTTGGCTTGAGGGTTTCGTTGAGAGTCGGAACTTTGAAGAAACAGGGGACATGTGGGGAGATGGGGCAGAGTCGACAACTTGAAGAGAAGCCCATGTTCATGCTTCCACTTTACGCATCGAAATCTGGTGGGACTTGCAAACACCTGAGGGATCAGATGGGTAGGAAGTGAGCTCTTGACCTTGCAGAACACGACGCCCAGTGACATTGGACGACTGGTCATCTTTGGCTCTGAATATTTGAGCAATGAAGCACACTGTGGAAGCCGATCGCGCTGTCGGGCCGGAGCTGCTCTCGGGTCTGGTGGTACACGGGACTCATACACGCTGCAAGTACGACGGTGGCGTGCCTGGACCTGCTCGCACATTGAAGATCGATGGACGGACGGGATTGCTGACAGAGACGCGGTTCCGATGACGCAGGTACAATGTCTGCAATGCCGGACGACATAATCCACCTCGGAGCATCTCCATGGCACCTCACACGCACTCCCATCATTGCACAGTCTCGCAGACAAACACCTCGTTTTCGACAGATTCGGGTACGGTTCCAAGTTCCAAGGTATCTTTCCTCTCGAAATAATTCCATGCTAATTATTGTACGCCCCGTCCGTCAAATCAAAATGCCGATATCCCAAAAAGACATGCGATGCGATCACTGTCGAACCCTCGCCAAAATCCCTTAGAGCGCAAACAGAGCCATGGCGAGACCACCGAGCAGAGCGATGGTGCTGCCGGCAGCGGGGACGGCCGCGTTGGTCTGGGCGGGGGGAGCCGCCGCCGTGGTCTTGGAGGAGCCGGAGCCGGAGCCGGTGGGGGTGGTCAGGACGAAGGTGGTGTGGGCAGTCGTGGTCAGGTTGCTCGAGGGAATGACATAGGTGCTCGAGGCGGCGGTGCTGGTCGGGGGAACGATGGTCGAGTTGGAGGTGCGGGTCACCGACGCGGAGCCCGAGGCAGAGCCGGAAGCCGAGGCAGAGCCGGAAGCGCCGCCCGAGATCTGGAAGGGGAACGAGTACTGGAAGACGCGGGCGTCCTGCTCCCAGAAGATCTGGATGCCGTAGATGGCCTTGTCGCCATACGACTTGTCGACGGACCAGCTGTACTTTCCGCTGCTTCCGTCATATCCCTCTGTAAAGACATCGTGTAAGCAACCACTCTTCGGCGACCGCGTCGGCTTGTACGGCGCGCAAACTTACTGGCAAGGGTCTCGATGGTCGAGAGGGTCTGCTGGGTGGCGCCGCCTACGAGGGCGATGGTGACGGGACCGGTGTACTTTTCGGGGCCGGGCTGCCAGACGACCTCGTAGGTCGAGCCGGCAGGGACCTTCTCGCTCTCCTTGGGCTTGGTGATGACATTGAAACCGTCGGTCTGGGCGAGGACGGCGGCCGCAAAGGCGAGGACGGTGGCGACGGAGAAACGCATTTTGAAGATCGACGACGAACGTTACAAAAAACGAGAGACTGGAGGGGGGAAGGAGTGTGGTGTGTCGGATGGACAGGCAAAAGGAGCGAATATATGCAAAAGAAGGGATGCGGCTGGGACAGTCGACGAAGTTGTGGTAAGGCAGACGCGGAAAAAAGGCTGAGAGGGAAAAAGGTGGAAGAGGGAGACGACCCCCTCGGAGGCGCCAAGTTTTAAACGCTTCAGTGCCGTGCCAGACCACCCGCTCGCGCAGCGATGCCTGCTTGCTTCGCCTTTCGCCTTGGTCAAAATGAAACGTGAGCCCTCCCCCCATGATCCGTGGAAGAGAGGGATCCTCCCTCTGGCCCAGCATTCGACCCACTCGCAATTCTATTTTCCTGGATTTCCAGACTTTGTCCCAAAGCATGACCTGCTGCAGTCCCTTCGCCCGATGGGACGTCTCGCCTCTCGACCAATTCTGGCGACTGGCGGGAATGGATTGTCGGCGCCCATTGCCCCCCCCGAAGGCTGAGGGAATGACCGCCAGAGGACTGGCTCGTGGGAAACCTGGCCATCGCGTCTCTGGATGAAGCGGCATCACTCCCTGAAATTACCAAATGTGGATCGGAGCCTCCCATTGGCCTGGGACGAACAAGGCCAATCACAATGTCCAGAGCCCTGAGTCTGACCCACAGCCTGGACCCCTGTCTGTGTCTGCCAACGTCTTTTTCAGGGGCTGTGACATTCTCAGCCGTGGTCGGGTCTCTCCGAGAACAAGTCGCAGGTGCCGGAGGGCAGGTACAGTTCTCACCCGTCAGCTCTCAAAAAGCCGAAACGACCTGTATCGGGAGAGAAGGATGAAGGCCGTCCATGTGTTTGCAGATGTCGAAACATCGCCAGCCCAACAGCAGGAGGCTTTTGCCAATGACGACTGAGGACATGGTGTCCCTGGGCTGGGCCCGGAGAGGGCAGTGCGACTTCATCGGCCCTTCCAGCCGGTCTGGTGTCACACAAAACACGGGAAGCGGCAACCAACAACTGGGACAAAATTCCTCTCGGGCTCCAGGCTCTGTCTGGCGATCCAGTCCATCAATCGTCATGCAAGCTTCATGCCGTCTGCGGCTTACGCCGTTGACAGACTTCCAGCCTTCCCCGAATCCCAGCATGAGCCAGTCGCATTCCATTCCCCTCTGACGCGTTCATCGTCAGCCAGCCCAACTGAGGCGTGGAAAGTGGCTGGGTGCGGCACTTAAGAGTGAGTGAGGCTTGAGCATTTCGTCGCATGTGAGTCTGGTTACGCAGCTCGGCTGCTGCCCACTGCAAAGAGGAGATGACATCTGCAAGCTGTTGTGGAAGATGGAAACGAGGCTGAGCCAGACGGTGGTACAGGCTTCTGGCAAACAGAGCAATTGTGCCAGCCCCCAATATGGGCAACCTGCGTTTGCTCCAGCAAACAGACGGGCAGCCCATCAACTCTACACTTGATTATTATCGCTATTTCTTGTTTCTTTTCTTGATAACTGCCCCCAGTACCCTGCGTACATCCATCTCGCAGCTTCATACACACTGTGGTTGCATGATGGTACCTGGCTCACCTCGATAGCTCCTCAGACAGCTGTTCAAGCACGTCATCTGTTTCTCCTTCGGATTTACGATGGGAGTTTGGGTGTGCTTCATCAATACCGTCATCACTGGTTTCTCCTTCGTAATGCGCCCCAGGAACTGAAAGATGGGCCTCTGTGTGCCCGCCCAGGTTGAAAGCTGTACCCGCCCGCCTCATTTCTTCCACGGATATCCGTTAAGGGCGTCGACTCCATCTTGGCATCTTTGCGGTTCCCGACCCGTTGGCCCCGTGATGGTTCTGCCTGGGGAAGGGCACTCGCTTGTTCAAGGGCCGCTCTCCTTGGTTGTGCCCGAGATGTGGCTGCCGAGTTCATCCACCCATGCCGGTGTTCCTCCCTCAGATCGGCCATTCCCCCGCCGTCTCCATGCCTGTGGAACCGCAGATGGCGGGCGCGTTCGTTTACAGCCCGAATAGCTGCTCACTTGGTGCAGGCTGATGGCATCATCCTTGGTTTGGGAGGCCCTGGTGCCAATCAGAACCCGCGTCCTCCCATCTGACACGTCAAGGCTGGAGGTACGTTTCTGGTATTTCTTCATGTCCCACATCCCATGCTCTGTACCTGTCTCCTACTTGGCTCCATCGTCTGCAGATAGGCATTCCAATCAGGAGGGGGCCTGTCCCAGACTCGCGAAGAGGCATGTCGACCTAATCCCTCGAGATCAACCCACCGTGCAGCCACGTAAGTACATGGCGTTCAAGTCTCGGGCTCAGCAGGCCATGCTCAACAGCCCCCGTCCCATATTCTGTCCGGTAATCTGGCACGGCCACGCTGGTTGGACAAACTCAGTGACGCGATTAAGACTGCCCTTGACAACGTGTTTGGTTTTATTGCTCTATGGGAGCGCAGGACCATCTGCGACCCCCAGCCCAACTCCGCCCAAGCGGCGCAGGTTAGCCCAGACCTTGATGTCCATGTGAACATCCTCGCACTGGTAATCATGGAGCAGGCGGACCCAGTTGGTCTATGGGAGCCATGATGGGGACCGCGAGCAAGGTCCTTTGGGGTGTCGAGTGCTGCTCATGGGAAATATCTCCACCATCTGGCATCTGTCACTGCCCTGTATTGGATGGAAGGCACATAATGACTGTCAGGTGCTTGGTGGGAGACTGATCCCGTTTTTGACAAACGGGCTCTGGCGTCTCCCATGCCTCCAAGCTTTATGTTCAAGGGCCAGTCTCTTTTCCTCTGCCTGCGATGCTCACCTGGTCCTGGCCCGACTTTTGTCATGGCATGTTTTTGTTCAAGACCCTCACCACGGCCCTCGCTGTGCTATGTTTTGTTCCCACCCAGGGCCCCTCCGTGGTTGGCGATTTGTGCCTCTGAGGGACAGAAGTAGCAGGGCTCCAGGGACGTTGATAGACCGAGAGCTGTTTTCTGCCTTTTCATCCCTGGCCGGAAGCGCGTTCGGGGAATCGGGCATTTGACCTTGTGAGGACAAGCATTTCATCCAAGGTGGCCAAGGTGGTGCAACGAGAGGCAGCCCCGCTCTATAGGTTTTGTTTACTCCCCCCTTCCATCGCCAAGATCCCCAGTGGCCGCGTAGTTCAGCGGCCATGGGCCTCCCACTCAACAAGCTGGGGTGCTATAGACTCAGCCATGACCCGCCATGATCCCTCCAAGTTTGAACCACGAAAGTAAAACCCCCACTGGGGTTATCGTAGCCGCCTGGCCCCTCGGGGCCGGGCGGTGAGCTTTTTGGGGGGTTCTTCGTCTTTTTTTGCTTCGCAAATTATTTCCGTAGTAGGTGTTCGTCAGAGGAAACAATGAACTTGTCGACTTTTGCAAAGAGCTGGAGGGATTGCAAAGATGGAAAGCGAGGACCCGTTCGGGGTATTATGTGAGCAGGAAGAAGAAACATCAATTCTGCTGGATCCCACTTTGTGTGCAAACGGTCTCCCAAGACGTGACCATGGAACGGCTGATTTCATGGACACCTATCGGTAGTAGAAATTAAAGCATCAAAAGATTGCCTTCAATTCCTCCGGTGGTTCAATCCCCTACCTGCGGCTTTTGAAAAGGGGTGAATGACATAAGCCGACGGTTTGTTTGGCTTGGCGGTTCTGACGTCGCCACAGTGACCTTGGTCGAGAAGAACTACCCTTCATCCAACCACCGTCCATGCAGGGGCATGACGCAGGTGATGCCGATGACCGAACTTCCGAAAGTGAGACCCACGCCCCAAGAGAAATGGATATAACGGCGACGCTTACTTGAGGCATTTGCTTTTTGAACCAAGACCTTCAAGCTCAACAGTCCTTTGGCTCGGCAATGTTGCAACCGTGTCTCACAGGACAGACAACTTGGATAACCTCGACACGGCCAGCATCACATCCAACCCCGAATTCTACGCACAGGTCAGGCGTAATGATTGCACAGTCCTGACGGCTTCAGACATATTTAAATACAGCACATTACAAGTCAGCTTTATACACCATTTTAAATCCCCGGATACCTTGCAACGAACGACACGATGGGCGCCGCCGAGTCCCACCCCGTCTACTTGTCTCCCGCGAGCATGGGCAACCTCATGATCCGCAACCTCAGCGTCACTCCCCTCGAACTGGCCGAAGCCGAGCGCATCACCCACCCGCCCCCGCCAGCAACCCCCCAGCCCTTCTCCAACATCACGGCGAAGATCACAGGCCGACAACCCGGACCGCCCTCCCCCTCGCCCACCGATCCCCCAGCTCAAAATGATCAACCCGTCACCACCAATGAGCCCATCCCCACCACCCCCATCCAACCCTTCTCGGAAAGCGCCGTCCCCATCAACCCCCCGGACACCTCCACCTCGGAACAACTCCGCCTAACCTTCACCGAACCCGGCACCGACCGGCGCTACACCCTCACCTTCCCCGGCGCGACCCCCCAAAGCCTCGTCATGACCTCCTCCGACCCCTCAAACGACAAAGAATTCACCGCCATCTTCCTCCCCCGCTCCTGCTACCTCACCCTCCTCAGCTCCGCCCACCTCTCCACCTGGATGTCGTCCCTCCCCTCGACCCTCCCCCTCTCCTCCCTCAGCATCCCGGGCACCCACAACTCGCCAACCTACCGCGTCGCGCTCCCCTCCGTCCGGTGCCAAGCCGTCTCCGTCCCCCTCCAACTCGCCGGCGGCATCCGCTTCCTCGACGTGCGCGTCTCCTGCCCCGGGGACCCCTCCTCCTCCACCGACCTCCCCCTGGTACACGCCGCCTTCCCCGTCGCCCTCTCCGGCACAAAGTACCTGCACGACCTCCTCTCCTCAGTCCACGCCTTCCTATCCGCCAACCCCTCCGAGACCGTCCTCCTCAGCCTCAAGCGCGAAGGCACCGGCAAGGGCACGGACCAGCAGCTCTCGCAGATCCTCGCGCGGCGGTACCTCCAGGAGCCGTCGCCGGAGCGGTGGTTCGCGGAGCCGCGGATCCCGACGCTGGGCGAGGCGCGGGGGAAGATTGTGCTGGTGCGGCGATTCGTGGTGGACGAGGGCGTGGCGGCGGAGAGGGGAGGGGGGCTGGGCATCGACGGGTCGGTGTGGCCCGACAACTGCGAGGACGGGACGTGCGGGGGCGGGTTGATAAGGATTCAGGATTACTACGATGTGACGACGCCCAACGACTTTGACAAGAAGATTGGGTTCGCGAGGGGCCACCTGGAGAGGGCGGCGCAGCGGGACGCGGTGCCCAAGGGGATGCCCGGGGACGGAGGCCCCGAGAGCGGGCCGGTGCCGCTGTTCATCAACTTTCTGAGTGCGAGCAGCTTCTTCAACGCCCAGTGCTGGCCGGATAAGATCGCGGCAAAGATCAACCCGTCCATCATCGAGTATCTGTGCACGGCTCATGGGCCGGGCCAGGGCCCAGGGGAGATCACGGTGGGTGATGCTGGGACGGGCATCGTTGTTATGGACTGGGTGGGCAAGGACGGGGACTGGGATCTTTGCAGATGCATCGTCGGCTGGAACGCGCGACTGCAGCTTCAGCGATAGGACGCTATTCTGCCCTTGTCTGCGAGACTGGTACAACGCCTGCGGGGATTGTTGAGACGGAAGACATGGAGAGCGTTGAAGCGGAGGTCATGGGGAGCATTGAAACGGAAGACATCGAGAAGAGCATTCAACGGGGAAACATGGAGAAGTGTGACACGCAAGATTCGGAGACGGCATCAATAGATTCATTCTTCCTAAGACACCCCCTCTAGACCAAGCCAGATCCTCCCAACCCAAGATTGGGCAACCCACTGCCAGTGACCACTGCGGAGCTTGAAGACCTGATGAGATATGTCAGCTTGGATCATGACACCACATCAGAAACAAAATCGTCCGAGACCTCAATCAGTTCTCCAAGGTGAATGTTGTTCATCACGATGAACTCAGAGTTAAAAAGCTTAAAAAGTGAAATCATCCTTAAGGTAGGGAAAGCAGAGGAGAAAATGTTGCCTACCTTGGGAAGCGAGGAGGGCCTGCGGGATCTGCTGCAAAGGACCTGCCTTGACATTGGGTCAGCCGGAGTCCAACAAAACGACGTCGTGACAATGTGATGCAAAGATCAAGTTCAGCCTGGTCAAAGTTAGCAAGAAGCCCAAAAAAGGGTTGATGATGCACCGAAAACATACCTCATTAAATCAGATTTTGTTATGTGTTCATGTCCACCCGAAGGCAGATCAAACAGTGTGAATAATGTTCATCATGTAGAAGATCGAAGTTGAACGTAGGAGGGAAGATGTGTACCTGGGAGGTGGATGTTAGCCAACAGCCCAGATCCTCGGTCTTGCCATCAAATGTTGCCCTGAAGCACGATCAGGTGACGAGTTCTCAACAAGAATTTCTCCATCAGCCCCCCTCACAGGATGTACAGTCCCGCTTTGGATGAGGAGGACCCCGGAGGCTTCGTTTATGTCCGCCCGTTCGTTCAAAGTATCGTCATTGTGCCAGGAGTGTGGGTGTTGATCGCAACGCGTACCTGATGAGAGCATCGCCTGTTAGCAAGACTGCGCGAAGGTCAAGAAGCAATCATGATGAGGTGAAGAAGATCCAAATCAGACAAGGCTGAAACAAGTGGTTCTACATAATATATTCGGAATGAGGAATTCCCTATAGTTGTACATTGATCATCATTTTGGATGGGGGAGGGCAGGAGGCGGGCGGTGTTGCTCGAGAGGGAGAAATGCGACTAACCTTTTGAAGATTGATTGATGGCGGTGGTCGAGATGCGAGACAGAAGGGAAAGACCCGCGACACTGATGATTGAGAGTCAGCAGGATGCTCAAACGGACGATGCTTCGCAGCGCGAGCCAAAATTGAGCTCTCAGAGATAAGTGTTGTCCCCATGGGTAGGTCGGAATTGGATTGTTCAAAAGATTTCGTTCATCAAAGAAGCATGAATGGAATGGAGTCGATCTGCTTACCTTGTCGCGGGTTGGGGAGCTGGTTGGAGCTCGCAGCTTGGAGCTGGGTGATGATGAGAGGGGAGAAAGTTGAAGCTCTGAAGTTTTTTGCAGATTTAATAGCTATTGGCTGTGGGGCCAATGGACGCGTGTTTGTGGGGCACTAAAGCTTGGACCCAGCCTCGAACAGTTTCCCGGCCAGGCCTCGGTATGAGCATATCTCGCATAATAGGATATCTGACCTCGGGAATCTGGAGATGCCGAGTAGCCCCGCATTCTTGTGCGCTGGCGCCCATTTGGGCAGCGACGACGATCCCTGGTGCGTGGCGAATCCTTATCGATAACCGGCCTCAGGACGTCAGATCGCAACCTCCTTTATAGATCCCGACTGCACCCGGCCCCCATCAGCGTTTCCCTTCTTCACACACGCAGGCCTCTGTATCTCAGGGCTTGCTCTCACCCAGTTGCCCACCGTCAACATGTCTCCAGGCAGTGGCTTCATAGCCACTGCCGCGATGCGGATGGTTACGCGAACCCTCCCGAAAGCGATTAAGATGCTTCGCTCCAAGATCGCGACGGCAACGCGCACCGTCAACGCCCAGGCTCAACCTGCGTACGTCCGAACCGGCGGTCCCCGCCAGCCCATCCACCCCGTGGCATGGCTCCGTCAGCAGAAGCGCGTCGGCAAGTGGTACTCGACGACCTCGTACACCCACGTCAACGCTGTTGTCCGGCGCTTCCTCAGCACCGGCCGTCCCGCCGGCCCGCGGTTCGACCGCTCCAAGCTCCCCGTGTCCAACACCTCGCGGGCCGTCTCTCGACTTCCCGGCCGGGCCCCCTTTGCTTGCACCCTGCGCCCGAACCTCACCGGCGGCGCCATTCCCCGATCCGCTGGCGGCTACTCCGTTGGGGGATCCGTGCGATACTTCAGCCACACGCCGGCAGCACAAGCTCAGGTGGTCCAGAACGTGAGCCAAGCCATGCGAGCTTTCTGGCTCAAGGGCCACCGCGCCCGCTACGACGGCGTCGGTCCTCAAGGAGAGAAGCGCTACCGCACCGTCTCCGTCGCTCAGGAGGAGGCGCGCGTGCGCATGTCAGCTATCCCCCGGAACGCCCCTGGCTCGTTCATCGACTTCCAGGTCAGCCCCACGATCACGGCCCTCAGCCCCTTGGGCGTGGCTTTCCCCTTTGCCACGGCCGAGGTTTTCGGCCTGGGTGTCAAGCCCGAGGCCGGCCTGGCCACCCTCCACGCTGATGGGTTCCTCGAGGTGCTCTCGGTCGACTTTGCCCGGGCGTTGCAAGACCTCGCGGCGGTCATGAATGACCTCAAGAGCCTCTCGCGGCTGGGCGACTTACCAATCACACTGGAAAAGGGCAACCTCTTACGAGTGCGGTTCCCTGGCGTGGACGCCGACACGGTCGAGAGACTCTGCGACGACGTCGGCGTGCGAAGGGGTGTCGTAAAGCAGGATCCGGACTTTGAGCACAGCGTCGGTGTTCCGGTCGCGCTTCGATTTCCGTACGCCCCTGACGACGCCTGCGCCAAAACAATCACGTCGCCGGGTGGGTCGGTCAGATCGAACAACTCGAGTGATTCCGAGATTGACGAGATGTTCATGGATGAGTTTGAGGACAACCCGTGGCTTTCGGAACCAGAGCATGAAGGGTATGAGAGCATGTCCCCGCCGGTGCCGAGCACGACTGGGGATCACTGCTCTGATGACTTTGAGGGCCTCGAGGGCATTTACCGGTTCATCGAGGAGTGTGACCGGGCGAGGGCAGTGCGGTAGGCCGGGATGATATACAACGGACAGAAGGATTGTGGGATTTGTTTTTAGCGAGCGATGTATTTGGGATGGGAATGGGACAGGATGGAACACCACACTCTTTTGCTACGATTGGGATATACAGAACAAAGAAACGGCTGGCCCCTTTGTGGCGGTCGCCGTGTCAGCAAGGCAGACGGCAACAATGCAATTTCTTTCCTTGCGTAGGCAAATCAACACCATGTTTCACACATGCATCGATGTTCCATTACAGCATTTGTATTGTATGGTTACTTCCAGGCCCATGCTACCTATATGCTGTTAGAAGCAGAGGCAGGTATTCCGAACCTTTGCCTCCCCCGGCCCCCAAAGGGCCAATGACCCAACGCTTCAAGTACTCCCATCAGTACCGCCCATGGGCCAAAATTCCAGTACTCTCATCAGTACCACATCACCAGTATCCACACCAGTACTACACACCCATTACCTCTTCCTAGCATACTCACTCGCACTCCTATTCACCTCCCCGCCCCAGATCCGCCTCGCCTTATTCTTCACCCACCCCACCACCACGCCCCCATCTCCACCGGGCTTATACGGCGCCCCCCACTTGTCCCCCTTCCCCTCCGTCTCCGGATCGGGCGGGTTCCGCGCCCCGCATATCTCCGTCGAAACGGGCTCGCCCTGCTCGCGCCGGAACCGCCGGAACACGCGGCGGATCCGCGCCGCCTTTCCCGGGCGCGCGTCGTCGCGCACGCAGTCGTCGTAGCCGAGCGGGCTGCGCACGATCTCGGCGGCGCGGAGTTGGTAGAGCTGCTTGGGGTGGTCGATGGAGGTGGTGGAGGAGGCGGGGGTGGTGGAGGGGGAGGTGGAGGGGGAGGAGGAGGAGGGGCTCGGGGAGGGGGGGGAGACTTTGGTCTTGGGTTTTTTGAGGGCGGGTTGGTCGTCTTCCTTCTTGGAGGGGAGGGGGGATTTGCGCTTCTTGGACGAGGTCTTGGGCTTGGGGAGGTATTCGCTGTCTGAGCCGTTGTCGACCGACGCGGAGGAGGTGGAGGTTGTGGGGGAGGGAGCGGGCTTGACCTTCTTTTGGGCGCGGCGCTGCTCTTTGGTGAGCTTGGTCTTTTTGGGGGGCTCGTCGTCGTCGGAGTTGTTGTCGGCTGTGGCGGGGGTAGAGGAGGACAGGGTGAGCTTCACCTTCTCGGCCTGGCGCTTCTTCTCCTTCTTGCTGGGCTTGAGCTGGTTCGTGGGGCAGGTGTCGCTCTCGGCGTCTTCGGGGAGGTTGTAAGGGTCGGAGTCGTCATCATTGCGAGAGGCCCTCTTCTTGGTCGTGTACTTCTTGACCGGCTTGTCCCGATCCTCTGGGCCCAGGAATCGCTTGAGCTTGATAATGGATTTGTGGGGAACATCCTCCTTGAGGTTTGCTGTGGAGCTCGCGAGGGTAATCTTGGGGGAGAGCTTGCCTGCCGCAGAGGGAGACTCGGCCTTGGTGGAAATGGCCGAGGTCATGGTAGGGAGAGCCGCGGTAGTAGCAGTGAGACTGTCACCCGCAGTGGTGGCGGATGTGCTCGTGTGCTTCTTCTGACCGGCGGCAGCGGCGGCGAGGCGGCTGGCCAACTCCTCACCGGTAACGGTTCTGGGGATTTGAGCGGTGGCCCAGTGCTGGACAGCAGAGGCCTTGCTCTCTGTGTCGAGAATCTCGGGAGTGGTCTCGTTGGTTGGACGAGACGAAGCCGAAAATACAGAGTCGGCCTCGCTCGTGACAGACTTGGAGCGGTCGCTGCTGCTGCTCGTCATGGGCCAGGCGCCGTTGACGGGGTCAGGCGTGGCGGTCAGAGGCTCTCTGGACGAAGACCGGCCTCCAGCCACCGAAGATTGACTTTCGGTTGACATCTTGAGGTTGTTCCTGCGAAAGGATGTCAGAATCTGCTCTGGTTTGGTCTGAAGAATGTCCCAAGGACTCGACGCTGGCTTACCTTTTTTGAAGTTGGCGGAGTTTGACCAATTCCCTGTCGCGGACGGAGACGGGATGACAGCGCTCGAGAAGACTCCAAGCAGCCCTTCGCTTCTTGAGCGAAGGTTTGCGGGCGGTATGTGGTGTTGGTTTTGCTCTTGAACTCGGCGTGGAACGAAAGTGAGGTTGGCGGAGAAGGAGTGCGGAAGGTTTTGCTCTGGAGAGCAGTGCGCTTTTGTGGCTGCGGCCCAAGCCCTCAAAAGCTGTGCTGCTTTTGCCTTTGCCTCGAGCGAGTGACCTGTAGGGGTTTGGACTTGAGGCGGACGATGTATGCTGGGTTGGGTTTATGACGGCGACCTCACATGTGCGTCGCCCGAAGCCATTATGGCGCGCCATTGTCTGCAACAATGGCAGACCAAGTCAAAGCTCGCACTTGAATAAAAACGGAGTCGAGTCGATGTTGTCAAGGGACGAGGACAGCACAACAATGGTATCCCGGGCCGGCGTCACAAAATGGAAGGGACGGAAGAAGGATACGGACAATCCCATGGACCGCTCACATGGCCAATCTCTCACGTCCATCTCAGTCAGGCTTGGAGTTTTTTTTTCTTCCGCCCTTGGACGTTTGGGTTTTTTAGTGGGCCCGTCCCCGCGAACCATGGACACCTCTCCCTCCGAGTTGCAAACGCGCAGTAGCCAATCCTGGCAGACCGCCCAGATTCCAGGTGGTACTCGGTGCTCCGCATCCATACGGAGTGCATGATCAAGCGTACTGTGCTGTTGTAGATGTTGAGTTGGGACGGAAAAGAGGCGAAAGGAAACCGTTTGGACCGTCATCAACTTTCTCACTGCTTTTACCCCTCCATCAATTCAAGACGCACAAACTTCCATCTTAATTGACGGTGCGAGTGGCCGAGGGTTAGGGCCGGGGGGCTGACATTTTGAATCAGTAACACGACGAGCACGAGAAGACATAACCTCCCGTGACGATCTAGTCTCCCAGTCCAGCATTGAAGTTCAAATAGGGGCTCCAGCAAAACATCCGTCCCCAGATCGGGGTTGAGCCCATTGCCTTGATGTTTCCCTTGTTGCATGTGGTTCAATCCAGATGGGCATCCAGGTCCAAGGTCCATGTGCCAAGACATGGGGGGCTTGGGCTGGCAGACAGCGGCCTCGATCCAAAATCCAGCCTCTCGAGTCAACGTGAAAGTTTTGAATGTTTCCATGTTCTCAAGCATCTCTCTCGCCCTCATAGACCCATGGCTGAAGGGCATCGGCAACCACGAGCCAAGGCTGCCCTGAATCTTGCTTGGCATGGCTCGGCACGAGAGCCGACGCCAGCGGAGGTTTACGGTTTCCCCGCCCCCCTGAACGCACCGCCTGTGAGGGCGAGCCTCGGCAAAGGCTCTCGGCGGCCTGGGGAACTGTTTTCCCACACTCTCCGCAATCTGCCCGAGGAACGGAGTGTCATCCGGGAGCTCACCCGTGCGATATATATACCGTGGTCCGTAGCAGCTGGCGGCTCTTGTCTTTGTTCAATCTGAATCCGAACCACCAATCTTTTTCCTCTCACCGTCGTAATCTTCCCACGCACCCATTGTCATCATCATCATCATCATCATGTCTGGTCCCGGCGCCGGTTTCGAGTACCCTCCCACCGAGGTGGCGTGGCTGAAGCGCGATGCCCTGCTCTTCGCCCAGTCCATCGGGTGCACGTCCGAGGAGCTTCACTTTCTCTATGTGCGTATTAACGCGGCTTCAATGGCGTCTTCTCGCTGTTGCATCTGCTGACGGCCTTCTAGGAGCTCCATCCCAACTTTGCCGTCTTCCCCACGTATCCCGTCATTCTCCGTAGGTGTCCCCTGGCGGCGGCTCATGCTGCATGGCGTTCCGTGGCACTAACCCATCGCTAGCCTTCAAGAAGGACACACAAGAGGTCATCGACTTCTACGCCGCCCAGCAGGCCGTCAAGATCCCCGGCACGCCCGATTTTGATCACACCCGCGTTGTTGACGGCCAGCGTCTCGTTCAATTCCTCAAGCCGCTCCCCGCCACCTCGGCCGGCAGGAAATTCGAGGTCCGCACCAAGGTCATTGGCGTCTACGACAAGGGCAAGCCCGGCACCGTCATTGAGACCCAGACCGATCTCGTCGACGCCGCCACCAACGAGGTCTACTGCCGCGCCATCGGCTCTGCCTTTTATGTAGGCCAGGGCGGCTGGGGCGGCCCCAAGGGCCCCGCCACCGAGAACTTCCCCGCTCCCAAGGACCGCAAGCCCGATGCCGTCTTCTCTACCGAGACGTCGGCCGACACTGCGCTCCTCTACCGCCTCAACGGCGACTACAACCCGCTCCACGCGACGCCCGAGCCCGGCAAGAAGATGGGCTTTGGCGGCGTCATTATCCACGGCCTGTACTCGTTCAACTGGGCTGCGCACGGCATCCTGAAGGAGCTGGGTGGCAGCGACCCGAACAACATGAAGGAGTACCAGGCGCGCTTTGCAAGCCCCGTGCGGCCGGGCGACAAGCTGGTCACGTCGGTGTGGAGGACCGGCCAGATGAAGGACGGGTGGGAGGAGATTCGCTTCGAGGTCGCCGTCGAGGGCGGCAAGGTGTGCCTGAGCAACGGCCGCGCGTTGATGAAGTGCGCTCCCAAGAGCAAGCTCTAGGGGACCTGTGTCACTGTATTTTGCGCGTCGCTTGGGGCGGCTCGTTGTATGAGATTGTGTTTAGAGTCCATTCGATTTAGCGGCGTCTGGAATTAATTTTTGCATTCGAATTTGGTTGTCTTTTGTATTTGACGCTGGCAGATCTGGCATCGAAATGATAAATGGCAATCTATGAGACATGTTTTTCCAGCTTGTTGATATGAGCGAGGGGGTTGCGAGAAAGGGGGGGACCTGAGGGGCTGTTGCCTGATTGAATCTCGTACGAACAGCTCCCGTCTTCCCAGCTCCAGTCTCGGGATGAGAATGTGGGTCAAGAACAGGCCGTTTTCGCCTCGACAATAACTCCAATTCCAATTAAATCGCCATGTCGGAAAGTCAAGTCCGCATCGGCGAGCGTCGGTCATACGGCGGGGCGCTCTGCACTGTTCGCTACAGCGGTGAAGTCGCTGGAACCAGCGGATCGTGGCTCGGGGTTGAATGGGACGACCCAACTCGCGGAAAACACGACGGCCAGCATCAGGGCGTGCGCTACTTTTCCTGTACCACCTCCTCTCTTCTGTGTGATGAAATGGACTGGGCTAACTCGGTGGACCAGGCAAGTCAAAGTCTCCCACGGCGGCGTCGTTTGTGCGCCCGAGTCGCCCCGTCGACGAGCCCCAGACCTTGGTGTCGGCCCTGCAGCGCAAGTATGCCTCGGACCCGACGACAGCTGGTGAGGCCGCGCCGCAGCGGCAGATTGTCATCTCGGGCAAGGTCGCTGAGGAGATTGGCTTCGACAAGATCCGTCGCCAGCAGGCCCAGCTCGCCGAGCTCAAGATCGTCATCCTCGATGGCGGCCGCATCGCCTACGCCTCGCCTCCCGACGGCAAGCCCGAGGAGTCCATCAGCGAGGCCTGTCCCAAGGCCGTGGAGCTGGATCTGAGCCGGAATCTGTTTGAGAGGGTTGGGACTGTGGTCGAAATTTGCTCCCAGCTAAAGGGACTCCAGGCCTTGCGAATAAAGTACTCCCCACCCACGCCCCTGAGAGGTCATGAAAGAGAGCTGACTGCGTGACAGTGGAAACCGCTTCCTGGGAGTCTCGGAAGACGAGACTCTGAAATCGGCAAGCAAGATCTTCAAGGGCATCAAGGAGCTTGCTCTTGAGGAGACTCTGCTCAGCTGGGATGATATATGTGTGATCGCAGCTCAGTTCCCTGATCTGGTCTCTCTCCATGCCAGTGCCAACCAGTTCTCATCCCTCTCGCCACTGCCGGCTGCGCCGTTTACCTCGACTCTTGTCTCCATCTATCTGGAGTTCAACGACTTCACCTCCATCGCCGACATTGCGTCCCTCGCCAACATCACCAGCCTCCGCAACCTCCACCTCAAAGGCAACCGCATCTCCGCCATCACTCCCAAAGGCAGCTCTACACCAATCCCCGTCTTCTCCAAAAACCTCCAATACCTCGACCTCTCCTACAACCAAGTCTCGACCTGGTCCTTCGTCGATTACCTTCCCGACTCCTTCCCTGGCCTTACCGCTCTCCGCTTCGCCCACAACCCCATCTACTCCAACCCCGAGCTCGACACCCCCACCACCACCACCGCCGCCACCAAAGCCGCCCCCAACACCGACGAAGCCTACATGCTCCTCCTCGCCCGCCTCCCCGCCCTCAAGACGCTCAACTTCAGCACCATCACCCCCGCCGACCGCCTCAACGCTGAAATGTTCTATCTCTCGCGCATCGCGCGCCAGCTCTCGGCCGCGCCCGAGGCCGACGAGCCCCAGATCCTCAAGCTCCACCGTCGCTGGCCCGACCTGTGCGTGGTATACGGCGAGCCAGCCGTCGTGCGGCGCAGCGAGACGGACCCCAACTTTCTGGAGGCGCGGCTGGTGGCCGTGGAGTTTCGGCTTGTGGGGACGGGTGACGACGCGGTGACGAAGACGGTCAGGATTCCCAAGTCGTTTGACATTTATGCCGTCAAGGGCATCGCGGGAAAGCTGTTTGGGCTGCCGCCGCTGGGGCTGCGGTTGGTGTGGGAAACAGGTGAGTGGGATCCCGTGGCGGGGTTTGATGAGACGGAGGATGGCGGGGATAGCAGTGATGAGGAGGAGATGGAGGCGGAGTGGGAGCGGCAAGGGGGGGTGGGGGAGGAGGGCTTTGCGCAAGCTGGGAAGGGGACGGGGAGGTGGGTGAAGAGAGAGACGGAGCTCAAGGATGGTCCCAGACAGTTTGGATATTGCGTGGATGGGACGGATGTGAAGGTGAGGGTGGAAGTGAGGTGAGGTTTGGCGTGTGATTCACGATGCGGGTAGCCTGCTGTGTTGGCGATTGATTGTTGGGGTGTTGTCCATGTTATCACCTGCGCGACGGTTTGTTTGTGCAGAAAAGGGGGAGCAAAAGACTATGGCCAAAACTCTGTGTAACCGGATGGGCACCGATAACAAACATGACCCCTTCTGGGTCCAGCATCATATATTGCCGTCATCACTGCCATTTCCCGATCCCTTTCTTCTTCTGCGCCTCACTCCCCAGGACGCAGCTCCTATCCCATCCGGCTAGAGACTCCCATTCAACAAACAACCCAAACCACAACATCACCCCCACCACCTCACCATGTCTCCCCGCCTCCACTTCTTCATTGTCCGGCCCGAGATCGCCACACAGACCCTCACCGGCGCCGCCCACAAGCAGCTCGGCCCCATCGTCCCCCTCATCCCCGCCGACGAGCTGCCCGACTGGCTCAACATCGTCGGCGCCCCGCGCGAGCTCAGCGTCGAGCAGACCATGTCCCTCTCCAACCTGGGCACCGTCGCCAAGAACGACGAACCCTTTGCGGTCCACATCACCTACTCTGCTCTCGACTTTCCCCAGCAGCAGCAGCCGCAGCTCCCCGGCGCCACCATCGGCTCCTGGGCCGACGATATCCCCGGCACCCCCCCTCCGCAAGCACCCGTCCACCGCGCCGACAAGATGAAGGCGCCCTGGACCACCGAACCTCGCCACGGCCTGAGCAGCAGCATTCACAACCGCCCTGATGGCAGTCCCACCTCCACTGCCAGCACCAAAACCACCACCACCACTCACCCCTACCTCACCCTGCCCCCGAGCCCGCCCACCGCCGCCCCCGTCCCCGTCCTCGCCGGCCCCAGCCCCGCGGCCCATCACCACCACCAACTCCCGACCTCAGCCCCGGCCCAGGCCCCGTCCCCGCAGACCCAAAAGTCCGACGACTACTGCCGCCACTGGTGCCACCACGGCACCTGCAAGTGGGGTAACCAGTGCCGCTACAAGCACACCATGCCTACGACAACCCAAGGCCTCGTCGACGTCGGACTTCGCGAGTTTCCCGCCTGGTGGCTGATGGCCGGCGGTGGCGGCGGTGGCGGTCCAGTCCCCCACAACAGCAACCACGGGCAGCAGCAGCTCGGACTCGCGAACGGTCCCCAGCCGATGACGGCCATGCACCAGCAGCACCAGCACCAGCAGCACCAGCATCACCAGCAGCAATTCCTCAACCCCCCTACTCCTATCCCTGCCCCCGCCGCCGGCGAACTCTACGCCGCGCGCCTCGCCGCGCTCCATCTCGGCCTCCTCCCACCCTCGTCGGCCCCCGCTCCCCCGCCGTCGTCCATCCGGACCCCCAACCTCGGCGGCGGTGGCGGCAGGATGGGCTATCCCCCCCTCCACCACGGCATGATGATGCCCTTCGGCGGCGTCGTCGCGCCGCACCTGAGCAACAAGAAGCTCAAGGCGCAGCTGCGCGAGGTGGTCGAGTGGCTGAACCGGGTGGGGATCACGATGGAACCGACGGGGGCGACGGTGAATCGGTTAATGCAGCAGCGGAGGAGGGACATGATGGGGGGTGGGGTGGAGGAGGAGGTTCAGGGTCAGGTTCAGGTTCAGGGGGAGGGTCAAGGTGGCAAGGCTGAGGGGGGTGCGGCTGCTCAGGGTCAGGGAGCTGGGGCTAGTCTGCCCGCGGCTGTGGTGGTGCAGGAGGAGGAGAGGTTGCTTGAGCTGTAGGGGACACTCCGCGGTAGAGTTGCCGCAGTGGCATATCGCGGCATCTGTGGTTAGGGCTTGGGAGGGAGGCGATCGTCTGCCTGTATGTCAATACCTATGTGACCAGTGTGCCGGATTTTGTGTAGAGAGACACGGGCATGTACTTAGCAGCCAGTTCATCAGATGAACAATGAACTCCCATTCCTTATGGCACCATTATGTACCTAGCTGCACCATCATGTAGCTGCCAGCAGGTCAAAAGCCCGACTAACCTCTAAACCCGCTCAGACTGGCGCGACTCTGCAACCATCGGTCAACGCGTGAAACATTGACAACGCCCTCAGGGTCATCCGGTCCGCCTGCCTCGGGTTCTGTTTGCCTCAAAAACCCACAACTCTCTTCATGTCTAGGCCGCAGTATTTCCCATCTCCCCCATTCAGCACACCCAGGCCACCCAACACCGGTCCCAGCAAAGCAACACCCAACCCACACCGACAAAATGAGCACCGTGATCTTGAACGAAAATGGCATCAGGGTCGAGAGATCGAACTCCACATACGTCAAGGGAGGAGTTTCCACGACCTCCAAATATATTAATATTGTGGCGGGTCAAAACCGCATCATGGATGTCAGAGAGCCTTCGACCTTGAGCGGCGACGGAATAATCACGATATGCGGCGACTGGAATTTCTCCGTTGGGCAGGACCTCAACCTGCTGCTGCAGTCGACGACCATCGGTGACCTGCCGCCGTACAGCGAGCTTGCCAGCACCACCACCACCAACGCCAGAGTGCCGAGGCCAACGGAAACCACGGTTGAGATAGGCGACCAAACCTTCGTCCTCGACGGCGTCACCTTGGCCGCGAAAATCATCCAAATTGTGGCGGGAGAGGCCAAAGTCGCAATCACTCTCACACTGGCACAACCAGCCTCGCCAGGCCTAGCTCCGCAAGGCCTTACCCAAATTACACCCCTTCCGTCAACATAAGGGGCCAATGGGAGTTTCAAAAAAGCTTCAGATCCTCGGAGCTGCGCGCCCAACCCAAGCTCGCCCGACAGAAACCCGCCCAATCCAAGCCCATCCAACCCAAGCCCGCCCAATCCAAGCCCGCCCAACCCACGATCGCAACCACCCAACTTATTTCGCCGGATGTCTGCCATGATCAAGACGTTGGGCACAACCGAAACCTCCAAACAGCGCAAGGAGAAGCAGAAGGAAGCCATGGCGGCTGCGATCAAGGGGTGAAATACCAACTTGTATCGCACACATTCGAGGCGTGCGGAGGATGACTTGGGTTAATCATAGGATCAAGAGCGTCGTTGTCAAAGGAACGGGAAGGGGTTGGATTGAGGACGGCAGCGGGGTTTCCTTCTGTCCAGCATAGCGGTCATATCAGCGTGTGGAGGATGACTTGGGTCAACCATGGGATCAAGAGCGTCATTGCGAAAGGGACGGAAGGGGTTGAATGGAGGATGGCGGCGGCTGGGGTTCCTTCTACTACCTGGCAACATGTCAGCCATGGTCCATCTCAAAAGACACTGCTTGAAAACATGAATACTGGCTGTTCAGACTCCGATAATGTGAATTTCAGTCCACACGAACCCCGACGAATCGGAGAACTTCAGAATTGCAGATTTCATAAAGAAAAATCATCATAAAAGCCGTAGGAGAGAGAGGGAAGAGAAGAGAATGAACCTACAGTGCTGAATCACATGGGAGAAAGCAAGGGTGGCGAAGAAAGTACTTGGAGCGGCGCCCTCGATTCCATGGGAGCTGGGAGCTTCGGCATGGGAGGTTTGAGGACGAGGAAGAGGAGAAAGGGAGGAGAAATGATTTGAGCTGGTGGTTTTTGGAGAAAAGGCCTCCCATGTGGGGCTTGATGCACGGTTGATGTCAGTGCTGTAATATTGCAACCAGGGGCAGGGTTAGGGTACTCCGGCTGAACATGCCGGACATCAAGCCGATGAAGCAATTCCATGATTATGGGCAGGCAGCCTCAATCACCTTCTCAGCCCCGAGTACATTTCGACTACAGCCAGCCCAACCATCCCACGAATCACAAGCCTCGCAAAATAGGGGTATAACACCAGCAAGCAGCCTTGCAATATTCCTATCAACGCTACCTGGACGCCCCCAAACCCTCAACCCACACACTACCAAATCACACATTCGCATTCCCATTGGCCCCGCCCGCCTCGTGCCGCCCAACCAGCCTCTTGACATTCGTCCACTCCTCGCTCTTCAGCCCCTCCTTGCCTCCCAGATCCGGACCAACCTCAAACATGGTCACCGCCCCGTCGATGCCCCCCGTCGCCAGCCTCTTCCCCTCCGTCTGCTCCCACGCCACCTTGTTCAGACTCCTGTTCTGCAGCATCGTGCGTCCGTCCTTGCGCGCGCTCGGCGCGATGCGCGCCACCGGCTCCTCCGTCTCGACCGTAATGTCCCACAGTTCCAGCCACCCGGCGCCGTCCACCAGGCTGAACACGCCCGGCTTGATGGGCGACCACTTGGCGTCGTAGACCACGTCCTCGCGGACAAAGTCCATGATGGGCGCGACGTGGGTCTCGCCGCTGACGGTGCCCAGCCGCGGCTCGGCCGACGTTGCGGCCGGCGCGCGCACCTTCCACAGCTTGACGCTCCAGTCCAGGCTGGACGACAGCACGAGGTCGCCCAGATCCAGCGGGCCTCGAGCGGGGTGGAAGTCGACCGACATGACGGGCGCCGCGTGGCCCTTGTAGCTCACGCGGCTGTCGATTCCGGCCTTGGCGCCCGCGCGGTCGTACCGGTGGCATGGGAACATGGTGCCTTCCTCGGAACCCACGAGGAAGAAGGTTTGGTCCAGCTGGGGGAACCCCATGCACGTGGGGCTGATGTCCTCGTACTTGGCAGGCGGCGGGTTCAGAAGTGTCATGGACTCATTGGGCTGTACGAGCATGTCGACGGTCCATCCGCACACGACGCCGTCCGTCGAGCAAGAAATGATGTTGTTGGAGTTTTGCGTGCCGATGACGTCGACACAGTAGACGGGATGGGTGTGGCCGGAACCGGTCAGAGGCGTCTTTTGTACCGGTGCGGCGCGTGCCCTCGTGTCCCAGAGGAGGACCTGGCCGTTGTAGGCGCCACCGACAATCAGGTTGGGATGGAAAGGGGAGAACTTGGCCGTCAGAATATCCGACTGCGCGTGGAAGACGAACTCTGGCCGATCGTGGAGATGCATGTTCCAGACCTGGACAATTCCGTCGGGGTCGTGCGGCGCGGTTGGGTTCTTGGTGTACGACGCCAGCAGGAGCTCGCTGAACTTGGGCGAGAAATCGATGGAGCTGACCATGCGCTTCTTGGACCAGCGTTCATCGTAGAACTGGGCGATCTCCTTCACCTTCCGCCGACCCTTTCCGCCAACATTCCCGCTTTGCTCGTCATCGTCGTCGATATCAAACGCCTGGAGGGTGTAGTCGTTTAGAATGTCGTATTCCTGGTCGAGTGCTTTTTCAATGACCTTGGTTGACCTGTCGATGAAGACCATAAAGTCGTCCGAATGCGTCACCGCATTGAGCTCTTCGTCCGTGAGGTTCCTGGCAGGGAAGTTTGAGGCTGAGGAGGGCTTGAGAACGCCATCGGTCACCAGCTCCTTGGTCGCGCGAAGCTCCTCCTCAATCTCTTTGCGCAAATTCTCCCGAAGCTCCTCTTCCCGGTCCCGCTCTCTCCTGCTGAGGCGCTTGCTCGGCGTCGAAGTAACGGGCTCGTCGTCGTCGGAGTCGGGAACCGCGCGCGGCCTGGTCGGTGATGTCCACCCCTCCGTTGTCTGCACAGCTTTGTTGTATGAAAAGACCTCCTTGATCGGGGACGGCGGGCATTCGTAGACGGTGGTGAGAGGAACCGTCGAGAGGATCTGGGGTGGCCTGGGCGAGTTGGGGACCACTTGTCCGTTTGCAGGGTGCGCGAAATCCGTCGTCGCGTTGCTGATCTCGCCAGCGCTGAGGACGCTGTTTGGGCGGCTGCCTCGTCGGGCGGGCGAGTTCGCTCCTGTAGATGCCGACACTGGCCGACTCTCTCCCACCAGACTGTTGATCAACGATTCGATTTCGCGGCGGTCTGATCGGCCAGGCGTGGGCGAAACCAGCTACAGCGACCGATTAGTTCCGATTTGTGCATCTAGGAGAGCCGGACGTACGTCGCTTGAGCCTCCTACGCTCTGGCGGGTCGCGGTGGCCTGGCCTCGGAGCTCCCGTTGGCGCTTGAGCTCGGCGAGCTTGGCCTTCTTCGCCAGAATCTCATCTCGACGTTGTTGCATCATGGTGGCTGCCTAGACCCATCTCAGGGAGGCTGGTTTGGTGGGGTTGCGGCGACGCGGGCGAGACCGCAGGGTGCCAGACGGAAGTCAGGCGGGTGCTGCTTTTCGGCCGGAGAGTGTTTCCTGTGCCGTTGCGCGGCGGTCGTTGGCTGTCGAAGCTGAAGGGAAAGACGTCGGGTTCGACAACAAGTTCGTAAAGGGGACGGCGCTTGTTGGAGATGCGAGTAATTGTTCGGGAGGTCTCGTGGTGTATCTTGGGAAAGCTGCCTTGCCAGGAAAGGGAGTTGACTTTCGCGAAGCTCTCCAATGTCATGCGCGTTTGCTCGCGACTTGCGAGGCCCACCCATGGTCAGGGGCCTTTGGTCCCCCAAACTTCCAGGACAGCACCCCTTATCTTATCGCACGTGACAGCCCAGCTTCCCCGGCGCATTTCAATGACAGCAGTGGGCAGCAGCAGCGGGCGGCCCGCCCAGGGACAGCCACAGCGGCGGCGGCGCGTGGGTCCCGCGGGAGAAAAAACCGCGAAAACACCCGAGCTTTGCCCAAAACCTGCCAACTTTCCCTCGAAGCCCACCCGCCGACGACAAGCCTCCCGACCATCCCACGACCTCGCCATCCCGTCGACGACAAGCCCCCACGGACCAATTGGCCTCCCGTCGCCCGCACCCACCCCAATTGACAGCCGGCACCCCGTCCTGTCCCCTCGAGCAACTTGCGATCGGCGCATTCCTACAACACCCAGCTTGGTCAAAATGTCTGCCACATCCGGAGTCAACGTGAGTGCCACCGTCACCGTCACCACCGCACCGAACCTCAGCTCCCCCGGGCCCCGTCGAGAATGAAGCCCCCCAACCAAGACCAACCCAACTAACACCGGCCTCCCCCCTCCCGGCCTCCAGGTCCTCCGATACTCGGCCCTCTGCTTCGGCGTCCTCTACGGCTTCTACCACCAACGGACAATCACGTCGTCGCAGCGCTCGGCCGCCGCCCAGCACGAGTATGAGCACAAGCAGAAGCTGATCGCCGAGGCCAAGAAGGCGTACGCCAAGTCCAAGGAGCCCGCCTCGGCGTCGGCGACACAGAGCGGAGGACGTGAGTTGTTTTCTGTCGCCCCCAGCAGGCGGACAGGCAGGGAGCTGACCTCTCGCCTTCCCACAGTCAACCAAGATCCAAATGACCCCAACTTCGACCTCGGGGCGTACATCGAGGCCTTTTTGGGGCAAAAGGCCTAGAGCCTTTTTTTCTTCCCTGATGAATCCGACGAAGCGGGGCGACAAGTGACGTGGTGTGCGATGCGGAAAACCTAGCCCTGCCATCGGGCGCATCGTCACCTGGGAGGAGGGGGGCGAGGGGTTGTATGAGGAGGAGCAGAGCGGGATATGGGGTATGAGGGGAGGGAGGGGGGGGAAGGCTCGCCGATCGAACGATGCAGCAGAGAAAGGGAACTTGCTACCTCGACACGCCCCTTTGCTCGGAAAGGGACCATGGGCCGTGTCCTACTACCGACCGGCCTGGGGTAATGACAGCTGAGATGCTGGGCGAGGAGGGGGCGTCGCGGCCGGCGCTGGCTCAGACGTGTTGTATCCATTAAAGTACACTCGACACTGGCGGCATAGACGTTTTCCTTTTTTTTTTCGAGCCCGTGCTTGCGCTGCGCACTTGTACATTAACAGAATTTAGAGACAGGTTGGCCACGGACATTCTTGGTGTTGGACTCCCGTCCGTGTTTGAACGCGTCGTTGCGGCGCGAGACATGGAAACTGATCAGTTTACAGATGTTTTATTTAGGGAGCTCCCAACTCTCCCGCCCCCCCTCCTATCTAACCATCTACAATCTGTCCCCATCCCAAACCCGACCTTCATCCCCCTCTACTGACCATACCCAAAAACAAACTGATCCGACGGTATCCCCGCTTGCCCAGCAAACAGCGGATTGCTCCCCTGCGTCCACAGCAGGCCCTGCCTGCTCCCCTGGATAGCAGTCTGCTCAATCTGATCCGCGACCTCCATCAACCCCGCCAGCATCGGCTCGCCCGCCTCGAAACTCGCTAGGCAGCGCACCGCCAACGAGAGCCTGACAAACTCTCTAAAGTGCGAGACCGACCGACACCCCCTCGCCCTCTTAAACTCCAGGCTCTGACGAAGAATGGTCGAGGCCCGAGCCCGGGTGGGGAGGTTCCCCTGCTTGGCCGCGTCGAGGTCGCCCCTTCGCAGCACGAGGACGAGGTGGAACATGGCAACTTCAAAATCGTCGTGGCACAGGTCGCTCAGCCAGTTTAGTGGTGGTGTCTGCTCCTCGAGCGGCCGGTACATGGCGGGGGCGGCTGATGATGACGCTCTGGTCTGTACGCCGGCGGCGCCACTTGCCCGGGACGGGGGCGAGTGCCAGGCGTGTTGGGTGCGGAGGAGTGCCAGGGCGCTGATCATGGCGGCGAGGGTCGAGTCGCGGACTTGCCCTGTCCGGGTCGTGCGGGTGTAATATGAGTGCAGGGCGAGCAAGGTTCGGTGCACCAGGACGCGCAGAAAGTGGACTTGTGTGCTGACACTTCTTTCTAGGCTCTGAGGCTGCCGACCGAGCGCTACTTCGGCTTCCTGCAACTTTTGCTTTAAGCGGCTATCCCAGCTTCGAAGCCTCTCGCTGTCGAGGATCGCTGGCGTTGGGGAGTTAACGAAACAGATGACATCTGTCAACACCGGTATAAGCTCTGCGAGCTTGACCTGGTAGGTGCTATCAGTGGGACCGCCTGACGCGTCCCAACGAGGATGGACCAGCCATCCATGTTCCGATCGATGGAAGTCCGTGTCGTTTATATCGAGAGGGGTGTCGGCATCCTGCTCCCGATGCAGGAATGACGTGCCGGTTCGCATCGCAGCATCGAGGTCGAGGAGCTGAACTGTGACCCATATTCTCTTGCGCATCTCGGCCTCAAAGGGTGTGATATCGGGGAATAGGGAGCTGGCTCGGTGGAGGTTCATCGCCATGGCCATCCGCGTCACCAGTCCCATCAAGTATACCAACTGCTTCGACTCTGCTCCCTTGTCGATTTCCATCATTCTCGCCATGGCGGCCAAGCAAAGAGTCCGCAACGTCGTCAGGGTCGGCGCCGTGAAATACTGCGACTGGGAAAAGAAGAACTGGGCAGCATCCAGGAAGATATCAGTCCAGTCCTCGGGACTGTGGCCAGTGCTGGCGAGAACTGGACTTGCTGCCGCTTGACAGCCCAAGGCTAATACCATGCAGAGCTGCGCCAGCCATGCTTCGGACAGCTGGTTGTTGTTGATCCAGAGGGTGTTTAGCTCCTCGGCGAACTCCAGGTGATGGAGTAGTCGATGTGTCGTCTCGAAGGTGTCGAAGTAGGCCTGGACGAGGCCAGTTACCACCTGCGGCGGCGGCAGGCCCTCAAGTATTTGTACCCTGCTTTGCGAGAAGGTAAAGATGGTGCTGAACGGGAAGTTGGAGCCCGGCAGTGATGGTAAAAGGGCCTCGTGTCCCATGAGCCGCTGGTATCGAGCCTCCCATTGTGGGTCTGATCCGCTCACACAACACCAGGCTTCCTCAAACTGTCGCTCTCCCGTCAGCTCCGACTATCGTCCATGCCCACTTAAATTGTGGAGCGTTCCCGGTGAGCTCCTCAGCCGGGTACGTGGGCGTGCAGATAAACGCAATGGGGACAAGACTAACCTCGCTTGCAGCACTTCTCCAATGTGTAGCCCCTTCTAGGCGCACCTGGGGCTCGCTCCTCGACGCTTCGGGGGTAGCCTGTCGCGCGACCTGGCGAGGAGTGGGCGATGGCTCGGCTTCGTGTTTTTGGTTGGGAAACTGCTGATAGACGCATTCGTCGGGGGATCCAGACGCAACGCAGCGGGTGCATGGCTGAGACTTATCGCACTTTAACTTGCGCCGGTGACAAGGGATGCAGACAAAGACCCTTCGGTTCCGTCGCTGGGTTCTTCCGAGGCCCTCCCGGGTGCTGCCGTCGGGGTCGGCGATCGAGAACGTGGAAAAGAAGCCGGCGGGCATTCCGGCGGCCATGGTTTCGGACTCATCACTACTGTCTTCCATTCGGCTCTGGTCGGCGACGGCTGTTTCGGCTCAGAGAGATTTGTTGCGGGGACGGAGAAGGGCCGGGACGCTGACAGTCGCGATGGGAGCATGGAAAGTGGCGAGAGTGTGTCGATTTGTTGTTCGACGTTGGCAGCATCGTCAAGGATACGGATATTGTAGGCTGCGGCTACTCTTTGCCGTCTGGGTAGGTACTGTGTATGTCGGCTCCAGATGTTCCAGGGGACGGGCAGAGAGCACATGGACCGAGCCACCCTTTCCCGACACGGCGGTAGGGGCAAGCACAAGCACGCGCATCTCACGGGATGCCTAGGTGGTGTGGGCACATGGTGGTATGTTCGAAGGAATCGGCAGACTTCGCCCACAACGGTGTCCGTCACGCTCGCTGAGTCGTTGGAGCCCCGTCCTGGCATGGGCTCTGTATGGCTTGTGATATTATGGTGGCGAACGGGAGGCCATCTGCCTCCACCATTACCTCGCCCGCAATGTGGGTTGGGTTGAAGGATGAGTCAGATTGGTCGAAGGAACGAGACGGGGTGTGGGAGACCAACTTAGCCGTCAGATCGGTTTGCTTGGAGTGAGATGAGGAGCACTGCCGGTCATCATGAGTCGCGTGCGTCCCCCAGACTCTCCCCTGCCGGTCCCAACGCCGCGGACAGCGTCACCGAGGTTGCCGCCGTTCCGTTGTGGGGACCGTCGATACGACAGGTCACAGCCTGGGGACGACGATCTGGTGTCGTCCATTACTGGGGTTGGTTGTCGTGAAGCTGCCGCTGGTGGCGGCCAGTGACTGATGGACGAGATTGTTGGACAGTGATGGCATCAAGGCCTTCGGACTGCCCTCGCACTTTGCTACCCACCTGGGCTCGTCCAAGCTCACGGATGGAGCAACAAGGACATATCTTTGGCAGCACCTTCCCAGGTGGCGGTACCTCCCGGCTTCCCATATTCTGGGAAGGGCGGACTTGGTCCCGGGTTATGTCGTTGGATGGATGTGCACATGGATGAGGACTTAGCTCCCTGCTCTGCTCTGCATCGCATCAGCCCTACGGTTATGCGCACCAAGCAGAAGAATGCACCCTTCCACAAGTTCCCGGGCTCCTGGATCCTTTATCGGTTGTGATTTGACCATTACCATTCCCTTGGTACCCCTAGTTGCCTCTTCCAATTTTGGTGCGGGTGTTTCTTTGCAGTTCAGTCCTCCGCCACACTGGATGCAGTCAGCGAGTCAGCTTGCGGCTGCTCTCCAATTCGCCAGGGTTGTTTTCTTTTCAGGCATTGGAATCCCCTCTCCCCATGCTGCTTGTACCCTGGAAATATGTTTCCAAATGCTTAATTCGTGAATGGGTGTTCAGACGAAGCTGAACCCCTTTGCCTGGGAGGCCTGTTTGGGGTCGTGCTCATCTCAACATCGCCCCTATCCGATGAGAAGACCAGGCCCGTGAGCACAGAGAGAAAGGCAAACGAAATGAAGGGAACTTTCTGGAATATGCCCGGGTTCGGCTATCTCGAAACCAATAGACCAGCCGACCCTGTGACTCCTTCATTCTAAATATCGCCGCCATGCCGAAGCATCTCGCGAGAATTGGTCATCGCCGAAAGCAAAAAATGCTGAGCACCTGCGTATCATCGCCAACAACGACAACTTCGCCCCAGCGCTCAGCTCCCCCGAACATCAGCGGCAAGTCCCGGGCCGGGACTTTGACGACACCGCCTCCCGTCAAAGTCGCTGCCTGCTCCGACGAGCCACCACTGCGTCGTCGTCCGCGCTGAATATCTTCGTGGATACGGACGGCCTTGTCTCCGAACGTTCCTTTGCCCAATAAAAAGTTGGTAATGGCCCAGAGACACGATACCCATGACGCCACCAGTCCCAGCAGCAAACGGACCTCACTTCGCTCCCGGATACTCCTTTTCCCTCAACCACCAACGACCCAAAGTTCCCACGCCTCCCAAACATCCCCCCCCGGACCGTCCGGGAGCCGCGCGGATCCTCGACGAGGAGCTCATCTTCTCTCTGATTCCATCGCGCTGCACCGCCCCAGCTGAATACGCTCGACTACGCGTCTTTGCCCTCGCCCCCCAACAGTGAAACTCAAAGTCCGTCCGACCGAGAGCCCGGAGGCGGTGTGCATGTTGGACCGATCCCGCTACCTCTCTCTGCGGGATTCCCGGACATCAACATGATCCTCTCCGTCTCACTCTTTTCTTCTTGGCCGACTTGAATTTTAGGTACCACTCCGCCCCCTTCCCCACAACTCCCAGCTCGGGCCGAGCCCCATGTGCGCCGGTCCCGACAAGAAGTGGGCCTTCGGCCCGTGCTACTCCGGTCCGGACGAATACCCGGGTTCGGAGACCGGATATCGGAGACCGGGGAGCGGAAATACCGTAAGAGCCAGAGGACTCGGCGGAGCGCCTCTCTACCAGGGGTCCCTTCTCCAGGAAACAGCATGGGCGCATGGGTAAGAAGTAGGTGGGGGGAAGGGGGGGGGAGGGGGGGGGATTATGTGGAATTGATACTCCACCAAAAGAATCCCATGGGAAGGAAGGCTGTGTGCCCACTGCCCTGGGCATCTCTAAATAAACAACATGAGGCTTGGGCACGGCGCCCTCCGGGAGTGCATATGTTGAGCGTTGGTGTGGCTTGACTCCTTCGGATGATGATGCTTGCCGTGGGGCGTGGACCCATGTCAAGATGACCATGACGTGGGAGACCACAATACTGTACACAGTCAGACAACCGAGATCCTGCGGCTCGACTGCATATCTCCGGAGCGTCGTCGGCATATGCACCGGCAGTGCACGTGACAGTGAATGGAGGAATATACTTCTTTCTGCCTTCTATGTATGAGGAACCTTTGGTCAGAGAACTCCACCCGGGGTTCACCACAGTCGGGGGTCTCTTCCTCCCCGGGCAGCCACCGCTTTCCGCCTTCTCCGCTTCTGTCCATATTCTTTGCTCTTCCCATCGAAAAAAAAAACACAACCACCCCCCCCACTCCGACCATGTATGCGCTTGTGGGAAAGCTAAAATAAGGTTCCGCTGAGACAACGCCAAATCATTCTTGCGCCATGCCTAAAGGTCAAGAAAAGCACAGCCCCGCCCTGGTAGTTCTTCCAATGCGGCCTCCACCATCCGTCATCTGTCCCAACTGACATGTTGCCATGGGCCGGCCCCCTTCCAGTTTCTAGGGCCCATTTTCACGTCCCCACCCGGAGCTCCGTGGTCAAGCAGCGAGCAGTGAGACCCAAGCTACGACGTCTCGACGTGCGGCGGTGCCTCCGAAGATATACGTCTCTCAGCACCTGCGTCCTGCGAGCGTCTGGAAACGAAGAAAGGAATACCATTTCTCCAGACCGGCAGCTCCGTTCTCCGGTTCAACGGCCCGCTGCTGCTAGGATTCAGACTCGAGGTTGTCCGGGTTTGTCGCTCTCGGAGAGCCCTCCGCTGGGTCGGGTTGGTGCGTTGTTCCTCCAACAAGCTGTGCCTGAGCATGTTTCGCAGAAACGTCGGGATCGTGTCCCACTCGCCTGAACGGGCAGCGGCAACCATCCGGGGTGGGAAGATGTCATCCGCGGCGAGCTGCAGGCGAGATGCCGCCATGGACATGTCCTGGGAGCCGGGACGTATGTTCCCCGATTCGAGGGCGTTCTTGAGCCAGTCTTCCCATTGTTCGTCCAAGGGCACCGAGAGGTCGCCCGATGAGTTTCGAAGGTCGACCCGCTCGCGCAGCTGCTCGTTGAGAGCCTCGCCCACGCTCTCCAATTCCTCGTCGCTTTCTTCGGCCGGGTTGTCGCAGACCGTCACCAGCTCGGGGAGCTCGCCTTCCGCCTCTTGGGAGGCCGGTCTCGCGGTCTCGGACACTGGGCGCTCCACGGCCTTCAGGCGCTCTTCGGGCGGCACATAGTCGGGGAAAATATCGAAAGAGGTGTCCCGAATGGTGATGCCCCGTTCCGACTCGAATCGCTCCTTGGCCCACTTCGTACCCTCCCACTTTGTCAGGCCTGAGATTTCGGAATGCGTGAGTCCGAGGTTGTCAAACGCGCGAAACAGGCGACGATGCCACGGCCAGCGACACAGGCGGATACGGTGGGTCTTGTTGGTGTAGTCGAGCCCGGGATATTTTGCCTCTTCCGTGTCCAGGTGGCCGAAAAACGAGTGCACCTCTTGCCGGACCTCGAGCACGAGAGAGCGCTGAAGCAAATGCTGGAAGGATTGGGGGTCTTGCTGGCGAGGTTTCGGGAACATGGTCTCCCAGACAAGCTGGTCGATGCTAGCGCCCTTCATCTTGACCTAGAGTGCGGGGAGGCGTGACTCCGTCTCCGAGCGGGGCGTGATAGGCGGCAGGCAGACTGCGAAGCGACCGGGTGTCGAGCTCAGTCGCTGTTTCGGTGAAGGGAGTGTGTTGATGGACCGCCGCTCTTCTGAGCCTATTTGTTTTGTTCGACTTGAGGGATCGTTTCGACCCGAAGTTGCGCTTCGTCAAGTCGCTGAGAATCGGTGTTGATCGGACGCCGGCAGCCACAGAGGAAGACAGGCGACCAGAGGTGCTGGGAAGCGGTGCGACGGACGAAGAAGAGGTCGAAAAGACGAAGAGACGAAAAGGACAGACAAAAGTAGATGTCGGCGACTTTTATTGGCAGTGGTATCAGGCCGAGAGCAGGCCAAAAGAGTGGTGGGGTCGCAAGCGTGGTCGTGATCGTGGCCGTGGCCGTGGTCGTGGTCGTGGTCGTGGTCTGCTGCAGGTGCGTGGTCGAGATGGATCGGAAAAGCGGTGTCGTGACGGGGAAGTGGATGGACGGTGGATGGAGTCGCGGGACCTGGCGGGGGCCTGGGCAGTAGGAGCAGACACAACTTCACAAGGGAGTCGGGGTCCCTGCTGGGGCTGGGGTTGGCTACAAAGCGGCAGGGATGCCCACGGGGGGGGGGGGCAGGGAGGACCTGGGTAGGGAGCTAGGGAGTCGGAACGACCCAAGAACAACATGCAACACCAACCACTTCGAGTCCGGGAGAAGGTGCCGTGGTCCTGACTCCCCGCCCCGGGCATCGCCCCAGGCAATGCCTGCCCGGTTCGGATTTGCCATCATCAGCAGACAGAAGCGGCACTCTCTCCATTCCACAGCCAGACATGTTTTGACAGAGCTCTCCGTACTCCGTTCTGTCCGTACACGAGAGCTCCCCGGACCGGCGCCTGAGGTGGGACCGAGAGATCCTGGCTGCAACCCAACCAACCTGTCGGAATCTGGGCCCTCTCATGGAAGGACTCCCTCCTGAGTCCTCACGCCTCCTGACTTTCAGTTTCTCGTCTCAGAATCGCCAATATTCTGTCCCTTCTCCCGAGTCCCTACCTCCACAGGCACCTTTGGTTCCGACAGGCAGCCTGCTCGCGAACTTGCAAGCGACGGGATCAGACCGCATCCGTCGACCGATGAGGCATCCGGACCTTGCCCGGCGTTGGCATTTCCATTTCCATGCACAGCCAGCCACTCATTGAAGCTGCTGGGTTCCGCGATGCCAACCGAGGGGCGCTGGATTGGCCCCCGAGCCCCCTTCATGCCGCAAGTGCAAGATGCAGCTCAAGGTCAAGCAACTTTCAAGATGGATTTGCCTCTTGGATCGCCCCCCTTGAGAACCGTGGCGCTCAGGATTGCTTCCTGCCCGCAGCTGGATGCCCCAACATCACAAGTTGGAGCAAGCACCGGGACCAACTTCCAACCACCTGTTGCCTCCAATCCTGCGACCAGTCAACCACTCACAACAGCGCCTCGCAACATCGCCAAGCACAGACACCTTCTTAGCACCCATCCTCGCCATCCTCTCCCATCCCAGCTGCTTCCTGTTATACTACATGGCCATCCGTCACTACCAAGGTCATAGATCTTAGATGCGCCAGAAACAACCCCCTCTCCAATCATCAATCATGGATGGGGATTTCTGGCGTGACCCAAGCGGCGGCCGTCGGGCCGGAAGGGTTGGGGCCGGGCACGCCATCCTTCAAGATCCATCGATAGGCACACATCCATCCCCCGTCCGTTCCACGAACCCACCCGAACGAACTGTCGCTGTCCGTCATGGACCTTGCACGCTGCCATTTGGGCTCCGGTCAGCGAGGCCCGCCCGGACACCAGAACCCGCCGAGTCCATCGTCTCTCGCAGGGCCACGGGCCCTTGGGCGATGGCACAGTCACGGCGCCAAACGTTGCGGTGCTGCCTCGACCGCCACCCAATCACATCGCACCCACGGCAGACGACGAACTTCCGCCCACCACTCCGTCCCGTCCCAATTCGCCGACCGCCATGGTCACCGTCACGGCGACCGCAACCCCCCACCCAGACGGCAGTCGGCCGGTCAGTGAGCGTGACGAATAGGGCCGGCAAGACGAGCACGTCCAAGCCAAGGCGACAGCAGAAGCGTCTTCTTCTTCCATGGCACGCCGGCCGAGGATGCCTCCGTCCATTGGGCACGGCGAGTCCAAACCTTTTCCGCGGTCACCAAGTGTGCGAGGTCGGGGGGATCTGCTCCTCTCCTGAATCGAGTGCACGATGCCGTCAGCACGGCAGCCTTCAAATCTAGAAGGTAGGTCAAGACCATCGCATGCTGTGCCCACGCCTCCGCTCGGAAGGCAGCAGCCATTCTGACCACCGCCGCCGCCGCCGCCGCTGCGAGCTGACCGGACCCGAAGCGGCCCGCCGGTCGCCCTGCTGGCTGAAAGTGATCCTCGCTCCTCCTCCCTGTCGTGCGCCGCGAGACGAGGCCACCGGATCCCAGAGCTGAACACAATATCATCAACTCCTTGCACAACATTCTCTTTCGGTAGGAATCACGCGCAGATATTGTCACATGCCCCCTTCCCCCCCTCTCCAATCCCCAAAACAAACAAATCACCACCCAGAGCTGCCATATTGCCCCGGGTCGCCCTGGTCCCGAGCCGGGTCACCAGCTCACAAACCCGACCGAAGATTCCGCCAAGGGAGGAGGACAACGGGACTCTGATCCCAGTGGCGCCCCCTCTTTGCGTATGACAGAATAGCACAAACACACGTACACCCACAAGTCCCTCACTCCCGCCGGACGGCGTGCGTGCGGGGCACACGGACAAGCAGGCCTCCCAAGATGGCCCCGGCCGCCACGGCCGGCCCGCCGCCGCTGGAGCTGATAAGCCGAACCGTTTTTCGGCGCGGGCGGACGTCCCCTCGTCCTTGTTTTTACTTGCGTGTGCGGCTCGTCCTCGAAGCGCGATTTGGCAGCGGCCGGGCCGCCCGGACGGGCTGGGTCTAACTTATCTGCGGCGGTGGGTAGGTGGTGCATATATAGTTCAATGCTTCCGCGCTGTGCACTTTTTTCTCTCTCTCCAGTAATTGCATAGCACATTGACAGGGCACGTGGGGAGTGGAAGAGCATCTGTCGACGAGAAACAACCGAGCCCAGCCAGCGTTGAGTCTGGATGGGGCGGTGAAAAAATGAGTTGGGCGTTGCCGCGAGCTGTCTTCTGTGTATGTACCTCGCTCGAATCACCGCGTAGAGACCCTCCTCTTGTGTTGATATGTTCGTCCAGATATCCATCCGCGCTCTCATGCTAGTAAAAAAGACGACCATGTCCATTCAGGCCGTGTTCACACGTCAAATCATCAGTCGTTCCTCGCTACATATACAAGCCAAATTTCCCCACAACGGTGTCCCAAGGAAAAGTAAAAGCGAGAAGGAAAAAAAAGCCCCATCCGCTCAACATGGTCCCATATCCCAAATCCTTAGTCGGCTCGATTCCAAGGATCCACATACTTCCTCCCAGTCACCCCCGTCGGCGGACTAGGCTGGCGCGCCAGTGGCACGCCATCCTGCTGGTCGCGATCCCGAGGCCCTCGCTCCCTCTCCCTCTCCTTGTCTCGATGCCGCTCCCGATCCCGGTCAACTCTGTCCCGGATCCTGTCTCGCGCCCTTAGGTCTCGATCCCTAGCGTCCCATTCCCTTTTCCGGTCGAGATCCGCGTGGCTGCTGGTGCGACGGTATCCGTCCTCGGGATGGGCCAAGTACGAGTTCGACCCGCCAGACCCTCGCGTTCGACTCCGCGGCGACAGGTCCTCGTCCGACGGCTCACGGCTCCTTCGCGGCGGCGGCGGCATGCCGCGGTCCCTCTCCCTCGTTCTCTCTCGCTCCCGTTCCCGATCCCGATCGCGTTCTCGCTCCCGTCGCTCGTCGCTGTCACGGCGGCGGATTTTGTTGTCGTGCGACGACTTCTCTCGCTCGCGGTCCCCGCGGTCCCGTGGCCGCTCCCGTAGGTCTCTCTCCCTCGTCCGGTCCCTGTCGCGGTCGAGTTTGGATTGTTTCTTCCGGCGCGGGGATGCCGAGTCCGATTCCTCCGAGTTGTAGTCCGAGTGAGACCTGCCCATTCTAGACAGCGGGTGACTATCCTCCTTGTGAATCGACGGCCGCCCATGCGCACCCGGTTCGTCGCGTCTCCCCCTCGAACCGCTTCGCTGCCGTACTGGATCCCCTCCAACGGGGAAGAAGCTCATGACTTTGCCCTTGATATCAAATATGCTCTTCCTCTTTGGATCATCCGAGCGAGAAGGCCGGCGGCCATCCTCAGATACCGAAACCATCGGAATGATAGGTATCGAGGAGAGGTGAGGATGGCTAGACACGACCCTCGGTACGCCGCTAGGGTACACGCGACGGATCTCCGGCGGGTCGTTTGACCGGTGAGACCTCCGTCTTGCCCGCGTTTGGGGGCTGACGGGGCTCTCCTCAGTCTCCGAAGACGAGCTGTAGTGTCTCGGCTGACTATGGCGGCGCGGCGCCGGGTGCCCTTCCGAGGTTCGGTGCGGTGTGTTTGCGGAGCGTGTCTCCAAGGGGACGTGGCCCGGGTCGAAGCTCTTGCGTCGGTGAGGTGGCTCGTCCGACGACGATCCCTGACGGCGCGGATGGTATTCCTGGCGAAGACGGTCGGCATGGCCGCGATCCCTCTCCCTGTTGTTATATCTCTCTCTTTCGGGAGATCGGCTCAGGGGCGTTCCCCTCGGAACAGCGTGTTCTGGAACATGGGCGAAAGGAACGTTGGGCCGGTTGAAATAGTCTTCCTGCGACGGACGTTTGACTCGCACATGGGCAAATGGCACCTTTCGATCGGCATATCCAGATTTAGGTGCTTCCTTGGGCTCGGATGGGTTCGGCTTTGGGTCCTCCCTAGGCGTCGCCAGATCGCGCAACCTACGACCACAGTTCTGGTGCCAACGATCGGTGTCCGGGTCCGGCTCGGATGGGAAGGAATCTGTGGGCAGATCGGGAGGGAACGGGGTTCCGTTGTCGGGGTGCTTGAGGTTCCAGTTGCGGACGGCAAACTGAATGAGCGGCACATGGGTACCGGGATCGAGCAGTATCTGAATCGCCTCGAAGCGAACAAAGCCCTTCCTCGTCAACGCCGGGATAGACGGGATCTCGGTGTCATCGACGCCTTGCACTAGTATAAAGCGGCAGGCTTGAATCTGGTAAATGCAGGCGATGGACTGCGGCATCTCGATGAACAGGCCTGGTAAGGGGGGCGGGGACTTATTAGTACGACACCCTCTGGGCAGTGGCAGCCTTGGGGGCCCAACTCACTGTCATAGTCATGGCCGCAAGCCTTGTAGAAGGCAGCCAGCTTTGTGGGCGTCAGGTATGGATCCGCCTTGTCACCGATATCAGTTTCCTGAACAACCAGTTAGCGATGGATGGTCCCCTTCTTCCAGCGTGGTACGGCATACGATATGCAGACAGATGGCCCTCAAGAGGGCATCCAAGGTCGGTGTGGGGGAAGGAAGCTGTTCCCCCTTGCGCGTTGGCTTGTCATAGAGGTAGCCGTAGAAGGCCTTTCCGTCCTTTGCACCCTTTGCTTCACCCGTCGAAGTCGCCATTGCAGCGACTGTTCATTCGCAGCTCTGCGTGTAATGTCGGGGCGTCTGGCCGTCCAGCGGACATGTCACTTGGATTTGATGGTAACAGGGCGAGAGAGGAAGCGGGTCGGTTGGAAATGATGTCGTTTGCCAGCAGCAGCGGCAGCGGCCCAGGATATCGGCGTTATAAGGGGATGGGATGCGTCGTCTTGAATCGGGGTGGTGTCAATCTGGAAAGTCGGGGGGCTCGCCGCGAGAGAGGTTGGCTGGCTCGGAAATCGATAGATTCGCTTGGGGAAGAGGACGAGGCACCGGGGGAGGAAGTATTATTGACTCAAGGCCGGGAGATGAGTCGCAGACTCGCCGACCTGGAACGGTTTGCCTGGTCGCTTGCCTGCTGCGGCAGGTTTCTGGGCAGCGCGGCAGCTCAGAAGCGAAGCGGGTGGAAAGTTGTGAAGATGCGAAATCCAACAGCACCAAACCAAGGCGGTTTCCAGAATCCACAGGGATGTGTGAGTGGTGACCGCCGACCGGGGGGGGCTGTGTCTGCCTTCTTGAGCTGCGAGCCTGCCGGGCGACAGGGACAGGGACGACGCCCGGTGTGGAGGGGTCCATTTCACCCAGGCGGGAGCGTGGCTCGACGCCTGAACGAATGACACGTGCACTTCTCAGCGGCAGGCTCTCGACAGGCAGAATCGCGACGCTGTCTCTTCCAACTCGCACCTCCTGAACAGTGCACACTGGTGACTGGTGACGATTTGCACAGAAGAGACCCGAAAATGCCTCGATCGCAATTCGCAACCCACCGATTTCCCAGCCTGGCTGTTGCACTGTCGCGGATAGGCGCTGCTGTGCCTGTCTCCAGGTTTCTCTTGGTCGGTACGATGCAACCAGTGAGGCATCCCATTCCATGCATTCCATGTCTTGCGAGCCTGCCTCCGCCTTTCAGTTGTCTCTCTGCCTCACTGCCCACCGAGAATCCCATTGCAGAGGGTTAGGGTGTCGATATCAGACGGCCCCGCTCCCGAGTCCGAGTTCAGTTCCATTCTCTTCGGTCTCCTATCTTTTCTTCCCGTTGGCCACCCATCACCCTTCCCGTCCTTAACCTGCATGCAATATCAGACCATCAATGTCTGATCCTTTCCGTCCTTCCTGCCAGATTCCTATCGCTGGAAGCCAAGAGTATTCAGCAGCAGTGTGCATCACAAACGCCCATGCCGAAATACGGCTAGCGCCAATCGTCATGAACGGCAAGCAGCCCGACAAAACAGCAAACAGCTCTCCTCGCCGAATGAAGAGGCCCAGAGGATGGCCGCGGGGAAACAACGGCACATGCATATCCACGAGGGGATGGTGACACAGAGATCAGCAGCTCGTCAGCCGAGGCCGATACCGCTGGCTTGCTGTCCATTCCGACTCTCCCCTTGGTCGACTTACACCGCACTCAGGTCCCATCCCGGGACCGACTGTTCGTCGGCGGCGTGTATGTCACACTGGTCATGACAGAGCAAACGAGACACAGCAGGGTCACCCGAAACCATGACTCTGTGGCATGTCGGCGGCCGCCATGACTACGCAACTGCGAGAAACAGGAGACCAGAAGGCCGATGTTCGTGTGACAGGCGTGATACTACGAGAAAACTGATCGGCCGTGTCCAGGTGCTTACATTGATGACGGCGAAGGTATACACGGTCATCAGCTGTGAAGCCCGGCTGAGCTGTGCCTCGACGCAGCCTCGTATAACAAAACATGGGCCTCTCGCTGTGAATATCACTTGATTGAACCGAACTCCCGAGGGTATTCAATATACACATTCAACCCAGTTTATATCCCTCCATATCCGTAGATGCACTCAAACCCAGCCTCCCAGCCCCTAAACAACCCCCCAAAGCAACTCACCTCCCCCCTCCCACCAAATACCTAAACGTCGGCAACGCAATGACCCCCTCCCCCTCAACCACCTCCCAAACCGCAAACTCCTCAAACCCACACTTCCCCAAAATCCTCTGACTCTTGACATTATCCTCCGACGTCGCCGCCAGCACCACCTCCCTCACCACCCCCTGCCCCCCTCCTTGCACAACTGTCCTCTCATCAACCACCACTTCCACCGCCTCCCTCTCCAACCCCTCCCACATCCCCAACCACGCCGCCACAAATTCCGTCGCGTACCCCTTCCCCCAGTGCTGCTCCATGAGCATGTATCCCAGCTCGGGCCAGCCCAGGTCCGGGTTGACGCGGTGGTTGCCGCCGATGCCGATGAGCTCGCCCGTGGCGCGCAGGCAGATGGCGAAGTTGAAGGTGGTGGCGTCGTTGGGGGGGAGGTAGGGGTCGAGCCTGGTTTGGGTTTCCGCGAGGGAGGCGTCCGGGCGGGCTTGGGCCGTCCCTGGATAGTGCGTGTAAGTTTGTTACGGTTTTTTTGGGTTGGAATGGAGAGGCATACACTTCATCACCTCTGGCTGGGTGCGGAGGACGTGGAAGGCGTCGACATCTTCGGGGACAAAGGGGCGGATGAGCAGGCGGTCCGTGGTGATGTGTGGACGGGCCGAGTCGGGGGGGTAGGGACGCTTGGGCTGGGTGGTCTTGACCCGAACTTGGGGGTGCTTCTGGGGCTCTGTTGCAGTTGACATTGTTGACTTGGTGCACGGGGGTGGGATGAGGAGTCGGAGAGAAGGTGAGATGAGAGAGAGTGAAAAAAAGTTCTTGTGAGATGCTGGTAACTCGCTGCCTGCCACTATGATGAGTCATGTCCTCGTGTACATACGGGCCATGGAGTCTGGGAAGTCCGGCAGTTTGTGAGGCTGCGTGATGCTCGCAGCTCAACCCGCAAGGAGCTTCCTGATTCGGAAGCGCTTGGCCTCTCCTGGTCAACCAGACGATGCGTGGCGGGAATCACTCAACGGGACCCGAATCAAATATCTTGAACTCATCATTCATCACAACGGCAACTCCTCAATTCGCTGATGGTTGGGTAGCTGCTATATCTTGCTCGGCTCGGCTCTGTTGGCTGGGGCAACGAGAGTCGAGTCTGAGCAGACCTTGGTCGTCCCGGACAGCAGATCGGCTCAAATAGGCCCGACTTCACCATCTCACGAGTGTGGCTGCCATCTCTGATGCGTGACCATTTATTCATTCCATGCTCGATCTAGGGAGCAAATGCTGGATATCCCATTTTCCGAATGAACACCTGAGAGCCCTGCCAACCCCAACCAAAATGAAACCACTCAAGCAAAGGTAGCGGGACGCTTGGCGCTGAAGATCTTCTTGGTGCTGATCTTGGGGACGCGGTGGGGGAGGGGGAAGGAGAGGTTCTTGGTGATGAGTTGCTTGATGTAGGGGCGCTTGACATCCTCGTTCTTCTCGATCTCGACGACGCGGAGGATCTGGTGCAGTGTCAGTCATGCGCTTCCTCTGAAAACCGACTCCGGGGAAGCATACGTGGATCGACCTGAAGCGGGCGCGGTGGCGGGCAGCCATATCGGAGTAGAGAGCCTCGACGGCGGCGACTCTCGAAGTCTCGCGGTACTCCTTGTACATGTTGTGGGTACCGGAGCGCGAATCGTAACGGATCCAGACACCGAAGTTCTTGACCTTCATGGGGTGCTTCTCGGAGATCTAAAGGCTGGTCAGCAACGGTTCGACCTCACAGCACCGGCGCAGGATAACATACGGCGTTGACGCTGACAATCTCGCCGGTGGTCTTCTTGACCTTCTGGAGGCCGCGAAGGAAGTACCAGAATCGGGACTTGGCGATGACAGCGTTGGGCGCGAAGATGCGCATGCGGTACAGGGCCGGAGTCGGGTTCGACTCCGTCGGCAGATGCCGCCCGATGACCTGGAACTCCTGAAGACGACCTGGGGGTTTGTCAGTAGATGTCCCAGCAAAGCATTTTGTAGTTTTCGAAGCAAGAGCGCTGCTGCATGGGCGGCGGAATTGCCAATCGGTGTGCTGGTTCGGGCTCGGCCGGCCAGGCATTCGACATTCGCGATCGGTCGGACAAGTTGTCGTTTGCCAATCGAGACATAAGACCGGTCCCCGAGTTCAAGCCATCTTCATCGTAGCTCCCCATTCCCTCCAACAATGGGTCCAAGTCCATGCTGTCGATGTGTTCGGTCGCCATCGCGTTCGCTCGACGGCGTCGGTGGTTCGTGGGCGTGGCCTTCACTGCAGGCGGGGGAAAGAAAATCAAGTTGCTTACCCATCTGGAATCAATGTTAGATGTGTTGTTTGTGAGGTCTCTCGAGCATGGAAGAACTCACTGTGATTATTTGTCGCTATGGATCGCGAGATTGTTGCGTTGAGTGCTGTCGAAATCCCGAAATCCTGACCACGAGAGGAAAAATCGGGTTGTGCTTGATTAGGGCTCGAAAAGCTTGGACCCATTTTCTCATGCACTCCAAAGAAGGCCATGGCTGTGCCAATTGTTGAGCCACGACTCGACCCCACGGAATGTGGCGCTTAATTTGTGGGGTATCTCTCCATCATCCCTGCAGAGGGAAAGGTCCCATTGAAGGCCAATCATGTTGAGGATTGGGAACAATGAAGGTTCACCTCTCACCTCGGAGACGACATCAACAACAGCAAGATCTGACCCCTTATAGACCAAGCAGTCAACGGTCGATTTTCTTGGAACCATCGGGCGTCTTTTCTAGCATCCACACAAACGTTTCTCACTGCAGGCTTCTCTTCCGCGGATCGCACCCAGCGCCGGACACCACCAGCTTGAGGCGCCCGAGATGGACGCCCTTTTCAACGACTTCAATGACGCTCAAAAGTCTTGCGATGGCTTCAAGCTCTCCCGCACAATCTCCCCAGCGCTCCCCTTTGAGAAACTGCGAAGTGTGTGGAAGAGCTGCAATGCCGACGATGTCAAAAACGTCGTCAAGCGGGGCATTCACAACACCTACATAAGCAAGGCTCACGCACTCCCAAAAGATGAGACGGCGGGGTGGATAGAGGTCTACAGTGCGTACTGGAAAGCTGTTGGAGCGCTGGTGAAAGTCCGCGAATCGCCCAACCCCAGCAACAAGGTAGGCTTCATCCCCTTCCATATTCGAGTAGACCCGTCCTTCTCACATCTCTCGCAGTTGCCATGGGCCAATGTCTACGAATCCTGGAAGGAAGTTGTGTCTCTTTTGCATCGTGGCTATCTGGCCCATGGATTCGAAGCGTGGACGGTGCCCTGTCTCTACGTAGCTGGCAAGTACTTGCGAGAGTTTGCCGTCAAGGCTGATGAGGAGCGAACCAACAGCAGCTCCCTGGACAGCTCGGCGGAGGCCAACTTCCAAGATGACTTCAACCCCGAGGCGGAGCAGCATGAGAAGCTGGAAGACTGCGCGCGGCAGCTGAACCGGCTATTCAACCTGTGCTTGAGCGACAGGTTAGTATGGGTGTTGTGCCGGAGATGCGTGCACAGGCTCACTGTTCAACAGGGCGCCCCTCGACAACTCTCGCAAATGGGGCATCTACCATGTCGCCAACCTTCTCTTCAAGACATACTTCAAACTCAACTCGGCCCCGCTGTCAAACAACATCTTGAAGACGTTATCTGCCGGTCGAGGTGACATGCCGCCCCTTTCCAAGTTCCCAAAGTCCCAACAGGTCACGTACAAGTACTATGAAGGTGTCCTGCGCTTTCTCGAAGAGGACTACGTTCAGGTATGGACCAGAGGCAGCCAAGTCAAGCTCAGAGGAGTCATGTGCTTACTACTCACAGGCCGAGCAACATCTCACAGAGGCATGGAGCATGTGTCACAAGGACGCCATGAAGAACAAGGAGTGAGTAGTCCATCTGTTGCCAAGAGCATTTGGCGGCAGGGTTGCTGATATGAGCCCAACAGAATGATCCTGACGTACCTCGTCCCGTGTCATCTCTTGACAACACACACCCTCCCCACCAAGAAGCTGCTCGAGCCGTACCCTCGGTTGCAAAAACTCTTCTTGCCTCTCTCCAGACACATCAAAAGAGGCGAGCTTCACGCCTTCGATCTTGCTCTCCAGGAGGGAGAAGACGAATTCGTCAAGCGCCGCATCTATCTCACGCTGGAGCGCGGGCGAGACATTGCCCTGCGTAACTTGTTGCGCAAAGTATATCTTGCTGGCGGACTCGAGGAAGCCAAAACGGAGGGGGCGCCAATGGTGCGCCGGACCAGAATTCCCATTGCCGAATTCACAGCCGCCATCAGTCTCGGCAGTCATCAAACCCTGGAGAGCGACGAGGTCGAGTGTTTCCTGGCCAACATGATGTACAAGGTATGTCTATCCCCTCGTCCCGACCATCGCCGAAAAGATGAGGCGAGCGATTTGTCCTGTCCCGACAGGCAGAAGTCGATGCCCTTCGGCTCAGGGCAGCCAGTGGTCCATCTTTCCCGGTCTGGTGATCATTGGTGTCGCCTCGTTTCTATCTGAGATGACTCATTGGCTGACAACTCGCGACACGTACAGAACCTCATGAAAGGCTACATCGCCAGGGAGCGAGGCATCGTAGTGCTGAGCAAGTCTGGGGCCTTTCCCGGAACAGGCGTGTGAATGCTGTGCTGGGTGACGCCTTGACCCGCGGGTGACGAGTTGCGTCCCGAAACGAACAACACCCAGAAAACATTGTGTTATGGGTGGCTCGGGAGACGTCGTGTCGAGGTGAAGATGTGACTCTTTGGCCTCCCGCTGGCCGAGCGAGGAGAGCTGAGATTCACAAGAAGACGAATATCAATATAATCCAAAAAAACACGCAAGCCGGGTGACGACCAACGTTTTATAAGGCGAATGGCGCTAGAAGGCCTGTGTTTCTCAAGCTGTCAGTGGCTTGCCTAATTGCCAAAAATACCAAAACCAAGGCCATTCATTGAACAGGCTATGCGCAACTGCGCAGTCATGTAATCCCGCCCGAGCCAAGTCCTTGCCTCTTGCTTGTGCATCACCCCAAACAACCCCTTGTGACCTTGTCATCGGCAATCGAATTCACACACCTCGCTGGGAGACCTCATTCCTTTAGGATGTCCGAACTGTTGAGAGGCACCGCCCCCTGATAACAAGCAAACAATGCATATTTTTATTAAACCCCCTTCGCGAGTCGCTCGGCTTCTTTTCTCCTTTTTCTTATTGTGCTGTGGTGTCGCGGAGGTGTTGCTTCGGAAACGGCCCGTTTCGGCCTGTGCGCCAAACACACCCCCTGAACCGCAGCACACCACCACTCTCACTCAACTAGAAATCTCGGCAGATGATATCGCACCCCCTAGCGACACGCCAGAAGAAAAAAATGCCGGATCAGCTGTTTTGCTCTCCTATCCCGTCTCTCCCAAGCCTCCAGATTCCTGTGACGACTCCTGGGTGAGTGTGCGTCTGTGTGTACGTGCTCCCACGCCGACGACGCTCAGGTGGCTTGCGTGTGTCCGTCGCCGGGCGTGAGTCAGAACGCGGGATTGTCACGATGGGATTCACGCTCGCTGGCCCGCTCCTAGTGTCCCTTCCTTCCTCCGCCCACGGTCGGCATCTTTTGGGCCCACGGGTGGATGGAAAGAAGGATCCAGTCCCATCCATGCCGGTTCCTAAATGGAAAGAAAAGGGGCAGCATCGCCGGTACCGAGGATGGCGCGAGTGGGTGCGAGGGATGTGTGATTCGAGGGCCGTGGTGTTTTCTTTTCTTTTCCATGGGTTTTCTTTTGGGTCAAATGGGAGTGGAGCAAACGGAGTGAGAGGAAGGGGGGGATGCACGGCGGATGGGAGTTCCGGATGGGGGCTTCCATGGGGATGGAGGGGTGCCTTGCGTGTTTATTGGTGAAGGCGGGAGACGAGGCGTCGCAGGTGTTTGCCTCTTTTGTTTGGGGTGGTGCCGGGCAACCCAGGGGGTGTGACAACATAAGAGGGGTGGGATGGCTTGGGGCACCGTTGTGGGAATGGACCTTGGGTGGGGGCAAATGGCTCTGTTGACCGAAATGGCCATGTTGTGTTCCCGATTTGGGGGATGAGGCCATCACCATCTCGAGTTGGATTCACACAGTTTCAAGGGTCTCGGGGCGAAAAACGAGGCTCTGATCTGGTATTTTCTTCTGCCAGTGCTACCAGATTGCGATCATTCCCTCCAAGTTTCGGGAGAGAAGGTCGTTCCTCGACGCCATAATTGGTCTCTTGAAAGAGCGTGAGAAGAATAGTTGTACATTTTTTTGTAGAACCTCCAGTTCTCTGCCACTCCCGGTCATGGTCTTGGGCGAAGATCATATCCTCGGCCCATCTCACACTTAGCTCCAGAGACAGAGCAAATCAATATCTCCCAGAAAAGCCATGCCTGCGTTGGGGGCATCCAGACTTGACCACCAAAACAAGACAGAAAACCAGCAACCCTCAGCCGATCAAAAACAGCACCCCGACCCTCTTCAACGATGTTGTACATGAGTTTCTGCTTTTCTCGGGACAGAACCGGAAACCAAAACTCTAACTCCACGCGACACTGAGAAAGGAAAGGAGAACGCCAAACAATACCAAAACTGCCATATCTTCCCCACCCCAAAACGCCAAAAATACCATCCGTGCCGTGAAGTAAAATCGTCTAGAAAACACCCATCCACCCTAAATGATATCCCGGCTGAGCGAGGTGAGAAGCGAAAATTATGAGGACGTTCAGTCATTAGTAGAAGAAGAGAAACCGCAAGCGAAAAACTCGAGGAAGGGTATTGTTTTGGAGAAAGACAGGAAGTGGTATCAAGCAAAGGGACCTGCGGAAAAACTGAGTGAAGAAGAGAAATGGCAGCCTAGAAAGGTCGGCCGCTGCGAGGAGTTCGAGGGGTGCTGTTAAAGTGGTCAGTAACAATGGTTGACCTCGGGCATGGGGGCGAACGACTTACGAGGCACTCGAAATGTCGTCGACGTGGTTGCAGAGGGCAACAAAGAGATCAAAGAAAAGTTGTGTGCCGCCGTTGTACATCTCCAGCTGCATGGTGCCGCTGCGCTTGAAGGTGCTGCGGCTGCGGATGATGAGGGCGAGATAGTGTGCGCGCAGCTTGGAGTCGGTGTCGGGTGTGTTGGCGTATGCATACCTGGCAGATGCAAGAATGGTGCTGGCCTGGATGCCCGACTCTGTGTCGAGGTTAGCATGACTGTGAGAGTCAGGCCAGGCAATGCTGATGCTACTTACGAAGACCCTGCTTCCTCAAAGCAACCCGCTTGAGCTCGTCCAAGCCATACTTCTCGGCAGCGCAGTAGATGACTGTGTCCTTGAGAAGCTCGCCCTCCATGCCGTGATGGAACATGGTGGGCTCGTGGCGGTCTTCCTGAGGGGGTTGCTCCAGCTCCCACGAGTTGCGCTTCTTGTTGTGGATGAGGCGGGGATAGTAGTCGCCCTTGTAAAGGTACTCGAGAACCGAAGAGAAGATCTCGGGCTCTTCGTCCGGCAGGGCAATCTTCTTGCTCTGAGAGTCGAGCATCTGATTCTGGAGGACGCTTTGGAAGAAGGGGGAGACAGCGAGCACGTTCTCGTGGGCGGCGAAGATTCTCTGTTCTTGGCCGATGACCAAGGTCACGATGGCCGAGATGGAGTTGCTGCGAGCATCCAGTGTCAGCCAAGTGACACATGGCAAGCAGCATAATTCTTGGGAATGCTCACTCTGATGGCGACTCGCCACCCAAGGCATGGGACGATGTGGTGGGTCGGCGGCGGGACTCATGGCGACGCTTGGAGACACCGGCTTCCTTGCTGAAGGATGAGCTCGACTTCCCGATGCGATGGCTTTTGGAGAAGCTCTTGTGTGGTTGAGCCGAGCTCTGTGCTGGTTCGAAGCGTCGGGAGAACATGTTGACGGGGTGGCTGTGTTGGGTCGCTGGCGTTGACCCGTCTCATTCACACTCGAGGCGATGGCGATGACAGGACTCGGTCGGATTGATGTCGGCGATGGCAGGTTTTTTTTTATGGCAAAGACGATGAAACAAATGACAAAGGCAGGCAGAGATGGAAATCAGACGATGGTTTTTTTTGGTGATGGTTTTGGCGAAGCAAGTGACGATGTGATGAAAACTCACCTACCTATGGCCAAAAGGAAATGGAAAACTGTCACCCAGCAACGGGGGATGCCTCCTTTATAGCAAACGGCAGACGCCTGCAGAGTTGCCTGGGCCGCCTTCCGCAGCTGGTCGCCCTTTTCTGGGCGGTCCGGATCATCCAACGTGATTCGCGTAAAGTGGTTGGGGGGCCATCGCGTCTGATACGCCTAGTCAGGTGATGACGGCGCTATTCCCAAAGGAGGGAGCTCAGCAATCTCGCATCCCAGCTCATCCCAGCTCCATCCATGGAACCGGTCCGTGCAAGACTCTGGAGGAGTCACAAAGGGGTTGGGAATGGGTGGGGATCACTCTGGTTCTGGCAAGGGGGCACGGGGGGAAGGGAAGGCTCTGTGGTCACTCTGGTGGGTGTGCCGGTTTCTTTTTTTTCTTGGGGGGGAGGACGACGACGCTGGACACACACGCAATTGATGATGCGGCAAGGCTGCCTGCATGGTCCTTTCCCGGTGGTGCGGACCTGTTAGCCACCCACAGCCCAACGCAGCAAATGCTTCTTTCCCTTGAGAACGACGACATGGACGATGGAATTGCGACAAGCTCGATAAAACCATGGCTGCTTCCTTCCTCGACGAACCTCGGGGCCAATTGAGCTGGTTGTTCCACTTTGAGTCCATGGCCAAAGCATTGGCACCTCGCACCCGGTCCGGGTTCGCAGGATGGTGGAGGCAGTTTTCCCACTTCTTCCCTAACACCGTCGCACTCGTCCCGAGGTTTCCTCACCGGTCCCCTCCAGGGCTTGCTCCGGCCGTTGCCTCCTCTCAACACCCATGGTCTCGCCATGGTCAGACAGGATGTATTGGGTGCAGTGGGACATCATAAATCCAGTCTCCCTGCCTCGGGGGGAATCTCTCAAACCGCACATTCATTCCCATGTGCAACGTCTCGATCTGCAACACTGGTTGTTGGCTCGGAGTTGGTGGTGTCTCAACCCCTTTTGAGGCCCCGCTCTGGGCACCTTTGTTTGCATCCATCCCCGCTGCCGGGGCGACGCTACAGGGGGCCCTGCCAGGTTCGACACCCCCAATAAAGTCGGCATCGCCACCACGTCGGTCTCACCAATTCCGGCAACTTCAGCCGTCATTGATGAGAGTTTGCTCTGCCATTTCCACAATGGCCTGCGCAACCAACGTTCTGCCCCCAACCCTGCCGATGGCCTCGCTGTGGAACGCCTTTGGCGAGACGGCCCTCTCAACAGGGAGCCCAAGCTCCAAGCATTTCTGCTCAAGCATATCACCATGCTCTCGGGGGACAAGCTCGTCCTTCTGAGCTTCGAGAATAAACACCCTCGGCGGGTTCCTCCCCTCTTTTTCCGACCGGTCGACGATCAGCTCCAAGTTTCGCCAACTGTCCAGGTGGTTGCGAAGAAACGGCCAGAGATATCTATACGGAACCCATTTTGGCGGATACACTGCCAGCAGCATTGCCCGGACAGAGAGAAATGGGGTTTCGAGAATCAAGCCTTTGACCGGAAGGCCGGGAGGCAACCTACCAGTCGCAGCGAGGTTCGTCGCCACGCCGCAACCAATGCTCTGCCCCCAGACAAGGAGAATGGGAGCACCATCTCCGCTCCTTGTTCCGTGGGTGCGTTGTTGGTGTTGGTGATGCTCGAATATCCAATGCGCTCCCGCCTCAGCATCCAGTCTGAGGCCCGGCTCCGAGGGCCGTCCCTTGGACGTCCAGTATCCTCTGTAACTCAGACAAACAAAGGTCAGTTCAGCCCCCGCCAGGGCGGGGGACGGACTGTCACTGATGGTTCGCAGAATCCAAGATATATCCGGCAGCCTTGGTGGCATGGATGAGGCGTTGCCTGGGAAGAGCTGTCAGCTCCGAGAACAGAGAACGCAACGCGGATGGGCTGCAGGGGCATCAACCTTGGAAGTAGAGGATGTATATCCGCTGTCTCTGGCTGGCATTGGCCCCGGTCCCCGTTCCCAACGAGATCGTGGCAACAGCCATTCCCAAGTCTGTCCCATCCGCTGCCTTGGTCCTCTCTTCACGCCATTCAACTCCACGGCACTGCTTGGCATAGTCGGCGATGCGCTCCCACCTTGCTGTTGGAGGCATGCCGGGCATGTATATGATGCGGTTCTGGAACACAACCATCATGGCGCACTTCCAGATCCACAGAGACACCAAGAGTCCGACGAAGAGTACCGGTGGGAGGAAGATTGGCGGGATGTGGATGTGTTGCTGATCGAAGGTGCGAAGCTGGGCAACCCAAAGGTCTCCTCGCCCTCCCAATGGAGATGTGCCGAGCCTGCAGGCATGAGCCCAGGCGGACGGCCGCGGGCGACGTCCGCCGAGACAGCAGCCTGTGTGAAAGGACTTCACCTGCCAATGTCGTGGTTGGGCTAGGAGCCGTACATCCGAGACCACAGGCGGGCGGCTCAACGAAAGTGACCTCATCATCGATTATGGAGCGCAGCAGCGCGTGGGGTGATGGTGCGCGCCGACCAAAGACGGCGAGGTCCGCAGGAGATCTTGCTTGTCCGATATCCCAACTGTCATGCCATTGCCTACTCATGTGTTTGCTCACGACTCGCCGAGGTCTTTGGACCGGTATGCAGATAGGTCCACCGCAGTTGAGGAGGCTGACCTAATGGGCACGCTTGCTTGGTCTGGTTGGGCGGAAATGCTTGTTGTGCCGTCTGTTCTGACTGAATAATTGGGGGTACCAAGGTGCAGTTGGGCGGGATATTTGTGCCACATCTGTTGAATTTCCTTTCCTCTCGAGCCCTACCTCTAACCAGGGGCAGATTTCGGTGAGTACCTACCAGAGCTTCCGGGTTGCGGTGCACCTTGAATAGGTACCGATGTACTTAATGTGGGAAGAACTGGGCCGGAAGGCCGATGGTGTGAAAGGCGCTCTGTGGTTGATGGTGGAAACGGAGAGGCGGAAGAGGTTAAAACTCTGATGAGCCGGAGGCGGGGGCTGGCACTGGGCTCTGGCACTGTGGAGGATGCCCGATAAGATAGCGGGCCCATGAAGGTTGGATGCTGCATCAACCCCTCCGCGGTTTGGGCTCGGGGACGTCAGTGGACGGAGAGAAAATCAGTGGGGTCCTCACGCCTCCAACTCCGTTATGCCCGGTCTTCCCTCTACCATCTTCACAAGAACCAACACCCTCCTCAAAGACGTGTATATCGGCTCGCAGCTAAAAGCTCTCCTTTGCCGCCATCTTTGGCTACCACCAGCAACATTAACCATTCGCCACACCCCCGAAGCTCCTCTTCTCGTTGATGAACTCGCGCTTAACCCCCTTGCTTCGTCATCATGGAAGCCCCGCCCCCGGAAGGCCCCCCCCCTTCGCCAGGCCCCCGTTCGCCGGGCCAGCACATCGAACTGGTCGACGATAACCCGTCGCCGAGACTCGAAGGAGAAGCGTCCCCTGGTATTAAGAACAGCAAGGGATGGGATGGCAAGCTGCGCGTCACCAGGACCGCCGTGCTCGCCAACCCCGAAGCTCTGTCCGACCCCGAGTACTCCGACCCGGAGAACGTCGATCCAGGGGATGAGATCCCCGCTGATGAGGGTACAGGAACCCCTGGCCCAGCCCTTTTCTATGCATTTGCTCACATACACCCCGCCTCCAGACCTCCTCGACTCCGAAGACCCAGATACCGACGAGATCAACTGCGTCAACTCGAGAATCCGGTCGATCCCCGACCTCCGCCTCGAGCGTTTCCCGCAAGTCAGGCGCCTCCGCCTCCGACAAAATTTGATCCAGCGTATCGAGGGTCTTTCCGTGCTTGCCGGGACGCTGACGGACCTTGAGTTCTACGACAATCTCATCTCGCACATCAGCGGCCTCGATGATTTGACCAACCTGACCAGCCTGGACCTGAGCTACAACAAGATCAAGCACATCAAGAACGTCAACCACCTCATCAATCTGACGGATCTCTACTTTGTCTCCAACAAAATCTCGAGGATAGAAGGCCTCGATGGTCTCAACCAGCTGCGGAATCTCGAGCTTGCCTCCAACAGGATCCGGAAGCTGGAGAACCTTGACGCTCTCCCAGCGCTGGAGCAGCTCTGGTTGGCTTCGAACAAGATCACGGAGCTGACGGGTCTCGGTGCTTTGACCAACCTGCGCCTTCTCAGTGTCCAGTCCAACCGCATCCGTGATCTTTCGCCCCTCAAGGAGCTGCCTCAGCTCGAGGAGCTCTACATGTCCCACAACGGGCTGGCGTCGCTCGAAGGCCTCGAGAGCAACACCAAACTGCGCGTGCTCGAGATTTCAAACAACCAGATTACAAATCTTAAGGCCCTCGTGCCACTGCTCGAGCTCGAGGACGTCTGGGCCAGCTACAATCAAATCAGCGATTTTTCCGACGTCGAGCAGGCGCTCGCCGACAAAAAGGCGCTTACGACCGTTTACTTTGAGGGTAACCCACTGCAGCTCAAGTCGCCGGCGCTCTACAGAAACAAGGTCAAGATGGCACTGCCACAGATTCAACAAATCGATGCCAGTATGTGCCCCCCTTCCCCCCCCGATGTCCCGTCACAGTCATATACACACAGCACACTAACAGTCGCAGCGTTTGTACGAACATCATGAATCCGGTATTGCCCTATTCTCTCCCGGAGATCTGCAGGAAGAGGTTTACTTGGGTCAGTACTGGGAGAGGCTTTTTATCGCAGAGCATTGGACGGCGTATTGGGTGTTGGCGTTTTTATGGAACGGGGGCAAGGGCTCGAGGTTTCCTTCCTCTGCGACCAGCAAGGAGCGATACCATTTCTGTATTATTTGCATTTACGCGGCTATGTCCCCTCAATAGATCATGATGAGTGTCTCTTTTGCAGCACAGAGACAGGATGGCGTTCTTGGTTCCATCTTAGTGGCAGTTTATTTATCTCATCCAGGCATTGGTAGATCGGGATTTAGCTTTGGCAACGCATGCGTGGACGTGGTTCCCATCTTTCTAAGGCGGATTACTTGAACTGGCTGTCAAGACGTGCAAACTACATTTAGTAAACTTCACGTTCCCCAGCTGCCCAGGTCATGCAGTGGACTATCGCGGAGTGCAGTCCCCCCGCCCTCTCCGTATGTACGCCCGCGCGCCGGTATAAGTCCGCTAGATCGACCCTCGTCCTCGGGTCAAGGGGGCACAGTTTTACCTAGGCCGCAGGTCTCTACATGTGCATGCTTTGGGACTACTGACATATACGAACTGCAGAACACACCGAGAGAGAGAGTGGCCTTTTTTACATGTCGGTACTCTACCGGGCCCGGTCCCGGTAGGTAGGCAGTCTCACTGTACTCTGCAGGGACCAGTTGACATTTACTTACATCCTGCTGGAAGCAAGCAGACTACCTAGGTAAGTATATGTGCATATTCAGGAGCACATATCCCTCCCGAGGTAATCATCCTGACGGCATACATAACTATGTACATCAAGTTACATCAATGTCAGCTGTGCAGTTGAATACGAGAAACAAAACAGGGTGCATGGCGCACAGAAGGACCGAGACAAAACATACACTGCACTTTCATATGTAGGTAGGTAGGTAAAAAACGGTCTTGTTTGGTTATCATTTCATCACACACACACACACTATCTCTCTCTCTCGTCCAACCCCTTTTCAGGCCCCCTATCCACACACAGCACATGCAAAATGAGGATCAGAAGTTTTCCGTTTCCCTTCTGTCCCATCCCATGGCCTTGGCCTTGACTAATTCCTCACAGGGCGCCAGCGGAGACCATAGCTGGTCTCCTGGACGCTGAAGTGGTTCCGCACGCAAAGGCGGGCACGAGTCCCCTCGGTGGCTGAGAGCACTTAAGCGAAGATCCAGAGCTGATCAGTGGGGAAGTACTGTGGTTGGGGTGGTCAGTGTGTGTCTTGGGGGTAGATGGGGTGGTGGGGAGGGAGCATACGTTGGAGGGCTGGTTGAAGCGGATGCCGCGGTTGAAGCCGGAGATGGTCTTGATCTCGTCCTCGGAGAGGTCAAACTCGAGCGAGGCGAGGTTGGAGGCCATGATGGGGGGGCGGGTGGACTTGGGGATGATGGCCAGGCCGCGCTGGGTGGCCCAGCGGAGGAGGACCTGCGAGGCGTCGCGGCCGTGCTTGGCGGCGATGCTCTTGATGGTGTCGTCCTCGATGAGGGGCTTGAGCTGGGCGGCGTGGTCCATGTTGAACTCCATGAACGAGGCGGGGCCGAAGGAGCTGTAGGCCGTGACGGCGATGCCCTCGGCCTTGGCGAGGTTGAGGAGCTCCTGCTGGACGAGGAAGGGGTGGTGCTCGATCTGGAGCGTGGCGGGGGGGATCTTGGCGTGGCGGAGGAGGTCGTAGATGAGCTGCGACTGGAAGTTGGAGATGCCGATGCTCTTGGACAGCTTCTTCTCGACGAGCGTCTCCATGGCGGCCCACGTCTCCTGGATGGTGGCCTTGCTGCGGCGAATCTCATCGCCCTCGTAGTGCCAGCCGGGGGGGTAGCGGACCGAGGGGTCGACGTACTCGAGAGCCACGGGGAAGTGGATCAGGTAGAGGTCGAAGTACTCGAGGCCCCAGTCGGCCAGCTGCTTCTGGACGATGGGCACGACGCGCTCGCCATCGTGGAACGTGTTCCAGAGCTTGGAGACGATGAAGAGCTCCTCGCGCTTCACGAGTCCGTCCTTGATGGCGCGGGCAACACCCTGGCCGCACTCAACCTCGTTACCGTAGTCTGTGAGAGCGAGAGTCAGTCTCTAATTGGGGCGGGTCGTCGGTTTATGCGACACGGTATTTGCTCCCGTCCTGCAGGGCAGGTGGTGGTAGTGTAGATGCGGGCGGGGCGGGGAGGGCTCGGCGGTGGAGTCCAAAGCCGTCCGTCCATGTCCCGGCGATAAAGGTGGGGGGAGGGGAAAAGAAGAGGGGGCGGGGTAATTGGAAAATGCGTCGTCGTCTCGCGAGCGCCCCTCTGCCCCTCCATGGGAAAAAAGCTGGGGGGTCCCGGTTGCGCAACGAACTGCACTCTTCATTGCTCAATGGCCTGGGCAACTCGCCGACTGGCCTGTCCGGGCTTCCAACATTCGACGAATGCGAGGATGATGGCGAGGGGAAAACAAAGGCATGAGCCACGTACCGCAGGCACCGTCGAAGAGACGGTATCCGGCCTTGATGGCGTTGTAGACGACGTCGGAAGCAACGTCGTTGCCGACCTTCCAGAGACCGAAGCCCACCTGGGGCATCTCATGGCCGCTGTTGAGCTTGATGTTGGGAACCGCAACCATTTTGAAGTCGTTTGCCTGTACGTGGGCTACGTGTCTGAGGGAGAGTCTATTCGCAAGAGGTATTAGCACGACTCCGACGTCAACGTGACAGCACCGCTGAGCAGGCGGTGCTCCTTCCTGATGACGGGAGACTTGCCTGTAGGAGGAGAGGAGGAGAGTGGTGTGAGGGTGATGCAGTTCAAGAGCAGAACAACCAGCCGTCCAAGGGAGCCAGAGGTATTTATACAGGTCGCACCCGTCGGTAGCTATTCTCCATCCGAGGGAGGGACCCGGGAGGACACCATCAAAAACTAGCCGCAGTCTCCTGTCGTCTCCTCTCCTCCTCTTGCCATGCAACCGGTCTGCGCTTCATCTAGACAAGGTTCCCCCTCGAGGAGCAGGGTCAACCCGCGCCGCCTTCGTTGCAGAGGAGATGGGGTCCCCTCGTCCCCGTTCCCAGACCCGCCGGGTTTCGTCATTCCATCTGGATCCAGAGACTTCACCTGAAAAAGGTCCGACGGCGCTTCTTCAGACTCTCGCTTGGTCCCCGGTTGCCATGGAGAGTGCCTCGTCTGATGCTGGTGCGCGGCAAGCGTCAAGACGCTTTCAAGCGGCTGTCTGGCCGACCATCCCCAGCGATTGGCATGGCTAATTCCTCAGTGTCCCATGCCTCCACCGACTCAAGAGTCAAGGCAGTGGGCCCGGCTGCTGAGACCGCCATGATTTGTGCGGCTCAAATGGGTATCAGAAAGGTGGGCTTTTGGGGGGGGGTAACATGAGTGGAAAAGCGTAGGTCGTGTGTCGTGAATCCAGGACGCCTGGCCGCCAACGTGTTGCCTCCCCGCCACCCTCACTCTCGCCGGCTCTTTTCTCCGACTGCGGGTTCGAGGTGGCTTCCGTCTCCTTGGCCTCGTTGTTCGATATGCCAACAGATTCCGACCCGCGGTCCATGTCGCCATCATTGGTGGAAGTATGCCGTATGCCGTCTTGGAGCATTGGGCCGCGGGAAGCGCTGCTGTATGCCACACAGCATGGTGTCAGCAGCGTCTAGGTTCGAGAACCCGTGCCAAAACAGCCCTTGAGACTTGGCTTCATCGATGTACCGGCAGTGGGGGCTAGCAAATGCAGTCTCGATGGCATCCACCTGACCCGGAGCCAAGGAGAATGGCTTGACCCGGTAACCCGGCAGGCTTGCCATTTAGCCTGTTTAAACCTGGCCAACCAGCAGTCTAGGCTAATTCAAGAAGTCAAAGGTTGGAAAAGAGGGAGAGAAACCCACAGCGGCTCCGTTTTCGCAGGCTCGGCTGGCCGGGGACTTTGAGGCAGGGATGTCCTTTCAATATCAGATACACCGTGACGACCAACGGTCAGCCTGAAGAGCATCTCGATTTCTCTTCTTTTTCTTCCCAGAGCCAGAGGCTGGCAATCGATGTCACCTAGGAAGAATTCGGTCGTCGACAGTAGTTCGGAGGTTTCATGAAGAGCCAAGCCATAAACTTTTGTTGCATTCTTCCCGCCAACTCTGAAACTAGAGATCTGACGAGCTAGGCCTCAAATTCGGTGTACGGCGTGCCAGCCGTATACTCTTGTCTGGACTCATCGTCAGATGCTTGTTTTGGGACAGGAGAAACACAAAAATCCCCATGGAGAAGTGTCAAGGTCTTTGATCGAGACTCCATGGTGGACCCAGGAAAGAGTCAGTCTGACCAAGGCTAGCGGATATCAACGAGAGGGAAGCGATACGGCAAGCGTACCCGCCGCCAGCTTCTGGTCACGGCAATGTTGTTACCGTGGGAGATGGAGCATGGGTATTTCCAGGTCGATAATCATGATCTGACCCTGCATAAGGGAGTTGATGCCGGCCAGTAGCCTGGGTTGGCAACGAAGGCGGCACCGCAAGTAGAGTCGAGGAAGAAGGCCAACCAGTGCTGCGAGAGGCGACAGTCGGGTGTTGCCAATGAGATGTACCCAAGATCAGATTCGTCAGATCCGTGATGCCCGGGCAGTATCCCCCCTTCCCAGGTGGAGGCAAAGACCGGCCAACGGTATTGGTAGAGAGGCAGGTACGGGATGGGGAACGCCAGGACTCCGGGGTCGTGTGGTCGACGGGACGAGGTGGATGCCAACGAGGACAAGAAAGCTTGGTGGGCCAGGAGAAAAGAACATCATGCAAGGGACCCAGGCCCTGGTCTTACTCTTTCTCGATTCCCTACGCAGAACATGGCCCGGACAAGCGCTAGTTGACCGAATGGGGAGCGAGGAAGGCCTCGGCTAGTCCTCTATCGACCCAGCCGACCGGAAACCTGGAACTCACATCTAACCGACGCCACATGGCCCTTGAACTGCCGTGCCGGCCCTGGCTAGACTTATTCCAGCAGGGTGGTGTGGAGGGCATTCACATGCTTGTCCATTAGGTACACCGTAGACGTCACATATGTCATTGACCTCCACCTTCACCCTTGATTCCATTACCTGAGCCGATGGGTACCACATACCTTCATGAGGTTATGGGGTTGGCCTCATTGGGCGGACTCAACAGAGAGCGTCCAATGCTCCGCTCATCGCCCGCATTCTGCCTCCCCCTAAGCCTTCTAGTGTTGTTTCTATGCATGGAAGCCAACCCATGGCCCAACAAGTGACAATCGTGCTTTGGGTTCTCTGTATTGTTGGAATGGACGTTTTTGTCGAGAACTTATTTGTAGGTGTTGAGGGGGGTTGCTTCTTTGTGTGTGAACCCGATTTCCTCCTCTCTGGGGGATCCAGCCACAGATGTTGGAAAGCAAAGTCCATTGAAGCTGCCCAATTTCCTGATTTCGGCCTTGATTCTTACCCTCCTCTATGTACCGAGAGAGCTCCTTCCTTCCAGCATAGAAAGTATCCTCCCCTCAGGATTCCGCCGTATCGGGCCTTCCCGTTTGTTGTCTCGCCACCATCCAGCCTTTGTTCATTTCATTAAGTTTATGTTCTTACAGCGCGCATCCAACCCTCATCCCCCAGGTATCAAGGCCAGCCCAAAGTTCCTATACTCACACCGACACGTCCCTTCTTCTCCCGCCCTACCCGAGCTCAGATCACCCCCAACCGCCGTCCCACCCATCGTCCTGCAATCCGGCGGCCCGTCCTCGCTCCTCTGCACCTGCCTCACTTCCACAGCAAACGGCCAAGACGAAAACGTATTCGAAGCCGGCTCCTCTCTCAACAACTCCAGGTCACCAACCCCCCCTGGAAATTCTGCCGGTTTGCGAGTCCAGATAGTGACGCTCATAACCGTCTGGTTGAACCAGCAAAAAGCCGCTTCGTTGCTCCCGCGCTCCAACGGTGCGCCGGCTGCCACGTACTTTTCCAACGTCAGGTTGAATGTAAACCGCTCTGGAGGCTGGCCAGGATCGAGAACCTGGAGGGTGATGTTGGAAAACGTGGGAGCAAATGGATTGTCTGATGATGAGATGACGAGCGAGTCTGCTGATGTCGGTCGGATGATCCAGGAGAAAATGGCGGCTGACAACCCAGGGGTGGTCGGGTCGTAGGTGGCATAAGGAAAGCATCGCCATGTGGACGGGTTGCTTGTACACCCTGTGGAGACGCTGGCGAGGGCCGTGGTGAAAGAGTATGAGCCGCCTGGGAATATAGTTGACGAGAGGGCAGCGTGTGAAGGGGGGTTGTTTCTGCCACAATCAGCCAACTGGTTTCCAGAGACGACATCAACCGCCAAACCTACCTCTTCTTCAGTCCCACAGCCAAACCAATCGCGACGCCCACAACCAAGCCGAGCAGCAACAACGCTCCAACAAGAAGCCTCCGCCATCCTCCCCGCCGCGCTACCCACTTGCGGTCCTTGATGGTTTCCTTGACGACACCCGTCTTTCGGTCCGGGAGACTCTCCTCGCTGTCGAGGTACAGCGAACCATCAAACGTCGCCTGCAACAGCCCACCCCCTCCACCCCCTTCATCCCCTCCGCTCACCGTGAGCCTTCGCGTCGACTTGGCAGGTATCGGCGGGGGATCGACATCGTCATCTTCATCGATGACCGGCAGCGGCTGCGGGAGCCTCCGCGAGAGACGCCCGGGCACCATGGTTGGTCTGGCGGCGGTGGTGCTTATACATTGGCGTGTGAGGCGGTGGCGCCTGGGTAGGGTGTTGTGAATGAGGAAGACATGGGGGATGTGAAACAAAAAGAGCGATGAAGATATCCCCACAAGGCTGAGGATGTTTGAGAAGAAAAGGAAAACCACCGATCCCAGCAAGCTGGGAATAGTTAGGTAGGCTACTCATGCCGCCATTTTGCGACCTTCTCAGCCCCTTTCGATACGAATCGCCCAGCCAACCAACCAAACACGCTCGTCCAGCAAGTCTGGAGAAGTTGGGCTAACGCTTCTAGGAAATGATGTGTGGGAATGTCTCAGATCTCCTTTCTTCTTTTTGCCGCCCGCCTCTTCGACGATGAAAGCCTGCTCGGAGCATTGCGGCGCCTATTTTTCAGTAGGTAGGAGGCCAGGTGGAAAAGGGGAAAGTTACACGACAATGACGATGGTAGGCGCGCTCTTTCGTCTGGGACAGGCTTCTCCGTGCCCTTGTTCGAAGAGCCGTGATAAAAAAAGGAGTTGAGAATACCTGATTGAAAACTCGATATATTGGCGACTAATTTTTGAACATCTCAAAGGACGGCGATGGTTGGTTGTGCGGCTGTCAATGTTGGATCAGCTCGAATCAGCCCTGCCTTGGTTTTGTCCATGTTGCCATGTGGAATAGCCGCCAGCCGACTTGTAGACTGCCCCTTTTCAACGAAACTGGAAATACACTTCTCTCAGACCGTATTGCCCTGACTGGACCGTTTTGTACCCCCGTCGACTTTCACCATCGCAGCATCCTCCCCCAAACATACAGGAAGTGAAGCACTCGTTGCTTTTTTTCCTCAATCAGATGCCGCCGACTCTACCCAGTACCCTTTGAGCACACCAAAACCTATAATTGGCTCTACTGCAAATATATAACATCGTCATCAACATCCCACCCAGACTCCTCAGCGCCGTCCACGCCCCCCTAGAGCTCAACGGACGGAGCCACCACATCAACCCCCGACCCCTCCGCCACCTCAGACCCATCCTTCTCCTTCTCCTTCTCCTCCGCCTCGACATACGGCGGGGGACTCAGGTCCTCGCCGCCCTCAACCCACACCTTGGCCAGCTCCTTCTCAATCGTCTCGTGGCGCGCCTTCCACTCCTCAACCTGCGCCAGCCGCTCGCGCAGCTCCTGCAGCTCGCGCTCGACGTGCATCTTCTCGCGCTCCGTGCCGATGCGCTGGAGCTCCCACTCGTCGCCGCTCTCGCCCATGCCGAGGACGAGGTTGTACAGGTGGTATTTCTTGAGCGAGGCGCGCGTCGAGATGGTGATGAGGGCTGCGTCGCGTTAGCCACCAGGAACAGACGGGGGGGAAGGGTTAGAAGACTCACTGATCCCCTTCTCCTTGCACGTTTCATACAGCAACCCCTCGACGTCGCTCGACACAGCGCTGGTGCCCTCGTCGATAAACGCATACTGCGGCTCGTGGTACAGCAGCCGCGCGATGGCGAGCCGCTGCTTCTCGCCGCCACTGAGCACGTCCTTCCACTCCTTGCGCGTGTCCCAGCCGCCCTCGCGCTCGGGGAGGTAGCCGAGCCGCGCCTGGTCGAGCGCGCGCTTGAGGTCATGCTCAGTCTTGCGCTTCTCGCGCATGTCGCACTCGCCGTCGGGGTAGATGACCTGGTCGCGCAGGGTGCCGATGCTGAGGTACGGTCGCTGCGGCAGGAACATGATGCCGTCCTCGCCGTTGTTCTTGGGTCGGCTGACCAGGCCGCGGTAGACGGGCCAGAGGCCGGCGATGACGCGGGCGATGGCGCTCTTGCCTACGCCGTTGGGCCCGGAGATCTGTGTGGGACTGGTTAGGCCGAAGGGGTCACGCAGGGGGGGGGTAGAGGGGCTTACCAGTAGATGGTCTCCGCGCCGGATTATCATGGAGAGCGACTCGATCAGCTCGTCGCCGCCCTGGGGCCACAGCGCCGGGGCTACGATGGGGACATTTTCGAGGCGGACGCCGTCGAACCCCTTTTGGATGGTGCCCTGTACGTCGGACAGCGAGTAGAGCTCATTCTCCCTGCCGCGGACGTAATAAGCGTCGGCATGGGCCCTGTGTAGAGTCGAGATGAGCGTGTAGACGCGGCTGGTGTAGCCGGCGAGCTCCGACAGATCCTTGATGGAGTACATCATGCGCCCGCCGGCATCCGCAAGCGACAGCATGAGGCGCTTGTTGGTGATAAAGTCCTTCATGCGAGTGCGCTCGCGCCCGTGCTTCTCCGAGTGACCGGCCTGCTCGGACGCCCCGCCGAGTCCTCCCCAGGCCGGAAGGAACACGGGAAGCGAGGACAGGAGGTAGCCGTAGGCGCTCCAGCTATACTTGAGAATGAAATCTTCGAGGATGTTGTAACGGATCTTAAGCATGTAGATGCCCTCCATCCAGTTCTTGAGAGATTTGAATTCCTTGTTAAGAAATGTCTTCTCCATCTCAGCACCCCCATAGAAGGCGACTTCCTCGGCGTTTGCGATGAGACGCGCGTGCAGACTTCGGAAATCGCCCTCCTTCCGCCCCTCGACGGCCTTGAGCTTTCCAAATGGTGGAGACACGCGTCTGAGAATGCTGGCTGTCAGGAAGTAGTTGCTCAAGAGGCCCGTGAGTGCCAATGGCCCAAGCGAACGGTAGAGCTGGTAATTGAAGACGCAAATGTCCACAAATGGCTTCCCGAGAGACGAATACAGGTTTGCAGCGGCCGCACAGAACAATGTGAGGTCTTGGGTGATGTACTGGTCCGCCCCCTGCCCCACGCCGCCGTCTAGGTTGGCAAGCTTGTAGTAGTTGAGGTTGTCGTTGAGGTACAGGTCGTGGATGTAGCGTGTCAGCCTGGTGCGGAAGGCAATCGACACCTTGGACTCGAGGAACTTGATCATGGCGTTGGTATACGATGCGAATCCACCAAGGCCACACCACTTGAGGAGGCCCAGAAGGAAGGACTTCCCATTCCCGGCAACCAGGTCGCGCACGATCTCGCCGTCCAACCGCGCCACCACGAGCGACAGGTAGGTGCGCAGCATGAGGAAGCCAGCATGGCTCACGAGCAGGCCGGCCTCTTTGCTAGACCACCGAGGGATCATGATGCTCATCAGGCTTAGGAATTGATGGAGAAAGGCAAGGTTGAGACCGGGTTTCGTTTGCGCCGCCGGAACAGGGCCATCTCCGAGACCCGAGACCCTGGGCGGGTTGAGGAACAGTCGCCGATGGGCTTCGAAAGTGAGAGGCTTCGTTTCGTAGATGACGACCTTGGAGGTGCTGTCCTTGTAGGGAACATAGATGGTCCGCGAGCCATCCTTGTTGTGAAGCCAGGAATTGGTCCGGACGAGCTTCCGGCCCTGTTCCCTCTCTTCTCGCCTGCTCTTCCACCACCGACGGGTCCCCTCCCCCGCTAATATGATGGACGCAGCGAGCGCGAGTGTCGACAGCAAGCGCGTGGTCCTGGAGGTGTTGCGCAGGCGCGTGCGGATGAGCTCCGAGTATTTGTCGACAAAGGCAGCGAGGGCCGCTTCGGCGGCCGAGTGCCGCAGCGTCGACTGGACGGCCATGGCGAGCGTGACGCGATGCTCGGGAGGCAGCAAGCTAGTCCATTGATTTGGGTGTGCGACCTGATCGAGTCGTGGCAGGTTTGCGATGCGGGTATCGGCGAGCCGAGATGGCCGGGTGCGGTCGAGGGTCGGCGGTCGCTCGAGGGATGTCGAGGTGGCGTGTCGCGACGACAGAAGAGGAATTGAGCAGTGAGCCCGGTGTTGTCAATTGCAGAGGTTTTACACTGCCCGTTTGGTTGTTGCGTGAGACTCGAGAGCCAGGAACGGAGCACACTGGTGCGAATGTGAAGGGGCAGGTGGAGGATGTTGTCGTTTGTGCATGTGACGATATCCCGAGGCCGACGCTGAGCGCGATCCTACCTACACTGCCGTTTACAGCGCACAACGCAGGGGCATTCAACGTCATCGCACTGTCAAGGCCAAGAGGCCGCAAGCCGTGGCCGGTCCGACGATTGTGGGGCTCCTTTTCCGGAGGCCATCCAATCAGCAGCGCCTCTCCTGAGTCTTCAGCACCTTGCCCGCTGAAGCTTCAAACTCCCAGACTCCCAGACTCCCAAGCTTCATGCTGGGGCCGAGTCGGGCAATGCTCTCCCCGGGCGAGTCCAATTCCTGGGCTGGTCGCGGGGCTCATCTGTCCAGGGCGGATCGCCAACTTATACCAGGTGTGCAAGGTCTCCCCCAAATTGGTGCCCCCAATGCTGACTCCAGCAGTTGCATCCGCGGCGGCGGGAATCGTACACGAGGCGGCGCGTAGGCAAGGGATGAGGGGCGCTCCCGTCTCAAGTCTCGATGTCGTGATCCGAGACTCCCCACGTTGAAATGGCACGAAACACATGCCAGTGATGGCCTTGAAGAGCGGCTTCTCACCTCATTTGCAGAGAGGCAGCTGTATCCGAGACCCTTCAACATCGGCTGTCCGTCCGGGCCGTGGAGCTGTTCGGGAGGAGGGGAGCCACCCGCCCTTCTTCGGCGATGGGGTCGATGGGGGGCTTCGCCAAAGAGACGGATCCCATGCAGATGCGGGGCAAGTCCGGGGAAGCTTGACCGCCAGCGTGTGGGAGAAATGGAGCATGCCCGGCGAGTCTCACACCATCACACGACAGGCGCGGAAGCCTCAGATATACCGCATCCAGAGCACCGCACGAATGCCGCCCAGTCGCTGGCTTCACAGAGCTCAGGGGCACATGCCCTCCGCCCTCCTCCTCTTTCCCGGCAAACCGTCGCGGCGAGTAGGCGACGACCTGACTGGCCAGCAAAAGCACCACCAGCATTGGCTTGTCACTGACCTGTGCGTGGGCGGCAACATGGCCAATCAATCCGTCTCCCCTCTGGTCCAGCAACCCCAGTCGGGCGGCGAGCTCCAAGGACGAGGGTGTGCATCCCGCTTGGCTGGACCGCAAACTCGTGGGTCGCAGCGTGGAGAGAAAACACGTCCCGTCTCCGACAGGGCAATTGGGCACCCTCTGGAGCAAGGTGACAGAGCCATCATGCAATCACGGCGGATCGGATGGGCTGCCAGCCAACGCGGACCCCAAGGCTCGACAAGCCGCCCGCATCTCTGGAGAAGCCGCCCGTGCCAGCGGCTCCCCTCTTCATGTGCCCTCTTTGCTTCTGCCTCGAATAACTCGCTCGTGGGTGCATTGTGTCGTTGGCATCGCCATGCAGTGCCCGAGACCTTTGGGCGGTACCGGTGGCTTTTTGCCGTCCGAGTCGTAGGGTTTTGGGCCGCAGGACAGGACACGTCCAAGGACAACCCTGATCGAAGCATCGCCTTGGCAGTCCACCTCGCTGTCAGGTCAGTGTGATGGCGCGCCCCTGTGCGACCAGCGAGCGGGTGGTGAGAACGAGCTTCTGGCTTTCCATCCGGTTGCTGCATTCCGTGCGCTGTGCCCCGGAAGCTTGACACAGTCTGAGAGGGATGACCTGGCGTCGACGGTGTTTGTTTGCTTCGTGATGCATCTCGTACCGCCCGTCTGCCTGTCCTCCTGGACAATGGATGGGCTCCTCGACCTCGCATCCATTCTCGTCGTCGGCCATCGGTGAGCCTTTCGGCAGGCTCGTGGCAAGCAGAGGAGGCGAGCCGGGAATGCAGATGGGGGGCCGCCGCTGTCACCTCCCACGGCCTGGGCCAGCACTGTGCTCTGTACGGCGGGTTCTGGACGAATTTAGCGCCGTCGTGTCGGGGTACCAGAGCCAAGGCGCTGTCTGATGGAGCGCGTTAGCACCACCACCCATTTGCTGCTTGGCTGGCGCTGCAACGCTAACGATCCTCAACGGAATGGGCCGTGCGCATCGTTCCTTCTGCCTGGCTAATCTCTTCACGGAAGTCCCGCTAGTCCACTCCTGTCAGGCTGCTCCCCCATCGCTCACTTTGCGCCTTGAGCATCCCAGAACCCCATCGCCCTTAAAGTCAATCATTTCGCTTGCGCTCTCGCGGCTTCTTCAGCCTCTGATACGCCCTCCCCTTCTCTTCATTTGCTTCACCACCGGCTTGCTCTCGGGTCGCGACCTCGTGATTCTCGGGCCTGTCTTTTTGGACCGTGTAGTTTCTTCGTCGACCTCTTCGCCCGCCGTCTTTTCGGTCTCCACGCCTCTGTGCCCGGCCCCGCTGCTTGCAATCCGTCCAAGACTGCCTGAGCGCGCCCATTTCCCCGACCCCGACCCCGACCAACAACCGCGACACCCACCGGTCGCGATTCATCGACGACGCGTTTCCAACCAGCAGCGATACAGGCTTGTCGGTACGAGGGGCGGTTCGTCACGAGGGAATTGGCCTAGCACGGCCTCACACCGCCGACACACGGGTTGGGCTGCGCAAAGAGCCGCGAGACGAGCTTTCAATTCAAAAAGGTAGGCAGAACTCCCTCCGCCACGAGATGGGCGTCCGGTGCTTGGCTTTGGGAGCTGGGGACTGCTATGGCAGCCACTCCTTCATGGGCGCTGGCAATCGCCATCGCAACAGCCTCGTCTTGGTGCGGGCCGGCTCAGCGGCACGCTGGGGATGTGAGGCACCGGGAATGGGGGCTTCTGCCGACGTCCCGTTTGCGGACATGGAGAATCGCCGCGCTAACAAATCCAGACCTAGGCTTCCAGCAACGTTGCCTTGCAGCATTTCAGTGGCGCGTTCATCGATACAATGGCTCGATCCACACAAGGCGACAGGGCCGAGGGCTCGAAAGAAAGAGAGACATTAGCACCCGAGGACGGAGCTTCTTCCAAGAAGGGCCGCGGTCTCTTGCCTGTGCCATCCAGGTCTTCGTCTCAGAAAATCCAGTCCTCGCCGACGACAACGGGCCTGAGCGGCGCCACGGCCGGCGACCCGCGCGATAGCATCGGCGGGCAGTCCAGGGAATCCAAAGGCAGTATGTTGGGCCGAAACCGAAATGGAAGCGCGTCTAGTAACCGATTAGGTGTTGGAACAGGACCCACGGCCACGCCAGGCCACTCGGAGCCCAGCTCTCCCGCGGTCGCCTCCCACAAGAAGAAGAAGGGCGGCTTTCTCGCCATTTTCGGCTGCTGCGGAGTCCCGGACAATGCGAATGGCTTGGACGGCGAACCAGTGCCGGCCCACAAGCTGGATAAACTTCCTCCCCGGCCAGCGACCGCCAGCCGCAGAACGGTGACGCCTTCGGAGCAGCCATCCAACAGCCGAACGCAGCTCTACGAAAAGGACAACATCTCGCAGGCCCAGCCACCCCAGGAGACTCAGAAGAACAGCAAGCGGGTTTCGGGGACCAGCACTCAGGATCAGTCGACCGTTGGCGATAGGGATGGCGAGTCCAAGCAGACGACGCTCGTTGGGGCTGGTTCAAGCCATCCTGTCATTTCGGTAGAGCCGCCCCATGCTGCCAGCTCAGAGCCGGCTACGACAGATGAGGCTCCGGCGGTGAAGGATGCTGAGGGCGACGTCTCGATGCCCGATGCCCAAGGCGCCCAGCAACAAGCGGCTCAACCTGCTGCGCCAACCTCGGAAGACTCGTACGCCAGAGTCCCCCCACCCCCACCAGGCCCAATCCCGGCTGTCCCCAATCCTCCTGTCACGACAGCCGAGACGCCCCCCGAGCAGACACAGCGCTTCCTCCTGCCTCCCCAGGCCCCCGAGTTCAAGGGCAAGAAGTGCCTGGTCCTTGATCTGGACGAAACTCTTGTCCACAGTTCCTTCAAGGTTAGCGGCCCGCCATGCTTTTGCTGGGGGATAACGAGCTGACCGATATGCACAGATCCTTCACCAAGCTGACTTCACAATACCCGTTGAAATCGAGGGCAACTACCACAACGTCTACGTAATCAAGAGGCCAGGAGTGGATCAGTTCATGAAGCGCGTCGGTGAGCTGTACGAGGTGGTGGTATTCACTGCATCTGTTTCCAAGGTATGGAGTCTGAAAAACCAGCTCAGAGGAACGCTCTAACAGGATGATAGTATGGCGACCCGCTCCTCGACCAGTTGGACATCCACAAGGTGGTCCACCATAGGCTCTTCCGAGAGAGCTGCTACAACCACCAAGGGAACTACGTCAAGGATCTCTCGCAGGTTGGCCGCGACCTAAAGGAGACGATCATCATTGACAACTCCCCGACATCCTACATCTTCCATCCGCAGCACGCCGTTCCCATCAGCAGTTGGTTCTCGGATGCGCACGACAACGAGCTGTTGGACCTCATCCCCGTTCTCGAGGATCTGGCCCACTCGGATGTTCAGGATGTCAGCCTTGTGCTTGACGTCACGCTCTAGGCAAAGCTGGGTCGACGTGGATCTCGCTGCAAACCGGCCGCAAACCCTTCCATCAACCATAATGAAGTTGGGTCGCGCGCCGAAGCTTCCAAAGTCTGAGACGACGTATACAACAGCCCAACCTTTGCCCGACGCGGGGAGATGATCTCGAGCAGACAATTGGATTGCCGAATTGGGCAGGGGTGTTTGGGCCCTGTCAGGCGTCTTAAATCGACGCATACTGATGGGAAGAACAGAGTGTGGGAATTCGACGAGGAGCGGAGCGAGTTTGAGCTCAATTTGCAGAAAAAGCGCGGTTATACTCACGGAGTTTGGTAAAGCGAGGGTTGATGCTTTCTTGGGTGGGCGGAAGGTGGAAGAGAGACATTGAACCCCCTGGTCACTCCTGGCCTCCGAGGCGCGGGGCGCTGACCACAGTCGAGCTGTCTGCTCGACGAGAGCCCCCATCCCGAGCCTTGTACGGCGTTGCGACTGTTTCCTTCCTTTCCTTTGTCACTAGTCCTTTCTGTCTTGTCTAGTTTCTATTCTTCATTTTCCCCTCAACTCCGGCACATTGTTTGATCATAAATGTATATTTGAGAAGGCTCCTGCTGGCTTGGAAGGGGGTTGGCGAGGCCAAAACAGCACACAGCTTTGGCTGCTCGGGTTTCTTCTTGGGGAGGTCGGTCGAGGGGAGTGGGTGAAGGGACGTGGGTGTACTTTGACATCAGAGGGAGTCTGCACTTGCTCGCAGCCAGGGGCAGCCCTGCTTGCGGACGCATAGAAGCGAGCTTTGAATTGAAGTAGAGTGTCGGAACCCGTCAATTGTCGGGTGACCCAATGTCTAGCCTTGAAACTGGCTTCGAGGAGCCGTCTAGAACTGCCTGGAAGCTGTCGTCACACTTGAGACTGTGGTCAATTCCTGATGCCACCTTCGCGAAACCATGTCTTCGGCTACGTCTTCCGAAATACATTCTGTAGCGATTGGGCCAGCGGTCATCCCCTAAAGACGACTCGCGTGCTTGTATGATGTAGAATCTTGAAATAAAAACAGGGTAAAAGGAGCAAAAGAAACATGTGAGGATCCAGCCTTCAACCGGATGTCAGGGCATGGATACCCCATGATCTGTATCGCCAAATCTGGGGTCCAAAAAGTGCGGCCCACATTGACCAGCTGCACGGACCCGAATCCGGGCGTCGGCACAATGTAATTGCGGCGAAATTTCCCAGGCATTGGCACCGTGGCCTCAATGCCAGCACAGGGGTCCACATCACTTTCAGGAGCCGGCTTGTGGACAGCAACTCCAGCTTCACGAACCACCTCACGCGAAACACCAAAAAGAAGACACCTCGTCGACGCTCCTTTTCTCCCTCCCATATCCAATCCCGCCATCAACCCAATTACACCAACCTCCATCCACTCCCCTCCCCACAATGGTACGTCAATCCTCCCCAGCGAAGTCCACGCGCCCGCCGCCGCGCATCAATCTCGCGCCCCCTTTCCACGCCCTGCTAACACCGCCGCTCGGCATCGCAGTCTTCCCCCCGTGCCTCGTCGCCAACCGGCGCGTCTTCGGGCGCCGCCTCCGGTGCCGCCATTAGCCGTCCTCTCTCCCCCGCCTCGGTCCCCGGCGGCGCCCGCACCGCCATCCGTCGCCGCGCGGCCGCCGACCAGAAGGAGAAGCTCGCCAACGTCCGGCCCAGCAGCACGCGCGCCGCGGGCGCCGGCGGCTCCAGCAGCACCATGCTGCGCCTGTACACGGACGAGTCGCCCGGCCTCAAGGTCGACCCGGTGGTTGTGCTGGTGCTGTCGCTGGTGTTTATCTTTAGCGTTGTGGCCCTTCACAGTATGTTTTTTTCTTCCTGTTGGTGTTTGGGGCTAGAGCTTGGCGGGTGGATTGGGCGTTTTACTTGGAGATTGGAAGCTAACTCGTGTCCAACAGTCATCGCCAAGCTCACGCGCCGCTTCTCGAGCTAAATATATATCATCCGTAATCCATGGATAATCTGATGAAGCAAGGTTGAGGAGGGAAGACCAACGGACCACGGAAGAAAGAGTTGAGAAGGGTCTCCAACTCCAGGTCGGCTGGTCGGTGGTCGACCATTCTCCGTTGGATGCACAACACCAACGCACGACACACACACACAACACACAACACTACATCGCTGGAGTTTGGGCATTAAAGAAGGGTTGGGCTAGGGGGGGGTTCGGGGGCGGCGAAAATGAGACTCATCGAACGTTGTCCATACCATACCACTGGGCACACGCGCTTCCGGTCTGGAGATGTATTTTCCCAGCGTTCGGGCCGGAGAGCGGGTGGCCCCTTTTCTTTTTCATCTCTGCGGCGGTGTACAATATGATATCTACTTAATGAGTCTTTGGTTGACGACGACTGACTGGCTTGGTGCTATGCGTGCTTGAATAGGCTCATGAGCGTGTCCGGTATACCTCTGCATCATGCAAGTAGGTACCTATGGGGTATGTCTTTGGAACCAAACAGCACCCTCATTGCGTCATCCAGCGTCCTTGATCAGACCGAGACTGCCCCCCTATTTTCGTCCGAGGGGATATAGAACCGCTCATGAGCAGACCACGTCTCTGGGTCGGTTTGACCTCCCAGGAAGGGAAAGGGACAACGCTTGTGTCTCACGGGGCAAGTCCCGGGCGCTCTTGTCCGGGTGAAGCAAGGCGGGCTGGTGTGCACAAGTCACACACGGCCATGGTGGTACGTTGTTGGGAGGCTAGTACCTGGCTTGAAGTGCCGAAGGAGACCTCGGGCTCGCCTATGGTCGCTCTCTGCACCTAGTCATCCACCTATGTAAACAACTCGAGCAATATTAGGTAGGGTGGGCATGCGGTCCTCGCCATGTGCAGTGACGCATAGACAGTGAGTGTGTATGTGTTGGGACTCTCGGCAGATGATATCTAGCGCCGACCTGACGCAAGCCCAAGTAGATCGTTCAATGCCTGTGTCAGTGGAGATGCTCTTTTGTTGGGCGAAGCGCGGTCTATGGAGGCCTTGTGTGTGCGTATATATGTGGGAGTGAATGTCCATATGGTGCCATCACTTTGAGTGGGACGAGTGGGATGCATGTGAGTTCGTGGGTCTGGTGAAGCAAGTTGGCAGTGGGCGTGGATAGAGCGCCTTGATCCATATATCTTTTGGTTCTCAGTCAGTGGGATGAGGTACCCCGGGACTTCCTTGACGAAGCAAGGGACAGTGGTTTGGAGACTACTGGGTTTTGGCGAGGAGCTTGCAGGAGGCCACGGAGGTGCCCCGGTGGTTGTATGTGATGGTGATGTGTCATGTCCTCCTCCTGGCCTCTCGACGGCAGTGAATATCCAAGTTGGACCAACAACGCCTCCGGCAATCCGTTGGACATTTCCCAGTACGTAACATGGATCCCGACAGCACGGGTTGCCACAAGGTTGGTTCCGCTATATTGCAGGCTGAAGAAGGGGAACGGACGGGGTATATCACATATCAGCAAAGTTCCATCGGTTGTTCTTGATGGAATCTTGAAAAAGAACCCGGCTCCCGTCGGGGCAATGAATTGCGGGGCGAGACAATTTTTCGTCAAGCAGTCCATACCTAGAAAGCAGGCCGTTGGGGGTGGCGTGGCGCTACGGAACAGTCTGGCCTGCGAGCCGGCGTGCCTGCCGCATTGGACCGCAGGTGCGATGCACGACGGTGAGTTGGGACGGGGGAGGAAATCTCGATCAGGATGGTGAGTTTGGATGACTTGCATTGGTGCCTGGTGTTGGTTGCTCAGTGAGGGGGGCTGTTGGGTGGGGTATGACTTGCGTCAACTTGTGGAAAACCGGACGTTGAGTTCAATGGGTTGGACGTTCCGTTATGAGAGCAACAGGGACCATGGGGATGTTATGTCATTACTCTGCATGCCGTGGGGTAGGCTCTCCGTGTAGCACAGGAAAGGGGGTATAAATTTCGGCGGCGTGGCAAAGATGGACGAAGAATGCATCCTTCACATGTCTTTTCAGGTATCAATTGGTGGAAATACCGCGTGGTCTAGACATATCTACACCCTCAGTTCTAGAGCGACCTGTACCCCCCCTTTTCTTCAGAAGTGCTGAGCTCTGTCGGGTGGCTCTGTTCTGGCGCTACCTCATCTTTTGTCCATGCGACGGCGGGGGCGGGTAAACGCAAGCGCAAGCGATGGCGGCATGTCTCTGCCCCACAGCTTTCCCAGCATCTGTCTCTCGCAGTCCCCGATTTTCCCATCCCAGTGATCTGCGATGCCCACGCCAGTGACCGCTGCCACACACCACATACGGGGCGCATGGAAGACAGGTTGCGGATACAGCGGGGTTCCAGCGGTCTTCTGGCGGAGGGGGGAGACGACCGTCGGCCTCGGGGTCCATGCGACTTCACTCTTGGGCACACAGACTCCAGCCTCCAGGCCCTGGAACCGTGGCCCCGATATTGCAACCACACTTTCGGGGTCCGAGAGGTAACCCCGGGCTTTTGGAGAGGACAGACCCTCTCCTGGCGGCAGGCAGGCCGTGCTGCAGTTGGATGTCCTGAAAATGGATGGCCTTTGGAGGCTCAGCCAGTGTTTGCCTCTGGGCCGCCACAAAGCTTACCTGGGAGCTGCGTAGGGCCCATCCATCGTTGCATCCGTCGGCTCTGTTCTCGGTCGTACACCTGCGCATGGCACTCGGAGGATGTGGCCATGTTTCCAGGTTCCATGTCCTGCTGCTCAGCTGTTCCCCCCTCGAGGCTCGACTTGGAGAAACACTTCCCCGCGCGGCGACCTCATTGGCCTAGGGAGCACATAGTGCTGGGGAGCTGGGAAGCGGGTGACTGGCTCACTGGGACGGCGGAGCCGTAGCGGGATCGACGAGCGGCGAGCGACGACCCAACGGTACGGATATTGTAAAAATTGCCATTTGATAGGCATTCCGGATTTGCAGGTTCCAGCTCCAAGACCAGACCAGACTGCCCGTTTTCTTTGCGAGAAGAGGCTGGGGGAGACTCTTGTCTAGGCAAAGTCCAACTTGGCACCGTTTTTCTCTTTTTTTCGCAACCTTGAACTTTTGTTGAAGGACAGCAAACTCGGCTCTCGAGCACTCGCTTGCGGTGCCCAGGATCCAGGATCCTCGGCAGGGTAGGGTATTCGATCCACCTTCCCGACCATCCGGCTGCGACTACTCCTTGCCCTTGACCACTTCTCGCCTTCCACGCCTTCCGCGTCCTTACGAGTCTGTCCACGCACGAGAGGGAGACCGTTTCAGCGGTCCGCCATCCAATTCGCACCCTGCTCGAGCTGGAGCGCAAACCACGCCGACGACATCCCGCGCCCGAACTCGACCCTCGATTTGCGCGACTTGCCCATTGCGCCGCCGACGACCCTGGCCTGCTCGGCTGCTGCCACCCATTGCCTCCAGGCAGCGCGTCGACAAGCTCTCACGCCCTCCGAGTCTCACAGTCACCACTGGCAAATATCGCGCCCTTGCCCGCCGTCTCGACATCTGCGTTGCGCCACACCGAGCACGAGGAAGCCAGACGGGCGAGTGTCCGAGTGCGGCCTTTCCGCCCCTCTACAGCTACAACTACCAACGCCATGTTCCGCATTCTGAAGGGTTCGGGGATTGTATGTTCACCACATGTCTTTGGGGCAGCCTGGAGCGCCCCCACTGATCTGCCCTTCGCGGTGAAGCGATTCTAACAGCGCCATGTTTCCAGGGCGGGTCCAAGGCGGATAACAATGCGTCGCCGAGGCAGAAGAAGGAGGAGCCCGAGCCCGAGTTGACACCGCTTGACAAGATGCTGCTGAATGCCGGGCCACTGAGCCCCGATGGCAGCGACAAGTTCTTCGGTCTGGAGAATGTGAGTCGTTCCATGCCCCCCAACATGGAGCGCAAGAAGCTGACTTGTGGTTGACTCCAGTTCGGTAATACATGGTATGCTCCATATGGGCCGCCCACGAACGCGGGATGGCAAAGCTGATTGCGCGCATAGTTACTGCAACTCGATACTCCAAGCCCTCTACTACTCGGAACCCTTTCGGGAGAATGTCGTCAACTACCCATTGGTCACCCCAGGCACGCCGAACGCGGATCCCAGAAAGGTCAATGTCACAATTCGACCACCGCCACAACCAGCTGTGCCTGCTGCGGGGGCCGGGAAAGACAAGAAGATATCCACATCCCAGGCCATGAAGGCACGACAAGCACTCAACGCCGGCGCAACACTTCCGAATGGACAGCCGTTGCGACCCGAGGACAGGCCCGACGCGCCCGAGTACAAGAAGAAGCAGGCCATGATCAAGGGGCCTGTGCTGGAGCTCGCGCAGGACAATCCCGACGCTTACGGCATGGACGAGAGCACCTTCACGGGGCTAAAGGACATCTTTACCGCCTTGATCGAGTCCAACACGAGAACAGGTGTGCTCAGCCCTCAACGCTTTCTCGACATATTCAAGCGTGACAACGAAATGTTTCGCAATTCCATGCACCAGGACGCCCACGAGTTTTACGGTCTTGTCCTCAACGACGTCATCGCCAATGTCGAAGCGACGGCGAGGCGCATGCAGACGGCGGAAGAAAAAATGATCAAGGATGGGCTGGTCCAATCCGTCGAGCGGGCCATGGGTGCTTCTTCGGCCGTAACCACCAGCGCGGGCGGCTCGGGCACTCGGACTCCAAACACAGGCTGGGTACACGATATATTCGAGGGCGTGCTGACGTCAGAGACCAAGTGCCTCACGTGCGAGACGGCATCACAACGAGACGAAACCTTTTTGGACCTGTCGATCGATCTGGAGGAGCACTCGTCGGTAACGTCTTGCCTGCGAAAATTTTCGAGGGAGGAAATGCTGTGCGAGAGGAACAAGTTCCACTGCGACCACTGCGGAGGCTTGCAAGAGGCGGAGAAGCGGATGAAGATTAAGAAGCTGCCAAAGATTCTGGCGCTCCACTTGAAGAGATTCAAGTACACCGAAGACTACAGTCGGCTGCAGAAGCTCTTCCACCGAGTCGTCTACCCCTACCACATGCGCATGTTCAACACAACCGACGATGCCTACGACCCAGACCGTCTGTACGAGCTGTACGCCGTGGTGGTGCACATTGGCGGTAACGCTTACCATGGGCACTACGTATCGGTTATCAAGACCAAGGATCGGGGCTGGTTGCTGTTTGACGACGAGATGGTGGAGCCGGTGGACAAGCACTTTGTGAGGAACTTCTTTGGAGACAGGCCAGGGATGGCATGCGCCTATGTTCTGTTCTACCAAGAAGTGTCGTTTGAGCAAGTCAGGGAAGAATTGGACGCCGAGGGGCTAGAGGAAGTGATGCTGGCAAGCCAACAAGCCGACATCGCCCTGGGCGTGGACCAGGTCAATGGGGCAGCAGGCGAGACGGCCTCGCTCTCCCGCATGAACACGCAGCCGGCCCTCGCCGTTGACACCACCGACGCCCTCGCAGCCCTGAACCAGGTCAAGTCAGCTCCTGGCGACATCATCCATGATTCCATTTACCCCAGCACGAACGGTCACACAGTAGCCGCTGCGTCACCTACCCACTTGGGCAACAACATCCCACCAGTTCCGCCCGTCCCAAAGGTCATCCCCGCCCCCATCAGCCCAACAAAACCCAAGGACAAGCCCCTCGACAAGAAGGAGCTCAAGGCACAAGAAAAGGAACTGAAAGCCCTCGAAAAGGCGCGAAAAATCGCCGAAAAGGAAAAGGCGCGGCTGGCGACCAAGGAGCAAAACGACAGTCTCACCAAGATCCTCGAGATCCAAAAGGCTGAGCGCGAGCAGCTCGCCCGCGTCCTCCGCGAGAGCAAGCAAATCGCCGAAGACGAGGAGCGCAAGCGCAACGGCGATGACGCCCTCGTCCCCACCCCCTCATCGACCGACAAGCACCGCGACAAGAGCCCCGTGGGCGGCTTCCTCAGCCGCGCAGGGCGCGGCAGCAAGTCGATGACGCGCAAGAGCTTTGCGTTTCTCAACAGCAGCAACAAGGAAAAGGAAAAGGACAAGGACAAGGAGAGCAGCGAGCGAGTCCCGCGGAGCGACAAGAGCGATGCCGGGGGTGGCGAGCAGAATGGTGTTGGGGGTACTAGCGTGAGCAGCCACTCGCCGATACGCGCGACGACGACGGTGGATAGGACCGAGACGAGCTCGAGCAGCGCGGTGGGCGGGGAGGAGGCGCCGCCGCCGCATGAGGGGCGGTCGCTTAAGTCAAGGTTTAGCTTTGGGTTGAAGAGGAAGAAGAGTGGGAAGTTTCTGTCGTAGTGCGGCAGGGGGGTTTGATGGTTGGAATGAATTGGGAGGCCAGGCTGGCTTGAGGGGGAGGGCGGAGCGTTGTGGTCTTTTGGGTGGGGGGAGGATGGGAGCTGTTATACTGCTGCTGGCTGATGGATTGGAGTTTTCGATGGAGAGGGTATATTTGAATCGCAAGGAACATACGGTACTGAGAAATAATACTTTTTCGTGAATGTCGGGGGCGGGCGAGATGGTGGGAGTGGTCTGTGGATTGTACGATGCTTGGTGCCAGGATACGTCTTGGTTGAGCGGCAGAACATAATTCTAGTCTATAGTACGCACCGTGGTATTTGCGGAGTCGGGCAGCAGAGAAGTCGGTCGTCGGGAAAAAGGGGAGAGGTCGAAGTGTGAAATTCAACATTGCATTGCACTGGTATCTTGCTCCGCATAGCTGCACGATCCTGCATTTGTGCTGCATTGTACCTTGCGAGCCAGCTGCCGCTGGCCACGCGGGCAGACATATCGTATATCGTTGCTTTCCTCTTGCGACCGGCTTATTTTCACACGCCTCGGACGTCAGGCCGCCCCCCCATCGCCTCAATAGGCCTGCTGAAGCTACACGTCCTCTCTCCACTTCGTTATCCCCCCTCTCCCCTAGCCCCCAACAAAGGAACGAAGAGACAACTCTCACCGCACCCGGCCGAGACTCAGCCAGACCAGACTCAGACCCGCGCCTCCTCCTTCCCTCTTCTCGCCGCCCGCTCCCACCTCAACCAAGCACAAGCTCGTAGACTATAATCAGCGTGTTGATGACGATCAGGGGTACTGCCAGCAGTCACTGTCAACTTTTACCCACGCCATACCTCATCGTCGTTCCGGGGGACCAAGGAGGGAGAAGGGACATCATACTCCTCATAACCATCCGCACACTGGCAATCAGGTTGACAATCTTGGCCTTCATGCTCTGGTCCGGGCCCTGGCCGAAGGCGCCATCGTGCGTTGATGTTGAGAAACCGACTGTGTTGGGGGTGGTGGTTGTTAGCTTGGGGTTCGGGGGATGCTGCGCGTCCCGGGCTGGAGGGGGGGGGAGACGTACTGCGCGCCAGGAACCGGTCTTCGGATAGGATGGCGATGGCGTTGACGATGAGCGTCGCGACTGAGGGTATTTGGTCAGCTTTCGTGCTTTCACGCAGTCATAGACCAAAGCCGCACACGGGCCGAGGGAGGGGAGGGGGAGGCGCACTGTAAATCAGATTCCCGAAAATCATCTTGACGGCGGCGTGGGTTGCGATGCGCTCGCGCACGCAACTCTGGGTCGGTCTTGGGTTCTTGTCGCTCTCTCTCGTTTGGTGTGTGGGTTGGCTGTTGGTGGGTCGGTGTTGCTGCAGTCGCGGTGTCGTCGCGCCCCAGGAGTTGGGCGTTGGGGGGGTTTTGGATTTTGGAAAAGGAGGTGGTCGACTCTCCGTGTTCCCACGTCACCTCTCTCGTCGGGACAAAGTGTTCATGGAGCACAGGCCACTTTGCACAGGAGCCCAGGTGTGGAGCTATGACCACCGCCGAGCGGGATGGAGTGGACCCTAACCCTGAAATCGATGGTGTTTAGGTATTTCTTTTTTGTTTGAGCATCACATCTTCTCCATGTTGAAGCTTGAGATGGCAGCCAGTACAGGCAGTTCTCGTGTGTTACAACCTGTGCCCAAGAGGGTCAGACTGCAAGGCAGGACGCCGCGGTAGGTGTTATCGACGGTAGGGAACGAAGGTTGCGCAAGGTCCAGACGGGTCGTTACCGTCACAACAGGGTGCTCTACAAAGAACTTGAAGAAGGTGCTTGCAAGATTGTAGACGGGAACATGATATTGCTTGCGTGAGGAACAAGAGCAGTTCCTCACCCAAGGGGGCTGTCTACCTATCTTATATAGGAGACTATCTAAGTGCTGAAGAGCAGTCATGCCAAGACCCGTGATGCCCTGGGCCAATTAGGTTGGTCCCGTGGTCCCGAGGTCCCGAGCCCGGGACCTCGCTGTCCTGGAGCACTCTGCAGGCTTGGCAGCTTGGCGTTGCCGAGCCTGGCGAACACTGCTCTTCAGCACTTAGATAGTCTCCTATATAAGATAGGTAGACAGCCCCCTTGGGTGAGGAACTGCTCTTGTTCCTCACGCAAGCAATATCATGTTCCCGTCTACAATCTTGCAAGCACCTTCTTCAAGTTCTTTGTAGAGCACCCTGTTGTGACGGTAACGACCCGTCTGGACCTTGCGCAACCTTCGTTCCCTACCGTCGATAACACCTACCGCGGCGTCCTGCCTTGCAGTCTGACCTTCTTGGGCACAGGTTGTAACACGTTGCTTGCGTCATATCGAACGAACGTTGTGTCTAGACAACACGAGGAAGCACGATGGCTCCCTCAGGAGATGAAACGCCAACTATGGCCGAGCTTACGAAAGCAGTCAAGATGCTGAGGATCCATTGGCTAGAGCTGGAGCCTAGAGATGGCGATGGTGATGGCGATGAATGCTGGGAATTTATTGATTTGTCCCCGTCCTTTGGAGAGTGCTCACCCACACAACTTCCAACTCACCCAAACAAACACACAGCACTCGGCACTCAAACACCCAAGTCATCAGAATCAAAACTCCATTGTGGTCAACTATCTCTGCCACATCCCTCACCACCCCTACCCAACCACTAAAGCACCAAGAACAAGACTCCCGGTCCCGTCCCATCCATACCCATCCCAAGTTGGTGGCTTCATGAACCCAAGAAATAAAACGCCCGAACAAAGTCACCGCCGCGCTCATGAGAAGCCGCAAAAAACACCAAAGTGAGCATGTCGTCAGTCGAATCTCATTATATATAAGGCCCTCCTCCCTCCCTCTGCCTTTCCCTTGCCCCGAAAAGTTATGCAAAGCGCCGGGAGCCTGACAGCTCAATGTGACAGGCTCCCATTTCCCATCCTGAACGTGAATCCAGAACCAACCATCGCCTTGCCTCTCCCATATTTTCCCTCCCCCCTGCCGACGGCCATTATGAGGACGGCCCGCGTAGTAATAGACTAGTGAATGGTATCGAATTCGGAAATCGAAAGAACGAAGTAAATGCAAGCATGCATGCCATCCCGTACGTATGTTGATGTGATGCGATATCGTGGTGTCGACGAAAAACGAGCGGCGGTATCCGCATGGGGCAGGTATGAGGGCGTGTGCAATAAGGCCCCGCTGGATGCTGAAAGGTGATGCAAAGCGATCGCCTCAAAACAGAGTTTCATTAGTGAGCATCATCACTCCTGCTCCGTGTCGCTCCCGTCTTCGCTGTCGTCGCTGTCGGGCTCGCCCATCTCCATTTCCTCGGTGCCGTTGCTGACATCGTCAAGCTCGCCAAAGCGCTCCTTGTAGCGCTGGAGCTCGGCGAGTTGCCCGGCGAGGCCCGAGAGGACCGTCGCCATGGGCGCGCGCAGATCGCCGAGGTGGCTGATGGGTCCGGAGCCAATGGCAATGTGCCGCACGGCGAGCGTCGAGATGCAGGTCTGGAAGGGTTGTTAGTAATGACCCGGGGACAATTAAGGGGAAGGATACGCACCTCCACTCGGCTGACGAGGTGTTCCATAAAATTATACAGAAATACTTCTGTGACCTCGCCGCCTCGTTGCTTCATCCGCTCGAGCAGCTCCGTCTCGGGCGGCTGCAAGCCGCGACCTCCAAACTCCTCCAGGGCGCCGCACAGCCTCTCCAGCCTTAGCGCCACGCCCCACAGGGCCCAGATGTCCTCGGGGTTCACCAGCAGCTCGCTGCCGGGGCTCAGCATGGCCGGCTTGTCCTGGACGAAGCCGCCGTTGTTCTGCGCCCGCTCGTGGGCCGTGTGCTGCTCGATCCGGCCCGCCAGCGGCTGGGGATAGACCGAGTAGACAAACTCGGGGTTCTCGAGACCCTTGAGCTTTTTCTCGCCCATGTCCTTGACCTCGAAGCCCTGGCTGCTCAAGGACCGGAGCTCGGCGCGGATAGCCCGGGCGAACCCGTCGTCGTCCAGGCCCTCGTCGGTGGCCCCGGGGATTTCTTGGTAGGTCTCCAGGCAGCGCTGGATCTCGGAGATAAAATCAGAGGACACGGCGATTTGACCACCATCGGCGACGGCCGCGATACGGCTTGCCTTGTTGACCATCGGGCCATAGTAATCCATGCGCCGTGTTACCGGATCCGGCTCGGCGAGAGGCTCGCCCCAGTGGATGCCCATGCGTACCGACAGACCGCGGAAGATGAGTCGCTCGTCTCTGTCAAAGGTTGGTTGGCAGTTGAGCGAGTTGAGCATCTCGGATGGCCACTCGATCGTGAGCAGTGTTGTCTGGACCGCAAAGCACCAGAGAAGCGCTGATGTCGCCGTCGGGAAAGATACCATGAAGGCATCTCCTTCCGTCTTGACCTCGAAGCCTCCAATCCGTCGGAGCTGGCGGCGCATAACCTCGTTGTGGAGCTTGATGGCCGAGCGCATCGCCTCGGGGTATGTTTCCCAGAGTTGAGTCGAGTTCTTGATGTCGGTAAAGACGATGGCGATCATGCCCGTGGGCGCTGGCACTTCAGCCTCGAGACGACTAAGCACCGAGTCCAGAGGACCGTCGGCCTTGGCCTTTCGGTTCTTGCGCATCGACTGGAAGCTGGACTCATCTTGGGGCAGGGAGAACAGTGACATGCTCTGCCCTCGTCCCAGGCGGGAACGCTCCATCCTTCGCTTCAAGTCGCTGACGCTGATCATCATGACCATGATCTTGCCTGATGCGCCGTAGGCCATGGCGATATCCCGCAGCTTTTGCGACGCCCGCATAAGGTCGCCATGCACCGAGCGGGCGATGTCGACAACGAGTCCCGGAGCCAGGTACTGCCAGAGTTCCTTGGTCGCGATGAGAACGCAGTCGTCCTGCTCCTTGATCGTATGGTGGCTGACGTAGGGCGCGGCTTGCACGGCCGGCATGAGGTCGAGGTAGCCGAACGCCCGGGATACTTCGAGGGAGTCGTTCAGCTTTCCATTTCGGGACACCCAGCCGCCGGCGTCGCGGATGCGAGATCGCTCATGGGGGTCGGCCGGATCGTGCTTCTTGGTCAGCATCTTGTGGGCTCCGTCGGATTGAATAAGCATAGCCTGCGCGTCACCGACGTTGGCGACGTAAAGCTCCTGGCTCTTGATGTAAACCACCGTAGCCACGCCACCCGAGCTCAGATCTTCCTTGCTAAGGACGACGGGAGGAGCCGAGGAGCCCCGGTGCGACATCAACGGCCTCTCCTCGGTGTGCTGGATGGCAACCGTGACAAGATCCTTGTTGAGGGTGAGGAAAGCCCGACGAAGGGCATCCTCGGGGGTCTCGTCCGAGTTGTGCTTGAGCGTCTTGAGTTCCATCGAGAGGATGTGGCCAAAGTTTTCGTGAAGGTACTTGGCAATCTTGGAGCCGCCACTGCTGAGGGCTTGTCCGTCGAAAAGGCCGAGCAGGGTGTCGGTCTCTATCGAGTTAAAACGGGGCACGACAAGGTCGATGGTGGACAGATGCTCATTCTTGCCAAGGGTGTCGGCCATGCCGTATGGCAAGTGTCCCGCCAGCGAGCCCGACGTTCGGACACGGCGGTCCTCGCTCTGGTCGGGGATGCTCGGCTGGGTGAGCGTCACGTCCATCAGGCCAAGCACGCGAAGATTATTTAGGCGGTTGAAGTCGGTGTACTGCTCCCGGTTCTGGGCTGCCGAAGCGGGGAAAATCTGCTTGATCTCCAGCTTCCTGTTGCCCGACAAGTTCAGGAACCGCAGATTGGGATTGAGATTCCAGTTCCAGTCGTACGGCACGTTGGCGATGTTGTATTTGAGGTAGTTGCTTCCGCAGTCCAGCACCGCCAGCTTCTTGGCCCTCGAGATATCGGCGGGGAGGTTGGTGAACTTGTTACTGTTGATGTGCAGCGTCTGCAGGAGGCTGTACTCCTCCAGATCATCTGCCGGGAGAGTCGTGAGCTCGTTTCCAGAGAGATAGAGCTCGACCAATTGAGGCCAGCTCTTGATGGAGCGCTGTGGCATATCGCTGATGTCGTTATAGGAGAGGTTGAGGATGCGGACCTCGGACAGGAGAGTGATCTGGTCAAAGACGTCGTCGTCGAGCTGGTTGTCGGCGAGATACAGATTGCGGAGAGAACCGGCAAAGGTGTTGGTCAGACGTTGCGAGAGGCCGGAGTCTTTTCTCGTGGCCATGGGCGTCACCATGCCGCCGTTGGTACCGGTACTCTGAGTGGTGCTCCTGGACACAACCGACGTATTTCGGCCGCCTTTCCCGTAGATGGAGATCATGGAGCTCTTCCTGTCAGGCCCGGACGGCACCGGTGAGGGACCGACGCTGAGGAGAGTGCTGGAAGCCTGACTTGGACGCCTAGACGCGTCGAGACTGAGAATGCTAAGCTCCTCGGCGCTGGGGGTCTGAGACAAGGCGCCCGTTGGCGCGGACCGCCCGTTGAGCGAGTTGTTCATACTTGACGACTCCCCGGGTGCCTGGGGGGCGCGCGAGGCCGGCTTGGGGAAGTTCTCGAGAACGTTGGAGGAGGCATTCAGAGTCTCGAGCTTGTTGGCCCACCACAGCTCCATGGGCAACTTGCGTATGTTGTTTCCGCGCACATCCAACACACGAAGCTCCGTCAGACAGCCGAACTCGACCGGGAGCTCGCCGACCGAATTGTGCGCAATACTGAAATGCTCGAGTCTCTTGAGATTTCCTATCCTGTTCGGCAAGGACACAAAGTAGTTCTTGTCGAGGACCAGTCGTTCCAAGCTCAACATGTTGTTGAAGGATTCGTCGATGCTCGCCAGTTGGCAGTGGGACAGGCTGAGCACCTTGAGCGTGGGAACGGGCGCCTTGATCTCAAATTTGGTGATGGGATTCGAGTTGAGCTTTATGCTTCGTATCCTCTCAAAGGTGCCGGCGAACTGAGAGACATTGTTGTGCTCGGCCGAGAGAATTTCCAGCTTAGGGAGCTCGGAGATGACGTCGATGCTTGTGATGTTGTTGTACTTAATATCAAGCTCTCGGAGGCTCGACAAATTCCGAAGGGCCAGCGGCAAGGCGCCGGAAATGCGATTGTTGGTGATGGCGAATCTCTCCAATGATTTCAACCTCCCGATGCTGTCAGGAATGTTGTCGATCCCATTGAAACTCAGATCGAGGTCCACAAGAGATCGCAAGTCCCCGATGAAATCGGGGAGAGTCTTCAAAAAGTTGGATGACAGGTTCAGTGTCCTCAGCGATACAAAGGTCCCAAAGTACCTCTCGAGATTCGTCAGGCGGTTATTCGCCAGGTTGAGCTTCAAGAGACCAGCTAGGTCTGCCATGCCCGGGCTTTGAAGCTGGTCGATGCGATTGTTGGATATGTCCAAGTAAGTGAGCCTGGTCGCACGGCTCAGACTCAGAGGCAATTTTCGGACTTCGTTGTTGTTGAACTTGACATCGCGCAGCATGGAGCAGGACTGGATAAAGTCCCGAGGAAGGTCGAGGGAGAGGTTCCTCGAGAGGTTGAGGGAGATGATGTCGCTGGCCTTGGAGTACAGCGGGACGGGAATGGTGATGAGGTTGCGGCCCGACAGGTCGACGTGGCTGAACTTTTGCATCCGCGAGATGCCGAGATCGTGTGTGATGGCGTGGAAATCGCTCTCCCTCGCCGAGAGGAAAAGGAAGCGGCAAAGATAGCTGTTGTCCTCGCGGCCAATGTCCTCTATCCTGTCTCTCTCCTCGTATCCGACCTGCTGCAGCAGCCGTTTCTGCATGAGAAGCGGCCGTTCCGCGGCGCTGAGAACCCTGACCAGGTCATGTTTCCTCAAAATAATGTGATAGTTGTCCAGACCGTCCGTCACGTACGATTTCTTGACGATCTGGGAGATGACTTCGTTCACTGTTGTCTCGAGGGGAAGCTGAAGTGTTGCGAATGTGCCGTCAGACCTAAACACGCGGATGCAGTAGGGCTTCTTCTTTTCGTCGGGCTTGGGTGGACTGCCAATGTCGTCGGTCTCCGGGACGTGGGCAGCCGTCTCATCTCCTCGCCGAACCGCCCAGCTGTCCGGAGCATTCCACACCCCGTTGACACCCAGCCCCAGGGTTGGCGCACCCGAGGGTCCCGGTGCACCCGCTGGCCCTGGCGGTCCCGGCGGTCCCGGCGCACCTGGTTTGGCGGGGAGAACCTTTTCTGGTTCTGCATTCTTATTCTTTGTGAAATCGGGTTCCATCGGAGTCAGAGGCAGAGGCCGGCCGACAATGCCATCCATGTCGCTCAGGTTGGTGTCGAGATACCACACTTTGCCGGGCACGCCATCCTGCCGATCTGTGGGCCCAATATGCTCGTCAATGTCGTCGTGATGCCGATTTGAACGGCCCTTCTTGGAGAAGGGGAATTTGTTGTTAAAGGTTGTTCCGCGTTGGTAGCCAGGCCGCAGCCCGTAGGCGTCCCTGACATCCTGGTAGGGGAGCGGCCCGGGCCACTCATTCGCAGGGGGCAGTCCCTCGACACGGGGTATCTCCTGCCTGGACGGACGGGACTGGAGCGAGTGAGAGGAGCCCGTGAGCTTCTTCAGCGACCCCGGCTCGCCGTCTTCCTTGTCCCGGTGTTTTCTCAGGCGGCCGAGGAAGCCTTTCCGGATATGCCCGGGCGACGCCTGCCCGTCTGAAGACCCGTTCTTTGGCCCATAGTACGTCCCATTCCCACTCGGTGTCGGACTCTGCGCGCGAGATCGGGGGCCAAACATGGCTGTCGAGTTGTTGCGGTCCTTGAGCGAGCCGGCGGTCGAGTCTTCTCTGCTGATCGACGGCCTCAGAGCTCTCGGGTCGTCATTGCTCTTGTTGTGTCTGTGCGAGTGGCCCGACAGGTGGACAATCGAATGGCCCGATCGGCCGCTGGACGATGTTTTGGGAGGGTTCTGCACCGATGCTTCGCTCTTGTAGCGGTCGCGATCTGGTCCGCTGAGAATGTCGCGTACGGGGGCTTCTCCATACCGCGCAATGTCCTACGGGCGGAGTGTTAGCTGCATCGGGACTCGGCAAAGCGGGCCCGAGAACCGGGATTAGAGGATTAGAGCATCACCCGGCCCCGCAGAAAGGAACAAGAGGGAGGGGCGCAACGTACATCGGCTTCCTGGTACAAAAACGGCACGACTTCCGGAGCCGGCACCGGTGTTCGCGGGCGGGACGAGGGGGACGCGTCCCTGGCATGATCTGTGGCATTGGAGTAGTTGCGATCGCGGTGAGGGCGGCCGTGACTGTACGAGTGCGAGCGGTCCTTCCCTCCGCCCGGGTGCGCGAGGCTGGTTTCTGACGAGTCCCTGCCGGGGAACTCTTCGCCAAAAAAACCCTGGAGCTTCCTCAATCCTCCCCGGGGACCGCTCGCCCGGGATCCCTGACTGCTCGCCGTCGTCGTAATGCTCGCAACCGACGGTCGCCTCTCGTCGGTAAAATAGGCGGCATCGGGCGACTCGGTGCTGCCCGTCGTGGTCTGCGACGGCCGACCGGCCATGCCACGAAGACCGGGCGACAGCGGCGAGCCCAGCGACAGGTTGTCGGTCGAGTCATTGTAAAAGGTGGTGGAGCCGGCGAGGCCGCCGGATGCCGACATCCAGGGCGCGACGTTGCTCAGAGAGCCGGATGCGGGATTGGTGTGCTGCGGGTTCGGAGGGGCGCGTCCGCCGCCGGGGTCGAGGATGGCGAGGTCGCGGCGATAGTTGCCAAAGTCGCTCGTGCGGTGCTCGCGCAGGGAGGCGGCCGAGTTGGTGGAGGATGGTGACAGGGCGAGACGCGACCCAGACACGGACGTCGGCGAGACTTGTGGCTCGACCTCCTTGACGGACCTGGAACGACCACAAACGCAGGCACCCGTCAGTTCGTGTTGGGGTGGGGGGGGGAGGGGGGTGAAGAAGGGTCTCGGATAGCTGCGGCGGACACCGGCCAGGGCTTCGCTTCAAGGTTGATCGGCGCTTGCGATCGCCAAACCTTGTGGGGAGGGCGAGAGGGCTGGCTGGGAGATGGAAGGACGACGGGTGCTCACCTTATCAGATTCCCGGTCTCGTCCGTCTTGAGGCGCGCCGGAGCAGCCCTCCTCGAGCTCGCGCTCGATGCTGCGCGCAGGACATGGGCAGGCGGTTGTGGGAGGGCGGGCGTCGAGGGCAGCGGCTTGACGGTGATGCTGGATCGTGCGCTGTCGGTGCTGGAGCCCGTCATGGAGCTGAAGCGGGAGCCGGCGTCATTCCTGACCATTGTCACCACCGCGACACAATCGACAAAGCAATCGTCTTGATGGGCTGCAGCGGCTTCCACTTCAGCGGCAGAAGGCGGTGTTTAGGTCATTTCAGCGCCTTGGGGGAGGGGAGTGGATGGGCGGGGGGCGGCCGGGCGGGCGCGCAGGCGGGTTGGTGGTGCTCGTTCGCGTATGGGATGGAGATTCGACGGGGGGGGGCGTCGGCGTGGTTGGACTCGGGGCGGTGAAGGCGGGCGCGCGGGCTGGTTCAGGATGCGGTCGTCGGCGTTGAGACACGAGTCGCTAGGTTGAAGTCGCGGGTTGATGGCGATGACATGCCCGGAGAGACGTACGGGGAGACGGGGTTTAGGCGAAAAGTGCGGCGAGACCCCGATAAGGCGGGCAAAGGGGTTGAGAAGCTGGGGGACCCATGTGGTCACTGGTCACTGTGGTGTGCTTGGGGTGCGCTAAAGTGCTAGGGGGTGGTGTGTTGGTGGGTGCAGGCCCCAGCCCCTAGCCCTGGTCGGTCTCTCGCCCGGTCGGGCAATTCTGGCGGGACACTCCCCCGTGCTCTGGGCTCTGGACTCTGAGCTCAGGCTCCCGGCTTCATGTCCTCTACTGCTGCAGTCCAGCAGCTGGGGAATTGGATGTGGGAAAATACAAATGCACCTCGCCCGCCTGCTGCATCGGATCACGGCTCTCGAGATCCGCCTTGATGCGGTCTCTCGGCTGTCTGCGTCTCTCCTGGTCCCAGCTCCAGAACATGCCGACATTCCGTACCACAATCGATGGCTTTGGCCCTTCCTCCCACATCTCACGAGCTTCCACAAGACAAGATTGCCGTGTTCATGTCGGCCTACCTTGCCCAACAGTTTTGGTGTAGGTAACCCAATCCGTCATTGTGTCCGCACCGAGACCGCTCCCACCGCATCGCCGTCGGAGCTAGCGAGTGTAGCGTCTGCATTGGGTGGCTTGTCCCTCACCGGTCTTTGTCGGCCAGACAGTCGGTGATGTGGCGGACCGGAGAGCTCAAAGAGCTCGGGGCGCTTCCCCGTCGCTTCTCAACTGTGGGAGCCCTCTCCCATCCCCAGCAACATATAGGATGACCCATGACTCTTCATTGGGTGGATCTGGATCTGGCTGGGCAGGGTTCCAGAACGGACGTATCTTGGGAGTACCTTTGGAGGCATCTAAGTCCCGACCTAGATGGACGGAGACAGCCGCGGACAAAGAGTTGTATGGGTGCATGTCTCCAGTCGGGCTGCTTGTGGCTTGACGCCGACCTCCTTTTTTGCTTCTTCCCAAAGCTTCAACAAGCTCTCCTCATCAGGCTTGAACTGAAGGTAGGTACCCAAGGTATCATCCGCACGGAGTAGGTAGTATCCCCTCAAATGCAAGCTTGAAGCCATGGAGGTTTTCAAGACCTGGCCCACACACGACATGTCTTTAGCGGCCCCCTGGGGCGCTTTGCGCGTACCTACCAAACCCCTTGACAAAAGGTTCAAAGCAACAAGTACAGTGTACATCAGCCGCCCCTGAAAACCTGCCATGAAGTGCATCCATCACGTCGCCTTGATGGACTCAGATTGACATCGGCGTAGGCCTGCTGCTCGCTGGTCCCTTCTTTGCCTTGTTGCGGCCGCATCCAGCACATTTGCCGTTTGACCGTCAATTTTATGCCAGCCACCTCAAAATTTCGATGTTGGAGGAACGGATGCCCAGTGACGAGCCAGAAACTCACCCCCGGACTCTGATACCGATCTGATGCCAGAGAGCGAGCCGTGCACCACCCCTCTGCCGAAACAAATCTGGGGACATTCAGTGGGCCCCCCCACACCAATCCATCCCGCTGCTGCAAGGCCAGCCCATCGACAACTCGCCGACCACTGCCGACGTCAACGTCGGTTGTCGGCCATGTCATGATAGGGGCGCTGAAAAGAAGAACAAACAGACGTCCAGCTATCCCAACATGGAATCAGTCTGGCCTATCACTGACCCAAATCAGCTCATTTCGAACAGACCAGCTCAACGCCCCCCAACCCCACAACCGCAGAACCGACGGTCAGACAAAGCCACACAGCTCTGCGGGCTTCGAAACCTCGGGATTTTTTTTATCAATCATCATCAAATCTCTCTCGTCACGTCGGGACCGACCCAGCCGTCCGATGTTGATCCGTCGTCCGTCATCCGCGCCCCCCAACTCGCGTCAAGAGACACACAAAGAACGATCGATGCCCACGTGGGATTCGTTTGATCGCCGGTCGACGGCTAGGATCTTGGAATTGTTTGACGTATCGATATATGGGACCGTCGTCTCTTCAGCCTGTCGTCTCGTGGTTCATATCATATGAGAGATGCTGGGTCTTACCGCCTGCGGGTGATATCACAGCCATCAAGTGACAAAAGACTCGAAATGCCCTCTCTCGATGACATGCCCCGTCAAGGTCATCTCCCCATTTGCTACGGCAGTGACCGCATGGGAAATGCACCGACTGCACCCCACGAATCGCTTGCCGACGGGTACCCGCCTGCAGCTCGCACTGGGGACCTTGAGGGACCCCCTTCCAGCCTGAACTCTCCGAACCTCGTTGTAGAACGACCACCCACATGTCCACAATCGACGCTTACCCGGTTGACTGCCGCCGGAATGTGCCTTTTACCCCCCATCCGACCTCCTTTGATTACTCTGAGTTGACAGGTCTCGGCATTGCAGAGCCTCACCTGAAACAGGCAAAGGCAGAGGGCGCCCTTTATGCTTCTTCGTCAATGATCCCCGGGAAAATCCGCAGGCACGCGAATCAGACATCAGATGAACGGCTTTCCCATTCCGGCCCCAAATCACGGATATCTAATATCGTAGGTATACTGTCTATACTCCCCAACCCGCCGATGGTGCCATGCATACGCAGATCTTGCCAACCCAGATACTGCATACCAAATCAAAATGAGATGTACAACCCATCTTTTTGCAACTCGGTCCCATCACTGACCGGGCCGCCGACGTCCCGGCTAGTCGCTCTCAAGATCAGACAGGGAGCTTTCAGACGACGAGTCCCTGTCATCCTCGCCGGGAAGCCCAGAGTTGTCGTGCTCCTCCTTGTCTTCCTCGTCATCACCCAGGACAACATCGTCCAGCTCTTCATTGACGAGCTCTCCCAGCCACATGCTCTCCTCCATGATCCGCCTTGCCTCCGCCGACCCGACATCCATGTCCTCCATAATGAGTCGGACGGCGAGCTCCGGGACAAGGACGGCCTGGACATAGGCCCCGACGCCTCTTGCCGCCGACACGAGCTCATCCTTGACGGAGCTCTCTCGTAACGCGGAGGAAAGATCGTCCACAATCTTGTCCGACATGGCTCGCATGCCCCGACCGCCGTAGTAGCCCGGCACCATGTACTCCTCGGCCCTGCGGACCGTCCTGTCCCGCCCGGCCTCCTTGACCTTCTCTGCGAAGGCGTCTCTGAAATGTGACTTGCCGCCTTTCAAGATGTTCCGGAGGAAGCCTGACTGGCGGGAGACACGGGCGTCCAGTGTCTTCCAGTCGATGCTTGGGTATTTCCTCTCCCTCCAGACCGCCACCGCCTTGGCTCTCTTGTGCTGTGTGCAAAAGGCCTGCTGCTCTCGCCAGGATGTGGTAGGGTGCCGTTTTCGGAACTCGTCAAGAAGGGACCGGTCGACTTCCTCGGTGCACATCGGGCACACTGGTCGGCTTGTGCTGGGTGATATCAGGGTTGTGGGGGACCGTGCCGACAGTTCAATGAGAGACGACGAGCTCGCGGAGCGAGGTCGTGATGGGAGTTGGCTGAACATCTCGGGGTTCTCCTCGTCCAAGTCAGAGATATCTGACGGTGGCCCCGACGGCAGGTTCAGTCCCTTCCTTGGCGGAGAGACCTGTGTCTGGGTGTCCTGAAGACCACCAAAGGTTTTGAGTCCCTTCCTCTTTGGGGTCTTGTCGTCCGAGAACAAGGCCTTGTCGAGCACACCCTTAAGCCCCTTTCTCTTCGGTGTTGGGTCGTCCGAGAACAAGTCCTTGCTGAAAACACCCTTGAGCCCCTTCCTCTTCGGAGTCGGGTCATCCGAGAACAAGGACTTGTCGAAGACATCGTTGAGCCCTTGTCGAGGACTGCTGCGCCCCTCGTTGCCAGGAATATCGGAAGGTAGTCTCAGGCCCGGTCTGGGGGAGCTTGGTGGCGAATCTGTTGGCTGAGCTTGTTTCTTGTTGCGTTTGACTTTGCGTGATGGCTTCTCTTCGTCAGACGAGTTGTCCTTCTTAAAACCACTCCCCCTGTCGTATCTGGCCTTCGTCTTCACGGATCGGCGACGTCCCAGTGCAGAAGGATGATGACTGCCGAGCCGCTCGTCGCCATCGTAGGCTTTTCTTTTCGACCCTGTAGAATGAGCATCCCACTCTTCTGACTGGGCATCCTCCTCCTGCTTCTTGCTTGCGCGTTCTGGAGACTCTGGATCCAGGAGTTCCAGCTCGCCTAGGCCGTTGTCTGCCTTCGGAACGCGCCCGCGTACGGGTCTTGTGTGTATGCCGGCGTTCTTCTTCTTCTTCTGCCCAGCCGTCTTTTGCGGAGTTGGTTTTGACGCTGTCGAGTGCCCTGGAGATTTTGGCATAAAAACGCTTCGTTGGATGTCTGCATAGGTCGATGTTGATAGGGACCCGAAGTCCATGTCGCTGTCGTCGCTCAATGGGGGAGCATCGTCGGCCGGTTCAGGCTTTTTGGGTGGTGCTAAGCGTCCCCCAATTGTTCTAAGGAGAGGTTCGACCTTTTGCTTGTTGCTCATGCCTGTGTAGGAGCTAGCCATGGTGGCGATTCGGCATCGAAGGCGCAACGTTGCCCGGCGAGTATCGGGCTTAGGGCGTAGGAATTGAGTCTGCAAAGTAGTCACTGCTAAAGCAAGGCGCGGGTGGCCTGAGTGAATATCGCGGGATCACAGTGGAAAGAGTGGGAGGATGAGGACGCAAAAAAGACAATCCATGCGGGATGCACAGCGGCAACCTGCGTTTAACGCGATCTTGCTTGCGGGAGACGCGTTGGTGGGGCGGTGCGGTGACGCAGGGACCACTGGATTGGCGGTTGAGTTCAGGTCTGCGACCCCTGTCGTGAGCCGTGCCCCTGCTGAACCTCCAGGGGACAACGACAAACAAACATCCGCGACCAACTCTCCAAGCACCAAGTCCACAGTCTCTCCAGCCTCGCAACTTGCAACCAACCAGATGGCTTCGAACAGGAAGTACGCTGCTCTTCCAGACTTGGTAATTGCCTTGTTCCTGTTCCACCCACATCATGACTGCAGCTCGGACTGACGATGCGCCCAACAGGACTCGGCGCCGGATATCTACGAAACCCCAGAGTTGACCGACGACAACTCTACAGTTCCGGTGAGAGCTGCTGCACGCTACCGGAATCGTCCGAACTGACAAGATATCAGCCCACGACTGTACGATCCCCATCCGAAGACGACTCTGAGGATGAGGATGTTGGCGCCCGCATCTCGCGGACCCATCTCCGCGTCAACGAGGCTCGAGCCCGGTTTATGCCCGCCGCCGTCGACGCCACCGATGTGGACTTCTCGGACCGTCTTAACGGGAAGCGGAAATCCTACAAATCATCCACTCGGCACCGGACGCTCAAAGATGGGACCGTTGAGCTGGGCGACTTGAGCGACGAGGACGAGGACGAGGGGGAACGCTTGGCACGCCGGGTGGCACGCTTGAAACGGGAAATCGAGGAGGCTAGAGAGGAGTACGGGAAACTCGAGGCCGGCTCTAGCACTGGCAAACCGAAGAGCACGGTCCGGGACGAGGACATTGCGTCGCTGAGCAAAACGCTAGACGAGATATCCCGACTAGACGACTCTCTCGCCCCGAGGTCCGTCTCTTTCCCGGCCAGCCAAAGCCCTGCCGCAGGGACATCAGTGCCAGATATGACTGGAGCCTCGGCCAGTTATACCGTCACCTATGCGCCAACATATGAGGAGACGCACGCCCTAGCCAAGGCGGCGGACTTTGACCACCGCTTGCTTAACCTCGAAAAGGCGCTCGGGGTTGGGTCGGCGGCAATGCCAGAGCTCGACTCCAATGGCCTCCCACGAGCGATCATCCCCCTTCTGGAAATACTCTACAAACAAATATCGACGCTTTCCGGGGCGTCCACCTCATCCCTAGACACCATCAGCCGGCGTGTTCGGACGCTGACACAGGAGGCTGAGACTCTGGAAAAGTCTCGCCGAAACGCCAAAGCTGCCCAAGAGGCCCTCGCATCAACCGGTGCGGCGCCCCTGCCTGACGACGGGGCCGAGGAGGACTCGGAGCAGATGGCAAAGATCAACGCCATTTACGGAACCATCCCGACAATCGAGAGCTTGACACCCTTGCTTCCGCCTTTGTTGGATCGGTTGAGGTCGCTGCGCATGATCCATGCCGATGCCGCGACGGCCTCGGAAACGCTTCTCCGTCTTGAGGAGAAGCAAGCCGAGATGGCTGGCGATATCCAGCAATGGAAGCAGGGTCTTGAGAAGGTGGAAGCAGCCATGAAAGACGGGGACGCCACGATGGAGAAGAACATTGGGGTCATGTCCGAGTGGGTGAAGGATCTCGAGGGGAAGATGATGAAGTTGTCTTGAGCGGCACTGCAATAGCGATACCCAATACCACAGTTATGCGCTCCGACATTTCTCCATGCCATCTATGCTGCCCCTCAGGCTGGACAAGCATGCTCGTCTATTGCTGTGTTGGTTTCCACCCGAAGCACAGACCCTAACCCTGCACCAACAAGTGGGGACGCTCGAGCTATAAAATCCCACCTCAATCTTGCGACCAGCTTTTTCTCTTTCTTCACCTCCACGGGAGACGAAGCAAAGTTTTGCTTCAAGACACACCGCGAATGGCAGTCATGTCGCCGCCCGTTGGCCTCCATCCTGAGAGCCATGCCCCACGAGACAAGTGTCTCTGCGGGCAGCAGCGCGATTTACTCGACTCCACGTGACAGTGGTAGCTCGTCCATCCACTTCCCTATCGCCAACTTTTTCGTCGCCGGACATGCCGACTTACTAACCTCACAACGCCAACACCACCACCAGGGAGATTCAATCACTGCCCTCACCATTGGTAAGTCATCAATCCTTCTTTCCTCTCTCCCCACGCCGCCGTGTGTATGACGAAAACAACCGATTATTTGACCTCCGCATGATGCCTTTTTAATCACCAAGATCTCTGATCCACACACCCTCATGAACCCTTTGCACTTGTCCTTCTCCAAGCAAGAAGCTAACACCCGCAAAGAATAGAACCCCAACCCAACCCAATCCCTCACCCACCACCACCACCCACAATGGCCTCCAAACCCCCCAAGGGCCACTTCCACATTCTCTACTTCGCCGCCGCCGGCTCCTACACCTCGAAGCAGGTTGAGGCTCTGCCCGCGCCGCTGCCGCTGAGCAAGCTCTTCGCGACGCTCGAGGCGCGGTACGAGGGCATCACGGCCGGCGTGCTGGAGAACAGTCTGGTGACGATCAACTTGGCGTATGTGGACTTGCCGGGCACGTCGGAGGAGGGTGGGGAGGACGTCGTGATTGAGGAGGGGGATGAGGTGGCGATTATTCCGCCCGTGAGCTCGGGGTAGGGTTGGTGACGTGGGGGACCCTTAGCTATGACAGTGGTAGTAATCATCGTTAATGACACTGTATTCCTGGTCGAAAAGTCTGAAAGATGTGCACTTGCGTGCTATGTGACAATTTGTTTTCATGAAGAGCGATTGTGTTTGTAATAGTGTTGACGGCCCCAGATGGTTTTGTGACCAAGGGAATTCGAACCGCAACCTACCTACTTTACGAAGTGGTATCACAGCACCACCAGCACATCCTGACATCTCGGTACAGACAGCAGGGGGAACAAGATACACTCTGTTCATGCGGTTAAATCCGTTCCCTCTACTCGGCCGAGAAATGCTGGAGTCTTTTCCGTAGCCCAATCCCAAGAAGCAACTCTACAATGGCTCTATCTCCAGATAACCCCCATACCCCCTTGCATACCATGCTCCCAACCGCCGAATACGCCCCCGGCCCCAACTCACACCTTGACAATAGTCCTCGCCCTCTTCCTCTCCTCCTCGGTAAGCACCCAAACCATACCATCCTCCCCGCCCTCCTCCGCCGCGCTCGTCAGCTCCTCCCACTCATCCTCCTCCATATTCGCCACCATCAAAATCTGCATCGTCCGCCCAAACACCTCGCGCACGGCATAGTTCCCGCGGCTCACCACCCCCGCAATCGCCGAAAAGTCGCGCTCCATCCTCACCGCGCCGTACGGGCTCGCCCTGCCGCCGGCGTACCCCCACACGCGCTTCTCGAGCACGCGCGCGAGGTAGCGCGCCGTGAGGTCGAGGACCGTGACGAAGGTGCGCGGCGTCAGCACGCGCGCCAGCGGCTTCATCAGCGCGTCCCAGCCGTGCTCGAAGCGGCGGACGACGCGCTCGACCAGCTCGTCCTCGGTCTCGTCGTGCTGCGCGGCGAGCTCGGCGAGGTCCTCCTCGGTCAGGCCGTAGTCGGCGTCGCGGAACGTGTCGCTCTGGATGGGCCGGAGGCGGAGCTTGATGACTTGGTTGAAGAGGGGGCTGATGCCCTCGTTGAGGAGGAGGTCGGTGGCCTTGGCGGAGAAGGAGGCGTTGAGGTTGGTGAGGCGCGTGGCGACGTCGCGGAGGTCGGTTTGGAAGGGGAAGGCTTCCTTGAGGGGGGAGGAGTCGGGGATGGTGGTGATGTCGTTGGGTTGGCCTTCTTGGTCGGAGGAGCCGAGGACGCCCGAGACGATGCGCGCGAGGTACTCTTTGGAGGTGTCGAGGCTGTTGATGTGCACGAGGAGGGCGATGATCTTGTCTTCAGTGGGGAGACCGCCTTGGGGGGTGGACCGTAGGGTGTCGCGCATCTTGCGCTGGATCATGCCGATGAAGTCGGATCCTAAGAGGCTGGAGATGGTGGGTATGACGGAGTCGATGGCGCCTCTCTGGGCGGTTGATATAGAGCGGAGGATAACGGTGTTGACGATATACATGACAACGTCGACGGCTGAGATGATATAAGGGGGATTGCTGTCGATGGCTTTGTTCATGTTCAGGGACAGCCCGCTAGGGGACTCGTCCATCTGGAAGGCCTTCTCGACTGATCGACGAAAGAAAAAGGTGCTCAGCTCCTTGTACGGTGCCATCAGCTTCCCGTCGACCTTTCTGCTCAGGTTGGACTTTGTGATCAGCTCCGGTATGCTGAGCGGTGCGTCTTCTGGAGTATCCGGCTCCTGCGGAGAGTCAGTTAACATGATCGTGCCCCGATAAGGCCAAGACTTACCCTACACCTCCTTGCAAGGAAGCGCGCATACACCGACCACTTCTCCAGCATGACGGCAATCTCTCTCAGCAGGGCATCTACCTCCTTCATGTCGACGCCCTCATCCTCGCTGTTCCTCGCATCGTTTGTGCCGCCGCCCACCGCCGGGGAATTCACCCTCGGCGTCCCCCCGAACCCTCTCTGCTGTGGCATGAAGCTCTGAACGAGAAAAGAAAATGGGTAGCTCTTGACGTCCGTCAATCGCCGATCCACCGATCTCTCCTCGCTCCACGAGTCCAAGATGATGCCCCCCTGCACATCCGCCTCCATCTGCAACCGCTCAATGACTTTGACCATCTTGCCAGCACCATAATGCCGCTCCACCACACTCCCATGCCCATCCACAATCTCGGCCACATGCTCAAACAGCTTCGTCAGCGCCCCAGCATAGAAGAACCCATCCCTCTTCTGCCCGCCGACCCCCCCATCCCCTTCCTTCATCATCGCCCTCGCCCTCCCCGCCACCCCCTGGCACACATACCGCCCATACACCTCCAGCCCCGCATCCCCCCTCCCAATCAACGGAAACAGCTTAAAAAACCTCGTCACCCTCGCCCCATCCCCCTCCCCCGCCGCCTTCTCAAACTCCCTCAAGAACAACCTACACAACCCCTCCCTCGCCGCCTCCAACGTCACCCACGGCGCATCCGGCACCTCGACCGTCGGCACCACCGCGGCCGCGAACCCCCCGCGCGCAATCGCCTCGGGCACCTTCGCCGCGCGCGCCACGTACCCCGCCGCCGCCTCCCAGTCCTGCGGCGCCCCCATGCTGCCCACGACGCCCGCCACGCACGCCTTGAGCTCCGCCACCTGCTCGACGACGCGCAGCGTGTCCTCAACGCGGCGCTTCTCGAGGTCCAGCGCGCGCACCCGGCCCGACAGCCGCCCGGCCGTGTCGGCGGCGCCGGCGAGCATCGCGGTGCCGACGCTGCGGGCGGATATGGCTTGGGCGCCGAGGCCGGCGCGGAGGTTGTCGAGGCGGGAGAGGGAGCGGGTGATGTCTTGCTGGGAGGCGAGGAGGGAGGCGAGGGAGGAGGAGAGGGTGGATTCGCGGGTGTGGAGGGCGGCGAGGGCGGCACGGACTTCGGCGGGGGTGGAGGCGGTGAGGAGGGCGGCGTCGGGGGAGGAGGAGGAGTCGGTGGTGGTGGAGGGGGGCCCCATTGTCGCGGATGGGGGGTGGAGGTTGTTGGTGGTCGCTATGATGGTGGGCTTCGGGAGGAGGGACGACGGGGCGGTGGCGGCGCCATTGGGCAGAGCTGACATTGGAAAGTGCCTTGGCGACAAGGGTGGCGCATCGCTGCTTGACCGTGGTCGGGGGTTGGCGAAACCTGTTTTTCTTCTCGAGGAAGAAGTAGGTGGGCGATCTCGAAAGTCGATGTGGTACAGAGGTCGAAGTGTCAAATGTTGGGGAAGCTCCAAGCCACAGGTCATGCCCCGCCTCAAGCACGCGCGCCCACTGATGGGGGTACGCTGCCAAGACTTTGGAGAAAAAGGGGCCAGATCAACATTGGCACTGAAACTTCCATCAACCGAAAACACGATTACGGCACGAGGATGGAAGCTGGTATAGCGTCATGAAAAATACGGCATAATAGAGTCTACTTTGTATTTCTATAGCCAGTGTACAATATACAATGTAATGATGCCCCAAGCCCAGGAGCTCGCTCCATGCCTGTCCGTCTACACCGCCTGACTGTAGTTGTTACCCAGCACCCGCCGCCCGTATTTCCACCATTTCCGGAACTCGTCCGCCCAAAATACTGTGCTGCAGAGCATCACCAGCGAAACAAGATCACGGAGCCCCAGCGCCTCCGTCTGGAACACCTCTTGCAACCACGGGAAGTAAATGACGAGCAGCTGGCCCGCCAAGCTGAGCGACACAGCCCAGTTGAATAATGCGTTTGAAAATAGCCCGACCTCGCCGCGGAGCACCGACTTGGATTCGGACCGGCAGGTGAGGGCGTTGAACATGTCGAATAGGACGAAGCAAGTGAACGTCATGGTCGTGTCGCGCCGCGTGACCTCGCCGTCTTCCATCATCTCGTGCCTGTAGACCAACATGGTGCCAGCCATGATGATGGCGGCCGAAGTAAGCACGCGGGTGACCAGGGGGCGTGTGAGGACAGGATCATTCCTTCTGCGCGGGGGTCTGTTCATAACGTCCTTGTCCACGGCCTCAACACCAAGCGATTGAGCAGGGGGTCCGTCCATGATGATATCTGCAACTTGTTAGTGACCTATCCGAGTAGTGAAAGCTAGAGATACGTACTGATCCACAGAATCTGCATGGCATTGAGCGGGGACTTGTATCCCAGGCATGTGCAGAGCAAGACGAGCGAAAGACCAGCCGCGCTGGTGCTGAGCTGGAAGGTGAGAAAGTTCTGGATGTTGTAGAAGATGGCCTTGCCCTCCTCGATGGCGTGCAAGATGGTAGAAAAGTCGTCGTCAGTCAGAATCATGTCGGCCGCCTCCTTGGCCACGTCCGTCCCGTGCCTGCCCATTGCGATACCGATATCTGCCTTCTTCAGGGCCGGTGCATCGTTGACGCCATCTCCCGTCATGGCGACAATATCGCCACGAGACTGGAGGGCCTTGATGATTTTCAGCTTGTGATCCGGGTTCGTCCGCGCAAAGATGGTGACTTGGTCCATGGCCTGTGCCAAGTCCTGTTCCGACATGGCGTCGATCTCGTCGCCACGAAGTACCGACCGGCTGCTTTGGTGATCTCCGTGGGCCGTCGGCGGCGCGATGGCCATGCCTAGTTGCGTCCCAATCGCGGCAGCCGTCGTTTCCGAGTCACCCGTGATCATGATGACCTTGACCCGGCCGCGCATCAGTTTCCTGATGGAGCGACCAACGCCAGGGCGCGGCGGGTCGCTCATCCCAACGAGACCGGCAAATGTGAGTCCCTTGTATAGCTCGTCAAAATTGTGATGGGCCGGGCTTTCGCTTCCATTGCGGCTCGCCCCCGACCTTGCCTTCCCCGGTCGACTGACGGAGCCGCTCGCAAAGCCGATGACTCGGAGCCCCTGAGATGCCATGCTTTCGGCCGCCTGGATAGCCTCTGCCCGACGGTTGGAGTCCATGACGAACTCTCTCCCGTCTTTGGTGATGTACGTGTCGCACATGTCGAGAATCTTGTCAATGGCGCCTTTGGTATACGCAAATTCCTTATCTTGCTTGCCACCTTCCGAGCCAATTGTCACGCCCATCCATTTGCGCTCCGAGCTGAAAGGGGTTTCCGTGGACCGGGGGCCGATCGAGTCGCGAACATCGTGCTCGTTGAATCGATCCATGAGATCAAGCATGGCGACATCCGTCGGCTGTCCGACCCAGCGCGTGTAAGTCGTGGCCTGGCCCCTACCCTGTGTGGACGAGAGCACGGCTCTAGCAGCAGCTCCATTTTCCGTGTGCTGTCGGGCCAGGCGAGCATTGTTTGCAATGTTGCCAATACGGACTATCCGTAGGGTAGCAGGATCGGCCTTCATATCAGTCGCCTCGTCATCGGAATCCACATCAAGGGCCTTGTCAGCACCAAAGAACCACATCTTGGCAGTTGTCATGTGGTTCGTGGTCAGAGTCCCTTGCCAGAAGTCAGCACAACCCGCATCGTTTTTTTGAAGGCAGACATACCGGTTTTGTCGGTACAAACCACATTCACAGACCCGAGGGTCTCGACCTTGGGCATCCTCCGTACAATAGCGTTGTGTCTGGCCATCCGGTGAACCCCCAACGCCAATGTGACAGTAACGATGATGGGCAGTCCCTCCGGAATGGCTGCGACGGCGAGGGAGATGGAAATGGTAAAAATCTCAAGGAGCTTCTTCCCTTGGAGCCAACCGACGAAGGAGATGAGTCCGATGATGACGAAGGACATCTTGCTGAGCTGCGTCCCAAGCTCGTCCATGGAGATCTGAAGAGGAGACCGAGGGCTCTCGGTTCCGGAGACGCTCGTTGCGATGGTGCCAAAGTGCGTGTTGCCGCCCGTCGAAAAAACAATGCCCTGTCCGTGGCCAGACTTTACCAGTGTCCCCATGTATGCCACATTCGTTCCATTGTCCCCTGTATCGTGACGGCTTGATGTGCCATTGGCGGCGAAAGAAGGGCTGGGAAGTTGCAACGACATCGCTGTCGGGGTGTTGCGAGAGGGCGCTGGCTTTGGACGGGCCTCGGCTGTGATCCTGACCGGCTCATTCTCTCCTGTGAGATTGGACGCATCGATTGTCAAGTCGGCGGCCTTGGTCACTCGGATGTCGGCGGGGATACGGTCGCCAGTAGTAAACAGAACCAGGTCGCCAGGTACGAGCTGAGAAGCCATCACCTTGGACGAGGCTGCCTCCAGGAGGTCCTCATCAGGCGTAGCCGCACCCGATTCCTCCATCTGACCAGAAACCCCATCGCTGCCCCCTGGCCATTGAGGCGACCGCGACCCCGGTGTCGTTCTTTTGTCCTGCTTCCGTACCAGGTGAGCGTGGTTGGGAACGAGATGGTTCAATGCCTCGATTGACTTTTCCGATCGGTACTCCTGTATGAATCCCACGCTGACCACAATGGTCACGGCCACTGCGATGCTCACAGCGTCGTCCATGTTGCCCACTAGGATGGATGCGCCCGCCGAGGAGAGGAGCAGCAAGATCAGGGGTTCTTGGAACTGCTTGATGAACCGCAGCCATAACGGCTCGGGCTCTTCGTGGGGTATCTCGTTGGGACCGACGTCGGTTAATCGGGAGAGGGCTTCGGCTGGTGTTAACCCATGGGTCAAGGACGTGTGCAAGCAGGCGGCCACTTCGGCAGGGGTCATGGAGGAGTACTGGTCGGCAACAGTCTATGAGGTCCAGCATTAGCATCGGGTCAAGGAACCCGCCCGTCCATTGCGCCGGCGCGGAGCTGCTTACCCTCGATTGCGCCGATGTTGTCCTCTGGTGTCTGTGTGGCCTGGAGCGCGACTCCTCGTCCAGGTCTGGCACGGCCAGTCGGCCATCTCGGGGGCTGCTGACGTTGTGTAACGGCAGGGCGTCATCGCGATCTTTTCTCGTGAACCGGTCCATGTTGGGTGGATATTAGGGCGACGTCGCAGCGAGTCGGCGCGCAAAGAAACCCGGGCGGGTAGAGAGTGGCAGCGACAGCGTCATCAATTGCGAAGGCGTGTTGGATGTTGACTGATGGCTCGGGGCGGTCGTGGCTTGGGCCTCTTCGCAGACCAAGGCATCGGAGGTTGCGCGAGGCTCTTGCTCGGCAGCAGCTCGGTGATGTTGTTTTCGGCCTGGAGTGGGTTCGTCGCGAAATAACTTTTAGCAAAAAGAGAGGATGGGTCGACGACCTGAGACTCGTCGCGCCGCCGTTGGTGGTTGTGGAACGTGTTATCCAGTTTTCTCCGTTTTGGGGTGCCAGGCTAGCCCCTATAGGGGCGCTGACTGGAGATTCATTACAGGGGTGCATGAGGCTGAACGACAGGGGCGCACGACTCTGTACTCTCCCGAGTCCCGGGTCCGAGTCGCGGCAGGCGAGCTGGGACATGGTTGATGACCTGCCGAAGAACGACACAGTGTCGTGGTCCCGTGGATGGGACTGAACCAGTGGCGCGGAATTGGTTCTTCCTGGACTTGGCATCAGGACCAAACTTCAAGTCAAGTCAGGTCGTGATGTTGGCAGGCAATCCTCGCCGGCATCAGATCAAAGCAGCAGAACAGCCATCGTCAAGATTGCCAAGATCAAAAAAGACCGCACTTGGGCAAGGAGACAAGGCGTCCACAGAGAACAATACAGAGGCTCCCCGATCCCAGTTGTAGCCCTGTCTGGTAGGTACCATCGAGGGACGGTCGTCTGTCATTGAGATCGTTGAGCCGTCCATGGCGGAGTGGAGAAACTGGTGTGCAAATTCGGAAAGAAATACAGTTTATTTTGAATTGATAAAAACCCCGGAATGCCTGTTGAAAGCACGCGCTTGTATCAGCGCAGCACCTGTCATCCGGATTGGCTGCATCTTTTTGAATGCAGGTCCGGTTTCGATTTCGATGTCATCAGGGTCGGGTCCGGCTGCGACGGGTCAAACACGTGACCTTGGAGGCTGGGTCCCCCCTTGACCAGTCACCAGCCACCTCATATTTGCGGGTTGGCCTGGAAATTGTTGCGACAATCAACCCACCCCCCGACACCATCAATTCCCCCCCCCCCTCGCTCCTTCAACCACCAAAACTCAACCCATCCGGCATCGACCACCGATTTTTTTGTCGCATCACGCCCCAGCGCATCGACCGGCTTGGGGCAACGCGTACCATTGCAACCGTCGCCTTCTTGGATTGCGCGCTTTTTGGCCCATCGGCGATCGGACCCGAGCTTTTGCACGCGCCGGTCCTGCCTTTGCCGACGCGCTTCTTGTTTACACTATCTCTGCACTCTGCACATTGCTGCCACGCGTCGTCTCCCCTCGCCTCCACCCCTCTCCCCCCGCCCAAGAGGCACCGGCAGTACCTCTTTGCTTCTCGTCCTTCCTTTGCCCGTCCGCCGTCGCTACAGTCGCCGCCATGTTCTGGTCCGGCACCCTCCTCAGTGCCACCGGCCCCCTGGCCAAGGCATGGCTCTCGGCCAACCAGGAGCGCAAGGTCTCCAAGATGCAAATCTTGCAGCACAATTTGCAAGACAGCGTCGACGCCATCATCACCCCCAACGATGCTCCCCTCGCCCTCCGCCTCAGCGGCCAGCTTCTCCTCGGCGTCGTCCGCATCTACAGCAGGAAAGCCCGCTACCTCCTCGACGACTGCAATGAGGCCCTGATGAAGATCAAGATGGTGCGTTCCCCCGCCCTTCCGCCCGTCCCCGTCCGAGCATCTCCCAGCTAACCCCCCTCTCAGGCCTTCCGATCAACAGGGAACCACGAACTCCCGGCCAACGTCCATGTTCAGAACAAAGAGTCCCTCATGCTTCCCGATCGCATCACACCCTACGACAACCTCGACCTGCTCCCGCCCCCCTCGTCCGATTTTCTCTCCACCCAGCTCGAGGAAGTCACCGCCACCCCCTTGAGCTCCCGCAAAGGACGCTCCAGCAACCGTGACATCAACCTGCAGGAGGATTTCAACAACAGCCAGTTCCTCCAGGGCACCATCGAGGACGACGAGGAGATTGACCTCGCCAACATGGACGATCTCGATCTCGAGCTGGATTTTGGCATGGACATGGATGAGAGGCCGTCAAAGCTCATGGACAAGAGCGTGGAATTCGGCAGAGATGCGCCCGATGCGAGGCCCGTGGAGGACGACATCTTCAGTGAAATGGACATTGGTGGCCCCAGCAAAGACCGCCACACACGCGAGCCGTCCCTGGGCCTGGATCTTGATTTTGGAGACGGCGTCCGCATCGCTGATGGGGAGGGAGACATTGAGATGCACGACGACTTTTTCGATGCCGAAGAAAACACCGTGGTTCAGGGCGTTGGAGCAGTTCCGGTCCCGGACATGTCGCGTGCCCGCATCTCGGAGTCTCCATTGTCCGACATTGACGAGGATTTCGCCAAGGAAGTCGAGATGGAGTACAGCCGCCACATGAACACGGACATGTACGAGCCCAACGAGGACCCGACCAACACGACTGTCATTGCGCCCCAGAGAGCTAAGAAGAGAAAGCTTCTTCAGCCGGACGACCAGACCATGCTGTCCAACGCCCTCATCAAGGAGCAGCAGGCCAAACGCGACAACATCCTCAAGCCCCAGTCTTTCCTGTCGAGCGACCCATATGTCTTGGGACTCCTCGGCCTGCAGAAGACTGGCGGCTTCGTCAACAACGTTCTTCTCGAGGGTCGCAGCGATAACTGGGCGCCTGAGCTCAAGGGACTCCTGTCCCTTGGCTCAATTCGGCCGAATGAGCTCAAGAGGAAGCGCGACAGCGGCATCGCTGATATGGAAAGCGAGGAGGAGCAAAATGCCTCCAAGTCGCCCCGTCTTGAGCTCCCCGAGGACGAGACAGCTCTTCAGCTCGGCGAGGGCCACACAGCGAACCAGAGCATTGGTCCCGACGGAACGGTCCTCGAGCTCCCGAGCGTCGAGGAGGACGAGCATATCTTCCACGAGGAGAACAACACCGCCCGGCCCGAATCTAGGGAAGGCGGCCGCAGCAGTTCCATCGCCCACTTTGATGAGACCTCGGCCCCAATAGTCCACCCCGCCGACAGCGGCCCCGTCTCGATCGGCACCAAGCACGCCGTCCACATTCTCCGGGACCTTTTCGGGCCTGACGCCGCCACCAATGCCGACAAGCGCAAGAAGACATCCGTCGTTTTCCAAGAGCTCCTCCCAGAACGCACAACAACCAAGGCCGACGCTACCAAGATGTTCTTTGAGTGCCTCGTCCTCGCAACCAAGGACGCAATCAAGGTCGAACAGGCCGAAGGCACCCTCGGCGGCCCCATCCGCGTCCGCGGCAAGCGCGGGCTGTGGGGCGACTGGGCAGAGCGTGAGGCCGGCGGTGAGATGGCGGCACAGCAAGAAGACAGCCAACAACCACAACTCGAACGGCCTGCTACTTCGGCAGCGGCCGTCGAGGTTGGCGCATGAGAAGGAAACCCAATCCAAATAAAAAACACCAAGGTCCCGCTCACGACAACCATGACGGAAAGTAATGACGACGACGACGGCACATTTGGGGAAACCGGTTCCTTCTTCTGTATTGCATATATGGTTCCCCACGTCGACGTCGTGGATCCTTTTCCGGTTACCCTTTCTCGCTCTCTTCTCTAGGATTTTGCGAGTTTTGGCGGCGGGCGCGGAGCAGGCATGGCGGCATCGCTCGTCGGGACCTTTTCTTGACCTTTCTCTCTCGACCGACTGGGGGCTGGCGTTTTGGGCGCTTCTGGAAAGATTGCGTGGGGATATACCAATTGTTGTCGTTTGTTGTTGGGCGATGGATGGCGGCGCGGCTGGTCTTGTTGGTCCCCGCACAGCACAGCGGCGCTTCCCTTGTTCCTTTTTTTGCTACCTGGTTTATTTCGCCGTCGCGAGTTTTTCTTCTTGGGGTATCTCTGTTGGCAAACGTCTGTCGGGAGATGGCATTGGCTTTGCAGGATGGACTTTGTTTTATGCGGGAGAAGAGGAGGGAATAGGAATGACATGGCCCCTAGTAGCTGTAGTGGTAGTAGTAGTAGCGTTTGCTGCTGATGGCATCATCATTGCACGCGGCGAATCGAAGGGAAGAAAAGGGGGTTCAGCTACCTAGGGGCTGGCCTCACCTGTTTGCTGTTGGAGAAGGTGGATGACTTGCTCTTCTCTGGCAATATCCTGTAGGATAGCATGACAGGTACGGAGGTGGCTTTTTGTAGCACATAGTTCCATACCAAGAGATTAGTTGGTAGTCAGCGGGTTTTAATGTTGCTCTTGAAGTTGATGGTCAACCGTAAACAAGCTTTCCCACGAAACACTGACACAACGAACAGACAGTGACCAGTACGGATACAATGATACAAGTTGTTCTTCCTGTTGCTACAATCCACCTAATTCATATTCCTCTCCTCCCCAAACCTACCCAACTCCCCATCACGCCGCCCCCCTCACCACCATCTCCTCGGCTCCCCCTTCCTCCTCCTCCCCAACCCCCGAGTACTTGTTAATAAACCCCAACACCTCCCGATGCCAAACCAGCGAATTCTCCGGCTTCAGCACCCAATGATTCTCATCCGGAAACACGAGCAACCTACTCGGCACGCCGCGCGCCTGCAGCACGTTGAACGCCGACAGCCCCTCGGTCACGGGCAGCCGGTAGTCGAGCTCGCTGTGGATGACGAGCTCGGGCGTCGCCCATTGATCGATGTGGCGCGCGGGGTCCCACCTTTCGTAGCCGGCGCGGTTCTCCTCCAGGGTCCCTTCGAAGTCGTGGATCGGGAAGAAGAGCTCGTCCGTGTCCCACTGGGTGGGGACGCTGAAGCAGCCGTCGTGGCAGACGAGGGCTTTGAATTTGCGGCCGAGGGGTTGGCCTTGGATCCAGTCTGGAAAGGGGGTTAGGTTTGGTTGGGGGAGTGGGGAGGTAGGGGGGAAGTACTGATCATGTATCCGCCGTAACTGGCGCCGAGGGCTACGGACCGCGAGGTGTCGACGTAGGGGATGTTGTCGGTAATGTATTCGAAACAGGCGACGAGGTCTTTGTACGGGCGGCCGCCCCATTCGCCCGTGATGCCGTTCTGGAAGTCCATGCCGTAGCCGGTGCTGCCTGTCGGGTTCGGGCAGACAACGACGTAGCCCTGCTCGGCGAAGATGGCCGGGTTCCACCGGGTGCTCCAGCCTTCCAGCCAGGCACCCTGGGGGCCGCCGTGGATGAGCATGCAGAGCGGGTACTTCTTGTTCTTGTCAAAGTTGGACGGCCGGAGCACGGAGGCGTGGACGTAGTAGCCACCGGGACCCTCGGCGCCATCGAACCAGATCTCACTCCAGCTGTTGTGAGAGAGACCAAACGTCTTGCCTTGCTTAGAGCTTGACGATATGATATCCGTGGTGTTGTCTTTTACGTCAGTGACACTGTAGCAGCTGTTATCGATCAGCGAGGAGCTGGTGACAAAGAGCTTGCACTCGTCTCCCAGGAGGCGAAAGTCCGTGACGCTGCCGCGGACTGTGTCGACTCTGTTGGGGTGATCAGTCGCCTCGGCTGGGCTGGAGGGCAGGGCCCAAAGGAAATTGTATCCCCGGTCTTCCGCTGTGACGAATAACAAGGAGTCATCGCCGCTCCAGACAATCGATTCGGGGCGGTAGTCCCAGCTACCCGCGCCGTCCTCTGTTTCGTAGAACCTCTCGAGCTTGGTCACGTCGTTGATGTCTGGCAGGAGGAGAAGTTGTGGTTTGTCGCTCTCGTACTGCTTGTCCCGCATGCGACAAAAGGCCACCTTCTTGCCACAGTGGGAGAAGACCGGGCTCGAGGTGTAGCCTTCCAGCCCGGGTGTCTCGATGAGTGTTGGCGTTGGTGGCTCTTCCTCGGTGAAGGTCTTCAAGGGCACGTAGTACAGGTTGGTCTTGGTGTACAGGGCCGGGTTCACATCAGGGTCTTTGGAGACGAAAACCAAGCCGCTCTCGCTGATGTCAAAGTCGCCCGTGCCTCCAAAGGGACCGACAGGTGACGAGAGCTTGGTCCCGGCGAGGGCATTGGTGAGGCCAGAGAGCGAGTACTTACCATCCTTCTTCTGTAGCGCTCCGTACCAAATGGCGGAACGGTTCTTGGTCTGCCACTGGTCCCAGTGGCGGACGAAGAGGCTGGTGTACACCATGGCGGATGAAAGCGGCTTCTCCTCCGTCTGAGGGTTGAAGAGTTTCCCCTCGGGGGTTGCCAGGGCCGAACAAGCAATCGCAACCGAGCCGTCTGCGAGTTTCTTGGCTTGAAGGTTGGAGACGCTGGCGTCAATGACGGCAATGTCATGGAGGCTATCACCACACGTCAGCCAGCCTATACATGTAGGCGTAGGGGAGGAGAAAGGGGGATGACCCACAAAGAATCGCCCGGCGAGGAGAGGTTGTCGGCAATGATGGCGGTGCCCCCGTCAGAGCTCCTAAGGAAGAGGAATTCATCGTCATCCAGCCACACCGGCTCACTGATCCTATTGTCCTCGTAGAGCACGGAGGACTGGCCAGACTCGATATCCAAGAGGCGAAATTGAACCGTGGTCTTGTGCGTCTCAAAGGAGTATGTTGACACCTGGAGCTAGTTAGCCAGGTATCTACCATTGCCAGTAGTCCAACTCACGGTAAACAAGGCCTTCTTCCCGTTGGGACTCGGCACCGCCGGGGAGCGCCGGGGGGCTGAGAGGAGCACCTCGGGGGTGAACTTTGTCGCCTTGAGAGTCATGGCGATGTTTTTTTTGTGTCTGAGTATGCTTTGAAGAGCTTTCTGATACCAATGTGATGAAAAGACTGAAGGCAGAATACCAAGTGGCCGTTGCACCCACCTTCGCAGGCCAAGGAGAAGCTGTCTCTTGAGGGACCGGAGTGTTGTTTTGAGAAAGGACCAGCCAATGAGGACCGCGATGATCAGATGCAAGACAACGGCGACCCCGCACCACAGCACGTTGACCACTATAGCCACCGCCCACGCCGTGGAGTTGCTCAGTGGCATTGCCCCGAGGTTTGCCCAAACTTTGACCTGCCTAGCCAGGCAGGTAGGAGTCGTTTGCCGATGGGAGGATACACAATAGCGGTGCAACGATAATGATATGTTTGAACAAGTACATGCCACCAAGCGCCACACACTGCAATGCCTTGATGCTTATATCCTGCCCTTCACTGTCCATACGAGGTGCCAAATCGAGGCGCACACGTCCTTCCGATTCCGAGCCTGCCAGTGAGACCAAGTGGCAGGCACATCAGCGCTGCTCCTTGCCTTGCTCGATACCTTCCAGTCCGACGAGTTCCTGCGAATGGTAACCTTCAAGAAGGCGTTGATGGACGCCAAGCCGAAGCGGTGGTCCCATCCGTCAGGCGCTCAGTGTCAGCAAGGTAAGCCGCGGGAACCCAAGGAATGCCGGGCACCGAGTGGACCTACGGCTTCTGTGTTCCGGGTTCACGTATCTCAAACTGCGTCACTCCCGACACGACGATAAATGTGGTCTGAATGTAAACGTCAGCAACCTGGACAGTCAGGAAAGAGGGAATGTACCCAGACCTACCATTCTGACAATCTCGACTAGATCAATCCCAAATGCAACCGTCGTGAGAACGTCACCCGCAGTGCTCCCACGCCCTGTACTCCTTAACCACGCCCTACCCAACCCGACCCAAATCCAATGCCATACCATACTCCACGCTGAACCAAACCAACAAACTTCTTCAACCCCTTCCAACCCCTCACTTCCTCGCCGCCCCAAAATTCGTCCTAACCTTCTTCTCCCTCGAGTCCTCACTATCCTCCCCGGCAGCCGCCGCCGCCGCCGCCTTCCCCGCCGCCCCCGGCGCCTTCTTCTTCTTCGACGCCCCGGACGCCTTCCCCGTCACCGACGTCGGCGTCGGCGCACCGGATCCCACGTCCTTATTCCCCCCTCCTAGAAACGACGTCGACATCGGCGTCGGCGCGAGCGAGCCTCCCGGCGTAGAATTCGAAGAGGCCGGTGTCTGGGCGTCCTGTGTGGTGAGTAACGCGAACCCGGAATCAGCGCCAACAAACAAAGCAAGAAAGCCAAACCAAGCCATAGGGAGGGGGACAAACGTTGTTGGCATTATACGACACGGAGCTCCGCGAGAAGACGCGGTTCGTCTCGGTCAGCCCCGTCTTGCGGCGGGCGGCGGCCGCGTTGCCGGTGCCCTTTGTGTAGTTGTCGAAGCCGACGACGATGTTGCCGGCGGGCGTGGTCTCGAGGTATTCGGTTTCTTTTTGGTAGATCGAGTCTTCTTCGGCGGCCTGTGTGCATCGTCGGTCAGCAATTGTGAGTTCCGCGTCTGGCGAGGGGTGAACGGGGGCACGTACGAGGCGCTTCTCGAGGGCGCGTTTCTTCGCGATCAGCTCCTTGAGATCCTGTCGGCGTTTCTCGTAAAATGGTATGCCGGCGGCGGCGGTGTCCGTCGCGGCGCCCGACTTTGCGGGGCCGTTGTCCGTCATCTTCATTGCTGGGTCTGTGGGTATCTTGGGTGCGTCGAGGTTTTGTTGCGCTGGTACCGAGGAATTGGTGACATTGCTGCTGAGCGCGTCGGTGGCGGGCACAGCGGGCGGTTCAGCGGTCGCCATCGTTGCGTCGTGGCGGAGACTCGAGGGTCGATTTCAGTGGATCCGTTCTTTTTGTCGGAAGCCAATCAGTGGGCAGACGGTGTCATGGTCCTCTTCGAAGTCGCATCTTTGGCCCTCGTCGAAGTCAGGACGCGTCTGCGGTTGTATTGGGGTTCAACAAGGTGTGGTTTTTGGGGGTGCCATAAAACGCGGGTTATGCGAACTTGACAAATTTCATCATTTAGCATATGTGCTTGTGGCTAGCGACGTCAACAGCACCCATCCTTCGGGGCCACGCCGCCACAGCAAGCATAACCAACGTCACATCACACAGAGGACAGATGGAAACGACATGAATAATCACCCTCCGATATTTCCGGTCTGCTTGAAATGTACTGTTTTCCTTGCTACCTATTTAGTCGATATGGAGCTGACAGGCCCCCAAGAGAAACGATCCAAGCCAGACGCTGAGTCCTCGTTCCCAAAACTTGCAGAGCTAACAATGTTCTGGCATGCATATTGGTATTCTGAGCAGTCATACGGGACCATTGCGATAACCTTGTAGGACAGTTAGCCTCAGGCAGCGTCAGAGTTGCCAGGTCCGCTCTTTGAGAATCTCATCTGCTTGATTTTTTCCTTGAGTTCATGCTCCCGCCTCACATTCTGCTTGCAATAGAGCCGTCAGTCTAGACCCCCTGACCAGCATGGCGGGCGGAACTTACTGGGTCGGAAGGACCTGCAGAGGTGTCACGTTTGGGAGATCGAGGCCTGTCTTCAGCGCCCGAACCATCAGCCGATTTGCCCCGCGTATTGGAAGTTGAAGAAGCAATGGAAGCCCTTCGGCCCCGGTCCCTCGGACTGTCACTCCTGTCTCGCCCGCGGCGGCGGGGCGAGCGACTCCCTGAAACACTGCGACCTCTCCTCCGGGGGCTTCGGCTTCGGCTCCGACTCTTTTCAATGTGCTGACCCCCTCCCGGCGATCGGCTCCGACTATCTCGTCTCGGCCTCCGTACCGGGCTGCGGCTAGCCGACCGGGAATAGCGCGAAGATCTTGATAGGGAGGAAGATCGGGATCTAGACCGGCTATATCTCTTGCGAGGTCTGGAGACGTTGCGACTCCGGCTGCGGCTCCGGCTTGGTGACGTAGAGTATCGACGACGTTTTGGGGATCGGGATCCACCGTCGGACGAGGCAGAGCGCGAACGTGTTCGACCGCGGCCACCACGGGGCTCGGGTGCGCGCCGGGGTGACGATCTCCGGCGCTTGTATGATTCCCGGTGGGGAGGTGGGGTACGAGATCGAGGTCTGACACCGCGGCGTCGGGCAGGACTGGGGGACCGGGACTTGGAGGCCCTGTCCACACTGGATCCCCGGGAGCGGGATCGGGATCGGGACCGGGAACCAGTTGAGCGTGGTGTCGAAGAGCGGCGCCTATCGTCCCGGCGGCCGCCTCCTCCGCCGCGCCGAAACGAATGGTCACCACGGGGGACATAGGTATCCCTGAATCCACCACGAGGAGGTCCGCGCTCACGCTGGTCACGGTACCGGGGTGGCGAACGGGAACGGCCTCCCCCACGGCCCATGCCGCCACGGTCTCGGTCATCGCGACGTCCTCGCCAGGAGTCACCACCCCGCACGCCACCTCCACCACGTCCTCCCCTACCACCACGATCTCGCCGGTCAAAGTCATCGCGTCGGTGTCGAGCCTCTTCCGCAGCCTTGTCTGCCTCAATCTGCCGGTCATCCGTCAGCTTCCATGCCGTAAAATGTAGCGCGAAAGGCCGTTTACCTTTTCTTGTAAAAGCTCCTGTTTCTTCGCCTCCAACAACTCCTTGGGCACGCCCTGTGGACTGTCTTGGGCGCTAAGAAGCAACTTCCAGAGATCCTTGCAAAATGTGGCCGTATCTTTATCGAGGAACCCAGCGAGCTGGATCTGTAGCGACTTGATATCGGGCTGCGATGAATGTCCAGTCAGTAAGAGACCTGTAGGTTGGAATCGCATGGGAGACCGACATGACGTCCGCTCTCGAGGAGATTGAAGATAAGCTCAATGACCACGTCGTCGTCGTTGCCGAGTATCGTGGTTACCGTGTTGGCGATCCATCTTCGTCGGAGTGGCCTGGTTAGCAGCTGTCTCCGAGGGCGGAGTTGGACCTGGAGTTGGGAGCTTGGAGCTTACTTTTTCATCACCTGGACATTGACCTTTTGCATGTCAACCTTTTGGTTGAATTCTGGAGGAAATTTGGTGCTCTTGAGGAGCTTGGCGTCGACTCCGGTCGCCATGATTGCAGGCGTAGGTTGTCTCGGGTACGGTGGGAGATGGAGTGGGAGGATAAGATGGTGTTGTGTTTGGAAACAGCAATGATGTCTTTGGAGCCGTCGTTTTCCAGAAACGCGGTCACAGTGGGGCCTTGCAGCGCGGTCTGGCAGCTGGGGGTGCACGGGTGACGGTGGTGGCGCACAAGGGGACCGAGCTCCCAGACCCATGTCTTTTGGGAAGAGTCCTGAGAGATGGCTCCCCTGACTTTGAGCTTCACGTCTTGGTCCTGATCATGTCAACTTCAAAGTTGAAGGCAATACGGCATCTGAAACTCCTGTCATTCGCTCTCTTCCTTAATTCTGCCTCTTCGCTATTTTCCCTCATAGTTGACTCCCACAACAGAAAGCCAACGCAAGTCATATTCTCCAAGAACACCTCCAAACAACCTTGTAGTTTGCCCAAATCCATTACCTATCCCTCCACAGCCCAGTGATCCGTGTTACTAACTCCTCGTCGATATACCCTAATACTCGTAAAACATACCAGAGGCACACCGCCGGTGCTTCTCTGTTGTGTGCCCATAAACTTATCCCATGCCTTCGAGAACGCCAAATGCCAATGTCTGCACCGTCCTCCTTTGCATGGAAAAGACCAACCCGATGTGCCCATTACTCCCTCCAGAATGAATCCTGTACCATTCCCATAAACCAAACAAGCCAAAAACAGAACCACGGTGATCATGTCTGAGAACCATAACAGTAGCCAAAAGCCTAAGCCGGTGTTTTGGGGTAGGTAAACCGACTTGGCCGACCGGCTGAACTGTCCTCCTTCTTGTCTGTGTGTTGCTGACGGGCTTGCAGAGCTGCAATCTTCTCGCGGAGCTTGAGCAGGTTGGTATTGTCCTGCTCCCTCATCTTGGCACGGAGTTCGTAGAGATGCATGAGTGAATTCGCCCGGTCCATATCGTCCTCAAACTGCGGTGGTGTCAACACAAGTCCCAGTGCCCCAGCCAAAATGATATCCATATGCCAAGGGGTGTCTGACCTCTGAGTGTCGTGGTGTGCCAGGGATCGAGCCCTGCGTCGAGTTCGTCCGGCTCATGGGCGGTGTGAGGATTCGCCGGCCAAACTTGTCAAATTTGGCCGGCGAGGATGCCCGAGAGATAATCGACGTTGCGGAACCTATCCGCTGGTGATGTCGTAGATCGGGGCGGGCAGGGGGTTCGAGGGTCTTTGAGGAAGAGGGGTCTGAAGTCGGCGCCGGGGTGGTCGTGGCTTTGAGTGACTTGTTGGCATTCACAAGGTTGACGGCTGCTTGGGATTCCTGCTTTGGGGAGTTGTTAGTCGAGGTACTCGACAACCAGGAGGGAGGATACCCACTGCCGCGTTGAGGTCGCTCAAGTCCGCCAGCATCTGGGCTAGCTGAATGCTCTCCATCGTGTCGGCGATATATCGCACGAAAGCGGCATGCAAATCGCGGTTGGAGAGGCGAAGATATAGGAAGCAAGGAGTTGCGTCAGCGCGCGTCCAAATTCGCGCGAAACAGCAGGTGATTGAAGGTGGTGCTGTGAAGGGTCGCGTGGCAGCTCGCCGTCTGCACCAGTGGCTAGCTAAATACGCTGTTTCACGAAATCGAGATTTGCCGGGTGAGGGCGGGAGAAGACGGCAGGTCTATCGCATTGACCACGGGGGGAGAGTCAAAGAGCTATGTTGCCATCTCTTTGGAGAATGGACGAGCTGGTGAACGGGAGGACGGGAAAATCCAGATTCACCATTCTGGACGTCACCACGGCGTCTGCTTCCCTTTGTTTGCGGGGGGTTCTGCCTGGAGTCCCTGACGGACAGCGGGGTCCTGGCGGTTTGTCAAGGGCCACGCCGCCAAAAGAAAGCTCAACGCGGGCCACGTCAAAGATGAACCGCTTTCTGCGCATCTGGACTGCAGACATGACCCTGGAAGAAGAATCACGAATCTACCTCCGAGAGCCGCAGGTCAGCAAAGTACTACATGTGTCAGCACAGTTCCAACCAGATTTACTGTTCGAGGCATCATCATCTTGGGCTCAAGTTCAGGATGTCCTCTCCAGCCTGCACCGAGTTCGCTTGTATTTCCTGTACAGTTGACCGACCTTACCCCCACCCATATCCTTTAGCCTTGACACCACCTCCAATACAGCACTGTGGCACGCGACAGCCAAATGTACACATCCTCTCTGTTTCCTGCGACATCATGGTCCGGTCTTTGAGTGCATTGTCGAGGTGGAGACCCGACCTCGGCAACCTGTCAGTGCCTAGGTAGGCAGGTAAGCGGTGTTCCTCCTCGCGACCCCCGACCGCCGTTCGTCTCCGTCGCCAGCTCCGAGGTTCCGAGCGGAGCTTCGACGTTGGAAGTGGACCGGTGTCGGTCGGTCGTCGGAACAGGATCAATGTCGCTCGGCTGTATGGATGCTCGTCTCCTCCCTCGCTGCAATCGCCTCCGCTTGAACTGTACCGAGGAACTGACTCCGACTGGGTGACTCCCGCCTCAATTGACCCTATACTCCGTCCCGGCCCCCTATAAAACGCGGCACCGCATCACGGATGCTACATATATATCCCGTGTACAGCTCACCTCCTCCGAACAATCGCCACGATGCGTGCAACCATGGCAGCCTTTAGGCAAGCAAGCAAGGTCGTTTGCATTGGCCGCAACTATGCGTGTGTATACCGCCTTCTTTGCAACGTCTTGTCGTGCTGTTGGTGACCGCCACTCGACCGGCTTGCTGACTCCGTCTCCAGGGACCACATCACTGAATTGAACAACTCGCGGCCGAAGCAGCCCTTCTTCTTCCTCAAGCCCCCCAGCTCCATCCTGCCGCCTGGGAAAGGGCCAGTGATCCAGCCCAAGGGCGTCGATCTTCACTATGAGGTTGAGCTTGCCCTCATCATTGGCAAGCAGGTCAAGGACCTGGACGCCTCTGACGAGAAGGGCGCTCTGGATGCCATTGAGAGTGAGATATTCTCTGAGCCATCTCAGTGTTTTCCAACTCCTGACCTTGTCCCTAGGCTACGCTCTGAGCATTGACATGACTGCTCGCAACATCCAAAATGAGGCCAAAAAGAAGGGTCTCCCCTGGGACATCTCCAAGGGCTTCGACACGTTCCTGCCCATGAGCAAGACCATTGAGAAGGCCTTGATCCCGGATCCCCACAAGATCGAGCTCTATCTCACCGTCAACGACAATGTCCAGCAAAACGACTCCACCGAGCTCATGCTCTTCAGGATCCCCCGCATCCTCAGCGACATCTCCAAGGTCATGACTTTGGAGCCCGGTGACATTGTCATCACCGGAACGCCCAAGGGTGTCGGTCCAGTGGTCCCCGGAGATGTCATGCGCGCCGGCATCCGTATTGACGGCATGGAGCTGGAGGATGCCAAGATTGAGGTTGGCGTGGAAGAGTCCAAGGGGTCATATGTGTTTGCCGAGACATAGACTTTTTGACTGCTACTCCTACCAAAACTAGCTATTGATCCTACAGCCAACTTGATTAAAAGAGCTTCACCATCAACTCATTCTCTAGCTTTCGTTGGGATCCTGAATAGAACCCGGCTTGGGACACCAATCCGCAACCTCCCCACACTTCTTGCACGTCCGCAGCTCCTCGCTCCCCTTGAAGGCCTCCACCGCCTCCTTGATCTGAGTACCCAAATCGGTGCAGTGGAACGATGCCTCGTGAACCACCTCCTTGCAGGCCTGGCAGTACCACCGCATGCGGTCGATGGAGTCATCGGGCCGTTTCTGCTCGAGCACCACGCCCACCGTGTTGGCGAAGCGCACGGGGTTGTGCGGCGTGTTGGGGGGGAGGAGGAACATGTCGCCCTCGCGGATGATGATGTCGCGAAAGGTGCCGTCGACGACCACCTTGAGCATCATGGCGCCCTTGTACTGGTAGAACCATTCGGGCGTCTGGTTGATGTGGTAGTCCGTCCGGGCGTTGGGGCCGCCGACGATCTGGGTTGGGTGAGAGGATGCTTCACTTTGGGGACGGAAGCAAGGGTCGTACCATGACGGTGAAGCCCTCATTGTAGACGCAAAAGTTGTTGATTGGTGGCTGGAGGAGATGGGAGTTCTCTTCGAGCCTGAGAAGGGTTGTGAGCTGTCAGTCCGTCTGTCCCCCCTTCCTTGCAGGCGCAGGTGACGACGTACCACTTGGGCAGGTTTACAGGGGTTGAGAGCATTTTGAGAGCTGTCCAGAGGTTGATTGTTGCAAGAGATTGATTCCTTTCACCAAGGTTTGGAAGAGGAAGATATGAGCGAAGCAACCGATAGACTGTTGCCGGACATGTCACTCATGAACTTGCCCCTCTGAGAGATGACAATTGTGGTTGCATCTCGGGAATCGTCGGCTTTCAGCACAGCACCTCGGACAATCAAAGCCAGGCCCTTTGAAGCAGTCCACGCAACCGTCTTACCACTCGAGGTAGCCAAGTTCACTCCTGCTGCTAGCCCCCCTCCCCCCGAAGGTCTCTGTATTTTCTGCCCTTGATCGACTCGGTCACCGAGATCCCCCTCGGTGGAATTACCCCGCGATCTCCAAATGGAATGACGCAGGCGCAGGTCTCGGCTCTTGTCACAGGGGCCCGAACGCTAAGGTAATCGATAACAGCTTATGTAACCGCTGGCCGAGCGCATTGAGCAAGTTTACAGTGGCCTACAGTGACCCCCAACCCCCTCTTCCCCTGTCTCACACCCGGAGCACGGCTTGGCATTTCTTGCGACACCCAACCAGCCGCTCAGCCCCCCATCCTCACCTCACTCACTCCAGGTTCAACGTCACAACAACAGCAGCAGCTCGATTACGTGTAGCCATCGATTGAGCTCATACAAGCTACGGTATATAGACTTCTGCCGAATTTAACACCCGTCAAACAGTCTCTCCCACCTCTCTTCAATGGACCCAATGGACCACTCCGGCCACGACCACTCCGCTCATGCCCACGCCATGGAGGGACACGACGGGCACCACATGCCCGGGATGGACGGTCCTGCGAAGTGCAGTATGAACGTAAGTGTCCCCCTCTTAAACATCTAGAACGCTCTCACCAACACCACCCGCTAGATGCTCTTCACCTGGGACTACCAAAACGTCTGCGTCGTCTTCCGCCAATGGCAAATCACCTCGCCGCTCTCCCTCGTCGTCACCCTCATCGCCATCACCACCCTCGTCGCCGGCTACGAGGCCCTGCGCGAGGGTATCCGCCGCTACGAGACCTCCGTGAGCCAGCGGGTTGAGACGTCGCCTCGTGAGTACCTCCGCTGCCTGCTTTCCTCCCCCTGCCTTTCACCCTTTGCCAAATCTCCCTCCCTACATATCCCGCTCCGCTTTGCTAAGATGAGGAGGCGGCATCCTCGACGGCGGCGACGATGACCACCCCGAGACTGTTGCTGAGACTACCCCCTTCTTCCTCCGACCAGGCCAGAACAAGAGCGAGGTGGCGCGGCGCGCCCACGTCGTCAAGTCGGTGCTGTACGGGTTCCAGAACTTTTATGCGTTTATGATCATGTGAGTCCTTCCCCCCTCCCTTCCGTGGTTGCCGTCACTTGTTGTGGTGCCATCGGTGGTGGGGCATGGCTGATGCATGTGCAGGCTCATCTTCATGACGTACAACGGATGGATCATGATTGCCGTGTCGGTCGGGGCCGGACTTGGGTATCTGCTGTTTGGAAGCCGGACGACGGCGACCAAGGACACTGCCTGCCATTAGACAGGCAGGACAAACATGTCATTGCAAGTCCGCCTCAGAGACGCCATGTGCGTCGCAGTCATGTTTTCTATATCAAATCCTGCGACGTCCCAAGTCTCTTCCCCTTGGTTCCCCTATCCAACTCTGCTTCAAGAGAACAGCGCCATGAAATAGCAAAACAAAATAACAAGCTTTCTAGTCGTCTATCTCTTCTCGTCTATATCTTGCTCTCCGCCCCCACCTCCCCCTGCTTCTTCACCCCCTCCACCCCCTGCTTCTTCTCGCCCTCCCCGCCCTCCCCACCTTCCATCCCCTGTGGCAGCTGCTCCCCAGCCTTCACCTTCGGCTTCAACCTCCCCAGCTTCTCAATCTCCAAAATCATGCGCTCGTCGCCAAAGTGCGTGTTATGCTCAAACTGAGGCGTCTCCCCGTACGCAATCGTCGCCGCATCCACCAAGATCCTTGCCGTCATCCCCCACACCTTGTACCGCTGCGGCTCTTCCCCCTCGAGCTCGCGCGTCGCCTCCGCCTCCACCTCCCGCACCCGCCGCGGCTTCACCACCCGCTGGTCGTGCAGCGGCACCCCAAAGTAGTGCACGCGCCACGCCTCGTCGTTCCAGTGCGTCCACTCGCCGTGGTACCACGGCCCGGGCGGGAGCGGCGCCCTGCTCTTGCTCCCTTCTTCTTGGGCGAGAGCCTTCGCCCGGACCGTCTCCTCGTCGTCGGCGAGGAGGAAGTTGTGGAACGGCGCCGAGAAGACGGCCGCCACCTCCTTGGCGTCGAGGCGCGGGATGAGCGTGTCTTGGACCTCGGGGGGTGGGGAGGGGGTGGCGGCGGCGGGGATGGGGGGCCCCGTGGTGTGCAGGAGGGCGACGCAGGGGCGGACGAGGAGCTCGGTGCGCGCGAGGTTGATGGGGAGGTAGCAGAGGTGTTCGATGCGGAAGGGGGGCGGGAGTTTGGTGTCGTCCATGGGGAGGCCAATTTCTTCCCAGGCTTCGCGGCGGGCGATTTGGTCTTGGCAGGGGGGTTAGTGTGGTCTTGGTGGAGGGTGGGGGCAGGGGGGGTTACATGGGGTCTCTTCGGCCGTGTCGGCTTTGCCTCCGGGGAAGGCGGCGTGCCCGGAGAAGCTGCGGAGGCTGGCGGCGCGCATGGTGATGACGACGCGGAGGTCACCGCGGCGGTCGGCGTAGAGGAGGAGCAGGACGGCGGCCTTGCGGCTGGTGTGGATGCGGTCCCAGAGTGGGAAAGGGGGTGGCTTGAAGGCTCGGAGGCGGGCGACGGCGGCCTGGGTTTACAGTGTCAATAGAGATTGGTTTGGTCAATGGGATATGGTAAGTGTTGTTATTGGATGGTGAAGGGGTAGATACAGCACCATATCTTGTGTTGATATTTAGTGTTGACGTGAGCCCCAAGGCAGAAGCCTCGGGCCGGGGATAGCGGAATAAGGGCTATGAGAGGGAGTGTACAGATGGGTACTGACAATTGAGGTTGCGTTCAGCGGCGCCATTCCTGACGCGTTCCAGTATCCAGGTTGGAGATCTTCGTCTTCCTCCTCTTCTGCCTGGTCAGTATCGTCAACCTCGCCGTCGCCCTTGTCCAGCCGAGGTAAGATGATATCGTCTCCGGCTTCGGATGCCCAGCGAGCGCTCTGAATAAGCGTCTGTACTTCGTCCCGGCTGGTGTCGGTCTCGTCAGGCTGAGCTTGCTGCGTCCCAGGCCCTAGAGAGCCGCTCATATTCTGGTCGGAGATAGGTGTTTGGTGAGTCCCGGCGGACAGGAGGTGTGACAGGTCTCAATTCTGGCCGGTGTAAGGTATCCGAGACGTGGGTTTGATAGGAATGGCTTGCAGCGGCTATCTCGTTTGGTTGCACGGGGACTTGCATGTGGGAATGCGGGGATGTTAGGCAGGTCCGGGAAGGTTTGCAGAGGGGATAAGCCGGAGGACGACTTTCGGGGTTGCCTGTGGAGACCAGGGGATGAGTGTGGTTCAGTTGATGAGGGGCAGATGGGGAATGTGGACATTGCAAAGATGCATTCGGTGCGGGGGAGGCTTGTGACGTAGTTTGGGGTTGAAAGACGGTCTCCATCTTTGAACATGGCCCAGGCGACATTTTGCTCATGGAGCAGTTGAGTTCATCTCATTGCCAGACCCTGACATGCACCTCCTCGATCTTCATCTGGTCTCGCCGCAGGACCACTTAAGCCTTGAGGTACCAGGCCAAAAGACTGTTGACAATGTTTGAAACTCCACCAGATACGCATTGGAATGCTTCAATTCAAACTCCAAAGTAATCCCAGATAAATCACCCACCGGAGAAGAAAAACAGACGTCCCCTCCCCGTCCCATCACAGCCAAACCATCCCCCTTGACCCCACCGCCCCCCCAATCCCCTCCTTCCTTCCCCCTTCCGCCAGACTCCCCACCTCGGACGACCCCGAACTCACCCCCTCAGCCCCAGCCCCACCACCACCACCACCACTCACCCCCTTCTTCCCACAAACCTCCCCCCCCTCCGAAACCACCACAATCTTACTCCTCAAGCTCTCCCTCCTCTTCTCCGCCCTCGTCCTCAACCCCGCCGCCGTCCTCGCATGCCCCACCAGATCCCCCGTGCGACTCGCCAGCGACCCCATACTCGCCATCGCCGCCGGCAGCGAGAACATGGTCCTCGCCGACGACGGCGTCATCGGCCGCCCCTCCCCCACCACCAGCACCGTGTCCGGGCCGGGAATCACCGGTCGGGGTATCACCTCGGTCGGAGACGTAAAGTTGCGGAAGTGCCCGCCCTGCACGGCAAAGGACTGGGAAGACGGCGTCGGGCTCGCAGGGGAGTGATGGTACGGCGGCGACGACGGGGAGACAGCGCCCGAGGCGCGCTTGAAGACCTTGGCGAGGATGGATTGGCGGCGGGCGTGGCGGGTCGGGGAGGTGTCGAAGAAGGAGCCCGTGCTGGGGGTGTAGTCGGGGGCGGTGAAGAATGTGCTCGACCGTGGCGAGGGGGTGAGGCTGGGGGAGGGCTGCTGCTGGTTGTTGTTGTTGTTGTTGTTGCTGCTGTTGCTGTTGTTGGGGCGGCCGTGGCGGCGCCAGGTGCCAAAGGTGCTGGTGCTGGTGGAGCGGAGGACGGGCTCGCTTGGGGTCGGGCTGCCGTCGCGGAGGAGGGCGTTGAGCTGCTGGGGGGTCATGGCTCGGTGGACCGGGGCGCTGGTAATGCTGCTGATGTTGTTTTTGGTGTTTGGTGAGAGGGAGTTGGCCATCCGCCATCTGGCGACGCCCTTGGGGGCGGGGAGTAAGGGCCGGGTCTCCCATGTGGGATCGCGCGGCGGGCGAGGGGGCGGGGTGCCCCGTGCTGACCGGGCGAGCTGGGTGGTTGTGATGTGGTAGAGGTCTTGGTTGTATGTGGTGTCGACGGGGCCATGGCTGGTCTTGCTCTCGCGGTATTCCTCGGCCGTCGAGGGCAAGGGGGTTCTGCTCCCCCTCGGGAGATCAAGTGGTCTTGGCAGTGGTGTAAATACCCCTGATCCTCGAGGTCTTGGGTGGTATTGCCGGGCGAAGAAGCTGGCATCCGGATCCGACTCGTAGCCACGGTCCCCGGAAACGCTGGTTTCCTGTGGGGTTTCCGGACTCAGAGAGGCGATGGCGCCATCCTGACTGTAGACGCTGCTGGCTCGCCGGGTCATCGGAGACACTTCCGCGCTGGGCTGCTTGGGAGACGAAGGCGGCCCCGATCGGCCAGGGTCGATATCGTTGCCCGTAAGTTGCTTGATCTTGCGGTGCGGGTTGTGTCCGGAGGGCGAGGCCGGCGAGCAGTCCAACGCCGCCTGCTCGCCCGTGAGGTACAGGATCTTTTTGATATTCTTGCTGCCGGGACGCGGCGACGAGTATGGAGAGGACAAGGCACCGAGCCTGTTCGGCCCTGCCTCTCGCCCGTCGCCGTCGCCACAGCTGTCCTCCGAGTCCATGTCATCGGGACATAGTTCCATGCTGGTGTGGGGCGTCTCGAAGGCGGTGCTCAGCTCTCTGCTGAGGGACGAGATCTGCGAGTGTCTCCTCGGGGGTGGCCGCGGGGGCAATGGCTTGTTTCTGTACTTCTCGACCAGGTGAGAGGCGGGTGGCGGCGACAAGATCGTCGCCGGCGGTGATGGCGCCCCCGTCGAGTCCATGTCCACGCCCCTCAGGGACGGGCTCGGGGTCCAGCGCTGGGTATCGATCATCTCGGGCTGCATTGTCGATTCCTGTCTGCGCATCCGCTGTCGCTGCTGCTGTTGTTGCACAACGATGGTTCGTGGGAAATCACCTGTCCCATCGGGGAGAGGGTCCTCGATAAATGACGGGGACACAAGGTATTCCCATGCCCCGTGCCATCGTCGTCTTTCTTGCTTTCAAGGCCCAAGGCCATCCCGGGGGTCGAGTCTCCTTTCAAAGTCTTTCACGGACAAAGGAGAGGACCGCAGCTGTCAGCGCCATTCGCCTGGAAGCCCCCGTGTTCTTGACCTGCACAGCGAGTCCGCCATGTGGCGGGCGTCTTTGTTCAAGTAGAAAAAATAGGACCACTCAAAGACCGCTGCCTTGGTCCGGGGTCAAAGCCGGTTGTCTGTCATGTCGTGTTGGCGGCCGTACAGAGGCACGGTGGCGGACATCTCGTCGCAGTGGTGCTCTGAGCCACAATGCAATTGGCTTCGCTGCTCCCCGTGGCTTGGTGTATCTGTATGGAAGACCGCCCGACGTCTTCTTTTGACTTGTCTCAGATTACGGTAGGCGCCTCTGGTGTCATGATAGTGAAAGCCATCCTGCTGCCCCTTACTCATCCTCCATCACGTCTCGACGCCTCGACCAAGACGGCCGAGATAGGCAAGGTCAAGTTCCATGCGCAATGGAATGGCCCATTCCCCAGGTATGTGCCCGTGCATCATCAAGAGACATGGAACACAGGTGTCTGTCGCACGAGACAACTGACTGAGTTGCCTTGTCAAGTCTCTATTGATACGGAATGCGGCCCTTGACCTATCGAGTAGCCATTAGTGTAATTGTACAGTTCGCTTCCTATCCCGAATATCCAGACAGCGCTCGATGCCCCCAAGATCCGAATCTCCATGCGAAAAGACGGAAAGGGGGGTGCGCAATTAGTCCTCCTCGTCAGCGTATCTATTCCCTTGAAATTCGCCCAGAAGTATGTCGTCCGCCCCCAGCCCAGTCGATGCGCTCCTGATCCATTCCGTCTCCACGCGGAAGAAAATCCACACCCACCGTCTAAACACTTCAAGAAACTGAATAAGGAATATCGACCCTTCGAAATCAGTGAGGTGGTCCAGCTTTGGGCTCAGCTTGAGCATCCATGTACAACGTAGGACCAGATCCATGGCGATGACGGCATAGTAGACTCCAGGCTGATGGATCAACAGGCGCCGTCTCAAGCCGAAGGGGTGCTCAGGCGAATCGCGCTCGGTCGCCTCCGAGAAGAGCGTGAGGTCCCAGTCCTTGGCCACGTCCCAGTAAAAGCTGTAGAGAGAATTCAACAGGCAGGCGGCCACCCAGCCCCGATACAGCCCGACGGCCACGTTGCGCTCGGGAGCAGGGAGGTTTCGGAGGAGGGACCCCAAGATAATCACTGGGAATGCCGTCGAGTATTTCGCCGCGTTGGCAAGGTGTTGTCCGCCCCAGCCCGTCGCCTCTCTGAACGGTGACCGGGCCACGCGCGAATATTCGATCAGACACTGGCGCAACCGAATGGCGCTCGGAACGGCCATGATCAAGGGCACGAGAATTCCTCCGCCACAGTCGCGGTCAGGTCGATCGGTTGCGGATCCATTGCGGGTCAGGAACATGCAGAGGCAAACGAACAGGTCGGCAAAGACCCTCGCATAGCTGGTGAGAACATCAGCTAGCAGGATGTCGCCAAACTTCCCGTCCTTTGCCTCTGCAAGCCCACCAAGACTGACACGTCGAAGGGTTGCCAGCAGGCGGCCGCGGCCGTTGTGCGACACCGACAGCTTGCGCAGCGGGACGATGAAGAGCGCCCCAAGCACGAGCAGGTTCGTCATGGGGATCCAGTCGTAGTCGATGACCTTTTCCGGGTCGCGCCGCGAGAACATCCAGAACACGAGTATGGACGCGCCCGAGGTGGCCGTCAGGAAGGTCGCCAGTCGGTAGGTCGAGTGGTGGTGAGGGAGGTGGGCGGCGCTCGACCGCCCCGGATAGCGTATCAACGAGGGAACATCGATCCTGCGGACGTGCAGGAAGTGAAGGTTAAGGCCCCATCCCCATACAGCTGGTAGCACAGCAAAGTTAGCGTCGGTTGGGAGCAGAGCGCAACGTCCTGTCTTGAGATGACGAACCTAGGATGATGATAAAGGCGACCCGATACGGGAGAGGGAATGTCAAGCTGAACGAGTCGAGCTGCGGCTCAACTCTAGGGTCGCCATCCATTGTCACCTGTCCCAGGCCAATCGTAAAGACATTGAGGGGGTTCGAGTGAGGGAGAGCGGCGCAGAGTGTGTCGCGTGTCGCGATATGGTGGGAAATCAATGTTTCGTGATTTGATCAAGACAGAATTTCACAAGTAATTCCAGCTGGGCCCCTTTAGTGCACCCCCCTGTAATTTTGCAGCAACGACGTCAGCCTCGCTTCAGTGGGTCAGTCTTCACCCATGCACCCCTGGCTCCCTGTCCAACCACTGGGGGGGTGGGACCCGGTCGCTGGTCCGAGCCCGGCCAACGCGACCCGGTGCTTTCATGAGATCGCTGGGCCGAGGTTAGCTTGCTGCTTTCACCACCATCGTCGCCCTCTCTCACCTTTCAACAATGTCGATGCGCCTCACATCTCCGAAATCCAGACGACGACGTGCATAGCCATCGGCCATCGGTCATACTCAGCGACAGCCAACAACCCCCCAACACCCACCCTCCCTGCACGATGGCGCTGTCTCTATCCGAAAAGAAGCCGCCACCACTGACGAGCTCGCCATACCCATACGCCGCCGCGCCAGACATCATCCGCGCCCACCAAAAAGACGCCTACTTCCAAGGCTACCTCACAAACCAGCTCAACGATCTCCACCGCCGCCTCCGCGGCGCCCGATCCGCCCACGCCTGGGCCACCGAGACGCGAACCCTTGCCGACCTCCTCTACCTCTCCCTCACCACCCTCATCGGCAACCGCACCCTCGGCGAAGAATACTGCGACCTCGTCCAAGTCGAAGAACCCTCCCTTCTCTCGCGCCTCCACCCCCCACAAGATGGCGCCGCCCCCTCCACCAGCGCCGCCGCCGGCCCGCTCCTCCCCTCCCTCCCCCGCCGCGCCGGCTACATAGCAACGAGCATCCTCCTCCCCTACCTCCTCAACCGCCTCCTCCCCACCATCCGCGGCTCCCTCCGCCGCCGCCTCCAAGACCGCCTCACCCTCCTCACCCTCCAGGGCAAAGGCTCAACCTCCCCCACCCCAAGCAGCTCTTACCGCCTCCAGCGCTACCTCCTCGCGCACCTCTCGACCCTCACCAGCGGCGCGCACCTCCACGCTGCCATGCTCGCGACCTTCTACTTCACGGGCGCCTACTACACACTCTCCAAGCGCCTCCTCGGCCTCCGCTACGTCTTCACGCGGCGCGTCGACCTCGACGGCCCCGCCGGCGGCGGCCGCGTAGGCTACGAGGTCCTCGGCGTGCTCCTCGTCGTGCAGATGGTCGTGCGCAGCTACCTGCACGTGCGCGACCAGCTCCTCCACCCGCACCCGCAGTCCTCCGAGGACGCCGACGACGACATTGACGCGCTGATCCGCGAGCGCGCGTTTGGCCCCGGCCACGCCGGTGTGCACGTCTCGCTGGACGATAACGCGTACAGCAGTAACAACGAGCTCCTACCCGGCCCCGGCGGCGGGAACGGGAACCAGCGGAGCCTGGTCGAGATTGGCGCGGCGACGCACACGCCGGTGCCGCGCGGGGGGCGGCCGCGGTATGATCTTGGCACAGCCGGGGACGTGATGGCGTGGATCAAGGGCGGGCAGCAGCGCAAGTGCACGCTGTGCCTGGAGGAGCTGCGGGACCCGGCGGCGACGCAGTGCGGGCACGTGTTTTGCTGGACGTGCATTGGGGATTGGGTGAGGGAGAAGCCCGAGTGTCCGCTGTGTCGGCGGGAGGCCATGGTGCAGCATATTTTGCCTCTGAGGGCCGTTTGATGTGGGCAGGTAATGAGAAGAGGTGGTTCGAGTGTAGTGTAAATACGCCCTGGTGGGCCGAGTTGATACCAATGTATAAAAGCGTTTGTCAACCTGGTTGGGATGGCAAGTTGATGTCACGTATCGCCCCATCATGACAGCTGATGCACAAGATGAACAGATATACGATACATCCGGTCGTCTCATTATGTTTGCCTTCCCCTATCCATATGCAGAAACACGAAATAGGACCCTCGATGGGTTAACAATGGTAAATCAAGAGGGCCGACACGGAGCCCCCACCCAACCAAGCAGAATACATACAAGTAAGCAAACACTGAAATTTGTCCCTAGAGAACAGAAAAAGTAAATCAAGATGAGTCTGCGACTTTGCATCTTGAAGAAGAAAGTGTCCCAGTACCAAAGTGCCCCAAACCAGAATTAGACCCCGACATGTGTGTTGGTACATGCTCATGCAGCATAGGAGGTATCAAAGAAAAGGAAACCCAAAAAGCCATGCCACGTCACCAACTCCAGTGTACCGCCCAACCAAAACGTTGATGCGCATAGGGGGGTATCACGGTTCGGTCCCTCGAACCACCGATGCGGTTGCCAGCCCCGGCTCCGTCTCGCTTTCAAATACAGAACAAGACAATCTCCCCCCTCTCGTTCTTCCTCATCCGCAACGACCGCCACAGCTCCTTCTCCTCCATGAGTTTGCTCAGGCTTGTGCCCGAGTCGCTCCGCTCGCGGTGGTAGCGCTTGAGCGCCTTGTTGACGCTGCAGCCCCGCTCGCTCTCGGGACCCTTGTTGACGAAGCTGAGGAAGTGTTCGGCACGGGGCTTGAAGAGGACCATCTGGCCGTTGCCGTCTCCTTCTTTGCTGTCCTTGGAACCGGGTCGGTATTCGAGAAGCTTCTGCTCCTTGGGCGCTTCGAGGCCGAGGCGCTTGTGGCTGCTCTTCTTCTTGCTCGAGGTCGATGATGACTTTCGTTTGCTCGACTTGGTCTTGGATCCCGACTTGGAGCTGGTCTTTGTCACGCCCCCGGCCGTGATCATGGCCATGAGGCTGTTGCTGATGCCTTCGGCTCGGCTAGACTTGTGGTGCTTGAGGTGCTTGGACTTCTTGAGGGGGCTCGCCGGCGTCTCGGCCACCTCGGCGCCCGAGTAGTCGGGCGACGGGGGAAAGACATTCCTGGTCATCAGACCCTTCAAGCCACCTGTGAGGCCCGAATGGAGGACTGGGGGCGCATCGGTCATGACCATGTCGGTCTCGACGTGAAGCCTCTTGCGCTTCTTGTCCTTCTTGATTTCGCTGGCGGTCTCCTTGGGCTTCTTCATCTTGGGTCCTGGGGTCCGGAAGTTTGTAGGCACAGGGCCGTCGCCGTATTGGATCATGGCCGAATCGTCCAGGTCGAAGGTGTCGAGCAGTTCGTTGGCCTCGTAGTCGAATCGGACCAGCTGTGTCTCTTCGTTGAGCTGAACAGGATTTGTTGCGGGGAGGGAAAGGTGGGACGCTGTGGGTGTCGGGTTCGCAACGAGGAAGTCAAAGACGTTGACGTGGGCGTCGTTCGCCGAAGGAGGGGTGGGCGCTTCGGGCATAGGGCTGGCCACAGAGTGGTCATCGTCATCGCTGTGCTGCTCGTAGTCCCTCCAGGCGTCGTCGGCTACGTCCTCGACATAGGCCGCGTGCGCCATGTTGTCGGTATTCGAGGGGCCGGAGTTGGCTGTCGTCTTCGCCTTCTTGTTTCGGTACAGAGCGCCCTGGTACTTTTGGTCCTCGGTGATACAGCTCTTGTGGGGGGTCAGTGACAAGACAGACGAGGGGTGCGACCAGGTGTTGCGTACCGTATGGGATCGATAGTCAGTGCCGTGGAAGTGAACCATGCAATCGATGCAGGAAAAGGTGGCACCGCGACAGCGGTTGCGATGAGGGTCGAGCTTCTTCTTGGTCAAGACGTCGCCGCACGACTACAAGGTTGAACAGGCGATGGTTAGAGGATGCCGAATCGAGGACGCAATTGGATGTCTGGGGGAGGACGAGGGAAGATAAAGACTGTGGTTGATAGGGTTCGTGGCAACAAGTAGAGGAAGGGAGACAGGAGACAAGACGGATGATCAGCCTGATCACACGGGGAGGGGTGGGTGAGAAGGGATGGAGGGGTGGTGTGAAGGGGGCACTGGCCCGTTGGTCGCGGACCCGTGGAGGTGGTGTGCGGGAATGTGTGTGTGATGTCAGTTAAGATTGCGCTCCTGGCTGCTTCGGGACATGGGGGTGTGCGCAAGCGGTGCGGCCAGACAGGGAGGGGGGTGACATTTAGAATCGAGGGGCTGAAGCACCTCGTGGATCGAAACCCCGTCGCGAAGAAGCAAACCGTCAGATGGCGAGAGGCGGACGCGGGGCGGGCGAAGGCTTTCGCGAGCGCTGTTTGCGGGGATTTCGGGACGAGGCAAGGAGATTTGCGACTTACCTCACACGAGAAGGAAACCATTGTTGTGCGGTCTTATGGCGTCGATGTGTTGTCCCTTCGCAATTCCAATTGGCGCTGGATATGCAAGAAGCGAAGCGAGTGTTGACACGGCAGTGGGCAGTGGGACGGGGTCGATCGCTTTGCCGCAAGTATTTGCAGTGTGCCGATTTGTTGACGCCGGCAGCCAATCGTCCGCGGGTTGCAGGATCAGAGGCGAAGAGTCTGCCTTGGTTATGAGGTGAGACGAGCGCAGCGCATAGAAGCCCAGACCAATGCTGATCCAAAGGCGTCCAAGGAGGGGGCTCGGGGGCTTGAGGGGGAGTCGGGTGGAATCGAATATAGTGCCGGACCAGAAGAAGGACAGTCGACTGCTGGACCTCGGGATGGTCTCCGTTGGAGTTGGAGTTGGGGCTCCTGTCAGGTACGAGGTACGGGTACGGGCGTCCTGACCGCGCGGGTCTGACGGTGTGGTGGGTTGGTGGGTTGGTTAGGCTGAAGGCGGACCAAGCGGGGCTGCTGTGTTCAGATGGGGGCCGTCAACGAGTGGTCTATCTTTGGGCGCGGAATGCGAACAGAGTCGGGCCAGCAGACGAGGACGAGGCTGCGCCGGTCGCCAACAACAGGGCGGTGAGCGGCTAGGCGGACTTGTGGATGGTGCCCAAAGGTGAGGTGTATTCTCGGTCAGAGAGGAGCGGATATCTCGGGCGGGATGGTCGGACGGCGAGGCGAAAGTCTTGGTGGGCGCCCGAATGTTGTGTAGTCGTCGACGACACTTGGGTCGAGAAGGAAAAAATCAGCAGGAAAAAAGCCGAAAAAGGTCTGCAATGGACGCAGGGCACCGCTTTGGTTGGAGGTTTTTGGGCCTTGATGCGTCGCTAGCTCGCTGCCCGCAGCCCGACTGGTCAAATCCAAACAGAGTCTTCATCCCCCGGTCAATCCACCGCTGTGGGTCAGGCTGCGGGGCAACCCGCGGCCTCTCGCGAATCAGGAGATCCAGATTGCTGCAGAGAGGCTGACAGAGAACCGCCCGACGGGGCGTGTGGCTTCACGATGTGGCGGCGCGCAAAGAGAGCCAACCCACCGTCTCTGACACGAAACCACAATGTGAAGCGCGTCGCTGGTTGGTCGAGGGCTAAGCGCGTTTCAATTAATTTAAAAAAAGCAGCCAATGCCGACAGCGAGCATGGTGATGCGCCCACCTCGGGGCGTCTCTGCATCTGCCCATCCAACTGACGTCTTTTGTTCGGATGCCCTGCTCTCTCTCTCTCTGACTTGAGCTTCCCCTGACGGAGCACTCCCCTCCAGCAACGATAGAGAAGAAAGACCGGCAAAATCTGCTCTTCCCGTGCCCGCCGTCCGCCCTCCATCCTCCGTCCATGACCGATTTCCTCATCTGTATACCGTGAGTAACCCCATCGAGGAACACAGATGATGTATCGAGAGACATGTGGGACGTGGTGCCCCTCACTGTGCCATCTGAGTGTGACGAAACGCAGCACAGGCTCGCCTGTGAGAGCCCCTCGAGCCCCTCGTCGCGAGCCCCAAGAGGATGGACACTGGACACCACGTTCCCACAACCATCGATTCGGGCGTCCCATCCAGGAACTGGACCTGGAACTCGCATGTTGCGAACCGAGCTCCCCCCAAGCATTGGCCAATGTGGGATTGCGCAAGTGACGGCGGATCGAGTTGCTCTCGAACGTCTGGGGAGCGCTGGGGTGAAAGCGCCTTGGGGGCGCCCACCAATCGTCGAGGACCGTCCGATGTTCGAGGCACACAGATGGGGGCCGACCTCCTGTTTCAGGAGTTGGGCGATCCTGCGACCAGCAACAAACTGCTCCGAGGGCTTCCCCTTTGGGGCACTTCTCATGGAGGTGCCGCGATGCGCCAGCCAGTTGGTGATTGTTTCCAGAGGGGGTGCATGAACAACAGACGTTCTCGAATGTGCCGCGCGCGTCGTGGGCTGGGGTGGCACGGCAGACGCTTCCCGGCCAGAGCAGACGGTCTCTTCGAGAAGCCAGCATCCCATGGTTGTCTGTATGCAATGACGAAGAAACAGGGAAGTAAACAACGGAATGAGTACAGGGCCAGCACTTGGTGATGGGGAGGAGGCACAGCTTGTGTCGCTGAGACCAGGAGCTTCAAGGTTATGGTGTTCACTGTTGAGAGTGCGGGGTGCGGGGGGGTGAAGGCATTCCGGGATGGCCGCTCGAAGAGCTGACCTTCAATATCGAGAAGACATCTTGCAAGTGACGGCCACACGGCTTACCGCGAGGCCCGATTCCGGCCTGTTTCCACCACCGGGTCGGGGCGGCAACGTTCTCGGGTTTGGCGTGGTCCCCGGCGCTGTCCACCCCTCGGCCTGGCTCCGAGACCACATGTAAGGCCATGCGGGCCGGGCCGGGCAGGACGGTCTCTATCCCAGCATTCGGCGTGGCCTGGTGGAGAAGGCAGCTGGAGTCAAGACGAGAGGCGCTTCCTTGCTCAATCCTCAAGGCATCCACATCGACAGCACCGAGTACATATCGGCCCCAGCAGCCCAGCGCCGGCCGCAGGACCGGCCAACCAGGAAGACAGCCGTTTGGTGCTCTCCTGATCTGTGATGCTGCATGGAATTCGGGGGGCATCCCGTGCCTTGCTGGGGGAGCCTTCCACCTTCCAGTTCCAGGTTGCCCGGTGAGGGATGCATTGCATCACTCAGCGTCCAACGATGTCATTGTTTTGAACCTGCCGTGGCCACCAGCTGGCGATTCGATTGCCATTAGGTTTCTGTATTTCGCCACCGTACAGTCGCTCCGTTGCCCATGGTCGCCATCACCATGGCCACCGCCCAGCTTCAGCGATGCTCCAGCGCACACAGCACTAAATTCAGACCCCTGAGTTGAGCCTTTATCCCGGCTTATCGGTATCCATCATCTCCCCTGCCGGGCCATTCCACGTGTGTTCAGCTGCAACTGGGTGTTTCCACTGGAACGCAGCTCGGGCTCCGCATCTTGGTTCGCCGAATCGCCAACACCCAAATCCACAACCCTCAGGGCCAGCCTCCCTCCATCCCCTGCCTGCTGCTGCATAACCACTGACCAGCTGTCTCGTCGGGGTGCCTCCGTGCCATACCGCCCTTTTGCGCAGTGGTCCTGGAAGTTGACCAGCGAGTTATAAGTTTCGCTTGCTCGCCGTCCGCCTCGGTCATCCGCCTCAATGTCGCCGCCCACGGGTCCTGCCAGCAACCACCCCTCATTCACAGAGCAGTTCCTCTCGCTCTTGAGCAGCATCGCAAGCTACATGCGTCTCCCGGCAATAGCTTCAACTGTATGACCCGACGTCTCTCCCTCTCAAATTCGGTGCCTGAATGGCTCGTCCGCCAACCGCGCCGTCTGGCCGAGGGGGCAAGTTGCCGCCCTCCCTCCGGGCTTCCCCCGACGTCGTTCCTCCTGGCCGACCATGGACTAATACCTTGTTCACTGTAGGGAATCGCCGCTGTTCTCACTTCGCTGCTGTACTTTAAGCAAAAGTTTGTTCCCGACCCCTTGCGCCGCCTCCAACTCCACCAGGACGAACTCGCTAACCAGTCCTCTCTCTCCTCGCCAGGGCCCTGATCTATCCCTCCCACATCCCGGCCGACTCGCGGACCAAGGTGCCCCGTCCGATTCACTACGATTTCAAGGATTTCGAGGAGCTCATCATCCCGACGAACGATGGCGAGAAGCTCTCGGCCTACTACATTCGAGGCCCGCGCGGCGGCCGCAACTCGGATGTCACGGTAGTCATGTTTCACGGCAATGCGGGGAATATTGGCCACCGCCTGCCAATTGCCCGCATGTTGATTTCCATGACGGGTTGCAACGTCTTTATGCCGGAATATCGGGGGTACGGCCTGTCCACCGGCGAACCCGACGAGTCGGGCCTCAACCTCGATGCGCAGACCGCCCTCGACTATCTCCGCGAACGCGCCGAAACGCAGGACCACAAGTTGATTATATACGGGCAAAGTCTGGGGGGTGCTGTCACCGTGAAGCTCGTCGCCAAGAACCAGGACCGGGGAGACATCTATGGTGTCATTCTCGAAAACACCTTTCTCAGCATGCGCAAGCTGATCCCTGAAATTATGCCGCCCGCCAAGTATCTGGCCTTGCTGTGTCATCAGATATGGCCCACGGATACCCATATTCCCAATGTCAAGGTCCCCATCCTGTTCTTGAGCGGGCTGCTGGACGAGATTGTGCCGTAAGTTGATAACCAGACTGCCTTTCAATTTGGTTAACGTCGGTCTCTAACAAATCCCAGGCCTATCCACATGAAGAAGCTGTACGACCTGTCCACCGCGCCCATCAAGATCTTCAAGCCGCTCCCCGGCGGCGACCACAACTCGAGCTGCATCGAGGAGGGATACTTTGAGTCGATTTTGGACTTTATGGGCAGGGTCACCGAGGAGACCCCCTTCAAGAGTTGAAACAGACTCGCTTTGGACGACTGGCCCGGGCAACAGGAAACCGTCGACGAGGAGAAGCGTCTGTACCATTATGTACACGCAGCGTCAGATCGCCATGGGAGGAGACGAGCTGCAATGACGAGTGTACCAGCGATTTCTGTTTGATTCTGTCAACATTGATACCCCGCAGACTTACCACGACAAAGCCTGCGACCAAAAACAAATACAAAAGATGATGACATGACCACCACGCATATACACATGTGCCATTTCCCCCCGAATTGAATCACCTTTGACTATTGATATCCTCCTTATAAACCTCGATCCCCTCTATCTACATAATCCCTCCTCCCACTCCAGGGCGTGCGCCTGGACAGCACAGCACGGCCTCTCTCCCCTCCCAATGCGGACCTACCGCCTTGGGGTTGGAGGGGCGGCCCGGCGATCTATCGAACGCGGCACTTTATCCAAGACAGATGCATACACTTGCAGTCGGGACGTCAGGGGAATTGGAAAAGGGAGAGAGCCGCTAGTGGCAAACGGCAACGGCAAAAGGGTGGGAGTAGATGAATTCCCAAAATTAATTGAACACCTGCATGGCTTGGGAAGGGGTATAAGAAGGTATAGAAGCGTTGGGGCTAGGCTTGGAATGGGGATTCTTTTGGTGATGGCATGCTTTTCCCTGTGGTTCCTTGATATTGTCATTATCGCGCGCCCGTACGGGTGATTGATAAGGGTGAATTGGATCCGGAGGCGGGGGGGGATATGGCCGGTGATGGGGGGATGAAGTGCGCGCGCGGGGAAGACGGAGTGGACATCTGTTGTTGGTGTTTTCCCGGCTTTCAGCTTCTACGAGGCAGTCACCGAGGGGCCATGGGCAGAGGGCACGGAGGGAAGGGCAGACGGGCGAAGGGGGCTATGTTTGGGGGTATAAGACGGCCTGCTAACGTCAATGCCTGTGGCTGTTGTTCTCTCGCAGGTGGGGTACATACACTACAGATGGCCGGCTGCGAGCCGAATGCATGCACCCCTGAGACGACGTGACGGGAGAGCTGCCGAGTGTCGTCGTTTGTTGACATTGGCAGCTAGCCGAATCGATACCCCCTATTCTATGCTCCGGGACGGGCTGCTCGGGTACAGGTATAGCTAGTCATCCGTCGTAGACGGGGTGAGGTCCTCCAGACCCGAGAGACTATGCCGCAGACGCAACCTCGGCTGGGTCCGACGTCGTCATCTGTCCTTCTTGATGCTCCTCCTGGGTGATGCCGTTGTCCTCTACATCCTGAGAGGAGGCGGGCTCTTGGCCATCGACTTGGCCATCCTGCCCCTCCTGGGCGCCGTTGTTCTCCTCGTCGTCCTGGGCAGCGCCCTGTCCGCTCTGTTCTCCTTGGACATCTTCATCCCCTCCTTCCTTGGCAGCAAGATTCTCCTTCCCATCCTCTCCATTCTGATCCTCAGCCCCACTCTCCTCCTTTTCGGCCGCCTCAAGCCAGTCCTCCTCGACTGGCGCCATCAGGATCTCTTTGCCCTTCTTCCTCCAGTCCGTCCGCTTCAGCGCAACAAGCGAGCGCGTCGTCGTCGGCGCTGCTGCGGGCTGAGAAGTCTTTCGCCACGACCCACGGCTGGCGACGGCGTTCCATCCGCCTGCGCCCGCCGTGGGGACGTCACCTTCCCTGCGGGTGATGCTGAGTGAGGGCTCGACGTGGCAGAGGGATATGCCCTTTGCGAGCCCGAGGCGGGAAACCATTTGAGCCAGAGTGAGCTTGTAGCTCTTGAGTTTGGCTTCGGCGGACTGCGGCGTGTAAGCAGGGGAGATAACCGCTTCGATGACGATTTCATCCGAGAGAAGAAAGTTCGTCGTGAATTTTAGGCCTGTGTCGGCCGCCAAAACGGCGCCGACAGCACGGTCGATCTCGTCAATTGTCAAACCAAACCGATGGTCCTGTAGTAGAAAGGCGTTGAATGGTTGGTCTTGGGGCCGGACGGCAGGGGCCGATACTGCCGACGAGGCTGCCAGAGCGTTGGCAGCATTCTTTGCCTGTTGTTTGTTAGCGCAACATGTCAGAGGAGGAACCGATCAAGAGATTATGGGTATCACTTCTGGAAGAACGATCCAACACCATTGTACTTACAATCTGGACGCACTGCGCGAGGGTCTTGTTGGGGGCCGAAACGAACCGCGGCGTCTTGAAAACGCAGACGTGGCGGTGTGGTTCCGGGTCTGAGCTCTGCGAGTCAAGACCGTAGTCTTCAGCAAGAGCATGTAGAAATGCCCGCTTGGGGCCCGGCATCGGCTTGAACCGAAGACGTTTCTCCTCGGGTGAGCCAGCAAAGACTCGGAACTCGCGCTCTTGCACTTGTGCCCACGACGACATCTCCCGGAAGAGCTTGAGGGTGGTATCCGAGTAAGGGATATGGTCGTCGTTGTGAGTCTTGGGGTCGATGTTGAGCGCCTCGGCCAACTGCTGCTTACGCTGAAGCCGAAGACATTCATCATCGCACTTCAAGGTTTCCTCGCGCGTCTCCCACGGGTTGTTTTTCGTGGACAAACATCGTACTTCTTGTTTTCGGTTCTGACAAGAACAAGTGATAAATGTCTTGGACTCGCATGGCTTGTCTTCCTTGCACGCTGGGGGCTGTTAGTCGATATCCTCTGACAGGAGAACCCTTAAGACTTACGATACGGGGCATGGCAACGATCTGTGCACGAGTGTTCGCACGACTTCCGGGTCTTGCCACAGGTCTGAGGACAATGGGAGCCAGAAATTCCGGCGTCCTCGCACTCTCCTGGCTTATGGCAAGGCTTGTTGCAGTAATGTGCTCTGGTAGCAGACGTTAGGAACATGTCGACGGTTGAAGGGAAAAGAAGCACTCACCCGCACTTGAGCTTCTTGCCGCAAGGCAAGCCACAGCGAGCCTCGGCAAACCAGCATGGCTGGTTCTTGAGAACCTTCTTGCCGCAAATACACGCCTTCTCCACCAAGAACGGACACTTGGGACACGGGGTGTCCTCCGGGTGACACTGATGCTGGACGCTCGGATGGCCACACCTTCGAGGCTTCCTACACTCGAAGCGGCACTCGGGCGGCCTCACGCCACAAGGCTGGGGTGGTTGAAGGACGGTACGCCCGCAGGAACAGCTGATCTCATCGAAAACGGCTTCTGGGCAGGAGCCACAGGCGCCCCTGTGACACAGCTGTTGGCAAGTATGTTTGCCGCACTTGAGCTGACGACCGCAAATCTGGAGGCAGATGTGCTCGGCTTCAAAGTTGTCGTTGGCACTTCGCTTCTGTCTCCGTCTCTCGGCGGCCTTCTTCTCGCCCGGACAGCAATGCTCGCCGCATTCGTGTCGGCCACAGTTGAGCTGGGCCTTGCAGGTGCGAAAGCACATCGGGGCTTCTGTCTTTCCTTGGTGACAGATGCCTCGTGCGGTCGTCCTGCCACATCGGCATGTGATGTCGATGTATTGGAGGCATGGAGCACAGTTGCCTGTGTGACACTTGTTGAGACACAAATGTCCACAGGGAAGCGTCTTGTTGCAGGGCTTGTCGCAATGGGGAATATCATCCTGACACGACTGCCGTGGCCCAGTTGTGATCTCCGTCAGCGGCGTCTTGCCACATGGGCAGTTGGACACCATATCCGGCGAAAAGGGACAGTGGGCCGGCTTCTCGTCCTGCGGGTGACAGGCTTTCTGGCAGGCGTGATAACCACAGTCGAACCTTCTGCCACAGATGCTGCTGCAGATAAACGATCCCTCGAACCACGGGTCCGAGTCTGCGCCTTCGTTTCCTTCGGTCGAGAACTTGGCCTGTCCGTAGTTGAATGACTCCAAGATGTCATCCCGATGGTTGCATGGCATCTCTCGAGACTCCTTGCCGCAGTAGCATGTTGACGAGATCGGGATCTCGCAGTCGCCGCAAAGACCCGAGTGACATGGCCGAGAGCACGTATGTTCGCCACAGGGGAGAAGATCTCCGCATGTCTCCCGGCAACTCCACCCCTTTCCATACTCGCTCTCTGTACATCGCATAGTACTAGTATGCTTGCCGCAGAAGCAGGTCTGGGTGGGCCCCATCAGCGTACACGGCGGGCAAGGCCCGGCGTGGCACGTCAGAGGACACGGGTGAGGGCACGTAGCTCGAGGCTTGGAGCAGCTCTGCCCGCACGAATGGGGAGCCAACCCGGGGATGGGCTTCGGGTCCATCTCCTTGCCGCACCAGCAGAGATAGAACCCCGGCTCGTTGGTGAGAGAAGAGTTACATCCTGGGCATCTCCATCCGGCGGGCTGGTCGGGAGAGGGGTTCTCGTCCTTGACCTTGGACTGATTGGTGAACCATTTCCGGACACAGTGAAGGTGAGTGACAGTCCAGCAAGTCGAGCAAGACCAGACCCGGGATTTCCGAACCACGTCGTCTGCGCAGATCACGCACTCGTAGTTTCCATTCGCGATGTCCTCTTGGATTCGAGTAGGGAGGTCCGCTGCAGAGGATTTGGACAGTCGCCGTTTGGAAGGTCCTGATGGCGCAGTGCTTGGGGCTTGTGCTTTCCGCCCCGTGCTACTTGATGTTAGCAGACTGGCTGCTCAAAGTCGGGGATCAGCGGGAAGCTTACTTCAAATTCCTGGTTGGCACCACAGGTTGCCCGGGGACAAAGTCGGGAGCAGCTGCGCTCAAGCCGGGGGGGAGCGGAGCCGGAGCCGGAGACACTCCAGGCACTGGCCTGAATCTGTGGGACACAACCATGGAGCGCTGACCAAAACCTCGACCTCCTCGGCGCGACCCCCGGCCTCCCCTCTGAGGTGCTGGATCGCGAACATCGGGGGTCGCTACTTGCTGAGGTTGGGTTGAAGGGCCGGCAATGGACTCGTTGGCACCGGAATCCGGGACCTGTGTTGCTGGTGTCTGGATCTTCTCGTCTGGTCGTTGGGGTTGTTGGTAGCCGCCTCGTGAAGGACCACCTCTTCCACCTCTGCCGCGGCCTCTATTCCAGCCCCAGTTTCCGCCTCTTCCTCTTCCTCGTCCCCTTTGATGCCCTTCCGGCTGAGACGGCGCAGGTACCGGCTCGGACATGGCGGCGATGGGTGGGCAACCAAAAATAAATCCGACGGCCGACAGTTTGGCGATGGAAAAGTCAAAGTTGGGGCCGTGGCTTATGGTGCTGAATGCGCTTTTTGAAATACAGCGTCTTCTTATGAAAAGAGAAAAACACACCCGCCGTCGAAAAGTGGAAAGAGTGAAATCAAGGGAGCAGGTCGCGGCGCAAACTGATCTTTTGAGTAAAAAAACATGTAGAGGCAGGAGCTTCTGGTCCTCTCTTGTCCAGGCACTGAACCGCCACTGGTTCAGGCCTGGACCCACTAAAAGCGCGATGCGGCAAGGGTCCAGAGAGGCGTGAGAGGGCAAATTCAACGTCGTCCGAATGACTCATTGTGAAAACAAACAGGAAGGAATCTTGCAGGAAACGACATGACAGCCTCTTCACTCTCGTCTGCATATGAATGTATTTCCAGACCTTCCCAAAAAGAAAGATCTATACTTTCCAGGTAGATATTTCCGACCCCCTTCTCTTGTCCTCTGCAACAGAACAAGCACCACTGGCAACCATCACTGAGCACCCGTAGTGAGCTCACCATTTGCCAATGTACACAGCATCTGGACATTTTCCACTCTGCCGGTTTTGGGATGCGGTGCTATGGATGCGACCTCACACAGTTTTGAACATTCTAGCGGAACCACGATATCCCTTCCTACGCAGTACAAGCCTGTGGCTTTCTATCGGCGACGATGTTATGTTCCTCTTGCCGTGACGACCAAGTTGTGGCACGCCAGGGGAATTTTGTACTTCGGATCGAGTCAGCTTCCACAACCGTTCAACTCAAAGAGGGTGAAGGAGAAAGGCGAGACATCTTTGCTTGGAAATCTAGAAATTGAGCATCGGAGGCGACTCTCGCGAAGAATGCCGATTTGATCGGGATGCTGTGCCTGGTGCCACGGCGGTAGCAGGACCGAGGTTCGACTCATGAGCCTCATATGCCGTAGCATCAACACCTTCCCAGCCAGAAACTGCAGAATACCGGAGGCGGCGCCGAGCGTCCGGGAATAAGGGCGTCGGCCCCGTCTCCACGCTCCGCGTTTGGCGGGGCCGGCGTCGGGCCGGCGTCTGTCGGCCTTCAAACTCGGGTAAGTCGGACTTGCTGTTACTGTGTAAGCGGCGCCCTCCAAATTGGCTTTCGTCCCGCGGGCCGATCAAGGTCTCCTTCGCAGGTCTGGACTCAAGGAGGAAAGTCAGTCGCGGGACGTTCATCACTCAGGGACATTTTGTGATGCCGCCGGCGTTTGGCACAGTCCGGACCTGGGTCAGGCCTTTCGCCTTCCTCTTGCATGATAATCCTCTTCTACAATTTCAATGCCTTCAACAGCACTTTCCCTTGGCAATGCCGCGCGGTGGCCATCACATATCGCAGCCCAGCCCGTACACAGCAGACATGGTGAGTTTCCCAGCGGATGCGAGGCCATCCTGGCTATCGAGGTGCGGGGAATTACATGCAGTCGCTGGAGTCCCTGCTCTCGTGATACCCTCGACCCCTCCCCGAGTTTGCTGGAGTGGTGGATCAGCATACAATGGACTGGGCCTCGGAAAAGAAGGGGTTCGCTTTCGCCTTCGGCGCGGGGGTGCGGTGGCAATTGGGGGGTCCAGGCCCCGTGTTGTTGCCGGAAGCATTCGCCTTGCTGACAGTGGTGTTCTCGGCGAGAATCCCGACGACGTCCCTGTCCGTCCGTGTTCCCAATTCAGCCAGCATCCAATATACGCAGGGTATGGCTGGACCTGTCTCTGGCGCATTTTGCTTTGCTGCTGAGCGATGTTTGATGCCGCTGGGCCATGCTGTGTTACACTGAAACTGTTGATTGTCTGCGGCGGACACGGCTGGACGCATCCGAGTCATGGTACGGCCCATCTGGATGAAGAGCGACACAGCGGTATTGAAAGCCGGCGTTCCGGGGCGACCAAGATGGTGGAATAGAGTTGACCCAAGGACGGAGTTGGTTGCTGGGCGGGTTGTCGAGCGCTGTGCTTCTCCAGGCGTTGCTCTGGTGAGAGGCTATTTGCCGCGCACCCTGTCTGTCAGGTAGGTGTTCAGGGATGGGTTGTTGAGGTTGATCCAGCGACCTGACTTGAGCGAGGTTTGAGACTTGCCTGGGTGACCCAGTGAGCACCCGAGCCGCCCAGGCACCTACCGACGGATCCGGGGTCTCAGGCTCTCCGCGTCATTTGTTTTCGACAGCCCGATGCTGTCCCGCGTTGGCCGTTTCCAGCATGGACACAGACACACGTGTCCAAGCTGAAGACAGCGTGGTTGGTGAAAGCAATGGATCCGAAAAGGGGGAGGGAGTCACCCAGAGTTGCGACGTCAACGGTGTTGCTGTGCAAGGGGACCGCCTGCCGTAGCGTCCTGTAGGTTCACGGGTTGGCGTGCTTCAAGAGGTGGTTCCGCTTCAGCGCTCTCGATTGGTGCAGAGCAGCGCAGGCCCTGGCGCCTCGCCTGCCAGAGCACCCACAGGGCCGGGTAAAAGACCCCGCTTCCCCCATCCTCCAGGGTTGCCATGCACCCCTTCCAAGACAGGTTGTGTGCATTCCATCCATCGCCTTCCTCCCCCATTCCTACCTACCACCCTCTCCATCCTCGACACCCCTCAACCTCTTCGTCTCGACACCGCGAACTCGGGCGGCACCCTCATGGACTGAAAGCCTCACCTCTCCGAGTATTGGCCACAAGAAGCCGAGGCCCTCGAGTCGCTTTGCATTCTGTCCGTGTTTGGGAACCAAAGTCAGCCGCACCCATCACCTCCTCGACCGACCGACCGACCGACCGACCGTTGCGCAGCACGTCTCCCACCGCCGAGCTTGACATTCATCGTCTTTCGCGCCATTCTCACCACCATCCCATGACTCTCCATTTGGGCTAACAGGCCGGGCTCCCGAGAGCGTTCAACACCACCTCCGACCAACATGGAGCCTGTCCCCGAGACCGAACGAATGGAGGCGTTCCGTCCAGCTCCCCTCCCGAGTTTGAGGGTCCAAGGGTCCTCAACTTTGACCCCGCCCGAGTTCGACTTCCTGCGCAAACCACCAACGCTGCGTCGCTCGACCGATCCCTCTCCCACATCCTCGCCGACTTCTCCGTCATGGGCCCCGTCCGCGGCCATTCCATACCGCCCCCGTGCCGGCTCGCCACTCTCCATATCGCACGTGCGATCCCGCTCCGCGGCAAGCCTCGCACCCCCCATGGCACGCACGCAGTCCATGCCGGGTCTTAACGGCGCCGGCCACTTGTCATTCTCCCCACAGTTCCGGCCCCAGAGCCCGTCTGGATCCCCGAGCCGCATCCGCGTCCCACGAAAGCCCGCCGACGAGTCGTTCCCCTCGTCGCCAACCCGTGTCTCGGTTCTTGACACCGACCGAAAGCTCACAGAGAGGAGCAGCGCACCAAACCTGGGCGTGGGGCTGTCGGCACCGAGGCTCAGGAGGCCCTCGTCGCCCCTCCGCAACCTGGCGCATTCGAGCACCGGCTCCCTGCCAGGCGTTCCCGAGGCCACCGAGGCCAACACGATGGCAACCTCGCCGTCCTACCGACCTACCGACTCATACAATAGCTATCCATTCGGATACCCATACCCCTCTTCTTCGGTCCCCTCGACACCGACCTCGGCGAGATCTAGAAGCCCCAGCATCTCCAGTCTCGAGACGATTCCCGACTCCCCAGATGCCGAAGAAGCTGCCCTCGAGGCTGAGAGGATTGCACAGCTGAAGGCAGCTGCAGATGCCGCTGAGGGAGGCGACACCAAGACCCGGGGAAGTCTCGACGTGCCTGTGAGAGGCCGAACACTCGGCTTCGGGTCCCGGGACAAGCGAAAGAGATGGAGCGTATGCGGTGCCGAGCGACGACAGGATTTGGACCTGGAGACCATCTGGGAGGACTAAATGGCCCCCGGGGTCTTGCCATTGGCAGGATGAACGGGAGCCAGTGGGCGTGTGGGCAGATGAGTGCACCCAACACCCAACCCACTGGCCTTTTCTTTCCTTTTTTTCTTCAGTCAACGGAATGGGTAGTCATCTGGCGGCGTTTATTGGGACAACTCTCGGATATCCTTGGTATGCGGTTATTGACACGGCACAACAGCAGGATGCTGGCCGTTTTGGGGCGTTGGGGAGGATCAGGGGGAAGGCTGTCCCTGAGCGAATTTGATGGCTCGGCCTGCAATTATCGATTTATGTGGCGGAGCAATGAAGAATCAACAATTGCACCAAACCAAGCCTCCGGGACGATGCATGTCTCCCTGTATTCTGTGCGGTAGTTGTAAGAGGCGCTATCGGAGCTCAACCCTGCGAGATCGACATCCCTTGTGGTTGAAGAAACGATGAGCATCCCTTTCCTTTCCCAACTTTTGGGGATATGATATATCGCCCTGGCATCTTGGGGTTCCAACACTGACGATTGACATAGAATCACGACTCGCTCCCTATCGTGACTTGGCAAGGGTGAGGATGATGCTGTATAAGAAGTCGTGATGACCTCGACTACCAGAGCAATGGATCCTCATCAGCACACAGGCACTCTTCTCCTGACTCCTGACTTTCGCCACTCCCCTCCAAACACTCTCCAACACCGCAACCATGCAACTGATCGCACTCGTCGGCGCTGTGGCGCTTGGTATCGGCAGCGTCGACGCCGTTCCCCAGCCAGCAAGCCCCCCTTTCCACCCCGGCCCCCATCAACAATCCAAACTGACAAGTACACAGGCCGCGCCCAACGCCCACGCAGCACGGGAGGTGCCCGCCAAGTACCTCTACCGGGCCAAGTACCACTCCCGCTTGCCCCCCGTCTTCGTCGAGCCCAGCGTCTCCATCGAGTCCTTCCCGGCAGCGCCCACCACCACCACCACCACGCCTCCCTCCGTGAACCATGCCTTCCCCCCCGGACCTTACTACGGCCGTCCCCATGTCGACTCGCACACCATCGAGCCCATTCCCACCACCACCACCGCCGCCACGATCACCAGCACAGCCGCCCCGCGCCCCTGGTTCTTCCGCCCCGGCGGCTCCTCGAACGGCACCCGCGCCGGCGGCGGCGCCACGGACCGTGACAACCGCTTGACCGGCATCCGCCCCGGCGCCGACAGCACCGATCGTGACAACCGCTGGCCCGGTATCCGCGGCGGCGGCTCCAGTCGCGGCCGCAACGCCACCAACAACCTCGGCGGCCACCCCCACGGCCACGACGGCGGCCACTGGATGACCACCTCCACCACCTGCACCTCCCACATCGTCAGCGTGACCCTCACCCAGACCATCAACATCACCGTTACCGCCACCGCCGCTGCCACATGGTCGCCCGGCGGACCCATATCCTACCACACCATCAACGGCACGCTCGTTCCCTGCCGCACCACCTCCACCTCCACCGGTACCGCCAGCGGCGGCGCCAGCGTCTCCTCGCACGACCACGCCTGGCCGTGGGTGTGGCCCCGCCCTCCCGCCCCGACCGCCGAGCGGATGCAGACGGTCACGCTCACACTCTCGCAGGCGACGCTCACGCGCACGCGCACGCGCACGCAATCGCACACCGTCACCATCACTGATGCGAATGGCAACGTGGTGGCTGTGCCGACGGCGTGCGTGATCGATCCGCTGATGCGGCCGGTCGTCACGGGGGCCGGCGGTCACGCCACGACGACGACGTTTGTGCCGGCCACGGCGACCGTGTGCCCCAAGAGTGCGCCGTCCGGGGCGCCGCCCAAGGGGAGCGTGTACTGCGGTGTGCGCGGGCAGGCGGTGGCCGAGGGGAGCGGACACTTTTTGGGCCGGTTCGAGGAGAACGCGGCTGGGGAGGAGTTGACGCTTGAGGGGTGCTGGATGTTTTGCGAGGTGAGTGTCCCGCGGGAGAGGGCTGGTTTTTTTGTTTATTTTGCTAATGCCTGCTGCAGCGGTCGACGTTTGGAGCTAGCCACGCATGCCGCTCGTATGGTTTCTACCGCGATGACGTGAACAAGCCGCGCTGCGACTTGTACGGCGGTCCGGTGGCGTATGCTGTTGATGTGCTGGATGGTCGCCAGAATAACACGTGGTTCGACAAGGAGTGTGGGAACCCAATGGACGATGATAAGTGGCATACCGGTGGTACCGGACCTCGTTCTGGCCCTGGGGTCCCTGTTGGGGGGCTGGATTGGTAACTGGGATTGTGTATGGGGGTGTTGGGAGGCTTTGGAAGGGGGGTTGGAGGCGGAGTTGATAATGGGTGATGGTCAGACACGGCAGCGACGTCGGGTGGAATAGACTTTATTGTTAGCAAGCTATCCTTATGAACCCATGAACCGTACCTGTGAGGTATTCTTCCCAGGCCCGATGCGAGAGATGTATCCTTTAGTCAAACGGTATTCTCCTGAACTGCTCGCCTCCTCCCCGCTTCCGCATCTCTTCAGCAGCCGCGATGCTGCTCGGCACCTTGATTCCGCAACAGTCTCCCCAACCAGCCGGCTGGTGGACATGTCGGACCCCGTCCTTGTCAAAGACATCAACCTCCCCAGCCTCCTCTTCCTCCTCCGTGGCCCCATTTGTTGCCGGTTCGCTCATGCCCTCGGCCGCTGGGATAAGAGATCCAAAGAGGAAATGCTGCATGACAGGAAGCTTGCGCAGAACCTCCGACACAAACATCCGCCGCATACCGCCCTCGATCTTGGTCCAGCTCTTGGCGCTGCTGATATCGTCGAGCATAGGACTGTGCCACCGCAGCCCCTTGACCGTCTTGGTGCTGTTGACGAAGGCCACTTGGCCCAGGTACATGAAGTCGGCACCGAATTCCTCGATGGTCAACTCTTGATGGATGGACCGGGGGGTTATGTACGGATGGTGCAGTAGCTGACTGGCACCGAAAAGAAAGGGTAGGAACTGGTAGTCGTCGAGTCCCCAGACGCCGTGGGAGCCAGCCGGTTCGAGATAGTAGGTTGACTGGACAAGCCGCATGAGTTCCAGGTACTTCACAAAGACGCGAAGCACCAAGGCGCGGAAGTCCGAGGGCTGCAAAATGCGTAGCTGGTACAAGCAAAGCAGCCACATGATGAAGTTGAGCTCGTGTCCGGAGCCGTAGTCGATACGCGATCGGTTCCCAAAGGACTGGCTGAGGTAGGTGGACACCTCGGCAATGGCAGATTCGTCAGTCAGGCCGAGCGAGCTGTACCATTGAGTGGCCCTTTGCTTTGTCTTGTCGATGAAGACACGGAAGATCTTGTTTCCAAACCGAGAGCCGCCCGTCTCGTTTGGTGGTGATTCTTTGCAGAGAGTTTCGGCCTCGCTGATGATCTCGAGGATGGCCTTGACAGGATTGCTGAGGTCGGTATCTTTGACGGACGAGATAGGGGCATCAACGACCGACTCGGAGAGGCTGAACACAAAAGCCAGGACCAGCTTGTAGGTCGGGGATGCCAAGAACAACTGGTGGTCGGCAGGAGACAGGATGCGCCTGCTTGGCACCTTGAATGTGAGGCCGGCGAGATCGGGAGGGGGCGGGAGGGCCGGGGTTTCCGGTACGGGCGTGGGGTTGGCGACATCCTGCTTCTTCCGTCTAGGCTCGAGCTTGGGGATCCGGGCCTGGAGGTTTGGGATAGCTTGACTGGGAGGAGGTGCCGCGGTGGCCCCTGGTGGGCTCGCGGCGGAATCCATCGAGACCGGAGTCTCGAGATTGCTGGTGTTTTTTTGCCGATTTTCCACGCTCGCCTCGTTACGCTTTGGAAGCCGCAAACGGAAATAAGGCTCTGCAGGTGAGCTGTTTTGATGGATGGTATTGGATCGATGATGATGTCGACGAGCAAAGCAGTCGGCGGCGGCTGGAGACGGGGTCGTTGAGTGTTGTTGAGGAGGGGTGGGAATTGTCAGCTGCTGCATGGTGTGGCGGCACAGTGGGCATGGCGGGGTAGCTCCCGTCAGGCGGCAGGGCTGCACGAAAATGTGGGGCCACCTATCTCCAACTGGCAACCGACCCGCAGATCAGCTCTCGCCCAAAACTGCAAAGATTAAAGATCGAGGCTCAAATTTCATCACGGCCAAGACTCCATCTCCCTCTTCACCAGCCTTCCCCCATCCAAAAAAAAGATGTCTGCCACAACAGCACCAGAGGCTGCCCTCTCCGTCCTCCCAAGGGCGGACGGATCGGCGAAATACTCATATGCCGGCTACACGGTGACAGCATCGGTCAACGGTCCCATTGAAGCTCAACGGAAGGATGAGCATGCGCAGGAGGCTCACGTCGATGTCATCGTACGACCAGCCGCAGGGGTTGGAGGTGAGTGTCCGGACATCGTATGATATGGTGCACCGTTGCTAACGGCGGTTTTCTATAAAGGTACGCGCGAGCGGCACCTTGAGTCCATCCTGCAGTCGTCACTTTCGCAGCTCATCTTGGTCAAAAACTTCCCTCGTATGCTCATCCAGGTGGTGCTCCAGGTCGAGGCCGTCCCAGACAATGACTACGAGAACACAAAACTGGTCCAGGCCAGCCTTGTGAGAGCCCCGTCATATTGCCAGTCTGTCAAGTGTTTGCTGACCACTGGCGCAGAACTTTCCAATCATACCAGCGTTGCTTCAAACGGCAGTCCTCGGGCTATTGTCGGCCGTTATCCCAATGAGAGCCACCGCAACATCAACTGTCGCAGCTATCGTGTTCCAGGATGGGGTTAAGCGGGTTGCGGTCGACCCATCTCCAAAGGAGCTTGCGGCTGCCCGGTCGGTTCATGTGCTTGCATTTACCTCTCACGACGAGCTCCTCCTTGCCGAGAGCGAGGGCGACTTCAGCGTAAAGGAATGGGACGATGTCTACGACGCTGCCGCGAAGATCTGCTGCCAATCCGGGGCTGGCAATGCCGACACGGCTATGGATCTCGATGGCCCAGCCAACGCCGGCCCAGACATGCGACAGTTCCTCAGCTCGACACTGGAAGCCAAGGTCGCCGCGGATCTCTATTGGAAGTAAAGGCGGCTACTACCTACACATCGTCCCATCTTGGGCGGCTTTGTGATCTCTTGCCAGGATCACGGCACTCCTCAGGGGCACCAACGACGAAGAGCACCAGCGACGACGGTAGAGTGGGGGCACCGGCAGCCGGCAAATGGGGAGGGCCGCAAATCAGCATCAGTCTGGGTTAGGCGGTGACGGCAGAGCTTCAAGTCTTGGTCACGGAGGATCACCGTGTCGGTCTCACTGCGATGCTTCCCTACATTTTCCAAGCTATTCCCCATTCCGAAGCGCACCTTGTGGTGTGCTGTCATGGAGGACAGCCTACCCACCAAGCTCAAACGTTGGTGGGGCGTCGCTCGACCACGTTTTGGCGGGCCGAAGCACTGTTTCATATCACCCATTTGCAAGGGTTCTCTGTGTACAGGATCGGGGCTAAATCATCGGGTGCTAGGGACTGGAACCTCGAAACCGGGCGACTGCCATCAGAGCGCGAACTGCCTCATTGAGCGGTGCAGCTTTCGATGGAGGGAATCTCGAGCTGGTTGAAGCTTGCTCCAGCTCCCCTCTCGAGTCCGTCCCACCCCGACCTGACGACGAACTCAGACAGCAATTCAGATAGAAACGCACGCCTTTCCCTGCAGCGGCAAACTCTTGTACACTCATCATTAATCGGCAACATTCGCAGCATCATAAGAAGCTTCCCAACCCTCCAAGACTCCCTGCTTGATTGACGCCAGGGCAGAGCGGATATGTGATACGTGCGGGTCAAACTCACGGGTGCCCCAGAGGGACAGCTCCCAGCTCATTCGTCGTGTACGTTTCCAAACATCGTCCAGACGGCAGGGCAAGGAGCTGGCTGTTTATGCGGCCGCTCCCAGCGTGGGGCCTGGGGCTCCTGGGGTCTTGGTGGATCGCCAGGTTGCAGAGATCGCCCGAGAGCTGGGCCCGAGCCGCAGAATGCACAGGCCAGAAGCGCGTCCACTGCCCGCCGCAGAAGCCCGTGGCCCGCTGCCCGCCCTCGCCGCCCTGGGACGCCGCGCCGCACATTTTCAGCCAGCGTCGCACTGTGATGCCGTGCGAACCGTCGCCCGCCGGCCATTCGCCTCCAGAAGTCACATTGCGGGGTCAAGCTGAGACTCGGTGCTCCTTCTCGCCTTCGAAAACACCGCGACAAGCGAATCGACCCCTTCGACACCCTTGGCTTCCCATGTGCGTTCTGTTACAGACCGCTCTCACGATACAGCTCACTACCCTTCACCGGCGTTCTCACCACTAGGGAGGATTCGGAGGCCTGTTTTTATCTTTCTCTGCGACAGGGTTTTATTTTTACGAGAGAATGTCGGCGGCTCTGTTGTTATCCCAACACGGGGCGTCCCCCCGTGCGTGGGACCCGACAGGTCACTGTGCTTTGTAGCATCAAGGGTTCCAGGGGGTTGCCAGAGGTTGAGAGCTCTGGATGGTGTCCAGTCCAGTCAGTCAGTGTGTACAGGCGCTGTGCCGACAAGCTTGAGACAGCTCTCACAAGAGGGCTGAATTCCTGCTGCCATCTTCAAAACCGGCATGACAGATTCGCAAGCCGCGTCAACAGCGCGGCGAGGTTGCGGGCCGTCCACCCTTGGTTTCGTGGGGCCGGTTCCCGCCCACCCCAAGGATTGTTTTCTGGTGGGCGGCCGAGAAGAGGGATACCGAATCCATTGCCGCTTTGCCTCGAGACAGTCGGTCCTCTGGTACGTACTCTCCATGTACTCCTATCCTCCCCCTTACTATGTGCTATGTACTGTCCGTGGTGACGAAACTGGGGCGGAAGATCGTGTTGTGCTCTCACTAGGGTGGCCTTGTCAAGACTGCTCCGCAGGTACACACAAGGGGCTTGTGTTAGCACTGCAACGTCATGTACCCCATCCGCCGCCGGACCCTTGATCCCCTTGTCGCAGGGCCAGATCCATCGCGATGTCGAGTCGTCTGGCTAGATATTAAGCACGCCTGGGTCATGACCACCGGGATGCCTCTCCATCCTCAGTCCTCTCTTTGTTCGTCCAGACCGTCTCGGAGTGTCGTCTTATTCCCTTTTCTTGCGAGCTCTGAGAGTTCCCTCTCTTCTTCGCTTATTTCTTGCTGGCTTCTCTTCGCAGCACATAATTGCTAGTCTTATTTTTCCATCTCAACTTTATCGCGTCATCTCCTCGCATCGTCCAGCGCCTCTTCTACGTCCTCACCTGCATCAAAGAGGATCTAGTCACCAGCATAACACGCATCCTCTCACCTCCCCCCCCCCCGAGGTGCATCCGATATTCTTGGATCACATCCAAAATACTTTTGGGCAATCTGCACCCCAGATCACAGCGTGACGGCAGACAGCGCCCAATCGTGTCCCTCTTGGCCACCGCACCTCTCCGAAGAGAAGTCACCCCGCCACCGACCCCTCTTGACCCGGGCCCCGACCAGAATCCTCGAAAGCCGGGCAACACCAGCACACCGCCCATCCATCCCCAATCCCGCTGCGAGATCGCTTCGTAGCACCGACCAAAAGCCGAACGGCGCCTCCATTGCGGCCAAGAACGCAAAGCTCCGCTGCTATACTCCTGGGTCTGGCACCTCGGAACGCGAGCCTCGTTTACCGTCGTCATCCAAGACACTTGAGTGACGTTGAAAGACGCCGAGCTGTATCGTCTGCGGCTGCGTGTGCGACCAGAAGACGTGCATTGCAGGGCTTCCCGATCTGTGCATTGGGTTCCTCACGATCCGGCAACCACACAAGGCCATCATCAGCTTTCTCGGCTTAGACAACCTAACACAGTCTTGCTGGTACGTACCTGTGCGTCTCTTTTCTCCTCCCGCTGCCAATGCCGAATGCCGCCCCGTGATGGGTTTGATGCAGTGTGACGGCACGTCTTACAGAGAGCATCGGACGACTAACAATCCACGCTAGGTTGTTCTTCTCGTCTCGCTCACGGCCCTCCGGTGTCTCCAGCGCCCCTGACCAGCCCGAGGTACAGCGGCACCAACGCCCGGGCCTCGCTAGCTTCCAGGTCGCCCGCCGACCCCGAAAATAGCCACCCCACCAAGATCCACCCTTCGTCCACTTCTCCAGTCATGCCCGCCCCAATTTCTTCGCCTGCAGCCATTCACCCAGCCCTCAGCGGCTCGCATCCCCCCGCTGCCGAGCACCTCCCACCCTTGCCGTTATCACCGCAACCGCATATGCTCGATGTATATACCAATCCCTCCGCCGCCGAACAACGCGCTCGTCCCCAAAGTTCCAGTGCTGCGTTAGGCACTCCGCAACCCACGCCGAGCTTCGACCAGCGCCCCCAGGACCACCATGTCGACCAGCCTCAATCTTGGTTCGTCCCGTCCCAACTAGGCCCCGAGCAGGCCATCGACTCGTCAGCCTCTTGGACCTCCCCGCCCATTCCCCGCCGTTCCGGTCACCGCAAGAGCGCCCTCTCCATCGAGTCTGTTCCCCGACAGACTATTATGAAAGCATTGGCTTCGGTCGCTCGCAACAACAAGCCCGAAGCTCTCTCTCTCAACGGCATGCTTTCCGCTCACCCCCAGCCCGCGGGCGTCGAGAAGCGCCCCTCGACTGCCTCCTCCCAACAACTCTGCGACGCCCTGAATGGCCTCGCCCAGTCCCAGAACGCCCGCGCCGCCTCCGTCTCGAACGCTACACCCACGGCGGCCTACCCCTCCCTGCAGTCGCCGTGCTTCTACCACAACCGCTTCGATGACGCTGTCGACATTGACAAGGTTCTCGAGGAGATCAAGAACGACGAGTGGATGTCACATTCGCGCCTCGTACAAACAGCCACCGGCGTCCGGGAGGTGTCGAAGCAGCTCCAGCGCCGGCCCATCAAGCGCGCCGTCAAGAATGTCATGATCGTCACCAAGGCCCGGGACAACCAGTTGGTTTTGCTCACTCGGGAGCTTGCGCTCTGGCTGCTCCAGACGCCCCGCTATGGCTCCAACGTGGGGGTCAACGTGTATGTGGACGCCAAGCTCAAGAACTCGAAGCGTTTTGGCGCTCAGTCCATTCTCGACGAGAACCCACGCTTCCAGGACATGCTCAGATACTGGTCACCGGATCTTTGCTGGAGCCAGCCCGAGAAATTCGACTTGGTCTTGACCCTGGGCGGAGACGGCACCGTTCTCTTCACTTCTTGGCTTTTCCAGCGGATCGTCCCTCCGGTCCTGTCCTTCAGCCTCGGAAGCCTCGGTTTCCTGACCAACTTTGAGTTTGAGAGGTACAAGTCCCATCTCAACCGCATCATGGGTGACGAGGGTATGCGCGTCAACCTCCGCATGCGCTTCACCTGCACCGTATACCGTGACGGCCCAGGCGGTCACGAGATGGAGGAGGGGGAGCAGTTCGAGGTGCTCAACGAGCTCGTCATCGACCGCGGGCCATCCCCCTACGTGTCCAACCTGGAGCTCTACGGCGACAACGAGCTGCTGACCGTGGTACAGGCGGATGGCTGCATCTTTTCCACACCCACTGGTAAGTTTAAGCATTGCGTGCTCGGAGCTGCTTATAAATGCTGACCCGCCACAGGATCCACGGCCTATTCCCTCTCCGCCGGCGGCTCCCTCGTCCACCCCGATATTCCCGCCATCCTCTTGACGCCCATCTGCCCGCACACCCTCTCCTTCCGCCCCATGGTCCTCTCGGACACGATGCTCCTCCGCGTGTCCATCCCCCGCAACAGCCGCGCCACGGCGTACTGCGCCTTTGACGGCAAGGGCCGCGTCGAGCTGCGACAGGGAGACCACGTCACCATCACGGCGTCGCAGTACCCCTTCCCCACGGTCGTCCGCACCGACGCCGAGTGGTTCGACAGCGTCTCGCGCACGCTCCGCTGGAACACACGCGCCGCCATGCAAAAGGGCTTTGAGACGGGCAGCAGCGGCAGCGAGGACGGCAAGCAGGAGGTGGACGACGGGTGGGACATTGATACGGATTCGGCCTGCTACGTCAGCGAGGAGAACAGCATCGCGGCGAGCCCGCTGAGAAGGCAAATGAGTCTCTTGGGGCTCTGAGTAAGCCGAGGTGGCAACATTGTGGGGCACGGTTCTTCTCTTCGATTATATGCATATACAAACGACCATCCTTTTCGACCCCGCCAAACGCCATGGCCGGAGGAAATAGAATTAGAGAGAGGGGGGGGTGGGGGGGTGGTGGGACACTCGAGGAGGCGGGGGCACACGAGAAACACACGAGAAACACACGCCATGCAGAAAAAGGATTTGGATCGGGTGTCTGGGTGGAGATTTGGACTCGCACCCCAAAATCTGGAGTTTAGGGGCCGAAGAGGAGTTTTGGGAAGACGCAAGGAAACAGTCCTGAGGAGGGGTTACTGAATTGGCATGGAGGAACCAGGCACAGGAAAGCCACTCCCAGCCTTCCATGAATGGCGCTGGCTGGCTCTAATCAGCACGAGATACGCTTGAGACCTGGATGACGGAACGGAATAGGATCGGACTCTAGTATTGCTTATTCTTTACACAGTAGATTCGCAAGTATCAGTAGCCGATACTCGTAGCGTACGTCGTCGGAAGAAGGCGGCGTGGATAATGGTATGCCGAGTTTTTGCACCTCTTTGGGTTTCGTCTGATTGTGCTGTGAAATGGTCCCCAATGGCCAGGGTTCATCACCACGCTGGGTATATTTTTCGCTAGGGCCACACAATGTCGCCAATCTACAGGAACTAAGTACAGTCGCTGTTGACATGGCATCAGCAAGGTTGAAGAAGGGATGACACCATCAACCCAAAACCATCATATCAAAACACCACCCTTGAATAAACCCACCCCATCCATACCTTCATCCCGTGCCAGAACCATTCCCATACCAAGATGCCACACACCCAAAAGTACAAACGCCAGCCGACTCCGTTTTCCGACCTTGACAAAGAAAGACACCACTTGGACCCAGATGAGGACCGCCAAAACATGCCCCAACACCTCCAAGCGCCGCCGCCAACCAATGGGGATTACTCGAACAAACACAAACCCCGCAACTCCTCCGCCATTGTTTTTACCCCTTTTCACGGCTAGGGGACCAACCCCAACGCGGGGTCACCGACAATGGGGGTGCCAAAAAAAGCATCCATGTCGCGAAACACGCAATGAAGCACCACAGTACCAAATTCATCCCCAGTTCCCCCCCTTGAGCGACATCAGCACCTCAATGGCTTCCTCGGCCACCTTTTTGCTCGGGCTGACTTGACCGCGCATAAAGCGCTCCACCTCCCCGTCATCGGGCTTGGCCGGGACGGGGCTGGTCTTGTGGTCCTCAAAGACCTTGAGCGGCGACTGGTCGGATTTCCCGCCCTGCCGCGCCCACGTGGTGGCGGGTGCGGTGTTGGCCCGGCCGAGGAACAGCGCGGCGTCTCCCGCTGGAGCCCGCGCCGGTGTCCGGCGGGGATTAATCCTGGCCTCGCGGCCGCCTGCGGTCGGCAACGGCCGTCTCTCTCCGAATGGGGCGTTGCCCGGCGTTTCGGAGAAGGAGAAATGCAGGTTCTCGTCCTCGTCTGGACTCCAGTTCTCCTTGTCGGAGTCATGCCCCGATTGGAATTTTGACTTGACTGGGTTCGTGGCATCCTTGTCGCCGGATCGCTTCTCGGCGAAGCCAAAGTTGCTTTGTAGCTTTACTGCGCTGCCCAGGACATTCACGAGCCTGGGTTTCTTGGCGAGACCAGGGCGAGCAGTCGCCTTCGCCATTGTGGCATTCCTCTTTGCGCTGTTGCTTGGCTGTAGCGGGCTGCCGCTGGCGCTTGTTGACCTGATGAGGGTAATCGCTGCAATAGCAGAGCCGCTGCTCTCGTGCTTGGCCTGCTCCGTGAGCGGATCCTCTCGGATTTCGGCATCGCAGATGGATTCCCAGGCTTGGACGTCTCGCGATCGTCCACGACCCAGCGGCGGCGGCTCTGGTCGTCTTGCTGAAGGGAAGAGGGAGTTTGTCAGGACCGAAATGGGTGGCAGCGTAACGGGCGAGGAAGCGCTATGACTTCGCTGCAGGTTGAGGCGACGCATGGTGGCAGGATGGCCATCTTCTGGTGGCGGAGGTGGCATGAAGCCTCTTGGTGGGGAAGGGATCGTGGGGACGACCTCGGCCTTGCCCTCGAGGGATAGAGATAAGCGGAACTTGGATTGATCGGGATGCAGCTGGATGGGCCTGACTAAAAGTGGAGACGAGACGTTGGGCATGGTGAAAGACGCGTGGCTGCAGGCAGGCCGATGTCAGTGCTGGTCATCGAGGAATCACAATCAGCGAAGGCTAAGTACTCACTTGAAAGGGTCGTCCCCACGCCTTCCGGGCATGGCTGGCGTGGACCAGTGCTTCCATCCAGGATACGAGAGATCGACCGAGCTTGAGCACGAGAGCCGTCTACGTTCGGGGTTCTCGGCAACATGGCTGTCTTTTTGCGCCACGTTTATGTATTCACGGGTTTCGGTGGCGTTTGATTCCCTCCTGAGCCATGGCTCTGTGGGCGACTCGGTGATGTTGTTGGCCCCTTCTCGGAAGCTGGGGTTGGCAGAGTCTACTGGCGGCGGCGACGCGTCGGCGCGCTCGATTCGCGGCATATTCTGGAGGGGCGAAGTATGGGTGACGTCGGAGTGGAACGATGTGTGTAAGGACACTGGGTCGGACGAGAGGATCTGCATGCCGCCGTATCTCAGGGCAGCGAGCTCCTGTGGTGAGAGTGGACGGGCTTTCCTCCTGTCGTTCTGGCGTCGATTCTGGAACCAGATCTGAAAGGGAGCATCTCGTGTTAGCAATGGATGCCGGCATGGGCTCCCAGAGAGCGATTGGCCCCTGGGTGCAGCAAAACGGAGGCGCGTCAAGCGGGGACAGCCGAAGCTAGGGGTCGGGGATACCCACTTGAACCTCTTTCTCGTTAAGCGAGACGCGGTTGACGATGGCGACACGCGCCGCCTTGTCGGGCTTGGGGTTCTCGGAATAGGCGCTCTCGAGAATGGTCTTGTCCCTCGCGCTGCGGCCACAGGATCAGCATGTGCGTGAAATTGACGCGAAAGCGAATGCTAGAGGTCACCTACGTGGTCCGTTTCCTCTTGCCCTTGGGATGGCGCTCTGTGTCTTCGGACGGCGTAAAGGGAGTTGATCGTGGCGAGGGCGAAGAGGGGAGCCCCGCGCTGCTGCACGAGGAGCCGGGTCGGTCATGGGCGGTTTGCTGGAGCGGAGTGGACGTGGCATTCGAGGGGGAGCTGGAGGGGGGTTGAGAAGAGGCCATGGTGGAGGTTTGCTGGGCGGGAGCAAGACGAGCTTTGCATGCTCTGTCTCGGGGGAGGATGTTGGGAGGTGGGCGTTGAGAGGTTGTGCAGTTGGAAGTTGGAGGTTGGAGGTGGGACCTGGTCTGGTCAAGAGAGAGAGAGTGCGACGCGGTCGAGTTCGAGGCGTGAAGAGGGGTGGACCCATGTCCCATGTCCCATGTCCCGCGTACCTTGATCGCGTCGTGGTCGGCTCCTCGGCTGGTGTTGACTTCTTTCCCGATTTGATTCAGGGACGCGATGTGATTGGCCATGCGCGAGACACACAGGCTGCAGTATTTACGCGCTGCGTCCTGCAAATTGAGAATACCCCAATTTTTGGATGCCGCTGCATGCCGCCTCATCAAACCGACACTTCCCTCCATCACCGCCTTTCTTCCCGTGTTCAAGGCCCAATTCAATTCTGGGAAGGCTTTTGAGAAAACACCAATTGCTACCACCATATCCAGCGTGCATATTTCCTCTCGCAATGCAGCAACACTACTTGCTCTCTTGGCACAGCTCTGCCCAGCGCTGTTTTCACACCTCGTCATCAATTAGGACCCCTGCATGGATGTTACCCCAATTCCAATTCTGTCACGACTCAACCCATGAATCTTGAGCCGCCGCCACAAGGACGGTTCGCGTTCAACTGGCTCAGTGATCATTCAAAGCAGAAACACGAAAGGCAAAGCGTCTGGGGCAAGAGTTTCCGGGTTCTCACGCAAGAAAAAGAAGAGCCACCTACGTGCATCTCACCAACCCCCCACGCCTTCTCGGTACTCAGGTACCTCCCATTTCCTTCGCCTGCAGGCTGTCAATCTTCCTCCTCATGCCCCCCAACAGACCTCTGATGGCCTTCACATCCTCCTGAAACCCCCCCAGCTCCTCCTTTCTCTCCCTCTCGAGGCCCTCAATGTGTTCAGCCATCCTCTGGTTTGCGTCGCCGAGCTTCTCCTTCTCTTTCCCGAGCACCTCGATCTGCCTCGTCTTCTTGTCATTCTCCTCCTCGAGCTCCTTGATCCGGGCCATCAACTGGGCTTTCTTCTCGCGAGCCGAGGCGAGCGATGTATCCAGTGCCCCAACACGGTCGTCGAGCCCGAGCAGCCTGTCCTCCAGATCCCTCTTGGTTTTGTGGTTGACCGGCTGCCGCTCCACAATGGGCATGATTGCCTCTCTGATTCTGAGAGAACTGGTCTCCCCTTGAGCGGCGCCGCCTGGTGTGGGTAGGACGATCGAGTCTTGAGCCGCGACCGGCGAAGGGGCGGCGTTGTGGGCAGGAGATGATCTCGACAATGGACGGGGGCCCATCGAGGGCGTGCTGCGAGCCATTGGGGGTTGGTTGCTGGGGCCTCCAGAGTACCGTTTCTTGGCCGGTCGTGCTTGATTCGAAGCCATGTTGTCTTGACTTTCTGGGGAGGGCTTGTGCTTTTGTCCCTTGGGAGTAGGAGAGGGTGGCTCTTGGTAGCTCGATGCTGTGGCTTCCGTGAGAGGATCCGAGGGCCACGGGGCGGAACTGGGAATTTGTTGTCCTGGACTGAGCTGGTGTTGCTGTGCGGCGCCTTGGGGGGTTGTTGGCTCTTCGGTTATAATCATGCCCCAATGTTTGAGCCTCTCCTTCGGACAGCCGCCGTCATGCATCTTGTTGGCGAAAGATCCTTTGTGATAAAAGGCATAATCACACCACATAAAATACTCGCAGGCGCCTGTCTTTTTGGGGCCTCTCCATAAAGGGAATCTGATGTATGGCTTGTATTCACGTCCCGCTGAAAAGCGAATAACACCCTCCAGGCGAGGTTTGCAGTCACCTATCCATAACAAGCACACATATACTATTAGCGAAGCTCCGGCAGGCAGGCGGAGGGGGGGGGGGTGCTTACAACGCCATTTGCCGTCAATGACCTCTCCAGGGCTTCCATTCCCCTTGTAAGGGGGGCCTGAGTAGAAGTGCCCTTGACAGGAGCCTTGCCGTGCGGTGGAGGCGCCATTCCCTGTCCCTTGGGATCTCCGTTTTGGTGTGTCGTCAAATGTGGGTATGGTGTTTAGTGATGTGAAGAGGGGATCGTCGCTGCACTCTGGTGAAGTTGGATGACCAAGTTGACAGAACGAAGGCCGCAGTACTTGGTGGTGATACCTCCCTTCTTTGGTGTCGTACAGTTGAGAAGTCTCGAAGAGGCGTTGTTAAGTTGAAAGCATCGGGGATCGAGAGCTGCTGTCGCGAGTCTAGGGATTAAATACCAGAAAGGCGGCACGCGGGGCCGAGAGATTCCTGGTATTGAGGGCCTCGCCATCTCGGCGGTTCCGACGTCTTCTCAGCAGCTACGCTCTCATCTCTACATCGCCGACAAGGCCACAGGCGCCCTGACGCCGGGCGGGAAAAGAAACATCAGGTATCGATGACCTTGGCGCCCCGGCGGTCTGGGGGACCTTGCCGGATGTCCCGCTATTATCTCTGTCAATATTCACCAGCAAAGCCGAAGGTTCTCAACGGTATTATTGTCTTAGCAGTCTTATCCACAGGGGTCCTTCACGGTTCTGATGGTGTCTCCGCACGATGCCGGCAGGCTCGGTCTCTGGCAGTTCTGCCAGAGATACCAGGAACTGCCCTCTTTTCTGATATCTTGGGGATTCTTATGTTATCCCTACGGCTGTGGCAGTGGTGTCTTTTTAAGGGCACTGTCTCTTCAGGGTTCTGCAACTGACTCTGCCGACCCGACAGCCTCGCCATGTCCAAGGTGCGGATTTGGTTACGGTGCAAGACGGCGGTGCTCCGACCCGGCCCCACTTAACCGCCTCCGGTATTCCCGGTGGCGCTTTCCGGCTCCGGCACCAGAAATTTCACCAAGCCAGCTTCTGACAGTCCCGCCGACAATCAGGCATGGCCCGGCCATGCTTTCGTAGCAGGGTAGGTGGCTTGGGAACTCTGGGGCCTGCGAGTTAACTGTCCGCCCAGTCAGGTCTATTGTCACATGTTGAACGGGACTGTGGTTGAACATTGGGTCTTGGTGCTTATCCGTGAACCGGGAGACTTCAAGCCCGATGCCCTTGTCTGTCAAAGGCAGGCCCAAATTTTCAAAACAGGCCGCTCTAGGGACAAGGAAGGTGTCATTCTGTTAGGTTGTCTAATCTGGAGGGTCAGGTCCACGGTGGGCAAGTTCTTTTCATGTGACTTTCGGGTTCCTTCTGAACCCGAAGAGTCCATTTCTTTTGCAATTGGCCGTACCAACACAAACTGAAGCTGGCTCGTCATATGGTAACGTCTTGTCTTACCCCTTGCAACTCAGGCATCCTGTCAAGCACTCTTTGGCGCATCTGCATGGGAAGGGCAGTGTCAGGCGCCTTAGGACTTCCAGCTCCAAGAGGGTTCGATATGCAAATCCGCTGGCAAGACAACTCCATTCGCTGACCCATTCAGCATTCTACTACTGGGGTATACGTAAAAAGCACACACAACACCAACACCAACGCCCGCTCCCCGCTCAAATCTCATAATAGTAGTCCTCATCCAGCCCCTCCCGACTGGGCACCACCCCCGCCCCCGGCGGCGGCCCCGCATAGACAGCATCGATCCGCACGTTGAGCAGCCGTATCTTCAGCCCATAGTCACCCACGAGCGTCACGAGCTTGTTAGTCTCGGCGGTGATGGGCGCCTGGTTCAGCAACATGAGCAGCCCGTCGAGCCATTCGGACGCCAGCCCGTGGTTGAGCGGAAACAGCGTCAGGATGGGCAGCTCCTTGGGCTCGGCTCCCTCCTTCCCGGCGCCGGAGGCGTCCTCGGCGAAGCTGTACACGGTGATCTTCGTCGTGGGCTTGAGCGGCGCGTTGCGGTACGCCGCCGAGGACTCGGTCGCCTTGTCGCTGGCGCTGCCCGTCTCGCTGGGCGCCGACACGTTGGACACGACGGAGCTGATGGTGCTCAGGTCGATCTTCATGGGCAGCGCGTCCAGGCCGGGGTCGTACTGCAGCTGCTCGGGGAAGTCGGCGTAGTGCAGGTAGCGGCGGTTGTGCGAGAGCTTGGCGTAGCGCCAGGGCTGGTAGAGCCGGCTGCGCTTCGGGGCTTGCTCCGCGCCGCTGCCGCCCCCCTGCGCCCGCGGCTGCGGCTTGGAGAACCAGGACCCTTGCAGGAGGCAGCGGATGCGCTGCTCCTTGACGAACTGGAGCGCCTCGTGCTTGAGCTCCTCGCGGACCTGGTACAGGTGCGGGCCCCACTGGTCCTCGAAGGAGAGGTCTAGGAGCTCCATTTGGAGCTCCCGCAGCCTGCCGCCGTCGTATTCTTGGAGGTCGTCCTCCACCTCCATGACGTCCTTGGTGCGCCCGGCTTGGCCTACCACTTGGTCGACTAGGATGCGCACCAGCTCGGCCACCTTTTCAAAGTCGTCCCGCTGAGCGCCAGTAGCCTTCCACATCCGGAAGAAGGCGTGCAGGCCGGCCGTGTGAAGCCGCGACCACTGCAGCAAGAGTGGCCTGAATAGCTTGTCGTTCGGTTTTGACCCGTCCAGTGTCTGGTAGCCCCTGATGTCCTCCAAATCCGACTTGTCCACGTCAAAATGCTCGTAGAGGATCATGGTCACGGCGAGACTGGCGCGAGCCACCGGACACCGCTCGTGGAGCGGTTTGCTAGACTGCTCCAGCAGCAGCTTCTGGAACCCGTCCTCATTCTTGCGCACGTAGTCTGTCAGGTCCATCATGCCCAGAAAGCCGGCCGTATCAAACTCGAGAGCGGGCGATTCCGCCTCAAAGCCCAGACGCCGCCACTTTTCGGGGTTGTGCCTCCTGCTCCCCTTCTTGCCCTCGCTGTCTTCGGCGGCTGCCAAGACCGCCCCGACCCCGCCGCCGTTGAGGTGCCGTCGATCGGGAGCACTCGCGAGGTGCAGCCCCTTAAGAGCCCTCCGGTGCTCTGGGCGCTCGAGATCGACCCGGACCTCCCTCCATTTCCTTAGCAGAACCTTTGTAAGGGACTGAAACTCGAGGAGAGGGTGGGCCAGGTCCTGGAGCGACGAGCTCTGCAGGAGGTTGTACACGGCCTTTATGAGGCCCAGGTCCTGCAGCCTTTTGATGAATTTGGACCACTCCTCCCCGCCGCCGGGCCCCTTGCCCGCGGCCACGGTGGATCCTTCGTTGGAGACGGCGTCGCGTATCAGGGCGTTGATGAGCATGAGGGCGTTGGCGCAAAGCGCATGATCGGCCGACTGCAGCTGCTGTATGACCAGCTCGAAGAACTGCGGGTAGACGGCGACGGCGGGCTTGAGGGCGCGGAAGCCAAAGGTGCCCGGGGTGCGGACGGTCCCGCGCGCGTTAGACTGCGAGTGGCCGACGAGCGCGACCAGGATGGACATGGCGCCGCGCAGGATGTTGACGAGCGGATTGTTGACGATGAGCTCGACCACGCGCTCGACCAGATCCCCGGCCGCGTTCCCCTCGAATATGTCCCAGCCCATGTCCACCTCGAGCAGGCGGGTCAGGCTCTGCAGCGAGTAGGCCAATGTGTTGCCGCTGGCCGTGAGGATCAGCCGTCGGAGGATGACGAGGCCGCCCGAGGAAATGAAGACGTCGGCAAAGGCCGGGTCGTTGATGGAGGACTGGAGCTTGAACACGGCCATCTTGCGGGCGGCATCCTCATCGCTACCGAGGCGCGACAGCAGCGCCGGGATGTCTGCGCGGTCCATGGCGAGGCGAGCTTCCGTGTCGGCGTGCAGAGGAGGGTTCTCCTTGACAGGGAAGCCCGGCCGAGGCCGAATGGGTTTCGCCGGAGGAGGAGGACGGGGATCGAGTCGAGCGAGGGGACGGGGACGGGGACGGGGATGACGGCCGGGTCGGGGGCCGGGACCGTGGTTGTCTCGACGGGGATTCGGCGGATTATTCGTGCTGCAGACGGGAAGTTCAATGCGTGTCTTGGTGTCTGAGACAGTCAAACGCTACCCGGACGAGGAATTGGAGATGGCGGCATCCCATGGGTGTCGGGCGCGCTGGGGAAGAGGTGGAAAAGGCAGCCCCAATGCACGGATGCAGAGAGCCGATGCTGTGTATGTTTCGCGACAGGGCAGCTTTCCCCAGACGAAGGAGCCCTGAAGGCAGACCTGTTGGGGACTCAATCTACCCGTAGTCAGTGACACTTGGAGCTTGGAAGCCCCGTTGGCCTTCTGGATGCAGGCAGATTGCAAGGGCTCCGTCAAAGGGGCCCGTGCGCCATTTCCCCAAGAATCACCCCAACTTTGAGTCTTCCGGAATGTACCGAGGTACCTACCCCTGGTGCCGTACCTTGCTGTCCGATGCACGCACGATTCCATGCCCCCCTCATCACGTCCCAGTCCCCATTCTGAAGGCAAACTCCCCGGAAGGCAAACTCCCCGGAAGGCCAAGTCGGTGATCACATCTTGGTCTCGGCTTCGAGCGCCCCGGCATGAGCCAGGCCTGGGCCCGGCCGTATACGGAGGACCTACGAGACGCATCCAATTCGACGTCCTCCACAAGAAGGCAAGCACACCTTGATTGTCAGGATTATCAAGCTAATCATGAATTAGAATAAGGAGCTAAGCTACCGATGGGTAGGTGAGGTATAGGTGCTGACGCGTTTGCAAAAAAGGACTACCTAGACACAAGAAAAAGGAGACCATGTCGTCTCCTGGGCCCTTTGCCCACCCCCCCTCCTCCCAAAGAAAAAGGCTGGCTCCCTAACCCCAAGCCAATTTTAACCAAGCAACTACCATCCAAGGAACTATATTCTCAAGTCGTCTGTACCCGGCGGGTGGTCGTCCCGCGCCATCCCAGACCCATAGGAAAGGAGAGGGACATGCTCTGGAGCCGCCAGCAACCTTTTTCTCCTTCTCTCATGGTGCCATGAGCTTGACCCAAAAGGTAATTGGAAAGCAGAGACTTTTCCCACACCCACATCCCTGACGCCCCGATGGTCGTCTATGGGACGGGTGTGGTCTCCCGGCTCGGCGCCTTGCTCTCCCGTTTGCTCATGAATCCCCTCCGCAGATTCCCGCTTGTCGATCTGGGGCTATCAGGGGACAGGCTGCTCTCGGTAGGAATAAACGAGCTCGAGATGGCAACAGAACCACTCCCAAGCTTAACCTGCTTCTCCTGGCCCGAGTTGGACTCGTCAACAAAGTACAAGCCTTCGCCGAGAAGCTCGTCGCTCTTAAGCGTGTGGTGTTCCTTGGCTTCGACCTTGAACTGCGAATCGGGCGTGCACGAGATCCTGAACGTCTCGTCAAACTTGACCGAGACTGCCCCCGCTTTTCGGTGCTTGGTTTTGCCCACGAGCTTCGACTTTCCATCCTTGACCTGCGTGATGCTGATGTAGAGGTCGGTCGAAGGGGGAAATCCCTCAGCCGAGGCGATGGTGAAGGACGCCGTGCCCGACGAGGCACCAGGGATGATGGCGCTGTGGACCGATGACGCCCCCACGCTCTTGGTTCTCGTGTGCGTGAGGAGGCCCCCACCGTTTGCCACTCCTGCTGTCTTGGTGTCAGGAGGGCTGGGTGGTGTTGTGTCCCCCCCGGGAAACGCAAGCCCCGTTGACCGCTTCAGGCCCATTCCGGGGCTCGGCCCTGGCCCGTTGGTTGTGATGGTGGGAATGTCCGAAGAAGTGCTATCCGAGTCGTCATCCTTTTTCCCACGGAACCGCCCCTTGAGGAACGATGCGCCCTTGCCAACGCCAGCCCCCACAACACCGACGACTGCCGCACCACCCTTGATCGGAGCCCCGGCGACGCCTGTAACAATCTTGCCGGGGACAGAAAAGGTGCCCGAGAATGTCGAGCTGCCTTGCCTTGTCCTGGTCACGTAGTCGGGCCGGAAAACAAGCCGCAGACGGAGCGAGCCAGATTTGCCGTCCAGAGGGAAACGCAGCTCCTGGGCCTTGAACGGCTCGAGCTGGGCAAGGTTGATGTCGCTGGCTCCAAGAAGATCCGGCTTGTCCGCAAAGTCCCAGTCCCAAACGGTAGCCTTGAACTGGGCGCCTGTCCGCGAGGGAACCGGCACCTCAAAGTACTCGTTCCAGGCTGGGTTGAGTGTCTTCTTTTGAGTTTTTGTCTTGAACACTTCCTGTCCGTTGAGGTCGAATTTGACATAGGGGTCGCTCTTGCCGTTGGAGTCGGCGGCCGGAAGATCTTGGGCATCGAGAACATCGACGCGGAGATTGCCCATGTTGTTGATGCTCTCGCTCGGATCAAGCACCATCTTGACAGGGACATACTTCAAGCTGACCTTGACCGAGTATGAGTTGCCTTGGTCATCCCTCAGCTTCAGAGTCGTGGGGTTGTTCTGCTGCATGTCAGTATCGAATCCCTCGTCTATACCGGGGGCAAGACTTACCAGGCATTGCTTGAGGGTATCGAGGGTGTTACCCGCCAAGCGGGCCAGAGTGTGCTCTTGCTTGCCACCGTCTTGCTGCTTGTCCGATCTCTCGCAGATCTTGATAGTCAGCTTCGAGAAGTCGAGCTCTCGGATGAAGCAGTCGCCCATCTCGTCAAAAGTATGCTTCCTCGTCCGCGACATGGACGAGGTATACGAAGGGAATGCCATGTCGTCCACAAAGACCTCGACACGACATTGGCTCTTTGGAAGCTCTGCCTCCATCAGTCGGAAGATGACCAAGCCCGACTCGTGCCTGAGCAGCTCTTCGGGGGTGAGATAAAGCTTGGTTGGCTTCTTTTCTTCGCGCCCCTTGCTGCTGGGAGCCCCAGAAGTGGGGGTGACTGGTGTCTTTGGCGTGATCGGCCTGCTCGACCCTGCGCTTTCTGCCAATTTGGCCATGTCCTTTCCATTTGCAGTAATTGGGGACTTTGGTGGTTCGAGCGTCTGGGGCACATCCAGAGACTTCCTCGGCTCAGAGGTCGCCTTATCAGAATCGGCTTCCTCGTCTTCGGGGTCGGCCACGTTGAGGGTGGGATAGAAAGCCACGGTATAGGTGAGGAGGCCCTTGGGAACTCCTTTGCCGTGAATCTTCAGGCCGTCTTCGTGGACAGCCTTCTTGTCGTGAACAAGCCACTCCCCTTCGTCGTCCGTCTGCATATAGTCGCCAGAGAAGATTTCAGTTAGTCCCAAGCTCCTGTCCTTGCCCATATTCTCGGCATCCATGACCTCGAACTGCAGCCGATCCTTGGCGGAATGGACTGGGATGTAAAGGACCTCGTCGAATTCGGGATTGAGGTTGTTCTTGAACGTCACGGTCCGTGCCTTCTCGAGACCTGACAGAATGACACGGACGTACGGGTCCGACTTTCCGAGGGCTTCAAAGTTGCGCAGCTGCTTGGCATTGATAAAATGCACACGCAGAACGCCAACAGGGGTAATGTATCCTCCCGTGCCGCTGGCGACTCCAGAGATTGTCACAGGCTTCCACTGCGCCATCATCTTGACGCGACCCTTCTTGACACCGGCCAAGTTGTACCAATCTTGACCCTTGGCCATGAGCTCCAACATGTCGTCGACCTTGATCTGGTAGGATCCGATGAGCTGATCTCCGGCGAGGTCCCGGTCATCCTTGACAGCAACGCCGAGCTTGGCGTTCTTCCGGTCAGTGATGAGAATTTCCTTGGATCCATTATCCCAGATTGGGTTGTTGGTGCGCTTGAGTTTCTTGGTGGTGTGAATCTCCTTGCCGTTCAGCAACAGGGACGCATAAGGGTTGAGAAGATTGACCAAGCTCTTGGTTCCGTCCAGATCTTTGGCTTGCTCGACGGTAAATCGCAGGATGCCGGTGTTGGAGTCAGGGACTGGTTCCACGGTGCCATCGTCCAGCTTCTTGGGCTCCAGAACCGGGAAGAAGCGAATATCACAGAGGACTGCGCCTCTGACCTTGCCGTCGCTGTTGAGCTCGAGGCGTTGATTCTCGTGCTCGTAAATCTCTTCGATGCTCTCCAGAGGGAACGACGCCGAGCCGAGCTTCTTGTCCTTGCGAATGTCGTTGTAGTCAAACACTTCAATATCAAGTGTATCGTTGAAGGAAGTGATGATGACGTAGTGAGTTTCGTTCCAGCGGGGGTCTGCGTTTTCGTGGACGACTTTGGTCTGGGCAAGGGGCTGGCGCTTGCTCAGCGAGACAACGGCATAGGGGTCGGGTGTACCAGCGAAGCTGTCCGTGTTCTTCAAGCCCTGGGCGCCGTGAAGAGTGATGGCGATGACACCGACCGCCTGGTCCACCGCGGTACCAGCAAGCATCTTGGCGACCTCGATGGGGAAGACGTTGGGCGCGTACATCATGGGCGCAAGGGTACCGTGGATCTGCTCCTTGATGAAGCTCTCGAGGCCGGGCAGGAAGTTGATATCGAATCCAAACGTGTCGCCTCCGAGCGGCTTGCAGGAGTAGTCAATGGTAGGGCGTTCGAGGAAGCACATTTCAATCTTTTCGACATGGGGGAACGGAATCTGCAGCTTGATCTTGAGTCGCATCAAGCCCGAAAATGCCATGTCCTCGACGATCACATCGAGCCCTTTGCTAATCATGGCTTTGCCGACTCTGATTTCGAGAACGACCTTGGGGTTGATCTTGTTGACCTTTTGGCGGTACGTCATGTCGGCGGTATCGTTGGGGGTGAAGCTAAACATCCAGTCCATGATGACGACGTCGTCGTCGGCCTTGGGGTACGTCCTGACATGCTCCATCCTCGGCGGCTTGGAGCCCAGGGTGAAGGTAGTGAGCTTCAGGCTGTCCAGAAAGGCGGGGGTGGCGCCACTGAGAACCTGGTCGACAGAGTTGATGACCGTCTGGGCGAGCACGGGCTGGTAAATGGGCCAGAACTTGACCAGGAACGAGTTGATCCATTCCAGAGACTCGGTGTCCGTCTCAAGCCTCTTGAGGGCCATTTCCCGGACGATGTCGTCGCGGAAGTTTCGACGGACCCGGCGCAGCGAGGTTCGATAGTAGGTCGAGCAAACGGCCATGATGATGAAGACCCAGGCGAGACCGCCGCCGAAAACAGCGACCAGCCAGGACGAAAGGCAGGCAAAGATGATGACGCCGGCATTATAGTACCATTCTGTGCGACGCGCATCTCGGGTTAGAGGGGAAAAGGCCAGGCCGAGATTAGGGGGTGCCCACCGCCAAAGTATGTGTCTGGAATCTGCGATTCCACCAATGTTGTGTGGTCTAAAAGGCTCTCGCCCTCGTGGGCATCGTCATCAGGCCAGCCAAACTTGGGCGCCCAGCCCGTCTTTGAGAATTCGGCCTCTGGCTCCTCCGCCGCGCCATTTGCTTGCGCATCGGCCTTGTTGACTTCGGCGACGTCGAGCGCGCCGGCTTTGGACGGCGGGGGGAGGTCAATGTCGGGCTTGGAACCGTCGTCGATATCGGTCGCGATGGCTACGCCCTTGGGTCGGCGGAATCCCTCCGGGATGGCCTAGGCAGGGTCAATGGGTGTCCTTTTTTTTCTCTTGCGCAACGGCAGTCGATAGACTTACCTCCCGGACCTGGGCTGCCTTCTCCTCTGGGCTGGCATCGGGATTGAAGGTGAAGGCGGCAACGCCAGCTTTCTTGCTCTCCTCCACCACCTTTCGCTTGGCATCGTCGGCCGTAACGCTGCTCTCGGGATCGCGAGCAGCTTCGATAGCTCCCTGCTGCTTGAGCTCCGTCGCCTCGCGTTCCGTCGCCATGGTGGATCAAAGGTAGTCGGCGTCGAGCTTTGCGCCGCCGTCGCTATTTTCCAATTGGCGCACTTTCAGCCAGAGGGCGCTTTCGTCAAGGTGCCGCCGGTCGCCTAACACATTGGAGCTTGGGAAGCGCGAGACAGCCCTGAAGGACAAACGAGGGGCCAGGGGAACGTGGTGACTGGCGAGGGCCCGGGAAAGAAATCGGGGGAAAGAGGAGACGGACTCGTCGATGGCCGAGGCTGGGGCACACAAGCTGGGACCTTGGACGACGTCGAGACGAATAAGAAAAAGGGCAGTGGACAGGCAGTGGGCTGTGGGCAGAGGGGATCGAAAGCTCGCTGCTCGATGCGGACTGTGGAGGGATCCAAGCCATGGCCGGGCTTGGCACGGCACGATGCCAGTCGAGCTGGAAAGCGGTCCTGGCTGTTCACTGCACTGCGCTCGAATGGTCATGGTCGCACAACACGCTGCGCTGCCCCAGCTTCACTACTACCTCCTTCCTACGTCACCTCTCTGGAATCCCGTCCCATCGTGGACACGGTCGTCCGAAGCCGTCCATCGAGCGGACAGGGCCGGGCGGGTCTTTGTTCATTTGATTGACGAGGCATTCGAATGCAACCAAAGAGGCAGCGAGAGAATTGCTCCCAAGGCGACCTACCAGGAGACCAAGTCGCTGGCTCGCTGGGTGGCCCACTGATTCAGAGCCAGACGGCGCCAAGCCAGAGACGACAGCTTGGTGTCCATGGTGTGCCCACTCGCGATGCCCCCAGCGGGAGGACCCCCAAGGTCCAACAAGGGCCAAGACACCTTTCCCCAAGGTGCAATCCATCGAAGCTGAGACCCCTGCAAATCATGATCGGTCCCGCCGCACACCACCCGGCCTCATCAGCAAAACAGCATCTCGGCTATGGGTACACGACTTGGTTTTTGCCGCCTTGGACATTGCCAGCTCAAAACCTGCGCGTACACACCCACCCAGACCCAGCTGTCTTGATTCCTGGCACCGGCACCGGCTCCTCTGGAGAATACTCTGTATCCCTTCCTTCGGAGCTTCTGTCCCCACTGCCTGATCCTCTGACGCCTGACTGCATCATCATATCATACGCAAGGGAATAGGTGCGGGAACATGGAAGCTACAAGATCTCAACCCCTGTGAGCTTCCGAGCCTATCTGTCGCGAAAGATGGGGGGGCGGGGCCAACCTGCCTGAGCTACCGTCAAGCTCACTACTGCGTACATACATCCGGGCAATCGTTGCGTGCTTTCAGGCCAGATCGCCAACATGTGTGTGTGTGTGTGGCCGCGCATGAGGCCGCCTGTCGCCTACAAAATGTAGGTACTCCGTACCCCGTTGTGTCGTGAACAGTGAGCACCGGTCCGTCCTGTCCAAGACCAGCCCCTCTTTCGGTGTTTCCCAGCCATTTTCTTCCCGTCCTCTTTTGCAGATATCCCGTGGCGCCGATAATCTCGCTACAAGCCACAGGCAGAAGGGCGGGAAGCCAAGATTGTTTCACTGAGCAGTGGACATGCTTTTGCCTTTGGACGAAGAATTTGGCAAGAATGAGAACATGTCCTCCCAGTAATCCTGGCATCCACGGTCCAACACAGTCGCAGAATCCCTCGATTACACCGCCTCGACTCTTCAGGTCTGTCGTTCTCGCTGCATCTGTGGAATGTCTCACACGCCGTCCAGTCTTCGTCGAGCATATCCTAGCGTGGGGGATAAGTGGCCACAACAGGCAAAGCCAGACGAAGTGCCATCCAGAGAAAGACATTGCTCGGTGACATGGCACGGGATTTCCCATTGATCATCGTACGGCCAGTTTTTCCGGGCCGCTGTGAAATGCTGCGTTTGATTCTCGAGACCCCTACTGTCGTCAATTGATCGCTCGTGAAGCTCCTTCCTGGGGCACAATGGATCCAATGGATTGTTTCGCTGGCGACTCTGGATCGTGAGTGGGAACTTGGAAGCCCAGGCCTGCCAGCCCCGACCGAAGCTCTGTCGGGCCGCCCACGGGTATCTCCGTGAACCCTGTGGGAGCTTCAGCCACATTTGAGGGGAAAATTGGAGAAATAATCAGCCTCGCGCTAGTTTACCTATAGCCAATAAGCTCGCACCTTCTAGAATCAGCCACATCCGCGACGCCACTGTCGACCAGGCTGACAATTCCAGACCTTTTTCTTTTCGCGACGCCCTTCATCTTCACCATCCGCATCGCGACATACCCGACCCCACGCATCAATCCATCAACACCACCACGAGCGAACCTGATCCTCCCATCGTCTTCTTCCGATACAACCAAGGCGAAGCAAACTCGAACACCCTCCTCTCCCCACCCACGCCCGCCTCCCCGGTCGACGCGACGACCAGCCCCAAGACAAGATGGCCAACTTCCTCGCCTCCATCTTCGGCACCGAGCAGGACAAGGTCAACTGCTCCTTCTACTACAAGATCGGCGCGTGCCGCCACGGCGACCGCTGCAGCCGCAAGCACGTCAAGCCGTCGTACTCGCAGACGATCCTCATGCCCAACCTGTACCAGAACCCGGCCTTCGACCCCAAGAACCGCATGAACCCGTCGCAGCTGCAGAACCACTTTGACGCCTTCTACGAGGACATTTGGTGCGAGATGTGCAAGTACGGCGAGATCGAGGAGCTCGTCGTCTGCGACAACAACAACGACCACCTCATCGGCAACGTCTACGCCCGCTTCAAGTACGAGGACAGCGCGCAGCGCGCCTGCGACGCCCTCAACAGCCGCTGGTACGCCGCCCGCCCCATCTACTGCGAGCTCAGCCCCGTCACCGACTTCCGCGAGGCCTGCTGCCGCCTCAACAGCGGCGAGGGCTGCGTCCGCGGCGGCTTCTGCAACTTTATCCATCGCAAGAACCCCAGCCCCGAGCTGGAGCGCGAGCTCGAGCTCAGCACAAAGAAGTGGCTCAAGGCCCGGCCCCAGTCGCGGAGCCCCACGCGCTCCCCGAGCCCGGAGCCTGCTAGGAGGCGGTTTTGAGGTGGAGGATATCGCCTCGGGTTTGATAAGAATAAGAAAATGAGCGGGGAGATGGCTCTGATCTTGGAGCGGATCTGGCCGTTGAGGAACGCCCCAGAGATTTTCGTGCAAGGCAGAGTTTTGGTTAGGTCGGGCTGGAGTTATGGCGTTGGGCTTGCTTGTGGGAGGTTTAGTTTGGGGCATTTGTCCCCAAGGGTGCCGTGTGTAGATAGGAGGCGGCTGCTCGGCCGAGGCATAGCATTTTCGCCGAGTTCAATATCTGAGAGTCGAACCATAACATGATAGGACCCCCATTCTTGTGCCAGGAGACGTGTCGAGGCAGGCAGGCAGCAACAAGCAGCAGCAGGGACCATGGTAGAAATAGCGCCGAATCATGTCAAATGGTATATAGGGTATCTCTTCGTGCCATCAACTCAGTCCGCTGAATCTCAACCCAGCCCCTTGATCTTCGGCAGGCGCGAGCCCTCCTTGACGGCTGCCGGGAGGCAAGGGAGAAGTTTGTCCCTCTCTGAAGTTTATTAGCTTGTGAATTACCGTGACGGCGTGGACGGTTCTCTGGCTTACCTGACTCGCTGTCGAAGATGATGGAGATGTCATCGTGCTCTCCCGGAAGCTCGGGCAAGTCGAGGCATACAAACGAAGCCTCTGCCGCCGACACGGCACTGTCCACATCAGGGCCGGGGACTCTCGGCAACGGGAATTTGGCATCGACAATCTTCAGTCCTGCCTTGGCGCCCCTGCCAAACGACTCGAAGACGTCGGTTCCCTTGAGATTGAAGCCCATGCACTGCCCATGACTGAAATCTTGGAAAAAGGCTAGCAGTTGGATGACGCCATCTTGCTGCACCACCTGTATCCTCGTGGCCCCCGCTTCCCATTTCTTGTGGATGGGGACGACCATGCGCCTCCGTGCAATGCCAAAGGCCGAAGCAACGCCATCGTAGAGGATCTTGTACCCGGTAATGGCCGTCTGGAAGGTGTGCAGATCGGCAACGCTGGGAAACATATAAGTGCGGATGGTCGGTGTCTGTTGGAGGACTTCCAGGGCCTGGGAAAGCTCAGACGGCAGCTCCCGCTTGACCAGGGCCTCCTTGATGGCCAGGGTGACATCGGCCTGAGGTTGGCGGAATACCATCAAGCAGGTGAGGTTCTTGACGTCCAGTCGCAGCCGGAGCTCCCCAGGGGCGACATTGACTCTGTCGGTCATGGTGCCCTCCTTGAACTCATAAACCAACCGAAGCTTGTCTGCCAGCACACAGGAAGGCCTCTCCCCGTCATTGTCGGAGTTGATGACTCTGACCTTCTGCCATGGAAGCGTCGAAATAGCGCTCAGATGGGCATTGTTGGCTTCTCCATATCGCTCAGAAATCCAGAGACCCTGCAAAGAAATCTCGCAATATATCTTCTCCTCGCGATCCAATGCCGTTCCGATGAGGAGGCTGTGCATCTGCAATCTCTCTTGCTCATTGCCGAAAGACATAACCATGCTCCCCTTGAGACGGCCGTTTTCGAACTTGAGGGACAGAGCAGCATCGTTTGCCTCACTGCGAAGAAACCCGTACTGGATGGGGGTCTGCGGGGTGAACGCTTGGTTGACGCCGCTCAGGGTTTTGGTCTTCGTGCCTGTGACGACCGCGACACGATACCCACGATGGTAGGTTCTCGGGCCAGCAGCGGCACCCTCTCTCAGCGTCTTCTCGAAGAGCCCGATTTCACAGTCCGGCGTCGATTCCTTCGGGAATTGCCGCGACTGGGGGTCATTGTCAAAGTACTGGAATGCTCGAAGCGTTGACCGGAATATGCATGTCTCATCTGACCTTGGGAATAGGCTGGAATGGACCTTGACGCTGAAATCATACATGTTCCAGAGCATTTTGTGGTGCTGCTGCGAGCATTGTATGGCGAGAACAAATCCACGTGGAAGTCGAATCTCGAGGGAGGACTTGTCGGGTCGCCATCGAACGTCTTCCCAGGTCGGGCCAAAGCTCCTGCTGCCAGAAATCCGAAGCTGGACCGAGCCATCTTGACTGCCGATAACAAAGAGGATATCCGGCTGAGTCTGTGGTCTCACGATCGACAAGAAGCAAGGGAAATAGAGATGTTGTGACTCTCGTCCCTGCTCCATGAGGAAAACATCCACCCTAAATCTGGCAAAGCAGAATGCGAAAGGTGAATCACCAAGAGGAAGCCCTTCCAGGAGGCTCATGCCAGAGTTATGAGGCTTGGGCTGCGCCAGAGAGGAACTTGAGGAACCCCACAGCAGAGACACAATGTCCTGATTGACCGGGGGGTATTCGAGCCATATGGTACGGTCGGTCTGCTGAGGAAGAAAGGGCTCCTCCGGTGGCAGAAGGTCGTTCCTCTTCATAGACATGGCCAACTTGCGGAGGTTGGAGACGAGGGCCGCGCGGGCCTCATCGACTTCGGGCGTTGACGCGCGATTCTCGCCGGTGAGCTCCGGTATGATTTCTTCCGAAAGCCAATAGCCTTTTGCCAAATCGGCATAAGCTTGCTGCTTTGCCATTTCGTGTTTTTGGTCATATTCCGAAGTCGCAGGTCTCTCCTTCATGGCATTTTCGAGACCCATTCGGCCAGTGAGGAACCACCACAGCGAGGCGCGAGAGAGTTCCTGGGGAGAGCAGGCGACGAGGGGGCGTATGCTCTCCGAATAGAGACGAAATAGCTCAAACAGATGGCGGGTTCTAGCAACAAAAGCTTGTAGCGCGTCGTCCCCGACATTCATGACGACCTCTTGGATGTTCATGGTCGGTTTCTTGGGAGACGCAGCCAAGGTATTGTCCCTCTGCGAAGCCCTGCTCCCCTGTCTCAGCACTGCGTATGGTTGGCTGAAACTGGATGCGGTCGAGTATATGGATGATGGGCTCATCTCCATTGTCGTCGCCTTTCTGGCCCTTTCGGGTGTGTCGGGCCGCTGGGCCACCTGGGCTTGGATATTTTGGATGTACGACTGAGATCTCGAATCTTGCATTCCCGGTCTGCCTGGAGAAGGTGGCGGGGCCTGAGACTGGTGGCCGGTGTTGATTGGGGCCAAATTGGTGTCATGGAGAGGGGGTTGCGGACTCCTTCTGTAGGAGGCCCGAGGAGAAGAGCCTGAAACTGGTGACTGATGGGGGAGGGGGAGCTGAGCATCCCGGAGAGACACAGGCGACTCTGTGACATCTTCCTGTACAACTCTGGCACCGCCGAGGGAGGACCCGCTGCGTCCCTGAGGTGCTTGGTCCGGGCCATCATCCTCTGTCCTCAGCGCCTTCACGAAAGCGAGGCCTTCCGCCTCTCTCATCTCCGCCTGGTGGATCTCGATGAAGGATTTCCGCTTCTCGTCGCGCGACTGAGAGGGGCTGTCCAGGTGCCTAGCAGCAACATCTCCTCCAGCGGGAATCTCGAGCATCGGAGCATCGGGGATGGTTGCATATCCGGTCTGCATGCGCCGCAGCGGTCCTGGGGAGAATCTCGGATCGCTTGCTGCTTGGACATCCAGCATCGCCGCCTTGGAAGAGTTCCGCCTGGGCTCTGGTGACCGTCCAGGGGGGACAGAGGGGGGTCCTGGTGGAGGTCTTGGCCTCCTCTTTGAGATTTCAAATGTCGGGTCCTCACAATCGTCACCTCCAATGCCCATGATTTCGGGGTATGTGTCGACGAATCGAACGATCAACCCCTTTCGGGTTCTCCTAGTTTGCGGCGGTGGTCGAAGGGCCAGGTCCTGTCTCGAGTTGGAGCGACCGTCGACATCCGATGCGTTCGGGTACCGACGCGCGCTCCCGATGTCGAGCTTGGTGAGTGCTGGGGGGCCGGCGTGGGCGACCTGGAGCGTGTCCGACGGGCCCCGGAGGAAGTCGTTCAGATTCTCATGGCTCGGCGCTTCCCCTTGTGAGACCTTGCGTTCGCGATCCCGGCCGAACAGCTTCCCAATGATTCGGCCCCGCTTCGAACCTCTCGCCTCCTCTGGGACGTTGACGTTCGGCACGTCGTTCTCCATTGTACCGGTCGTTCGTTGGGCTCGGATGCTTCAGAAAAGAGCGTCATGGGGTCTCGGTGGGCGGGTGCGAGAAGGAGGTATCCGTATCCGCGGGCGAAAGAGGAAACTCGGCATGTGCCTCTGTGCCGTGGTCCACGAGGCCTGACAGCGGTGACAGGCACCCGACGCCGTCGGTCGGCGGTGGAAGCTTGGGTCGTGGCGCCGCAAGGGCTGCATCCAGCGTCGACGAGGCAGCAAGGGCAGGGAATCGGCAATCGAGGTCGCGGCTGGTGCGAGGAGATCGAGAAGAAGCAGAGACGTGGCGGACGTTGGGTCGGGGTTGTGGTGGTCGGAGTCCCGCAGGAGGGGGGGGCTGTGAACCCAGACGTGGTTGGGCGAGGTCGCCTGGACACTGGACAGTGGACAGTGGACAGTGGACGGCCGTTGAGGCAGTGAGGCAGTGTGTGCGGCTTCCTAAACGGGACTTGACTTCGTGGGAGGAGAAATGGAATAGGCGGGACGAGGAGGGCGCTCGCTAGAGCTGCGAGATCAGGCGAATTTGGAATACGAAGTATTGCACAGAAGTATGCATGGTAATTAGGTGAGATTCCCACGCCAGCAGGGCAGAAACAACGAACAGCAATCGAGTACAGAGGTGATCCCTGATGGCGTCACGGAGGGTCCCAAGAACGGTGGGCTTGCAGGCGGTGTTTCAGGGCCAACGGAACCCCGCCATGGAAGGGTGGGCGCAATGGAATGCCCCTCTCCCCCTCATGCCCCTCGTCGTCTTATATCCGTGGTTTCCAGGCATCAACAACACAGACGAGAAGGGCAAGTTGATCTTGGAGTTCTTATTTTCCCGTGCAATGCACAGGAAAATACTGACGGTACGTATGTCCGTACCACTATGACGTAATGGCTACCAACCTACCATCTAATACTGGTTTATTTGTTAGCGTGAGACCTCTCGTCAGATAAAGCGAGGTCTGATTCTTTCTTGGAAAGGCCTCGTTGGTACAACAATAGGCCTCGAGTTCGGATTTCAGGGTCTCCCATCAACCATTAGATGGCCTTGGCTCGTACTTGGCATGTCTCGCGCTAACAAACAAACCAGGGCTGGAGTGTAATTCGACAAGAAGGAATGTGCAGGCATAGGCGGGGCGTCCAGCTCGCAGCAGGGCTCCTGTAAATGGCATAAGAAATATATGCTTGGATTCGACCATGTGTCGACCTCGGGGAAAGTTCAATTGGGACAATGCTGGTTTGTTTGTTTGTTTGTTGGTGCGAGACCTCTTCCTCCCCGCGCAAGCCAGGAATATCTCTCTCCTCGGTGACATACCCTCCCCAGTTCAGCCGGGGCCGGAGTAGATGAATTGACCTGCCTAGTGCTTAAACTTGTGTACGGCCAGACTTCCTCGCCATGGGATAGAAGTGGACAAATGATAGAAGCGTGACTGCATTCTGGGGAGCGTTTTCAAAGAACAGCCAGGTAGGCACCTGAGCAAATGTTGTCATTTGGCCATTTCTCTCATCTCACGGTACCTTGTCGGCATGGAAGTCCGTTGACAGCAGCTCCGCTCCGGGTTTGAAGATCTGGAGCTGAGGGGCCCGTTCCCCGCATTCGGTCGGACCGTCCGGATGGCCGAAGGGAACGGGGGTCCGGGGCCCGATCCGACCCCAGCGACTTCAGCCCTACGGACAATTTCCCCCCTTTGGCCCTGTCCAGCAGGCTTGCCATGTTGCGCATCAAAGAAAAGCACAAAAGAGGATGGGGGACCAGGGACTCATGCGCCCAGTTTGAGGCGGCAGCTTGATGAATATATGCCTTGCAGAAACCACCAAGATCATGTGCCATGTACAAGGCAGTGCCGTGTAAAGTCGAGCATCCGGCGGGACTTACAGATCATCATCGTCAAGCTCGGCACCTTGGTAGCATTGTAGCTGCACAGACTCGACACATATCCCATACAGCATTCCCGATCAGATTCCCGGGCGGCAAACGTGGATGATGGGATGGCGGGAAGGAAGGGCTTAGCTTTGGCTTCCCCCGCCCAGGTCAGCCCGGAAGTGCGTACTGCAGTAGGGGTGCAGTGCAGTTGGGAAAGGACAGTCAGGTGCACCTCAGGTCGGGGATATTGGCTTGGTGTTGTTGGTTGGGAACTCCACGAAAGGGCCAAGCGCCTTTGGAAGTCTTTCGACGCAATGCCAATGTCGTCAGGGCGTTGAGGTCTTTGATTTGTCCCACCTGGTGGGGGGGGCCGACCCACGTCATTCAAACATGCTCCGCGCCGCCGCGTCCCGACACGAACAACCCCTCCCGACCTCGCTCGACGCTGAGAATTTCTGCCTTCAGGCCCCCAGCAGTCGCTTCCTCTTCCCCAGAATTCCACTCGAGACTGATCACACCGCTTTGTCACGGAACAGCGATAGCGGCCTCCAAACTCGAGAGGCCCAGGAACCCAAGACCGAAATTTAAAAAAACCCCCGACGGAAAGAAAAAAACCGCGGAATCCACTCACCACTTGGTCCGACCTTTTCGGACCCTGTGCTGTGCCCGGATCGTCGTCGTCTCCTCACCCAACCCACCCCTGCCGTGATATCGACCGCGAACCGAGCCGACGCGATGAAGGGATTGGTTTCGGGTCGCCGCCGCGCAACCTCCAGTGCCAGTGAGTCGCCTTGGGATCTAATCCAGGCGGGATTCGTTTTGAGCATGGACACAATGTAGTGCAGCTGGGACCCGTTGAGCTCCTTCGACGAAAAACAGGAGGCAAGAGAATGCGAACAGCGGGGCCGGGCACAGGGACATGTTGCTAACATACACACTCTGTTCCGCCTAGGCAGCAGAGCCTCTAGTGATGGGTCCCAGGCCGAGGTCGCCGAGGATGACACTCTGGTGGTCGAGCCCGACCAGGGCAACGGTACGTTGACGCAGGAAAACCGCGACGAGAGAAGCGCCCGCTGACCATCTGGTAGTCCTGTCACACATCATCTCCCAACTCCGACCCGGAGCCGACCTCAGCAGGGTTGTCCTGCCAACCTTCATCCTCGAACCGCGAAGCATGCTCGAGCGGATAACCAAGTAAGGGCAAACAGACAGCTCGATCTTGTGGCGGAGTGCTCGGAATGTGCGCTTTTGCTGACTATTACTCTCGTTAGTTTCATGTGCCACCCCGAGATGCTCCTCCCCATCCCCGAGATCGAGGACCCCGTCGAACGATTCGTCTCGGTCGTCAAGTTCTACCTCAGCGGCTGGCACATTCGTCCTCCGTAAGACCCGGACCCAAGACTCCGGCTACGAGAGAACCTACTAACCGGCTGCCAGGGGAGTCAAGAAGCCCCTGAACCCGATTCTTGGCGAAATCTTTACCTGCTACTGGGACTTCCCTGACAATACCAGGGGCTACTACGTCTCCGAGCAAACCTCGCACCACCCTCCCAAATCCAGCTACTTCTACATGGTCCCAGGGCACAACATCAGAGTCGACGGAACCCTCAAGCCCAGGAGCAAGTTTCTGGGCAACTCCGCCGCCAGCATGATGGAAGGGACAGCAATATTGACCCTGTTGAACAGGGGCAAGGACCCGAAAAGAGGCGAACGATAGTCAGTCTTGTTGCCCTTCCCTCAAATTGGCGGGGAAAATGCTAACTAGCGGGTCTCAGCATCCTCACGCAGCCGAACATGTATGCGAGGGGGATCCTCTTCGGCAAGATGAAGTACGAGCTGGGAGACCACAGCATTGTTCGCTGTCCAGATATGGGCCTCTGCGCCGACATCGATTTCAAGACCAAGGGGTGGGTCAGCGGCACTTATAACGCAATCGGTGGCACTATCAGGAACGAAATTACGGGCGAGGTGCTCTACGAGCTTTCGGGGCTATGGAGCGAGGAAATGTTCATCAAGGACTTGAAGGCAAGCTGCCATGACGATGAGATATGCATTCATCCGCTGACATTGGCCTAGACTGGACACAAGGAGATGTTCTTCAACGCTCTGAGATCGAAGCCCAGCCCCCCTCTGTGTAGGCCCCTGGAGGAGCAGGAGGAAAGAGAATCCCAGAAACTGTGGTTCAAGACTGCCCAGGCGGTCATCGACAGGAACCACGAGCTGGCAACCGACGAGAAGACCAAGGTTGAAGAGCAACAGCGAGAGGAGGCCGCGCTAAGGGCCAACGACGGCATTGAGTGGCGTCCAAGGCTGTTCCGGGCGGTCAAGGGCGGTCCCGGAGGGCCCGAGGAGGGTGAAGAGGATCTCGAATGGATCATCAATGCCCAAATGTTTGTCGTGGCCATTCTTGATAAACGAAAACACGCTGACATGACGCAGAGATGGGACCACGCCAGAGAAGCAGGCTGAGCAGATCATGGCGATATATCCCATTGTCAAAGGCCAAAAGTGGGAACCCAAGCACGTCATTCCCCCGCGAACACCCAGCCAAGCTCCCCATCCTGGGGACGGTAACTTGGTCGATGTGAACGACGCCCATCCTCCCCTCCCGCCGAGCGTCACAGAACATGCCGAGCCAGAGACCCCCAAGGCAAAACCGCCTATCGATCCGTCGCATGAAAGCACGACTGAGGTTCAGGAGATGCTCTCTTCGACGGGCACTCGAGCACAGGGCGGTCCACTGATCGACTTTCACCAGGACCTGAAGAAGGGTTTGCCGGCGGATCTCAAGAGGACAGACACGGAGGAATCCAACGACGAGTTTGTGGATGCTCAGGGGTAGATGGTGGGATAAAGATTCGTGGTTGTTTTGGGGGCCGGTGGTCAAAAGCACGAGTACCACCAGCCTTGGTTGAGATCGGGGAAAGGGATGCATCACTACGTTAGATATGACACCCAATGTGCGCTTGGGACTAGTATTGCCTTGGTTGGGGCCAGTCATCGGTACGTACTGTTTTTGGTGCTCTATTACATAGCAGAAGCCATGGGCTTTACTCTTTCCGTTTTGCTATTCTCTTCGTCTGGGAACCCACATCAGTGCCAGCCCTGAAGCACATTGGGCGAGGGAATCGTCGAGGTGGTGCTTGTTCGAGGGGACCTACATGAGTATGCTTTCCAAGGGGAGGGTGAGCGGCCGCCTATGCCTGTATTGTCCAAAGATACTCCGGGAAGTGGTTGAGTGAAGTCCAATTCTGGCGATCCCAGACGCCTAAGTAAGCAGAATCTTACCACTGACAGGCGGCATAAGGGGAATAAAGAAGATTGGGGAGGCGATGTGATGAAGATCAACATCACGAGATGGGCGGGTTTCGAAAGTCGAGGACAGCAACACAACTCCTGGGGAATGGCAGAGAGTTCGACAGCAAGTCAGCAACCTAGAACCACTTCTCCCTCCGTATGTGGACACTTGTTTATATGGATACATTTCGACTTCATCTCTCCCGGAATTGACCCCATAGCCCCCCCCTTTCCCCCCCCACCTAAGACGAAAGTAGTCGTCGACATCCACCCAGGAGAAAACAGACACGGAAATCTCTAAATAGAGCCCCCCCATCCGAGCAAGACCCAGGGGTCCAACCCCATCCCCGACACATACGGATCCCGAACCGTTGACAGGTTGCAATGGAGGAAATCCGGGGAAACCACCCGACCCGCGACGGCGTGGCGGCATCGCCATCAATCCATGTCCATGCTCGCAGCGCCGCGGCCGTGGCGCTGGTCCAACCCCCCCCCCTCCTACCGCTGCCGTGCTCCCGAGACTGGGAACGCAACGACGACTCCATGCGCAACTTTGCGCCTGCGGCCGACGGGGCAAGGGTTGATACATCAGCGCGCGCGCACACACGCTGGCGACCCAAAGCCGCGGGTCCGGCAGTCCGTAAAAGGATGGAAAGGTACACTACATGAACCGCAAGCGGCCACCACGGCCCGGCACATGAGCTGAAAGGGGTGAGGCTCGAAAAAAAGGTTGTGGGTGACACCGGCCGGGCTGGAAGGGCTGTAGGGCTGGATCTCGGGTTTTTGGTGTTTTGGGGGTTGATGGAGGTCCGCCTTTTCGTACCTCACCTCACACCACCTACCCACTACCTACATACCTTACTGTGTATTCCGTACCGCGCCGACTGAATGTTGCTGGCGCCCAGTGGTACTCTTTCGCAGTACCTAGGACCCATCTCCTCTCGCACCCCCCCCCCGCCTGACTGATTTGATCCACGTGCTTTACAATGTGTCAGCTCGCTCTCTCTCGATTTCAGCGCCCCAAGTCGCAAGCTGACCAAGACGGAGAGATAAGGGCATGCGAGACAAGAGATGATCCGACCCCAGTTTAGTGGTTGCCGATGCCGGACCCTGGCGTCGATTTGGCCTTTCAGATAAGAGAGTCTCCAACACAGTTGGGACATGTCCCGAAAGTTCAATCTATGTCCGAGGGCACCGTCACCCGATGGAAAGCTACCTCCCGGCTCTTCCCACGGGATCCACGCCATCCCCTTCATAATTCGCTCACAGCCGAGAAAGGTCGAGGCCCGTCAAATTGCTGCAAGATAAGGCACAGAGCCCTCTCAGCCCGCATGGGACACATGGGGGGTCGTCATCGAGATAAGGCGATCCACCCATCGGGCTCTTTCAGTCCGACGAACAAAAACTCCAAAAGATGGTCAATTTGCCTCTTGTCAGCTCCATTCTTGCCATTGGCCCGTCTTGATCGCACCGCTGTAATCCCGTTTACTCTCTGTATTCCCGTTTGACCCCGCTCACTCTCCCTCACCTGCGTTCACATTGAAGATAGTTCACGATAATGATAGACAGACTTGAACATTGCAGCTCCGGATCGCCAGCGGCCAGCAAGGAGGGGTATTTTACAACAGATATGCTAGCAACTCCCGAGATCCCCCCTGGATATAGTAATAAAAAGAATAAGGAAAAGGTCAACGGCGAAAAGAACTCCCGCTGAGCAGACAGCCGACATCCGCAGTCCTCTGTGACTGTCTATTCAAAACCAAACAGAACACGCTCCCCAAGCACAAAGAAACGACGCCTTAATCCTTCTTTTCGCTTGTTGGTGTGCCCGGTGCTGGGGTCACAGGCTGCGTGTTGTTGACCAGAGTCTGGTGCTCGGCAATGCCGTGCGAGGGGGCGGGAACAACGCCGTCCTCCTTCTGCACGTTGTCGGCAGGAGTCCAGGCAAGGTAGTCACGGCGGACCTGGGAATCAGTGTTAGCAAGGGCATTCTTGACGTGAGACGAAAAGGGGTACATACCTCGACGTAGTCGTAGGCGAACTCGCCGTGCTGGTCGTCGTCCATACCGAGGAGCTCGGCCTCTTCCGAGGCGCGGAGATGGAGACCCGGGATCATATCGATGGCCTTGGCGATGAGGACCGACACGACGAACATGTAGGAGCAGCAAGCGACAATGTAGGCAACCTGGACATAGAGCAGGCGGAAGTTCCTGTTAAGGAAACCACCAGTGATGCCAGTGTTGACGCCATCGAGGCCGATAATGTAGTCGGCCGCGAAGAAGGCATTGAAAAGCAGGCCAACGATGCCACCGACACCGTGCTCAGCGAACACGTCGAGGGCGTCGTCAATACCGACGAGGAACTTGAACTTGGTGCTGTAATTGCACACGACGCCCGAGACGACGCCGAGAGCAATGCTGGCCCAGGGGGTGATAACTCCGGAAGCGGGAGTGGCGGCAACGAGTCCCGAGATGGTGCCCGAGCACCAGCCGACCAGAGACCACTTCTTGGCAAGACGGTAATCGCAGAGGCACCAAGTCATGGCGGCGAACATGGCAGTGAGGCAGGAGTTCCAGCAGGCCATGGCGGCGCGGAGGTTGGCGCCAAAGGCGGAGCCACCGTTGAAGCCGAGCCAGCCGAACCAGAGGAAGACGGTGCCGATGGTGATGAGGGAGATGTTGTGCGGGCGGAAGTTGAGCATCATCTTCTCGTTACGGCGACCGAGAACCCACGAGTAGGCGAGAGCCGAGACACCGGATCCAATCTCGACGGGACCACCACCGGCGTAATCGAGAACGCCGTAGTTGTATGCCCAGCCATTGACGTTCCAGGCCCAGCAGGCAACGGGGCAGTAGACCAGGGTAGCCCAGAAGAAGACGAACACCATCGCCGGGAGCACGCGACCACGCTCAGCGACGGAACCGACCACGAGAGCGGCAGTGACGGCGCAGAATTGCATCTATGACGGCATCCGTTAGCAAGCTGCCAAGCGCAATACCGTTTGCAATGGGGTCCTACCTGGTAGAAAGAGTAGAGAAGCTCGGGAATCAGGGGGGAGCCGGGCGATGGTGCTCCGAGGGTGTTGCGGAGACCGAAGTGGTCGAGGTTGCCGATGAAGCCGTTGGTCGCCGTGCTGCTGAGAGCCAAGGAGTAGCCCCAGAAGTACCATTGGAAGACGATGACACTGAAGGACATCATGACCACCCAGATGAGCGACAGGGCCGACTTTCTGCGGGCGAGACCGGAGTAGAGGAAGGCGATGCCGGGGACCATGAGCAACACCATGGCCGAAGAAATGAGGATGTAGGCCTGGTCGCCGGATTGGTACCATTGGTTGAGGTTCTCGGTGGCTGTAGAGAATCACCGTCAGCATTCCGTGCAGTGAGTTCCCGCTGGGTCGGGCCATGGGGGGCTCTGCGACTCGCAACTCACCAGAGTCACCACCAGTCACCTCGTTGGTGCCATTGAACTCGGCGGGCGCGCCAATCCATGAGTACGACATGGTTGGCGGCGACTAGGGCACAAGGCCGGAGTGCCAGACGGCAGAGGGTCGGGGTCGGGGGCGTGGACAATGAGCGACGGGGGCTGTTCTCTAGGGACGGCGGGACTGTTGTTTATGTCTGGTGTTTAAGGAATGAACCTGTGTGGTGTGTTGTGGTGTGGAGGGAAGGACCCGTCGTCGACGACGGGGAGGGCGGACGATGTCGGGGGCGAGGGGCTGAAGCAGCACGGGACTGGGAGTGAGGTGGATCAGGAAAGCTGAAAGGGCCGAGGGTGGGACAGCGCGAAGTTATAAGTTGGCCTCCGTTCAGTAGCGCCTCGAGACAAGGTGGCAGAGAACCATGGGGTGGGAGGTGGGAGTGGGGGACGATCGAGGACTGACGCATGTGCGCCAGGCCTGGGGTGCTAACTTTGAAGCTCGCTTTCCATGCCTCCCCCCCCCCCCCTTGCCCCTTCCGTTTCCGCTTCCACCCCCAACAAGACGGCCGGCCGGGGAAGGAACCAAGGTGGGTACCTACCGACCTACCGCGCGGTCGTGTCTTTGGGGAATCTCTCTTTGCATGTGTCGGCGCTGCGGCTGGCAAGGAGCAAGCAAAAGTGACAATTGCCATTTGCCATTTACTTCCGCTATCCATGGACGCTTGCGCCAATCGACCCGTGGCCGCCCGCGTCCCGCTGTGGGAGCCCACCCTCTCCCCCTCTCCCTCCCCCAACCCGCACTTGATCGCGCGAAATATGGGACATCAGGGATCTGGAACTGTCTAAACACGCACCCAGGAGACGCGCCGCCGACGGGGTGGGTGTGAGGGTGTGTGGTTTAACACACACATATCTGAGAACAGAGGCCTGGGCACTGGGCAGATGCTTGGTCCTCCGTACCCGCCCGCGGTATCTGGTACCTTTTTGGTGCGTGACCCCCGCCCGGGAATTTGAGGCGGAACCCCAGGATGGCCTACCCACGTCGCGGCGGACAGGGGTAGCCATGTACCTTTGACACGACAAGCTGACAGAACACCAGCTTCGACGACGGCACGATCAAATCCCGGCTTTCGAACAATGCGGGGTCGACGGGACCCAGCGATCAACAAGAGCATCGTGTTCGTTCTTTGCCTGCCATTGTTTGTCGAGGATGGCCTGGGACCAAAGGCACCAGTTCGGTGTCGTTGCGGTCTACCGGGATCGGAGCGACAGGATGCGACGATTATCGGACGAAACGAGCGTCGTCCACCCGCGGGAGAAAATTGCGCACTGCCCATTGGAGGGGTGGGATGGTCTGTCCGACAACGGGCTCCAACTCTCACCACCACACATACGACAGGACATCCCGCTGAGCTGAAGTTTGTCGCCGCCGCCCCGCAGCCCCCACTTCCTCTCATGATACTTAGGGGGGGCTTGGTCGGGGGGCCACCGGACCTGTCCGTAGCTAATTCTGCAGTGTCCTGCGCATGAGATATGGCTTTGCACCAAGCAATATGCTTGCCTTTGCCTAGTAATGAGGCAACAAACTCGCTAATGCTGGCGCCTCGAAGCGGTATTGCTGGGACAGCAAAGGGCCATGGCGGTGGTGGTCAGCCTCGATCCTCCCCCAGTAGGTTCCGGTGGCACGGTGATATTCACCGGGTGTCCATCGTCTCGCAGACCCACAACCTGAGTGACGTAGACTTGTTGTTTAATAGGTATTCTATCCAAACTTTGAGGATTGCGGCTGCTCCATGCCGAGTCTGTCTCCAGAATCCACTGGCCGTGCCGCCATCTCGAGTCTCGGCACCGATCGTTACCAGAAATGATGGAGGAGTCCCCAAGTCGAGAGCAAACAAACCAGAGAGTTATTGAAATGTCTCAAAGGAACAAAAGCGCCCAATGGGATCGCAGGATCGCAGCAAGAGCTCTCATTTGGTACCTGCACACGAGGATTCGGACGCACGCTCGCACACGTTTCGTGAAGCGGTTTTCGGATGATCTGGTCGCTGATTCGCCTCTGCATCAGGGTCCTGCCGCAGCCGCCTCAGCTGGCAACCTGCCCCCCACTTTCTCGGGTTGGGGTGAAAATTCTCTTCTTCGCTCGCGACGGGAGATTGGATGGTCAGTCGCATCGCGCCCTCCGAGATGACATTTCTCTGGACTTGTTGGGGGGGACGACGCCGTCGATGAAAACCGCTCAAGGACGGATGGGGCTGAGAACGAGACAAGAGATGCTCCGGACTTCAACGATCAATCTGATATCGAGAATCGCAATCCCCAGCATGGCATCCAACCTTAAATCTACCTCCAGCCTCCAAGCAGGGCCCGGGGCAGCCCAAGGACCTGGCGGCCAATGGGCGGACGTCGTGTTACCAAATCGTTTGCCCAAGGTCGGGCAAAGCGTTAGCAACAGCATCCTCAGAATGTTAGAATTGACGACAAGTGTAACCTATAGAAGCCGACGGATAGTAGCGAAAGGTCATATCTGTGCATGGCATTCCCTCTTTCCAGATCTTTTCCATGCGCCCCCTTTCCAGACCACCTCGGGCTCTCTTTGACGCGTCCATTGGAGTCCACCTCGAAATGGAGCTGCGATGCCGCAGCCGCAGCTTCTCCAAACGACCGTTTGGGTTTCCACCTCTCCCAAACGGGCTCATTCGTCCTGCCGTCCAGTCGCCTCGGGCACCCCCCAAATGCACACTTCCCCAACTGGACGCTCGGCTCGCCCGCGTTGGATTCGAGGGAGACGAGGTCTGGGCCCGTCCGCCCCGACGCGGGACGACTGCTGCGCTGCCGTCGCGCACCCCGACGACAAACAGCACACGCGCTCTGTCCTCGAAAGGAGCCGCCGAGCAAAGACTGCCTGCCGGGTCCGCCTGATGTGGCGTTTGTTAGCTGGGCGGCGAGGGCGGGTCGTCCTGCACCCCGGATCTGGAATGAGAAAGGCGTCGCATGAGAGATTTTTTTCCCACTCACCCCCACCGAGCTCCACGGGAGCTGAGAAGAGCCATCCCTGCATGGTGGGAGGGTGGGCTGAGATAGCATCGCCAAGGCTGCCAAGAGATAGGCTTCTTATCTTGAAGACAGGGCCAATGAGCGGCCGCGGGATTGCTGAAACAAAATGTCAAGAGTTCGCCGCGACGGAAGCGGCCTTGGCGCCGCCTTGGCCTCGGCGCGTCATCGACCGGTTGATCCTCGCTCGTCTTCCGTCCGCACCCGAACGGCAGGGGCCAAGGGGTCATCAGCTTGGCGGCCTGCAACGACATGCCGTCGATGAACAACACTTGGAAAGATGAACACCACAAAGTCAGTCTGTCCGGGAACCAGAACGGCCTTCAGTTTTTCGAACTCGCTATTCCTACTCCTTCGACCATGCCCCTTCAGCCTCAGCAGACAGGAACTCACATCACGCTGACAATCCGTCCCAGAGACCTCGACATCCTCACGCCGGCGCGCCGCCCTCTCCCCTCCGATATGGGTTGATGGGAAACTCTCCAAAGCAAGCCTCGTCATACCTGGCCAGCTCCTCCATCGCCTCCTGCACCTTCAAGAAAGCCCCAAGTTCACACCAGCCGTCCGCCCTTGACACGTCGCACTCGGGATGGCTCCACCCGAGCGGAATCGATCGCTGGTTCAGCACAAAGTGGACATACTTTGTCTCGCCTCCCTCCAGGTACGCCTGTCGGTTTGCCGCGAGGGGCTGCGGCGTGCGGATGATCTCGATGTCGAGCCGGGCCCCAAAGGGCGTCAGGTGCGAGACGGTAAAGTTGTGCTCTCCCGGGTGGGAGTTGGGATCGAGCTTGCCGGAGAACTGCTTTAGTCCGAAGGCGGTCAAGACGGAGATGATGTTGGTGTCGTGGGTAAAGTCAAAGTAGAGGCTCTGGTTCAAGGGGAAAGTCGCCGTGTTGTTGTCCAACGTGACGTTGATCTGAGATCCGGAGTACCCAAGGGTGTGGTTCTTGAGACGTGCCACCACTTCCTGCTGGTAGCCGATGCCAACGGCCCGCCCGGTTGGGGTGCCGTACGAGCTGCCCCCGTAGTACCCGACTGGGTGTGTGAGGCGTCAGCCGGCAAAGAGGGGTGGGTTCAGGGGAAGGGGGGGGGGTTCCAAATGACTTACGGTCGACCGAGTACTCAAATCCCACCCATTCGTCATAGGTAAACAGCTCGCAGAAGCGGCTGTACCCGTATGCAACCGTCTCGTAGGGGCACATGGTTTGAGCCGCATAAGTATCCTCGATTGTCCAATCCAAGCCCTCGACCATCGCGGCAAGGCGGTCAGTAGCTGGGGGCACCATGTGAGCGGCACGCCCAGGTGGTCTCGCGTGTGACAAGGTGCAGCGTACCGTTTTGGAGGTACTGTTCGATCCAAATGGTGGCGTCTTCCAACCCGCTCCTCACCTTGCGGGCATTGGGGCAGTTTCTGTCTCCTGCGAGGGAGTTGTTGAACCCACTCCCCTCGATAATGACCTCGATGATCGCATTGTGTGTCCTAGACAACACCTCGTAAGATGTAAACCCCTATGAGGATGGAAATACTCGTACCATTCGAGCCCAAAGAAGCCCGCCATAAAGTATTCGGCAGATTTCAGCATTCGATCCTGTGTCTGGATGAAACGTGTAAGTGACAGTCGATGTGTGGTGGCCTTCTCTGACGCAAAAGTGGCCAGAATACATACCGTCGTGCGGGCAATGATTTGGCTGTGCGGGTTGTACAGCCGGGAATACATGTATGCATGAAGAACACCCGAATCGAAGAGCTCCTGTCGTCCTGCATGAACCTTGTCAGTACACGAGAAACGCCATGCCGACGTGAAAACGGTGCGTCCTGCGTAACACTTAGGTACCTTTGGAGACGAGAGTTTCGATTCCGAGTCCATACTCCCACTTGTTCATGAACTCCAGGCCCTCCTTGAACTGGAGCTTGCCAGTCCTGCGAACCTCGTCGATGCGACCCCCCAAGTCGGCCACGTTGGACCCCGTCGTGGGATACCGAGACCCATGCCGTGAGAGCACCTGGACCTGGACGATCTCGGCGCCTTCTGGGAGGGGGTGCTCGTCTATGCCGAATCCAGGGGATGGAACACTGGGCACCGCGGTAGGTAGTCAGATATCCACGGCAGAAGCTAGTTTGGGTAGGATACGCAACGACATACTACGGCGCCAGGTACCTTGACAGCAGTCAGCAACACACCCCGATCCCACACTACGAGGCAACTCAAACTCACCCCATCATTTCAAAGATGCTTTTCCTCCCCTCATCACCGCCACCAACAACCGGCACAGCCGTCTGAAGTGGCGCGTTCGGCACATACGTCCCCTCGAACGTCCTCGTCTGCGCCATGAACGGGGCCTTGCCCGTGGCAGTCGGACCAGCCCTTCCAAGCCCAGTCAGCGAAACAAGCAAAGGAAGAGAAAAGGGCGTAAGAACATACCACAACTCCGGACTCGTCTGAAAATACTGCGGCACCGTCGCCGTCGCCGCCTGCCCTACCTCAACCGCACCCCCACCCTCCTCAGCCTGCTCCCCCTTCTCCAACGACAAAGCCCCTCCCATCCCCGGCGGCGATTCACACACCCGACTCCCCGAATCCGACTCCGACATGCCGTCAGAGCAAAGATCGGGGTATCCAGGAGCGACGGGGGCTCCATATTCCGGCCCCGTCATCGCCAGTCCCGCTAGGTAGCAGGCCAGAAACGCCAGCACGAGGGCCAGAGACAGGAGTAGGAACCTCCGCTTCCAAAAGCCGGCGCCCGGGGCTGGTCCCGTCCCGACGGGGCCGGCGCGCCAGACAGGCACGCAGGCGCTCCGCTTGGGAGCCGGGGCGGGTCGGGGCGGGAGGGGAACGGCTTCCGTACTGGTGCCGGCGCGTTCCGGGAGCTCGAGAGCAAAGGTCAGGGGTTGGGTGGATTTGGCGTCCATCTTGCCGGATGTCTCGGAAGGGATAGAGAGGGTCAGTCAGGCTCCGTACGGAGTAGAGGCTACTGCTTGAGACCAGGTAGCTGGAAGATGTATGTTTTTTGGCGGAGCTGTCTCGGGGTGTCGTGGTCGTCTTTGACAGCGGGGAGTGTAACGGCTGTGATACGGACGTAGGCACGGTCCGCCGTCCTCCCAGTGCTCGATCCCGAGATGACGTTGTCGTACCCAGGGTCCTGGTTCGTTGCCCTCGCACTGGCGTAAAACAATCGTCAGGTCGAATCACAGGACAACCTTGCCCCTCACAAGGCGCCGTCCGAGAAATGGAACTGGGCAGTTGTACTGTGAAAATGCTTCGCTCTCGTTCCAAAGAATACGTACAGACTTTCCTTGCATTCTACCCATGTAACGCCGTGATCCTCAGGGGGTATCGGTTTATTGTCCCGTCCAGTCTCGCTGCCCGTTGCCCAACGCCGAAATCGACCATCCCATACCCTCCCTCTCGGGTAAACACATGGGCCCTCTGGCGCTCCCAGGCCAGCCCTAGAAAATCATCAAGTCATCGCTTCCCGCACCCCGCGAAATGTCGTACATGAGGATCGTGTGATCCACGTAGTGCAATACCAGACGGAACTGGCTGTGTGGTGCCCTTCCCCGTTTCCCGTGCAGATCCAGCCCGCGCGCCTTGGGGTCGGGCACCGGGGACACGGCAATGCCGTGAAGAGTGCACCAAGGGCGGGTCCTCTTTTCCTCATCGGACCGCCTCGGCAGGACCCAGTCGACCCGGAAGCCTCGGCGGACCCGGACGCCCTGGGCACGCGCCGCCGGGGCCTTGGTTAGAGTCAGAAGGGCCACGCGGCCGTTCAATGCCCCGGCCACCACCAGATTTAGCTCGGGAACATGAACCAGCATGCTGATTCTCTCCGAATAGGCCGCGCGAAGATCCCAGGGCTGCGTCCTGCGCCCTTGGTGACTGTGGTGTGTCAGCACGTTCCTGCAGACGATGCCGGCGCTGCGCCTGTCGAAGGGCTGAAGCTCGATGTCCGTGGAAAGGGCGCGAAACAGGGTCAGGTTTTGGGCGGCATAAGGGCTGAAAGTGGCATCGGCAAGCGCAACGGGAGTCGTGTGATAGTTGCGCTGCTCGCTGTTGTTGGTTAGGCTTAAAAGCTGCGGCGTGGTTCCGGTCAGCGGAGTTGTAATTCCCGACCGAGGAACTATGGCACGGCAAAGTTGCACGGCCTCGGACAAATCGCTGAACTTTGAGTTTCGAAAAGACGGGTTGGGCTGGCCTGATCCCAGTCGTTTCCACCGCTGATCTGCTATCAAGTCGATGTTCTGGTGGGAGCCTTGGGCATCTTCCTCCTCGCCCTCGCCGAGAGACAGGTCCGAATCATCGTCCCAGTCACCGGACACGTGTGAAGTGCTGCTGTGATCGTCCCCGGGTGAATTTCTGGCTTCTGCGTGGACTTTGGGGTAGCGGGCGGGAGAGTTTTGATAACGCTGCAAAAGAGTGTCCGCGTTGGGGGCCAAATCGCGGATGTAGTAGAGGGAGCAAGTAGTATCCAACCAGGGATTAAGCGCGGATGTTGACGTGTCGTGGAGCAGATTCACCCGGATGACTTCGGGTTCCGGGACGCCCAAGACTTCAGATGCTGTTTCCACCTGCATGAAACTACTATCTGGGAGAACCAGAATTCCCCATCCGACGGGCCTAAGATGCACGTCAGTATCTCCATTCAAGACCTGGGAAGAAGGGGACGATATCCTACCGGGGATGGAGCTGATTCCAGCCTGAATGGGGTTTCAGCGGCGGAACCTGAATGGGTAGCGCCCCCAGCGCCCAAATGTCCATCATCCAAGTATGCCCGCCGACATCATAAGCTACGACCTTCTCGGCATAGCCTGTCTCGTCATCTGCAAAGGCAATGGATGGCATGTTACGCGCACGCGGGCCAGTTGGAAGCACTATGCGCCATGTTCTTGTCCTGGACTGGAAATGTTTCTCCAGCTCCCTGGCGGTTGTCCCATCTACCAGCAGAGGGGAGGTATCGGGTTCAGTATGGACGCCCTGGTATGGATTGTCGGTTGTCGCAAACGCAAAGACGGTGACCTCGGCCCTGTTGGAGCTTACGGCCAGAAGCCGTGACTGTTGATGGACAGCCAAGCCCCAGGCTGACAGGCCGACGTTGTCATGGAAGAATTGTCTGGGTACGGCATCCCTCGAAGCCGCCCCTCCAACCGCTTGGCCGTGCCCGTTGTTGGCCGTGATGCACTGAGCAATTGTATGTGTGTAATACGCCCCGACATCCCCATCATCGAAGGCGAAGCAGACTATTTCGAGGTCCCCCAGCTGCCCGACCAGTATGGTATTCATCTGGTGTGGGAACGATCTGTCGATGACGCCGCCTATCATCTTTGCCAGTCTTGTCTTGCGCGGAGTGAGAACCACCGAGGCGCCAGGGAGTATCTGAGGGGACATCCTCGGCTGGTACACGTATATCTTGTCGGCGTATGCGGCAAAATATAGCTGCAAGGTTCGTCAGCTACGCCCCAAGCCCCAGTTCCATCCAGAGAGCCCATACGTTGTATTTCTGGGATAAGGCCGTCAGATTGCACCGCACCCGTTGAAGCCGTGGAAAGCCTGGCTGGGGTCCTGGGTGGCCTTGTTGCGGGTTCGGGTGTTCGGCCGTGGCGGGCGGAGCGTTGGTATCGAAAAAGGTTGCGTCTTCCTCTGCCGCCGGTCCCGATGCTTCGCTGTCGGGGAAGTCTTCGTCACTACTGTCATCGTCATCGACCTCGTCATCGATGTCCTCCATCTGGAGGGATTCCGGCGGAGAATGGACAAAAGCCCTGAGATCTTCGAGGATGTGGGAGCCGAACTATGTGGCAGGGAGAAGTCAGCAACACGTTCAGTCTCGCTGGGCCGGCAGGGCTGACGAGAGCCAAGGACCAGGCATATTAACAGAGGCCATCAAACGTGCCACTGAGAATAGAAAATAGGGAGACGCACTCGATTTGCCGGGGTTTGGACCTCGCAGCGCGCGCCGAGGCGGACCTCGGCGAAGTCGCGAGCAGCGGCCGTCGATTCCATGGTTTACGTTTCGAGACCCGGTCGGTTGTTTGAGGGTTTGGTGGAGGACATGATCGACCTCTCGAGGAAATGGGCGGGTGGCTTGTTGGTCCACTGGGAGACGGATGAAGAAGATTGAAATGGCGGTTGCCCTCTTTGGGGAGAAACGCATCAAGGCGTCCACGTGTGTTTGGGCATTTTGGAGGAGAGGGCGTCACCGGTCTTTGAGCCTTTGACCCTGCCGTCTCGCCTGCGAACCGCCTGCCGCCCTGCGCGGGTGTTTATCGATTAAGGTGGACAGCGCGGGGTCGAATCATGGAGCTGGAGTTGGAGCTGCTGTGGAGTCGCTGGGGTGAGACAAACCAAAGCCGGTGGATCAAATGGAGCCCTTGTTTGTCCAGCCCAAGCCGCCCACCTTCAACAACCCTCCAAGTTCCCAACCTCGAGATTGATTGGCTCACTTAAGCAGAGGTGGCTCTGTAGGACATGGCAAAGGGCGCCTCTCGGTATTGCTGAAGTCTAGGTATCTTATTCATCACCCCGGTGGTTGCCCCTTTGTGCCGAATCCGTCCATTCCACGAGTCCGCTCCAGCATCGCCCAACGACAGCCTGTCCCTGTCGTCGACAGGATGCTCAACCCAGTGCTCGACCGCCCCTCCATCCTATCTATGTGGTATCAATGCCTCCCCCCATCCCACCACGACCTCGCAAGTCGTTTGCGAATCTCAGGACGCCACCTGCCTCCAGGGTCCAGACAAGCCTATTTACCCCCTCATGAGCTCTGTCATGTCTTTCATCCGGTAGTCTCGTAACGGTGTGACCCAGTCATCCTCCACAAGGGAATACGTTTCCCGTTCGTTGTCCTTTCCCTTCCGAGGGTTCAAGGCCCAGTACCCAAAGTCCGCGTCGATCGCCTGGAGATACCGGAGCAGGTTTTGCCAGTAGTTTGCATCTCCCATGCCCGGTGCGTTGGGCGCTCCAAATTCTCCCACCCACACGGGTGCCAGGTTGTCCTCGACCAGATATCCCCAGTTGCGACGCATGGCTCGTGCAAACGACGGATACGACCGCTTCGCATATCGGCCCTCCAGACTCCCCCAGCCGCTCCAAGAGTAGACGTGGGCCGAATACACCACACGGTGGTCCAGGTCGAGCTGGACCGGCCGCTCGGCGACACCCGTGAGATCGTTGCCAGACTCGGTCCCACCCACGACGATGAGCCAGTCGGGGTTTATCTTGAGCAGCGCGTTGCCCGCTCGCTCGGCCGCCGTTGCCCACCGGTACCACGTCATGGTGCCCCACACGCCGCGCACCTCGTTCCGCAGGTCTGCGCCGATGACGAGCGGGTTGTCGACAAACAGCGCCATGATACTCTCCCAATGCGAAATCCAGTCGTCCTCGGTCTGCCGTATCCGGCACAGGGGGCCGAGGTGGTCGTTTGCCCACCCGGCATCGCAGGGGTCGGCGCCGCAACACCACGTCGACGTGGTGATATGGTTGTTGACGATAACCGCGATGCCCGCGTCCGTGAGGGCCTCGACGACGGCCACAAAGATGTCGAGCGCCCTCTTGCCAACCAGGTCCGGATTGGCCGTGAGCAGGTGCGGCAGGATCGGGGGGTTGGTGATGACCATCTCGTCGCTGTAGGGCATTCGCACGCTGTTGAAGCCCATGGCGCGAATCGCCCGTGCAATGTCGCTGCGGTGCTTCACCTCGAGGCCGCCTGGAATGTTGAACTCGTCGCTGGCCCCGTACCAGTTGACCGAGGCCAGCTTGAACCGGCGACCCCTTTGATCCACCACGTTGCGGCCCTTGGTCCGCAGCGGGAGCTCGTACTCCCCGGATGATAAGAACGACGCTTCGATGGGAGGTGGGAGCGGGCGCTCGCTAAAGAGGACGGAGCCGGCGTCCGGTGTCCATGGCTGGTTGATGGCGGCCTCGGCCTTTCGAAAGTAGACAAAAAGACCGCCGACGAGTATGGCTGCGATGAGGAGAAACATCTTGGCCGAGTTGGTCCCGAGAGGGAGGAGACGGTGGGGGTACTTGCGGCTCTTGCGGCGTGATGGTATCCCGTAGGGGCTGTCGTAAAGTGCGGCCTCGCTGTCGACGTGGGTGAGGCTGCTGACTCCACCCTCGCTGCTTCGGCGGCGATGGATACTTGGGCGCTCGTCCGTCATGGGCTCCTATGTGTGCTGAGAACCTGCTCGATCAGAAGAGGTGGGCTCCGTCGCCATGGTCCAGTCCCAACAGACGGAACCAGGCAAGGTGCGGCAACTAGAGGGTAGGGTGGGGGTTTTATAGGTCGATGGTCAGATAATCGAGGCGGGAGGGTCGGTAACCGGAAGCGCTCGTCGAGGCGAGGACACTGACAGGTTGGATGGGTCAAGTGCAGCTCTACGGCAAAGCAGGTGGTGTGTTGTTGGGACGGTCCGGGATAAGCGGACGAGAGACGGGTGAGATCGAGGGGATTGGTTGGAGGGATTGCTAGGTTGTGACAGACAAACACGGTTGTCCGCTCCATGGTGTTGCGGCCAACAGCATAGTGGACGTTTGGGCCTGGGCCCTGGGGTTGCCTGTCTTGGCGGACCAGGCACAGACTGCAGGGAGAAGGGGACGCTGTTTCTTCCCCTCCAGTGAGCCGATTGAAGAAAAACACACATGAACACACGCTCGCGAATTCCCAACAAAGTCAATAAAAAAGACGCCTCTTTTTTTCTACGGAAGAGGGACTCTAAATGTATGAAATGGCCATATATACATCTATGTACGGGCTCCAATGCATGGGCAATGGTAGGTCAAGTACTCCCTACCTCCCCTTTCAACACCACCTAACTTCTCATCATCTCAGGCCACACCCCTATGGCTTGATGGTTGTAGGGAATATATACTACATCATCCCAAAGTGCCCTCCTCCTTTCACAAGACCGCGTGCGGCCTGCTGGCGGAATCCTCCCTGGCCGTCAACCATCCGTCCGTCGCTGACCATGCATACACCCCCACGACGAGAGCAGGCCTGAGAGGTCCTACCACGCGCAGAATCGATGCATTTGCCGACAAAAATGCAGGTTCTGCGCCCGGCTATTCGTCGAATTCCGCACAATCAAGCCCGGCGCGCGCTGGCCGTCTTTGGACATGCGCAATTCCGGCCCATCCGCGACTCCCGACCGATCCGCTCCGGACGTTCCGCCCTTGTCGGCGTGCATTCTGCCATCATTGCACATAAGAGGCCAGGCAACATGCATCCCAGGCCTTCCCCGCGGTTGCTGTTGGTCCTTCGTTCGTCGATCCCCTCGGTTTCGTCGTTTGTCGTTTAAAAGTCATCGCGGCCTCTCACAACCCACAGTCTCGCCCTTTTGCCCCCGAGGTTGGACACATGATCCGTGTCTTGGCGGCAAACGGGGTGACTATGCCACCCGGCCACCTCGTCCACTCAATATCGGCACCCACGACTTATTCGCGGAAGCCTCGAGCCTTGCGGCACAGAATACCACGCCGTCTCGCGGCATTGGCAGAGTTGACCCGGCCCGTCCACCAGGTCCCCTCGTGCTCCCTTCGACCCCTTCAAGCGTTGTCATTGTACGCGTAATGTACAGAAAAGAAAAAGCGGCACGCGAGTGCGTCGTGGTATAGATCATTAGGCTCCTGGTGTCGTCGATATGGACACATTTTTCGTCTCCCCCGCCTCCCGCTGGGCTGGCTGGCATCCTTCTCATATCCTGTTCATCCCGAGGGGATTGGTGTACCCATCCTCGTCCCTCGCGGTGGGTGACTTGGCGTAGGTGTTGCGCGCGTCCCACGTCACCGTCTGCGGCGTCTTGGGCGGGCGCGGGCTCGAAAAGGACCTCACTGGGGCGTGGTACCGTGCCGTGTTGCCAAAATAGTCGGGGGTCCGGCGGCCGTCGCCATTGGGGGTGTTGTCAAAGTCGTTCCTGTGGAAGTCGTTCCCCAATGAGGGGCTCCTCATCGGCAGCTTGGCCGTTGGGGAGACAGGTGACACTACGGAGGGTGTTACTGAATCGTCCACGGGCCCGAGCATCTCGTACGAACGTGTATCTTTTTTGAGGTCGTCCAGCCGCGCGTCGACCGAGACGAACTCCCTCTTGCTGCGGTCCGAAAACAGGCCCACCACGAGATCGCGCCAGCCCGTCACCATGGCCCACCGCCCGAGGAGGAGAAGGAGCCAGATGCCGTTCATCTGGATATCGCGTCTGGTCAGAATTGATCTCGCATGGTACAAGACAAGGGGATGAGACTTACCCCCAAGAGAAACAGAACCGCCCCGACCGTCCGGATGTTGACCACGAGCGAGCCGGCCTGGGGAAGACAAGGCACCTTGTCGCCACCATTCGCAATGAGACACCCAATCCAGCCGAGGGCATGTTCCGGGTGTCTCCTGACAGTTTCGACCGTGTTGTCCTGGAAGACGAAGACGATGGAGAAGAAGACGACATCCGTGATGATGATGAGGACAATGGCGATGCCTCTCCACTGCAGCTCGATGACGCGCCGCACCCGTCTATACGCCTGCTTCGGGGTCATGGTGCGGATGCTGTTGGTGTAGGATGGCAGGCCCGAGTTCTCGGTCGAGGCGGTATTGTCGGCGAGCGAGGCCAGATAGACCTTGATGCAGTAGCCAAAGGTCGCAAACTGGAGGATGAGGGTCATGCCGGCAAAGACCAGGAGAGGAATCCACAAATCGGCGAGACTGTTCTTGTGGTTGATGTGGCACGTCGATCCGAACCGGAACGAGAAACCGCTGAAGACGATGGCCAGGACGACGCCGAGGATGGGGATGCCCCAGCCCACAGCCTGCGAGAACCACATGAAGTTGCGTCCCACCACGACCTGCCAGCAGATCTGCAAGTGGAGGGACACGGCTCGCAAGAAGGCCCACATGACACCAGCCCAGCCGCCTAGGATGAGGAGAGTGCCGGATGCCGCGCAGACTGAGCTCGACTGCATCGAATGGGGCGTGATGGAGTCAAAGCACTCCTCCGGCTGTGCAGCCAAGGGGACCACGAACCCGAGCTGGAGAGCAACCACTGTTAGTTTCTTGCGCCAGGCGAGCTTTGAGGAAAGGAGATCATACACTCATCAGAGCAACACCAGTCGTCAGGCATATGCTGAGATAGTGTCTGAAGGTCTTCTCGACGGGCAGTGCGGCCCATGATACCAGCAAAAAGAAGCAGCAGACCAAGCCGACCACCGACACCCACTGGGCGGCTAGTCCCATGGTGTCAAAGCTGTCAGGATACGCCCATTCTGTCATGGGACATGGCAGGCAGCAGGTTGTCGTCCCTATCTTTTGGCAAATTCGTCCGTTCACAACTACACGAAGTCATCAGTGCCATGAGCGGGTCTCGGTTTCTTTGCTGGGCAACTTACAGCCCCCCGTGGTAAAGGGCGCGGCATCCACGAATGGCGTCGGGCACCGGAACCCGGACGTTGCGTTCGACATGTTGGTGTGTGTTCAGTCCGCCTCGCCGTGTGTTGTCGTCGAGTTTCGTTTTCCCCCTCCTCCTGAACCAGCCACTCCACTCTGATTCCTAGGTGCGGTTTCGGGCGAGGCCAGGCGTGTGTAACGTGCCCCCAACGCGCAAAGACAGCGCGAGCGATGACGGCCCACCAATGGGTTCGATCGAAGGTCTTCCTGGGAGCTCGGTATCGTTCGACGTTCGTTCGATCTGGTGTTTCCGGGGTATCGTGGATCGGTCCTGAAAAGGATGGCAAGAGTCGATCAGCCGGGTATGGCCCAGTTCCAGCAGTGGAATCGATGGGAGGAAGTGATGTATACCACAAGGAAACTGTCACAAGGAGGGAATATGCTGGTCTTCAAAGGTGACCCGAGTGTCTGGGTTCTCACTCGAAGAACGTCGATATTATTACAGCGGAAGGATGGACATGGATCGGGAGCAGGTTCACCATGGAAGGGAGGTCAGCCGGAGGAGGGGCGAGGGTCATTTGTATTTTCCCCCGTGGCTCAAGGCTAGCTGCTAGTGTGGTAGCAGCTACGGGGCCGTGATGGCTCATCCACTCGATGGCATTGACAGCCATGTGGACGTGCCAGCGTATTTTCTGACTGACTCCCCGGAACGGTAGGAGACCTCGAAGCTTGGCGCGCCCCCTTGGAGGCGACAGGGGGCAGGGGAGTGCGCCTCCTCGTGGTCCCGGCTGGGCAAGTCGACAACTCGAAAGCGGGACCTCCCCGAGAGGGACGGTGGAGGGTGAGGGTCCAGGACCTCGGCCTCATTCTGGGGCGGGGCGTTTTGACGAATGGCGCAACATCTCCACCTGGGCTTTCAGGGGTCTGGGGCGTGGTGTGCGAGGGGGACAGGGGGAGAAGAAGATCGCCTGTCGTTGGCGAGACCGGGACGAGCAGGGGGGTGGGCCAACAGAACTGCAGCGGGGCAGTCAGACTGCCAGCCATTCCGCTCTGTGCCTGGCTCGGCTGGCTGGCCGTGACCCGGGTGCTTCGAGACGAGAGCCGTCGTTGGATGAGGGTGTCTGCGAGCGGTTGTGCTCCCGCCTCCCACGGTCCAGTCGTGGTTGAGGGTTGCTGCCCGCCAAGCGATGGAGGGCGACTGGGGGCGAGGTGGAGTCCAGCACTGCGGGGATACGCAAAGGTCCCTGGTGGGTATGGATGAACACTCTCCACCCCGGGCCCCCCCCTTGGGCCTGGAGCTGGAGACCGGGCCTGGCGATGGGCGGACCTAAACGGTGAAGTGTGAGCTTCTTCTGGAAGGCAACCTCGAAAGCACAGACTGGCGCGACATCTGGAACTGCCTTTCCCCTCGCCCTAAAAACGCGTCAAGCTGTCTGGTTCTTGTTATTACCCCACAGCAGACAACAGACAATGGACCACGACAACGGATTCCTCCATTTCCCCGACCGACATGGGCACACCGTTCCTTCGTCGATCTTCAATTCTCTCTCTTGAACGCTGGCGCGGAGAGCCACCGAGGCCTCACCGCAACGCCAGGGCGATATGTTGGGGGCTGTGTGACCGGTTTGCCCGTTGGCCCGGACATCCCGCCTCCCGCTGCCGGGAGCCCTTCTCCCTCGCGACCGGTACAGTCTTTGTCGTTGCGACCTTCGCGAGCACGATGCAACAGCGGACTCAACCCAAGGGTAACGCCGTCGCTCTTCTCCCCATCGGCACCGGTGCAGCTGGGCAATGGACACCCGACGCTTCGCTTCGGCTTCTGCCAGTCCGCATCGTGGAATGGTTAGACCCGAATCCTGCTGGGCGAACGGGAGCGAGGGCCGGCAGCGAGGGCTAGGTCTCCAAGCCTTTCCCCTCGCTAAACTGAAAAGGGCCCATTTTGCGACGTCAGGGCAGCTCGGCAGGTGTCGAACCACGACCGGATTGAAACGACGGACCAGTACCGGGCTCTGACAATTCTCGAAGAACAACGTCGCTGGAACCCTGGGAGCCTGGATGCCCAACATCACCATCACGGGATAGGAATCCCCTCGTCTCGAGATCACGGGGCTGGTATCATCGGTCAAGCCCAACGAGTCAAGGGGCAGCTGAATGAAAGCCACCCAGCAGATCTACGGCCCAGTTACACACATGTTCGTCTCCCGAGTTTCTGCATTCAGAGCAGGCTCGGTGGCCAACCGCATTCGTGCAGGGCCAGTTGTATTGGATGAGAAGTCTCGGTATCCGCTCGATTCTGCACCCGCATATTAACCCCCAATCTCGCACACACTCCCCCATCAACCCACTGCCAGACTTCATTTATGCGACTACCAATGGAGAGGTATGTGGGAGTGTTGCCCCAACAGGTCGGCAGGATCACCATCAACAGAGGGTCAGTTCAATTGATATGAACCAAGGGCGTATTGACTCGATGCCAGGAACCCGACATTTATCACATCCACCAGACTGAGAAGTTGGGTGTCCCTGGCCTCCCAGCAATGCTCATTCGGGCCGCGCTTGTTGGGCGGGCTGTTGTGTTCCAACAGGAGGACGGGGAGGACGGGGAGGACGGGCACACCACCCACGGAACACCTTGGGTCGGCTTCCATGCCATGCACCGATCGCGCCCCTCCTCCACCTCTCACGGTGGGGAACGCCGTTCCTGGCCTGCTACTGGTTTCCAGACCACGCATCGTCACGATAAGTTCCCACCACTCACCACACCTTCTCCTTTCTTTTCCACATTACTCTGAGGCTCGCTCAGCTGCGTAGAACCCGCATCAACCCCCACGGGCGCCTCAGATTCTATCACGAGGTTCACGTGCCCTGGCCCTCAGCACAATCGGTGTGTGGGACCTGCCCACCTGCCCGAACGAAACCAGCTTTGGAACATACTCATATGAAGCTAACAAGATCGTCGGGAGATGCAGATTGTCGCATGAACGCGGCAGCCGTGAGGGTGTGGTGGTTTCCCGGGTCACATCACACCCACACACCCCATTTCTGCATTATTCGCGGGTTGTCATTGGTTGCTCACGAACCAATTCATTTCTCCGAATAAAAGATGCAGTTGGTTCCCATGGCGAGCCGAGGGCTCTCAGACTCTTCTCATCAGATGGGAGACGTAGACTCCCGCGGGCGAGAAGGGAACGATCCTATAGTACCAGACGCCCAAAACACCAGGAACCTACACCAAGCCCTCGTGGCACAAAGGGGTCCGACGCACATAGAGACAGAGGCAAACGTACACAACTGGCTGTGTACAACCCCCGCGCTGTCCCCGGCTTCACATGTGTTGCGGCTCGCCAAGCGTGTGTCGATGGCGGTGCTCGTGAGAGGCTCTTTGAAGGCTCTCCAAGAAGGACAGTCAGTATAAAGTTGGGTTGCTGTTTCACGCCCGCCCCGTGCTCGACAATCGGCCTGCGAGTGGGCGACTGGCGTGTGTATGCAGAGTTTCGGATCATGACTGACCCGCCGTACTCTGTAAGTATCACCAGGGGGTCTTGACGAGGCTCTTCCCTTAGGGTTCCAATTCCACACAGCACTAACTTCCAGCTCACACAGTAGGGACATTTCAGTACAAAGCACCAGGCGGCCGCACCCGCGGAGATTGCGCTTATGTCTACCACAGCAGAGCCATGTAAGCAACTCAGGAGGCCCAAAGGGCTCACTGCGATTCTCTGCGGCGTCGCAAAGCAAAAGGTAGAGGAACATGACCGATACCGACCCTTTACTATTCGCCCAGGAGCAGAGCAGACCTAGGAGAAAGCCCTTCCAAGTCAGCCTGTTCCATAGCAGTCTCACCGCAGACATATTGTCTGAAGAGCCAGCCAGTGCCGAGAATAGGGTCTTCCTTGCGTGCCATCTGGCTGCACCCCAACCGAGGCGGTGCTGCAATGCATCGCTCCAAACTGCCCGGCAGTTCTTCCGATCCTCTCAGGCACCTCGGGGGCCAACAGTCCCAAGTTGGACGACACGAACGATACTGCGGACATTGCACCAAGCGAGTTGAGCCTCTGCCAAGAACAAGAGATGCGTCGTTTTGCCGTGTAAGTAAAGGGATGAGCGGGCATGGGATTCATCATCCTAGAGAGAGAAGAGACATGCCAAAACAGCCCTCACAAAACGCGGCCTGCCTTCTAGAAACAAACTCCCCAACGACCAGGCTCGTGGACCCTGGAAAGCCTCGCCCTCCTTCCCGGTACAGGCGGCTCGCACGTCCACGGCTCGGGTTCAACTCGGCGGTCTCTTCTCCCCATGAGCCCCCCCCGACGCATTGGCGCTGGTGGCTCGGTGAAGGTTGGTTTCCCTCTACTTGCCTGATTGGGTAGCCATCTGCGTGCGTACAGGACGCCACGCCGTTCCGTTTCCAAGTTCTTCCATCTTGTCCCTGCAAAGGGTCCTCGCCGCGGAGCTTGTCCCGTGTTTTCGACTCCGACGACAATCATCAAATCATGACCACCCGTGACAGTGGTGGGCAAATGCAGTCGTGCTGATGATGTGCCCCCTCCCATGCACAGCAGCATATCCCCTCGGAGCTACGGACACCGGGACACCACAATGCTGTGTGAACCGTAAAATAGGGGCGCAGGACGTCCTCCCTTCTCACCCCACCTATGAATAGGCCCATCATCAATGTCAAACACAGGCCAGCCCGCGATCTTCCCTTGGAAGTTGGGTACCGAGCTCGGTGCGAATGAGCCATCCCGTCCCTCCCCTTCTTTGCGCGCTCTCAGCGGGAATAATTTTTCTTTCTTGGACGTTGCGCTGGGCGAGTCTTGGCGCGCGCAATGGAACCGCACAAGAAGAAGCTGATCATTTTCCCGAAGGTATGCCCGTGATTTGAAGAGGACCAAGAGCACGCACTGACAGAAACCTCTGTGCGGAACGCGACAACACGCATAACAATCGAATGAGCGTGAGGTGAGATAACTTCCGCGGGTGCGACGCCATGTTGCACTCTCGTCGTCGAGCGTTGCAGCAGCGTGCCGTGTGTCCTTTTTTGCGACGACGACGAGCTGGTCGGCGACGCGACGGCAGGACGTGCCGGAAGGATGCAAGGATGGATCGGCCGAGATCGCGAAGGGAGCGCAACCCCTGGCGGTTCGTCTTGTTCTTGTTCCATGATGATATCGTCACATTCTGGAATGAATCCTTGAGAGATCTGTCTGGGCGCCGCCCTGGTGGCGTCGGAAAAAAACGTGTCGAAAAAGCAAATTGTGCTCCCCGGGACAGGGCCCAAACTCTGAACAGAAGACTTGACGGAAAACAACACCGAACCCAGGCTCGAGTGGCAGGGGAGCGATGACAAAATCATGACATCGTTCTGGTCGACAACCACCTCGCAAAACAAAACAAAAAAACTCGCCAACATGAATCTGACCACCATCCGCAACCCAACAAATCTCGAGACAAATCAGGTCCAACTTGCAGTCGGCAGGTGGATGTGTTCCTGCAGCATTCGGCATGCATTATCACTTCCTGCGTCAGCAGTGATGGGCATCTGCCGCATCTTTCAGTGGCCCGCTTGCGGTCTGAATCTCGATCCAAGGGGGGCTGGAGTGCGTGGTTCTCAGGGGTCGCTGCGAAATGAAGAAGCCGGCGTGGCAGGAGGGCACATCTCCACTTGCGCAATCCATGCTGGTGCGCGCCGTTGGGAAGGGGCCAAGACCCGAGATGACACACTAATCGAGATTCGGTTGCCATCTCCGACAACTCTGGCTCCGAAAGGGGCTTGGAGTGCCAATGGGCCAGGGGTGTTAGCTGACGGTTCCGTCTCGGGAGAGCGGTCTTGAACTTCTTTTCCTTGGACCCTTTACTGGTGCAGGACCTCATCTCACGTCGACGGCCATCAAGGAACACTCTTTTCCTGTTTCAGTCAGTCTTGGAGGTTGGGGGAGGATGGCGGGCTGCCTACCGTACGACGGTGTCATTGTCGACAAGAGGGCGGTAGAGTCTCTCTCTCTGTCGATAGTTGTGTCTCCCCGGTTACGTGGTGTCAGATCTACTGCATTGCATCGCTATGCACGGAATGTTTTGTTTCATGACAGGTCGGTGAAAGAAGGAAAGGCGCGGCAGTTGAACGCGCCGGACAGTTGAGGTGGCCAGACTGGTCATGGTGGTCGGGGTTCGGCTCGCGGAGCCCCCGGTGGCAGGACCCTTCGACAGACGCTTCAACGAGATGTAACACTGGTGGAGAAGGTCTACTGCCTAGCGATTTGAGGTTGGACTGGGCCAAAGAAGGCCAACAGAGGCAATACCACCGCGTTTGGGCCTTCGGAGTCTTGGTGTCTTGAGCCGGACTCCGGCACCGTAAAAGAGACACGTGTGGACTAGCGTACGTCGGTTCTTGACAGCGGCGGTGGATGTGATCACCAGGAATGCTGGGGAAGAAGACTTGTCCTCGGCGGCGGCAACGTCAACGTAACATGCGAGGCGGGGATGCCTCCAGACCTTTGCCAGCGCGTGCCCATCTCTAGTCCGGAGTCAAGAAACAGGTTTCCGCTTGACGCCTCCTGTGACGCTCTGGACACACTGTCCTGACGTGAACCAGACGTGGTGGCCCGTTGGGCAGAAGAGTTCGGAACTCGAGCGAGCGGGACCAGACGCTCAAGCTGTGGTGGTAGTGACCGCGGCAACAACGCTGCCATCCCGCAACTGTGTTCCCTCACCAGGAGCTTGCGCCGAGTAGAAGGCGGGCAGGCAGTAGTGAACCGGGGAACTGGCGGTTCGGGTTGAGGAACGCCAAGAACCCCGTTATTGGGAGAGGATCTCCGACCGCCGTTGTGTGTCTCCTTGGAGAGGTCAGCATCAAGGACATGAAGGAAGTCAATGCCGTGGTATCCCAACAGTTGTGTGCTAGTACATTACCGTCGGAAGCTTCAACACTGGTAGACAGGACGAAATGATCCATGAACCCCCCTCCTCTAGCCATAACTTGACGGAGGACATGGCGAAGGGATTGTTGAAATGGTGCCCTCGAATCACGACACCAAACTAAGGGGTTGAGATGTCAATATTGTGCTGACGTAGCCGCAAAGCTCAAACGTGAGAGTTCGAAGGGCATATGGTGAGGGAGAGACCGTATGGGTGCGGCCATGCCACTTCGGAGCCGGTTGATTTCTCGAGATATCAAACGGGAACTTGAGCAATCAATGCTGAGAGGGCAGTGGCGAAGGACAAAGTCGAAGGGCAGCCACTCGAAGAAACAGCTTCTCTGGAGGGAAGTCACCATTACGGGACAGATACACGAAGTGCGGGTCACGTCAGTCTGTCCAGCTGCTCGCCGTGGTGTCCGTTCCACTGTCAAATGCGGCGAGCACGTCTGCGGGTTTCTTGTCAGCAGACTGGAGTCCCACATCATGTACAGCGGGCAGACCTGAAGGTGAAGCAAGTGCAATTGTCGTCGTCTGGGGGTCTTGACGTCGCCGTCCCTGCCTTACTCTTGAGGGAAACTGCTCCTAGACGGATGCGGCGAGTGAAATGGTGTCCACGCGTGTAGACACACGGGATGAGTAGACCGGCAAAAGGTGGGAGCAAACTGCTGGAAACCCACCTGGGAGGCGGCGAGGAGACTTATGACAATGAAAGTATCGCTGTCACCCGCCCTCCCAAGGCAACTCGTTGCTGCACTGGCATCGTCCAGCTCGCGTGGAAGGAGGAACGAAGATGGGCTAGCATCACCCTTCGCGAAACTGATCAGCAGACAAGAACGCAAGTCTGAAAAACCGGCAACTCACCTCCCTTACCCCCCCCTCACTCACGACGCAGACCAAGGAGTCGGTGCTCTGCCTGCCTGTCGACTGGCAGAGAAGAGGGTGACAATGTGTCTGCAGAAGCCCGCTGGCATTGCTCACGGACTTCAGTGACATGCTAAGCGCCTATGGCGAGAGCTTCGGCTCCCTCCTGAGCAAAGCGTCAGCCATGATATTTGGAACCAAGCTCGAAACAACTGGCGATATCTGACTCGAGAGCCTGCCACCACCGCCCAGTCCACCGGTGCTGTCTCGGGAACGTCGAGCAGTAGTCCCCAAGGGGGTGACGAGAGGCCAAGCAGCCATCGGCGAATGGCCAAAGACTGGCCCTTGGTGATGAGAAGACGCACCCCTTAGTTGCACGCCAAGCATCAACATTGTGAATCGCCATGGAGACGAGCTGGGGGGGTCTGAGGGACAAGAGGGAGGCCTGTGGAGGCCTCCCTGGCCTGTACGGCAAGTCCAAAGAACTATGTAGATTGCCATGTGGATTGGACATCCAGCTCAGCCATCTACGTCACCTGGACATGATGCAAGCAGCTCCTTTGGGCACCTATGCACCCACCTGCCGGTCATGCTCGGCCGGGGGTGGGGAGGCAGACGGGCAGCTTGACGGGCCGTCCCTCCCTCCCTCCCGGACGGGAGCGGCATGAACCCAGCCGGTTGTCTGATCTTTGCGACGAGGGTTGGTTGCCGGATGAAGGAATTATGTAATGGGAGAATTGGAGGCTGCAATATTGATCCAAAAGAGAACAAAGGGGACAGTGGGGGGTAGGAAAGCTTGGTCAAGATCCCTCGAACATGACGAGTCACCTCCCTGCCTTCTTCTCTCTGGCTTAAGCGGGTACCTGATAGCTCAGAATGCAAGGAGGAGACGTCCTCTTGCTCCTCTGAGGAAACCGATGAAATGCACGGCGCCGACTCCGGTCTCTTGCTCGACTTTCCCAGAGGAGGACGTGGCACAGCCCAATGGGCGTGGACCGGCAGATCATGGACGCGTTGGTCTTGATGAACGGAGAGCAGGATGATTTCCTCCGCCTTGAATGGAAAATATGATCAAAAGAAGAGACCTCCATCTCCGCGGCCCAGAGCGGACTCGAGCACATTCCCCTCGCCGCCTTTGCTTGTGTGTGTCATGCAACCCCGCGTCAACATATCATGTCTGGCCAGCCCAGGATCGGTCTCTGCAAGCAGAGGTAACACCGAAATGGACGTGAAGAGGGGGTTATGCGACAACTTTTACTTGCATCATGTTGGAGATGCGGTTGATCGGTGGAAAAATAATGGACGTGGCTGCGTCCCAACTTGGGTCTGGGTTACACGGGCATCAACAGCAAGGCAGGAGAAGGACGTTGTTTCCATTCCAGGCAGAGCGTCAATATGTCTGCAGAAAAACAGATTCGGGCAGAGAGGAGATATCCTCCTTTATTAGAGGCGTAAAATTCCCGTGACTGATGCCCAACGTGGCTTGGCATGGGCAGAGGATGTTCCCTGCCGTCTTTGTTTACTCAGCTTCCAGCCCCTGACTGGCCAAGCCCCCTGCCTCTTCGGCAACAAGTCCGCTCACGAGGGTCTAAGCTGCAGAAGCAAGGCACGCTAGTGACAGCTCCATGGCGGCGCAGTCAAGTCGGATGATCGAGCCATTCTAATCGTATTCCTATCAAGCGGCCCGAGGCTGTCATTTCAGACCATTCTAGGCCGTTCGAGAGGTCAACTCATAGCGTTACACAAGACCTCACTGCACCCTCCTTTCTGCTAAAAGATGCGGGATATCCCGGTGGATGGGGGGTCTGCTGTGTCTGGACCACGACCGGCTTGGAGGGGGAACAATGGGGTCGGCCAACCAGCTCTTCCCTCCTGGATTTACAGGACGGGAGAACTGGTGATGGTTGGCATCCATGGTGGGAAGGGGGGCGGGGTGCCATCCAGCCGAGACCAATGCTGGGCAGGGCCTGGGTGGTGAACCCGCGCCGTCTTTGTGGGGTGCATACCGGCTGGCGCTTCTGATTGAGTGAGAACGTAGCTGGGCGGTCTCCTGCCACTGCACTGGTCCATCAACTCCGAGTGGGACGACGAGTCTGCCCATGAGGAGATTGTGCATCTGATACAGGCGGCCTCGTCCTTTTTTCTGTCTCGGTTGTCGTTCGAGTCATCATATCGCCAGGTCGGCTGCCGCGATGCCGATACCGGTGGGAGAGGAGTGCGGGGAGACCCCTGGGAACCTGAGAGCGTGAGAAGAGAAAACCTGAGCTTGTACCAAAAACAAAGATACCGATTGACTTGGCCTCCTCCTCGTATCATCAGGACGGCGGTGCAATAGTACTGGCCTGCTGACGGATTCAGTCGCTGCCATGTGTACCTCCCCACCCCTCCTATGCCGACCAAAATCGAAATCAGAAAGAGTGGAGGGTTGAAGCAACCCATACGCTTTGAATGACGGCTGGACGGGTTTGAATCTGTTGCTTCAGGTGCTGGCGGGCGTTGGCAATGCAATGTGCAACTGGTTCCCTTTCTATGTTGATGGTTCGTCTTAACAGCAGGGTCCCGGCGCAGCTGCCGGGTAGGCGTCTGGAAAGAAAGAAACACCAGCTGAGTTCAAAGGTCTTGCAGCAGCAGCCTCGAAGCCAGACTCGCGCGGTCTCTTGATCGGAAAACCGGCGGGGGACCTTGCGTGACATCATCGACGAAGGAAGGGCCTGGCTGCTGTGGATGCACGTCTTTAGGTCGTCGTTAGTTGGAGCTCGAGGATGAGACGCATATCGAGAGGCCATATCTTGGAAATTTCGTCACCGCTCAGGCAACGAATGGAGTCTTGATGGTGTGGTTTCTGGTCAGACCGTGAGCGAGCGTGGTCTTCCAGGGCATGTCAAGACGGCGGATGCAGAGGAGTTCCCGTTCGACACCGGGAAGCGGGGAGCATCAAGATGTACGGGCGGTCGTGTCAACCCATCGCAGAGGCACGGAACCGCGCCCAAGCGGCTCGCAAGAAGCATTGCCTCCTGTGTCCTTGAGCGGCTGGGTCCGACCGGTTCCGTCGGATGCTACAGAGAATTTGAGTGGACGTGTACCACACAGGAAGGCGGTGTGATTTGGAGTGCTTGCCTGCGTGCAACAATCCATCCGGGCCTACAAAGTACACGCACAGGAGGCTGACGTATATTTGTGCCGATTTCTGTAACCCTCTGCGGGGACAAACCCGGAGGGTCACAGAGATGGCCCGGCCTCGTTCCGTAACGCGCTCTTGGATGCTTGCTGGCGGACACGGTGCTTAGGTGGGCGTCTATCGTCGGTCACGGCGTGGCCGCGCGTTTGGTGAAAACTCTGCCACTCGATTCCTCGGTGCACGCGCGGGCCGAAACCGCAGATCGGCTATCGGTCGGAAGGTGTGGTGGTGATGTGGTAGCACGATCGGCCTGTCCCATACTGTGCAGAGATGCCCATCAAATCGGCCACCGACAGATCGTACGTTGTAGGCTCTGGGCGCAGCGCGACATTTGGTCCGGAATGGGGATCCTGCATGGGTTGAACCAATGTGCCTGTATCCGGGAAGGCGGTGACAGCCATGTACTGTGTAGGAGAAAGGCGGGAGTGACGCCTCTGATGTTTCACCTGGGCCGGTGACCGGGTTATGGGGACCACCGAAGCACGGGTGGAAATCTTGGGAGCCTCTCTGCTCCGAAAGCGGCGCCGCTGTTGCTGTTCTCGTCGCCATCCGATGTCGTGGACGGTGATTGTGCTGTTCTGTAACTCGGTGAGGATTGGAGCAGTTGATCATTGATGCCCGCGGGGCACGAACCACCCCGGGAACAGAGCGCTGTGGGTACGGGCTCCCCCCAAATTCCAACGCTTCTCCTCCCCCCCCAGGCTGGGCGGAAATGGGTGGCGATACATAGTTTATTTTGACGACACATCAGCCCGTTTCTCTGTCCTTGCGCCCTGATGAGCGAGCGCGACCTCGATCGCCGAGCATTGGACGGCGCACGCCAAGACCCAGAGGCTCCGCGACCCCAGCCCGACTGGTTCTCTGGAGTCTGGACAGACGGCTCCGAAAGCGATTGATGGAAAAACCATCTCTTGGTCGTGAGGGTTGGTGGTGTTCTCGGCAGCGAGGCGGCATGGAGGGACGCCCCCGCGGCAGTCCCCCGGAAGGCTCAGCAGGGCCACGCCCATGACCACTGCTCCGTGGCGTCCAGGCTCTCGCGTCTGGTGTATCGTCACTCATACCGGTCGGCGTGTGGTGTCTTCACTGCAGCTGGCCATCCCGATCCCCACTCGCACTCGGCGACGGGCCTGCATTGCATGGCTCCTTCGGCGCCGCAAGAGAGAGAGAGCGCGCAGGCCAGCCACCTCCATGGACCGCTGACTGAATGCACCTCGGCCCTTGCCTCTTGCGACCGAGACTGCAGGTCAAGCGGGAGTCTTGGTCTCCCCGTCTCGCTCCTTTGCGGACCTCCGTCGTCTGGTGTGTCGGTCGACCTGTCGCGGTATCTCATGAGTCATGCATGGATGTGGTGGTGGTGTTGAAGAGGGAGGGAGGCATTCCGGCCGCCGGGTCTCCTTCCGGCGACTGGTTTTCCTTCTTCCCCCTTTTTCTTTTGGAGACGCGACCGCATCCTTGGGCGCGTGAGGTCTAGCCCCTTCAGGTCCAACATGCATTGCTCGCACCAATGACTCTTCCCCCATCCTGCCTCCCCGCCGCCCAACAAGATGCGGACCGCGCGGGCCGCTATTGAGAACTGACGGTCTGCACACAGTAATATCGTCATTTGAGATGGTGCTTTTCTACAGGGGCAGACGGGAACATACCTACTCACACATCAGATTGGAGAATCATCCGGATCCTTCTGGTGCCGCGCCACCAAGCATCCATCGCTTGTTTGACAAACGGACGACGCGCAGGAGAACAGCGATGCGGTTGTCACTCGTCGGCACTCGTGCAAGCTCGAATGTTTGCTGGCCCTCCATGTCCGGACCGCAGTGCAGTGCAACCAGCCATCAGCACTAGCGTCTCTGCCATCTGTGCGCAGTGCGCATGAACATGGATGCAGTGCAGGCACACTGCAGCTGTGACGCCGCGTGGGACAGCCCAACACCATGGTCGAGATTTTCTTAGCCCCGCTGCCAGATGCTTGGCGGGCCACCCTCTGGCTGAAAAGGGGGTGTGGTGGGAGAAACGCCAACGCAGGGCCGTGGGTTAGGCCCTTACCCAGCCTCCTGGGTACACACTCACTTTCAAACTCTGCGCGCACCACGGCGACGCTGTCGGTGAGACCTAGCTTTGAATCATGGCGTTCCGGCCGCAGGACGACAAGGCCATGACGGCTTGGGGCGTACACCCATCTCGTCCGCCTGCTTCGTCAGCGAGGCGTCGTCTTGGTCACAGATCCTCAGCCAGTGTGCGACAAACTTCGTCGCCATGACGCTTTTGAATTATGTATGCTTGTAGCCAAAACTTTTCATGTCCAGGGGATAGCTCGGACGCACAGTCAAAGACGGTGACGGCGGTCGCTTCCTGGGGATGCGTTTCCCCCCTCCATCCCATATGCGTTCCTTTTTCCGTCCCAACCTGCCCAGACCAATGGAAAGAAAAAAAGCAAAACCGAGACACCGGTATCCTATACCTGCCCCAACCCCGACCGTAGATGCGAAGAAGAGGGTTCCGTATGCCGTCAGTGAAAGAGGAAAAAGAAGGAGAGAAAGGGGCCCCCGTGGGTGCCGAATTCTCAGTTGGGTTGGATCCGCAGGGGGAAATAGAAGGCGGGCATCGGTTCCAGGTGCCAGTGCCTGACGCCATTGTTGTTGTTGTTGTTGTTGTTGTTGAATGCCTCCTCCCATTCAGGCTTCAGATCCTCCGGGATTGACCAGCCATGCTTGGAGCTGCGGAGGCGCATGCGCACCAGGTGGCGCTTCTCGGCTGGGGCTTCTCCATTGACAAAGCCCTCGCGCCGATGCAGGATGGCCAAGTTGTTGATAAAATGCATGTCTCCAGCCTGCGTCTGGATCTCCATCTGGGTGGCCTGTGCGATGGCCTCGATGGCATCGAGCGCCTCGATTTGGCGATTGGTCAGCGAGGGCAGGTGGCTAGGGCGAGGGTGTGCCTCATTTCCAACGAGAGCCGCCCGGCCAAAGTTCATGATGAGCTTGCCGTCCTGGAAAAAGAGGACGGGCTTGCACTGAAACTTGGGCCTGGTAAACTACATGTCAGCCCTGTGTGGAACCGGTACCCGGCGGTCAGACGTCCCCCACTGTAAAGCACTTACATGGCAAAAGGCCAATCGGAACGCGCCAATGTCCGGATCAAGTCAGGACGAGAGGCTGCCAGAACGTTGTAGATCGTATAGGCCGAGGCAATGATGCACTTGCCGCCGGTCGCGGCGGTGCTGCGCGTCAGCCAGCTGACAATGTCTCCGGCTTCCTCATTGTGGAAGGTCTTGGGGGAAAATCGTCAGCTATGAGAGCAACCACGGACTGCGGGAGACTCACAATGGACTTGGTCGAGTGGCGATGATGATCGGCTGCCAGCTTGGTGCTGTTGTCCGCAACAATGTGAACTTTCGCAGCTGTCAGCACTATCCACACGATGAGTTTGATTTTTGCATTGCTGACCGAGCATGTTTCCACGCTTGTCCTGGCGACCTCGCTGCTCTGCAATGTAGCTCTGGATGCCCAGATAAACCAACGTGAGGTCCTCGACGTCGAAATCGGCGGGGTTGACGCCCCGAACCACGCCAAAGCCCTTGCCGTGGTGAATGTCGCGGCTCATCTCCTCGAGCTTTGGCCCCAAGGTGGGGAGAGGGAAGTACCGGGGCTCAACCAGATCTCCATCCTGGCCCAGGGCTGGGTGGTGTCAGTCGTGCGAATCGAGAAAGTCGGGGAGAAGGAGGGGCTTGCTCTTGTAAAACTTGACCGCGGCCCTGATTTCAACACTCTCGTTTTCGTCCAGAACAAGGGCATACTGGGACGGCTCCGGAAAGTCAGATCCCGTCCAGGCCATCTTTTCCTCGAGCTTGGGTGGAAATCCGGCGGGAAAGGTCGACACCTCAGCGCCAGCCCGCGCAGCCGGGGAAAAGCCGGAAGCGCTAGCAAGCGGGTCAATGGGCGCTGTAACAACGGGACCGGTAATGGCAGCCATCTTGACGGGAAGTTCCTTTTCGTCCTGCGGCTCAACATCTCATGTCAGGGTCCCATCGTTTTCCCAACAAGGGGCATGCATGGCAGTCTCCCTCGTGTCCCCCCCTGGTGGCTCACACGTACCTTGGGGTGATTGTGATGCAGAGATGGGCGGGTGAGAAGGGCGCAGCGAGATGTGGATCGGGAGCGGCACGGTAGGCGCGTGTGATACCAGAGGTTCGCAGGGGGGCTCGATGTACGTGAGGTAGTGGAGTGCTCTTCGAGGGAGGTGGGCGGGGTTGGGGGTCAGAGTCCAGGCACTTCAGGCATGAACCACAAAGACGATTGGGTTGATGAGTGAAGCACTGTTGGCACAGTGGGAAACCGGGAACGGTAGAGGGCCGCTGTTGAGTAAACGAGGCTGGACAGGACAGCAGGAGGCGAGAGGCGAGAGACGAGAGGCGAGAGACGATGGTGTTGAGAACATATTCGAGCGGCCTCTTGGTGCGTCTTGGAGGCCTGATATAGTAATTTTGCGTGCCCTACCGACTGAGATCCCGGGGAGAGAGGAACTGGCGAACGAGGAACGGCACCGACGGGAAGTGCAGCCCGGGTGGGCTGGAAAGAGAACGCGTGCAGCTCCAGCAAGCACCACAGAAGCGGCGTGAGGCAGGAGAGGCAAGCTCGGCGTATGTTTGCAGCGCAGCTTGGGTTCACAACAGCGCGGTAGCAACCAGCGGATGATGACCCTGGGCTGGTGGTACCTTGCTTGGTCCGGCTTTGCTCAGGGGTTGGGGACCGGTTGTACACCACGGACCGGGATGGGCAGAGGGACGACGTGAGATGTTTGGGGAAGTTGGCCTGTCGGGTGTTATGGCTGCGCAAGAAAGACCTCGAAGGAGAGCATACGCCCTCAGCCTGGCAAAGATCGAGGATGCAACAAGCTAGGGCGGACAGGCGGAAAAAGGGACGACATGGTTAGGGGTTGAACCAATGTTCCCCACCCTCTGCTCTGACATGGACGGCGCCGACCCGATCGGTAGGTGGCTCCCTCCGTACCTAGCTAGAGCAGGCCGAGAATCCCTACGCGGGCGCTGGCCTTGGTGGGAAAAGAAGAAACCAAAAAAACAAACCGCTAGCCGCCGATAGTGAAACGGGACTGGGCGGATACGGTTCGCGGGTGGAGGGGGAGGGGAGGTGGCACGACAGATGAAGGGACGGTTCGATGAGTCCAGACAGACAGCTGGAGAACCTCGGCGATCCAACGTGAGAGGAAGACGTTGCGGGTACTGTAGATTAGGGGGACGTACCGTATTTGGGCCGAGGGGGCCGCCAAGAGCCAACCCTCTTTGAAAAGAGATGCATGGCACCCATGGATGGATTGCAGAACAGTGCGTCCAGTATTTCCCGCGACCCTTGACCATGATGAAAATCAGGACAAGTGCAAAGCTGGACGACGGGGCCATGCTGTGCAACGTCGAATGCGTCCCCGGCCAGCTGAGGAACAAGATGAGGCGATGTGCGAGTCCAGGAGGAGGGACAATGGAGAAAAGCAGACAGACAGCGGCCATCGGGGTACCCCCCGGGGTATCCCTGACCCCATCCCGCACTACCCGACGTCTTGGTTGGTGCAATGATGGGTGTGCCTCTTGCGGTCTTCGGCAAGGGGGCCCTGGCTTGTCATCAGTCAACGTTGACGGTCCGATGGACACGGACCATCGCCGTCGAGATCCAGATGGCACTCCGCGGGAGGGGAAACCGGGGCTTGTGGGGTCCGAGAGGAGCCATTGGGATCTGTTGAGATGCTGCCCCGGCGTCTGCTCAGTGCTGGCGTCGATTGTCGGTTCTCGCGTGGGCCACCAGGGCCGTTTTCGTTGCTGGACAATCTGACCAGCAACTGTCGAGCCGCTCGCTCACCTCTCACGCGAGCGCGAGGGAGGTGCACTTCTTCCCGCAATGGTCCTCCCCCATGGCCAAGAGCGAACCCCACAACCGAGATGCGCCCCCGCTGCCCAGTCAACGGCGAGACTGGAGAGACTGGGCTGATGATGGTGCCGACCCGTCTTGGACATCGGGAGGCTGGAGCAGCGCGCTGGCTCGTCTGCTGCTTGGCGCTGGCTATTTTTCGTGCCGCCCGCGAGGAGGACAGAGGACGGCCCGTCGAGGCTGGCAAGCGTCGTGACGAGGGCGCGAGGGCGCGAGGGCACTGTGGTTGGCGCACCGGGTGAGGAAGAGGGAGAGGGTCGGAGTCGATGGGATCGATGTGAGAATCGCAGATCGGCCGGCCGCTGCAGTGGCAGAATTCCGTACTCCGTACTCCATCAAGTAGGAGCGCCAGTGGACGGGCAGCCCTGGGCAAAAGTGGGCAGCCCAAGATGAAATGGGCCAGCCCAGGACGTCCAATCATCCGAAAAAGGGACGACGCTCGGACCATCTCCCAATCTGCTGGGCCCCGCTTCCCGATCTCATCACCGCCCGACCGGCCTCTCGTCCATCAGTGCCAGCTCTCATCAGGACCGGGCAAGCCAACTTGACAACCCTCAGAACCACGGTGTATCTTGGCAGAGAGGTTCCTGCCGGGCAGCACCTTTTTCCTGCTTCCTGCTTCCTAGAAGTCCTCGCCTCCGCTCCGGCCAGATAGGTAGGTGGCCACCAGACAGACCATCCACAGGTGCCCGGCCGGCGTTGGTCCACGCATTCCCGTCGACGACTTGTAACAGCAGCTCAAGGGAAGAAAGCCGCCCACTGCAGCTCGCCCTGCCTAATTACGGAGTGCTGTGTGCACAGTGGAGCAGCACCGAGCATACCCGAGGCGCATTGTTGATGACCGGTGTGCCTCGCGTCGCATGCCCGCAGAGATGATCGAATCGGGGAGTCTGTCACTGCTGGACCGGACGGGTTCAAGTCCGGGAGACCGGGATGGCGATCTTGGAACGGCCTCTTGGCATCCTGCGGCGGTTTGCCGACCCCTGCCAGGCGGAACCTCACCCACTCACCCACTCACCCACTGCAACCTCATCCTTCCTCGCTGGCTCCGCAAATTGTGGTAAATAATGCTTCGCTCCTTTATATTGGTATTGCCGTGACATGTGCTCTATCCAAAGACCGAGAAACAGATGCGCGTCGGGGGCGCAAGCGACATTGCCGTCATCCCGGAGCCGTGATGTACGTGTGGTTGCCAAAGGTATCGCCTTGTCTTGATCTCTCATCTCTCTTCTCCAACCTCTAGGTACCTGGTATCCATCCGTAATCCCGTATGCTCCGTAAGTAGATATGCACACAGCCCGCTCGCGGTCCAATTCCATAAGCCAGCTCCTTGCTCTTCCATGCCGGCGCCCAACCCCAGCAAAGCTTCGTTCATGCCCGTCCGTATCCGGCCGACTGACAATCCTGATCTGTCTCTTTTGGTGCACACAGGCTCGAGGTCCGCATCCAATCCTGGTGCCGCCCAGCCAATCGAGCCCTAGACCATGATCCGCGGTTGCCAACTTGGCTCAAAGAGCTGGCTCACATAGTAGTATTCGTCCACGAGGTCCTCGTCATACCAGAGCTTCTGCCATTGTGGTTCTGCGAGCGGCACGTCAGCACACAGCACACTGCTTGTCCAGCCCAAACATTGACCGGCCGGACGGGGCTCATCACTTACGGAATTCGCTGGCCGACTGCTTTGTGTACTTGACAAAGTCGATCGCCTCGCCATCAAGCTCTGCCAAGCTTTGCAGGTCCTGATCTTTGCACTCGGCCGAGAACGGGTAGATGCCCTTGTTGCAGTAGTGGAAGTAGGCGAGGAGTGTGTTTGCGCCTGCTCTTCTGTCAGTGGTCGGATATGGAGAACGAGGGGTTGCGGTCTTTTGCCACAAGGCCAATTCTCACCCAGGTTGTATTCGCGAACGTTGTCCTCTCTTGCAAATCGCCTCTGTTGCCCGACGAATGTCAGCGAAAAACATCCATGAAAAAAGAACCGAGCAGTCTGCCATCGTCTTACCTTCATGCCGTGCTTTTTAGCATACTCCGCATCGTGCTTGGTAATGAGGGCGATGTTGTGCAGCAAGATGAATGTCACGAGGTATGTCGTCAACCAAGTCTTTTGCTTCTTCTCCTGCGTCATTTTCTGAAGCTCCTCCAGTGTCCTGCGCCGCAGATGGGGTTGGATCTGATGGATCAAGACCGAGTCGATCTGCGCCCCCATCACCGGCGGCAACGGTATTTTGCCATGAAGGGGGCTGTCTTGGTCCTGAATCAAGTCCCGAGACATGTCCAAGGTATCGTCGCCGACAATCTCGAATGATTTTGTTGTCAGCCTGACTGACATCCAGAGGTCCAGGGTGCTGCTGATGAGCCGCTTGTCCGCCTCGTTCGTCGCCGGGTTTTGAACGGTCTTGATGGCGAGAGCGTATGTTTGCCAGAGCAGCTTCTCGCGCGCGCCGAGTAATCGTTTGCAGCAATCCACCAGCCCCGACCTGATGTAGTCGTCAAATGCGCCTTTGGCAGACTCCATGTCCACAATGGCGTACGGTGGAATCTTGACGGATTTCTTGACGCCGCCCGACACCCAAGACCTGTCTATCTTGTCGCCCTCCAGCGGTTGAAATCGCCGGACTTTCAATTCCACAGACCGACCCGTGTATCCTTCGGTGACACGGATGACCCGGGATTCCGGTGCGTCCCAAGTCGAGATGTCGTCAACAACGCTATCCTTCCATCGGTTCGTCCATTCATGGCCCTTGACCTGGCCGGGCTTGAAAAGTTTCACGTCCGTGATTTTCCATCGGAGGCAGTTGAGTCGATAGACCCTGCTGTTGGCCGCGATCTTTTTGCAGGATATGCATGGGCCTTTCTCATCGTCCGGGTCGAGGTTGCACTGATGGGGAAGGTTAGCCACGGGACCCTTCGCCTAACAACACCAAGATCACGGAGCACTTACCCGAATACGCTGCATTCTACACCGAATGCAGCTCCCAATCTTCCGAGTACGAGCTGTCCTCTCCCGTTGATCAAAGTCTTTGAAGGGGCCGCGTCTCGCCGGAAGAGTCCGTTGTGGAAACACATCAAGAGCGTTCGAGCCTCCGTGCATGTCCAGGTCGTCTGGGTCGGCCTTGATTTCGTATGCTGACATTGACTCGTACCGCGGCGGATACCCAACATAGCCACCATGCCTTGCAAAGGGCGGGGAATCGACCTCGGCGTCGTACGGACCGGGAACAACATTTGGCGCACCATTAGGTGGTCGCATCATATGGGACTGATCCCGGATGCCTAGGTCTGGGGCGTTTGGCCCCTCCGTGGGGATACTGGTAGGATAGACCATCTCCTCTCTGTTTGCAGGTGGCTGCATGGTCATAACTCGCGTTGGTTGCAGCGGGGGGTAGTTTGCCAGATACGGAAACTGAGCCACCATCGCGGCATCGTCGCAGGGGAACAGCTCTGACTGGCCTGGTGGTATGGGCGCTGGGCACAGTTGTGTCTGACTCTGCGATTGTAGGGAGACCACGGGCCCATCAAGCACCTGCCTTCCGCCATCATAGTCAAAGGGCGAAACAGTTGGAAGCGGCTCGAAGGCTGGGAATGTCAGTCAGTCTGTTCCCTTCTCCTGTTGAGGCCTCGGGCATACTTACTTGTTGGTGTGTCGTACGTTGAGCAGGGCGGGCACATGGCAAAGCCCGCCATGCAGCCAGCGATGCGCGTAGGCGTCCAGCCGCCTAGTCGCCCTGGCGGGCTCGCGAGGGGAGCCTTCTCCTCGCCATCCTGACCAGTGGGATCGTCCTGGTATGGGTTGAACATGGAGGTGCTCGGACGGAGACGTGGTCTCTTGTGAGGGTGGTGCTGTGGAAGACTCAGGTCCAGAAGGTGGGTTACGGGCACCCGGAGGAAGGAAGAGGCTTGCTCGAGAAGATAGTGCTGATTGTCTTGACAACCCAGATCGAGGAGGGTGGAAAGGGGCACAGTGATCGTCACGGAGGTTGAAGTCGAGGGATCCCGGATATATCGGCCGTCGGGAGGCAGGGACGTGGTGTTAAGGCCGGACGACAGGGACTGAGAGAGGTCCTGGAGTACTAGCTCCGGGGGGGAGTCCTCATGGTAGTATGGGTGGCGTCTCTTGAGAGTATTCTCCTAGACAAGCATCAACTCACCGCACGCCAAACAAGAACAGGAGATAAGACGACTTGTTGGGTGAAAAGTTGGAAAAGAGGCATGACCAGACCGGTGAGCTCGACAAAGGGACACCGATGTGGCTAGGGGGGGGTTGATGTATGGGAAGGGGCATGTCCGTGGCGGGAGGGGAGGGTGGAGGAGGCAGGGAGGGGAGGGGGGAAGGGGGGGTGTGCTCGGGAGAGGCGGAGACAGAGAGAGTCGACAATATGGCTTGCACAGTGAAAGAACGGACAGCCAAGGAGAAGAACTGATGTTTGTGGCCATAGAAGCGGCTTGCCGCAGGCCAAGGGGGAGGAGAGAAAAAATGGATCCAAGTTTCCTTACCATTTTGAAGGGTCAACGCCAGTGTTGGACAAGACCGGTCAAGTTGATGTGCGGCGGAGCCTGGGGGGGGGGTCGGTGAGATCTTGGGGCCGGGAGGTCCAAGGCAGGGCGACAAGGCGTATCCCAAGGGGATCACGCCCAGCAGACTTCGAAAGCCAACTGACTGGATGCAAGGCTGCCTGTCCAGCCTGGGGATGAGATTGCGCAGCAGAGCAACTCACGAACACGCCATGCCTGTGCAACGGGAGAAGCAGGCTGGCTGCAGCACGTCGACTGGGAGCGGTAGCCGGCACAGCTGCGGGTGTAGACGACCGGTAAAAGAGGAGGCGTGAGTATCGACCTGGGTGGGGCGAAGAGAGACTGGACTCGAAGTTGAAACCGAGGACCGGGAGGAGAACAAGAGGCTCACGCCCAAGTCGCACGAATCATTCACCGGGTAAGAAAGGGGGGGGGTTGCTCGGGGGCAGGTGACCAACAACACCTTTCAGGGGCCCCAATGGTAGCTGTTGGGCGGGAGGTGGACGCGGCAGGCCTTCGGAAGAAGGCCGCTTCCGTACAGTGGACGGAACGGAGTGCGGATGGGAGGCGGCGGATGGATGCCAAAGGACTCGATCAAGGGTTGTGGTTGCGGGGTGAAGACTGCGGCAGCCGCACGGCGGGGGTGGGTGGCGCTTGACCGGTGCGGTCGAGACGAGTTGGAGGTGAGGCCGGTTGGATGGCGACTGGATCGGTGAGCACTGAGGACGGCTGGGTCTGCGAGAGCTTCCAAAGTGTGCGACCGCTGTGCTGTGGTGCGCTGCGAGTGCGTCGCAAAGGGGCTGGGCGTTGGCGCGTCGGTCGGCAATAAAGCTTGGAAGGTCGCGTTGGAGTCGACCGTCGGGTGTGGTCCAAAGTGCGATGTACGGCCTCTCTCACGGCCCACGGCGGGCGGGCAGCGGGCAGCGGGCGGCGGGCAGCGGGCTGGGGGGATGCGGGATTGTGGGTTTGTGGAATTCTCAGCAGGTGGTCGTCTGCAATTGCGCGCCGGGTCGGTGGAGACGGATGGACGCCTGAGACGCCGCCGGATAGAGACCGAGTTGATTTGCTGGTGGAGCGTGGAATCGGTGAAGAGATGCGAGGCGTGGGAGGAGATGAAGGAAGAGAAAAGCGATTCACCGGTCGACGAAGGCGCAACCCGTACCGGCACCCTTTTCTTGGTCGCCTGTGTCCGTGTGCCGTGTGCCCCGTCCGCCCGAGCTAACGAATGAAAAAAAAATGGAAATGGGAGCGGGACAGGAGACGGGGGCGGAAAGGGCAAGAGCAAAATGCAACCTGCGAAACGCACGGAGAGGTCCCATCCTGCCCCCATCCCAGCATGGAGGATAAGACCAGCAGCAGATGACGCCCAGAGACGGGATCAAAGCGACGAGCTGGCGAACAGGCGGGCACCAGCACCCAGGCGCAATGCAGCGCAGCGCACTGCACCGCAAAGGCCGCGACGGGGAGGGAGACAGACAGGCTTCGAGATGAGAGGATGGAGAGGAGAGGGTCCGGGCCCCTTCCCCCATGCCGGCCCCCGTCCCTGCCTGCGCCAACCAAATGGATAGCTACCTACCTCGGGCCTATTCTCACGATAGATACATGCTCCAGTACACTGTAATCAATTCAACTGACCGGCACGTCCACCAACCCCCAAATCCTTCCAAACTATCACCATCCCGCCCGAGCCCTTCGCCTTCGAGAGCCCGTATGGCCTGCGCCCGATCGCATGGCCGCCGTGCTCTCCATACTGTGTTGGTCGCACAAGCACGTTGCAGCCGGCCATCCATTCCTGCTTGTTGTCGGCTCATTGTCCATCCACTCACTGTCTGCGAATGAGAGCGATATCACCTCGCAGGTATCATATGCTAATGGTTTGTCAGATATAGCTCCCCCACCATCCCATCAGGCAAACACCATCACCCCAGCGCCCGGGGCGGCGGCGTTGCTACCCTTGTCCCGCCGTCGAAGCACAATGCCACAATGTCGTTGTTGCCAAGCCGACACCACACAAGGACCACATGGCGCCTGGGTCCTGCACACCACTCCCACCCGAGTCCCCAAGCCTGCCGACGGGATTCGGGCTTGCCGGGCGTCCCTTTGTCGGGATCCGTCGCCTGTCGTCGGTTGCTGCCGCCCCTGCCCGGGCCGAGGCTTGAAAGCAGGTCTCACCATCAGCTGAGAACCTGGCTCAGGTGGAACGGCAAAACAATCTTCTTGCCGCATGCACCCACGGTCCGCATGGCTCATTTCCATGGACTTGATCGTCGCAGCGTCACCCCCACGTGGTGTATGGACTGCAGGTTCAAGGGAGCTGCCGGCCCGCCTGGCATCGACCAGTTCCATCCGCATCCCGTCTCATGGCCGCGCCGTCGACGCGCTACGCCCAAACAGCACTAACCGGTCCGTTCAGGTTGACTCGATATCAGGAGCTCAAGCCTCCCGTCCTCAGGTCACGCGATGGAAGCGAAGGAGCATTGGATGGAAGCTGCCTGGCTGCTCGTCTTGCGCCAGACCAACAACCTGGTCTCTGGGTTCTGGTTAAATACAGACCAATGGTTCTAGCGTCTTCTTCGACGTCAAAGAGTGCAGACCGAAGTGGGGCCTCTCCTGATGGCATTTCCACTCTTCCCCGAGTTTCATCAGGGGCAGCAACGTGGGCCTATGACTTGCAGGAGGGTGAGGAGGGTTCCCCGAGGAGCGGGCTCGAGTTCAGGGACCAGCCGCCCCTTTCCTTTGACGTGCCCCTCCAGTTTTCAGACGAGTCACGAACGCTTCCCATGAGCGAGCGACAGGACCTTTTGCAGCCGAGACTGATGTCATCCAGGCATGCCCGTGGTCGATTGATGGGCGCGCGCGCGTGCCGCGTCTCTCCTATTCATTCGATTACTGTGTGCGGGGTGCACGGCCTGGCTGCTTGGTACCAAACCGGGTTTGATCCGACCGCAGCGCACACGTGCGCACGGCTTTGACCATTGATCCTTTGGAATTCCAAGTCTTTAATTGGCTCACAGAGTCGCAGGCCAGAGAACCTGTCCCAGCACGGACATGCTTCTAGAATCCTGTCTCTCAGGCCTCGGACAGGCTCACAGGCTCGCATACCCAACAAGGAGTGGGACTGTGTCAGTGCGGGCGGCGGACAATGTCATCAGACCAGCTCTGTGGGTGGTGAATGTTGCGGCTGCCGCCATACCAAAAAGAAACCCACCACCGAAGCTGGGTTGATGTCGAGTTGAAGGTGGCAGGACATTGTGTGAGGCGGGTCACCTCCGCTTTTGGAAGCGTTGCCGTGTTTCTAGTGCCAATCTCTACCCTCAAAACGAGAGCGGGCCGGGAGCAGTTGGGTGGATCTCTTCGCTCTCAGGTTTATTTTCTTGGCAGGGGCTTGGGTTCGGTGATTTCTGACGAGGTTGAACTCCTCCTCCAAGCCATGACAGCTGATCTGGATGGCCTCTCGGCGTTGTGAAAGAATTGTCTACGCACTGCCCGGACAACCGTCTTGGACAGTTTCTTCCCGTCACTCTGTGACGTTCAGGCCCCGATGATGACCATGGGTACCGCTCGGCTCAGTTGCATATCCGATCCCACGATAGGACGCCGATAGAAGCAGATTGAGACGTCCGGACAGTGGGGATGGAATGGAGACAGGGAGGATGGAATGGAGACAGGGAAGGTACCAAGGTGGCGAATAAACAGGCGCTGCCTCGCTGTCCTGGTTTGGTCCTCGTGCCAAATGCCCAATTTTCCATGTGCATATCGGGTCCGGCAACCTGGTCTGGTGCTGTCTCCTCGTCCAAGACATCAAAGGCTTCAGGGTGACGGCACGCATTGAGCGAAATATACACAGTATGTCTTCATGAGTGAAGCGGGGATCCAATCGCCCGTCCTCTCCGGGACAAGTAATCCCCAAACCTCAGTTTGTCACTCGAGTCCCAGCCGGCACGTCTGCCTCGAGTGTCCTTTGTTGGCCTGTGGCATCTCCACTCCCTTTTTGTCGCCCGGCTAGGTAGCCGGCTCGCTGGGTGCCCAAGGACGTCCCGATGGCCTCACACAGGACTCCTGCTTTACTGTGTAATGCCTCTCGCTCATCGCACCACCCCACCCCCATGTTGGTGCAAGGTCGTCCACTCTCACTCAATTTTCAGCCACCGCCTCCCGCCACACCATGTCCGTTCAAAGGTACCTATCCAGTCCCATCGCCATTCTCAAAGCCTGCCGGCCATGGATGGAATCTCACAACCGCAATCCAACCTCTCGGTAACAACCTTTTTCTTCTCAGTCCCCATCGAAGCGCTGGAAAGGCGCACCATCACTGAGGTTGGGGACCAACAAGGGCCCGCCGCGGCGCTAGCTAAGGCTGGACTGCCATTCCGTCATCAACGCTGGGAGCTTGTGCCCGTTGGACCGGCAGCCGCCCGGAATCGCGCAAACCCTCCCCGATCCTGGTCTGGCAGGCCCATGCCCCCGTGCGGATAAACCTTGGTCAGGTGGGCACTTTGGACCTCACTTCACCAGGACACGGCACTGGCACCCGTGAAATATCCAGGGCACGAGGCTTGATACTAGCAGGAGCCCGCCGGAATATGGTCTTTGAAGATCAAGATGACCTGGGCACCGACAGTTCGGGGCACCCTGGACAGGATGGAGGTTGGCTCGAATCTAGGGACCTGGTCCAATATCACCGGTAAGTTTCTCTTCTCTCGAAACTGGACACTGGATATCACAATGCTTCTAAAGCGTTGCCATTGAAGGTTTGCACAAACTGGCAGGTGTGCCGTTGGGCCGCCACACAAATAGGGGCTGGGCGTTGCTTTCGGTCGTCCCGTCTGGGTCAACACCAAGACACCTGCCCCATCACAAACCACACCATCGTCACTCGGGCGCCACTGACGTTTGTTTATACTTTCCACCTACGACCCGAGCTCCAGGCGGCGTTTGTGTGTGGCGCCGCTCGGCAAGAGCCACCTAAATGTGGCAACCACCACAGCGTTGTACTAGTGGTGGACAAGCAGAGCGCCTTCTCCGACCGGTCGTGGGTACCTAGGTGGTAGGTACGAAGGTACCTACGCTGGGCCATCTCGGTTGGTTCCTTCCCGGGCTGTTTGTTCATCCCCGCTCCAGGTTGCTGGAAGAGAGCCCGTTTGGTCTTGTCTGCACTGGAAAGTGGACAGATCACACTGGAGTCGCCCTCCGTTGCTCGAACATACGGACTTCCAAGTACTTCTCCTGCCCGGAGTTTTCTCCTTCTCCGCCCCACCCCCCCATCGCGAGCCACAGGGCGGGATGAGCGACTGTGTTTTCAGCATGCCGAACGGCGAGATCTCTCTCCCCGTCCATAGGCGGTGCTCGGGTCTTGAAGGGGTTTCCATTGGCCCCGGTGCCCAGGTATGTAGCCCCCCGTCCCTCTCCGTTCCACAATAGGCCAGCTGACATTGTCGAGACCTAGGAATGGCTTGATTGCTACCTGGTACAGGTCCTGGCAACAGTGGGTGTGTTGGGCGCCACTGAGCCCTGAGACGAGTCCCTCCAGCCAGGACCATCCACTATGCACCAAGGGGAGTCAAGACCATGCATTTACCCCCAGGCGAAAGGGAGTACAGCGACCGTTCTGCTGTCACCCATCTTCTTCTCAGTACAACATGGGCTGCGCGTGTTCCAGGACAACTTGCATTTATCGAGCCGTCCCCGATGTCGCTGGATGTGTGTCGAGACGACAGACATGGCAGAGCGCGCCCCTGCCCCGTTCAAGCTCGTCTCAAGGTCCCGGACCGCGCCGAACCGCCGACGGCTACAATAACCGTTGAGCGTACCGGCACTTGATCTCTACATGGCGAAATGGCCGATCCTCCGCATCCTCCTCGCAGCATTATGGGCGGGCTAACCCTCTGTTCTCCCTAGCTGAAGAGAAGTCTGAAAATAACAGGCCAATCAGACAGGAGGGGCAAGCTAGTTGAATGGTCTTGTTCTCTCACTTGCAGCGACAAAAAAAATCGTTGGACGCCTTGTCTAGGGCCGTCCCTCGCCGGCTTTACCACGTCATTGAACCCCAGCTGCCCAACTGCAACCTGCCTGTCGTCCTGGCTTGGCCGAGTCCACTGCGCTCCACGTCCACGATACGGGGTACTGCAACAATATCGCCCCATACCTGCGTTACCCCTCTGGACCGGCAGCAAGCACAAGCCCGGACCGCTCGCCGGCTTCCTTGAGCGATCCCATTGTCGCGACGGCAGCCCGCAGCCGGTGTGCCCGAACGACATCCAAAGAGGACGCCGTTCGTTCTTCTTGACATTAACGCCAAGCCGCGAAGAAAAGTTTGTGGCAGTCCTATTTCTCGCCTGATCCCTACCTAGCTTTGCGGTTATGTTTCTGGCGCTGCCTCTCTCCCACTTTCGCCGTCCCTTCCGGCCAAGTCACAGCTACCATGGACCTCAAACCGGCATCGGTCCACAATGTCATCCACCCCACAGCCGCGTTTTCTCGGGGCGCACTTCCTGTTCTACCAACGTCAACCGCCGAGACCGACTCGTGGCTCGGGTCCCAGCTCAACCCCAAGAACCGTATCGACAGCCTCGATACCATACGTAACCCCCTCTGGAGGATAGATGGCTGTACCGGCCTCGGGACACAGTACTATGCCATCCCTCTCTTTCTGGGCAGCATGCCACCCAGGCGCTGCTTTGACGTCTTCGTCCCCGAGGAAGCTGGCAGCTCCCCTCTCGTCCGCCGGCTCCTGGACCTCAATGCGGCCTTCCACACCAAGGACCCTGAGCGGCTGGGTCGCCTTGGGATTGTGAGACACATCCTCCGCACTTTGCAACATTGGACGATGGCACAGGGCGAAGGTGGTGCCGTGGCAATCCTCGACATGTACCGGACGCTACCGTTCGGTTCCCGCATCATCTTTAGGAACCTAGAGCTCGACATACGCAAGATCGATATCGCCATTGCCCCGACGTATTACGTGGAAAAGCAGCTCCTCCGACTCGACCAACTGGCATCTTGTCTCGGGATTGATGACCACGCGCTCCCAGAGGCCATTGACATCGCCCAACTCAGCATTGTCCAGCAGCTGCACGACAGCGTCTGCGTCGTTCGCTTCAACCCCGCCAGCGAGGCCCTCGCTCAGCCAGGCGAGCCGGAACCGAGGCAGTTATGGATTCTCAAGGCGCTGACGAGCGGCACGAAATTTCTCTACACAGAACTCCGCAACCTCTTGAATTTGGAGGCACACGACCACGTCATCTCGAGGCCAAAATATATTGCGACCAAGTATGTCCGCTTCGGCGGAAAGACTGCCGTGGTGGGCTTCATGATTCCGTACCACCCAGGAGGTAGCCTCACGAACACCTTGCCCCTCCTCCGCATCCACGGCCAGCTTTCGCTGCAAACACAACTCAAGTGGGCCACCCAGCTTGCTTCCGCGATCCTCCACGTCCGAGAGCGCGGCCACATGTTCTACCCAGACCTGCGACTGGACAACATCGTGCTCTCCGAAGCGGGTGACGTCGTCATGGTTGATTTTGAGCAGCGCGGGGTCTGGTGCGAGTTCGCGGCGCCCGAGGTGAACGCCCTGGACTACATCCGAATCCTGGGGAGCGGCGGCGACACGACCGTCATGGACCCAGAGGACCCCATCCCAGAGGAAACCCGGGATCACTACGCCGTGCTCCTCACTCGCCTCGTCCCGGGCTGGGAGGGGCTCCAGAGCCGCGAGGACTTCTCTGCGGATCCCCACGGGTACAGGAGCTACAACGTTGCGTGGGAGGGCTTGTCTCCGCGGGAGCAGGAGGCGGCCGAGGTGTACATGCTCGGACGTGTCCTGTGGTGCATCTTTGAGGGGCAGAGTGGCCCCCAGCGCGCGGCTGTGTGGCAGTCGTACAAGCGGGAACCCGAGTACGAATTTCCCGAGTTCCGCCGGACCCCGCCTGAGCTTCGCGAGCTCGTCGACCGCTGTACGGCGGGAAGGAGAAATACACTGTCCAGCGTTGTTGTCCGACGCCAGAGCAAGCTTGTACTGAGCAACAGCGAGCCCGGTGAGGAGGAAGACGTGAGGCGGGTTCTCCAGGCGGCAAAGGACTGGTGGGCGGTGGAAGTGAAAGTGGCCGAGGACTTCCTGCTGATGAGGGAGGAGAGAAAGGCCCGTGGCGAGTGGGATGAGAATTATTACAAGCGGCCTGCGCTGAAGGAGGTGAAGGAGTGGTTGGAAGCGTTTGGGGCGCGCATCGGCCATGACTGAACAATGGCATCGCTCAGCCTGTCATGGGCTGCTGTATGTATTCCAACATGAACTTCAATTATACCAGAAAATAGCGCGACCAAGCTCTGCTGGGATATGAAAGCACGACAATCTAAAGTGTGAGGGCCAGCCCCACCGTGGACAACCCGACATCGACAACACCCAACATCCTCCTTCATCGAGACCGCTTCGGACCTTCGGCGCGCTCTGTACCGGTACCGGAAATTGATCGCTTCGAACCAGCTCGACTCGACCCCCCGGATTCCGATCCCGATGCTGCCCCGCTCCGGCCGCCCCGACTGCCCCGGGCCCTCGTGCTCGCTGGCGCAGCCGGCGTGAGGAACCGGACGCTACTGCCCGAGCTTCCAGACTCACCCAAGGCCGTATCCGCTTCCGTCCGCCAACTTGGGGGCGGCACTCCCTCCAGAGGAGGCGTCACATTGCGCGGCGCGGTATCCGAGGGCCCGGCGACGCTGGACCGCCGGCTCTCTTCGCCAGTATGGCTGCGCATGCGCTTGATCAGGCCCCGCATGTGGGAGACGTACGACTCGGGCGCACCGAACCGCCCGATCAGCTCCATGGCCGACTCGAGCTCCTCGACGTACTGGCTCTGGTCGACAAGCTTTTCGAGAGCCACATAGACAAAGCCGGTGTCTTGGTTGCCAATCAGGCACATGTACAGGTTCCGGTCGTCGACCGTGTCTCCGCTGTGCGAGTCGAGGTTGTGGCCGGCGACGGATTTGAGGATGCCAACCAAGGCCCGGGCAGCGGAGGACCTCGCTGGTCCCGCCAGGGGCGTGGCGCTTCTAGAGACCAGCCTTTCGACCTGGGTGACGCAGCGGCGTATCTGTGTGGCCGCCCACCGAACGTTCCGGGGCCCCTCGGCTTCGTTGCCCTCCGCCTGGTTTGATCGATGCGGTGTCTGGTCTTGGAGGGAGGACGAGTATGAGTCGAGTTCGGAGATGATGCGGGTCGCACGCCGTTGGAGAGCGCGAAAGGGGTCGACGGCGGGATCTGAGGGGGCCAGTTCGGCCCGGACTCGAGCGGCGAGGGAGTGGGAGGCAAGGAGAATGGAGAAAAGAGTGGCCTCGGCGTCGCCGCGGTGGATCACGACATTGCCGGGTGGTGTCGTTTCCAGGTCGAGCCTGAATTGGCCGATCTCTCTGGTCGGTATACCTGCCACAGCGGCGACCATTTCTCGGGCCTCTCTGAGGCGGGCATGGCTTATGGGGGCTGTATCTGAGCCGGGGGCGGTTGTGTCGCAGCGCAGGCTGTCGGCGAGAAGGTCGAGGCGGGAGTTGCAGATCTGTTCGAAGGGATCCCCGAGCTCTTCTGGATATCCCATCTCTGACATGGTGAGGGGGGTGTTGGGGTCCTGGTCGAGGACGCTCTGCTTGGAAACCTGGTCAAACAACCACACGATGTGCTTGCATGGCCGCAATCCTCGATACCGCGCATCCGCGCACTCGCACTTTGGCATCGAGAATCTGGTGCTGGACTTGGAGCCGATCCGGACCGAACATGGCACCACCTCTTGAAGCTGGAAGGCATAGAAGAACCCATCTCCGTCTGTGCCCTCTTGCTTGAGGCCGCAAAGCTCGAGGGATATCTGAGGCGGGTCTTGGGTGTTGTGGAGAGCCTTCATCATCCTCTGTGTTCCCGGGGCCAGATGGCCAACGGCATAGCGGAGTCCAGAGGGCGAGACGACAAGGCCTCTCGCATCGTCTTCGTTCTCCCAGTCACTCTCGTCATCTTCCGAGTACTGGTCCGAGTGCTGGGCCACGGGGCTTCTTGGTAGCGGCTGCATAGGGCTGTTGGGGGCTGGGGGGGACGGTGTGCTCTGGAGAGAAAGTCGGCTCATGTATATCGATTCCGACAGCGACATTGGGAGTTTCGAACTGCTGGAAGACAAGGGAAGCAGGGGGCCAGAAAGTGTCGGTATCCGGCCAGATGGAATCCGCCCCCAACGAAGATGGACATGTCTCTTTATAAGGCTAGAAGACCCCCCCCCGTAGGAAAGGGGGGATGGAGAGACGGGCAAAGAGGCCCGATTTTGAGACCCAAAGGGATGTGGCTCGTTGGTGCATCCGCGATGGGTTAGGATATTCCAGTTCCCAGAGCCTGGTACCTACCTCCTGCCTGGGATAGATGGTCCCATGATCTGGCCGCTGTCGCAGTCATGGAAGCGGAAGCATCGGCCTTTGAGGGGTGGAAGGTACGGGCTTTCTTTTCGGCGTCGTCTCGACGTCACATGAAAGGAGCAGTCCCGGTTGTTGTCGTGGCCAAGGACAAAATAGCCCCCACCCCAAACTTCACCACATGGATGCATACCAGATGTGTACGTTGGTCGCGGCTCGGATTTGAATCGCAAATTCTGGCAGGCAGCCATCGACGCATGCTCGTATTGCACGGTTCTCATTTTTTCTCTCCTTCGTTCCCCCCCTTCCCCTTTTCCGTCAAACATCGCCCGGATACTGGGCCAACGACAAAGTCAGTACCAGGGTTGGTCGACTTCCAGCATGACGCTTCGCCTTGAACTTGAAGTCTCGGGGCTCTGGAGCCGCAGGGGAGGGGGTCGACCCCCTTTTCGTCCTAACGCAAACACCCAACACCTGTCCGTGGGAGACAACTCCGTCCGTCCAAGACTCTCCCTATCAGTCCCTCAATATTTGATGGGGTGGTGCGCGATGAGTTCGGATCCCCAACCTTCATGATTGGCCTTCTCTTCGCGCTCGGGTTATCGCCAGTGGCCGAGCACATGGGAAAGCGGACACATGAGGTAGAAAGGCAGTGAGCAATCTGTCTGCCTTTCTTGACCCCGCCAATCGGGACTTGGTCTGGCCTCTCGCCCGTTGGCCTCAAAGATACGCAACCCACATGGGCCGGTAGGTATAAGTACCCAGCCCTGGCCGCCTTCGATGCGGCCAGGTCAAAGTTGCTTCCTTCTGCCACCCTTTCGATTTTCAATCGGCCAGCCCTCAAAGCTTCAACCATTTCACAGCCACGATCCACATGGAGGTTGCGCAAACGGGCCATTCCCCTCCTCTCCTCACTCTCGACATCCGAGGCTATCGAACTCTCGGCCTGAGAACCACCCCAGTCACGTCATTTCATTCTATTTCGGGACCCGCGCAGAGTTTACGGATCAAGTGACTGAACAAACACGCTACCGAGGCCCAAGATATGGCCGTCGTCCTTGGAGATCTGCCAACAGAAGGTGACAAACTTGTCGAGTTCTCCAGAAGCCCGGTTCATGCCTTGACCGCCTCTTTGGAATCCGACTCCCCGGAAGCTCGACCGATCCTTGACCCCGGGACGACCTATGTGTTTACGAGAACATGTGCTTCATGGCTGTCAGAGAGAGATGCTCAGATACATGCTCCTCGCTAACTGAACCTGAGGTACATATCGACGTAGCGAAGCTGCCTGGCAGAAGCGAGAGGGAAAAAGTCGATTCGCTCAAGAATTCGTTCCCAGAAATTAAACCAACCTCAGACTTGACTCAACGTCCCAGAAATCCAACAACCCAAGGTCGTTTACGTTCTTGTTGGTTGACATTTGCCTCGATGACCAATCCGGCTCGTCTGTCCATGAGCCTCCCACGCACCCCCTCCCCCCCCTCGTTCCCTTTTCAGAAGACACAAGTTGATAGGCCCGACAAATCGGGCCAACCCGGAAAAGTGGCCGTTGGGGCACAGTTGCATCCTCCCCACGGCAGGCAGGCAGACTTGCACAGCCTGTCCAAGTCAGTGCGTGCTTTTTTGCATGTCTGTACGAGGTGTAGGTACGGATGCTGCTGTTGGTGATGGAAGCGACCCGGGTGGATGGAACCGCAGAAGGAGGGGGGGGGGACTCCAGAGCCATACCTCGACAAGGGCGGCAATGCAGCCAACATCGTCCATCGATGGAACGAGGGCAACGGGCAACGGGCAATGGAAGGAACACCGAGATCCAGTGAGTCGATGGGAGACGAAGCATTCTTACCAATCCCCGAGATGTCATCATTGCCGTGTAACCTTGCCATGTAACTTGTAACAACCAATGAGAGTTGCGCCGCTGACTTCATTGGCTTGCTCATCTTGGCCTCTCCAACATATCTAAAGAACACGTGCTCAGAGGGGAAGAATGAATCATGTTCTAGCCTCTATGGTGTCTTCAAACCCCAGCTGCAGTCACTGGATGATTGGATCACGTCCGGGAGGCAACCTACCTACCCTCAGACTTCAGTCTTCCATCTTCATCAGCCTGGCGGGGCTCAAGTTGCTTCGTCTCGATTGCCTCATCTCCCGCAGGGCTTGCCCTGCATCTGGTCTCGGCGCATCGGACTGTCACATGACAGACATCTCCGGCCTCCAGCGGCTCTCCTGCGATGCAGGTTCTCGCCACGACCTCCTCATGCGGCTTCTGTGCCTGAGATGTTCTGGCTCTTGGCGGTGAGGAGTGAGGCACAAGAGTGCCTCACCGCTGCCGGCTCTCTGTCCAGCTCATCGTACCACATCTGTTTGTAGCAGGCACAACGCATCGGAGGATGGATAAGTTATAGAGTAGGCACTTTTTCCCTATGACTACCTCAGAGTAAAGCAATAACGAAACCCCACGGCTGAAAAGCAGGTATCTTTGGCCCAAGATGCAAAGACAGTCGTTATTCAGACATCAACAAAACCAAGCCACACCACAACATGGAGTGGCGGAATCACCCGCCTGTCCTGGCCATCTTCCACCCAGTTCCCATCCTGCCCTCCCAAACGTGAACCTCCGTCTCCGAGAGAAGAATACAGAGGTATAGCATGGCTGGCACCCAGACAGCCAGGCCGTTATGATGTCGATCGATGATGCAGGTAAAATACAATCCACTAAAGTAAACAAAAACACCCGTAACCCAACCCGAGCAGCCGTACCGTAAGCCCCCTCCCGCCTGCTCAATGAAAAACGCCGTTGGACATGCATCGCAGGAATATAACGTTGCCTTGGGATATAAGTCGCTCGTTGGTCGATGGAAAATGCGCAACGCCCGACATCAACCGAACAACCGCTCGATGCGCCCAAGGACATGGAGTCGTGTCGTCATAAGTCGTAAAAGCCGCGGCCATCGCTGGAGAAGGTGCTCCGCGACAGCCATGGACGGATAGGTAGGGTTTGGGAATCCATCACATCCCGCTGACCTTTCGTGCCGTCGTCGTGGCTGTCGCCGTCGGCGCTGCGCTGATGCTCCCGACGCGCCCGCTGGTTTTCCGAACACCGGCCTCCCTGACGCTTCCGGCAGCGCGCTTTGCGCTAGAGGGCCCGCGGACCTTGCTGAGGACGCCCGAAGTAGAGGCGGCCCGGTGGGCTTGGTCCGCAGCCTTGGCCTTCGCGGTGGACAGACCCATGTTCTCAATATCGTGTGATGCGTCGTTACCAATGACTTGGTAAACAGTCGTCGTCGTCGTCGTCATGGTCTGGTGGCTAACAGACCGCTCTGGCCGATGCTCCGGAGAGACGGAAGCAGATGCCTTGCGGTGGGAGCGCATGCGCAGATGCCACTCCTCATCCGAATCGTCGACGCCCTGCGATTTGCGGTGGACCGAAACCACCTCTGTCTCTGTCTCCCCGCGCACGGCTGCTTCCTCCTCGACAGCCTCGTGAATAGCACTGCCGGCGCGACTGTATGGGTGATGGCGATCGGCGCCCAAGCGTTGTGTCTTTCTTGGCTGGCCTGGCGTCGGGGCGGGCAAGTAGTCCTCCTGGACGCCAATTGTGTTGTCACGGGTGTGCTCCTGCTCCATCTCGCCGAGGGGCGTCCGGTTCGACCCTCGGGTGGGTGGCGTCGCCGTCCCATTCTTACTGGCACTGCGACCGAGGCTCGCCTTCTGCATGGCGCGGATCGGCGTGCTAGGCGCGAGGTTCCCATTGGCGTGCGCAGCCGCAGCAGCCATCTCCTTGCGCAGCTTGCGCTCGATGCGCTCCTCAGTCCACCACTCCCGGAAGGTGCCCTGGTTGAGGTGCAGCCAGTGCTGCTGGGGGCCGACGACCATGCCCGGTCGCATGAATCGCATGTAGGCGATGATCTCGTTGGCCGTGAAGCCGTGCCTGTAGATCAGGTATGCGCCAATCAGGCACCCTGTACGACCCAGACCGGCCTTGCAGTGAACAGCGATGCCCTTCTTCTTGTTCGTGATGGTGTCGTGGGCAAGGCGGATAAACTTCCTCACCGTCGACAGGGGCGGGCAGGTTCCGTCCTCGAAGATCATGTCCAGATGCTTGATTCCCAGAGCCTCAAAGTAGGACGAATCGTAGAGCACAGAGTTGAGTCGCACGACAAGTCCGATGTTGCGTTCGGTAAAGTGCTTGAGGACATTCTTGAAGGGTTGTGGCAATGTGGGGCAATGGTCGATGGCGGAAAAGGTCTTGGGAAGCGCAGCCCACTGCTCGGTGCCCTCAAGCGTGCGAGTTGCTGGGTTGGTCTGCGGAGAAGCGAAGGCGAGGAAATGAGGCGTGATCCAGTTGAAGTCGCCATGCTCGACCCTCTCGTATCTCTCGTACTCGTCCAGGTCGAAGGACTCCAGGATGCAGCATCCCTCCTCCTTGGCCTTCCACACCCCGTAGACGACGTCCTGGACTGTGATGCCATAGTCCGCCTGACTGTATCCAGCGTCCCGGAATGGCATCAGAGGGGGGTCGACCTGGGCCATGGGCGCCAGGGCGAGATGCGGGGGCCACGACTGGATGAGCACCATGTAGCAGGCGAGGATGGCCGAGGCATTGGCGCGACCTAGCCACGGGACAATTAGCACGGAGAGAAATGAGTGGAGAGAAATGGGTGGAAGAGCAAAGCATACTGCGCGGGTCGGCTCGGCTCCAGAATACAACGGGCCTGTCCTTGTTCTCCTTGGATCCCAGAATCTCATGGAACTGCAGCGCGAAGCGGTAGAGGTGGCCGATGTGGAGCGGGCCAAAGTCGTGGTGGAAGGCATTGTAGAGGAGCGTGTCGTCGACGGTGAAGTAGTGAGGCTGCCTCAATCTTTTCGGGGCCGGAGGGGCTCCGCTGGCAGACTTTTGCGAGCGCTTGCTGGGGGAGCGGGGTGGTTCGGGATAGGGGAAGAGCGTGTTCTCGTCGGGGGCATCGAGGTAGGCAGCGAGATAGAGACGGTCTGCAATGGTCAGCAGCTGGACGGGGTGGCCAAGATTGGGCTGTTTTGCGGGGAGAGAGGACGGGTGAGTTCCCGTATTGTGGGGGTGGTGGTGTTTCATCGCAAAGAATAAACAAACAATGGATGAACGATACCAGGTGCGCGTCGCGCGGGTTTGGGCAGCACAATCATGATGCGACGTACCTGGAATATACTCGACAATCTGGCCAAGATTATTGGCATGTCGCGCGGAAGGGGCCATTGCTGCTGCTGTGGCCGCCCTTCGCCTGGGTGCGGGAGGGCTGGGAGGAGCGGGTGGTGGTGTTGTTGTTGATGTCGCGGGCGCATGCGCGATCGAAAATATATCGTCAATGATGCCCGAGAAATGCTGCGAGGCCAAGGAAGGGTGGTTGTCGTTGAAGCAATGGATGGCTCAGCTCCGTGTCTGCTGTGCACCGAAATGGCAATACTTTTGGTGGTGCGCGGATACTGGCAGGTTGGGCGGGTCGGCGGTGGGAGGCGGCGATGCGATGCGGAGTTGGGCTGTCAAGTTGGCGAGTCGAGTCGAGTCGAGTCGAGATGGTCAAGAACGCAGCAGGCCAGGATCCGCAGGGTGCAATGGCACGACCCAGGGCAGAAGGGGGCTGTGGGTTGCGGGACGGGAGTGATGGTGAGTATGCAGTGGGAAGGAAAGCATGCGCGCACTCGCTTTTCACCGGCCAGGTTTTGTATGATTGCGGAGTGCCTGGCTGGTGTTTTGACTTGTTGTTTTCCCAGCATGCATGGGCCCCCAATACCCCAAAACTGCAAGCGGTGCATTGCCCAAAACACTGGTCCGGCCAATGAGCGCTGTTGAGGGCGCGAGTTGGACGGGCATCGCCATGGCAACGTCGGGGTCATTCCATCACCCCCGGCTTTCCAGGGCCATTCATCCTGCGAGCCAAGCACGCTTGTCCAACGTCCCAATTCTTCATCTTATCGCATCCGCCAGGGCCAGAACAGCCTCCCAAGCATTGAGATTCAAAGTGCCAGGGCAGCAAGCGAAACATCCAAATCCACCTCTCCACCCATCCCTCCCGAGCCTTGCGGTCGTCGCCATTGCGTTGTCGTCATCCTACCCACCTCTTCCCGTCTCCCGCCGCCCACTGCCGCCGCCATGGCGACCGACAACCGCCTCCCTTGCGCGCTGTATGTTTCTCCCTTCTGTCGTCACCTCTTGCCAAGGGGACTGGCACGAGTTTCATGGCTGACCATCTCCAAGCACCCTCGACATCCCCTTCCCCGATGCGCGCCTCGCATCCGTCGCCTTGCGCGCCCTCCATGTTGACAAGGAGCTGTCCTCCTTGGTCACACGACACTTTGCGACCGTGTCCAGCCCCGGCTCGGAACAAGATTCAGTGGTCCGTGTCGAATACAAGGCCGCCACCAACCGGATGCTTCGAGTCGCCGTCAACTCCTTCCTCGACAGCGTTGCCCTGGTCATAGAGGTCATGCAGGAATTGGATGTTGATGTTTTAGATAGTCAGACTCCAAGTACCAAGGGTTGAGCTGAGCCTCGTGTCTCTATTGTGTCTTGGTGGTACTGTGACCGAGGCAGCCGAAGGGGAGCCTTCTGGGGACTTCTGAACTAACTAGGAGAGCCGCCAACCAGGCCCGGGACTACCCCAATCCCCAGCTTTTTCCTAGCCCGAATCACCACAAATGGGTAGGCCCGCTTCCTTGTTCGTTCAGAGACCACAACCAAATTTTCGGCAGTACGTGCAACTCGCATGGCTGTTGTAGTCTCATGCGAGCTCCTCTTTGACATGTCGGAGGGGCGAGCCTGCCTCCTCTTGGATTTGACGCTGCAATTCATCATCCGCAGCCGCCGCCAGGTTCGGTGTCTCGCCCTCGAGCTCGGGAGGTTGCAATTTGCCTCGGCCGTTTGGCAAGGCGCTGGCTTGCCTGAAGACGTTGATGACCCGGTCCTGGCCTGCGCTCACCATGAGGCCTCCGTTGACGTCGACCCAGAAGCAGACCCCCTTGTGTGCCCCAGGTATGCGTTGAACGATGGATTTTGTCTTGACATCCCACAAGACAATGTCTCCGTCCTCGCTGGCCGATGCCACGAATGGCTGGATACGGGGTCCGCTGTCGGCATCGTTGCCGTCGATAGCCTCCTCGTATTCCTCTGCCAGCAAGCTGAATGACCCCCCGATAGAGTACCCCTTGTTATTATGGCCCTGGTATGTTTTCTTGACAGCCCCACCCACGTAGTCCCAGAGCCTGATGCTGTTGTCGAGGTTGAATGCCAGGATGAACCGGCCATTGGGACTGAAGCAGACATTGGTCACCGGCGGGTTGTCTTCGTGTACAAGGGTTCGGAGGCACTGGCCGGTAGATGTGTCCCACACACGGCTAAGGGGCATGGTCAGCAAAGCTGAAAGAGAAAACCGGGGAAGGGGCTCTTACATCAATCCGTCCGTGGAACAACTGACTACCAGCGTCCCGTCCCTACAAAAGTCGATGCCGCTGACCGGATCGCTGTGCGCCGGCAAGCTTCGCATCAGGCGCCCGGCCCGAACATCCCAGAGAAAGACCGCCTCGTCATAACTCCCGCTGGCAAGCATGTTGCCCTTTGGGGAGAATGCCAGGCAGTAGACATAGTTTTGGTGGCCCAACAACGGTCCCCTGCCCGTCGTCCCGCCCCGCGTCTCCGTCCTCAACTTTCCCCCTCTCCCCGCCCCATTCGCCACCAGAGTTCTCCCACCGTCGGCGCACTCATGGGCTGGGTTGGCCGTGACTCGCTCCCACAGCCGAATGGCCTTGTCGTCGGATCCCGTCGCCAGTGTGTTGCTGTCTGGAGCCCACGCAAGACATGACACACCTGCCATGTGGCCCACGAGTGTGTCGAGGTGCTCGCCTGTCTGGGCGTCCCAGATCTTGGCCGTGCCGTCTGCCGACGCAGAGGCGATCCATCGCCCGTCGGGCGAGATGCGCACTTGGCTGATGGCTGCCGTGTGTCCTCTGAGGGCGAGCTTCCGGCGGTAGTTGGGTGTGAGATGTGTGCGTTGTGTGGAGGGGCCAGGCGCCAGCTCTGTGTCTGAGAGGCGGGGAGTCTGTTGTGCTTGCGACCCAAGACTTCGGTTGGAGGAGGACGATGACGAGCGAGAGCGACTGCGCGATGCGGAAGAGGAGTTGGGGTGGGATCGGGAGCGACGGGAGCGGGAGCGACGGGAGCGGGAGGTCGGGGAGTGGGATCGCGAGGCAGACGGGGAGCCGGAGCCAGACCGCGAGTATCTTCGAGCCCGTCGCGCGGTGCGCGAGCTGTCGCGGGATCCTGACCGTGACCCTCGGGGGCTTAATGGGGTGGGCGAACGGGACTGATTTCCGCCATCGTCGCCATCTAGACGGGACGCGCGTGGACTCCTGCTTCCGGAGAGACTCTGTGGGCGGCCTCGTCGGATCGAAAGATGGTGGTCTTGAAGGGGGTCGGGGGAACCGTCTCGCGGCGTCGAGTCGATGCTGTCGTCGTCCACCCTTCGGCGCTTGGACGGGTGCTCGGGGCCGGAGATTCCGCCAGCGATGTTGATAGCCGACATCTTCGAGGGCAGGGTTGTCGGGGGGTTGTTGTCCTCGTCGCAATCACGGCTGGCCGGGCTGAGAGTTGGCGTCGCGAGTTCTCCAGATTCCGGTCCCGCGTCGGATTCCACCGTGCAGGGGGTTCAAGTTGGAGTCAGGTGGGGTTGGGGTAGGGGCCCGCGGGCCAGAGCTTCTGCAGTGTGCCTGCCTAGCGGGATCGGGTTTAGCGCATCGAATGGAGGTGATCAATCATCAAAGCACAGCGAAAAGCTGGGGACGGGAAATGGGAGCTGCGGGATGAACACTGTGCCGCTGAAGTCACAGCAGCCAATTTTCATGCGCCCTTCATCACCTAATGAATGCAATCATCACACATTGAAGCCGGCCACTGCATTTGTCTTGCCTCAACAACGTCTTGTTTATTTCAACCTGCGATATTTATCCCGCCCCTGAACAGCAAACTCTCCCAAGGTTGATCCGAACTTCAATTGAAGCCACCGACTTAAGTCTCATCACAACATCCAGCTGTTCAACGGACCGCGTCTGATCCCAGAGATTCGAGAACCTCTTGGTGGGTGCTCTCCAACTACAAACGCCCTGGGCTTGCCAGACCCTAATCATCACGACAGAATCGAGCGGGACGTGGAGGAGCCGCCTCCACTCTGGTCGCGATGGACGACACTCCAACTCAGATCAACCTTCTCACCTTGAACGTCTGGGGTCTCAAGTACATCTCAAAGCTTCGCCGCGAGCGCCTTGAAGAAATCGGCCGTCAGATCGCCGCCGCCGATCCGCAGCCGCATATTGTTGCGCTTCAAGAATGCTTCGCCGAGGAGGATTACCGTAACGTCCGGCGGGAGACGCGCTTCATGCTGCCATACGGAAAGTACTACTACAGCGGTTCATTTGGTGGCGGGCTCGCCATCCTCTCGCGATGGCCCATCGAGGAGAGCTCCGTGTTCCGCTACCCGCTCAACGGCCGTCCCACAGCCTTCTTCCGCGGCGACTGGTACGTCGGAAAGGGGGTGGCCTGCGCCAAGATCCGGTACGGGCCCGGCTCGAAGCATATCCTCGAGGTCTTCAACACGCACACCCACTCGCCCTACGAGTCCGGTCCCAACGACTCGTACCTGTGCCACCGGACCTCCCAGGCATGGGAAATGGCCAAGCTTCTCCGAGGTGCCGCTGAACGAGGCCACCTCGTGGTTGCCCTGGGCGACTTCAACATGCTCCCGCTCTCCCTCCAACACCGCATCATCACGGCCCATTCCCCTGTGCGGGACGTGTGGCGGGTGCTCCATCCAGAGAGCTCCGTCGGCCCGGCAGACCACCCCGCCGAACAGGCACGTCGCCGCCCCATACCTACGGCTGAGTTCAACATCACTGAGAACGGCGCCGCGTCCGACGGCCCGTACAACACGTGGCGCTGGACCAAGCAGCAGCAAAAGCTCCTCGGCCCAGGAAAGCCCGAGGTGACCGTCGCCCCAGACACCATCGGCAAGTCCCATCCCATCCCATGCACCCCCAATCTCCTCTAACCCCCCGCAGACCGTCGCGGCAAGCGCATCGACTTCATCTTCTCCTCCACGGGCGACATCCCCACCCTCGGCGGCAGCTGGGCCCCCACCCGCGCCAGCGTCGGCATGATGATGCGCCATCCCGAGCTCGGCTGCTCCCTCAGCGACCACTTCGCCGTCGAAGCCACCCTCGAATTCCACCCCCTCTCAGCCCCGCCCTCCTCGTCCGGCGGCAACCCCCAGCCCCACCACCTCCACCCAGCAAACACCGCCGCCACCCCATACAACACAGACACCCTCAAGCCCCGCGGCCCCTCGAAGCAGTCCTCCCTCCTCTCCAACCCAAAATTCCGCCCCGACAGCGAAACCATCGCGCACGACGTCTTCCTCCGCGCGCCCGCCGGCGCCACCCCTCCCAACGGCGGCACCGAAGACGACGCCGAGACCTTTGACGCCCGCACCATGTCGACGCACATTCCCACGCAAGCCCTCGACAACGGCACCTTTTTGCACATTGCGCCGCAGCCGTCGCCGACGCCGAGCGAGGCCGGCCACGACCACCACCTCGACGACGACCTCTCGCCAAAAAGCGAGTTTGCCGCGCAGGCGAACCTGGGCGACGAGCAGGCGGTGCTGCCGACAACCGTTTACGATGACATGCTGGCCGTGTTGGAGAGGTACGTGCGGCGGGAGAAGGGCCAGCGCAAGTGGCGCGGGCGGCACTTTTTTGCGTCCGTCGCTGGGACGGTGGCGTGCTTGGTTGGCGTGTGGTGGAGTCCGCATAATTACGTGGCTTTTATCCTGATGCTGGTGAGCAGTCTTGGGCTGGTGGCTGGTACCATTGACGGGCTGCTTTCGCTGCTGTTTTTCAACAGCGAGTTGAGGGCGCTCAAGGAGTTTGAGTGGGAGGTGAGGAATGCCAAGGGCGGTCGGGACGACGTGGACGATGATCAGCGAGCGTGGTGAGGGAAGGAAACTAATTACAACGTCCTGGGTCCCATCTAGGCCAGACGGACGAAGAAATTTATAATGTTAATGCTTCCTAACTCTGTTTGGTTGGACATGTCTGCAACACTGTGACGGCCCCCGCCACTGCGACCACCACCGCCATGCGTCCTCCCACGGCCCCATCTATACCTAGTCACGTAAAAGTATACTGGCAAGCATACTGGCCGCGTCAACCCCACCATCCTCAGCGCATGCTCATCCTGCCTCTGTGCAAATTCCTCAAGGCAGTCATGTCATCTTCCCACGTTGCTGGCGTCCCAAATCCCTCGCCGCCCCCGTTACCGTCGAGCCCAACGTCAAGCCAGCCTTCCTGATCGCCACCCAGAGCTTGCACCGTCGCAGCATCGCCACTGGTCAAACTCCCGTCCTGCTCCTCCTCGGGACTGACTTCCAAGTCCTCCTCCAGGAAAAGGGGCCGCATGCGCCGCCAAGTGTAGCCCAGAAACGCAGTCTTCTTGCGCTCCTTCATGACGACGCTGCGGGTAGCCCTGTCGCGCAGGAGCCGGTCACGGGGCCTCTTTCGCTCTTTGCGACCAAAGACGCGGATGAATTGCTTGAGAAAGTTCCGCTCCGAGGAGGTGAGCCCGGCGATGCCATCGACCTGGCTGTCAAAGTTGCGGAGCCGCGTAGCGTCGTACGGTTTGGCAATGGCCGACAGGGCCCAGTTCTGTATGCTAGAGTGCAGACCCCCAAGCGCCACGCGAGCCTGTTCGGCCTTGCTCGGCTGTTGCGTCTCTGCCCCGGGGTTTACATCGGCAGCGTTGCCTGCTGTTCCCAAGCCCAGACCTCCCATGGCAGTCGCAAGGGCCGAGGTGTTTGGCTCGTCACCGGGCAGCTCGAATAGCTCCGACTCGGAGGCAGTGCTTTCACTCCAGTCACTGATGTTTGCATCCTCGTCAAAATAGTGCGTGTCGTCAACGGCATGCAGCTGAGGTACGTGAGGCGGTTGAAGCTCATGGAGCCGGTCCCAGGGCACGCCCCTGAACCACTTGTGTGCCTTGATATCTTCGGCATCCGAGGGAAAAACATAACGACCGACAACGTCACGAGGTCCTCGCTGTGGCTGCTTTTGGTGCGTTGAACGGCCTCTTCCCCGACGGGCTGAGCTTGATCCCTCGGGTGAGAATGCAGAGGATGCCGAAACAAGGTCCTTGAAATGATAGCGCTTCGAGCAAAGCCGATTCTCCTTGTCCTGAATCAGGGATGCTATCAGGTGCTGGCACCGATGAGACACCACCGGCCGATGGGGAAACCCAAATAGCTCCTTGTGTCTCTGTCCAAAGCCACGCCCAGTCAGGACAGCACGAGCTTGTAAAGAGGGACGGAAGAGCCACTTACCAGAATGTTCTGCTTCGTCTTACGGCGACCTTCCTCAGCCAAGAAGGGAGTATGGCCATATAAGCACTCATACAAAATGACACCAATACTCCACTAATCGCACCTGGCATCGTAGCTTTTCCCCTCGACCACTTCTGGTGCCATGTACTGGCTCGTCCCAACCACGCTCATGGCGGAGGATCGGTTGCCGCAGCGGTTCCGCCAGTTGAGTAACGGCTCCCCGTCATTGATGTTCTTCTTTTCGTGCTTTTCCATGCCCGTCATGATATTGCTTGCCCATTTCAAGTTGGCCTGCATGCTGCGGCCTTCGTCCCGGTCCTGGGCATCACCCTCGACGTCGATGCCCAGTTTCGCGAGTAGGCTGTAGCGATGACTGTTGTAGTAGGCCATATCATGCGACCAGTGTCCGTCAAAGGCCAGTCCAAAGTCGCTGATCTTGAGGTGACCGGAAGCCGAGATGAGAAAGTTGTCTGGCTTGATATCTCTGTGGATACAACGCAGGCCGTGCGCCGCCTCGACACACAGAATCATCTCGGCAATGTAGAATCGTGCAACCGACTCGTGTAGGATATTCTCCCGGATCAGGAGACCGAGAAAATCGCCTCCGGGCATGTATTCCATGACGAGATACAGGTTCATTGCATCTTGAAAGCTAGCAATGAGAGGAACAATCCTAAAGACACTGTCAGAACAACATCGAGGGAACGGTGTGTCAAGAGGCTTACCATTGGGAGCCATCTGAAGCCACCAGAAAGTCCCTTTCTGCCCTCAAGTGCCCTTCTTGGCTGGTCCGAAGCATATCTGACTTGCGAATCACCTTCATGGCGTATACTTGCTTCTTGTTGCCCTCGGACCATCCATCGTCAGGACGTGACTCCTCTCCTCTCTGGGGCTTCTCTCGGACAAGCCTCACGACGCCGAAACTGCCCTTGCCCAAAATTTTGACCACCTCGTAGTCGTTGACTAGGCAACCATCGGGGTTGTCGCGCTCGGCAGCTAAAGCGCGGATACTCCGTGTCTTCATCACTCTCATCTCTCTCAGATGCTCGGACTCTCGCCTGCAAAACTCGGTCCGGATCGTCTCTGCTTCTTCCGAGTTCAGAGCATCAACCCCTCCCTCGCTGAATATCTGGGCCTCGAGCAGGCGAAGGCGAATGGATCGCGGACTGGGCCCCGGAGACAAGTGCTCGTTGTAGTATGTTTCAAGATAGACCTTGGCGGCTGCCGCTCGCTCCACTGTGAGCACAGTGGGTGAGGCTCGGTCAAGCGCCGCCTCCTGAATTGTCGTTAGATTGCTGTCTGGACTTGATCGCGCATTGTGAAGCCTTTTGTCCAAAGCCCTCGTATTAGGGTCTCTGTGGAGGTTGCCTAGCGATGAGAGTCGGAACTTGGAGTCCAGCGACGTCTTCTCGGTTGAATCAAGGGCCGATAGTTTGCTGGAGTCTGTGTTGGTTGATATGTATGACGAGCTTGTGTCATCCTGCGAGACCTTGGGGGTGGACTGCGTGGCCTTCGAGGCCTTTGTGGCTTCCTTCAAAGACTTCGTTGCCTTCTGCGTGACAGCATCGTCATGCTGGAGCGTGTCGCGCTGCCGCAATGGCGGCCGACCCTTGGAGGGAGACCGGGCCGTAGGGTCTCCATGAGTCCGAAACAGAGCACCCGACATCTTGTCCTTCAAACCTCGCACCAGAACCGATGTGAACCGCAGAAGATCGTTCGCCGATGCTGTGAGCAAAGAAGCGATGCTCAAGGCTCGGTGGCGGGCGCCGGAGCTACCGGTAGTGGCAAGGTGTGGCTCGAGGATGTTTGGTAGTTCGACGCGGAATGGCTGCTCTGGCTTCGCTGTCGAATCACTGGACGGATCGATGGCGATGGGAAGAATCAGCTCCAAGGAAGGCTTCCTTGTCATATCGGCATGGGGCTCTGTCCATGGGGTGTGGCCGTCAACGGGTGATAAAATGGTGATGTAAACCTAGAGCCAATGCACTCTGATGAAGAGAGCAAAGGCAACAAATGAGAGAAAATGTGTGCCAGGGCGGGAGTCGTCGGTCCTGCGCGGAAACGGAAGAAATCTGCTGAAGAGAGATGAGCAGTCTGGACCTGCCAGGCCAAGCAGCACGCCTTGCTGTAGAAAGTGCGAGACCCCTTGCCATGCAAGAGAAACCCCGTCCCTTTTTGGGGTTGCTCTGTCTCTGAGGTTGTCTGCGAGGGGCACCTCGCTTTGGTCTTGGGTGTTCCTCCCTTGGCAGGACGTGTACCCAGAGACCTCGTTTGTTTTGGCTCGACATCTCGAGACATTGGAGGAAGAGGACCGCCCGTTTCCAGTTTTCGCCCTTGCCCCGAGTTGGACTGTTGAGAGACACTCCGGTAGGTAGGCAGGTTGATCTGTTGGTCGGCTGTGGCGGGCGGTACCGAGTAGTGGCCATCACATGACGCTGTCATCCCGAGATTCATATCACAATAGAAAGACAAGGGGTTCGTGTGGTACTGTGAGTTCCTCGATGAATTATGAGACATCCCGAATATCTGAATTATGAAAAGGCAAAAAGCAGACCTAAACACAACCCCCCTTCGCCGTAATTTTCCGTCGCCAGTCCCAAATGCAATGTAAATCGTCGTCATCCCGCCCAGCGTCCACTTCCCACGCCTCAGAAGACGGGATCCTTGTAGTGCCGCGCACGTCAGAAGACTCCATTGCGGTGTTCAAGAACATCACCCAACCACGCCAGAGGTATAAGGCGTCAGTGAGATCGACGAGCAGATCAATCCCAGGTCAAAGAAAAAAGAATACAGGAGCGAAGTTTCCAGGCGAAACAGGGCTCAGAAGATCATTTACTTGATCTCCAACAGCTTGACGTCGAAGACGAGGGTGCTGTTGGGAGGGATTCCGGGAAGCGACTTGCTGCCATAGGCAGCCGAGGCGGGGATCGTCAGGCGACGCTCGCCGCCGACAGCCATGCCGAGAATGCCGATATCCCAGCCCTTGATCACCTCACCCTTGCCGATCTTGAAGGAGAACGGGGGGCCCTTCTTGTTGGCTATTCCAAGTGTTAGCCATCTGAAGAGTACACCACAGCGGGTTGTTTTGGAGACCTACCATCAAACAGCTTGCCGTTGAGAAGCTTGCCAATGTAGCGCATGCCAACCTTGTCGCCATTTTTGACAGTGCGACCAGTGCCGATCTTGCGGTCGTCAATGGTGATGCCCTGGACGACCTTCACGCTGGGGGCCGCAGCCTTCTTGTCGGCGGCCTTCTCAGCCTTCTCCTTGGCCGGGCCGGTCGGGCCCTGCTCGAGCTCCTTGGCGAACTGGACCTTCTTGTCGGACTTGGCCGACGCGGGCGACTCCTTGGCAGCAGCCTCCGTCTTGAGCTTCTTCTGCTGCTTTTTGCTGAGCTTCTTGCCATCCTGGGCCATCAGCTCATCGAGGCCCTCGGCCTCCTCCTCAGCCGCGCGCTTGTTCTTGCCCTTCTTGGTCTCGACAAGCTTGGGAGCCTCCTCGTCGTCGGTGTCGATCTCCTTGACACGGGGGACACCCTCAATCTCGTCAAGCTCGTCGCTGAGCTCCGAGTCGTCGAGCTCATCAAGGCCAGGGGGGAGATCGTACTCGTCGTCGGAGTCCTCCTCGTCGTCCTCCTCCTCGTCAACAGGAATAACGTAGTTTCCGGTGAGGTAAACGGAGTGGGTTCCCGAAACGAGGAAGAAGACGTTCTCGCCCTCGAGGACGGTGATGTCAATGGGCTGTTGGTAGTTCTGTGGAGGGGTTAGCAGCTGTTGCCCATTTATCGCGGAGAACCCAATCTCAATGTGGCGGGCGAGCAGGACACTTACGCGCTCGGTGTCAAGTGTGCAGACAACGTATTGCTCCATCTCGATATCGTCCTCCTCGTCGCTCTCCTCCTCGGACTCCTCCTCATCCTCCTCGCTGGCCTTGGCCTTGCCCTTCTTGCTCTTGGCGCCGTTCACCTTGGCATCGGCATCGCCCATCTCCTCGTCCGAGCCCTCCTCGGCAGCAGCAGCCATGAGCTTCTTGAGAGCAGCAGCGCGCTGGGCCTTCTTGGACTTGGACGGGTCGCTGGGGCCGCCGTTGGCCTCCTCATCCTCCGACTCCTCAGAGTCATCCTCACCCGCGAGAAGGCGCTCGAGGGCATCATCCTCATCCTCATCGGACTCGTCATCGCCACCCTCGGAAACCTTGACGATCTGGAGAGTAGAGCGGGGGATGGCAGGAATGTTGCCCTCCTCGTCAGCCTCGGGAGCGGCCGTTGGGTTGATGGCGGCCATGGTGATGCGGATCTGGAAGCGTGATCTGTTAGAAATTGAGCGATGCGATCGCAGCGGATTGCTGCCGCTGGGACACGGGCGCAAGACTTACGCTGGCAGGGAAACGCGAGGCGGCGGGGATCAGCATCTCTCCGGGAGGGACCTCGAGGCCGAAGAGGGCGACTGGCTGGAAACCCGACATCTTGACGGACTTTGCGGTGGTACTGCTGGGGAAATGATGGTTCTGGTATCGACAAGATAAAGCCGGCGCTTTCTTCGACGGTCAAGGTAAGATGAGAGAAGTGTGATGTTGGAGGGGATGGGGAGGAAAGACTGGAGGGAAGGTGCCGTATCTAAATGGGATCTCAAGGCTCCGCAGGGAAAAAAACTTTGACAGAATGGAAGCTACAGGACCCCAAGGAAAAAAATATGGGTGCCCCACACTGGCGCCGATAACAGCTTATCTTATCCGGGATAGCCAACCACAGGGCATCAACCTTGGAGCATCTGGTCTGCTCCAGAAAAAATGAATGCGACAAGGCAAATGTGGGTGTCACTCGATCGGATTTCTTGTAGCCAGGCTCGCCAGGTACCACAGCCTTGTGCGAAGGTCTCCACCGCCTTTCTCCACCATCCATCAGGGTCTCCTTGGCGGTGAAGTTGTGTTTTTTTGTTTACTTTGCTTATCGATTGATGAAGGTTCAGTCGCTTCCGAGTTCTCTTCGCACCTTTTCTGCCTGAGGTTCCACTGTACAACCATCTCACGAAAGGAAGGCGACCTTGAAGAGACAATTTGCCCTGGTGCTGGTAAGGCATACAGCTTGAAATCCCCACAAAACCTGTCGAGGCACTACTATCTTACACCGTGTTCGAATGCCAGAATTTCTCATCCAAACCACTGACCCGGCCTCGTCTCCCTTCAATCCTGCTTCCTCCTCGTCAGCCCCATCATAGCCGCCCTGATAATCTGCCACAGCGCGCTCACCGTAGCCATCGCCTTCCCGACCTCGTACGTTTGCGCCCTGTCGCCCGTCTCGGTGACACCCAGCCCAAACTCGGCCATCGGAGCGGGGAACCGCGGGCTCTGCCTCACGTATGCCGAGACGAGGTCGTTGCCATTGGTAACGCCGCCTGCTCATCCCCGTCAGCCAGTGCGCCGTACCTGGACCCGCAGTCTGCGACTCGGATGGACCCCGTATGTCCCCGCATGCCAGCACGGTCCGGGAGGGGAAACCTGTATGCAAGATGGCATGACCGGGCAGGCAGAGGAAAATAAGTGAGAGGAGGAGGACATACCGCACGACCAGAAATTCCCATCCTGCATCCATCTGTACTCGTCGCCGACCCACGTCGCCCCTTCAAACTTTTGCTTCAGCTCCGACTGCAGCATGCGCGGGCCGCACGCCTTGCGCCCCTTGAGCAGGCCGGCCGTGCCGCAGAGGTAGATGCCGCTGCACACCGACAGGATGTCGGTCTCCTTGCGGGCGCCCTGCGCGGCGAGCCACTTTATGGCGGCCGGGTCGAACTGCGTGTCAGGGTCGGGGCCGGGTACGATGACGATGTCGAGCTTGCCGGGCTGGACCTCGGGGTCGGAGAAGTGGTGGGTGCACGCGATCTTGATGCCGGTCGTGAGCTCGATGAGCTCGCCTTGCTTGACGGAGCCGATGACTTGGGGGGGGTTAGTGTCTCCTGTCTCGCGGTTTGGGCGGCAGGGGGGTGAGCTTACAGTCAATCTTGACATTTGGTGCTAGTGATGGAGCAACGTTAGTTGAGAAGACATTGGGCGGATGACAAGGCACGACCTACCCAGGTTGGAAATGGCCGCGGGGACGAGCCGGAGGACCGAAAGATACTCGTAGCTCAAGGTACCGAGAATGTCGACGCATGCCAGGTCCAGGAGCTGAACCGTGTTCGGGACGAAGACGCCGACGCGTACCGTATCTCGGGGAGTCGATGCAACCATTTTGATATAGGCTTTCGGACAAGGCTGATGTCGCGATTGAATCCGTTGGCGTTGATGTCGCTGTCGGTGACGAGGGGAGCGAGGGTCGTCTTCATATTTGCGGACCAAAGCCTTATAAGCTGCGTGGGACTTACCCATCGCCGGTCGCCATCGGAGTTTCCAGGGCTCTCTGAAAATCCAGTCCGAGCTCAGTGCGGCGGTGGACGGCGTGAAACCGGCCGTCCGACCCGAGACACGACTGTTCCGTCTCCGATGGGCAGACGGAAGGGGGTCGGGGGCGGACGGCATTGTGTCTGATTGGCCAGCTGTCTGGTAACCCCCGACCCTCCTCGGAGCCATACAGCCCTCGGTCCACAGGTTTTGGGCCAAGCCCTTGCGCCGTCCTCTCACAACTCGGTGGACTCAGGACTGGGCTAGTCGTGGACTGGGCTAGTCGTCCTTGTTGACAGAGTGCAGCACCGCAGTCACCGCTTTGGTGTCTTGAGAGTGGTTCTTGGCATGTTTATAACTCCGCCTCTCTTCGTTTATGTCCGTCCCTTTCCAACTGGGACACGCTTACGCAGGAACATTTAGGGTCATACTCACGACGGAGACCAATTGTGATTTGATTTCCCTTCTAGCTCGATTCTTCGGCATCCGGAGAGACTCGTCGTCTCCTCCCTGCGAGCGCAATACTCATGCTCTTCCTATACATGACAGCTAGGCTGTACCCAAAGACCCTCCATCGTTCCCATTGCGCCAAACCCACCCTCGCGCCAGTCCTCCCACCCGTCCTTCCCTCATCATGTACATTATAAAAATTAGCTATTATCGGCATGCGGTATTGTGTGGCCTCTGTCGTCCAACCGACCAGCCCTGTCGCCCCAGCAGTGGCTCTGCTCACCGAACTCGCAACCTCCCAACCGAACATGTCCAATCCGGCCTTCTGCCGACTTTCCAATCGCGGCTCGGCTGCCGGTTCCTACCCTGTTGTTCCCTCCAAGTCTCTGCCTTCCAAATAAGCGAGTGGTGCCGGCAGGCGGGATATCGTCCATCTCCAAAAGAACCCCCTGTGGTGTGCTACCTCTTGCTCCGAGAACTTCAAACAAGCCCAAAAACAAGAAAAATCCAAACTCCCCCAATCTAAATGCCAAACCCCAATGCCATGCTATGCATATCCACACCATGCCTCCTGTATGTACACGCGTGCGTCGATTAGGTGGCAGCCGAAAAGGTCGAAAAGAGGCGGCACGGTCCCTCTCTATGCGTATGCGTGGGAAGTAGGGGTGCTGCCGAAAGTGATGATTGTTCGTGGATGCTCGGGTTGTTGGTCGTTGACGTTTGACGAGCGGGCCGTAGTGTCGGGCAAGTCGAACCCTCCAGCACCAGGCACAGGGCCATCAAGTATCCAAAGTGTGGGCGGGGTGCTATACGATAGCTTCGACCAAAGACTTTCCCCTTTTCCGAGTAACCTTCTTGCTGACTGTGTAAACCAAGTCCATTGTCCAAAAGTGAAATATTTGCGCCTGCGCGCAGGGAATGGAGCCGTACAGGGGCGCCACTAGCGGCACCATCACATAGTCGATAAAGTTCGTCTTGGCTACGCGGTGCGAGAAGTGCATTCCCTTGCTGAGGCCGGCGTCGCTCATTTCCTTCTCACGCATCTCGACGCAGACTCGGTGGAAGCCTTCGTACAGGGCAAGGTAGAGCGCCACCTCCATGAATCCAGCTGTTCGCAGGTATTTGCACCAGGTGAAGATCCAGCCGACTTGGTGTACGTCGGAATTTCCGTCCGTGACCCAGAGATAGAGCGTCGAGGCGACAACGAGAATCGTCATTTGAACGGGCAGGAAATGAGCCTCGAAAAGGCGGTGGAACAGGATCAACAGACGGCTGAAATTGGGTCCGGGCAGGGTGTCGGTGACAACGTCCGAGAAGATGCCGCTCTCCGGTGTGACCTCGAGACCGAGTTCGTCGACCTGAACATCAGGAACGTAGGCGTCGGAGTCGTCGTTCCTGCGCCGTGTTAGCCGTCGTTCTCCAGCAGTTTGCAGGCTGCACCTTTGGAAGAATCCACTTGCATCGAGGTGTGGAGAGGTCGGAAGGCCCTGGAAGTGTGCTTCCTCTCTTGCCAAAGCTCGGCCGCCTTGCGGATGGCATAGCCGGTGTCCAGAGCACCCCACATGTGCCGCAGCGCCTGCTTGTACCGCGCACGCATATCTGTGACAATGCCTGCAAGGCCCTGGTCGCGGCCCCCGCCCGTCACGTTGGTCTGGCTGACAGGGCTCATGACGGTTCTCGACGTCAGGTTGCCGTTGAGCGCGAAGAAGCACTTGAGGTACATGTGCAAGTCCTCGCCAATGGCCTCGGAGTCGCAATCCCAGCCACCGACGCGATCGACGAGTTCGAGAGGCAGAGAGTAGACCGACGTGGGGGGCGCAATCGACGATCCCTTGTACAGGCCAGACATGCCCGCTGCTGACCAGAGAACATCGGCGACACGGACGATCGCGGGCACATTGTGGGCGTTCCTGTCGAAGATGATGGGGGCCGAGTAAAGAGTCGTGTTTGCGGTTTCCGGGTGAGCCATGTGCATCGTGGTGACGAGGCCAAAGTAATTCGACGAGAGGTGGCTGTCGGCTGCATGTTCAAACGGTCCGTCAGCGAATCACAACTTGCATGGCGTCCCAAAGGGACCGACTGCGGTCTGCGGCAGCGACAGCTCCAAAAGCAGGAACAGGGCACAGGCAGGCCACATACCGTCAATCCCAGTCACAATGACATCCTTCCGCTGCCCAATCGAGTATCTTTCGCTCAGTTTGCGGGCAGCCCACGCCATGTTGCTACCCTTGCCAGCGAGCTCGCCAGCGATGTTCGGTGGGTGCAGCGTAAATTCAATCGAGCGGAATCTCTTGGAGAATTCGTTTATGAAACCGAGAGCCTTGACATCGGCGTTTTGCTCACGTTCCTCCATTGCGAGGTAGACCTAGGTAGAAAAGCTTGGTTAGCTTGCGCCGGGCGATGCGAATTGCGAAATCCTCCAAACACCATCCGCAGGGGTAATTTCCGCCAAGAAACTTTAAACCACCCGACAAGACGGTATCGAGAGGCACAGCACAGCCGCCCCAGCCGGCCCAGACGACCCATCGACATACATCATAAGTGTTGCGAGCTTGCGGGTGCGATGCCAGGACTTCCAATGTCTCGCGCAAGGTATCGTTCTCCTCCTTGTAGTTCGGGATGATAATCGCATGGATGACACGGTCGGGCGCAATGTCTCCGTCGTGAAAGAGCTCCGGGTCTAGATCGCCAGATTCGCTGCTGGAGGTGGAGCCCAAGTCGCGCGACGACGTCAACGTCTCCGAGCTCGACAAGGATGTCGAGGAACCGCGCCGCACGTGTGCAAGCCGCAGGTGGTCGAGGGACTTGCTGCGTGCCGATTTCCTCAGGGTGCTCGCGATGGTGAGGACGGCCCAGCAGGATCGAAGCGGGAAGGCGAAAACCAGAACGTGGATGAGCAGGCAGTAATACGAGAAGACGGAGAGCGAGATTCTGTGGGCCTGCGGATTGTAGCTCGGCGCACTAAGACTGTCGGTTGCTTGATATTTGTAGCCATATCGTTGGGCCTTGAGTTCGCTCGAGATGACCCAGTATGAGAGGGCGATGGTCGCCAGCATGGCGAGACCTCCCGCCCTGCGACTACACCACGCAAAGAGCGACATCGTGGCACGGGGAACGAGGCGGAAACGAGGCGTGTAAGAGAGCTCGAAGGAGGAATATGTGCGTCGCCAGGGAGAGAGATGTCTTGGATATAGCCCGAGCTGAATACGGCCGGCGAACTGGCCCCGAGTGCGAGAGAGCGACGAGATAAGGGAGGGCTTGGTGGGCGAGGACCTTGGTGGACGGGGCCGGGCGACGACGACGGCCGATGGCCGATGGGCGACGTGGAGAAGGGATGCGACCGAACTGGTCTTCAGCTTACACGTCGTCCACAGGCGCGATGCGAAAGCGGGAAAGGGGGGAGAGGGGGGGTTGAAGGAGTGACTGGGAGAGAAGGCGAGAGGGAGGGAGAAGAGGGAGGGAGGAGAGAGGGCCGATCAGAGACGAAAACCCACGAGGCAAGGAGGGCGGGAGGGCAGCAGGAGGCGCGAGGAGGGCACACGGGAGACGGTACTCGGGAGCAAGCTTGTGCACCTGAAGGCCCGGGGGAGGGGGGGGGGGGTGCCCACTCCCCAAGGTTCAAGTGTGTACCATGTACGAATAGCTATGCTGGGCGATGAAACCGGGAGAGCCACTGGCCCAATATGGGCTCTGGACATGGAGAAAGGAAAAAGGGGGGCCACGTTGGTATGCCAGCCAGTGCTAATTGGCAAATCATGGCGCCCCTCGCCATCAACTCCCTGTTGGGTCTGATGGGACGCAGGGTGGAGGTTGCGGCCAGGGGCTGAGCTTCTGACTTGGACTCCGCTCGCTCACTCAGTACCAGCGGCCAAAAGGCTGATGGATCATGGGAGCTCCGCTGCGAAGCTTGTGCTGAGGAGCTGTGCTCCTGTGGTCCGCGTTGAGGGAAGAGCCAGGACTCCGATTGATGTTTCGTTGTTTCCATCCATTCATCTGGGTTCTTGCACGTGGGAACTGGGAACCATGGAAATGCCAGACGTGCTGGGGAGGTACATGCTGCCGGGCACGGAAGTATGCCTTTCCCCATCAAATCACTGGCGAAGTAAAAAACGAGACAGCATCGCCCGCTTGCGTCCGTCCCACCAGCCAGTTATCGCAGAGCATCGACACACCCCCTCTCTTTGCCAACTTGGCATGCTTCCTTGAAGCTTCCGCGCCCGGAATGACGTCCCTGCCCAGTTTATCGCTCGGCTCCAGAGTCTAGTTCTACGCAGGACGTTGCGGTTGTATTCGAGAGACGAATGCCGCTTACAGGTAACTTGGACGAGAGTGGCCCCTCTTGGTCCGGCTGCGCCACAGCTTCCACGCGGCATGCCCAGCGGTAAGTTTGTCATATCCTGTTGTTGACGCGACCCCAAGACTTTTGACTGCATCTCATCCCACGTTCAGAGTGTTTTGCAACGGAGAGGATGGTTTGCGCATTATTCGCCGGGTGGTACCCCACAACCCCACAGCCAACACATCCCCTCATCAACTTAAACGTTGGGGGCGGAGATACTTGCTGTTACAAAGATGACGGTGGGGATGGTGGAGAAGAGAATTAAGCCGGCGGAGGTTTCCAGGTGTCCAGGTTCCTTTGGGGGACCTCGACGAGGGCATCGCGATTGTCCAAAAGCAGACAAGCGTAACGACGGTTGCACTCCACTAAAGCAAGGGCGTAAAAACAAGGATGACTGACCTGCATCATTCCACGCAGATCGGTCTGGTCTGGCCCAGTGTCGCGACATTGCTTCAACGCCGTCGGGGGAAAGCCCAAATTATCTCGACTTGCACACGTGTCGAGGTTCAACCATTGAGCCGTGATGGGAACGATGTTTAAACAGAGGCACCCCCCCCAAGAACTTCTGCTTCATAGGGTGGCTGAAACCTCTCTGGAGAAATTATGAGTGACATTGCCCAGACGATCTGGCAACGCAGCCATCAGCTTTGTCTTGGTTGTTCTCGGATTTCCCCGTCCCCTGCCACATTGTCAGGAACGCGCCGCTGATTGGACAGGACCAAGAATGAGATTCACAAAATGGCTTCCCAGATTTGGGAAGAGCCGTTGAAAACAAGTGGAGCAAGCTGTGAGTTTTACCTTTTGCCCAAGCCCCTATGCTGGAGCATGTTTTACGGAGTACAGTTGAGGAGAATGATCTGGTCCCGTCGTGACGAGCCTCACGGTCTTACGCCGGGAACGGAACCGCATACCCAGAACTGCGTACAGTCGAATTGTCAAGACTCAAGGGCATTCCGAGCAGCTTGGTGCCACCCAGAAGCTGGGCGCTTCAGGGAACAGTCAACAAGCATCGCGCTTGGCGTCGGCTCCAGTGTGTGCTGTGCCCACTGCCCGCCGCCGCCCAGACTGTTGCCCGCGACCAGACCGTTCTACGAGTTCCTCCCCCGGAGTGGTGTTGTGGGTGACGATGGTGGATCTTGGGCTATTTTTCAGGCAATTTAAAGTCGAGGTGCCACGGGCTCATTGGTCGGGTGGACGAGCGGCTGGGATGTGCGGTTGTGTCGAGCCGACGTCGGGAATTCTTGTCTCTGGTGGCCGCCGCGCCCATCAATTTCCATTTTCTTGGCGTCACATTCATCACGCCCTTCCAAACAACTCATCAAAGGACCGGCAATCCTTTTCAGATGGTCACTCGCTTCGATGCGTCCAGCTCCCGGGTCTCCTCACTATGCCAGGCCGAGACACAGCCTTTGTCCCGAAAACGTCAATCTTGGGTTGCCGACCGAGTGCGCCGCAACCGTACCGAGCCCCGATCGCTTCCCGCCGCGGTATAAACCAGGTTCGACAAAAAACCCGCCGCAAGCCCACAAAAAAAAAAATCCCAGCAAATCCTCCTGAAGCATCTCGCCTCATGGCCTCCCAAAGTCCCAGCTTTGAGCTTATAAAGCTTCAAATTTCAAGTTTCAAACCACACACACGCGTCCCAGCTCCACCACACCCAACCTCACCCTTGCGTCCGCGCGCACGCGCGCCGCGAGGCCGCGTTTCCCCAATTCCGCCGCTGGGACTCCGCACGTGGAGCTTTCGGCAAGGTTACTGGTTCCGGCCAGGCGACCCCACTTCCAAAGGGGCCCGTCGGGCCAAGGACCCGGGCATACGGGGGCGGCGGGGGCGGCCGGTCCTGCGCTGCTGCGTGAACAGAACTGACAAATGTCGCCGCCACCGACTCCGTCCTTCGTCGCATTCGGACGTAGCTCCGCAACGCCGTCATGCCGGTGCGTGCGCGGATGCCCTCGCATCCTCTGCCTTTTTTCTATAGCGAAGCGAATGCGTCGGTCTTTGCGCACTCGGTAGTCTCTCCACTGGGGACCGGGTCATCAGCGTTCCTCGCTCCTCCTGCAGAGCACTCCGTCTCTCCCAACGATCAGAGGACCCAACATTCCAGAAGAATTCCCGCACACGGGTATACACGGGTACCTGCTTGTTTCCCGTCGGTGTTGTGATCCCCTCTCATTTCCCTCCTGCGAGGTGGTCTGGTTTCCACCATCCTCGCACAGCATCATAACCGCGCGACGGTCGCTGCCGTGCGGCTGTGCGTGAGTCTTGCGTGCAGCACCTCGACCAAGGGCACCTGGGACGAGAATCGGTATTCGATAGACGAGATACGAAAGACGGGCGCAGTTACAGTCGTACAGCACCTGGCGTGGCGGCTCAAGTAGGCGAGGCATCCTGGGAATGTTTACGGCGGCGCATCTGGGTAAGTTGTTTCCGTGGCAAGGCACGAGATTGTGTGTATCAACTCAACTCGATGCTCTTCAATAACTAACTCCTAGAGATGCAAATGCACGTCTATTTTCTAGGTATGACGTATCATGGAAATGTCCCGCCCCAATGCTCTCGTCCCGCAAACAATGCTAGCCAAAACGCCGCCCACCCGTTCCCATATCATAACTCGACCGCCCAGGACCTCCCTTGCCACTGGACTACCCAGCATACTCCAAGATCGCCGCTGACCGTGACCAGATTACAGAGTTATCTGGGTTGAGTTCCCACTGATCCCATCTGCGGTGGTGCCCGCGTCTGTGTCTATATCATTTCTCGCCTCCACGTTGGCAATGGCGCTTTGGAGGGCACTAGTGAGGTCCACGTGGAACAGAGGTCTGTTGAGACCGTGGACAACAACAGTCCGCCGGCGCAGCTGCTGCCTCCCGTCCTTGCCACCAGGCGGTGTGCCGGCGTCGATGGCGTCCGCGCCCCTGTTGCTAGACCAGACAGGGAGGCCGTCGCCGTCTCGAGCACGCGCCGATGGCTTTTGGCTCAACGCAAGTTCCTTCTCGTTGACCTCGTGCTCTGCGGCCTCTGCAGCACTCTCCGAGCCTCCGATCTCAGCAAGGCTGTAGATGCTACGCCAGCGCCGCTGTATGCCGCCCGAATCGGGAGTTGGGTATCCGAAGCCCGCAGAAACGAGGGCACGCTTGGTCCAGCGATTGTTGATGCAGGCGATGTGCCAATCGACGGGGTCAGGAGCAGCGTAGCGATCAAGCTGGTTCCGAACATCAATGAGCTGTTGCACGGAGGTAATATCAACGTGATTGACGGAACTGAAGTCGAGGATGACAGCCTTGAGCGTTGGCAGGTTAGATGCCGCGCCTGACCGGCCAGCACCAACACCCTCAGCAGCATCCGCCCTGAGTTTCCCACGAGAAGGTCCGGGGTCGTTCCAAGGGCGGTCGCCACGCCGCTCGAATTGGGACTGGTTCGTCCGGCGTGACTGGGAGAAGATGTACTCTACCATCCATTCCAGGCTGTAACTGGCATTGGGGTAGTTGAAACCTTCCGAGAAGCGATAAATGAAGATTCCCGGGTATGGGCTCCCAAGTTCGACCTCGGGGTTGGATCCATCGGCGTGGGTGATGGGGAGGAAAATGTTCCGCGTTGACGCTTCCGACGAGCCCGTAAAGGTGCCGTACCCCCCGAGGGGCTGCCGGTTGTCATGCCCAACAATTTCATTGCCGAGGACGGATTGCACCTTGACGCGGCCGAGAAAGCGGCCTTTGGAGCGCAGGAGCCGGAGAACGAGGACCGCGGCGGCGAGGAATATGGTGGCGTAAATCCCGTTTTCGATCGTGGAGATGACAGAGACGATGACGCCCACGAAGAATATGACGACTTCGAGGGGAGAGACAAGCCAAAATTGGTAAAGCGTGTTGGGAGGGGTAAGGAGGTCGCCAACGGCGTGGATGATGACGGCCGCCAGGGATGCATTGGGGACGAAGTAGAAGACGGCAGGCAGGGCGTAGATGGCCAGAAGAACCACAACGGCAGTGATGACGCCCGCGAACGGTGTCCGGACACCGGCCTTGGACTGAATTGCGGTTCGGCTGAAGGAGCCAGTCGCAGCATATCCACCAAGAAAGGGGCCCAAGATATTCGTGACGCCGATGGCCACCATCTCCTGCGAAGGATTGATCGTGTAGTTGTTGACTCTCCCGAACGATTTGCTGATAGCTATGTGCTCGATCAACAGAACGATCACGGTCGCTGGGAGGTAACCAAAAAGATTGCTCGCGATGCGACGGTTGAGGACCGGGATTGCCGCATTCTGGAAGCCTTTCTGCTTGTCAGCAATGGACACATAGGTAGCAGTAGCACCCAGAGTCGTGTCTACATACCCGTTGGAACGTCAAGCACAATACTAAACTTGACTTGATCCTCAGGGAGCCCCCTGTTGACCAGGAAGCTAATAAGTGTGTACAAACACACTACGAAGACAACTCTCAGCGTTGCGAGGAAGAAGAGAAGGCGCTGGTGCTTTGGCAACCTCGCGCCTGCGTACGAGCAGCCGTATTTGATGAGATACAGCATGGCGAGGGCGGATAGACCCATGGCAGCATCAAGGGTAGATTGGGGAAGGTTCCTTAGGGTGGTAATCATAACCAGGTAAGGGGGGTCGGTGGTTTTGATGCCAGTGATTCCCAACATGGTGTGAAGCTGGCCGGCAATGATGGTCAATGCAGATCCCGTCATGAAGGCCGACAAGGACGTGAGAGGAATCATGTCGACCATCCAGCCGCACCGTAGCAGTCCCATAAACATGACAATTGATCCGGCCAGCAGTGCGAGGGCTGAGGCGATGACATGGGCCGGGACGTCAGGAAGGACCGTCTTCATGTCAGAAACAACACCGCCGGTAACTTGGGATAGGACGGCCACAGGCTATGGCGATGACCCGGTGAGCAGAATGCATGGTGGCTGGCAAGGGACGGCTTACACCGATGGTGATGTCTTTGGATGTCGCAAAGAACCAATAGATGAAAACCCCGACGAAGGAAGAGTATAGGCCAAACTGAACGTCTAGGCCGGCCAGTTTTGCGTAGGCCATGCCTTGCGGAACAACCAAGGCCCCAACGGTGACGCCTGCAAATAGAGTGAGCATAGTGTCTATTTTGTGTTGCAGACGAGGGACCTTACCAGCCACGAGATCTCCGAGAAACCATTTCAGGTTGTACTTTGCGATCCAGGAGAAAAAAGGAAAGAGAGACAAAACGTAATCTGAAGCTTGTTTTCTTGACGGACGGAGTCCCATGAAGAAGCCAGGCACTGTAGGATGCTCTTCAAAAAAAGAGTTACCCGGCCTGGAGAGAACAGTCTCCCCAAGAGTCACATTGTCCTTCCAAGGGTCACTATCTCGAAGCTTGATGCCCAAGGCTCTGGCCAAGGAGCGGCCCGCCTGGGATGGCATGTTGGAGGCCTTTGGGGGTTAGATGGCCGAGGTGAATGTTGCCAAAGGACCGGGTTGCGGCCGTCCGGTTAGGGAGATGGCTCCCCAGGATATATCGGTCCGGCAGAGGTATGGTAGGAAAAAGTGAATGGCAGCAGGCACGCACGCTGCGCAGGAGAGCGACAGGTTTGCTGGCTTGAGGTCGGTTTGGAGGAGGCCAAGATATGCTGGAAGACGGGGATAGAAGAGGTGTGCAGGCTTGCGGCGACCATGAGGCGGAGGATCCGACCGACACCATGAACACGTTCTTGGCCTTGGGAGGTCGGGAGGGAGTTTCGATTCAACAAACAGGCAAAGACCGCAGGGGCGAACGGGTGAGAGTCGACCTCGGGGGCCACTGCTGGGCATGACAAGATGCTGGCGGTTCCTCTGCGACGGGTGGCAGGCAGAGGCCGAGCTCCATTTCGAGGCGGAGAGAGAGGTGGAAGAATTGGAAGGAACAACCACCCGTCGACGAGTTGGGAAACGTCCGCAGGAGGTGATGAGAAGGCGCAGATGCTGGGTGGTCCAGCGTCCAGCGTGATGGCCGGTGTTGTCGAAGGGCAGATGGCGCAATCGACGCCCCTGCCTATCCCGGCTTCGTACACCAACCGGGGAAGGGGGAGCTGGGACGGAGTCGAAGCCGGGCAGAAGACGTCCCTAGGAAGCTACGCTGGTGTTCTGTCTCGACTGCCGCATGGTGTATCATCACTCGAGACAAGATGGGGGGCATGGGTGTGCGATCACATCAGCCAGGGACCTCGGGCTTGAGGACCCGGAAGACGGGGAAGCTGAGGACCCAAGCCGTGTCAAGCCATGGTGCAACGGTCAAAGGCGACATACGTGGACCACGTTCCATTCTCACAACAGGCGCGAGCCAAGCTGGTTGTGACGTAGGGCGACGGCGTCTGGACGGCGGCTCGTTGAGCGAAAGAGCCCCCCACGGCCAGTCACACATCGTGGACCCGCATTCGGGTCTTGTGAAAACTGCTGTGGTGGGTTTTGGTCATGGGTTTTGGCAGTGGTGGCATCTGAGACAGGCTGTGGATGGATGGTGGTGTCGGCGGAAGGCGGAAAGCTAGTGTAGTGTCGGATGACGCGATCGAGTGCGGCGTTGATGCGATTGTTGCCCGGGAGCACGTTTCCCATGTCACCAGCCCAACCACGCCCTCCTTCTGTTTATTATTAGGTGGGGACTAAGCGGAGAAATACCATCGAGACACACCTCATCGACGAGCGCATATGCAATCCGGTGGCCGCCCGATGAAACATACCTACACTTGAACGGCGGCAGAGACGTCAAGTACCCAAAGAGCCAATCCTCGAAACAGCAAATATCTTGACGGATTTGTACCCCGCGTTGCAGCCACCCATGCTCGGGTCCAACCACGTCCTATTGTATTCCCGTGATTTTCGACCTCGCTGTGTCCGGTGTTGACTCCCCTCTTTTCCGTACCCTGGACAGGCCGACATGGTGGTCGCCACCACGCTGGCCCAGTGGTCAGGAACGGGCCCCCGTCGAAACCGACCGCAGGGACACAAGGCTGGAAGTTTGGAATGCGCCGTGCCTGAGATCTCGAATCGGGAAACACGGGCTTTGCAAGTTGCGTGGCGTCTTTGATGTTGATGGGGTTGAAGACTTGAAATGGAGATGGAACTGGGCTGAGGGCTCGTGGGTTCGGTGGGGCCCGGGCCGTTGGATCCGCATTACAGGGATGTCCGCGAAAACGACGCGAAAGTCGCGAAACTCCATTTGACGGTGAGAGACAACTGCCCCGCTCCCAGCCATTTGGGCAAAGACATTGAAAACATTCACAGCACGACACGTGACGGAAGGAGACATCTTGTCAAGACTTAACATCGATTAGACACCGAGAAGCGACGACATATACTTGGGATAGCGTACCCACCTTCCACAAACCGCCATATCCATAATCCATACCGTATCCGCATCGTCACTCCCCCGCCGGGGCCCCCCCCATCGTCATCATGCCCAGCCCGACAAAAGACGTGCTGTTCTCCCCCCAGCTCCAACTCCACCCTCCGCCGTCCCCCGGGCCCCGTCGCGGTCTCAGGAGATTCCAATCGGCACACAGCTTGGGTGCAAAGGCAGCTTACGGGCAGCCGTCGCTCATCTCGCAGCAGAGGCTGGTCCAGCAGCAACAGCAACAGCACCAACTGCAATTGCAACAGCAGCAGCAGCAGCAACCACCACCACCACCACCACCACAACAGCCGCCACCACCGCAAGAGATACACCGCCAGACCGAGTCGCCGTCGCAAAGAAATGCAAACGCCAGCCGCTCGCCACAACGAGGTCGAGCCAACAGTGATGCGCCGATGATGCAGTCTGGACCACCGGCCGCCAGCCAGCGCTCCGTCCTCGGCAGACGGTCGCTGGCTGCCGACTCCATGTCTCTGGAACGCCTGCTGCGCGAAGGCCCCCCCAACGGCGACGTCAAAGGCGCTCTGGAAAGCACACGGTACAAGGTTCTTGACCAGGGCATCAAGTCAGACAGCGACGGCATGGTCAGTCACGAGCGCACAACCCCTGCTCGCGGCCAGCACTCTAACCCCCAGCTACAGTCCAGCATGCGCATCTACGTCTGGCTTATCCTCCTCAACGCACCGGTCCTCGAGACCGACGCCTACCTCGCCCTCATCCACCGCGGCGCATCCCCCGCCTACTCCAAGATCCGGAACGATACCTTCCGCACCCTGACGACCGATCCCCTCTTCCGCCGTCGCGTGAGCGAGGCAAGCCTCATCCGTCTGCTCAACGCCATCGCCTGGAAGCAACACGACGCCCGAGAAGCCAAGGCCAGAGACCACCAGCTCTACCACCCCTCCGTCGGAATCAGCAGCGGATCCCGCCAGTCCTTGCCAGCGGAGCACACGGCCGCCCCAAGCCGACCTATGACGGGCTACTCGAGCGGCCAGTCGCATACCGCATCGTCGCCCGCGGCTAAGAACCGCGCGCGAGCGCTGACATTGACGACCGAGGGGTCCGAGACAGGCATGGGACCTTCCGAACCAGGGACCTACGTGCAGGGCATGAATGTTTTGTGCGCGCCATTCCTCTATGCGGCGCGCAGCGAAGCTGAGGCCTTTATTGGGTTCTACCAGCTTCTGACCCGGGAGCTGCCGGGGTATATTCGCGGCGCCATGGATGGCGTGCACAAGGGGTTGGCGCTGGTGGACAAGGTTCTGGCCATCGTCGATCCCAAGCTCAGCCTCTATCTGCTGTCCAAGAACTTGTCGGCCAAGATCTACGCCTTCCCGTCGGTCTTGACGCTGTGCGCCTGCACGCCGCCCCTTCCCGAGGTGCTGCGGCTGTGGGACTTTCTCTTTGCTTACGGGCCGCACCTCAACATCCTGTGCATCGTCGCGCAGCTTGTGTTGATTCGCACCAAGATCATGGAATCGCCCAGGTACGTCCCCTCGCCCCCAGCCTTGAATCAATGCCACTAACTGATGCTGCCAGTCCTAATAAGCTCCTCCGCTCCTTCCCGGCCCTCCAAGCCGACCAGATCAAGGGCACAACCCTGACCATCATCAAGATGATTCCCGACGATGTGTACGCTGAGATTGTGGCCCATGCCAAATAGCACTGTACCCGAATACCTTGACAAGGATGAAGTGAGTGCTGGACATACCCACCCGGAAACAGCTTCTGTCGGACCTCTGCGACTCGCCTCGCCGGGGATTCAGGGGCGCATCCGCCGATACCGGGACAACCCTCGCCCCGAGCCAAGACTGAGGGCGGGAAAAGAAAAACGACAACGGATCCCCATTCGGGGCTCAGGGCAATGGTTTGGAGGATGTTGCGCTTGGGGTGGATGGGGAGGGGGGCGTAACAAAACAAAACCTGATATGTGGAACGAATTGTAATGTGATCATGATGATATGATGGGACCGGTATGCCAAAATGAAAATCAGACAGAAGATGGAAACATATTCTCACCCCTACTTATGACTTTTGAGATTCCTGGCGATGGCACTCTCTTTCCTCCCTCGCCATCGATCCCTTGATATCTTTTGTCGAGCTTCAAGTGTCACTGAACCCAGACAACCGGGCAGAGGGAGTTTCTGCACCATCCCTTTTCAATACCCCCCGTATTGGTAGCAAGGCACGGATTATCGCGCCCCTTTTCTCACCAAGCCCATCTTCCATCCCTCCAAACCAAAAACCTTCGACAACCAAGCCCAAGACACGGTCGTCGGTGCGAAATCAACACTCAGTTAGTTATTACACATTCTTCCCCTCTTCTCTATCCTGTAGTATGCTGAATGCTCCTTTACGCACATGCAAAATGCTGCCCACCCTTCCAAGGGTCCCTGTCCACCCCCTTTCCATATGTTTTTCCAATGCCATTCATTCCAAGCTCCCAACCCATGCATGCAATCGACCCGAGACCGTTGAAGGTCCGGTATAAGTTATCCAAAGCCCTCTCCTCGTCGTCATCCATCCCACCATCAACTCCCGCTCCAACCTCTCATCGCACCCAGACCATCGCCCGATACCCGACAAGACAAAAAGAATGCATTTCCTCTCGACAGCTTTCCTGGCGGCTGCGTCGCTTGTGGCCGCTACCAGCGCAGTGAACAGGCCGGGCTTAGCCGCCAGGAGCGACTTGATGTCGTGCGAGGAGACGTACGGGGGCGGATGGACCCCCTGCGGCGACGAGGTGAGCACCCACACCCAACTTGTGAGAATGTCGACGGGAATTCGAGGCTGACAGATGCACAGCAAAATAGCAAGTTCTGCTACAGCCCGCTCCTTGGCCAGGTACGTGTTTCGAGGCTGTGGCTGACGGAGAGCCTTCGCTGACCAGTACAGTCATGCTGCACCACCGACAACGGGTACTGCGACGTGGGAACGTACTGCGCCCCTGCGGCTGGCCATTGCTGCATCGATGTGAGAACTCCCGCGGTCCTGGTATCCCGAGAGTTGCTGACCACCACCGACATAGGGCGAGGACCTGGCGACTTGCGCTGCGAATGCCGGCTTCCAGCTGCCAGGTAACGTGCCTGGGGAGCTTCCCTTTGGTGGCTCTGGGCTCCTGTCGTCGTCGTTGGTGAGCACCAACGCGAGCTCGAGCGGAAGGGCGAGCCCGTCGAATGGCATGACGGCGGAGTTCCCTGTCCAGGTGTCGGTGGCGAGAGAGGGGCGCAGGGCATCGATTTGGACGGCATGCATGGGCGTGGTGGCGCTTTACATGCTTTGATCTGTATTTCCACGTGGGTGGAGCGGGCGACGCTACCGAATGATAGCTAGCTGTACACACACGACATGCATCACCGTCGTCATAATACACTGCTGGCTGACTGTTTCCCATCAAAGTTCATCCTCGACACTGGCTTAGTAGGCCGAGCATTCGCCCTGGGCGCGCATAAAGGCGTTTGAAAAGAACTCCTGCATGGCCGAGTAGTGGAACAGGATGCCGCCCAGGACGGCGAGATGCCAGAGGTTGTGGCTGCCGCCGACGTAGTCGAACATGCCCGGATACCACTTCTCCGGGACTTTGCTGGCGTAGACGAAGGCGCCGCAGAGGTAAACCAGGATCGACTCAAGAATGGGTGCGTAAGACGCCAGGACAGCCTCGGGACCGCGGGTGAACAAGATCTGGAACATGGGGAGGAAGCCAGTCGCGCCGAGCGTGACGTAAAAGGCAACTCTTGCCCATGCCATGTGCGGCCCGTTGAAATTTGGGTGCCACGGGAGGACAACGCCGCCGACACCCAGGATGGCTGTTGTGATCATGTACACCCAGCGGCTGATTGGCTCGCAGTAGAAGGCCGTGTACTCGGTGGTCAGGATGGAGGCGGCAATGAGGAGGGAGATACCGGTGTAGTCGACGCAGGCGAACATGGAGACGAGATTGGCGTCGGCGACCGAGTTCATGGTGTGCCATATCGTGCTGCAGACGAGGCATTGGCAAGCGGCGAAGAAGAAGACAGCGGCAACAAAGACGTCCGCGTTGGAGCTGACGGAGAAGTTGGGGCTGGTTGGGTAAAAGTAGAAGGCGATGGCCAGAACGGCGACGAGGCCGAGAGCGTGCGACCAGATGTTGACGAGCTCGTTGGAGAAGCGGAAGGCCGATTTGACACAAGCCAGCTTGGTCTCGGAGAAACGGTAGCCACCGACAATGTGGGGGTTGACCCTCCACGGCACCGGGAGGTCTTCGTAACGGAGCAGGCCGTGTTCCCGGGCACGAGCGACGGCCCGCTGGATATGGTCTTCCAGAGACTCGGCCGCACGAATGGCCCTCTCGATACCCTCGTCCATGACACGGAGACCCTCATCCATCAAGGTACCCGCCGCATTGGCCAGGCCCTTTTCCCGGAGCTTGAGGGCCTGCGTCTCAATGTCCTGGAGCATGGTATCCAGCAACTCGACGGCCACCTTGGCCTTTTCGTTGAGTGACTCGGCCGCCGTCAGGGCCTCGTGGTAGCCGGACTCGAGGGTTTCCACCATGACGTGCATCCGCCTCCGACCAGCACCCATGACCTCCCCAGAGGCGTGCGAGCAGCGCTCCCTCACGGCCTGCAGTGTGTCCATGGCGGCCGATATGCTCGAATCGAATTGGAGCTCGCCATAGTTCTCCCAGTACTCCAGCCGCTTCTCGAGATCCGAGAGGAACAGGTCAATCTTGAGCAAGAGGCCCTCCTCGGTCTCCATGATCTGGTTGACGATGGACTTCCTCCTCGGGGGCAAGAAGTGGGAGTGTCTCCTGTTCCGCACGACCGGGCGCTCGTTGACCTGGGTGCCCGACGTGACGGCCTCTGGTGTGTCGTCGGACGAAGCGAGGGAGAAGCCATTGCCCTGGCCCTGGCAGGCCATGTTGGATGCGGTGTTCATGGTTGCGACGAGGAAAACGCCCGGGGTACTGTGTGGTCTTGGTGCTACCGGGACGGTCCGCGAGGAAACGACAAGGAGGGGCTACCGAAGTCGAAAATTGCGCATGACACCGGGAGGGTTGTGCAGGATGCAGGCCAGCAACGAGTGACCGTGGTTGTTGTTCGGGGGGTGTACGGATGCGGGTGCAATGGCACAAAAAGGGGTCGGCCTGTCGTGGGAATCGCGAGTCGACAGGGCCGTCGATCGAAGTCGAGAAGGGATTGAATTCGGTAGGTTGAGGGGAAGGATTGCGAGCCACAGCGGTTGCCGTGTCTGTATGAATCGAAAAGCGAAGCAAGGAGTGTATTGTCAAACGGGCGCTGACGAGGTCAGAAAATAACGGGAGAAAGAGAAGAAGACCCGGAAGGCGAGGGACGGACCTGATGTTTCCATCCAAGATTATGGGTCCCTCATCTCAGGTCGCCGTCAGGCCCACGACGGCCTGAAAGGGGTCTAGTGCGGTCCAATAACCCGCTGCAGAGACGCCCACACCAATCAGAAGCCGGGCGGTCGAGCACCCAAGGCCCAAGGGTCCACCCCCGTGGGCGAAGGCATTGGCGGCATCCCCACTGCCGTTCTTGGACCGCCGAGAAAGGAAGCCGGACAAACTGCAGCGTACTTAGCGCTGGCCGCTCAGTGGCTACAGGGCCTGTGATCAACCTTTGTGAGGGTGTTCCCGAGGCTAAATTTCCGTTTCGTCACTTGCCCCTCCAACCAACTCCGTCCTCCGGCCCGGAACAGCGGCGGCTTGCCAGAACCAGTTTGCCAACTCTGCAGCGACGGGAGTGCCCAGCCCTGCCAGTGTCTCAACGAAAAAAAAAGCGAAGCCGAACTTCCGGTCCAACGGCCGTCCGAGTCTTGCGGAGCCCCAATTCGCAAAGTCCGATTCAACCCGCGGCATCACCACCACCGGCCTTGGCACCCCCCCCCCCCCTTCATCACCGCCCAACCCTCCGCTCCGCCGACCATGGCCGTTGACGACCACGTCACCGACCCCTCCCTGGCGGCCGTCCTGGAGACGTCCAAGGCGGCGCGCGATCAGGCACTCGCGCTCGTCGACCTCGTCGCCCAAGCCACCGCCGCCGCCGGTGACGGCCCCCTCCCCGCCGATGTCCTCTACGACGTCTCCAAGCAGCAGAAGCTGCTCAACACCAACCTCGCGCAGCTCCGCGGCCTGCACCGCACCGCGCACTTCCGCGCGCGCGACACCAAGAGCCAGACGGCCGAGGCCCGGCACGAGGTCGACGTCCTCCACCTCCAGTTGCAGAACCTGTACTACGAGCAACGCCACTTGGAGGGGGAGATAGCCGCGTGCGAATCCTTCGAGTACGGCCCCCCTCCCTCTCCGGTAGGATGACCACGGATAGCTAACCCTCAAACCCCAGCCACACCTACCAATCCCTCCCCCTCGTCCCCGTCGACGAGTTTCTCGCCGCCCACCCCGAGCACGCCGACGCCGACGAGGACGCCCTGATGACCGCGCGCATCAACCAAGAGCGGGTCGAGCGCGAGACGCTCGAGCAGCAGCGGCTGGAGCTGCAGAAGCGCAAGCAGAAGCTGATTGCCGAGAACAAGAAGCGGCGGGACGATCTGGCGAACCTCGACAAGGACCTCGAGAAGTTTATTGACGTGCGCTCTCCCCGTGCCATCATCTGCTTTGAGGGGATGCGTTGGACTGACAGGAACAACAGGCGGCGAAACCGATCCAGCAGCTTTTTGAAAAGGTGGCTTGAGGGATTGGTCATTTGGGAGCAGAGGCAAACTACCGGTTCGCAAACAGCCAGGCTGAGGAAGATGGGCCTGCCGTATCGGTCGGTATGGTCGCCCCATCGTCACATGATGATGGTCCGCCGTCTGACCACGTCTCGATGCGCGAGCGCGAAAGACTCGGATGTGCCTCAACCGACGACACATTGAGAAGTTTGGTATTCAGGAATAATTGTGCATTTTACCACGCACACCGCCAGAGGGAAATGTGCAGGGACGGTAAAAGTCTTGGTTCGGGACGGTGTCAGGCGCATAAATACCCCTTATTGTTTTTCGGCTTTGGGTCCATAGGATAACATCAACAGCGGGAATAGAATTGGACGCAATGAGCTACAATACATTGTATTTTTCACTCGTCCCTCTTGCGAAATTCAGGGGCTCTTGTCCTCAGACGAACACCCGGGTATGCCATGATCTAGACTGGCAGAGAACCGTAAACCCGGGCAAAATGATGTCATTCCCAGCGGCACAAGCAAAGAGCAGATATAGTGCCTGACTAACTTAAACCCGGTGACGGGAACGCGGGGGCCCGATCGAGCACCACTGGCCGTCATGCCGTCATCGTGGTTTCTACGCTCGAGCAGGGCACGGCAGGCAAAAATGTCGAATAGTCATCGCATGTTTGTATATAGGTAGATTCCGACATAGTAATCACAACTTGCTGTTCCGGTCCAATCAGGCAATCTATGTTGGGGAGAAAAAAAGTTCCTGTCCCCTTCCCGCTAACGCGAAAGTCAGCAAAACCTCTTCCTGCTTCATGCCCCCATCCCGCAATACCATCACCCTAAATCGTCTCCCAGCCTCCATTGTTAATGTCCGCCTCCAGCCTCCGGCTGATGAGGCTCGGCACGCCATGGCTCAGCCAAAGGTTCCTCAGCATCGAGTCGTACCGCTTCTGGTGCAAGAACAGCTGCCGTCCGTGGCGGAGCATCACATCCGACTCGCCGTAGCGGTCCGTGTACGGGGCGTTCGTGAACGACCCCGACATGCGGTGGACGTAAAAGACGCAACACTTTCGGATGTTGATGAAGAGTCCCATGTCCTTCTGGCACCTGTACGTAAATTGTCTGTTGGCATCATCCAGCGGGTGGTGGAAAAGCGGGCGACGAACCTTCGCATGTGCTGCTGCGCACCTCCGATGTGGATCCTCTTGTTCCGACCGTCAACCTGCTCCTTGGTGCAGCAAACCGCCTGACTGCAGAAGATCTCGCCGCAAAAGAGGCAGATGGTGGGATCCGTAAGGTCCTTGCCCTTGTTTGGGCACTTCCTCCGCGTGCACTCTTCGATGAGCGTGTCGTAATTCTTGGGCAGGCCTACGAGCTCAAAGATGCCGGGATGGCTGACGAGAGCCGAACCTGGCAGCTCGGTCGCCTCCGCGGCGCCAGACTGCCAGTTGGCTTGATGCTTGACCCAGCCCTGTACGAGGCGGTATGTGTCGTGGGGCCACTCATACTGAGTTCCCCAGTCCGTTATGGACGTCAGCATTTCATCGAACGACGGGACCCGGAGAGCCTCGGTCAGGCGTTCGAGTTCTTTCTGCTCCGGGCTCGGCGAGATGTGGCTGTTGAAGTCGACGCCAAACTTGACGTGCAGCAGCACAACACACTTGCGGAGGAAGGTCAGCGCGTACTTGCGCACAAAGTGATACCATCCCTCCACGTTGTCCAGACCTGGTTGCGCGAATCCATTGTTTTCGCCGAGCGGAGTCCCCATATCCCCACTTTGCTCTGTGCGGACGGTGAGATCGATCTTGGTGAGGCTCTGGCAAAAGGCCGCAAAGTTGGCAATGGAGGGGCTCCAGTCTGGACTGGGGTTGGCGAGGGCGTCGAGCCAAACCATCGCAGGGAGGTTGCGCCCCAGGTGGAAGACGACCTTTGTGATTTCGGCAAGATAGCAGAGGCGGACGAGGTGGGAGATCTCGACGCTCTGTGCTGTTCCCAGACCGAACACGCATTGGCATAGAAAGACGAAGGGGTCTTGGGAGAGCAGCGGTGGGTAGCTGTGGACGGGCGTCTGGGTTGTGTCCGTCTCCTCGCCAAAGTATTGCGCGATGAATAACTGACAGTGCTGGCGCTCGCTGTCCTTGCGGTATTCCGTCTCTATCCTGTTTTCTCCCCCTTCTCGTAGACCGCCCACTGAGATGAACGAGGTCACCGTCTCACTGAGGATGCGTAGCTGCGTCAGCACCTGATCAGGGACCTTTTCGAGAAAGGTCAATCCGTAATCCGCTTCAACTCCGCGCTGCTGGATCTCGACTGCCGAGATGGAGTAGCCCACCGACGAAGCGAGGACGTCGCTTCCATACAGCTCGTTAGCCTCGGATGGGATGTCAAGATGATGTGAGAGAATGCCGTTCTTTTTGAGCGTGTCGCGGAGACGACGGTAGACCGTGACAAGTTCTCGCAGCATGCTGCTAGTATCCGGAGTGGATCCCCGACTTCCAGCCTCTGGTGCCGATATGATGGAGAATGTTTCACTGTACGGCGTCCCTGTAGAGATGGACCGGCCGCCGACGTCCACCCAAGCATCGTCCAGCAGCTGCGAAGACCTCTCGGCGAGATTGTTCACCATCATGTTCGAGGTGTACGTGGCAAACCGATTCTGGGTCTGGTCCGGCGGCCTCGCGGCACCCAGCGAATAATGGGCAGAGTGCATTTGCGTCGTCAGGAAGGTCGAGAAGGGTGTTTGTGGAACCAAGGGGCCAGGGTATGACTCTTCCTGCCCCTTCCAGATGATGGGCAAGAAGGCGTTGCCAAGCGCCTTGCAGAGAGGGCAGACAAACTCCAGCCTGCTGGCACTCTCAGGTGGGTGTCGGGCAATCTGCTGGTTGTGTCTGCGGATAGTCGCGTCGTAGTACGCCTCAAAGCAGCTGTAGTGCATGATGTGACCGCAGCCGATCGCCACCGGACCGGGTCGGCATAGCTTCGACGGGAAGCCCTTCCCGATCGTCTGGCGCTCTGCCTCGAATACTTCTCCGTCCCGATTGACCTTTTGGATGATCTGTCTGTTCTCGCCAGCGACACCAAAGGGGCGGATCGTCTCGGCGGATCGGTCAAGGTTCTCCGGGGTACGGAAAGCCTCCCTGACAAAGTCTGGGTCCTGAAAGTCGGTTTGGCGGAGGATCTGGCTCTCGGTAAAGAAAGCAAAAGTCCCGTAGAGCCGGCGGTCATCCGTTTCCTCTTGGCATAGAATGCAGGTCCCAGTTGGATACTTCCAAAAGTTCCTGTGTTCTTCAGCCGGTAGCACGTCGTCGTCTTCCAGGTCTTCGACGTCTCCCCAGTTGATGTCACTCTGGTTGTCCATGAAGCTCTTCTGCTGTGCCTGGAACTGTGCCATGACTCTGGCCTGGCGGTCCATGGCTGCTTGCCTCTTCTTTTCTCTTTCCCCGTCCGCATTGTTGATGGCTGGCGAGGCAGTGTTGATGCGGTCAACCGACAATCCTAGGCGGTGGAATGCGGACACAAAGGTCTGCGGCCTCTTTTGGCTCATCCTCTTAAGGATCAAGGCAATCTTGGGGTGGCAAGACTTGTGCTCTTCCTTGGAGGAAATGACGTTCAGAAGTGCTACAATCGTCTTTGCCAGTGGAAATTCCGGCATAAAGTTGCTTCGCGCTTGTTGGTTGAGGGCGAAAGAGATGAAGGAGGATTGTGCTGGGTGCTCTTCGCTGGCCTTGTCCTCGGAGATGGCAATGAGAATCAGATGCAGGACTACCTGCAGGAACGTCTCGATACGAGTGAACGGAACCTGGGGGGTGATTTTGGGGGCGATGAGGGGGTAGAGGAGCGAGTAGTAGATGATCTGGGCAAACATGCCGGTGCTGGTAAACTCGGAGAGGCTCGCAAAGGCCTGGGATGTGATGGGTCGGAGTCGGGGCTCGTAAACGATGTCCTCGATCGGCTTCCCGGTCTTCTTGGCCAGCCACTTCCGCCAAGCCGTCTCTGCCTCCTCGCGTTGATTCTTGTTGTAATGGGCAATGTACGGGTCGACATCCTCGAGGAACTCGGGCTTCAGCTCGAACGAGCCGATGTCGGTTAGGCTCTCGGGCGCCTTGAACGTCGTCATCTCGTCCAGCAGCCGGTGGAAGTCTTCCTGCTCCTGAAATTTATCTGGAAGCTTGTTGCAGATGTCCGAGAATGACATGGGTTTGAAGCAGAGGACGTGGATCAGGTCCCGCCGCATAGATGGGATATGGGAGGCGACGTTCTCCTCGCTGCGCATCAGAGATGTCCTGTCGCTGATGAGGACAATCAGGAGGTGTATCATGTCCTCGACCACGTCCAAGTGCTGGATATCGTCCTGGGCACGCGCCTTTTGCTCAAAGATGCCCTTAACCCACTTCTCCATCCCGAACCGATCCACGACCGACGCCAGTACGCGGCTGGGATCGCATGTCACCAGCGCCGTCTGCAGGAGGAAGATGTCGCGGTGGTGCGAGACATCGCGCTGCGTCACGCCGCGATAGGTACCGGCCTGGTGACGCAGGCTCAGTCCGTTCCTCACCCACATGCCCGCCTTCATCTGCGCCAGCCACGCGCAAACACGTAGAGGGTAGTCGAACGCGGCCATGAGATAGTCTTCGGGATCGTAGTCGGTCTTTGGCATCGACTTCCGCCCCATAGACCGCGGGCGAGCCCCCAGCTCTTGCGTGGTAAATGTGAGGAGTGCGCGGAGCTGCTCGACCGGCATCGACTTTCCGCACTCAATCAGCCACGAAAGGGTGTAATGCAAGGCGTGGTGGAAGCTGATGTGCTGTTCCTCCACCACAAACTTGACGACGTTGAACTGCCGGCCGGCCGGATCAAACTCAAAGTCCCCAAGAGTCTTGAACTTGACCTCATCCCGAATCTCGTACTGACTGAACCTGTGTCGTTCGGCACCGATGGAGCTGATGATGACGGTCTTGGCTGCCAGTCGTATCGCAGTAGAGACGCAAAGCGAGTCCTGCTCCTTGAGATTTCGGAAAGACTCGGAGAACTGCCTGCACAGTCTGTTGATCTCTCGAGTGACAAGAGAAGCGCTAATCCAGCTGTCGGCCTCGTATTCCACATGCTCACCCACTGCGCGGACGTTGGGACAGATACCCTGATGCAGCTTAACAAGATCGAGAAACTGCATCATGTACCGATCCTCCGTCCTCAGCCGCTCCTGGACATGCGGAGAACCGAAGAGGTACTTGAGGTCAAGGAAGAAATGGTACATCCTGCGGTTCGTAACCGAGCCCGTGTCAAACGCCAACACGGCGTTGGAGGCCACGTCCCACGGATGCCCGACTTGACGAGTCGTCAGGAAAGTGTAGAGAATGGCCATCAAATTCGTGAGGAAGTTTCCTCGCTCCACGATCTCTGCCGTGATGGACGGAGTGGTGAGCATCTGCAGCGATATGTTGATGATGGAGTGGTCGGGCTCTCGGTCGCCGATCAGGTACAGCTGCGCCAGAGTCGTGTACAGCCCGGCAAAGCGCAGGCCAAGGACTCGCTTAAACTCGGGTATCGTGATGACTGTCGAGATGTACAAGGACCGCAGGTCGTTTCTGACCTTTTTCCACAACCTGAGGTCAAAGAGAATCATCCAGTCGAGGCGAACCCTCTCGAACAGATCTTCAGCAACCGGTATGTTGGCTTGCTCCACATAGCCAGTCGGCGTCTCCAGCCAGTAACGGCCGGGGTTGGGAGGGGTCGTCTTGTCCCCTTTGAGACCGGGTGTCTTGGGGATTTCCAAGTGAGCTTTGGCGTAGACGGTGGGTGCAATGAGGGGCTCTGCGGTGTCCGAGTCCGAGGGGGTAAGCTCGCGCTCGCGGATGTTGCGGCGCGGCGCTACTATGGCACCAGGAGCTGGGACCGGAACTGGAGGGGGCGGTGGTGGCACAAAGCCGGTAGCTGCGGGTTCATCGTCATCGAGGGCTGTCTGACGCCAAGCCTGGCGCCATTCCTCGTCCGCCGCAAGGTCCGTGTGCTCTTCTCTGGCATCGATCATAATCACGTCGTCATCGTCGTCGTCGTCGTCGTCGTCCAGCTCGACACCCTCCAAGTTGTCATCGTCATCTTCGTCCTCCTCCCCGTCGTCGTCGTCACTGTCTTCCTCGGCACCAGGCTGCCGTCGAGGCCGGGCCGCTGCTTCACGTGTCTGCTGGAGGAGTCTGGTCTGCTGGACGAAGAGATCATCGTGTTTGTTTTCGGTCCTGTCGATGAGATCCTCATCATCGATGCCATTCTTGCCCACGATGGCATGAGCAGCAGGGCTCCCTTTCCGCCATGGCTGGAGCATCTGCTCACACACGATGGTTCTCAGAATTTGGGTGTCGGCGCCCACGCTGCAGCCCGATATGTCTCGGAGCCACTCAATGATGGTGCCGCACATCTGCTCCCGGAAGGTGTCTCTGGCTGACCGGATGGTAACTGTCACCCTGATCCTCTCGAGGATCTCGGCCACTTTGAGAAGCTTCTCTATGCTCTCGTCGTACATGAGTATGCTCCTGCCGATAGCATCGGTCTCGTACGCTCGCATGAGACCGGTCGCAATCGTCGTGCTGCATGCCCGAGCGACCTGGTCCCTCACATCGAGGACTGTGTGCTTCTCGTCGTTCCATAGCAGGACGGCGTATTCCCCGGGAGGTTCCGTATCGCCGCCGCAGTACGTCGACGACAGCCTTGCCATGCGCTCGTCTTCTTCGATGGACTCCTTGGTCTTTGTCTGGCGCAGTTGTTCGGGCGAGCACGACACGACGTCACACATGTAGTCGAAGACACGCCCAATAGTCATGGCGATGCTCGCGACGAAGTCTTCGGGGAGAGCTGGAGCGGCCCTGCCCTTGCCCTTTCCCCTGGCCCCCCCTTCCCACATGGAGTGTATCGTGCAGAACATGGGACGCTTCCAGGCTTCAGGGTCCCCGCAGTCGCAACAGCCACTGTTTCCTGGAGAGATGGAGATGCGCACCATGTGGCCCGTGTGATCGGTGGCCTCGAAGCACTTGCTGCAAAGACAACATGTTTCGTCGGCGCTACATGTCCGGCAGGCGTACGATGCCTCGCCAGACTTGAAGATGTGCCCGCACGCCTTGCCGCGCGCCCCTTCGGTGTACTCGGCGCCTTCGATGGCACCCTGGGCGTCCTTGAGCTTCATGGTGCCGCCGGGGACTCGGGAGGGGTCGCCCTGGGGGAACAGGAGCTTCATGTATTCCCGATTGCCGGACGCCATCGACCAGAATAGATTGGAAAGAAGCTCCTTGGCAGCCTCGTCGGAGTACCGGAACTTGTAGCGAGCGGGAAGCTCCATCAAGGACTGACAGAGCTGGAGCTCCTGAGTCGACATGGCCGCCGCCATGGCCGCGGTCTAGCACGCCGGCGCGGTTGGGCTGCGAAGAGAGCTGGGTCCGACTGCAGGCAGATGGGTGTTGTAAAGGTGGAGAGGGTCGTTCGGGTGTTGGCGGCGCGGAGAGCGAGAGAACAGGAGGCAGGAAATTGCGGATTGTTTATCGGAGGATGACGTGTAGTCGAGGGGAGGGAGGGAGCTGAACGGCGAGAAGAGAGTTGGTTGTTAGTGTCTGAGCTTGTGGTGATGGAAAGGGTGATATCACTGCTTTGTCAAGAGCTGGGGGGAACATTACCTTGCCGCAGGATTTTCCGGTTGTCGAAATATGCGCGTGGAGGTGTCGAGACTTCAGATGGCAAAAAGCCAGGCTGCTTACATGGGTGATGTATGTTTGGGTTGCCAAAAGTTGAGACGGAGGGGTTGTGTTGGTATGGAACATGGGAGGGTGGGTTGCCCGTCCTCGCAGCTAGGAACGTGGGGCGGCATGGGCGCTCGGCGGTCAGTTTTAGCGCTGCTGTGCAGGGAGCAGGCAGGTCTCAGCCCACTGAGAGCAGTACTTGGACGAGACCGAGGCAAGGCACGCGTGAGCGGTAGGCACCCGGGCAACCTCCAAGGCCAGGCAAAGGAGGAACATGTACAAATCAAACAAATTCCAGATACAAATTTACAGCCTTGCAGCTTCCGGTATGCCCACTGACCGGGCGGTCAATCCAACATCTGCAGCTCCAAGTGAGGAGCACCTTTCCGGCTTACCGTTCCATATCTTGACACACCAAGTAGACTTCAGGCGCAAAAGATTCAAGGTTGCGTCTTCACGAGTGTATACGGAATGGACTTCACGTTGCCTTTGCCACCCGAACCGCCTCAAGACTCTCACACAATACCCAATGCCCCCTAGCATGGAACGGTTTATCCTTGATTGTACAGACTCCAGAACGGCCCCCGTCCTAGTCTAAAAGTGTACACTTTCGAGGTCCCATCGGGACCCAACTCGAATGGGATTGGAGACAATGCTCCATTCTATGCGCAAAAGGCCCTTCGAGACTCCAACCACAATCTACTCGTCCGACTCCTCCGCCTCGGCGTACTTGTGTCGGATGTCCTTCCATTGCCGCTACACCCCTCTCTGTTAGCCGGCCTCCAGTATCATCGTGGAAAGTATAGTCGCCTTACCCCTCGGTTGAGGTTGTCCCAGACCTTGTTCATCGTCGAGTTGTAGAACCTGGACACCACTTAGCACATGCCCCCCCTGACGAGTCCCTCTGCGCCGCCGGGTGTTGCCCACAATTCAAAGCCGAAGGCTCCGGCGAAGACGGTGCCAACAAAGACCCAGTTCTTGCGGAAGAGAAAGCTGCGCAGCTCGTGTTAGCTGGACATGGTTGCTGGTCGGCCGAGCTCGACGAGGACTTGCTTGTAGGTGGACGAGTTTGCGAGAGCCTGGAGATGCGCAGTCAGTCACCGTCGTCCGTCTCCCCCCCCTCCTCCCCCAGAGTCTGGTCTCACCATTGTGGTCGATGTGTGGTCCCCTAGAGGAGGCGATTGAGGGCGGTGCGGGTGGATTGATGGCGTCGTGCAGGGCCGAGTCAAGATGTTTTTCGCTCGCGATTGAATGCGGACTCGAGGGAAGCAAGCTGCTGCAAAAGTGACGGACCGGAAAGACCGCAACGCGGAAGCTGCCGGGGGCGCTGGTGATTGGCCAGAGCTTCGAGGTGGGGCCATTTTGGACATACCTGAGGGGGGGAGGGACTGAGCCCTTGCAACTTCACGCGCTCACCCACTGTGGCTCACCCGCTGGACGAGGGACTTGCATCGCGCATTCTGGCGCGCTTCTTTTCTTCCGAGCAACCAACCCCTACAGAGCAGGTGACAAGAGGCGGGTGTTTCTTCAGCCCCTCGGTACGGCGTATCTGCGTTTTGGCTTTGCGAGTCAATTGGCCAGCGACGAGGCTCCATCCGATCGACACATATCACCATCATCACAGCCGAACGAGGCCGCGATGCCTTCCCAACCCTCCAACGCGGGCATCATCACGGACGAAAGGAGCGGCGAGCGAAAGATACCCGAGTCGCTCCGCGCCGATGGCACCACCAGGAAGGCCATCAAGATCCGGCCTGGCTACCGACCCCCCGAGGACGTCGAGGTCTACAAGAATCGGACGGCAGAGAACTTTCGCACCCGCGGTAGCGGCCCCGTTCCCGGATCCGAGGGACTGAAGGACGACAAGCCCGAATCATCATCTGCGGCATCCAACAAGAACGCCAAGCGACGCGAGGCGCGGAAGAAGGCCAAGGTGGTCGGCGAAGCGGAGGACGCCGGAAGCAAGCCGCCCCCGGCTGCTGCAGAGGAAGAGCTTGATCCAGAGGCTGAGAAGGAAAAGAAGGCGCGCAACCTCAAGAAGAAACTGAAACAGGCCAAGGAGCTCAGGGACAAGAAGGACACTGGCCAGTCGCTGCTGCCCGAGCAGATCGCCAAGGTGATCAAGATCAATGAGATCATTCGCGAGCTGGACGCCCTGGGCTTTGATGCCGAAGGAGAACCAAAAGTAGCCGCAAAGGACGACTCGACAGCCTGAACATCAGGCGGCGGATCAACTTGAGGTATCCGCAGCAAGGGGATCGGGAGGACGGATGGGATAAGAGGGGGGCACGAGATAAACACCAGCTTCCGTTGGAAGCTCGCCCGTAGCGAGATTCTACATCGGTGGCACTTTTGCTCCTGTATCTCCACCCCGATCACACGGAGCCTGGCCCCGATGCCGCACCATCTGGGCTCGTCAATGCCCAAATCGAACATACCTCTCCGCAACGGGGACTTTCTGCGGACCCTCCACATCGAGCCAGCGTCTGTGTCAACACTCATCGACGAACCGAGCCCCGATGGGGAGGAATGTCCTCCTCAAGGCCTGAGTCTTTGGGGAGGAGAGACGGGTACCGCCATGTTCCGGGCCAGGGACTTGGTCGAATGCGACTTGCCTATAGAGTTGAGGGTGGTTCGAACTGCTTCTCAGTAGGGTGGCGCATGTGCGCGATGAGCGGGCAGAGTTGGGGATATCTTTGTAAATATTACACACGTGCATCAGCTGCTATGGTACAGGTCATGGGACGTGCTGGTATTCTACACATTGTACAGCTCAGGCTGGGGATTTAATCGACCCTCCTGGCAACTCTGGCTCAAACGTCCGGGGAATCAAGCCTTCCGCCATTTTTATGGCGCCCTCCATGTCGTCCTTGTTAAACTGGAACAGCCCCTGAATGGCCGCCGTGGACGTGTACCGCGGCGCCTCCTTGTTCTGGCCAAACAGCTCGAGTTCATCCAGCCTGTTCAGGAATCGTTCGCGCCCCGACTTGTCCTTGTCGATATCTCCATAGTAGCGGTCCCACATCTCGGCCGCCTGGAACCGCGTCGCCTCTCCGATGCGCACCATCATGTCTACCCGGCCCGGCCGTATGAGGGCGGGGTCCAGCCTATCGATGTGGTTCGTCGTCAGGAACGCTATCCTGTCCTCCCCGGCGGCCAGTCCGTCGAGCGCATTGAGCAGGCCCGAAAACGTCACCGTCGCGCCGCTATACCCATCCGAATCCCTCTGCCGCCGATTCGCAAACGCCGCGTCCACGTCTTCCAGCAGCAATATGCTCTTCTCGGGCAGCTGCGTCAACAGATGCGCCAGCAAGTCGTCCGTGATGCCCACCTCGCTCAGGTTGATCATGGCGACGCTGTAGTCCAACTCCCCCGCCAGCGCCTGGATAAACGACGTCTTGCCCGTCCCCGGCGGCCCGTACAGCAGATACCCCCTCCGGTACGGCACGCCGCGGTCCGTATACCACTGCTGCGCGGCCAGAAACTCCTTGACGTCCCCAACAATGCGCTCCTTGACGCCCTCGTCCAGGATCACGCTCCCCAGCGGCCGCTTTAGCCGCGGCTTCCCCAACGGCACCCACTCCATGCGCTTCGCCGAGTACACGACCGTCTTGCCCTCGTGGAAGCGGTGCGCGAGCGCGTGCGCCTCGGTGAAGACCTCGCCCAGCACCTCGCGGTGCGCCCACAGCAGCGTCAGCGTCAGCGTCTCATGCGGCTCGCCCGTGCTCGTGTTGGTGCTGCTGGCCTTTTCGCGGTGCACGGCTATGTACACGCCCGGCCGGTGGCGGATGATGTGGCGACCGTAGCCGGGCTGGACGCGGAAGTCGGCGTGCGTGCTCGCCTCTCCGCCGGCGCCGGAGCCGGGGCCGTGGCCGGGGGTGATGGCGCGCGTCGTCGTCGTGACGGCGAGGTTGCGCAGGCGCGTCACACGTCGCGCGACGAAGCCGCTGTTGTCGCGCGGCTGCGCGAGCCACTGCAGCACCCAGCCGTATGAGGGGTCGCGCTTGCCGATCTCGACGTTGACGAGCATCTGGCGGCGGAGGAGGCCGGCGCCGCCGATGACGGCTTTGCGGCCGAAGGCGGCGGCGGCCCCGAGACCTGCGAGGCCGATGCCGCCGGCGAACACGGGGTTGCTAAAGAGGCCATCGAGGTTGAGGATCGACTGCGCCGTGAGCGGGGCGCTTGGCTCGGTCGTCATGGTCGCATTATTCCATGCCGGGGTGGCAGATGGGGGAGAGTCCAGTCTCGAGGGTTGTGACGAAATGGGTTCGGGTTCAAAGAAAGTTTAGGTGGGGCCGGCAAAGGGAGACAGGGGTCGCGGCAGGCAACTTTTTGCGATGGGAATCATGGGAACTCAACCCGAGACTCGAGAGTTGAGGCCCCCTGCTTCTCTTTTGGGGGCAATTCTCCAATTGATGGCGTGGTCAAGTTCACACATGGAGAACCGGAAGCCGTGACACCTACCATACTCCAAAATCAACGGGGGGCTTCTGAGACGGACGGGTTACGGTTGTTTGTTCAGAGCCACCGCATCCAGAAGAAAAGGGTCCCTTGGTAGTTGTTGGTTGCAAACCTCCTCCGTAGATAGGTATGATACATGATATGTACAAAGCAACAGCTTGACTGGACTCCATACTCCTTCCAGCCATCGCCACCCACCCTCTCCCCCCAGACCACCTAAATTCTTCTTGGCTTGGGACTCCTGGTTCCACCAAACTTGAGGCGTGTCGCATCTGCGACTCGAATGATCTTGGGCCTCAGAAACTTGCCCTCGCTCCCAAGCAGGACCTTGACAACGGCATCGCGCCCCTGGCCAAACCCTCGCAGTATCACCTCCATCTTCTGAATCTCCTTGACCAGGCCCATCTGGTGCATCTTGTCCACCACGTAGGCCCCCAGCTGGTACGCCGCGTCGTACTGCTTGCGCTGCCCCTTCCTGAACCCGAGGTTGCCGCACGACAACGAGATGATGGCATCCCGGTTCGGCTTCGTGACGGTGACGTGCGTGTTGCGCTTGTGCGAGTAGATGTGAAAGTGGTAGGGCTCGTCGGGGACTTCGGGTTCAATCTGTAGCCGGTCGCCCATTTCGAACTTTGCTGAACTCGCGCTCTTTCCATCCGTGGAGCTTCTCCCGACCACCCGTGCCATGCTCTCCATGACGTTTGTCACGTTGCTGCCCGCGTTCTCGGGAGAGTCGAACTGCCCCGCCGAGTATGAAAAGAGTCGAGCCCATGGTGACCGGGTGGGCGTCGCGTGCTGGGGTTTGGAAAGGGATTGGAACAGCCCCCGCGAGAGCAGGCGGCCCGTCGAGAATTTGCTCATGGCTGGAGGAGGGGCTGTATCGTTTTGTCCGTTAGCGCGCAGTCCTCAATGGGGAATCCAGGGCATTCCTGACGTTGGGCGATGCGCTGCGCTGGAGACTGGTCGCGGCGAGCACGAGACGGCGACTCCGTCTCGAGAAATTTTGGGGCGATCGAGCCGTTCCAGGGGCCGTGTTCAGGTCGGTGGACGCCGAGCCGGGATTTTGCCGCTGCGCTGCGTTGGAGGGTCTGCTGGGGCGTGTGTCGCCGAGTGCCAAGCCCTTTTTTTGGCGGGAGTGAGCTCTAAAAAATTCGGGTCGGGGTGGCTTTCGTCGGAGCGCAACTTCCAACCCTCTTGAGAATTTCAACCCGCGCCCCTCCGGTCCTTGGACTCACCACCGCCAACAAGAAGCAACACCCCCCCCCGCCGGTTGTCTGTGTCGAACCGCCAGACCTATTCCGCCTGTCCCAGGCGGCCGACATATAACCCAACATGAACTCTCTTCGACATATCCAGAGGGCTTCGGGTGCCCCATTGCGCGATTCGCTTCTTCGCAATGCCACCAGCCCGGCCAGGCCGACCGCCCCGGTCCGGCTCCTCTCCAGCCGGGCAACGCCCCTAAGCACCTCCGATATTCGACCTTTCCATTCGTCTGTACTGTCTTCGAGCCAAGCACCATCACAGCCCCCACGTCTCTCCAGCGCCATCGCCATCGAAAGCATATCCAGAACAAACACACGCTCGTTCCACGCCTCGCCCCAGCCCCGGAAACAGAAACCGCCCGCGGAGAAACCGCCTACGAAGCAGCCACCGGTGGAGAAGGACGGCAAGCAACAAGAAGAGCCCGAAGCCAAGCCCGAGTCCGACGCCGAGGCCAAGGGGGAACGAGAGGAGGCAAAGGAGGGCCAAGAAAAGTCCGAGAAGAAGCAGGAGAAGGCCGAGGACCTCCCGCCCCCGCCGCCCCATGGAGACAAGACGCCGTGGCAGGTTTTCAGGGAGACGATGCAGACCGAGTTCAACCAGTCCAAGGAGTGGAACGACTCGACCAAGGCGCTCGCCGCCGGCGCCAACCAGATCGCCGAGAGCGAGTCGGTGCGCAAGGCGCGCGAAGCGTACGAGGCCACCTCGGGGGCCGTCTCCAAGGCGACTGGGAAAGTGGTCAAGACGACGGGAGCCGCCATTGGCAAGGGCGCGCAGTGGACCTGGGAGACGCCCGTCATGAAGGGTGTGCGCAAGGGCGCCAACGTCACCGGCGAGGTTCTGGACAAGGCCACCAAGCCCATCCGGGAGACGGAGGCCTACCGGAACGTCAAGGATGTGATTGACGACGGGAGCAGCTCGCGGTACGGTGGCTGGGTAGAAAAGGAAGAGCGGAGAAAGCGAAGGGAGGAATGGGAGAAGCTCCACGGCGTGAAGCACGAGATCCACGACGAAGACCCCAAGTAAGGACCATCCCCCAACCCCCTAGCACTCCCAACCCACCCGCTAACCCCTCCCCTCGCAGCGCCGGAACCAACGTCACCCTCCACAAGGACGCCGCCTGGAAGGAAGCCTGGCGGGACTTCCGCGACTCCAACAAGTTCGTCCAGGGCGTCTTCGGCATGAAGGACGTCTACCAAGAATCCGACAACCCGCTCATCTCGACCGCGCGCAGCATCACCGACCGCGTCGCCGGCTTCTTCGCCGAGAACGAGACCGCCCAAGTCATCAAAAAGATCCGCTCCATGGACCCCACCTTCCAAGTCGAGCCCTTCCTCCGCGAGCTGCGCGAGTACATCCTCCCGGAAGTCCTCGACGCGTACGTCAAGGGCGACGTCGAGACCCTCAAGCTCTGGCTCTCCGAGGCGCAATACTCGGTCTACGAAGCCCTCACCAAGCAGTACCTGCAAGCGGGCCTGAAATCCGACGGGCGCATCCTCGACATCCGCGGCGTCGACATCCTCAAGGCGCGCATGCTCGACCCGGGCGACGTGCCCGTCTTCATCATCACGTGCCGCACGCAAGAGGTGCACGTCTACCGCAACGCCAAGACGGGCAAGCTCGCCGCCGGCATGGAGGACAAGGTGCAGCTCGTCACGTACGCCATCGGCATCACGCGCATCCCCGAGGACGTGACCAACCCCGAGACGAGGGGGTGGCGGTTGATTGAGATGCAAAAGAGCGGGAGGGATTACTACTGAGTGTAGTCTGTCTCTTGGCGGAGAACAAAAACAGAGACGGATGCACCAACACCCCGTCGCCCTCGTCGTCGCCCATGCGTCTGACTTGTACAGGACGAGGGGCAAGTAAAGAAATGTATCGTATGATAGCGCATTTACTCGGAGCCTGGTCTCTCGAGAGGCGGATAGGCCTGGAGTTTGGGAAAGGTGGAGGAAGGAGGCCGGGCATGTACATGTATAGAAAAAGGGCGGCTTTCGGGAGCGGAGCCAGGCGTCGTTTTTGATCATTTTCGCCCATCCATACAAACCAACACCACTCTGGGTAAGAGGAAAAAAGGAGCAGAGGTACAGGGAGTGTGCCTATCTGTCTGTCCTGTCGTCGGGAAAAGCGAGCGGCAAAGCCTGTACTGTACCATAGTTGGAGCCGCGCTTTCAGGAACGAGGCGATGACGCACAATTGACAATTGTTGAAATACCAAAAAGCAAGGTCATCTTTGTTTGCTCTTGTCCCATCAACCGAACAGAGACTCGACCAACAAAACGTTTACGCAAAGCCTGGGGTAAAATGCCATTTCCTATCTCCCACTATCCACATGTTTCTTTTCTTGTGCCCACCCATAGCAATTCATCCAGTTGTCCCAGCTCTAAAGCATATTTTAATTGACGCGTGCCTCCCAATTTTTTGCTGATACGACCGTCCATCCCATCTATGTCTAGCGGATATGCCAACCCCTATAACATACAAACAAAGACCCACAGGCCCGCTGCGTTGTGGGAAAGGGTAAACACCCCTATTCCGAGGTGCCAGCGCCTTCGGAGCCGACGGGCTCGCTCTTTGACTGAATCCGCCTCGAGTAGACAGGCTTCTTGAAAGTCCCCTGGGCAGGGTCCGAGAAAGGGTCGTCGAGATCCTGTTGGACAGACCCCGCGTTGATCGTGTTCTCGCTCGAGCGTTGCGAAGTCCCATCATATCCCAGTCTGGCGGTAGACTCCCCGCTCCCAGCGACCATCTGCTTGACTGGTGCTCGGTGCATGAGTGGCTGGAAGACGGGGTAGGTGGCCGGGACCATGACGAGAGGAGCCGCAAAGTACATGTGACTCGGGTTGGCGAGTGCACCGCTGAAATATCCAACCCCCGTGGGATTCGGCCTCACCGGGCTCGGTGCGCCAATTGACACAACCGGCCGCATCGCCCGGGGCGTGAATGTCGGCGCATCCGGACGCAGTCTCGAGCCCGTCGATGCCTAGAGCACAGAGGGGGTCAGATCACTGCCAGTATGCATTATGATAATAATACATTCACGGCAGAATCTATACCTCTTTTCTGTGCCCCGGTGTAACGAGGGTGTCAGTACTGTCCTCAGAGTCCTCACTCCCAGACGACTCCCCAGACGCAGGGTCGTCAGCTGACGAGCCAGCCGTGGCCTTGACCTTTGCGAGCTCGACCTCGGCCACCTCAGAGGGCAGGTCGTTGACAAAATCAACCACCTTGCGGTCCTTAGTGGCGGGTTTGTCCTCCTTGGAGTCTGCATCCTTGGTCTTGACAAAAATCTGTCTCGACCAAAGCTCCGCATACTTGCCGTTGGCACCGATCAACTCCTCGTGGCTACCTTCTTCGACAAGTTCGCCCCCCGTGATAACCATAATGCGGTCGGCGTTCATGATGGTCGACAGACGATGTCTAATGACACGGATGGTTAGCAAAATGGCAGTGTCAAGGACAGGTTTTGACTCACGCGACAATAAAGGTCGTTCGACCCTCGCAAAGTTGCCGGAGAGCTTCCTGGATCTTCTGCTCTGTCTCGGTGTCTACGGCGCTGGTCGCCTCGTCGAGCAGGACAATCGAAGGTCGCTTCAAGATGGCCCGCGCAATCGCAACACGCTGAAGTTCACCTCCCGAGAGTTTGATGCCCCTCTCCCCCACGCGTGTTTGGTAGCCTGTCGCATGTTAGCCTCTGGCTGCATCTATCCGCAAAATTGGGGCCCATACCGTCAGAAAAGCCAAGAATTTGCTCGTGGATGCTGGCAGCTTTGCAAGCTTCAAAGACTTCCTCATCTGTGGCATCAAGCTTGGCATAGCGCACATTGTTCATCACCGTATCGTCGAAGAGAACTGGTGACTGGGGGACGACACCAATCTGGTTGCGAAGACTAGGCCGTTTGTTAATGTGTGTCCAAGCTGCCCATGAAAAGAAACATACCTGGAAAGGTTGACCTCCCTGATGTCTTGACCGTCAATCAGGATGCCACCGCTAGTGACATCGTAGAATCGGTCAAGAAGCTTCAAGATTGTCGACTTGCCAGCTCCGGTTGCGCCAACAAATGCCACCGTCGTCCCAGGGGTTGCCGTAAAGCTGACGTCTTTGAGAATTTCCTTCTTCTTGTCGTAGGAAAAGCACACTTTGTCGAACTTGACATGGCCTCCGCTGAACTCTAGTTGCGGCGCGCCCTCCTTGTCGATGATGGTCGGCTTGGTCTGCATGATTTCGAGCAGTTGCTCGGCGCCAATCAAGTCCCTGGAAATACTCTTTCCCAGGCTGGCAAAGAAAGTGAGCGGTGCGACCAGTTGAGACCAGTACGTCAATAGCATCATGAATTTTCCGGGTGTCGCAGCTCCTGTGGTGACCTGATAAACGGCCAAGAAGGCACCGGCAAGAAGGCCGGAGAGCAACACCAGAAACTGGAAGGCGTAGGACACGATGTACCCAAACTGCACTTCCTGCGACTTGGCCACGCGGTTCCTGACAGCTTCCGAGTACCGCCTCTCCTCGTACGGAATCTGGTTGAAGCATGTCACCGTGGTCCAGCCCTGAATGCCAGCCTGCCGAACGTAGTGCTCCTCAAACCAGGCGCTGACCTCCTTCTTTCGGGCCGACTTGAGCCTCGCAATCATGCTCGTGGCAATGTACATGAACACCACCGAGGTTGCAATGGTGATGAAGCCCTCATACGGCCCAAACGTGACGGACAGGTACGTGAAGGCGACCGTCATGTCGATGACCATGGGGATGGCGCGAAAGCAGATGGAATCGAGCATGTTGGACACGCTCTGGCCGGAACTTATCGCCATCATGATGTCGGAAGAACTCTTGGCATCATGGAAGTCCGAGGAGAGGTTGAGAATGTGCGAGTAGGCGGCGGTGCTCATGGCATCGTAGGAGTAGAACTCGACCGGAATCCAGAGCCACTGGCGCACCAGAGAGAGGCCTGCCTCGGAGGCAATGAGCTTCAGGGCCCCGAATACCAGGACCTGAGACCAGGGGTTGTAAGAGTTGTCGCCACTAAGACTATCAACCAAGATTCCCATCTGGCGTGGGATCAAGACGTTGACAAAGTTCATGGTGAGCAGACAGATGCCAACAAGGCCGATTCGGATCTGCAGTGGTCGGTTGTTGACAGGCCAGATGTATGGGAAGAAAACCTAGAATAGGCATGTTAGCACCACTCTTTTGTCCAAACGCGCATCCCGAACGTACCAAGAAGCTTTTGGCATAGGTAAACCAGTTTCCCTTTTCTTTTAGTCTCTTTTCCATCTGTTCCTTTGCCAGCCGCTGGCGCTTCTCCCAAGGAGACTCGGCTGTTTCGCTGGTCGCTGTCTTGGTGGCATCCGCTGATGCGGTGGAAGTCTCGTCCGAAGTCGAACCATAGCCGCTCTGCTGCTCTCCGCCGGTGGTTTCGTCGGGGACTGGGCTGTTGGCCTCGGGGACACCATCTTCGGCAGGCTTGAGAAGACTCTGGCGTTCGGCGTCGGTGCCTGCTTCCTTCTTCGCGCTCCAGGCCCCTTCGAAGAAGAAGATGATGGCCAAAACGAATGCCAGGTATCGGGCAGCAACTAGTCCAATGTCGACCAGTTCTTCCAGGCGGAGCTCTGCAAGCGGTTGAGAGAGCAGCGACAGTCCTTCGATGATGGGCTCAAACGCAAGTGCCACCCACAAGGTGCCCACGATGGGGTACCATACTGGGTTCTCGGAGCCCGACAGACCGACGGTGACGACGCCAAAGACCAAGATGCACGAGAGCAAGCCGATGATGAGGTCCTGGTCGGACGGGAACGAGTGCTGGATGACGGCCTGGGTGAGCAGAGAGCAAAGCTGGGCGAAGTAGGTGAGGATGCTGAAGAACAGCAGCCATGTGATGATGCGTCGACGGCCGTTGGTCTGCTCCGAGGACTGGGTCTGGAGGGTGCAGACGGCGACAGTTGACGATGCCATGTAGTAGACAAACACGGCGGCCGGGTAGCCGTAGTGGAGGCTGGTGAGGGCCGGGCCCGACGCCTGTGACGCCATGTCTGCGTCGGAGGGGTGTATCATCGCGGCCGAGACCTATCGGAGGTCGATATCGTAAACAAAAACTAGGACGATGGTGGCAAAAGCATGCGAGCTTGAGAAGGCCGGGAGTAAAAGTCGTCGGGTCTTGGGACGTGGAGGTGGATAGATGTCTGAGAACGGGGAAATGATGGCCTCGGGCGATGGGGTGTTGCGCAAGGCAGGTGGGTTGGGCGAAGAAGGAACTCGGCCTCGGTGTGGAGAGTAGTAGTAGTGTGTGCACGCGTACTGCCTTGCAAGGCAGGAGGGTTGTGATGGTGCGATGGTGCTCAACCTGTTGGTGGGTAGAGGTCAAGGCAGGTCACCCTCCTGTGTTGCCTCTTTTCAGAAGCGGAATGCTGAATGGGCAGAAGACGAGAGGCTGATGATGGCTCCCTCCCAAGATGATGACTCCCAAACCGAATCTTGAATGCAATGGATGCCCTTCCCCCGACTCACACTCCCGGTGACGATGGACTCGCACTCGCAAACACGGCTTGGATATGCACAGTGGCCCCGTTGAGGGAATCTTGCCTCCACCAGCACCTAGGCACCCAGCACCCTTCCAGATTTTGTTATGGAAAGCAGCCTGCTACTGCCTAGAAGTCCAGGCCGTTCACCTCCAAAAAGAACTGAGGGGACCTGACGCCGAGGCTGCGCAGAGCGGCAGGCGTCGGTCTCCCAGGATGGATGGCTGGCAGTTGAGGCTCGACTGGAAAGGCTGTTGAGCCAAGAGCCGAGGCTGACCAAAGGTTGTCTGTTGCCGTTAAATCGATTGGAATGTGGAGTGGCAATTCAACCGCGCCGCTCGCCGCTCCGGGTACTACCTCCGGGATCTCCGTCCTCTCCGGCTCGCCTTCTCGGTACCGACCTCAAGTCACCGATCGCCACCGATTTTCGGTAAACGCCCGCTCTCTGTCACCAAAGCGAGTGGAGTGGGGGTGCGGGCGGGTGCGAGGTGTGAGAGAAAAGGGGGAGGGGAGACTCGTCTTGCGCTGAGCACATGAACACCGTCCCTCATGAGAGAGCGCTGGGTGAGACGGGAAGCACGGGCTGGTCAGACAGCAAGGCGTTGTGCTTGGGAGATGGGTTAGCTGTCCGATGTCGACATTGAGAGGTGACGGCTCTGGAATGTCTCCAGGCACTTGGAGGCAGCACATACAGTGGCGGTGTTCCACAGAGGGCGCCGGTTGCAACAACGAGGCAAGGCGGAGCCGACGGCGAGCACGTCCTGTGAGGCCTGGTGGCTTCCTTGATGCAGGAACGGATTCTTGTTGATTGGCAACCAAACGAGAGGGCCGACGTGATGTGGTGGGGGCGATGAGGCCACCTTGGCAGACGCTGGCAAAAGTCCAAGCCGGCGAGAGGCGAGGAGAAGCTCAAGAGAATGGAGGGCGAGGAGAGAAAGGTGTGAGGGCAGCAGGTCACAGGTGTACATAAGAAGCAAGGCCAAGGTTAAGTGTGTTGGGTCTGCCGCTGCAGCAAGGGTTCAGTCAGGGGGGCAACATCTGTTTGTGTTCTGTGAACCTAGCCCCGGGCAGCCCATCAGAGAACCGTGGACTCGATGACAACAAGATGGCGGTCGAGGGGAGGAACAAAAAGAGGAGAGGGAGGCAAATTTTGACACGAGGGCAGCAACAAGGAAATGGCTGTATGGTACCACGCTGGCTCCTGTGGGTTTTGTTTCTTGAAAGAATCGTTCGCCCGGACTGGTTGGAGGCAAGAGACATGTCCCAGCATACCTACACTACAGTCCAGTACCGCGTGGGAGAAGTAAGGGACTGTGGGATTGCCGGCTTTGTGGTTTGGCGACGGCGTCGGGAGTCCGTCCTCCATGGCCTCTTGGATGCCGATCCGATGCCATCGGGCCATCAGGGTGCGGTGACCGAGACTGGATTGCGCTGAGCCTTGAGGTTCTCACCGTGCCGCCCCGCCCGCGGTGGGGGCCTGCTGCCCGCCCGCCATCGTCGGCAACCGAGCGCCGGCAAGGCGGGGCCAGCCTCCAGTCTGCCGCGTGCTCGTGATCCTTCAGCTCAAAGAGACGGTGAAGAGGACGCTAACTGCAGGCGGTTTAAGCCTGGGCCCCAATGTGCTGCTTGGTATTTCCATAGTGCCCCCGCCCTTCCGATCTTGGCCTCACCCCGCCTCTATACTCGGTCCCTTCAGGGACAAGCGGTCTGCTTCTCCTCTGACAAGAAGCACTTTGGCTTCGGTCGAGAATCAGAACTGAGCCCCCCAGGTGCAGCGGGGGAGAATAAAAGTGCCCGGTTGGAGGTGCGGACGGCGCCACAGGGTCGCAGCATGGCCGGGACGAGCACTGTGGAAGAAGGACGCTGTTGTAAAGGCTGAAGCCCGATGATGATCGAAACTCCCAACAGACCAATGGACTTCTGTAGTCTGGATTTCTGTCCTACTTCAAAGTCCCGAGTACGGCACGAGACCCTCTCAATGCGAGCTGTTTCTTCGCTCGTGTGGTTCTGTTCATGTCCGGTCATCACCGTCCGGATATCAGGCGCATGCACCTGCTGTTCGAGGTGCTGTTGTCATGGGTTAGCCAAGGTGGGACGGAGTTTCTTTTCTTTTCTTTTTTCCCACGCCCTTGGTCGCTTCGGTTTCGTGCGCTTGTCACACATTCCAGACAACATCCCGGCTGGTTGACGATGCACGCGAAGAGGCCATTGGAGGGATCGTCGTGTCTGTTGTTCAAGGAGCGACGTGGTGCCTGTCTCGCATGTTGCTTTTCATCATGAGTGCATCCTGCTACCGCAGCGCCGGGTACGGAGGGGATTCGGACATCAACACGGAGCTTCCGCCGCAGCCGAGACCTGCTGCTGAGGTCTGTCTGGCCGGCACGGTGCCGGCGTCCCACTCCGCACTCTCGTTCCGAGACTGGATATCGAAACCAACCTGGTCTGGCTGGTGACAACGGACGGCCACTGCAGGTGAGGAGGAGTAGTTGTCTTGAGAAGGGAGTGGTTGGGAACTTGAGGCTGCGTCCAGCACCCGCCCCGCTGGACTCTGATTCGATCACATCGGCGGGTCAGTCAGGAGGAGGGGGTAAGTACCAAGAAACAGTAGCATCTGGTAAGCACCATTTTGCTGACTTTGTCGTCCTGTTGGGTTGCTGCCAAAGGGCTGGGTATCCAGGAATCTGGGTCGAGCTTTCTTCCCTCTTGTTCAACCTTTCCTCCCTGACTTCTCACCCACCAGATGTCGAGATTTCTGACATGCTCCCAGATCAGGTTACCGAGTCGGTTACACGCGTGGGCAGACAGGATCGTCAAGACTTGCGGAAGCAACCTTGAATGCAGCCATCCTGCCATGATCGCCCGGCAGGGCTAGTCATGGACAGTGTGGGAGCGTGGGAGGCCGGCAGCCTGGCACGCTGGCTCGAGATTCGCTCGTGGTCACCGATCGGGTGGAAGGCCGGAGGGTGGTGTGTGTGCCATTCAAGAGCACTTCCCAGCCGGCATCGCCATTGGTCGCTTGGACGACGCTGGGCCTAGAGAAGCCCGAACCGCAGAAAGTGTTGGCGTGCCCCGCCTCGTCAAAGAAGTGTGCGCCATGGATTGTCGAATCGCATGTCCATGTCGGGCATGCTCCGTATTCCTGGATGTTTCACTGCATGGTGAGCAACTCAACAGCCGAGACAGCGTGACTGATGACTGCCAACCTGACTCTCGATGATTCATGAATCGACTGTGTTGCGGGGGTTGTGGCCTCAGTCCCTTCTGAAGCAGGCATGCCAGGCCGGCGTCGGATGTGGGAACCTCTGGGTCTCCATGGATTGTTAGGTATGGACCCAGATTTGTCTGCAGCCCTGGAGCGGTCCCGGGTGTTTTGAGCAGTCGAGCAACAGCGGGATGCCGGAACCCGAGCCGGCACGGGCTCTGATGCTGGGGCCCGGTCGATTCGCACGTGCAGTTCCCAGGCGGCAAGGAAAGGGACGTCGTAGCTGTGGTGCTCCTATTCTTTGTTGATGGGTTTTTGGGGGTCAAGTAGCCATCCAGGGGGCTCGAACTTCGGACGGCAGTCGACGTTCGTTTGTTCGACAGCGGCTGAGAAGAGTGACCCAGCCACCGAGGACGGCGGGCCGCTGACTGGTTCCGATGGTTCCACCAAGTTGTTGTCCTGTCTCGTGGGAAAGCCCATTAGTTCCATGCCACTTTGAAACTTGCTTGCCAGTGGTGAACGGACAGGTGGGATCTTGCTGCAGGTGGGCACGTGGTGGGAAACAATGCAGGTTTTATATCTCCCTACCTACGAGAATTTATTCTCTCAGGCCCAGTTTGGTTCAAAATCGGTAGTTATTGGTACAAGTTGCCATGTTCCGAAAAGGGTACATGGCAGACAGAGATCCCCTGGCAAAGTCCTTATTTTCTAAGATCTTGTACTAGCCGGCTGGTCGCTCGCAACGTCGTGGGCGATGATCAGTTCAGGGGGGAACGAGGCGAACCACGACGTTCAGGGGGGGGACCTAAATTATAGGGGGGACCCCCTATAATTTAGGGGGGGCTCGAGGGCCAAATAACTATAACCACAGTGAAAAAACCTCCTTCGACCGAGGGTGCTGGAAAGTGGCCTGGAGATGGAAAATGTAACCCTCGGGAGGTAGCAAAAGAAGGGGTACTTGATCGAAATGATCGGCGTTGATCGGCGGCGGCCGAGCAACTTATTGGACAAGTCCTTTTTGGCCATTCCATAACTAACCAGAATCTGCGTTTTTGGTGTTGTCCACGCCCGAACCAAACTGAGCCTCAGACTGTTATGTGGGGACTCGGTTGCCTTGGTTGTGCCAGCTCCCGTAGGTAGTATTGAAGCAGCGGTGGAAAGCTGGAAAGCATTGGGCCAACAGCACTGAGCAGGAGATGCGATCGCAATATCGAAAAATTTCAACTTAAACTGGACGACGACCTCCCAGTTTTTGTATTCTTTCTGCCGGACGAGAGTCAGAGCCAGAAAAAACAGCTGGGGTTTGGGGAAGAACCAGCCAAGGTGCAAATGGAGGCAGTCACCAACTATGTTTGCAGTGTTCAGGGGCGTCCAACGTCACTCATCGCTTCTTCTTCTTTTCTCCATCCTTTTCACCATCGCTTCACGCCCAAAAGCGTTTACCTCCAAACATGCGAAAGATACCTCGAATCCATGCATCACATGTACACTCTTGGGGGGCCCTTGCCTGCCCACAAACTGCAGCCCCTCATGCTCCCGGCAACTTGAGGCTGAAGCACTGCCCCCGTCCTGAGTCACTGCCGAACGGTCACCTCACTCCAGGGGTGAGTTTTTCACTGATATACAAGACCAAAGCCTCGAGGTTCGATCGATTATGAGATTGTAACTCCTTCTCCAAGGCCTGCAAACCCAACGGACAAAGTGAATCGCGAGACTCGAGCCGCAAACATGCCTACAACAAGAAGCGGTAAGCAGCTCGACAACACCACGCGAGTCACCAAGCCTCGCCGTGACAAAAAGACTCTCCCAAAGCCAAAAGACACACAAGCTGCCGACCCCGGGCCGTCAGCACCGTCCTCAACCTCTCCCGCCCTCTTCTTCTGGAGGGAGACCGACCCCCGCACAGGCTGGCTCTCGCAATGGTACCCCTGCGCCTTCACCGACGACAACAGCGTCGTCTACAAGACAGCCGAGCAGTTCGTCCCCTACCCTCCTCCTCCACCCAACCAAGACTACTAACACCACCCCCACAGCTACATGATGTACCAAAAAGCCCTTCTCTTCTCGGACCCCTCCGTCGGCGCCCAGATCCTCGCCGCCGCGCACCCGAAACTGGTCAAATCCCTCGGCCGCAAGGTCGCCAACTTTGACGACAAGGTGTGGAACCGCGAGCGGGAGCGCATCGTGCGCGACGGGACGAGGTTCAAGTTCACGCGCGCCGTGAGCGAGGAGGGGTTGAAGAGGGGAGATGCCGCGGACTCGCCGCCCGTGGCGCCGTTGACGCTGCGGGGGCTGTTGCTGGAGACGGGGGACAGGGAAATTGTCGAGGCGAGTCCGATGGATCGGATCTGGGGGGTTGGGTTTGGGCCGGCAAAGGCGGAGGCGGCGAGGGCGAGGTGGGGGCTGAATTTGCTGGGGAAGGCGTTGATGGTTGTTAGGGAGGAGTTGAGGACGGAAGAGGGGGGTGAGACGGAGGCGTAGATACCCCTTTTCTTTGAGATGGGAGAAGAATAGCGGAGGCTGGATGTGTTGGAAGGCGTTGGATGTTGCTCTCGGCCGATGGAGCCCCGGTTCTTGTTTGAAGTCTTGTGGTCTTGTTGCTCCTTTCATGGGGTTACCGAGGAAGGCAAGGTGGGAAGTACGAAGACGAGGCCAATGGGGAATCATGTCAGTTGAAAGTTCATATTCCGTGGCCTCTCTTTCATGTTGGGTGTGAAATACATAGATAGGTAGGCACTGCCTTCAAAGGGTATATAAATCCATTGTTGCTTTCCACGCGCGCGTTGCCTGTTTATACCGAAGCACCTCCAGCGTTCACTTCCTCGGCTCCTCTTTGCCCCTTCGGCTCCCTTGGTTCCAGCCCCAACTTCTGCATAGTTTTCACACTGACCTGGTTCTCCTCCCGCGTTTGCTCCTCTTGCCTCATAACCTGCTCCTCTCTCGCCGCGCTCTCCGACTTGTCTTTCCTCTCCTCCTCGTGCCTCTTGTATTCTTCGGGCGCCACAACCCTCTCCTTGGTCCGTTTCAGCTTCCCCATGACCTCCTTCCCCTTCTTATGAATCTTGACATACGTCTCCAGCCCAACAAGCACCGCGTAGCTCTTTGAGATGGTGACATGCTTCATATCCACCCCCTCTTCCCTCAGCGACTTCAAGAACGCCCTAAAGTTCGACGCCGGCGGCCTGTAGTGTCCGCTCAGCGGCGACAGGCTGGTCAGTTTCCCGTCGCGGATCTTGATCAGCCCGGCAGCCGAGATCCTGCTCCCTTGGAGGAACGACGAGTGCTGAAAGGCGCCGCTGTTCTTGATGCCCACGTAGAGCCGGAAGGACGTGTCGACGACAAAGATCCACGTGTTGCGGCGCACGCTCTTGCGCAGGAGCTTGTCGAAGAGAGTGGCCACCGTGACGTGCTTGATCTTCTTGACGCCCTTGGCGGTGTCGAGGGACGGCGTGGCGTAGTGGGCAGCCTCGGCGGCGGTTTCCGAGTCGGTGGAGCTGTCGCTCGAGGACGACGACGACGACGAGTCCGAGTCGGTAGACGAGTCGCCGAGCAGCCGCGTCCCGGAGTCACCAGCGGGCGGCCGGAACTCGGGCGTCGAAGTGTCGCCGGCCGGGACGATGCCATGCACCGAGTCCTTCCATTTCTCCGTCGTATCAATCTTCGCGCCGTTCTTCGCCCAACACAACCGCCCCTCCTCGTCCACAGTAACGATATAATACTGCCTCTCCTCACGAGACAGATACCGCACCTGCTCCCACTCCAGCCTCTCGCGCGGACACGCCTCGATATCCAGCGTCCGCCCCTCCCCATGATCCAACCAATAAAAGAAATTCTCGTTCGTATCCGCCCGTTTCCACTCCTCATGATACACCCTCAAGTTCGCGCCATACCTATGCTTCAAATCCACCATCTCCAGAAAATACTGCAACCCCATCATCCTTGCCTTCTTCCGCCTCCGCTCCCGCGCCTCCTCGCGCCTCTTCCCGTCCTCCTCCTCCTCCTCCTCCTCCATTGACGAGCTTCCCCCCGACGACGCATCCTCTCCCGCCCGCCGCGCAATCGTCGCAACCTTTCGCCACTGCCGTCTCCCCGGCGATACCACCACCTCCTCCTCCCCTGCGTCTTCGTTCCTCCCCCGCGGCTGCGTCATCGCCCGCCACTGCGCCTCCCGCACAGCGTGGACCCACCGCGTCGACGCATCGAGGCCCATCCCGCGCATCTCGCGCCGCGCGCGGTAGCCGCGGTAGTTTCGCTGGATCACCGTCGCGGCCTTGGCCTCCTCGCTGGTGGTGGTGCCGCTGATGCGTCGGAGGTGGCCTAGTCCGAGGCGGTCTAGGAAGCGGGAGCCGCGCGAGGAGGAGTGGTGGTGGCCGTGCGCCGCCGTTTCTTCCGAGTTGTGGGTGGTGGTGGTCGGGGTGTCGCTGAGCCGGCGCATCTCGCGCGACCGCCGGCGGAGGTCAGCTTCCCGCTGAGACTGGATCTCGGCGATGTGGTCGAATTCTTCTTTTGTGGGGGAGACGAGGGAGGCGAGGTAGGTGCTGCTGAGGCGGCGGTGTTGATGGGGCCGGGTGCCGGGGCGGGTGGGGCTGGTTGGGGGGGGGAGGATGGTTGTCGCTGGGCCCGGGGCCGGGGCCGGGACGACGGCCGGGAGCGCCGGCGTCGGAGGCGGCGATGGCGATGGCGGCATCGGGGCGGATGGATGGGGAGGTGATAAGTCTTGGCTTTGGCGGGATGACGTCGCGGTTGGGGGGTTGTTGGAGATGGCAGTTTTTGCCCTGCAAGGCGTTGATGGTATGAGCGTGTGGGGGGTGTGGCGGGGTGATGTCGGGTCGAGGGAGGTTGCCCGGGTTTATAAGAGCCTGGTAAAGGCCGGCGGGGTTGATAAAGGGCCGGCTGGGTTCAAGAGAGGACGCATCATTGCGATACCGAGTGCCTTGCATCCGACCAGACACTTGCTATCTCTTTAGCTTCCATGCCGACTCAGCGCTGAGAGGCTGGCTGACCGGGGAGTCAGCTGGGCCACAGCAGAGAGAAGGGGGGGTCACCGGCATAAGCGGCAGAGACGGCGGGAAGGATCCTGAAGCCCCAGAGTTGCGTGGTACAGACGAGGGATTGGAGCATCTGCGCAGTGGCTTGGCCGCTCGTTTGCTTCGAGGCCATTGTCGCTGCAGCGCAATTGCGCCATCCATCCCGCCTTTCCGAGCCTGCCCCAGCCTCGAGCTGCTGCGGATGGGTTGAACCCAGTTGCGAATCGTCCGTCCATGAGCCACATTTTGAGAAACAAGCCGAGGTGCATTATCTATCTACCGCAGGCTAGCTACCCAATCGTCGACAAGACAGCGTCCAAAGTCTGCCCTGCCTGTCCTACTCCGACTGGGGGAACATCACGGAACTCGTCACCTCCTCCCACTCGCCCACCAGCTTGAGCGTGCTCTCACACTTGTTCCTCACCACAGCCAGCGCATCCGATCCCGTCACCAGCCGGACCGGCACCTCCTTGCCCTCCGCCACGCCCTGCTTCGTGAGTGTATCGACAATGATGACGGCGCACCGGTCCACGTCGCCCGGCTGGTTCCCGTTGTAGACGTTCAGCGCTTTCCTGAGCTCTGCCACGGGCGTCCCGTCATACGCTGAAAGCGTCCGCGCAGTCGTCATCCTGTGGTCCGATCCGCCCTCGCCGCGGATCAGGAACCCCGTGCGGGTGTAGCCCGGCTCAATGCAGCACACGTCGATGCCGAATGGCTTGAGCTCGTCGGCGAGACCCTCGGTCAGGCCCGTCACGGCGAACTTGGTGCTGCAGTCTAGTGGGCGGTCAAAGTTAGTACAGCTCTCAAGCTTGGGGAATGGGGGCCGGCATACAAGCAATCACGCCCGACGTGGAAAGCCAGCTCCCGAGGCTGCCAAAGTTGGCGAGTACCGTGCTTCGCCCGTTGCTTGAAGAGGCGGCAGCTGCGCGGAGGTATTTTGTCGCCGCGCGGGCGATGTTGAAGCTCCCGAAGACGTTGGTGTTGAAAATGTCAAAGATCTCCTTGTTGCTGCGGCGGGTGTTAGTGGTGGTCAACATCAGGAGGATGAGAGTAATGGTCGGCAGACGTACCTCGTCTCCTCGACTGCACCCTCGAGGATATACCCGGCCGCATTCACGACGTGGGTGATCTTGCCGTATGCAGAGTTGGCTTCGGCCAGCTTAGAGGCCAGCGTCTCGTCGTCGCTGGTGACATCGACGTCCATGACGATGGCCCCGGCCTCCTTGAGCTCGCCAAGCTTGGTTGCGCTGCGGGCTGAGGCAATCACCTTGTGTCCCCGCCTGAGGGCTTCCAACGCAATGGACTTGCCGAAGCCGCTGGATGCTCCGGTGATGAACCAAACGTAGTCGGCCATTGTGTTATCGAGCGCTATGGTTTTGAGAAGATATTCGAGGCGCAAGGTGGGAAAGGGGGGCGCTGGTTCGAGTTGCTGTTGCCAGTAGTCGAGTGTGTTGAGCTGTGAGGATATCCTCGACACAAAGGGGGGCCCCGTGAGGACATTATATAGGCAGTGCCTGGAGTGCGTCTCTAGGAGGCATGATGCCATGATCCTCCATAGCATCTGGCGCGAGAGTCTACGGAGTTGTCAACAACTCTGACTTAAACCCGAACCCCGTGCCAAGAAGCGGGAGCCAGGCCCTAGGCCCGCGCCGAACCGACCGACATTGGCCACCGGATTTTACGGACCATCGCCGAAGGGAAAGCCGATTTTCTGGGTTGTCACGCTACCAGTACATATTGGTGCGCGTATTCCTTGCGCGTAGCTGCAATTGACAAGCTTTGAAATGCCGGAGAGGCCGTTGATGGCCCAGCGCTGCTCCGAGAGCCGTTTTCACCTCGTGATGCGCAATGACAACATGGCAGAGAACAGGATCGCGCTTGCAATGGTGGTGCAGAAAATCCAAAATTACCATTGCGCTGTTGGCAAGTCATTTATCATTTGTGTGTGAACGCGGAATTCGGGATATCATGAAAAGAGAAACTCCTTCAAGACGGGTGACCCAGAAAACTCTGGGTTAAGCAAGATACAGCTGAGTGGGCCAACAGTTAGCATCGGCATCGGACAGCGCTTGCAGCATGACCTACTTTAAGAAATATTGTAGCCCAGCCCGCCTCTTCTCGAGGAACTTGGGCCTGAAGTTGGAAATGACACTCTTCGGGGGCAGCACCGGTACGGCAGCCTCGAAGCCTGGGAAAGTCTGGACAAGCCGCTGCCGCAGATCGTCGAATTCCGAATATCTCCTGCAGATGTTCATGTATGACCCCTGATCCGCAAGTTAGCAAGCCATGTTGGCGTGTCCCTGGAGTTTCCTGGAGTGTTGGAAAAGGCTATACACAAACACGCACATTCAACGTCTCAACCCTGATATTCCACACGACAAACGCGCCAATGTTGGTCGGGCTCCCATTTACCAGGACATGGTCCCGCACCTGGACGCTCCTCGCCCAGCAGGCGCGATTTCGATCGCGTCCCTGGACATTGCTGCCTTCCGGCCCATCCTCGCGCTCGTTGTCCTGGAGGGTGATGAAGCCGGGTAGGTCTTCGACCGACACATTCCATTCCTCTCGAGGGGGGGCCCGCGTCATCCAGTACGGTGGGGAGGTTATCGTCGGGGACAGTTCCGAGCCGTCCACATTCCCATTCCCATTCCCATTCCCATCGACATCGTCGGCGCCGCGATCGTCGTCGGGAAAGAGAGGGACGGGCTCCCTCGGGACAGGTGTTGACGTGACGTGATGTTCTGGGCCTTGGTCCTCCATCGGCGCAGACTTCGCCGCCCTGTCGCCATTCGTCATGGCGACGCCATTGCGCGCTGCTGCTGCCGGGTCACCGCGGGCATCGTCTTGGCTTGCCGGCTCCATTCAGGCCATCTGAGGCCGCGAGAGCCTCAGCGAATTCGTGTATGTCGGTTCGGAGGCGGCAATCGAGGTGCGCCCGCGTGGGAGGGGGGCAAGAATCGGGTGTTGCGAAAGGGAAACGAGGGTCGCGCGACAGTTGTTCGTGGCTGTGTCGCAATTGATGGCCGGCCTCGATCCGTGTGGCAATCTCGTTGTTGCCCCAATACACTTGGGGGAGATTGATGTATGTGTGCTAGGAAAAGTCCATCGCAGCCAGTCGTTTGAGTTCTTGGTTGATGGAACTGTGTCCGTACAAGCCAAGATGGAGAGATTGGGTGATGCGACAGAAGGGGACCATCGCGAGCTCAGCGTCATCGCAAAAGCTGGCGCCGGCTTGGCTTGCGTGCTTGGCCAATTCCATGCCCCGCCAAAACAGCCGGGAGGACTCCGATGCGGGGCTCCACAGTGCACACAGCAATGCCGAACCCATCGCGCCGGTATTTGCTGACCACCCCTTTGTAAGTCCGCTCCCGTGAAGATTGTGTCGAGGCTAGGTTCTTGTATGAGGTGTGTGTCCTGTCCACCGTCTTCCATTGTTTGACTCGAGTGTGATGTTGTTTGTCCTGCTTGGACATGATCCGTCTTCGTCACCACGGGCTCTCTCTGCCCCTGTGGCAACTCCCGGGCTGGCTGATGCAACTGCTACAACGAGTCCCGAGCGACGATGTTGAGCCCGGGAGTCCTCGTTGCCCTTCGTTGGTTCAAGTGGGAAGGATGAGAAGGTTGAACCGGTGAGCCGACACTTGATGGGGCATTCAACGGCCTCTCGGCCAGTCCCGCCCCGCGCAGATCTTGCCAGCCAGGAATATATGGAGCTGAAGCCAAGAGCAAACATGGTCTGGCCCCAAGATATCGATCTCATACCGATGGCCTTGGCAACTGCCTGACTGATCCGGGCCAAATGTGTCTTCGGCCACGGACGAACAGAGCGTTTGTCGTTCCCACGATGCCTTTGGTCGAGGCGCTGAATGTCGCGGCATTGTGGATAAATAGGCAAACTTGTGCGACCCGGTTCGAGACGCATATGCAAGCCCGGTGCGACAAACCAGGGTTCACATTTGTAGCCTCCAACTATAAACCGACCAGGAAACAACCCGCGAATGGCGACGTGGGCCCCGGCGCCAATGTGCAAGTTTTGTTTCATTCTGTCGGGACTGGGCGTGGAAAGTTGGAGTGGAATCCCGAGACTGGCATATCGGATGGCTTGAGGTCTCGTGGTTTTCGTCAGGATAGGAGGTGGGCAACGGGTGCTCAGAGACAACTTGGTCTTGCTCCGGTCAGAGTCGTCGTTTGTCGGACTGGCAACCCGCTCCAACCCGTTCTCCCTCCCTTCCGCTTGGACAAGATGCAACGGGGCCATATATCAGCCATAGATAGGTGCAGGACACTTGGTGGTTGCCGCACGGGATATACGAGGGGTCCGCGTCGTCAGCATGCTTCAAGTCCGAGTTGGGGTTGGTGGGTTCATCGGCGGTCGTGTCATTGTTGGATGGCAGGAGCGACAAACGACGCACAGCCAGCTCCATCGTGCTGCGGGCTGATGACCTGCCGTTGGGTGAGGCAAGAATCGGTGGGTTCTGACCAGCTGCTGGCTGTTGGACCGTGGACACAATTCGAAGTCCGTTGGAGAATTGAACTTGGTGTCCGCCATTTGTGGGAGCGATGTCCGGGCGGCGCTGCCCCTCCAACAACAAGCAAAGCAGGTGGACCGCGTCTTTCCCACGGCGGCGTAATGCCCGAGGTTCCTTTGACTGCAACATGCGCGAGGTGGGGAAGCAGCCGCACATATTGCCATCGTGACGGCCGCGATACGAAGGGCGAGACGGGTTTTATATTCCGCAGGAATCTCTGGAGTCTGGCTGGCCGTCGTCTCCAATGTCGCATCAACCTGCCCCTTGAACACGAAATCCAATGTTCGAATCCCCGCCCTGCGGCTTGCCCCGGTCCGCCGTGATTGGCCGGCGTCGCTGATATGTGGAGAGTTGGGGAGACAGTGCTCCGGGATCCCTGACAGCACGCCGGTGAGGCAGGGATAGCTTCATGCAAGCCTATCAGCGTTGCGCTTCTTGTTTATTAGCGTCCAGATCTAGCCCGCTCTGGCGCTCGCTCGGAAGCCATGGCGTTCGGAGCGACGCTAGGCTCGGTTTGCCATTTCAATCTTTCGACTCCCCAAATTTCCTCCGTCCATCGCCGTCGACCCTCTCCCATAATAGCTTCTTGCGACCAAGAGCTGCGTGCTGTCCCTCGTTCAGAGCGCCCATCTCTTGCTTTGTTTCTCTCCTCTCGTTTGGCCATAATTTTTTGCCCTTTAATACTCAACTAATTCATCACCTCCAGTTCTCCCCGATTGTGTGAGTCCTACCGTTGGCTGGCATGCGGCGGGCTTGTCTCTGCGGCAACCTGTGTTTGCTTTGCGGAATGTACAACTGACATATATTCAGTTCATCGCGCCCCGAAAAACACCGAACGAGTTTACACAATTATCACACATCCAAACCGCCATCATGTTCACTCTCCGAACCGCCCTTCTCGCGCTTGCGAGCGCCGTCGCTGTCTCGGCCGACTACTACATCGACCCCAACAGCGTTGACTTGATCACCCGGAGTATGTCTCCCCGCGCCGCTTATACATCGACGAGGTAGAATGGGACTGACGAGACCGCCTCAGGGTTCTGGTGCAACAACCAATTGAGCAACTGCCCCATCATCTGCGCGCAAACCGCGCCCCCGCCGGTCATCAGCAACACTTGCGACCCGGTACGTTGCGATGAGGACCGGACCTTTGCGCCGCTTAGCTGACCATACCCAGGAAACTCTCACCTACGGCTGTGTCTGCAGTGATGGCCTCCAGCCCAACATGTCCGAGTACTCCCTGACGCTGCCCTTCCACACCTGCCAAGCCTGGGGCACCCAGTGCGTCAAGGCTTGCGGCTCGGACAACGCGTGCTCCAGCAGCTGCCGGGAAGACCACCCTTGCGGCGCGCAGAACCCCACCAAGGTCACGGCGGTCTTGAGCACAACCACCGCCGCCGCTACCGGCGCGGGATCCTCGTCCACCGGACCTGCCGTCTTCAACGGACTCGGTGACGGCTCGTCCAGCTCCGCAAAGACGCCTAGCGGGGCCTCGGCGCTGGAGTTTGGAAAGGCATATGGTCTTGCGGTTGTGGGGGCCAGCCTCTTTGCTGGGCTTGCTCTGGGTCTCTAAGCCAGAGCGCTTGAAGAGTGTGGTGCGGCTCGATTGTTGGGTCGAAGGGGAAGAGGGGGTTGTTGATGCTTAATCTCGGACGGAGGGGGGGAGCGAGGGAGTTGTCATGATCATCTGCTTGGATGCTATTTTGCTTGGATGCCGAGGGGAATGAGAAACAATCACCCAAGGGCTGGTGTGTGTTTTGCATTGTCGGCCCCTTATTTATCTTTAATGTTTACATAGCAATCTTGGACTGGAGTTGTTGGTCGTCGTCGAAGTATGTCTAGTCGGAGTTGAGGGTTTGGCTGAGCTTCTCCAAGCAAATTGTCGAGTTTGGATACGAAAAGTTGGACAAAGTATCTCTTATAACTGCCCAGGTTGGTATCGAGAAGCGTGTTGCTTGACGAGGGCGCCTCCAGCATCTTGAACGCACTGAAACTTGGACCCAACCAAAGCTGCCCATGGCGAGAAGACAAGCACCTGCCTACCTATGTTCTTACACTTTGAATCTTGGCCGACCATCAAGCAGCAAGCTGCCGACAAGGCTGTAGTCCAGCCGTGATGAATTCAACTGCCTGATAGGCAGGTGACGCCTTGCCACACAGCTTTGCATGGCCATGCATGATGATGGCATCGTCCACTGTCTACGGGTCTGAGTTTATTTAGCAGCCTGCCCTCCCTCATCTCTCTGCTTCATCCTCATTTGCATCAGATACGTGGTGCCACGACACTTTCACGTGCAAATACAGGACAGTGTTGGCGAAAATTGGACGCTGCACTTGTTGGAGGAGATTAGTGGGGTAGAGACAGCTGGCGTCGCCGGTCCTTGCCTTCTGATTCGCCATTACCTGCCGGCCAGCAGCTCAACAACTGGCATTCAAACAACCGGATTGTCCAGGCTGGGATTCCCGGCCTCCTCTCCCACAACAAATTCGCCGGTCCCCTGTAGCCCCACCTTGTGCGAACTTCGAAGGGCCCTCTAAAATAATCGGCCTCCCGTCCACACCTCCCTCGGGCGTCACACACACGCCGACACCGCTCAACGTCGTCATTCTCCTCCGTCCTTTGGCATCGATCATGTCAAGCTAGATTTACCGACCTCTTGTCTTGCCATTCCCTCGGCCTTCCTACAACGGCCAAATACGGCTGTCTCGAGCATTTTGCGAAGAGAGAACCTTGGTGACCATGTCTTCCAACGACAGCAGTCTGCCGCCCCCACCCCTCCCCTTTGTTGTCGACGACAATGGGCAAAGTTCAACGAGCTGACAAGATGGCGCCGCAGAACAAGCTGTTGCCGAGTGTGTCTCGGACGAGGCACTCAGTCACCTAAAGACCTACAAATATTCGGCGGTTGACTTGTCACCCGTCTCGCACTACATCCTTCGCCCATATGTACGCCGCTCGCTGCCCGCCCCGAGCTGTCGTGGCCCAGTAGCTGCTCGCGAAAGCTAATGCCCAAATAGTGGAACGCATTTGTCGAGCTGCTGCCATTATGGCTCGCACCGAACATGGTGACCCTTATTGGGTTCTTCTTCATCCTGACCAACGTCGCCCTTTTGGTTATCTTCATGCCAGACCTCGTAGGACCGGTAAGGATTTCTGCCTCCCTCCCAACCCCTTGGCCTGCTTTTATAGACGCAAGCTAATGAGTGTCGGACATTAGGGCCCTTCCTGGCTATACTACAGCTTCGCCTTCGGACTCTTCATGTACCAGACGATGGACAATATCGACGGCAAGCAGGCGCGACGGACCGGTACCTCGAGCGGGCTGGGCGAACTGTTCGACCACGGCATCGACAGCTTGAACTGCACACTTGCCAGTCTTCTGGAAGTGGGGGCTATGGGCCTGGGAACCTCTAAGGCGGGCATTTTCACGGCCCTCGTCCCCTGCCTTCCCATGTTCTTCTCTACCTGGGAGACGTACCATTCGCACACCCTTTATCTTGGATACTTCAACGGACCGACCGAAGGCATCCTGATCGCCTGCGCGATAATGGCCATTAGCGGCTACTGCGGCCCGGGAATTTGGACGGAGCGCCTGATCGACATTTTTGCCAGCCGCATGCACATCGTCAGCCCGCTGGGGGTGACGCCTCAGCTCCTTGGAGATCTGAGCTTCCGCGACATCTGGGTCACTCTCATCGCCAGCTCGCTTCTCATTGGGCACATTCCGTTTTGCGTCTACAACGTCGTCAAGGCGCGGCAGTCGCGCAACCAACCCGTCCTGCCTGTCTTCCTCGAGTGGACACCCATGGCCGTCTTTTCGCTCAGCATTGCCGCCTGGACGTTCAGCCCTTACTCGACTATCCGCTCGAACAACCACCTGGTCCTGTTCTGCATCATCATGAGCTTCGTCTTTGGCCGGATGACCACCAAGATGATCCTCGCCCATCTCACCCGCCAGCCCTTCCCGTACTGGACCGTCATGCTGTGGCCGCTGGTCGGCGGGGCTATTCTCGGCAATCTTCCTCGCTTCGGCTTCCCGGCCGTGACGGCGGAAGTCGAGCTGATCTACCTGTGGGCCTATCTTGTCTTTGCAGGCATCGCCTACTTCCGCTGGGCGTATCTCGTCACCACCAGCATTTGCAACTACCTCGGCATCAATTGCCTCACGATCCCCTACGAGAAGCAGATGGCGAACAAGGAGGCAGCACGGGCCGCGTTGGCGAGCCCAGCCGGAATCCTTAACGGTGTGAAGAAAGATTAAGGGCGTAAACAGTGGAGAACCGGGGATGTTAATGAGCTGCGTCACTTCAACGTGAGCGGCGAAGGGGTTTATTCGATGGACGGTCTCTGGTCCAATTGCCTTATGTGGGAAATCGAGCGGCTGCGATATCCGAGGTCATGATTTCTTCTTTTGAAACGACAAGAGTGCGGACAGGGCGGGATCGTTGGCATTAAAGCACGGCGTTTATGGGGGTCTGGCACGGCATTTCAACACTTTGCTTGGTTATGACAGTGTTTGCGTGTATACTGTGGACTTGAGGTCGACTTGGTGGAGGAATAGCAGGAACGAATGCATTTCTCGCGTGTTCTATATTAGCGGTATCTACGTTATCATCTTGCGCCCATTGCCGGGGCAGTTGGAGCCCTCTAAAAGCTATCAATTCGATGCTGCGATGAGTGAGCGTACATACGTACTTGAAGTTTTGATGTCAAATCTGGACCCTGCCCCTGAATCGTCCCCGCAGCCGTCAACCAGCCCCTTGCATGGCGGGGATCCGGCCCGGCTGTGGGGCCAGATCTCACTCGGCGTGGCCCGGCAAGGGGTTTGAGATCTCAACCCCAACTCAAAAATGAACATCAACCACCACGCCCAAAAATCGCCATGAAATCCAACCCGAGCCAAGAGCACTAACCCACACCTTCCATCCAACCCTCCTTGGCGCGAAGGGCGAGGCACCATGTTCCCCCGAACCCCCACCCTCCTCATCACCCTCCTCACCTGCCTCCTCCCCCGCCCCTCCCTCTCCTACACCCCCCTCCCCGCCTCCTCCCTCCCCCTCATCCCCTCCCCGGGCTCCGACCTCGACCCCACCACCGGCGCCCTCCTCGCCCCGCTCCTCATTCCCCGCGTCCCCGGCACCCCCGGCTCCGCCGCCGCCCGCCGCCACTTCCTTGACTTCTTCACCACGCACCTCCCGCTCTGGACCGTCACCACGCACAACACCACGTCCAAAACCCCCGCCACCGGCGACACCCTCGTCCCCTTCACCAACCTGATCCTCCGCCGCGACCCGCCGTGGGCCGCGTCCGGCGACGTCGCGCGCCTGACGCTCGTCGCGCACTATGATACGCTGTATCGCCCCGAGGGGTTCGTCGGGGCCGTGGATAGCGCGGCGTCGTGCGCGCTGTTGATGCATGTGGCGAGGAGCGTGGATGGGGCGCTGACGAGGCGGTGGGAGGGGGAGGGGGAGGGGGATGGGTTGGGCGGGGAGGAGGTCGGGGTGCAGATTTTGTTGCTGGATGGGGAGGAGGCTTGGGAGAGTTGGACGGAGGAGGATTCGTTGTATGGGTCTAGGTGGGTCTCTATGTGATGGTTTGCTTGTGTGTGTATGGGTGTATGCTGACTGGTGTCTTAGGGCGCTGGCCGAGGAGTGGGCAACGACGAGGCATGAGGAGGTGTCTGTGTTTGAGACGCCGCTCAAGGCGATTAGCTTGTTCGTGTTGTTGGATTTGCTGGGGGCGGCGGAGCCGAGCGTGGCGTCGTACTTTGAGAATACGCACTGGGCGTATCGGAAGCTGTCGAGGGCGGAGAGGAGGTTGAGGGAGCAGGGGCTGTTGGAGTCGAAGCCGAGGACGGGGAGGTTTCTCCCGGACGAGGGGAGGCATAGCTTCTCGAGGGGGTATGTGCTGGATGACCATGTGCCGTTCCTCCAGAGGGGCGTGGACGTTCTTCATGTGATACCGACACCGTTTCCGTCGGTGTGGCATACGATGGACGATGACGGGGCACATTTGGATGTCCCTACGCTGAGAGACTGGGCGAAGATCATGACGGTGTTTGTGGCCGAGTGGATGGAGTTGGGGGAATATCTGGAGCCGGCTCCGGGTGATGGTGAAGAAGGGTACAGGGAAAGGGATGAGCTTTAGGGAAGTGTAAACTACAGGGGAAAACGGTGGCAGTAAGCCCGGGAAGAGTCATAGCATGGTCGTCTTGGATGTGGTCGAAGTAAGATGGAGATGGCGTCGAAGTCCGGCGCAGGTTCACGACATGACCGTCTCACCTCTTGCAACACTGCCGTGGATCACAGAAAGGCCCTACTATATCCTTGACACCAACAAATGATTAGAGTGTCATCTATTCCAAGATCAGAGCAATCGGCCCTTTCTGTACCTGTAGTGCCTTGACTTCGAGCTGTGCTTGAGGTCCATTGTTCAAGACTCGAGAGTTCGAAATGTCTCTTATCGCATGTTATCGGTGTCATTGAAACCCCACATTCCCGCCTAAACACCTGGGGTGGTCCTAGCGCTGTCGCACCAGCTCTTGGCACGGCATGAGCTCCCCCTTGTTGGAACAAGTGTTCATTGGGAGTTTGGTGGATTTCATCAGCCTTGTTGTCGTTGGAGTTGGCTGCATCGCAAACCAAGCACAACCACCACCACAAAACAACCAAAATGCGCCTCTCACAATCAGTATCCTCGGTGCTCCTGCTGGTCTCGGCTAGCATTGCGCAGGCCGCTTCGTCATGGAGCTTTGACGAGGGCCTCGTCTCCATCGCAGCGCGGAAGGGCGCGGATGGCGTCAAGGAGAAGTAGGTCCAACTTGGCAACTCTGGCTGCATCGCAAGAGACCACGACTGACCGCTGCCCATAGGCTCAACGCGAAAACACCACTCTCGAAACCAATTTCTCTCGGGAGCACCGATGCTCTTAAGGTTGCCCTGACTGCGAAGGACAATGGCAAGGGGAAGCGCCCGCACCAGCTGTTTGTGGTGCTCAAGGACAAGGACTCGGGGCTGGAGGCGCCGTTCCCCCTGACCACCAAGGACTCTGGGAAGGCTGTTGTGCAGATTGTGAGGAGCCAACTCCGCCTCGACTCACCCGGTTGCTGACAAGCCGTCGATTGCAGGCCCAGAAGGACATCCCCATCCAGCTCCTCGTGGCCACCAAGCCGCTCGAGGTCTCGATCGTCATCGGCTCTTTCGGCTCGGCCCAGGCCTATAACTCGCGCGTGTTCGACGTCCAGATCAAGACGGACCCGACTGCCCCTGCCCCGAGCTACGAGAAGCCCGTTCGATACGGCCCGAAGCCCGAGATCCATCACATCTTCCGCGCCGACCCCAAGAGCCCACCCAAGATCATCTCGCTCTTCTTTGCCGCGGCCGTCATCGCCTCGGTGCCTGCTCTGTTTCTTGCTGTACGTCCTATCCCGCCAAACTATATCATAGCGTGGCTAACGTGGAACCTCAATAGTGGCTCATGCTTGGCGCAAACGTCAACCACCTCAGCCAGGCTATCAGCGCGGCCCCTCTGTCCCATGCGTCCTTCTTTGGCTCCATCGTTGCCATGGAGTTTGTGTTCTTCATGTACTATACCAGCTGGAACCTCTTCCAGATGCTGCCCGTTGCCGGCGTTGTCGGCGTGGTGACGGTCCTTTCTGGCACAAAGGCGCTCGGGGAGGTGCAGAGCAGGAGGCTCGCGGGGGAGCGTTGAGCAAAAAAGGGCCTCAGATAGACGAGGGACAGGCAATGGCACCTGGGGCGTTTTGGTCATAAAAGAGGTCTGACTGCAGAAAGGCGCCAAATCGAAGAAGAAGCTTGAGTTGTACCAACACAGACAGACTGGAGGGACTGGTGTGACTGATGGCGATCTTGAAGGGAGAAAGGAAAAGGGATGTCTTGAGTGTGAGATAGCGAGTGTTATTTACCTACATGATATCAGTCTCCATTTCCCCTTCAGCTGTACCTGCATGTCCCGCGACAGCTGTTTCATGCAAACACAGGCGGTGATGGCCCCGCTGAAAGTTGGGGGCAGAGCGCTGAACTCCAACGGTATTTGGCATGTTAGGACGGTTGGACCCGCTTAAAAAAAGCTTCCGAGAACCACCAATGAGAGACGGGAATGGGCCCCGCCCGTGCTCCCTCGGCTGCCCCACCCAAGCAAGCACAGCGCATGTAAACAATTGACTCCAAATCGCGTCTCTCACTTGCTCTTCCATCATCCAACACACTTGCTCAGACTCCAGAGTTCGCGCAACAACAACCACCCACTACAACTTCCAATTCAGCACGCAATTCAGCACGCGAAAAGACCATTTACCAATACTTCCTTCTTGATTTGTTTCTGCCAGCACTGTCACACTTGCCATCAGCATCCCGCGACCCCCGACGGCAGTTTTCTGCAGCTGGTGTCTGTCCTGCCCACTGAGGCCAACCCGTCGCGCTCGACGCGCTGTCACCAGCTCGCCATGGACCTCAACAGAAATAGGACCAGTACCACTCAGAGCAAGCCCAAGCATATTCCTAGACTCACAAAGGAAATGTATGAGAATCGCCTTCGACACAACCCATTCAGCTCACCACTCTCTTCGACCGGCTCCCACGACACTGTGAGCACCACAACCGACGGAGACATGACCCGCAACCTGTCCAACTTCTCCTTCAGCCCCGACGGCGAGGGCACCAGGAGATTCAGCGAAGAGCTCCATGGCCACAAGCGAGCCGGCCGATCTGGCCGCTTTGGCTCGCGTCCCAACAACACAAACCTCAACACCTCAGCTATTGCCCGCGCCTTTCCCGAGTGGAGCGGCCTTGTGTCCAAGGACGCGCTCGCCACTACCCAGACCTTCGAGTTCAAGGCCGACCCCACAAGAGAAGACCCCAAGGAGAACGTGCCTCCCGTCGACGAAACCCTTGACAACACCTTTGAGGACGCGATGGACGCGAAGCGGAGACGCGCCCGCGCCCAGATGCAGGCTCGTGTCGACGACGAGTCCGACTGCTCCACAATCCTCTCTCACCTCGGCCTTCCTACTTCTGCGTCCCGCCGAACACGCTTCTCCAGCGCGCCAGTAGACGTCTCACCCCCATCGCCCCCACCTGTCAAGCAGTCCCTGCAAGACATAGTGTCCAAGATCCGAGTTGAAAAGCAGAATGCTCAGGGCCACACATATACCCACGACCTCACGCCTCAAGCAACACCCCCACCCCGGAATTCTCTCCTGCAACCCCCGAGCATCGCTGCCGACAAGACCGGGATAAGCCCTACGGGTCGTTCCTTCTTCCTGCCGGGCTTCCGTCATCTCCCAGACTGGACCGCAGGCGCTCTGAAGTTTAGCAGCATGAAGAATGGTGTCCCTGTCTTCATCAAGTCTAGCCGCGATGGCGTCCAGCTTGGCCGGACTGGCAACGAGCATGGAGCTATCAACGGTGTGGGCATCAGCGAGGAGGACGAAGAGATTTTTGTCTCCCTGGATAAGCTTCAGGAAGAGGTCCGCGAACTCCACGATCACGATGCCATGCTCCAGCGCGAGGCGGAGAAGTTGCAACATGAAGTCAATCATCTGCAGGCAGAACTCAAAATGTCCAAGGCGACCAGGAAGCGCCCCGACAGTGCTTTGGGCTCCGAGTCGGACGGCTCTTTCCGTCGCTCCAACAACAACCAGGACCTCGAGGCTCAGATTGCCATGCTGCAGAGCCGCTTGGACCAGGCCAGTCGGCAGGTTGGTGTCAATGACATCCACAGCACTGCCCTGACCGCCGAGCGCGACGAGGCGCTGCACCAGGCATCGCTGGCCCGTGAGAGGGCTATGAAGCTTCAAGCCGAACTCAAAGCCACCCAGCAAGATCTCGAGCTCACTCTGCAATACCGACACGAGAAAGAGGCGATGGAGCTTGAGAACAAGTCTCTGTCGGCCGCCAACGAGACCCTCAAGCAGCAATACGATGCCGCCATCCAAAAAAACAAGACCCTCTCCAACCAGGGCGACAGGCTGCGTCACGATCTTGCTGCAGCTCACGACGAGCTTGCGGCTACTCGAGAGGAACTCGAGGCCATGCACAAGGAGTCGGAGGGTCTGCTCGAAGAGAACAAGCTCATTTCCCAAGATCACGCTAGCCTCGAACGCAACAACGAGGGCTACTTCAAGGAGAACAAGAAGCTTCAAGCCCAAGTCTCGGCTCGCGATCAGCACATTTCCGACCTGAAGAAGGGCATCAGTTCTCGGGACGCCATGATTAACAAGATGGACGCCTTGACCACGGACACGGCCATCATTGAACTCAATGCGGATCTCGAGAACGAGCTTGATGAGCTCAAGCACAAGGTTCAAGAGCAATCCGCCAGCCTCAAGGAGAAGGAGGAACGCATTCGCGCTCTCGAGAAGCACAACGTCGAGCTCTCCAAGGAGAATAAGCACCTCCGGGAGAGGATCGAGCAGATGGAGTCTCAGTGGGAGGACGCAAAGCAAACGACGAGCCGCCTGAACCAAGAGCTCACCAAGACCAGCACCCAGTATCTCAGGTCAATCAACGACAACACTGACGACTGTGTTCGCTTGGGGGACGACTTTAAGCAAAGGGAGACCGAATTGCGCCAGAAGCTGGATCGTCGCGCGGCTGCAATCAAGAAGGTCAAGCAACTGGCCAACAAGATCTCCGAGATCTCCGAGCAAGACATCACCGGAAAGACGACGACCAAGGTGACGCGCATCATTGAGCCAGGGTCGATTAAGCAATTTACCACTGAGCTCACAGACCGGAGCAACGCCATGGCCGTCGAAGACGACCCTACCACCGAGATGCACTTGACTCAGGGGTCCGACTTCATCAGCATCATGGACGACGAGATTGCCAAGCTCAAGCAAACCTACCGGAACATCCAGCAGGATCAGCAGGAGCGAGCCAAGCAGTCTGCGTTCTCCCCTGATGCCGTGGATGATGTGGAGGAGACCGAGCTCTCGCTTCCTATCCTGCCGAGCATCCGCAGGAGTCTGTCGGATGGCAGCACCAGGATGTCCAGGGCTGTCGCGACGACCAAAGCCCTGCCTGCTGGAATCTTGAAGAAGTCCAGCCAGTTCGACCTCGACGAAGACACAGGTCGCTTCAGCGTCAAGTCCGCACTCAGCATCGCCAGCCACCACACCGAGGACGATACCCGCACTGGCACAATCAACAACACCCACCGAGCCTCCAAGAGCGTTTCGAGTATACAGGGCAACGAGCAACGCTCCGAGTCTCGCATGCGGCGCAACTCGGTGACGGAGCAAAACATGACGTCTGCCTTCTTCATTCCTGACATAACGGTACACAGCGAAAAGGATGCAAACACAACGCCGCTCCCGTCTTTGAGCAACGAGGCCCGTCAAGTGCTGGAGGGTCTTTGCAAGCACAAGTCCGGGAACTGCAACGTCTGCATTCGTGTTGCCGCCACTGGGGAGAAGACGACATTCACTGCTTCCAGGAGGATGACCATCACGACCGAGGACATCCGCAAGGGCAAGAAGATGGTGCACGTGGAGAAGCCCGTCCCCGTCTCGGAACGGACGCCCGAGTCCAAGGGGCAGAGGTACGACGAGGAGCCGACGGTTCGCCCCTCCATGGCGCCAGGCGATGCCCTCGCCATTCTCATCAAGGAGACGCAGGACGAGATTGATCATCTCCAGATCGAGCTCGAGCGTCTCAACAATGCGTACTTTGGTCTCGACAAGGCGCTCGGCCAGCGGGAACGCAGACGCGTGATGACAGACATCAAGGTGTTGCAGAACAAGCTCGAGGCCAAGAGCGGGCATCTGTACAAGCTCCACGACGTGCTCGAGGGGCAGAAACAGGCAGGGCAGCTGATGACGGAGGAGGAGATTGACATCACGGTGCTCACTGGCATCGTCCGGTTTGAGGCGACGGTGGAGAGCAAGGACGGATCATGGAACGGGTTTGACTAGGAGGCAAAATGAGCCAGGGATCATCGGGGTTTTGGATGGCGGGTTATGATTTTTTTTTGGCGTTTTGTATACGATTGTATGGTTATTGTTTCCTCGGGTCATGCATGGGAACTTGGGTACTACCGGAGGGCGGTTGGCGTTTGGGGTCTGCTTGGGCATGTACCATTAACTGGCTAATGACAAGTCATTCTTTGCGCATCATCTGGGGTACAGCGAGTATTGCATTTTCCTGTCTCCTCGGCAGCGGAATCAACAAGTTGTAAAGTTCACCATGCCGTTGAGCTCTTCCATTGTTGACTGTGCTGATAAAATAAGAGAGCTGTGTGCTCTGGGAGCTGTCCACTGACGCCAAGCCCCAAACCGCGCTAAACCCCGCGATTGCAGCCCGCCATGATCCTCCAACCCAAAAGTTGCCAAACCCATTCCCCAAACCAAACAACAACACCACCAACCTTTCGCGACCGAACCCATTCCCAAGAAACCACCAATCCCCCGTCGAGCACGACCAGAACCTCCTCTCCCAAACCACACCTCCCCGTGCCCCACACAAAAAAAAACACCCGACAAAATGGCCGCCGACGACATGGACCTCGACCTCGACAACGCGGCCGCGCCGCCCGCCTCCCCCGGAGGCGCCTCGGCTCCCGAAGGCGGAGACACGCGCGTCGCGGCCATGCAGACGCACACGAAAGCCACGGCCGTCCGCTCCATCGAGGGCTGGATCGTGCTCGTGACCAACGTGCACGAGGAGGCGGACGAGGAGGCCATCCACGACATGTTTGGCGAGTTTGGCGAGATCAAGAATTTGCACCTCAACTTGGATCGGAGGAGTGGGTATGTCAAGGTTTGTCGCCCTCTCCGGTGGTTGTTGGGTGGGTGGGGGCTGATGTTGGGGGTGTAGGGATACGCCTTGATTGAATACGCCACGCTCGAGGAGGCGCGCGCCGCGATTGACGGTGCCAATGGCGAGAAGCTGCTCGATCAGACGGTGCAGGTGGACTTTGCGTTTGTGAGGCCGCCGCCGGGGGTGAAGCATGGAGGGGGGGCGAGGGGGGGTAGGGGAGGCGGCGCGAGGGGGGGCAGGAGCGGGAGGAGTCGGAGTCGGAGTCCGGGGGCGGGGGCGGCGGCGAAAGAGGAGTGAGAGATGGGATACATTGGGGTGGCATCTTGATTTTGGAGGAGAGAGGATATGGCTGGGATATTTGGTGTCCTGGGAGAGGGGGGACCGGTACCGGTAGACCAAAAAAAAAAGAGCCGGTGTGTCTTGGGGGGAGAAGAGACATGTCGGCGGTTTATGGCGTCTTGAAATTGGTAAGATATCGTCGGTCTTTCTTCGCTGAGATATCTGCTGACGGGAAACAGGGACTTTTCCACACATGTGCAGGTCAACTACAACAACAGCTTCTTAGTTATTGACCATGTTGCCGATTCTGGGAGAGTTTGTATGGGCCGGAAGCTCCATCTGCTGTTAGATGGGAGATGGGAATACCAAGCTAGGCAACATTTCCGAGTTCAACTGAAACGGAAATGGCGTCCTCTTAAGGCCAGATACACAACCAACCGAAAAGGGCAGAAAGTCAAGACTCTGTTACACTTTGACATGCTTCTTCTCGTGCTGTCTTCAACGTTTGGGGGGGAAACCATGGCAGTCAATTCGCTGTTATGTACTTGAAACTGAAACTCCATCGCTTGTTTGCTCTTCTTCCATCCAGCGCCTCCGTGTCAGGAGGGGAGCTATCAAAACTCTTAAGATCATATGTAAAATCCACCCCCATCAATGCCATCCCCATACCACCTCAAAATACCATTACCCAATCCTCATAACCCATATATTCCATGTACTCTTTTCCCAACCCGCTAAACCCCCCTCCAAACCAAACACCCCCCACCCTCCCACATCACACCTCCTTCTTCCTCCCAAATCACACCTCCTTCTTCCTCAAACTCAACAGCCTCTTCAACCCCCCCACCGGCTTCTCCACCCTAAGCAAATCCTCCTCGGCTTCATACTCATACCACAACCTCGGCACCACCAGCCGGTACGGCACCGTGCTCCCCCCCGGATCCAGCGGACTAATCTCCACATTCAGACTAATCTCCAGCCCGCCCTCGAGATTCACCGCCAGCTTCTGCGCGTTCCTCATCTGCTTCGTCGACAAGCCCGTCGGCGTGCGGTGGAACGGCTTGGGCACAAACTCCTGCTCGGGCGCCACGTCGCCGCGCAATCCGCCCGTCGCCGCGCGCGTCATGCCCACGGGACCGCCGCCGGCGCCGGCGCCCCCGCTCATGACGACGGGCGGCGACTGGGTGCGGCCTGACGGCCGCGCGGAGAAGTAGCTCTCGTCGCCGTCCTCGTACTCGTTTTCCGGCGGGGAGTCGGTGGCGTGCCCGCCGCCGCGCAGATGAGGGGGTGGTGGCCGTGCGACGCCCGGGCGGCTGTCGCCGCGGCTGTCGTAGCCCGTGTCTTCGGGGTCGGACTCGGCGCCCCAGGTGCCGTTGATGCCGCCGTCGTCGCGGCGCGTGGTGGAGCTGCGGCGGCGGAACATGCCGCCGAGCTTGCCGCTCATGGAGGAGCCGGAGAGGGTTCGCTTGAGGAAGCCGGGGGGCCGGGATGGGACGTTGCCCACGTCGTCGGCGCTAGCGGCGACGTTGCGGCGGGAGAAGGTCCGGAGCAGGCCGCCGGAGATTGGTGGGCGCGTCTTGTCTCGGACGCCGTCGGGGCCGCGGAAGGATGGGCCGCGCTCTCGCGGCTTGGAGAATGAGAGGCGACGGATCATGCCGCCAATGCCGCCACCGGGAGTACCAGCCGGGGAGTGGCCGGGCGTGAGGTCGTCTTCGGATTGATCTGGCGTCGTGGGTGGTGAGTTCCCGGGTGCGTAGGGTCGGATAGAGCACCAGTTGCGGTGGGGTAGCAGGTGCTTGTTGTTGCGCGGCTTCCCGTCGACGCCGTGCGCAAAGATGGGGATCATGTCCTCGTCGGTTTCCTTGTCAAAGTGGTGCACCTTATTCCGCTTGTTGAGGATGTCGGCCATGAGGTCCGGGGGTGGCGCATTGACAATCGCCGATGAGATGATATTGGGAATGTAACGGAAATCCTTGTGCTTTGCGAGACCGAGCTTGGGGTTGGAGTAAAACTGCCCGATGGCCGCCAGATGGACATCACCACTAGAAACTGAGTTAGCACAAGAGGACAACAATGCACGGGGCCGGGAGACATACCTGAGAATGGTGACGCGGAGAGACTTGTCAGCGGCAAGGTCTTGCAAATCTTCAATCACGATGCTGCGCTCCGACTTGTGGTTTTTGGCGGTCCAGTGGTCATCGAGATCATCCAAAACCTCAACACCACCGTCGAAGTGGTTGAGGACATTTCCAAAGACGCCGGTCTTGCCGAGCGCTTTGATGGGGTCCATCAACCGCGAGGTGAGACTGGAGAAAATAGGTTACTACCAGCACAACATCAACGGAGGCATTAGACACTTACATGTTCTCAAGCCACACCAGTCTCGGGTAGGCTATGGGTACACCGAGGAGTACCAGCAAGTGCTCCGTCCTGCCCTTTTCGATCTCTTCGTAGCAACGGTCCATAATCTTCTTCCACGTCGCCTGGCTGATGACTTGCTCACGCGTACGCTCGGTCCGGGCATCGATGGCCAAGAGCGCCACCTTGGAGCCCAGATGCATAAACATACTGCGGCTGAGTTCGTTGATGTATGGTCCGGGCCGAACGCCGAGCGTCCAGCTGGGCTCCGTCTTCTCCGTCTCCTGAGGGACGGTCTGGTGTTGGAACAGCATGTAATACTTGAAAGCGACATTGCCCAGGCCAGAGAAGACGGGCGAGTCCATGAAGTGGTTCGGGTAAGAACCGAAGCCATCGATGAGATCGTGGTCGTCAAACATGTTGACCATTGGGATCTGGGAATTGGCCATGCCGTAAAGGCCCTGCGAGAACCACATGCAATATCGCTCCAGGTAGAACGTCTCGAGCTCGGCCTGCATGGCAGCGGTGAAGGGCGCGTTGTACTTGTGCAAGGGATTCTTGGCCATGAGCCATTCGCGGAAGATGGTGGTGTCCTGCATGGCTCTGTCGTTGTAAATCTGATCACCGCCGCCGATCATGACATGGAAGGGTTGGCTTTGGTGGGTGTTGAGCACATCCCGCCACAACGGGTCAGGACCGCAGAACTTGTCCGTGTCGACCGACATGCTGAAGCCGTTGCAGCTGTAGAACATGATGTTCATCGCCTGTCCCTTGGCGGGAACCCAGAAACCGGTCGATGGGCCTCGGTTGATCCGGTATGCGATGCGCTGCTGTTTCTCCCGGAGCTCGACTTCGATGTTGAATCTCCAAAAGGTGTAGCCTCGGTCGACATGGAGCCGGAAGCCCCGTACGTCCTTAAACTTGTGCGCTTGCTCCCCGTCCATCTCGGCGCGTTTCCTGCGGGCGGCAAAGGAGCCGGGCGGGTCGACCTGTCCCTTGGGCAACGGCACGTCGGGCGGACTCCGTGACTTCTCAAACAGTCCCTCGTCCGTCTCGTCCATGGACAGGTCCTTGTGCTCCTCGAGGTGGTCCACAGGCCGGACGTAGAGCGTCTCGCCCTTGCGCCCAAGCTTCGGATGGCCGGCAAGAGGGTCGACGTATTCGGGGGCCAGCGGCTCGTCGCCATTGATCTCCCGAGGAGGAGGTGGAAGGAGTTCGATGGGCTGGACGAACAGCCTCAGGGTCGGAGCGATATCGTACGAGGAATCGGCGTCTGAGGTGACAATCATGACTGAGCCTCTCCAGATCTCCTTGTCCATGACGGCCCCGTTTCGGGTTGACCGAGTCGGCACACGCTCATGGCGAATTCCGCAATACCTCAGCAACGGGCCGCACTTGAGATGAAGGGGCGGCTTGAATCTCGTTGGGGCGCCTGTGTCGTCATATTCCCCCTCGAAGGCTTCCGCCTTCTTCGGTCGCGAAGACATGCTGCCCCTCCTCTTGGATCCCGACTGGGGAGACTCCCACCAAGGCATCGCCTTCTCCACAGCAGGTGGCTCGTCATCGAGGTCGATCAGGGCACCGGACAGTGTTCCAACTGTCGCCTGCCTCCATTCGTCCAAGTACGGTGTTGGCTTGTAGACACCGCGACCGGGTGTCATCTTGTTGCGAGCATGGTAGACGTAGTCGGAGATGTGATGGTCTTCGCCGTCAGAATCGCTGTCCGATCTGTGTTCGCGGCGCGCCCGGGGCGAGTGCACGCGTGCAGGGGAGGCGGTGGCGGTAGGCGGCGATGGAGCGTTCCGGGGTTTGCTTCCCCAACCAGGCTGAGTTGCTCCCTGCCCTAGGAGCTGTTCGGCTTTCCTTTGGCTGGGGTTCTTGACGAGCTTTCCAGTCGACGGCGGGGTCGTGACCTGCTCGTCGAATCTGCTCGTTGGTCCTGGCCGTCGCTGCGGGAGTCTCTGTTCCGGAGTTTCGGGTGCTCGTGGGCGGTCCTGCCTCGCGTCGGCTCGAGGGGCTTGGGGCAGTGGCTCAAGAGATTCTCTCGGCGGCCAATGGTCGCTGGGCGGGTTCTTCTTGAGTTTGTTGCTCCCCGATTTGGTGATGGAGGGGCCGTTGGTATGGGGCGTCACAGGCGTCGAGACATCTTTCGCCATGCTGTCGTCTAGCCCATTGGGAAGCTTGACTTCGTTGTTTGCCGCCCGCTCGCGGAAGCTCAGATTGCGCTGCGGGATGCCAGATGCATCCATCGGGGCGGGAATCCGCGACTCTTGGGCGCGGTTCCTTGGAGACTTGGCCCGAACCAAGGGGTATCGTCGCCCTTCCTCGGGGGGGTTCTGGGAAAGAGGGCCATCGTGTGCCGGCCTTGTCGGCGTCACCGGCGAGTCTGGTGCGGCTCCGACCGGAGGCTGCCGAGCTTGGGGGAGCGCTTGGTTGGCGGCGGGGCTTCTGTCGCCTTGCTGATCCATGCCCCCTGCCGCCATCCTGGCCTGCATGGCTCGCTCGGCGGCCTCGGCGCGTGCGCGTTTGTCTTCTTTGGAGAGCTTGTCTTCCTTGGAGATGCTATCGAGCGTCAGCCCAAGCCTTTGCAGGGGCGAACGGTCGTCTGCGAACTTTCTCGCGGGCGCTGATGCCGGAGCGCCCGATGCCCGCCTCCTCCTATTTTGCAATATCTGGTCGGCGCCTGCCGAGGATCTCCGGTGACCATTGGCTTCTTCGCGGCCCATGGGGCTCTTCGCCAGGGCCGGCTCGGTGGGGGCGCGGTAGATCCTGGGGACACCATTGGGGTCCAGGGTCTCGCTCGCCCGGTCGAGAACAGGATAGTCTTCCCGCTGGCTGACCGGGGTCGAGGCCTTGATGTACTCCTCCACCTCCATCGGGTTGGTGGGTCGGGGCGCGCCGCGGGCGCCGGGCACGAACGGAGGCGGACCTCCAACGTTGGCCCCCGGGTACTTGTAGCTGACGGGTGGCGCTCGCGGGATTTCCGGGGCGACAGGCGGAGCCGGGCCAGCTGCGGCGGCGATCGCCAGCTCTTCTTCTTGGTGGCGGCTGCGGCGGCGGCGGCGGTTTTCGATGAGCTCGGGCGGGTACTGGTTGGAGCCGTAGGGGAGAGAGGGGGGGCGAGGGGCGAGGCCTTTGAAGCTCGAGGAGGTTGGGGAGGCAAAGCCGCTCAGGGTGGACTCGGTCAGCGCATCGGACTTTGTAGTCTGGACCGACACGCGGTTCGATATCGGGGGGTGCTGGACGGCGGCGTCGGAGGGAGAGCTGAACTGGAACTCTTCGGACGGGCGGCGGTCGCTGGTTTGACCGGCCTTTGGCGCGGGCAGGTGGCCCCAATAAGGAGTGGCCATGTCTGGGGGTTGGGTTCCTGCGATGCGCGTGGGCGCAGGAGGCGTGGTTGGTGTTGGCGTGCCGGGATGCTGAGCGTCAGCCGCGCTTGGAACACAGGAAGAACTCGAGCAGGCGGGGGACAGCTCGGGATGCCAGGAACACCAAGCAATTCCACAAGGGGTGCGTTCTCAAGTGCCGTCGGGTGGTCGGGTCTCGGGGACAACCATTCGTCCACGACCTTGCAGCAGTCGAGGGCAGCCAATGCTCGACAAACACATGCGTCTCGGGTGCGTCTCGGGCTCCAACGAGCAGATTCGATGCAGAGGCAGACGGCGGAAGAGCGCGTGGAAGGGGGGAGGGAAGGGTGATGCGGATATGCGAGATGCGGTGGAGGGCGACGGGAGCCGGACAGTTGTTGGGAGAGGAGGTTTAGGTTGGACAGCTCAGCAGCAGCAGCGCAGAGGTTGGAGCTGGGGGTTGGAGCTGGAGCTGGAGCACGAAGAGGGACAGCTCCGGGGTCGCATCGATGGCTGAAGATGGATGGATCATGGATGATGGCGAGCAGCGAAGGCTGGGGAAGATGGAAGCCAGGGGGGGGGGCCAGGGCTTCGCTCACCGGCCAGGGTAGGTGGTGGATGAGCGAGGTCAAAAACTGGGCGTGAAATATTTATTTCCATGGGTCTTGGCGCCTCTGCGTGTTGGGCTGGCGTCAGTGTCAGTGGTCACTGGCCGGGAGCTGAGAGGTGTGCTGATTGCTGACCAGCTGGCCCGGGCCTCTGTTGTTTGCCGCGGTGCCGCCCATCCCGTCGTCGAAGGTCGAACGACACCCGACCTCCCGGGGGGGCTGAGGACAGGGGTCAGGGGTGGTGTTGGTGGTGCGAAAACTGGAAAAGTCGATGGCGGGAAGGCGGCAGCTCATCGAAACCATGTCGCATCGGGAACCACGCGGGGTTTGTCTCCACTGGGCAGTCTCCAAAAACCCCAACAGTCTCCCCCTCTCCTTGCCTCCTTTTTTTTTCTGGGAAGCAGCACAAAAATCATGGTTTGGGTGGTCCAATATCAAAATCATGGTGGTTGGGATTGGGACACGCCGTTTGTGGTTCCCCCAGCCGCTTGGGACTGTCTCACACTCCCGAGTCCCAGCCCGTCTGCCCGTCTTGTCTTGTCTCGGTCAATATCGTCAGTCGAATGCCGGACGGACGGCAGCTCACCTCGGTGTTGTTCGAGTTGTTGTTCGAGCGACGTTGGCGCAGCGGGAGTTCCCGTCGTGATCAGACCCGTCCCGGGTCCGACAACTGAGACGACAGACACCCATGTACCTGCTTCTCCCTACAGGAGACGAATGTGTTATGTATGCGGACGGCATGGCCATGTTCCATGTACAGAGCAACGAGATTTCCATGTGCCATCCCCACCACTGTCGAAGCAATGGCTACTCCTCAGAAACACTACCCCCCGAGAGAGGGAACCGGGAGAAAAAAACACTTGGCCCGTCTACCTAATGTGTACTTGTACCCAGGCAGACCCAGAGACTCCATCTCGACGAGCACCAGAGAAAGAACAGGTAGGTATACGACTTGCCCGATTTCGACATGTCCGGTATGGCCCCCCCAAGCAGATGCAGACTCTCCTCCCACGTGCCGCTGCGCAGAGAGGCTGCAAGATCCAGTTGCGTGGCCCGAGTCTCGTGCTCTTCAAGACGAGCAACAGACAAATGGCTCTTGGCATTCCGTCGGCATTGTGGCATGCGGCATCTTCTCCACGGTTGCCTCTGGAGGAAACAAACAACAAGATTCCATGCGGAATATTGGGTCACCCACATGGGTACGTCAGGGGCTCTTTGTCGGTGAACAGACCAGATGCTATGCCCTGATACCTGCCTGGTGCCCTATCTTCTCAGCCCAATGATCCGGATACTCATCATGGCTCCGAACGACCTGACGAAAAAGACACAAGAGGAGGGTCCTGTTTGTTTGAATATATTGCAAGTTCAACGAGGGGCCATGTAAAGATGCAGGGCCACCGGCCCGTCAGGTCCAGCCAATGCGCGTCTCTGGGAATGTGAGGCAATTGACGGTTCGGGTTCTTTGACGCTCTGCTTTGTCGAGGACCCAATACTTGATTGTCGACGTTGAAAGGGGGCGTTGATGGTGGCTTGCTGTCAAGAAGACGCCTCGAGGACGCCCAGTGCGAAAGCTCAAGACCCTTGGCGCATCGACTGTTTGCTTGGCGCTCTGGACCGCTGCGAAACCCATTTTAGCGAATGACACGTTCCAGCTCGGGGCCTGAATACACAGTGTGCGCGCAACCAACTGCGCCTCGGAGGATCACGAGTCCAAGGACAGGATGGAGAGATGGAAAGCACAATCTGTACTCTCTCTAGCCAAAACGCCGTCGTACCAATTGTGTTGTCAAAGCAACGATTAAAGAGTTCCAATCGTTAAAACGCCCACCATCACCCACCGACTCTTGGAGCTGCCTGTGAGCGGTGAGGAGGAGTGTCTAGTCCCAGAGAGGAGCTGAAGAGTTGAGGGACTGCGGCCCGTGTCATCTTGAAACCCAGCGTCGCCACTGCTCTGGACAGTGGACAACTCTCACACTGTCCACCGACTCCCGACTCCCGCGTCTAGACCACACACACCACACAGCATTCCCAACTCTGGACGGATGCCAGATCCCTCTTTCACCTGCTGCCATCGTGTCTGACAGTCCTTGTCCCACCGACCAACCACGCCGATTCCTCGAGCAAAGAAGACACCAGCCGCCACCCCGTCTCTTGTCCTCCTGCCCAAATGATCCACGTCGCGCTCCCTTAGATCGTCTCTCCCTCGACCGACGAGGCTTCCTCGAACTCCTACATCATCTTCCGCCATGAAGGCCTCGGCCCTCTCCGCACTGCTGGGCTTGACCGCCCTGGCATCGGCTACGCAGGTCGTCCGACGAGACTACGACTCCAACGACTACTACGTCCTCCACCTCGACACCCAGACCTCGCCGGCCGACGTTGCGCGGAGTCTAGGACTCTCCCACGAAGGGCCCCTCGGCGAGCTCAAGGACCACCACGTATTTGTGGCCAAGAGGGAGGAGCAAGACATTGTCAAGAGGGAGCTGGCGACGAGGCGGCGGCGGAAGAGAGAGCTCGGCGGTCGCCACGTCCTGGACGGCGTCTTGTTCTCGCAGAAGCAAAAGCTCCGGAAGCCATGGGAGAAGCGCGTCATACCCCCTAGACAAGGACCGGCCGCCGCTCATCGAACAAGGGGGAAACCCCCCGTCGAGGCCGCCGTCCAGAAGCAGAAGCACGTTGCGGTGACGCTGGGCATCAACGACCCCATCTTCAACGAGCAGTGGCATCTGTTCAACCCGGTCCAGGTTGGCCACGACGTCAATGTTACCGATGTCTGGCTGTCCGGAATCACGGGCAAGAACGCGACCGTGGCCATTGTCGATGACGGCCTGGACATGTACAGCGATGACCTCAAGTCCAACTACTACGCCCAAGGATCCTACGACTTCAACGACAAGACCAACGAACCGAAACCGCGCCTGCCAGAGGACCGTCACGGCACCCGCTGCGCCGGCGAAGTTTCGGCCGTCAAGAACGATGTCTGCGGTGTGGGCGTAGCATACGACTCCCGCATCGCCGGTCTGCGCATCTTGTCCAAGCTGATCTCGGACTCGGACGAAGCCGTGGCCATGAACTACGACTTTCAGCACAACCAAATCTACTCCTGCTCCTGGGGTCCGCCCGATAGCGGAGCGAGCATGGACGCTCCCGGCATCTTGATCAAGAGGGCCATGCTCAACGCCGTCCAAAACGGCCGCGGGGGACTGGGGTCCGTCTATGTCTTTGCCAGCGGAAACGGCGCGCCGTCAGAGGACAACTGCAACTTTGACGGCTACACCAACAGCATCTACAGCATCACGGTGGCGGCCATTGATCGGGAGGGCCTCCATGGCCACTACTCGGAAAAGTGCTCCGCCAATCTTGTCGTCACGTACTCTAGCGGTTCCGGCGACGCCATCCACACCACGGATGTCGGCACAAACACATGCACGAATATTCATGGCGGTACCTCTGCCGCTGCCCCCCTGGCGGCCGGCATCTTTGCCCTTGTCCTGCAGGTCCGGCCTGATATCTCGTGGAGAGATATGCAGTACTTGGCCATGGGCACCGCGGTGCCGGTCAACCTCGACGACGGCGACTGGCAAACCACCACCATCGGCAAGAGGTTCAGCCACGCCTATGGCTACGGAAAGATTGATACCTGGGCGATCGTCGAAGCCGCCAAGACGTGGAAGAACGTCAAGCCCCAGGCGTGGTACTTTTCGCCATGGATCCACGTCAACAAGGACATCCCCGAGGGCAACGTGGGAGTCGCCGTTAGCTTCGAGGTCACCGCGGATGCCCTCAAAGCTGCCAACCTCGAGCGCCTTGAGCATGTAACCGTTACCATGAACGTTGCCCACACTCGTCGTGGCGACATCAGCGTCGACCTGATCAGTCCCAGCAAGATTGTGAGCCATCTGTCCGTCACAAGATCGCCCGACACCATCGCCGCCGGTTATGTCGACTGGACCTTCATGAGCGTCGCGCATTGGTATTTGCCCCCCTTCCCCCACAACCGTTCCTAACTCCCGCTAACCTTTCCCAGGGGCGAGTCCGGCGTCGGCACCTGGACCATCATCGTCAAAGACACCATCGTCAACAAGCACACGGGCACCTTCACCGACTGGCACCTCAAGCTCTGGGGCGAGTCGATCGACGCCTCCAAGGCCAAGCCCCTCCCCATGCCGACCGAGGAAGACGACGACGACCACGCCGCCATCCCCACCATCACGGCCCCCGCCTCCACCACCTCCGTCGTCGCCGACCCCGCCGCCACCAAGACCAACCCCATCTCCATCCCCAGCGACCACCCCGAGCGCCCCACCAAGCCCAAGCCCACCGACACCACTTCCCCGCCCCCCTCGTCCACCGAGAACCCGCAGCAGGGCCAAGCCACCGAGACGAGCACCTGGCTCTCGTTCCTCCCCAACCTCGGCGTCTCGGCCTCCACCAAGGCCTGGATCTACGGCGCCCTCGCCCTCATCGTCGCCTTTTGCTCCGGCCTCGGCGTCTACCTGTGGATGGCGCGCCGCCGCCGCCTCCGCAACAACCCGCGCGAGAGCTACGAGTTTGAGCTCCTCGACGAGGAAGAGGGCGAGGGGCTCGCCGGGAACGGCCGCGCACGCGGCGCCGGCGGCGAAAAGATCGTCGGCGGTGCCGGCGCCGCCGCCAAGGCCGGCCGGCGCACGCGCGGCGGCGAGCTGTATGATGCGTTTGCGGGGGGGAGTGATGACGAGGATGATGAGAATGATTTTGGTGTTGCGGGGGGGTATCGCGATCGCGCGGATGAGATTAGCCCGCGGATTAGTGAGAAGCGGGAGAGGGGGTTGGAGGGCGAGGTGGTCGTGGGGGGCGTGGGTGAGGAGGAGCATCATGTTATTGGGGATAGCGACGAGGAAGAGGACAGTGACGATGAGGAGGGGAGCGACGAGGACGAGGAGGAGAGCGAGGAGGAGGGGAGGCCGCTTAGGCGGTAGTTGTCTTGGGCGGGGGTGTTTGATATTGCATGCGGCGGCTGGGAGGTTTCATGGTTGTTGTTAGTAGTGTGGGTAGTAGTGTGGTTTAGACTTGCGACTCAAAAGAAGCGTGTCCCTTTTGTCTCTTTATCTTCCTCACTCTGTGGATAGAGCTGTGATGGTGCCGTGTAAATCAACATTTCTCCCCCTTTCCTCGGCGGACTGCGGTTCCATACCTACCCAGTTACTCAATGTTTGACACAATATGGTGTACCTCGGGTGGCATGCATTCTACCGCTGTCCTTTTGGTAGCAACAAACTTGTACAAAACAACCCCCCTTCTACCCACCAGAGCCGCATCCCAACCAACCTCGGAAAGATGGAAGCAAGCGCTGATGTTGCTTCCCCCCTACTGCCTTCCCCTTACCGGCGTCCCCATTACAACCGTCGGCGCCCCAGATCAATCATCATCACATCCGAGACAGGCGCTCCTCGTCTTCGTCCTGTATTGTGGCTTCTTCTCCATGTTCTCCATACGACGGCCCGCTACCATAGTCAACGGCACCCTGAAGCCACAACTTCATAAACTGTGACCCGTCCTTCGGCCCAGGGATGAGCTTGTCCTCCTTCTTCACCGCCTCCCCGTCGTCATCCTCATCCTCATTACCATCCCCGCCAGGCCCCACGAGGATGCCATCCTCCCCCAAGTCCTTCGGCGCCGGCACCGCCGCCGCCTTCGAAGCATGATGATGGTGCGCTGCTGAGCCCGACCTCCCGTGGACCCACTAGGCAGGGATGACAACCCCCTCCTTCTCCATCTCGCGAACATACTGCTCCCAGACGCCGATCGTGTCGTCGTAGAAATCAATGTGCGCGTCCGCCAGCCCGCCCAGCTGGCGCTTGAACTCGATGCGCTTGACCGACTCGAAGTTGTCCACTTCGCGCACCACCTGCTCGCCAAAGTTGTCGGCCTCGGTCCGCGCCGCCTCCACCTCGCGCGTCAGCTCGTCGATACGCAGCTCGAGCTTGCGCTGCCGGTCCCGGCGCGCCTGCTCGTGGTCCACGCCGCGCACGTCTTCGATCTTGGAGCGGATGAAGCCCCCAGCGCCAGCGCCGTGGCTGTGGCCTTTGGCGAGCGTGTCGCGCTCCGACGTGCTCTTGTTGAGGTACTCGGTAAGTTGCTCAAAGTCGAGCTGCTTCTGCTCGCGCGCCTTGAGGAGGTTCTTGAGGGCGCCGCTGTACGCCACCATATCGCGTAGCGAGCCGAGGTAGTCCTGGTCTGTGTGGTCCTTGAGCTTCTTCAGGCCCTGGGCGGTGTCCTCGACCGACGCCGCGAACGCAATGACGGCGGTCTCCACGCCGGGTTCCAGGGTGAGGAGCTTTTGGAACTGCTCGGCGAGTTCCCTGAGATCGGTTTCTAGGTCCGCCTCGCGGCGGGCCACCCGCGCCACCACTTTTTCAACGTGGTTCAGGTCTTCATCCAGCTTGTCGCTCTTTTCCTTGACCTCGATGAATCGTGGGTCCTGCTTGTTCACCTTGGCAAAGGCATTCATGAAAGTGTCGGTGAAGGAGTCGAATACGCCACCACCCCCTCCTCCGCTGGTGATGGCAGCCCCACCACCGCCCGGCACGCCTCCTGGCCCAAGATCCGCACCTCCTGGAGATGTAAGTGACCCCCTAACTGACCGGCTTCGCATAGTCGCATTCCAGTCGGGGCTCTCGAGGAAGGTGTGGAGGATCGGGGCTCGACGGAGGATCGGGTGCAGCGATAGTCGGGAGAGGAACCGCTGGAGGGAGTAGCTGCGGCGCGCTGTGAAGTCTGGGCCGAAGCGGTCACCTCGGACGTACTCCATCCGCTGCTTGTCCGGCAGCGGCGGGACGGCGCAGCCTTGGTAGTCTCGGCATAGCACCTTGTAGAGGAAGAAGAAGTCGGTGAATCGGCGGCGTACGACGGTTGTGGACCTTTGAAAGGTTGGGAAGGTTGACTGTGAGGGGGGGTAAAGTCAGCCCGGGGGTCGTCAAGGATGCTGAGGGGATGGGGACATGCATTTGTTGTGATGGTGTACGAGACATAGGCGTCCTTGGTCCCGTCATTCTCCTTGTGGGGATCCGAGATGATGCATTCGAGTATCTCATCCCCCGGAGTCGGCTGGAGGCGGTCCTCCTCGTCCCCTATTGCCCTTGCTCCGTCGACTCGTCCGGCGGTGGGGTATTCGGAGCGCCTTTGCGGCCTGGGGGCGGAGGCTGACCCTCCCGGGCCCCTATCCCCGGCGGTATTCCAGGAGACATTGGAGAAGTCGTCGTCTTCCATGACGTGCAGCCGGCGACGTCGCCTCGGATGTGTTGGGTTGTTGGTGTTTGATGGCCCGGTTGTTTGCTCCGAGTGAGCTCGGGTGCGGGGTATTGGTACCGTCGACTGCAAGCAGGTGGCAGGACGGGAAAAGCTCCCGGTTTATCGATGTACGTGATCAGGGATGTGAAAGCTGGGGAAGGCCGGGTTCTGTCGCTTCTGGTTGTTGAGCTTGTGAAGAGTCTCGGGCGAGTGTTGCCGCGTAGCCTGTGGCTGTGCGTTGACGTAGGACGTGGGAGGTGGGGGAAGCTCCATCAGTGTCCACGTAATTGGGGGAGGGGGGCCTGGGCCTGAGCTCCCAAGGTCCCTGTGCCTGGGTATCTTATCTCCTGGGAAGTTCCCTCAACACAAAGAGGCCTTCTGTGAACGTCCAGCTTCTTCCCTCTGTGTCACGAATATTTCGAGTTGCCAACCTAATGAACGTGTAAATATCAACATCTACCTAAGCTCCGAGAACATTCTCCCTCCCAAATCAACCAAGTCATAAGACGGGGGGGGGAAACGAGTCCCAAGCACCGGGACAGCAGCGGGATAAGCCACCGCCATACACAATCCAAAACTGGTTTGTTTGTTAGCGCAAGACCTCTCGCCGGTGCTGGCAAGACCTAGCTGGTAGAATAATAGGCCTCGTCTTTCGATTCCAGGGCCTCCGGTTCCAGCTTTAGGGCCTCCCAGCCTGCTCCAATTTCGGGGTGGCCTGGCTGGTATCTCAAAGGTCTTGCGCTAACAAACAAACCAGGGCTGGAGTGTAGTTTTGCTCAGATGTATAGGCATGTGCTGGACGAGAGTACATTCAACCTGGAACCTTCCGGGAAGTGTGGTATTGGGAAGAGAAAGGCCTGCTTCTTCTCACTCGGGATCATGGCAATCTCCACATACCTACCTACCCTACTTGCTCTTAGGTGGCGTCAACTTTGTCCCAAAATCTCTTTCCGTACATTTCCACATTGGCAGAGAGAGAGCAAACTAGCTCCGGCCTGATTCAGTATTTTGCTTCCATTGAGATCGCTCAAGACTTCCATCTATGGGTTTGTCTGTTTCTCAACCATAAAAAAAAAGAAACCCGTCTAACTCGCTGTCCCTCGGTAGGACTCTAAGCATACAGATCATCTCAGATAAAAGGAGAATGGGGGCGGCGTAGTGCCAATGCCACGAACCAAAAAGACAGGATCGGAGTTTTCCAGGTGAAATGTTACAACGCTCAGCATGCCTATTTGGTCTTTTGCTGGCTGCCAACCTCGGTTTTGTCGGCCGCCTTGACGGCGTCCTGCTCGGCCTCAACCGCCTCGCCGACCTGCGCTTTCTCCACCCCGGCAGCCTCGGCGTGAGCCTCCCGCTCCTCCTTTTCATCAATGTCCTCCGTGTCTCTTGGGGTGGCGAAGCCGGTGGCATGGTGGCCCTGGTTCTGCTCGAGCTCCTCCTGGATGAGCTCCTGCTGCTCCTTAAGTACCTCGAGGCGTTGCTTGTTAGTGGCGGCGCCCTCGGCGTTGTGGACCTCGAGCTCAATCTCATGGAAGAGCTCCTCGGGGATCGAAGACAGAACGCCGGTAAGAGCCTCGATCTGGCTCGAGACTCCCGAACCATCCGACTGCGTTTGGCCGTACATGTATGCGTTGCTGAGAACAAGCAGCGTCGACGGGACACCCTCGCGAATCCGCAAATCAATCCACGTCTGGAGGTCCTCCCTCAGCCTGGCGGGGGACACGCCGTGGGTCCGGATGCCGCGGGAAGCGCAGGCGATCTGGAGCTCCGACACCAGCAGAGTGTCCACCCCCTCGTAGCTGATGGCACGGTCGTCGCGCTTGATCTGCCTCATGCGGTGACGGATCTGGTACCGGAGCATCATGTCGGTGCCGAATGTGTTGAGGTTGAGGTACCGGCACATCGAGACCAGTTGTGGCCGCGACAGATTGTCGAGGGTCACGTCATCTTTGAAGATCTTGCAGACCTTGATGACGTCTTCAGCGGTGGGCTTCTCTCCGGTGGACCGGACCTTGCGGAAGAAGGTGGAAAATTCCTCCTTTTGCGCCGTGGCCTGGGTCAGGGGAAGACCCGTCTCCTTGAGCGTCTGGCGCAGGAACCCGCTGACTTCCTTGCGGGTGGTCCGGAGAGTCGTCGCCTTCTGGTCCTTGGACTTTTGCCCTTCGTAGGTGCTGGGCAGCAGGTTGGGGAAGAGCTTGAGCGCAATAGGGAGAAGCAGCTCGGCGAACGGGACGATGATGAAGACCGAAAACGGAACCAGGCGGCCGAGATCCTGGACGGTCCGCTGAAGTTGCCGATTCTCTCTCCGCGTGAGCTCGTACCCAGCCGCCATCTTCAGCGCCAAGCGCGAGCTGATCCTGACCTCAGCCCCCAGAAGTTTTGTTCCGTCCCAGTAATGCTGCACCTCCTTCTTGATCTTTTGCCCCAGCGTGAGCTTCTTTTCCACCTTTCCATCGGCCTTGTCGGCAGCCGTCTCCGCGGCCGCTGCGACTTGCGCGGACGTCGTCTCCTGACCCTTCACGGGCGTCGATCCCTTGGCCTCCACATCGCCGGACTTTGCCTTGGGGGAAGCCTTGGCAGCGCTCGAGTTGTCTCTGGGAAGCGGCTTCTTGGCCTCCTCGGGATTGAAGCCTGGTGGTGGTCCGCCTGGCAAGCCTGGGCCGTGAGAGCTTGTCCCGGTCGTCAGGCTCCGGAGCGGGATGAGCAGGGCCGTCGTGGGGTTGTTGAGCAAAAGGTTACGCGAGTTCCTCGAGAGGTGAGCGGAGACGCCGAGCAGCGCGGATCTCGGAAGGGCATGAGCTGCATGAGGGGCCGTCAGCGACGTCGCGGGAGAAACAATGGCCGCCAGAAGGTGTCAGCTTACCGGTGCCCATAAAGGGGTTGACGACCATGGCCCTTCGGGCTACATTGGTCGAGGGCCTCATGCTGCGCGTCGATCAGGTTGCGCGTGCGACGATTGGAGCCTGTGAGATATCTCGGCTCTCTGGAGTTGCGGATGCGACACGGCGATTGCTGGAGGTCGGGTTGCGAAAAAGCAGCGCCAAAGGTGTCCACACGGCCGGAATGTTGGGGAATTCGATTGACGAAAGCGGCCGGATCGGTGGGAAAGGAGCGAAGTCGGTGTCCGCGGTCGTCGAGCTCTAAAAGCGCTGGAGAATGTTGATAGGGGCCGTATGAAAATAGCTATGGTCAGAAAAAGAGGGTTTGCAAAGATGAGAAACGATTGAAGTCGCTCAGAAGTTCTAGTGCAGGTGACATCAAAAGCCAAGTTTGGCTCCCGCCAGCCCGCATCCAATAAGTCGCCACGACAGCGCCGCTCATCACGTGCAGGAGGCCTGAAGAACGTGGGCTGCTCGGACGGGCACATGGGGATGTCATTCCTGACGCCGTTGTTGCACGTCGATGGAGCCACGGAATCAACCGTCTACATTGCACATCGACTGTTTCAGATACAGATCTAGCAAATGTCTACCTAAGGCATGCTCTTGGGCATCCGTTTGTCTTCAATGACATGTTTGGATGCTGGCACGTGGCGCTCGGGCATTTATATTTTTGGAGGGAGTGAGGTTGGGTACGTGTACTGACGGGTCAGGTTCGTGAGGTTCCAGTGATCAAGGCCTAACATGGAGCAGCTCTTCATCGACATTAGGAAATAGGCAGAAGAGAGAATTGCTGCATTCTGTAGAGTCTTTCTAGTTCAAACCGGTCAACATCTCGATTGTCCCCTGTAATGAGGACTGAGGTTTGTGCCTGGAAGTAAATCGGCCACTTCTTGGCAGCAGTTGGAGGCAAAACAACCCTGGAAAGTCGTCACCTCAACAAAAAATGGAGAGGATTTTGCTGAGTCCGAGACATCCCGTCATTGCTCACGACCCCCCACTTCATGGTCCTCCCCACGTCGCAGGGCGTCGTTGCCAGCGCCTGCCCACCCTCAACATTGTGAGTCCAATATCTGTGCGCTGAAGTCGGAAGCCGGGAGTCTGGAGCAGCACGCATGGCAACGTGTAGGTAAGGGTGACTGGTTCTTGATGCTCACTACGATATTCGGTCGAGTTCCCGTCCTGGCACTTTTTTCTTCCTCGACTCATCCATGAGCACATGTCACTACGCATACCCCTACCTACACAGTACCTTGATATATCCATATTTCCGCAGGACTTGCATCTCGGCCGTGAGACAACCTTGACGACCTTGCCAGGCACGTTTCAATTCCCAGCTGCGTGCCAGCGTTCTCGGCCCTCGGCCCACTGGGCTGCCCGTCCAACTCCACAGCGCGACCTGTCGTGCTGGAGGTTCCCCGCATTGCCATTAGGTATTTGCGGCACTCCCCCGTCGCCCGCGCGGTCGATTCCCGAATCCCAACTCTCCTCCGTCTTCGCATATCCTGAACCACGACATCCGTGCCTCCCCAAGCGAAGGCCCGTGGCATCGTCCCCGGCCGCGTCCTACCGCCGCATATTGTATCCCGGGCCTACTCGACCATGCGGCTCCGGAAGGCCGCTCGCGTCATCTTGGTCGGCGCGCCCGGGGTGGGAAAGGGCACCCAGTCGGAGCGACTGCTGCAGCGGTTTCCCCAACTCTCGTCCATCAGCTCGGGGGACCTTCTTCGCTACAATGTCAAGCAGCGCACTCCTCTTGGTGAGTGCGCCCTCCGAACCCAAACCTGCGGTTTCGGCCAATGCGCCGAGGCGAGGGGTGGTGACTAACATTTTGGGATCCAGGGATCAAGGTCGAGAGCACCATGAAGGCCGGCGGTCTCGTGTCGGACGACCTAATTCTCCGCCTGATCCGGAACGAGCTGAACCACCGCGGCTGGATATTCTCGAGCCACCCCTGCGGCGATGTTATGACCCTCGCCTCGTCGTCGGCAGCCGCATCCGCAGAGCCCGCCTCGGCCGGCGCCGATGTCGAGACGTTCATCTCGTCGCCCGAGCACGCGCGAGGCTACCCGCGACCCCGTGCCTCCGACGACCCATCCGCCTCGTTCCTCCTCGACGGTTTCCCCCGAACGGCGTGCCAGGCCGCCCAGCTCGATGACATAGTAGCGATCAACTGGGTCGTGTCGATCAAGACACCGCTGGACGTTGTCTTGGGCCGGATATCCGGTCGGTGGGTCCACGAACCGTCCGGGAGGGTATACAACACGACTTTCAACAAACCAAAGGTTGCCGGCCAGGACGACGTCACCGGCGAGCCTCTCGTCCGCAGGGCGGATGATGACGAGGGGGTGTATCGCGCGAGGTTCAAAAGGTTTCAGGAAACGAGCGAGCCATTACTAGAGCACTATGCCCGCAAGGGTGTCCTTTGGGAGGTGGAGGGCCTGAGCAGTGACGAGATAAGTCCGAAGCTCTTTGACGAGTTTCAGCGTCGCTTCGTCGATTGATAGGCCGTCGTCGAGATGTGTATGTACAAAGAGCGGGATGTTCGTGGCGGGCTGGTTATATGTGGTCAGGGGCGTTGGGAGTTTGCGTCGGGTCCAAAGCGAGACACGTTCGCTTTGGGGTAGGGACCGGGCTGGGAGGCACTTTTGCAATTCTTTGTTTGGAAACAATTGGACAAATTTGGAGCTGGCTCAGCGAATAGTTGTGATGGTAATAGGCAGGCCATGCGTATGATGAATGTCTCGTTCTCGATCTGCATCCTGTTCTGCCAGATGGCCGACATTCTTTCTCTCTACAACAGCCATGACAACTCGGGCCTCCCACTATGACGCCCATTCCCGACTTCCTGGGACAGATCTCGCTCGTTCGCCGAGTCAAGTTCGGACGAACGCAGGAACCCGATGAAAAATATCTATGATCCTTTTCCGAGTTCCGTCATAGCACCTCAACCGACCGAATGTCATGGAGAGACGATGGTACCCCGCCATCACCAACCTGGACCTGGCTTGTCGCGGGGAAGACATGTGCCAAACCGCCCCTGTGTAACAAGCCGTCCTGCTCAATCGCTACAGCAAGGGTCCAGGGGGGCGGGAGACGAATGGCGGGGTGCATATGCGCTGAACCGCTGCGTTGTTTGGTTCCCTTCCCCCGCTGTCGTGGTTCCTTTTTTTTGTTCTGGCTTGGGACTTTTGGACTCACCAAGGTTGCGGATAGAACTCGATGGAGTCGAGGGGAGATGGGTCATGGAGGCTTGAAACTGGCGGACTGACAAGCGGAAGCCGGGAATGTTCTCCTATCCTCAGCGGCTCTGAAACTCGGTTCTGTGCGCCGCCGAATTCTCGCAACCAAATCAAACCATCTCGACCCTGTCTGTCTTTTCGCCTTCTCACTTTATTTGTCGAGGAGGCCATGGCTGCGGTTCCTTCCTTGGCGATGCAACTCCCTCATGACCAACATCCCAAGGAAAGCGGTAAGTGTGCGGCACTCCAACGAGGTTTCAGACCCTTCCCAGACATCACGCCGACTTACTCCAGAGAGCCTTGTGACCTTGATCACCCTCCAATTGGGAACGGCCCCTCTTCTTCTTTGGTACCTAGCATTTATATCACCCCTCCCTTTTCCTGTCCGCGGTCCTTGGTCCATCGCAAACACCAAGGCAATTGAATCCTCAGATACCGACCTACTCAACCCTTCATCTGAGCTGGCGCCGACATGCGTGTTGCCTGGGTGAGGGGCGCTCTGGTGTTTGTGGCGGGGGCCGACACCATCAACGGCCAGACGAAATCAACACAACCCGCCCTCACGCTGTTCGACGACACCCTGGATGCGGTGCGGGTGATGCAAAATGACTTCTTCCAACCATGGGTAGGGACTTGGCCGACAGCCATCGACTGGACAGCGGCCGTCATGGGGACACAGGTGACGGGCGCCCTGCATTCCCTCTCGCGCACCCTCGAGACGATGCGCGCCAGCGGGAACCAAGGCGACGACTTCAAAGCCAAGGAGAACCTGGTCTCGCTCTACTTCTCCCAGCTGGTCGGCTTCTACTTTGGACAGGACTCGCTGTCTCTTCGCGGCCAGGCATTTGACGACATGCTCTGGGTTGTCCTGGGCTGGCTCGATGCCACCCGGTTCATCAAGGACCACAGCAATGCCCACTTCGACGGGTTACCGGGCGTGGCCTCATTTTTTCAGGAGCAAGGCTGGTATGGGAACCAGTGGACGGCGGCGTTTGCCCACCGCGCGAGGATATTCTGGCACCTGGCGGAAAGGGGGTGGGACACGAGGCTCTGTGGCGGCGGCATGAACTGGAACCCGAGCCTCAGCCCCTACAAAAATGCCATCACCAACGAGCTGTGGATATCTGCTTCCGTCGCCATGTACCTCGACTTCCCCGGTGATTCCAACAGCTCACCATTCGGGGTCTATCCCGATGAGAGTTCCGGGGCTCCTGCCCCGGCCGCCAACTACCCGCCCAAGGACCGCAAGTATCTCCGGGCCGCCGTGAACGGGTATTCGTGGCTAGTCGACTCCCAGATGATGAACAGCCAGGGCCTATACGCCGACGGCTTCCACATCTCAGGCTACCCGCAAAAGAACCGCACCAAGTGCGACTCCCGAGACGAGATGGTCTACACCTACAACCAGGGCGTCGTGCTCTCCGGCTTGCGCGGCCTCTTCCGCGTTACTGGCAACCCGAGATACTTGGAAGATGGCCACGACCTGATCGCCAGCGTCATCGCCGCCACGGGCTGGGACTTGCGGCGAGACGTCCCCCTCGACGCCTTTTCCGCCCGCGTGCCGCGCTGGTACGGCCTCGGACGTGCGGGCGTGCTCGAAGACGCCTGTGACATCACCGGGTCGTGCTCCCAGGACGCGCAGACCTTCAAGGGCATCTGGATGCACCACTTTGCCACGTTTTGCGCACCCCTTAAGTCGGACGAGACCCGCGCCGCCTTTACCGATTCCGAGGCGATTCACCTCGCGGAGTGCAAGAGGTACATCCCCTGGCTGTATCACAACGCCAGGGCCGCGAGAGGCACCCGTGATAGCCGAGGCCGGTTCGGCATGTGGTGGACGGCCGGGCTGCTGGACTCGCTGACGACAGGCAATATGGTTGTTGGTCCTGATGCGCTCCCGGACTATGGCGAGGATGTGGTTGACTACCGAAACGACGGGGTGCCCCAGGACGAGACGTGGGTGGGCAGCGATGCTGTGCCGGAGAGGGAAGGGGGTAGGTACGCTGGACAGCGGCCTATTGTCATGAGGGCGGAGGCAGCATACGGAGATGTGAACGATCGGGGCAGAGGGCGGACGGTGGAGACGCAGAGTGGCGGACTGGCACTTCTGAGGGCACTTGTGGAGCTCGAGAGGTTATAGGAGCGGTACTTGGTTAGGGAATAGGACATGGTTTTGCAGTACATGAATCAAGCGTACATGGGTTATGATGCCAACATCACACATGGAGATGCCGAAACAGAACAACACGTACGAAAGCCTGTCTGTGCCTGGAGAGGCAGCCACCCATTTGATCTACGTTCATATGGAAACATAGGCCCAAGAAGAAGGAGCTTCTGTTGTGTCAAAGAGAGGAACATCCTTCCGAGAGACGAGGAGAAAGGGGTAACCTAGAGGGCTCGGAGTCATACCCCGTAAGAGCCCCGGACATTCGCTCCCAAACTCAAAAGAAATAAAATACTTGCATCCATAGGGACAAGCTATTCATAGCCAATATGCAAGTTCGAGGTTGGGCATCGAGCCGAGGGTGCGATCACGGAGGTCTTATCTTATCGCACGGGACGAAGAGGTGGGAGGAAAGATGGCTGATGAGAGGTTCACCTGCTTAAATTACGTCACTTTCAGGGAGCCCAGCTTCGAAAAAAGACCCGAGAGGCGCAAGATGGGTACGGGAATGGAGGCACGCAAGGCCAGAGGTACAGTAGCGTTGGATGGTGACGAGAGATGGAATGCCGAACTTGCCGTTGGGCTGTTGGCCATGGGCGGCCATGATGGCGTCGAAAACCGACGGGATCCCGGTCCCGCATCTGCCCCCCCCGCCGTGCCATGAGCTTGTTTGGACTCGCGCATGCCAGCCCGCTCCAAAAGACGGGCACGAACGAGATAGGTACGTAATGCGGTTTGGTGGCCTGGCAGGCGGTGCGCGAGCTGAGTGGTGCAGCGCTGGCGAGGCTCAAACCGGACTCCCAGTGGCTTGTTGACCCCCATCTTGCCCGTTGCCCATTCCGGGCACGGTTGGCTCGCCTTATCTCGCGCGGTCCCGGGACAGGCACATCGTCGCCAGGGGATGGGATGGGCTCATGATACGATGGCCGAATCTACCAATGGGTGGCGGGGAATCCAACGTCGTTTGCAGGCTGGGCATTCTCTGGGGGGAGTCGAGCTCGTCGAGGCGGCCCAGGCAGGCTGCCTGTTTAATAGCGAGGGTTTTCGCCGTCTGCCGTCTCGAAAGGACGGAGCTGTTCTTTCCCCGGAACCCTTGTACCTTCAACAAACGCCCCCGTCTGTCCTCTGACGCAACTCGTGTCGAAGCATCACGTCTTCCGACGAATTACCAACCACCACTCAACCGAACTCGCTGAGGGATTTTGACGACATCCAGCCATGTCTGCTCCCGAAGTTTCTCACGGCCGCGGCGGTGCCGGCAACATCAACCCTGACGAGACCAAGTACGTGGACGGCGAGGTTGTCCGAGTCGGCGTCGCCGGCAGCCACGGGGACGGCGCTTTCAGCACTGGTCGTGGAGGTAAGGACGTCGAACATCTCCCTCTTCCCCCTACGCCGTCGCAAAGTCTGCGCCTGTGTCGGGTCCAGATCCTGGAATATCTTCACCTCAAGCACAAGTGGTGTGGTGTTCCTGGCCCGACCTTATCATCAAGCATGGAAGCTTCAAGGCCCACCCGCTGCACGCCAAGTCATCGGCTCTGATAAGCAGCATCCGGCCGGCACAGGGCAGGCCGAGCGGTCACATTGCATCCAGAACACCTCTTGAGCCCCGCGAACAGCAACTGACCATCTCTCCCCAGGTGCCGCCAACATTGGCGACCCGGGCACCAAGTCGACGGTGCGCGCCGACAAGGACGTGGTCCCCGAGGCCGCCGTGCGACCCAGCCAGGAGAACTCGGACTACCACGTCGGCCGCGGCGGCGCCGGCAACGCGCACATTGTCGGGGACAAGGAGAAGAAGACGGCGGCGGACGGCCCCATCTCGCTGGCGGACAAGCTCAAGAACAAGCTGTTTGGTCGCAAGAAGAAATGAGCATGGGGTTGACGACAACGGCGGTACCCCGACCGACCGACCGACTCATCGTTTTGATTTTGCTTTTTGACGAGGATTTTTGCTACGATTTTGATACCACGGCTCGATCCGAGTACGGCCAAAAAAAGAGAGAGGGGAGAGCGTCGATTATACCCGGCTGGCTTGGTGGAGAGCACTTGAGGGGGATGGTGGTGTGACGATGACGACGATGGGGCGGCCATAGGTGGTGGTTTTTGTCTTGGTTGAGCACTTGCTCGCTCTTTGCTTCGATCTTGGTGTGTTTAATCTTCAGAAAACTAAGTTGTTATCAAGTCTTTGGCCGCGTCTGTTTGAGCAGCTCTTCCGAGCTTGATGCCTGTGACTTGGGGTGGTGTTTTCGGGTGGTATTGACTGTGGCTACCGTTGGTACTATGCAGCAGATGGATCAAGTGTAGTATACTCTGCATGTGAAAGACTGGCTTCACGCCGTTGACCCTCATGGTTGAGGTTGGCAAGCATCTCACATGTGGTTTCAAGGTGGAGCTGTGGCACCGTCTTCCACATGCCGCCGCCGCCGCCGCTGCAAGGGTCCAGGAGAAACAGCGTCACTCAAAAGATCTCGCCTTGAAACACAATCGGAGACTCGGTGGTGCGATGTCGGATCCAAGATCTCCAGCATTCCTCTCGCGGCCCGCGCCCCGCGCAACAACTCGGAACACACTTTGCTGGGGGCATCCCAATTTTTGTCATCCATCTTTTTCAGACACACCCCTCTCCAGGTCACAAGGACTGGCACGCGTATCATAGGTCGCATTGCTACCCCTCAACCCCGGGCTTGGCGGGTGCTGGAGGTGCGGGAGGGAAGAGTGGGGATCGGAAGAGCTCCGTGGGCCGGGCGAAGCCTGGCTCGTCAGAGGCAGAGAGCTCAAGAAACACGCAGCACAGAAATGGAATTGGGCAGAAGAGACGTTGGGCTCTTCTCCTTCTGCACATCTCGACGCAACATGCACAATTCCCAGCACCCGTTGGCTGACAGGCGCTTCCGGGGGGCCCACGAGCGAGCTGAAACCGCGCCAAAAACAAACGCAGCATGACCGCCGCGGGGCGCGCCAGCTCTGCATTGCAGCATTGCAACATTGCCGCAGCAGGGCCATTGGCGCTCGCGGCTTCCTGGATCTGGGGGATCTGCAGCAGCCGGGCACGCCATATCGTGGTTCGAGCGGGCTCGGGCCAAGGCCTATCGGGGAATAGGTGCCTATGTCTGGACCAAGATACGGTAGGGTGCGCTATAGAGGGCGCTGATATTGGGCTTGACGAGACCGGAGAGGTCCTTCGTACCGGATGAGAGCTGAGGTGGCTGTTGAAGGAGGGCGGCGATGGGGGAGTGTGTATCGGGTGGGAGATCTGATGGGTGGCCAGACACGAGAAGGGAATGCGAGTCCATGGGTGGTGTGCCAGGCCATGGTGAACGGCTCTCAGATGTCCAAGTTGGGCTTCGAGCATCAAGCATTGGTGCGTATGCATAAGAACTCGGTGGATGTCCATTCTGACTACCTCCCACCTACCAACAGAGTGCCTATGCATACATGCCTGCTGCTCGATCCCTCTATTCTCGTGAAATGTGTAGACCTTGGGAGCTTGGCTATTCAACCAGGCGAGCCACCTCCCCTCCCGCACAAGTATATGGGGGACGGGGGGAGTCCGAATTCCTCCCCCTCCCAGTCCCAGACCTGCTCACCTCAGTTCTTCAACCTTCAACAAGCGGGGGGCATCTCCGATCGCAGCAGACGACAGGTCGTATCAGGGCCGCACAGGGAATGGCCTCGACGGCATCGCATGCCGCCACAACTGTAACGTCAAGGGGAGTGGGCATTGCCTGTCCAGATGCAGTCTGGAGGGCTCCTGTGTACGACGACGCCACCATATCCGCCATCGACCACACCTTCTCCTCGCGGCGCCCAATTCGTCCTCCATCTTGGATGCAAGGCGCTTGTTGCCGCGTCGTTCGACTCCCTTATCAAGCAACCCCCGAGCCCTTGACCCTCCATCCCAGATGAGCCCGTCGTAGACGCTGCTTTTCAAGACTGGGACGTCCTCGTACCTAACCAGGTGTGGTATTGCTCGAACGGGGTTTCACGTCGTCGCCCGCGGCTGGGTATTGTCTGCGGTGCCGTGTCTTCGTCCAACCTCCGATGCTGACCACATCTTGTCCGACCCGAACCCTTTCCCCGATCCCGCAAGCCTTGGAAGTTGGAGTTGTCAAGTCGCGGGAAGCAGCCAGCCAATTGCTGCCCCCTGAGAAGCGTTTGTTTTGGCGCGGGGACAGCGCTGCACCCGTGCCGGCCACAGGGGCATCACAGCCATTGGCCGAGGCAAGCTCGGGCCCGATGGCCCCGAAGGCTGTCCCCATACCGCGTGGCCGGCTTCCAACTCACCCGTCACGGTCCAGGCCCGTCAAGGATTCCTTCCGCTCGCACTCCTCCGAGGCCGACGACGAGCGATCGAGCACCGCGTCCGACAGGATGAGTCCGCCACGGCGAAATAGCACGAGCAGCGACCGCGCCCGCGCCCGCAGCCCCAACAGCCACCAACTCCGCGTCGACACCGGCAATGGCTCCCCGCCGCCCGGTCGTTATCCCGGCGAGGACACCCGGTCAACCAGCCCCAAGGAGCTCGCTGGCTGGTATGCCTATGCTTTTGCCGCCGAGGTCTATGTTGTCTGTGCCATCGGTACGATTGCCCTTTGCACTCTAGACTGACCGCGCCGTCCCTGAGCTGACATGTTAAAGGGTCCTTTATTCCGATTCTCCTCGAGAGTCTAGCCCGAGAAAACGGCGTCCTCCTTTCCGACCGAACGTCCCCATGCGGCTCCAGCTCCGACACGACGGAGGGCGACGATGGCCAATGCGTCGTGTACATCCTGGGCATGGAGATCAACACGGCCAGCTTCGCCATGTACACCTTTAGCGTCAGCGTCCTGCTACAGGCTCTCCTGGTTGTCAGCATAAGCTGTGCGGCGGACCACGGCCAATATCGAAAGAAGCTCCTCCTCGTCTTTGCCGCAATCGGCAGCTTGAGCGTCATGTGCTACCTCTTCGTCTCGGAAGACATCTACCTCCTCGGCGCCGTCCTGGCCATCATCTCCAACACGTCCTTCGGCGCCTCCTTTGTCCTCCTCAACTCGTTCCTGCCCCTCCTAGTGCGGTACTACCCCTCGCTCGAGCCATCCGTCGACGAACACACGCCTGTTCTCTCTGGCAATGAGCACGACTCCCAGCCGCTGGAGAATTCGGGGGAGAGGGGCTACGATTCCACCGCCGGGCTCTTGTCTAGTCATGCCGAAGAGGAGGGCTACCAGATTCCACGGAGAAACGCCACGGGTGGCAGCAAGACGTCTCGGGAACTACTTCTCTCGACCCAGATTTCGGCCAAGGGAATCGGCATCGGCTACATCGCCGCTCTGTTCCTCCAGTGCGTGGCCATCTTGATTCTGGTCAAGATGCAGAACACGACCTGGTCCCAGCGCGTGGTTCTCTGTGTCATTGGAGCCTGGTGGGCCATCTTCACAGTCCCTGCTGCCATGTGGCTCCGGCCACGTCCGGGCCCTCCGCTTCGACTGACGGCCGGCCAGTCAGGTGCTCGCGCATGGCTCTCCTACACCCTCTACGCGTGGAAATCCCTGTTCCGTACGATCCGGCTAGCGACGCGACTGGTGGATATTGTCCTCTTTCTCGGCGGCTGGTTCCTCCTGTCGGATGCCATCGCGACGACGTCGTCCACCGCCATCCTCTTCGCCAAGACGCAGCTGCACATGAAGCCATGGGCGCTCGGCATGATCAATGTCATCTCGACGGCGGCTGGCATCGTCGGCGCGTTCTCGTGGTCGGCCATCTCGCGGTACTTCAAGCTCGAGGCTCACCAGACGATTCTCGTCTGCATCGCCCTCTTCGAGCTCATCCCACTGTATGGACTGATGGGCTACCTCCCGTTTGTCAAGAACTGGGGCGTCTTTGGGCTCCAGCAGCCGTGGGAGATGTACCCGCTGGCCGCCATCTACGGGCTCGTGCTGGGAGGGTTGAGCGGGTACTGTCGGTCGCTGTACGGGCAGCTTATACCGCCCGGATCCGAGGCGGCGTTTTATGCTCTCTACGCCATCACCGACAAGGGGTCGAGTGTGTTTGGGCCGGCCATCGTTGGCGCCATCATCGACGCCTCGGGGCAGATTCGGCCGGCGTTTTGGTTCCTTGCCGCGCTCGTGGGACTCCCGGCGCCGCTCATCTACATGATTGACGTGGAGCGGGGGAGGCGGGAGGGCGACAAGCTGGCAGAGGTGATTGAGGGGTTCAAGCAGCTGGGGCAGTCTGCCGAAGCAAGTGAAGAGGAAGCTGGGCGGGATAGCACGAGTGAAGGGGACAGTCAGGCGATCTTGGCCCGGTATGACCGGGATTGAGGTGGTGGGAGGGTTTATTTCCAGCTTGTCTTTTTACAATTTTTTTCTGCTTTGCATAGCCCTGGCGTTGGTTGTTTTCAGGTTGACGGACGTTTCATTTTCTCTTGAGCACGCCGCTGGGGCTTCGAGTTTGGATCTTGGGACTGGTTGGGAGGCTAAAGCTGTAATGTAATACCAGAACCGTCCACATATACCTGCATGCCATTTTGTCCGCCAAGTAAAGGGTGAACTGCAGCACGCGGCAAGCTGGCTAATTGAGGTGCCAATGGGTTGTCAAACGACTGTTTCGGGCTCTCATCTATGAAGCGGACGGACTAAGGAGTATATCGCCAACATCTGCCGGCTGATGATGGTGACTTGGCAAAAGTGTATGCTGCCCTGAAAGAGTGCCTGGACTCGACAAGAGGATAATCTCGATATCCCGAGGAGCTTCTTTTCAACAGTTACCAATATGCATGAAATACAAAACCATAGCAGAGAGAAGGTCTTGTCCAGGCATGCCCCCCATCCTTTGATTGGGGGCCGGCCTTGGCATTGAATACCAGCCACACGAGGTGCGGAGAAGTCACGTGGCTGGGAACGGCATGTTATTTTCTGTTTTGATGGGACCGGGTGGTGGTCGGAGGCGATGGCCAAAAAATTGAGCGCAGGCAAGTCGTCACCTCTCCGTTTGCGACAACGCCCCTCGCATCACCCATTGACGCCTGAGCATCTTCCATCCAGGCCGCGCCGGGTGCAGCACACTCTTGGAACCCGCGATTGACTTTTGCAGCCTTTTCTTGCTGTTGAAGGCGCGCTTGCTGCTCCCTCGCACCTCGTACCCTCGCATTGCTATTTCTCGTTTGCCGAGCGAATTCCAGCCACCGCACCCGTTCGTCGCCAACGGGCACCAAGCAGCAGCGGCACGGTTGGGGCAGCCAGCTCTACCACCACCAATAGCTGTCCAAATCTCCCCGACTCCGCGTTCCCCACGGGCTGACACATTTCGACTGCCGAGAAAACCATCGATTCGCGCCGTCCACCTCAAACGCCCATCATCCCATCCCGTCTTTTCCGCCGTCGCCGTCGCCGTCGCCGTCGCGCAGTCGCGATCCGCACCATCCATTGTAGCGATTTCGCATCTCCCCCCCACACACCCGAACCCCATCCCCGACGACCATCGCGGTCATCGCGACATCACCTGTTGTCATTTCAGACCACCCTTCGGCGACTCGGGCTCCGTCTCTGGCCACGCGCCGCAGCTTCCTATCCGATGGCGGCCTCGCGCAAGAGACCTAGGGAGGAAAACGAGGAACGCGTCGAGGACAATCGCGCAGAATGCCGATTCTCTGTCAAGATCATCAATCCCAGGGATAAGGAGAATGACACCAAGCGCAGGCGCACCGATGGCGGCCAAGACGAGGACGCCAGCCAACGCGTCAGCCTCCAGCTGTCGCCCTTCTCCCCGAGCGGCAAGTTCAGGACAAACTCGAGTATGGATCTGCACTACCAAGTCGAACCGGCTCAGGAGTGGGCAGACATGACAAGGTACAACAGCTTCGTTCGTAAGTGCTCCCCCCCCCCCTGTGCCACTCTCGTCGCGAGCATCCTCGCGGAAGCTAGCCCAGTCTCTAACCAGACAACAACAAACAGTCAATGGCGTCAAGTACTTCAGTGAAGGCTTCATCTATGTCGCCAACGATTCGAGCATGAAGCGGGAACGCGCCGGCGGAGCCAAGGAACCGATCAAGAAGTCTGACGACGACTGGGTCGCGCGAATCCTCGAGATCCGCGCCAGCGACGAGCACCACGTGTACGCCAGGGTATACTGGATGTACTGGCCCGACGAGCTCCCTCGCGGTTCACGCGACGGGAGGAAGATTGTCCGTGGCCGCCAGCCCTACCACGGGACCAACGAGTTGATTGCCTCCAACCACAGTGAGCATTGCCCCGCCCCCTCTGCCTCACCGTTCGAGCTGCGCTGACAAGGACCAGTGGACATCATCAACGTCGTGAGCGTCACATCACAGGCAACGGTGAAGCAGTGGTTCGAAGAGAATGACGACGAAATACAAACTACCCTCTACTGGCGGCAAGCTTTCGACGTCCGAGCTTACGAGCTCTCCGTATGCGCCGCCCCACCCTTTGGATACAATTTGAGAAACGTGACGCTAACATGAAGCCATCACAGTCTGTCGAGCTAGTTTGCAGCTGCAACACCCCCGCCCATCCAGACAACCTGCTCGTCGGCTGCACAACCGAGACCTGCAAGAGGTGGCTACACGAGCAGTGCATCAAGGATCAGGCTCTCAGGGCGACGTACGCGCGACTCGGCACGGACAAGCCGCATATAAATCCCGACTCAGACAAGATCAAGGACGAAGCCGTTCGCCCTCTCAGTCCCAAGGAGACTGGCGCGGCAGTTACGGCGCAACACTCGATCGACGTGAAATCGGATGGCGACAAAGACTTGGTCAAGGTTAAGAACAACGATAATGTCGATGTCAAGCACTCGGAGGACGAAGATGCGCCGGGTACGCCTGATGCCGCGGCTTCGATGATGCGGCCTGATACGCCCTCGGAACAAGGGAAAGCATCGTCGGCGGAGCCGAACAAGGGATCTGTTTCCAGGCCTGTCTCTAGGGCCGGTTCCACTCGCAAGGCCGGAAGGCCGAAAAAGAGCGCCTTGTACAATAGCCGCGGTGGAAAGAACGCCAAACCGTGGCTGGGGCTGTTCGAGGTGTCGATGAAGATGGCAGACCAGGGACCTCCGCTTCTCGAATTCAAGGACCTCCGGGAAGGGATTGAGGGCGGCGAGAAGACGTGGACCGAGCCCGTCAAGTGTCTGGTGTGCGGCAACAACGTCAACTAGGCCCTCCACGCTATGGGCTTCGGAACGGATATCCCTGCTACAAGGCCTCCTGGCCTTGGCGCCACTCGTCGGAGAATAACTTCGTCTATCGAGCGTGCGGATGCCTTGAACGGCGGGCGCGACTAATTCGAGTCGAGGGTGGCGGTTGCCTCGAGACGGGCTATTCAACGGACGGTCAGGAGGTGGTTCGCCTCTCGCCGTTGATGGAAAAAAATGCTCAAGTGGTGGTGGTAGCGGTAGAGGGTTGGTTTTATCAGCTTGTGCTGAAGCATCGGGACAAAAAGCAGGGCGGTGGCTTGTTTTTTTTTTCATATGTGCTATTCGGAGAGAGAAGGTTTAGGGGAGGCGGTGGCGAGAGGAGGGACAAGGGCAAGGACCATGGAGTCGAAGAGTCGGCATCTTTCGTGTATCATCCATATGCTTGGAAGCAGTCAGGCAAGATTGGTTGGTAGTTGGCTTGGGGGTTGGCCGGAGGGGGGGGGTGTGCTTGGAATCCGGGCGCGAAGGGCGCAGGGAGGAGAATGGGAGCGAGTGAGAGAGAGAGAGCGAGAAATGATTCCTATTCGATACCCTGGCTCCAGCGACGGTTTCCTTGGGTCGGGGCTCTCCCGGTATTCCGAAGCCTGTACGACACACCGCATCATAGGAACCAGTCCACCCCTCTCACCCTCCACTCCCGGAGTCTCTCGCTCTCGGCTTTCTCCCGCCTCTCGGTATGCTGTAGGTTGATACGGAAAACGGAACCTAACTTTCTTTTCCTTTTTGGTCAGAGGGTGAACATGGAAACTCGGGCTGGGGAATACGGGGACGGGGGGCGGGAGCATCGGGTTTCGACGGTTTATTTTGTTTTGCGTCTTTTCTTTTTAGCCAGCTCTTTTCTAACGTGTACTTAGTTTGGTACCATTTTCTGTCCCCTCCAGTATTGGTCTTTGAGTCTTGAGCCATACGGCGGGTCAGTTTGGACTTGTGGCAGGTAGACTGGCATAGCAGGTTGACCGGAAGGAGTTGGTTGTTACTCTCTCTCTCCCTCCCATGTGAATCCTGTGTCTTGATCCTGTCTAGATCTGTGCGCGGGAGGATGTGTGCGTGTGATGATCTCACTGCATGGCCTTTGATGTACACCCTGAAGGGTATATTGCAACATTTGGAACAGGCCACTGGATGCTGACACGGATGTTCTTAACAGCGGGATCTCGGCATCCGTCATCGGAGCTGTGGACGTAAACAGATCGGCGGGATGTCTTGTCGTCACTCGTGGGAGGGCTTTCTGTGCTTTTTTTTCGAGGTCAATTGGAGCGAAGGTCGTTGAACCCCGTTTCATTTACATGGCCGAAGCCAATTGTTATTTTTGTCGAATTATCCAAAACTATGGAGAGCTGGTGTTGAAGGTACGTACCGGTCGTGGCATTGAACCTCGGTTCAGCTGTGTGGGTTCGAGTTGTTTTCTTGCAACGTCATTTTGAGCTCTCCAACTCTTTGACATGTCCGGCCCCTGACATTTTAGTCGTTTTCCCTCTCATCACCTGAGCAAGAGCACCAAAACAGCAAAATTGCCACCACGAACCCTCACTTCAGCTTGTCGATCTCAAGATGCGACTCTCTGGCCTTCAAAAAGAGATTCTCAATCTGTACAGGCAGTGCCTGCGAGAATGTCGAAAAAAGCCTGATACCAGTCGTTCTCATTTCAAAACGTTTGCCCGGTAGGAGCCACTCTAGTCACAAGAAAACTCGATGATGCTAAATTGGATGTAGAAATGAATTTGACAAGAACATGGGCCTTGACAAGCGCGACTTTGCAGCAATCGAGTTTCTGCTCCGCAAGGGCCGCCGGCAGCTCGACATGTACGCTTCCCCTGGCGTCAAGGACATCAAAACATGACAGGGCCAGTCCGAAGTCGCTCTCCCTTCCATGTCTGAGCCCGTCAACAAGAGGACATGGCGAGGGAGGTCATACCGGCAACTGAGAGAAAGAGCGGCCAAGTCGCAAACCGGCCTGAATCCCCACGGCAACTGTTTACTCTACCTCCTCCTCTTCTTCCGCCTCGATCCATCTCCATCACTGTTCCGTTGACATTGACACACCATCTTCATTCGCCCAACCGCATACACCAACAGCCATACATCCGGCATCCGTCAGCCATCGTTTTTTTTGGATTCGACTTTTTGGAATAGCACGAACGATGCCCGCATTCAACTTAACTTAGAAAGGAAGTCCGCACTGCCGGCCCAAAGTCAGAATTGCTTCACCCACCTTTCCCGATGCCCCCCTGATCGGGGACCGAAGCCTCGCCCATCGTGCCGCTCAAGAGGTTATGCTCACACCCCTGAGCGAGCCGCTTCAGAAGCTTCGCCGCGCCCAGCGGGCTCTTGTCCGACGGAGGCGCCGGAGTAGGGTCCGCGTTTCCTTTCAGCATTCAGCAAGCATCCGAGGATCCAAAGCCGACGCAATCAAGACGCCAACGAGCCAGGGACACAACATCAGGCAAAACACCCCTCTCACCGTGCCGAACAACTCTCTCGATTTTTGCGCTCCCATCAGTGGTCTACGGCCGCCCATTCCCCGCCGCGAGGCCTCGTCTCTCCAGGACCAAGGCTGCTGCCCTGCAAGCTCACCTAGATCAAGAGCGTACCCACAACCCATATTCGAAAAGGGCACCGGAAACTCGTCTAGACTACTGCCCGAGAATCGGCCATACTTTGGAACCCTCGCCAAGTCGCCCATCCGCGTGACGCCAAAGCCCGAAGCCCAGCGAGTGTCACTCACTGCGACATCTGGATACATACGCTCAGGGGACGTGGAAGAAGGACGGTCTGATATTCCTCTTCTGTCCACCCCCGCCAGGAAGCTGAGTGCACCGCCTACTCGACCTCGCTACACCGTGTTCCCGAAGCCTCAGAACCGACAGAGAGCTTCTACTATGGGCAGCCAGCCCGGAATAGCCGACCTCGTCAACTCGGAACCAGCCCGAAGGAGCCTGTCCCAGCAGTGCCGACTCTCTTCACTCGTCCCACCCGGTTGTTTACCGACCACGGGCATGAAAAGGGGTCAGCCCGTCAAGCAATCGCCTCTGACTAAAATGGGATCAAGACGAGCCCCCCCTACGATGCAGGACCCACCCAATAGGCCTTTGCGGTCGCCGAGTCGTAAGGTGGCTGTTGACAAATTCGCCAGAGACCTTGAGGAGTTTGCAGAGGCTGGAGGTGTTGCAGGAAAGCATCTACCTGTCGCTTCAGAGGTGGACGGAATCAACGACTCGGTGCAGACGGTTCAAGACTTCCTCCCGTATCGCAACCAATTTCGAGAGGCCGGCCTTGCCGTCACATCTGATGACCAGAGACCCCCGCTCACGAAAAGAAGCCATCTGCGTCTACAGCAAAAGATCTCGAACGATGGCCGTCTAAGATTTGACGGTGGTCGATCTCTTGGTCAGGGGTCTTCGTCAACCAACAAGAATTCTAGCGACGACACTGTTGTTCGTGCTGGTCCAGCAGAGGCAGCTCCTACGGCAGGGAAACTTGGCCGGTTCAAAGTCACCGTGGAGTCGTCTTCGCTGCCGCCAGATCAGGGCTCGATGGTGCCCCCGGAACCCAGAGCGTCCAATCTGCGCCCATCTGCGGTGTTCCAAGAGAGAAGACCTCCTCCTACCGAGCCGCTCCCGCCCAAACCGACCTTGCTCAGCCGTGACCGATGTAAGCGACTCAATCTCGGTTCATCTGCGCGTACTGACGTCGAACACCAGCCGACAAAATAGCAGAGTTTGGTCGTACTCTGCACGAAGCTCACACATCGGCGGTTGGCCGTCCTCTGAGCGGACCAGACGACACGCCCGGGAGCGACACATCAGCGACGGCGGTGCTGTATCCTTCCACCCCATCCTCGACCTCGCAAGATTCTGGCAGCAAGTTTGATAAATGCCTGCCGAGATTGTCGTCGCCTAGCATATCCTCCCAGATCCAGCAGGCGCTCTCCTTTCCCAACAAAACGACATGGACCCCGCCAGCACGTCAGCTACCAGTCACTATCCAGGAAGAACGGATGCCATCTCTAGAGAAAAAACATGGACCAATCAACAAGACTAGCATCACTTGCCACGACGAGGAGGCCGTGGTGGCAGTCCAGAATACGAAAAGCAGCGGTACACAGACGACAACGGTTCCGTCCAAACCGAGTGCCTCCTGCAAACCCGAGCTTCCCGAAACATGGAAGGAGGCCATCGGGAGCCCTTCGTCCTTTGAAAAAGCCCTTGACGATGTCGTCAAGAAGCTGGAGAACATGAGCGAGCCTCAGTCCGTCAAAGGGGACGGCCCCCGCTCGGCTGCGCGGAGATTAACGAAGCTGTCTTCCCCGTCTCAGCGACTGCAGCGCGTCGCCACCATACGCCGCCAGCAACTCGCCGAGAACTCTGCCCAAGATGCCACTGAACCAGGCCTCAAACCCCCGGCTATACCCCTGAGACGGTCACGGTCGAACACGACAACAACACAGGTACAAGAGCAGACACAAGACGATGGCGATATTAAGGACAATGATGTCCTGGCGGGACTCAAGGTCATTTGTGCCGCCTCGGCGGACCAGGAGCTTGACGCGTGGATTCAAGCCAAGACGGGGCTCCGTCTGCGTCGGTTCCTGTCGGACTTGAAATCGTTTGAGAGGCTGGCGCAGGAGGGCATTATGGCTGTGGATGGCGAAAGGTCAAGGAGGGAGAGGGCGGAGAAGAGAAGGGCGAGAGCGAGAGTTGAGAAGACGGGGAGGAGGCTGTCGTTGAAGAAGTAGATGGGGTTAATCTCGGTGTGAGGTGTATTTCTAAGTGGGGGGAGTTCTGTAATGGAGGATATGTTTAGAGTAATTGTGGTTTTTTTTGGCTGGTACTTCTACTAAGTGCCGTATCATGAAGAAAAGGTGCACAAATCTATGTTCTCTGAAAGGAGGTTGTCACGATATCCCCCCATCGAACCCCCTCGAGACCCCCCACAGCAACGCCAGGGGTCCCGATAACCCCCCGGCGCCAGCAGACGTCACCTGTAATGAACAGCGCCTGATTGGACCAACCGCGCAGGGCAGCCCTGCCCTGCACGGCGCGCGGGAGATGCACCGAAACAAGCCGCCACCATTGTGGAGGGGCAATGGCGGGGGGTTCCGGTCTCGCAGGTGGGACATGTTTTTGCTCTTCCGCGGCGAATGCATTTCAAAGCAATTGGCATCTTTTTCCCAAACGTTGGAGGCGATTTACGTTTTCTCCCTTTCGAATTGACGACAGCGCCGGTTGCAGTCCAAGAACTAATCCGAAACGACTCTACCTTCTTCTCAGCGCCAGCCAACCATCTCGACGACACCGTCATATTGTTCAGTAGCGACTTTGCGAGCCAGTCAGTCAGTCACAACCACGAAACAAAACGCCCATTCTTCTTCGCGACCGATCTCGTCGATAATCATCTACCGATCCGGTTCTATCCTTCTATACACCAACCAATCCTCTCTCGAGAGAGAGAGCGAACCACACAAAATGTCCGCCATCCTCTCGGTCGACGACCTCAACGACTTCATCTCCCCCGGCGTCGCCTGCATCAAGCCCATCGAGACCCTCCCCGTCGCACCACCACCACCACAAGCCGACGACGGCCTTGAACACGAAGTCATCCTCGACGGTCAGGCGGGCACCACCACAACGAGCGCCGACCCCGCGCAAATCTCCCTCACCGACTGCCTCGCCTGCTCCGGGTGCGTCACCACCGCCGAGGCCGTCCTCGTCAGCCTGCAGAGCCACAGCGAAGTGCTGAGCACCCTCGATGCGGCGCCGGGGCTGCGCGTTGTGCCAACAGAGGCGGGGCGGTACACAGTCGAGGGGCTAGATGACCCGGACGCCAAGCTCTTCGTGGCGAGCGTGTCGCCGCAGACGCGAGCGAGTCTGGCGGCGGCGTGTGGGGGTGGCGTCACGTCGCGCGAGGCGGGGGTGATGATGGAGCGGTTGTTCCGGACGGGTGGGGGGCGGTGGGGGAACGGGTTCACGTGGATGGTGGATACCAACACGGCGAGGGAGGCGTGTCTGGTACTCGGGGCGGACGAGGTCCTCGCGGAGGCGGAGGGGTTTCAGCCCGGGAGCAAGGCGGCCAAGCCGATACTGACGTCGTCGTGTCCCGGGTGGGTGTGCTACGCCGAGAAGACGCACCCGTACGTGCTGCCGCACCTGTCGCGCGTCAAGTCGCCGCAGGCGCTGATGGGGACGCTGCTCAAGACGGCGCTGAGCCGGTTGTTGGGGATTGCGCCGGAGAGGATCTGGCATCTGGCGATTATGCCGTGCTTTGACAAGAAGCTGGAGGCGAGTCGGGAGGAGCTGACGGACGCGGTGTGGGCGGGGGATGGGCAGCCGGGAAGGGGGGTGCGGGATGTTGACTGCGTGATCACGAGCAAGGAGATTCTCATGCTCGCCGAGTCGAGGGGGTTGGACTTCTTTGGGCTCTCCTGCTCTACGGACCCGTTGCCGCCACAGCCTGCTTTCCCGGACGCGACACTCGACAAGTTCCTGTTCCCGGCCAAGTCGAGGAAACAGCCCGTCGGCGCCGGCACATCGGGAGGCAACATCCATTACATCCTCCAGGACGTCCAGTCGCGACACCCCGGGTCGCAGATCCAGACGATTCGGGGACGCAACGCCGACGTGGTCGACTACATCGTCGTCGCTGCCTCGGGCGAGACCGTCTTCAAGGGCGCGCGGTATTACGGCTTCCGGAACATCCAGAACCTGGTCCGGAAGCTGAAGCCCGCCAAGGCGTCGCGGATGCCGGGAGGAAAGCCGTTCGGGAGCGCCAGGAGGCCGACGGGCGGGAAGACGGCCGGCTTGGATTACGCCTATGTCGAGGTCATGGCGTGTCCGGGCGGCTGTACCAACGGCGGCGGCCAGATCAAGGTCGACGACCAGATCATCATCGACCGCAAGGGGCTCCCGGCCAAGCCTGGGCCCGTGGAGCAGAAGGCGTGGCTGACAGAGGTCGACGAGGCGTACTTCTCGGCGGACGAGCCAGACTTGACCTCTGGTTCCGCACAGCCAGAGAAGAGCGACGATGGGCTCATCGAGGGGAGATCACCTGGCCATATTCGTGACACCCTGTCACACTGGGCAAGGATAACGGACATATCGCTAGACAGGCTGGTGTACACGAGCTACCGGGAGGTGGTAAGTGACGTGGGGAAGAGTCAGGTCACGGACACGGAGCGAGTCGTCCAGCTGGCGGGCAAGATTGGCGGCGGGTGGTAGATGGGGTTGGTTGCTCTATCATATGTTCCTGCATGGGGTACTGTGAAGCCCGGAGCAAATGTAATTAGTAGCAATTCAGATCCCTCGCGGCGCCCCGCCCCGCGCGAAGCCGATGCCCCCTCTCCCGCTGCCGTCCGGGCCCCGCGGTGCGCGGATGATCTGGTCCTCCGCCGCCCTAGGGGTCCCAGATCGAGATCCAGACTGCGGGGATGCGTCGCCGCCGCCTCGTCGTTGAACATTGAATGCCGGTTTCTGTGCATAGTTTGGGTCGTAGAGCTCCCTTGTCCCGGCTGGCTGCTGTGTGGCTGGTTGATGAGTGATGGGCGCGCGACGAGCCTGGTCCTCCTGACGGGCGTTGTTATTACTGTTGTTGTTGCGATGATCGCCACCACCGCCTCTCCCCCCGCGCCCCCTCCCACGGTAATTGTGACGCCCCTCGCCGGGCGGCGTAAGGGTCCCCGACGTGGCTTGGCCCGCCGCTGAGGGGGTCGACTCCCCAAAGATCTTGGCGCGCGCCTCGTTGTACCGCCGCTGCTTCTCCTCGAGCTCGCGCTGCTGGCGCTGGCGGATCTCGTCGGGCGTGGGCTGGTACTTTGGCGCTTCCTCCTCTTCGTCGTCGACGAGGACGAGCTTCTCTATCCCCGTGATGGGGTCTTTCTTGAGAACGGATTTGGGCGCTGGTTTCCGGCTGAGGAGCTTGACGGCGGGCTTGAAGGGGGTGGCGAGGGGGGGAGTGCTGGTCGCGACGAGGAAGTTGACTTCCTTTGGGGCCTCGCTGGGGTGGGGGGGTTAGACGGGCGGCTGGGAGGGGGGAGGGGGGAGGGGGGAGAGGGGAGGTGGCTTACGCAGACTCCCATATCATGCGCTGTTCCTCCTTGTGCTTCGCGATGCGCTCGGCCTTGGTCATGGGCTTCTCGGGGGCGGATTGGGACTGTGATGGCTCCTTGTCGGCGCGGTCGGCCTGGGCTTCCCAGTCGTCGTCGTCCCAGGCATCGGGGACGGCCCTGTTTTTGGACATCGTAGGGGAGGTGTATAGGTCTGGAATTGACAAGTTGTAATTGTAATGATACCGGGGCAGGCTCTGGTAGGATGGGCGAAGTCTGGGAAGAGAATTGGGTCTCGGTATTCAATGGCCTCTAATAATCATGAGGAAGGAATGTTAGCCGTCGAGTCCAAGATGGGTGTCTCTCATGCACCCCACCAAAGAGCGCACGAGCTTTCTGTGGGTTGTTTGTCCCACTGCTTTGCCTTGCCGAAGTCCAGGGACAGGGGTCCATCACCCCGCTGGCCGGCCCCCAACGGCGACCTCTTGCCCTCTGGACTTGACGATGTGAACAGTGAGTGGACACTGCGAATGATGAATGACATGAAACACACTTCCACTGCATACAACTTTCACTTCTTTTTATCAAAATTGAGAGACATAGGCATAATCGACAATCCTTTGCCCTTCAAAACCAACGCAAAATACAATCCCCTCCCCATCCGAGACTCCAACCAACCCCCACACACAAACAACACCTCCATCACAACGACACAGCCATGAACATCGACGAAGTTATGAGCGACGTCCCCGACGCGGGCACCTCCTCGCACGGATACGTTGCCACTAAGAACAGCAACAGCACCCCCAGCGGAAGCGGCGATGACGCCCCGACTTGGAACACTAAGAAATTCCGGGACGAGTGCCTCAACATCAGGTCGCGGATGCTGGATTCCAACTTTTCGTTTAGTGTGTTTCTCCTGGCCGGGTTGGTTAGGTTCTTTTGCTGACTCGATAAACAGAAGAGTTTCCGGATCCTCTGCTGCCGCGCCAGCCGCCGCTTCGGAAACCGCTGTCGGATGAGTCTGCCGAGACGATTCGTCAGTTGAAGGAGCTTGTTGGGCAGATTCGAGATGAGCAGGCGAGGGGATGAGAGGTCGGGCTCAAGGGGAGGCTTGAGTTTGGGGGCCGAGAGAATCCGTCACGACGGCAGTCATTGGAGTCTTCTCTTTGGAAGTCAGGGGGAAGCATCATGTGGAAGCATCTCCAGTATTGATGGGCTTCTGCTCAAGGGAATGGGGACTTTGGCACGTCTGTTACATGGCCAGGGCGATGGGGGCATTTGCAAGATTGCCCGGCTTCGATACCACATTTCAGGCCCAGCATAACTGCCTTGAACAACATGGACAGCACTGGGTGACAAGAACTGCCAAAGGTGGAAATTATCTTGAGCGTTAGTTGCGAACATGAATACCCAGTCACTCTTTGCCTTCCACATGGACGTGCCCAGCTTGAGTGCTTTGGTCGGTTGCTTCTACACATGCACATTGCTGGTAGGTAGAGGATGGTTTCCTATAGACGTCCAGACAATGTGCCGATGTTCAACCACAATACTGTGTAACAAGCGATGAGCTTCCACCTCCGCTCAACCATCTCGGCCGTAGTGTATAGCAGCACCTTATACCGACATGGTAAGACGCAGGTCCCACTCGGATCCCCCATCGACAGACCGCATTCTGAGCTTACACGAAAAGCAACCAAGTCGGCCTTGTTGGGGGCAGAGAGACAAACTCGTCCTGTATTGTCAGCCTGATGATACATCGAAACGCGCGCCGGCGGCGGGGGTGCTCTCGGTATATTTCGCTGACTTCCCCGGAGGGTGTTTGCCGCACAGAAGCGTGGGATATTAAGGCAAATATTGGTACACCACACCACAGCAGGCTGCCGCCGCACCGCACCAAAGAGCGGCTCGGGTCGTGCGGCGGGCGATCGTGACGGCCCCTGATCGCCACCGGCAACAGCTCGAAGTGGCGGGACGTGTCGTGGATGGGAGCCTTGAGCTGTGAGGCTGTGTCGTTGGCACGGCAGGATATGTTGGGGAGTTGAGAGAATGTTCCAGTGTGAGTTGAGTATTTGTCAGGTTGTTACCTATGTAACTGGCTTGCTGTTATCGGGGCCGGGACGTTGTCGGGGTTTGTGATCAAGTCCGCCTGCGAGGATGCATATTGGACCTGCCCCGCCGCGGGTTCGAGACTTGCATCCCGTGTTCAACGGTCCGAGCCTCAGTTGGGGGTCATGTCAGCAAGCCCAGATGGGTGCCGTGGGCGTGGTGTGACGCTAGTGGGTGAACTGTTGAATACGGCATTGTTGGGGGGTTTTGGAGGGGAGGTGTATCCGGAGATATTGACCTAGATGCCTAGAGGCCTGCCCCGTCCACAGGTACCGGGACGTCTTTGACTGCAACCTCTGAGAGGGGCACAGAAACTCAAGAGTCTGGCCTCTGACCGAGCGGCATCGCACCGCCGTAAGACAACCAATACGGGGGAAGACAGACGCCGAAACCGCACTGATAACGTCATCCCGGCGGACTGAGCACCTTGGTTCGATGCTGTAAGTGAGAGGCCGGAGGCTTCCGGTCTTGCTCCGGCCCGGTTCACTCTTGTGCAACCAACTCCGTGGGGAAGTCCCATGGCGCTTGAATGTAGTCGGAGAATACAACTGTTGAATACGATGCTGCGCACGTTCTCTGGACACAGGAGGCTGCGGCAGATGTTCCCTCCGAGCGTATCTCGTGCCAGGCACGTACCAACGGTCATGACTTGTGTCGTACTTGGGTAGGCCAATGTGCGAGGGCACTGGGTCAAGAAACGTCTGTCGTGGGAGAGCGTGACTTTGGGCTTGGACTGGAGCAAGTGGTCATGTGGTGAATATCAAGCAGACACAGGAAATGAGCTCTCTCAACGGGCGGTGCTCTGCTGGAGGAACAGCCTGTTGAGGTTGCTGCGCGCAAGTTGAAGAGAATTCGATGCATCCTTGAAATAAACGGACGTCATCTGTCTGGTCTGTGCACTTTCAAACTCGTCCACAACCTCCATGGAACCAGCAACCCCGCTGGGGGGCCGATACGGGACACTGGTTCGAATGAGGACGTGGAACTTGATCAAGCACACTACCTACGGAGACTATACAGTCCCTCGTTGGGATGGACACGCGCACGTGTTGAGAAGTTGAGATGGAGTTTGTCTCGACTAGCTCCATTCCGTCATCGATATCTGAACTGGCGAGGCTTTGGGCGCAACCTCACCCCCATGCCTTAGCCAGAGAGAGAGGCAACAGCCGCCTCCCAAGGGGCGTCCCAGTTCTCTTTTGGGGTTCCCCATGATTCAGGGTTATGGACGAGACATGAACGCATGTTCCATGTTTCTTCCAAATTACAGCCAAGCAGAGGTTGACCCCATTCGATTCGGAGACCATGGCAATACCCAGGCCCTAAACCCAGGCCCGAGGATTCCAACCAACGACGAGTCGCAGCGCCATCAGGACAACCTGGGCGCCGGTAGCAGTCGAGCGGCTACGACGGGCTTGAAATTGACTGAGGGTGGATTTCAGCGGTTGGGTCCTGGCGATCACTGGATTCCCGGCCCCTGGCTCCTCTTCTCCTCTCTCTTCTGTGGTGTTGAACCGACGCTCGAGTCGGGTGGTCTCGGCAGTCGTATCCTGACTGGACCTGACGCCGTCAGCCCAATCCCGCTCCATCTGCTAGCGCGAGACCTCTGCGAGACCTCTGCGAGGGGACGAGTGGCTGTCGCATCCCACAAAGAAGACGACAAGAGGCAGTATTGGCCCAGGAGCTGTGACAATAGGCCTTGTATTTGTTTGTTTCAGGCCCGGATGGGAAGGATCAGAGATGGGAGGCGGGTTGCGGATTTAGGTGCGGCTGTCGTATGGGAAAAGACCACTAACAATCAGGGCTTCAGTGATTGGGTGACCCTCCGAGTCCCGCCGCCTGCAGCACGGCCTCACCTGCCCCACCACAGGCAATTGGAAAGGGACAACGTGAGAGGGCGCCGGGCCTCACCGTCACGAGCGTGGGGCACTTTTTGATTTTCCACCACCTGAATGGGCTGCCTGACAGAAGCCTCAAAAAGCACCACAGGCCAGCGCTGCCGGCCCCTCCATTTCCAGCTCTACCCGCGACCTACCAACTTCCAGTTTTTGCCTTCTCCAACACTCAACCACCAGCAACAACTTTACCACGGCGACTCGCACCGCGCACCACACCACACTCTCTCTCACACCACACCACCACCACCACCCCTCACTCTTCGATTATCCCCGCCATCGACTCCAAAAGATCGACACCGGCATCGTCAACCCGCGCTCGAGACTTTGTCCGGCATCGTCACGTCCGGTCTCTGCCGGCTGCTCGCACTCCCATTCTGCCTGACCCTCGCTGCCGTCGGGCAAGTCAGGCAGCATGTCCAACCCCGCCACCAGCGAGATGTCTGCTGCTGCGGCGCCGCCCTCTACGGGTGGGAGCGGGGGCCAGCACGATCTTCTCAGAAGGGCCACCCACGCCGTCATGAATTCTAGGTATGTCACTCAGAGCCTTTTTTTTTGTTTGGATATCTCGGTTCCTTCTCTGCCTTTCACGGATTCCCCTTTTCCCAAATCACCTTCCTCGCACCCATCCCTCTTGCACTGCACCGGCCTTGTTTTTCCCTCTGTCGGGTTCGAGTACTTTATCCGATATTGCCTGCACCTTCCCCATGCCTTCCAGAAGCGCAGATCGCTTTAGCCAGGCCGCTGCCGTCGGCGGACTTCCCGGTCCGGTGTCGTTGGGCTCCAGGCTCAGCCGCCGTGCCAGTCTGGAGTCTCGACCAGTCACCGAGGTTCCCATCGCACATGGCGCCTTGCTCTGGCTCGGTCAAAGCTGATCAGAGCTGGAGGAGCGGTGGCAACTGGTGAGATGCCAGCACCGCTTCCGTGTCCAGCGCCCCCTCCCCTCCCCTCCCCTCGTTTTGATGGGCTCGCTGCACAGCCCTTTTCCGTCTGCAGCTTCAGGTCGCCTCATCCCATCCCCTCTTTGGCCAGTCCGGAGACCGAGCTCGAGTCAGGCGGCACAGTTGGTGAGGAGTTTGGGGGCTTTGGTGGTGAGACGCGGGCTCGAGAGTCGCCTCAGACATTCAAGGGCTGGAAGGCTCCGTCTACCGGATGTCGCATCCAGAGGGTTGCGAGTTGCACAGGGTGCGCACGAGTGTGCGTATATGCCGCACCGGTACTTCATTTACACATGCAAAACCATCACCACTCAACCTGGGGTTTCCGGCGACGGTGGACGATGGGCCGGCGGGAGAAGGGGCTTATCAAGATGAACAGCCTGACCCGCTCAAGTGAGCGAGTTGCCGTCGCCTTGCCCAGTGGCCCCAGGCACCCCCTCGAGCCTTTGCCTCCTCTCTGTCTGGGTCCGTTGCTGGGAGTGCAATCGGCCCAAAAATGGGCCCATGCAAGTTGGGATGGTTCGGCATAACCCCCCCCCGCTCCAGACCGTCGACAACCACATGGTGTTCATGAGGGGTGCTGCACGCTCAGAGGGTCGAAAAATCTCGGCTCGAGAGCCGCCCACCCGCACAACGTCGTTGCGATACTCGCTCCCGTTGACGGGGTCTCTGCCTCTCCTGTCGGCCGAATGAGACTTTTTCTGCCCATGCCGTCCCTGTCGGGACAGATCCAGAAATCCCTCCGCTCTTTTTTTCGTCATAGATGCATATCCACCCACCTCCCACTACCCACTACCCCTAAACTCCTCGGCGGGTCTGCATCATCCTGCCCCCCAAGCCCCCATCTCCCCCATCAGTCATCATGAGCGAGCACACCTTGGCCGCTGCCATCTACCTCCTCTTTTCGCCCCGCACTTCGCCCTTTGGCTAGGCACCTTGGGTCTTGGTCGTCATCGCGCCTCTTTTTTATCATTTTGAGGATGGCGGTTGTTAACAGGAACTTCAGGAATGTCGCGGCCGCAGAGGAAGAAGGGTCTGATCAGCTTGGATTCGAGACCCCTCGCTCCGGCATCGCTACTCCGCAGCCAGATCTTCACGACAAACGGCTGCCGGGGATCATGAGCTACTTCAACCAGGTTCGTCCGAGCTCTCTTTCACGCCTCTTTTCTGGCACTTTCAAGTCAAACGGGCAACGACCGGCCATCACCCAGCCCGACCCGGAGCCTGCCCCGGAGCCCGACACCCCTCCCACCGACGAAGCCCCAGAAGCTGTCTCCACCTCTCAACCCACCCCCGATGCCACGAAAGCAAACGCTGGCGCCGACTTCTCGGAAGACGAAGCCCCCCTCATGCCCCATGAGATGGTAGGGCTCTCGTCAGGTGCATCAGCGCCCTCGACCAGCAGCCTGCATTCATATCCGACACCCCCAGCTTCTCAACCATCGTCGTTGCGCGGCTCCAAGGGCGACTCGAGACCTGGATCTCCGCCAGTCTCTCGCTCGAGCAGTCCCCGCAAGTTCAGTGTCTCGGACCTCGGGCGCGGAAAGATGCGCCGACACTCTCTGCTGGCCCCGTTGACCACAGCTGTGGACGCATCGGGCACATCCGCGCATCAGCTCTCGAACCCGGCGTCCGGCCCCCCTACTGGTCCTGCCTCTCCTAGCCATTCTCGAGTTTCTTCTGGTGCTGGGATTGTTTCATCGGGTTCCTCCGCCTGTCTTTCGCACCTCAAGAAGCTAACACTTGCCTCGGCTACAAAGAGCGGTACATCCACTCCCACTCGCGCCTTGTCCTCCTCTGCCGCTCCTCCCCCGCCGCCAAGCGACCCTGTCGAAGAGTCACGGCGTCACAATGGCGAGCCCGTCGATCGCACCGCGACTCACACCCCGACTCCCGCAGGCGTACAAGCGCCTGCCGCCAAGGGAAAACTGACGATCAAGATTGCCGAGGCAAGGGGCCTGAAGATGTGCCAGAATCCGTACGCTGTGGTGGTTTTCCAACGCAGTGAACTCATTTCTGGAGCCCCACGCGTGGTGGCCGAAGATAACGATGATGCGGCCATCGCTGCTGTCGCTTCGGGCGGCATCCCCATTCAGCGCCAGGGAAGCGACTCCGGCAGGCCAGCCATGGCAATCCCCATGCGTAGCAGGCAAAGCAGCAACACCAGCGTTACCGATTATGCGACTTTCCGAAACCGAAACGGCGGGCGCCGGTCCTTCACAAACCCAAAGTGGGACGCCGAAGCCATCTTGTAAGTTGTCCCCTTCCCAGGTAGACACCCCGTGAGACTAACTTGCCTTAGCGATGTCGTGGATTCGGACATGCGGGTGGACGTCTCGGTATATGGCCAAGGGCAGGCCGGCGAAGAGCTTCTTGGGCATGTCAACTTCGAGGCAAGGGCGTCGGAGAGGGCTGCACCGATCAAGGGCTGGTTTGCGCTCAAGAAGAACGTCGACGCTGCTGCCGAAAATGAGCCGGCGGGAGAAGTATACGTTGAGGCCATCTATCAACGAGCCGAGCGGAGGCATTTTGGCCCGGAGGACTTTCAAATCCTTCGGCTCATCGGAAAGGGCACATTCGGTCAAGTCTACCAAGTACGGAAGAAGGACACCAGGAGGATCTACGCCATGAAGGTCCTGTCCAAGAAGGTCATTGTCCAGAAGAAGGAAGTTGCTCACACGGTCGGTGAGCGCAACATTCTGGTCAGGACGGCCATGGCCGATTCGCCCTTTATTGTCGGCCTCAAGTTCTCTTTCCAGACACCCTCGGACCTCTACCTGGTCACCGATTACATGTCGGGCGGCGAGTTGTTCTGGCATCTGCAAAAGGACGGCAAGTTCGAGGAGAAGCGGGCAAAGTTCTACATTGCCGAGCTGATCCTGGCCATCCAACATCTTCACGAGAACGACATTGTCTATCGCGACCTGAAGCCCGAGAACATTCTCCTTGACGCGAATGGCCACATCGCACTCTGTGACTTTGGCTTGTCCAAGGCCAACCTTACCAAGAACGACACAACCACGACGTTCTGCGGCACAACCGAGTATCTGGCCCCGGAAGTCCTCCTGGACGAGAGCGGGTACACCAAGATGGTCGACTTCTGGTCGTTGGGCGTCCTCGTCTTCGAAATGTGTTGCGGCTGGAGCCCATTCTATGCCGAGGACACTCAGCAGATGTACAAGAACATTGCTTTTGGCAAGGTCCGCTTCCCTCGCGACACGCTGTCCCTGGAGGGGCGGAACTTTGTCAAGGGGCTGCTCAACCGGAACCCGAAGCATCGACTTGGGGCTACCAACGACGCGGAGGAGCTGAAGAACCACGCCTTTTTCAACGACATTGATTGGGATGCGCTGGCCAAGAAGCTTATCACGCCCCCCTTCAAGCCTCAACTCAAGAGCGACACGGATGTGTCGTATTTCGATCCCGAATTCACAAACGCGCTCAACGTCAACGGATCGCTGAATGAGCGAGCGCAGCAGCTCGCCCGTGGCTTCGCGACATCGACTCCCCTTTCTCCCTCGGTGCAGGCCAACTTCCAGGGCTTCACCTTTGTCGACGAGAGCGCACTGGAGGATCACATGCGAGACCAGTTTGAGAACAACAACCGCCGGGACGACGAAATGGACGAGGACCATGCCTCAGACCATGGGCGGGATGACGACTGGGACGACCTCAACGACATTGATCCCCGAAACGCCAACCGGATGAGCGGAATCGTTCGGACCAGCACCAATGAGGAGCAAATGTTCAGCAACACGGGCTTCGACATGTAATCGTCCCGCAATACCCCTCTGGGCCCCCCTCGGGCTCCCACAGCAATGCACTTTTGCGCCTACAAGGCGCAGCCCGTTTGGGTTGTCTTTCTTATTCCTCACCTGGATGGAAGGGAAAACGACTGAGAAAAACGATATCTCTTTGATGACTTTGACGAAAACTACGGCATTATGCATTTACGCGGTCATACTGGCATCGGGGGCGGGGAGAGGGAGGGGGTTGTGGATGGTTTCTGAATGAACCGAACGAAACTGGGAAGGGCGTTCTCGGCGACATTGGGTGGTTTAATGGAGGGGTTTTAGGGGGAGGTTCAATGGCACTGTTTTTTTTCTCAACTGATCCCATCACTGATAAAGAATGAACAAGTCATTATACAACCTCTTTTTTGTTTTCTTTTCACCCCCCTGGAGAGAAGAGGAGGCAAAAGTGTGTTTTGAGGATGGATTGTCCCCCTTCCCCTATAAAGAGGACCACTACTGGTTGGGCTGGTTTGTTTGCTAGCATATAAGCAACGGAGGATGGATGGCTGTACCAGGTGCCTTGGCCCGTGGGTGTGTTTGTAGTTGACAGCAACACGAGGAGGAAAAGTCTTTTGAGGCATGGGTTTCCAATCATTTTGATGTGGAAAGCGAATCAAAACATTGTCAACCGAAGCGTACTTTGTTATGCCTAAGCACAAGAGGCGGTGACGAATGGGATATAAATGGTCCATACATGTAAGTCCCTGATGCTAGTGATGGCGTGTTGAAGTGCTTGTACCTGGCCGGTCTTGGCTCCGTCTTGTTGACATGGATTCAAACACGGAAAGAGAGGAACAACACTAAGCTGCTGACATAGCCATCCCATCCCATCCCATGGACATGCGTTGAACTCGGGGGAGCTTCGTACTTCGCTCAAATGATACCCGTGTGTCTCCTGGATGCAAAGAAACCCTCCCAGCCAAACATGGTCAAGTCAGCTGTGTCGCTTCGGGAAGGGCGATCACGTTCACCGGCAGATATCGCAAGCATGATCGTCTCAAACCACCACCACCGGTACTCTTATAACGAGGTAAAAGAACAATGTACGCGGATTACCCGCCTCTCCGGCTAACCCCCCCTACCCCCGGTTGTGTCTGTCTCCCCAAGCCAGCAGCATGTAGACAAGCAGGCAGGCAGGCCCCTCCATTTTTCCATCGAGACGTACCCCCAGGTCGAAAGCCTAGCCTATCCTCTGGCAATTCCACCCCGAGCCCATCCCGCGGTCATGACACGGCATCAAAAATATTTCCCTGGGTTTGTTTTGCTGGATAAAAGGAATTTAGTGGGCGGCGTGGGCAACCTCGTCGTCCTCCTCCTCCACCAGCCAGTCCTCGACGACGGGCGCCGGCGCGTCGGCCGACACGCCCTCGTTGCCCTCCACCTCGACCGCCATCGTCTCGTACTCCTTCAGGCTCGCGGCGAGGTCGGCCTCCTCGGGCGAGGCGGGCGTCTTGGGCACGGCGAAGGTGGCGACCTGGCCGACGGCGTCCGAGTCCTTGATGGCGGCCGGCTTGTAGGCCTTGAGCTCCTTGAGGTAGAGCTCCTGGACGAAATCCGCTGTAAGGGGGGTGGGTGGTTAGCGGTTTGGTTGAAGGGCGGACTGGGGGCTTGGAGTATCAAAGAGGGGTGGGTTGTTTGGATTCGGGGGGTTTCAGGGAAGGGGGTCTGATGTGCGACTCGTGGTTGTTGGAAGAGTTGGTTTTCGGGGCATTATCGCCACCGCAAGCAGGGAAGAGCTCGGTGTTGTGTGTTCGTCTGAGCTTTCATGGTGGGTGTTGGCGCGAGCTTCGTCGGAGCTTGTCGTCATTGACCCCTTCTCCGAGTCCCCGACCCCCAAAACATGGCGTCCTCCCCCCACGGACAACTGCGACATCGGTGTGTCGAGAAGAATTCGAGATAAACGTACCTCTCCGCGAAACTGTCGGGGCGATAAAGGTTCTGGCGACATTCCGGGTAGCGAGTCTGGAGACGGCGGCGACGGCCTTGCGGGCGCCCTGGAGAGAGAGGAGGTCAGTCGTCCGTCCGGAGATCCGTCAATTGGCAGCGGGGGCAGCCGGGCAGTTGAGACGTACCGCAGCTCGGGAGAGGGAAGAGAGCATCTTGGGAATCTGTGCGGTGCGCAATTGGCAGGGACAGAGATGCGGTGTCAAAGTGGCAGCAGGTCGGGGCCAGAAGAGAGGTGGAGGTCGGATTTGCTGAGAGGTTTTCCAAAATGCCGGCAGAGCGCCACAAGGACTGGGACGGGGGACGTGATGCCCCGGGAACACTCGGTGGGCCAGCGTCACGTGACGTATGCAGCAATCGGGAAGGGCGACGAGGACTGCTCGTTGGATGCAATTGGCGGCTAAAACACGAAATGGCACCTGAAATGGCAGTGGCAGTGGGAGTCGGGATGCTTCTCAATATACTTCGAGGTGGGCTCTGTATTCTGGATATATGGGAGTGGCATTGCTTGACGCTGAAACAGAACGCCTGGCCCCAGCTTTCATTCCATTTTGCCCCGATGGTGGGGTTTGCTGAAGCACCATGTGTCCCAAACTACTCTGTATCCAATGTGTTTTCCGTGTCAATACATCTCTAGCTGTGTACCACTGTTACACCCTGGCAGACAAATCCCATGTGCCATCTAAAACCAAAACACCTGCAGGGTCCATCAGACACGACGACAAGACCCAATCCACAAAGCAACCTCATCGCCAACCCGGTCTCCTTCTGGAAACCTGGCAAACTCTACACGGTAAAAGACACGCCCAACTCCTATGTGCCCACCCCGTGATCCGACCCAACCCACCACGCGCTCTTTTTCGCGTATATATATTTGACCATGTACAGTCTTTGCCCCCCGCCCATTCTACCTTGTGGTAGTCTTGTGGAGCTCATGGCCACTGGAGCTAGAATTGGTGGTGTAAATCCCGTTCTTTATCCTGTAGTGCCTCACGAGCTTGACAGCAGCCCACGCCACAAACATGACGGCGGCGAGCACAGCGTACGGGATGGCAAGCCCGTTGCGATTCCCCGTCATGCCGATGCCGATGCCGCCGTTGATGACGCCGAGGACCAGCAGTACGCGACCCCACCAGATGTGCACGAAGCTGATCGGGCCGCGGGAGCGCTCCCGCATGTAGTACCTGTGGTGCATGATGCCAAAGATGGGCTGGAGGGCGAGTGCGATGACGATGAGTATGCCGATGATGGTGTGGGCGTTGTTGAAGAGCTGGAGGGTTACATGTCAGCTGAGGGAACACCGATGCGTTTCTCGATGTCTGGGGACTTACCTTGCCTGTGCGATGAGCGACAGTGATGCCAACCGCCAACGCGGCCAAAACCAAGCAGTACACAAAGCTCTGGAACGCGCCGTGAATCGCCGCCGACCTGAACAGCGGCATGGCCATGGCGCCGGCGGGGAAGAAGACGCAAAACGCGACCATCATGACGGCCGCGTGGGCCAGGAGCATCCCGCCCTTTTCACCACCGGTCTGCACCTTGCCGGCGCCGCTGTTGCCGCTGCCGCTGCCGCTGCCGCTGTCACCGGCCGAGCTTCCGCCGCCGGGGGTCGAGATGCCGCCGTTCGTCTCGGAGACGAAGGGGTTGCTGTCCGATGCGATGGTGGCCTGGGTGGAGTCGACCTGGAACTGGACGGTCGAGTCGTGCTGGGAGATGCCGGCGCTCTCGCTCGTGGTCGCGAGCGAGGAGCCGCTCTTCCAGGCGCCGATCCAGTCGTCGGGGCCGTTCAGCGAGAGGGAGCCCGAGCTCCACTTGACGCAGTTCGGGCAGACGAAGTTGGCGACCATGTTGCCGTCGCTGGAGACGCCGCTGCCGGCCAGGAGCTGCAGCTGGGCGGCGTCGCTGCTGGTGTCGAGGCTGGGCGTGAAGTGGCCGCTGCCGTGACGGGGGGAGAGCGTCATGTTTCCGGCGCCGTCCTGGTAGGCGACAAACATGTTGGCCCCGGACATGCCTGAGCCGGTGCCGAAGGCTACCCATTGGTAGGCGGTGGAGGCGAAGATCTGGATGTAGATGTTGCCGGACCCCTTGCTAACTGTTGTCGCCGGGTATCCGACGGTAATGCACACATCCTTCTTGGGGCAAAACTGGTGTGCGGCGCCTTCTACAACGACCGCACCTGGAACGGGTCAGTATCCATATATTGCCCTCGACAACGGTAGTCGTGTCTGATGGTGCCCGGGATACGTACAGTACAGCGCCATCAGGAGTCTCGTCACCATCCCCGTGGGGGATTTGGCGGAGGACAACATGGGTTCCTTGTCGTGATGGTTGAGTTGGGAGAGGAAGTCTGTCGAGGAATGGCACGGGGCAGACGTTACGTATGTAGGCAAGTACCTATATACAAGTCTTCGCCTCGGCTGTCATGCGCCTCTCCGGGAGACGACGCGAGGGGGGTATATGCCGGCGTCGACGTCGGCGCGTGTGGGGGAGGTGCGGAATATCAGAGGAAGTCGAACTGCGTCTGCGTGTCGACCCAGGGCCTTTGGACGAGTGCCGGACAGGCGCTTTGAGCGAGGTAATGCCCGTGGCTCGGCTGATTTTATTTTTGTCTTTGGCCGGCAGATGGCGAGCACCGCGTCGAGTATCAAAGAGATGGGGCGACCGGTCGAGACGCCAACAAGACAAACTTTCGAGAACACAAAGAAAGAAGCTTTGGAACTTTGAAACGGACCTCATCTGGGGCAGACGCACTTTCTATTCCTTCCGAGACGGACGCCCCAAGGCCGTCAGCGCGCCGAGGAACCTCATGCCCCCCCTCCCCCCTGAGCGGACGGCTGGCTGAGGCTTGAGAGCCCGCATTGAGGCCCCGGGGACTGCCACTTCTGGTTCGTGCAAGGGTGTCGATCTGGACCAGCAATTGGGTGACTTTTTTCTCACACACGCGTTCATCTGGGGCGCAGGGGCTGGGCCGTGACGTCCCGGCAACCTTACCGCGCGATGTCCACCAACGCCCAGGGGTAGTCGAAATAACAGCCAGGGACATCGGGGACATGTCCAGTCCTAGCATGTGTTTGATTGTCTTTCGTCACTTCTTGTGAGTTCTGCTACCAATTCGCAAGGAGAGGCGAGCAGTTTGCTTTCCACCCTCTGATCTCACCCCTACTATTCTTCGTATTTGACTTGGACCGGTTTGGAGGAACAAGACATTGAGCATCTCTCCACATCGTGTTTAGGAAGAACCTCACAAGCTCAGACTCGCAACACTGCGTCGGTTAGGGACACGACCCCGATCCACAGAAAATGCCCTGCAGGGCTTGCCAAGAACCAAGTGAAATGGCTTGCACACTCCCGACGACGCCCAGTGAAAGTGATGGCAAAGCGTTGCCAAGATGATGCCATTCTTCGGCATTTACAAGAGAATCGTCCCTTGGGGGCATCAGGTACGCTGCTGCCTCTGCATCCATAGCAAGCCTTGCAGCAAGCCTCTGCATCATCAACACCGGGTCTGGGGGACACCGCGATGACAGCTTCGGACGAGATCAAAGTTGAGCCCCGGCTGAAAATAGAACTTCAGCTGAGAGGGCAAGGTAGTGGTGCGGTGGATAACAAGCCCCGTCCACTATCAGCTCCCTCCTCTCGGATGACAGCTTGCTCCCTTTGGGGCTACCCTGCGGTCTGTCATCAGCATCAAAAGCCCCATCCTCCCGTCGAGTTACTGCTTGTGACGAAGGCTCCCTTTTCTCACTTCTGCATCAACATGACCCCCTCGGATTCCACCTTTTCGCATCGCGCTGCACACATCGCTACCTGACGCCCGGCTGACGATTCCATGATGCGTGATAGGTGGCCCGCAGGCGGCAGATGCACTGCCTCGAAACCGCGGGACGGTCGAGATGTCCATCACCCACCAAAAGTCCAAACGGCCCAGCCCAGCCAGTCCAAACAAATCCCAAGGCCGATCCACGCTCGCCCGTGGTAGATGTGGTTCGGTGGGTAGCATGCATGCCATGAAACAACCTTGGAGGCTCTTGGGGAACAGCGTTTCCCACACAGCGGCTCGTTCAATAATTGATGACTTTGACAGATCGCTACCAGCCGCTCAACCGTCAACCCCATCCCATCCATCCCTCCCGCTCGCTCGCTTCCTTTCCCGTCCCAGGTTCTCCTTTTCTGTTTCTCGACCTCCAACACCTCCTCCACGTGTTGTTTCCCCGTGAAAGCCCCCTTTGATCCCCGCCGCCGCTGCCAGTCACAGACACGGCATCTCGCTTGGCGGAGATTCTTGGCGAATACCGGCTGACTGCGGGCGGGTTCGCACGGGCGCACCATCACAGAAACATTCACTCGTCAGCACCAGACGAAAGTTCTCAACTCCCCACCAAACTGCGCCTCCTTTCGTAGCGCGGGACGCAGGCAGGGCCACGTAGTCGCCGGCGCCCGTTTCACCCCCATCCCGCGCCGTCCCTTCCTCCGCAATTGGGCCGTCCCGCCGTCCCGTGTGTGCCCCGACATCCGTCTCGCTTGCCCTTCTACGTCGACGTTGGCTCCAGCCCCCCTTCCCCTTTCCCGTCCGTCCGGCCTCGGCGAACAGACTATAGATGTTCGAAGCATCGCCGAGAGCTGCCGACCGAGTGAACGCGGGACGCGTCAACCCCTCCTTCCGGCGTGAATGCGCAGTCGGTGCAGAAACCTGCTTTGCTACTATATCCCGTCCCGCCCGCCGGGTGTCGGCCGTGTTGGTGCTCGGCGGAGGCCTCCCGTTGCCGTGGTGGTTGGAAAAAAAGGGGGGTGTTGATGATTGTTGGAACTTCTGACAGAACGCCGCCAGCACAGAGAGAAAAGAACTTGTAATTCTCCAAAGTCTATCAATGACCCAGTCTATACGCGTGATAGAGAAATAACAGCCCGAGCCGCACCGACAAGGGGCCTTTCACTGCTGAATCTGCATGCGATAACAGACGTCAAGAGCCGCAGCCTCCTACACGGCCCCAAAAAGAAAACCTTCCATCCCATAACAAACGCCATCCGTCGGTCCGCAAAGAAGCCTGGATGAAATGTCCTTTTCCCGCCACTACCAATGTCATGATGATGTGGTTGCCCTGCCCTGTTTTGTTGCTGATTCTTGTACTTTTCCCAAGACACTCCCCAAGTCGGTCTTGCCCCAACTCTGTCAGGTCAAGGTCGACACCCTGAACGCCCCGCCCGTCTCGATCAAGCTGCTGGAGCCCACAAAGCTGAAGCCGCCAAAGGGATCCTCCCTCTCGTGGCCCGACGTGGCGCTCCACGGGTTGTCGTCGTACCGGCTGACGACGGGGCTCAGGCTCAGGTCCGTGAACTCGGGGGCAAAGTTCTCAGCCAGCTCCGGATCCGTAATCAGCGGCTGGATGGGAGCCTCGAGCTCGCGGTTTGCGAGGCGGGTCCAGTCGATCTTCTTGAAGAAGCGGTGCTTCTTGATAATGGCTAGATCCTTAGGCGAGCTGGCGCCGAGGCGCTTGGCCGGGTCCTTGCGCAGCAGGCGCGTCAGGAGGTCTTTGGCGTCGGGTCCGAGAAAGAAAGGCAGCGAAAGCTTCTGCTTGACAATGTTTTCCTGCACCTTGGCGTTGTTCTGTCCGCGGAAGGGAGGGGACCCCGTGAGGAAATCGTAGCCAAGCGCGCCAAACGACCACCAGTCCACTGCCTTGCCGTACTTCTTGCCGAGAATGATCTCGGGGGCCATGTACGCGATGGTGCCGAGCATCGAGTTGCATTCCTCGGCGTCGACAGCCACTTTGGAGAGGCCAAAGTCCGTCAGCAGGAGATGACCCTGCGAGTCGAGAAGGCAGTTCTCGGGCTTCAGGTCGCGGTAGACGACGCCGAGCGTGTTGTGCAGGTGAGACAGGGCGAGCACAAGCTCGGCCATGTAGAACGCGGCCGTCTGCTCAGGAAACATCTTCTCCGAGTTCAGGTGCGTGAATAATTCTCCGCCCTGGCCGTACTCGAGGATCAAGTACAGCTTCTCCCGGTCCTGGAAGGCGTAAAACAGCTTCACCACAAATGGATGGCGGTTGACGCTCTCAAGGATTTGCCGCTCCGTCTTGGTCTGCTCGACGAGCTTCTTGTGCACAACGAGGGATGCCTTCTTGAACTGCTTTTGGGCGTAGAGGCGACCCGTGGTTCGCTGCTTGACAAGCAAGACCGTACCATAGGTCCCCTTGCCGAGACAGCGGAGAGACTCAAAGTCATCCGCCGTCATCTTTTGGGGCTCGCCTCCGGGAAGTCCGCCATAGGTGGGCAGCACGCTGTTGTCGACAACGAAATCATGTTCCAGATTGATTTCGTAGCTTGTGGTGGCATTGGAGCTGGTCTCATCTCCGCTGGTGCTATTACTCTTGGCGTGGCCGTTGCCACGAAGCGTGCTTCGGCTCTGGCGGCTGCTGTTGACAGTCCCGTCGCTGGGATTGGGAGACCAGAAAGGCTGGCTCTCGCTGCGGGTCATGGAGCTGGCGCGGGAAGACAAGTTGGACCTGTCACTGTTGAGGTTCAAACTGTCCAACTGCAAGCGCATCTTTCCGATCCCACTGGCGCCTGGCGAGGTGACGGGCTTGAGGACCGGGCTGCAGTTGGCGCTGACAAGGTCGTCGATGCGAAGAGGCCTGTGAGGTCTTTTGGCCGGTGCGCTTCCGCCGACCCGGGACTTGGGGAAGCAGTCCGAGTCGTCTTCGTCACCCGAAGCGGCCGGAGTGCCAAACCCGCGCACCGTCCGGAGCGCGGGTGTCGCCGGCGCAAGCATGGTTCGCGTGGTGGTGGGGGGTGGTGGTGGCCCGGAATGATGGGTTCGATTTCGTATGAAGCGAGGGAATTAACGGAGGCGGATCGGTGACAGAGCCCTGGGAGCAGAGCACGTCAGGGATCCGGCGTCACGTTCGTTCAAGGCTTGCCTCGGCGGCGTTGAGCGTCGGCGCGAGGTGCAATGTGGCTGCAGCGACTTGGTCCTTGTCGGGATGCTGCTCGCATCTGGGATCGAAAGAAAGAAGTGGAATTGTCGTCGTTCGTCTGGGTATGCATGGAGGATCGGTATCGGAGGTGGTTCGTGGCGTGGAATGGGGGAGCCAAAAGGCAGAGGGTTGAAAAAAGAGAGAAGGGGTTTCGGTCAGGGAGCAGAAAGAACCCAAGAAGGGATGAAATGCATGTTTGGCGGCGAAGCCCCAGCGTGGTGCAGTGTCCACATGCCCGTCCCCAGGGCCCACACGCCCACTACAGACGCGGGGAGGCTTGTAACCGCGGCCCTAATTGGTCACCCATTTTTTCATCAGGCTCGCCCTATTTCAGCCTGGAGAGTCTAAATTTCATTTCAGCTCCGGTCCATGCCCCTCACCGTGGCTGCCAAGACCCTTGTAAACTGGTGCAAATAAAATGTTTGGTGAGGCTCTTTGGGTAGCACATGTTCCAGGTTGTCGGAGCGAATGGCACCTTCGATGAAGAGCTGTCCGTAAGAACTGGATTCGAAGAAAGTGTCCAAGTCCATCGAAAACCTGAATTGTCTGTCCCTTGGTCGTGTGTGTCCCGACAAAAGACGCTACATGTGGTCCCATGGCGACAGTCCTGACCACAAGGTAGAAACCAAAACTCGGGATGCTGTCACAAAGAGCTCATGTGGTGCTTCCATTGATACCCCCGAGCCATTTAATTTGCCCATGCACTTTGTCCTTCTTACTTCGGGCTTGCGAGTCGCTTTCAGAGCGGACTGTGACTGTCCGGGGTGAATTCAAGATTCAGGGTTAGGGTCAGATGCATTTCGGCACAGACCATTTGACGCCAAAGTCTTGTGAGTCCGGAGAGCTTTATCACTGCTCATCATCACCAAGAAGCTCCCGTACCCAACACTTTTCTCATTCTCAACCACGCGTCGCCACTTGGCTCAGCCCTTGCCTGGATATTCCGGCAAACTCTGGGACACCGCTGCCGACAGCAGCGCCGATCGCAATGATGCACCCCTCGAGGAGGGCATATGTCGAGGAAGCAGAGGCCGAGGTAGGCATCCCCAAGTGGCACCCCTCGCAGTCTGGACCGCATCAGCTCAACAGCGCAGAACAAGGCCGAACTGACCACCGTCTGCAGGACCGTGGGGGTATTGACCTAGACTCCGTTCGTAAGTCACATCAGCCTACTTGGACAACGTGGCCTGCCCCTAACCATCTCACAGCTCTCGATCATGACTACGATATCCCCGGAGCCGGCGCCGGCATCGCCCCCGAAAGGGCCTCTGCCCTTCTGTCACAATTCGAACGAAGACGACTAGCCGCCACCATCGCCGTGCCGACCGATGATGGACGCGTCAGGACCCGGCTCCGAGAAATGGGGGAGCCTGTCACACTCTTTGGAGAAGGTCCCGCAGACAGGCGCGATCGTCTACGGGGACTCCTCGCAGAGTTGGCACAAACGGGGGGCCAGAACAACGCTGATGTCGAAATGAAAGATGCCGCCGACGAGGAGAAGGAAACCGAGGACCAAGAAGAGGAGTTTTACTCGCGGGGCACCGAAGAGCTGCTCCAGGCGCGCATCGACATTGCCCATTATTCGATCCCCCGAGCCAAGACACGCATCGAGTTCCAGAAGAAAGAAGCGACCATTCCCTTGCGGACCCACATCAAATTCAGAAAGGAGATCAAGGAGAGGCTCAAGGCATTTGAGCTGCAAGGCAGTCAAACCGCTGGCGACCGCCATGTCAGCATCACCCGCTTCTCACCAAACGGGGAGCTGGTCGCCACAGGGAACTGGGGTGGGCAGGTCAAACTCGTCGAGGTCCCCTCGCTCGAGCACAAGCGGACCCTCCGAGGCCACACAAGCAAAGTCAGCGGTCTGGCGTGGAGGCCGGGAGCTACCCTCCCCGATCAGAATGTCTCGCCCGAGACTGTCAATCTGGCCTCGGGCGGAGCAGAGGGCCAGGTCCACCTCTGGTCTCTTACCCAGGACACGCCACTCGCGACGCTGTCGGGACACGCTCAACGAGTATGTCGCGTCGAGTTTCACCCGTCAGGAAAATACCTGGCGTCCGCATCCGAGGATACCTCGTGGAGATTATGGGACGTCGAAACCACAACAGAGCTGCTGCTTCAAGAAGGACACTCGCGCGGAGTCTATGCCGTCAGCTTCAACACCGACGGGTCGCTCCTCGCCAGCGCGGGCCTAGACAGCATCGGGAGGATTTGGGACCTGCGATCTGGGCGAACAGTCATGATTCTCGACGGGCATATCGATGGCCACATCAAGCCCATATACGGCCTCGACTGGGGTGCCGACGGCCATCGCGTCCTGACGGCGTCGGCCGACGGGTGGATCAAATGCTGGGACGTCAGGAAGGTGCAGAAGTCCGGAGGAATCGGTGCGCACACCAGTGCGGTTGCGGATGTGAGGTGGTTCAAAGGGCTCGACGATCCCCTCGTGGGCGTGCCGCCTGGTGAGGATGAAAAGGGCATGCAGATCCCGAAGAAGTCTGGCACCTTCTTGGTTTCTGCAGGGTTCGATCACAAAGTCAACATCTTCTCGGCGGACGACTGGGCTTTGGTCCAGTCGCTCAGTGGCCACACGGGACCTGTTGCGAGCGTTGATGTGAGCCGGGACGGGAAGTGGATTGTAAGTGGAGGGCACGACCGGACCATCAAGCTCTGGGGTCGGAATGATTCTTCGGGCATGTATAATGCTTGACGTTCTCAGGAGGATATGCTCTCCATGGCAACATGGACATTGAATACCAATTGACCTTGGTGATTCCAAAACTCTAGCTGGGTACCTATCCTTGGTTTGTAGGTTGATAGGTAATATACCCTTATTTCCAGTGTTGTTTTATCTGTCCTGCATGGATTCCCGATTTATCAACAAGAGGGCTCGTTGCTGGCTGTTGGGCTGGGGTGACTTGCACCAGCACAAGGCGCGTTCTGCCGCGCTTGTGTGCGCGTCCAGGCTACCTGTTCACGTGACCTCTACCGAGATCGCATCCTGGTTGGCGGACGCACGGTCCCCACTCCACTGCTGTGATCATCGATCGCCATGGCCTTGCTTTCACCTTTCAAGTTCAAATACCTCCCGTCGGCTCTTTACAACGCATTTCTCACTCGTCCATCTCTCAATGAACCCGGCTACCACGCCTTGATCCGAACTGGCGCACAGAGAAGGACTCCCACCCTCGATATCCTTCTCAGCGCCACCAAAATGTCGACGACCGATCGGTACCGCCCGGTGCGCGAGGGCTACCAACCACCGACTCTACCCGCGAAGCCATTGTCCAGCGCAGCCGCCGCGATCCCAGCATCCGCCGCCAAGTCGCCAAACCAGAGACGCGACGTACCACCCGCTGTTCCGTCGCCGCCATCTTACAGCTCGAGGACATCCCCTCCCCGCCCGGTCTCGCGAAGAAGCGCCCCGTCGCCCGCCGCGTCGTTGAGCCCCCAACGAACATCTCAGAAGCCGCCCTCGCAATGGATCTTTACAGAAGAAGAGATAGCGAGCGCGCCCACCATGCTTGACGGCGTGACGGTGGCTGAGGAGCGGCTGAGGAGGGTCAAGGGCGTCAACTTCATGATCCAGGCAGGAATTGTACTCCGACTTCCACACACGACCATCTGGGTTGCTGGCGTTTTCTTTCACCGTTTCTTCATGCGGGAGAGTATGGTGGAGAAACCGGAGGGCGGCGTCCACCACTACGTAAGGCCTACCCCGGAAACCTTCCCCGCGAGGCGATATGATTGATGTTGACCCGATTCCCTCACCAGAACATTGCTGCAACAGCTCTCTTTCTCGCCAACAAGACGGAGGAGAACTGCCGCAAGACTAAGGATCTCATCATCGCCGTGGCCAGGGTTGCGCAGAAAAACAACAAGCTCGAGATTGATGAGCAAAGCAAGGAGTACTGGCGATGGCGCGACAGCATCCTCTCGAACGAGGAAAGAATGCTCGAGATGCTCACCTTCGACCTCATGATTACGCTCCCCTACAACCGACTCTACGATAACCTGACTCAAATGGGGGTCATCCACCACAAACCACTTCGCGACTCGGGGTGGGCGTTGCTCAACGATATCACCATGACGGTGTTGCCTCTGCTGATGTCAGCCAACGACATCTCCATCGGTGCCATCTTCTTTGCCAGCGTGGTTCATAACGAGAAGTTTGCCGACGTGCGGGGCGAGCCGTGGTGGCGAGCCCTCGACGGAGACGAGACCAACATCACTAAGGTGGTGACGATGATGATGGAGTTCTACCAGGAGAATCCTCTCCAAAAGAAGGACGTCAAGACCCCCGGGTCGCCCGCCTTCAACCTCGAAAGCACTAGGAGACGCGGCGAGACCGCAAGGGGAGGCTCGAGCCACTGCGGTACCCCGCTCGGCACGGATCGTGGCACCCAAAGCCCCCGGGTGGCTCCTGTCAGCATCAATGGCAGAGCAGGGAACGGCAACGATGCTGCGGAGGCCACCAAGAAGGAGGAGGCGGGAGGGGGGCCCGGGTCATCCAGCATCAGCATCGACGTGGACTCGCAGAACACTAGGGGCGACTCGGACGCAGCCCTCAAGGTCGCGGCCAACGAATTGTCGGTGCACGAGAATACCGCCAACGGCGACGGGCTTGTCTCGCCGATTCTCCCTGGCTCCAAACGCAAAGCCGACGACATGGATGGCGACTCAGAGGAGAAGGACACGAAGAGGGCGAGGACGGTGGACGAAGATGAGGGCGAGATCCCCAGCTAGCGAACTGAGTTCATGTTCAATCTCTTTTGTTCTTCTGGCGCAAGGCGTTAGGGCGGACTTCCACGCCATGGGCACCACGGCGGAAGACTGGCGGCGTTTTTCTGCTTTTACCACGGATGGGTTCGGTACTGTAACCGTATGGGTCCACGGGACATGGGTGCCTTTTACATGCGCGTCGGGCGCGGGCCAGATATGGCGCGGATGGAGGATGACTTTCCATAGCTTGCCCGAGACAAGGGCAGGCAAGGAAGCGCTTTGAACCAGAGATTATGTCTCAGGACAAGATAATACCCCCTTATCCCTCGCGGGGTTCAACCTCGAGCGTACCAGGCATTGTTTATTTTTTTGTATTCAGTGTACCCCTGGGCTACCTCTGACCTGCTCTGTCTCCTGTCTCCCGCCTGACAACCTCCCCTCCCCCCTTCTCCATCCTCTTCTCATCTATAAAATCAATCAGGTCCACCATATTCAAACACCCCATCATCCTCGCCCGCTCCTTGCGCGACAACAACGCACTCTTGTCCGGCCCGAACCCCGGCCCGCACATCTCCCCCAGGTGATGCAGCACCAGCTTCAACGGCAGCGGACACCGCACCGCGTGGTTCAGGAACGTGTCGACCGCCTCCCAAGGACAGACGTCATGGCCCGCGTACAAGGCCGGGTTGGCGAGGATGGCACGCGCCGACATGAGGCCCGCGAGGTGCGGGAGGCTGGGGAGCCCCGGGGTCCCTTCGGACCGCGTCGGCGCCACGGGCGACGTGTACGGCAGCGTGCCGAGCGTGAAGACGTCGCCCGACACGAGGATGGGAACCTGCTTGCCAAACGTCGACGTCAGCACCTCGAGCGCCGAGACGTCGATGGGGGAGGTCGACGGCGTGGCGCGCGTGCGCGGGTGGATGGTCAGGAAGTCGATGCTGCGGTTCTGCGGATGGCCGAGAACGGTGGTGATGAAGTCCATCGTCTTGCTAGACGGGGGGTGTCAGCTTACTGCCGAGGGAAGATGGTCAGGGGGAAAGAGGTACCGCAGATCCTTATGAACCCGAATCTTGACACTAACACTCCGCCCTTTTCCCCCAGGGTCATCGGCGTCCCGCTCCAAACCCACCGCCCACCCGTCCCGCCGGAGGTGCTCCCGCGTCGTGACGACCATGTCGCGCACGAGCTCGCGCTTCTCCATGAGCGCGGCGCCGAGCGTCTCGGCGCACGCCCAGGACTGCGGGCAGCCGCAGTTGAGGTCGACGCCCGAGGCGAAGGGGGCGACGAGGGTCGAGGCGCGCGCGAGCTCGAGCGGGACGTTGGCGCCGAATTGGACGATGGTCGGGGGTTGTTGCGGGGTGGAGACGGTGAAGTCGGAGTCGCGCGCGAATTGGTTGCGGTTGAACTCTTTGGCGAGGATCATGGGCGTCCAGCAGAGGTCGGTGCCGTATTCGTAGACGGTTTTGCGGAAGGCGAGCTGGGGGGGGGTGTTAGGGGATGATGTTTGGGGGTTTGGGTGAGGGGGGCTTGCCTTGCTGTATCGAACCATGGGGGCGCTGGTGTAGAGGAAGCGATTTTGGCTTTTGGCTAGCTCGAAGAGCTTGAGGGGGCTGGGGGGTTGTTAGCTGGGCCATGATGGACTGGGAGTGTGTGGTTGTAGGGTAAAGGTGTTGGAGGGTGAATCTTATAGAGAAGCGGAAGAGGCCGCGGTAAACAATAAAAATGGAAGGAGAATCTCACTGTATTTGATCTGTCTCCATTGTGTCTGTCATACTATCGCCATATTATGACAGATATCGGGATATTCGGCGTGGTCCTTGAAGGACGATGAGTCGAGTTGGAGCACTTGGTCCAGGGTTGGGCGAGCACCACCAACTGACTCTGTAATTCCAGGTCAGCCTCTAGTACTACAAGATCACGAAGACTCGTGATATTCACATACAGACTGTTTAGTGGTTCACTGTGAGGTGAAGCCTCTTCTTTTCCGATGAATTCGTGTCGGATCCGGGCCAGGGTTGTTGGGCCAGGGTTAGGTGTGAAATATTCCGATGCGTGAAAGCAAACCCCCGCTACAGCGCAGGCTGTGGGTATCTGCAGGTCCACTGAGCCGATGATTGGCGGTGCTCGGTGGCGACAACGGCCCAACGAAGACTCAGGCCTGTTTGTCACTCGCCACGCCCAGTCCAAGACTTGTAAAGGTGGACGACGGGGTCGAGGTGACATCAAAACTCCAGCTCTCTCGTCCGAACTGCCGAGTCATTTCATCCCCCGTTCAGCGCTGCTTTTTCTCGTTCTCGGTTCTTATCCGTATTCCTGGTATGCATGGTATCTTCAACGGCGAGCAGCTGCTGAGATTCAAGTCTCTGAGCAAACTCGTGGGTCGCCCTCACCAGACGCTGATTGGCCCGACAGAAGAAGAAGATTCCCTCAACATCACCATGGCCTCGGGCAACCCCGTTATCGGCCTGCTGGGCGGCGGCCAGCTCGGCCGCATGCTGTGCGAAGCTGCGAATCCCCTGGGCATCGATATTGCCATTCTGGACGACAAGAACGCCCCCGCCAAGCAGGCGCACAACACCAACCGCCATGTGAGCGGCTCCTTCAAGGACCCCGACTGCATCCGGGACCTGGCTGCCCACTCGGACTATCTCTCGGTCGAGATTGAGCATGTCGAGACCGAGGTGCTCGAGGATATTGAGAAGAACGGTGTGGAGATCACCCTCGCCGATGGCTCCCAGGCCGTCCACCGCCCTCCCATTCACCCCTCATGGCGGACCATCCGTCTCATCCAGGACAAATACTTGCAAAAGGAGCACTTTCGCACCAGCAGCAACAAGATCCCCATTGCTGACCAGATTGCTGTCGACACAGGCGGTTCTGCCATCGAATCGCTCAAGTCTGTTCTCTCCAAGTTTGGCTTCCCCTTTATGCTCAAGGCCAGGAAGGGCAGCTATGACGGCCGCGGCAACTACCAGATCAACAGCGAGGAGGACTTTCAGCCGGCGATTGACGCCCTGAAGAACCTGCCCCTTTACGCTGAGAAATGGGCGCCCTTCGTCAAGGAGCTTGCCGTCATGGTTATCCGGACTGAGGACGACGAGGGAAACCTCAGGAACTGCGTGGCGTATCCCGCTGTCGAGACTGTCCACGAGGATAGCGTGTGCACAAAGGTCTACCTCCCACCGAGGGAGGTTTCGGAAAAGATTTGCGAGCAGGCCAGGGAGCTGGCATGCAGCGTTGTCAGCACTCTGTGGGGACGAGGCGTCTTTGCCGTCGAGATGTTTGTTCTCAAGAACGGTAGGACTCCCTTCACCTTCAAAACAGGCCCCTGAATTGACCCCCCCCCCCATAGGATCCCTCATGGTCAACGAGGTCGCCCCTCGCCCTCACAACTCGGGCCACTACACCATCGAGGCCGTGCCGTACATGTCGCAGTACAAGGCGCAAATACATGCCGTGCTCGATCTGCCCGTCCCTGGCAAGCTCACCCCTCGGGTCAAGTCGTCCATCATGCTCAACATCCTTGGTGGAGCCACGCCCACCTCCCACCACGAACTCACCCGCATGGCCAGACGCACATTTGACGACGACATGGACGTCTACTTGCATCTTTACGGGAAGGAGTCCAAGCCCGGCCGCAAGATCGGTCACATCACCCTGACCTCCAATCTTTCCATCGACGAGCTGGAGCAAAAGTCCAAACCATTCGTCGAGCGCGTCGACGAGATGCGCCAGGAACGCCTCGACGGCTCGGCCGAGCAGCTCCGGCCCCAGGAAGAGCAGGCGCCACAGCCATCATCAGCACCCGAGTCCAACGCCAAGAACGGCGGCGAGGAGAGCGCCGTGCCAGCCAACACCTTCGAGTCCTTCGTCACCGCCATCGAGTCCCGGCAATTCAAGCTCCCCAAGGCCGCCGCGCCCGCCGTCGAAAACGCCATCAAGCAGGTCGCGGCACAGACCAACGGCGACGTCAACGGCAAGCTCACCAGCGACATCACCAGCGACCTCCCCGAGAAGCCGCTGGTCCTGGTGACGATGGGCTCCGACTCGGACCTCCCCGTCCTCAAGGCCGGCTTGGACATCCTCCGCGAGTTTGACGTGCCCTACACGCTCAACATCACGTCGGCCCATCGCACGCCCAAGTACATGATGCAGGTCGCCGACGAGGCCGCCGGCAAGGGCATCAAGGTTATCATCGCTGCCGCGGGCGGAGCGGCCCATCTCCCCGGCATGCTGTCGTCCGAGACGCCGCTGCCCGTCATTGGTGTGCCCATCAAGGCGACGCACATGGATGGGCTGGACAGTCTGTTGAGCATCGTCCAGATGCCGGTGCGTTCCCGTTCCTTCCCTCTCCCTTGCCCCCAGTCTAACGTGTCCGTTCGTTTCCAGCGAGGCGTCCCCACGGCAACGGTGGGCATCAACAACTCCACCAACGCGGCGCTTCTCGCCATCCGCATCCTCGGCTCCTTCACGCCCAGGTACCAGGAGAAGATGAGAAAGTACCAGCACGACATGGAGGACGCGGTCCTCGAAAAGGCCGACAAGCTGCGCCGGGGCGGCGACGTTGCGTATCTGGCGAGCATGAAGAAGTGAAGAAAATACCACAAGACGGATAGGTAGGTGATCCAGCTTATCTTTTTCTCGCGGAGAGCCAAAAAAAAAAGAGAGAGAAAGTATTTCGTGCCCCCTTTTTTCCTTTTGAGCGCTTCGTGATATATATAGGGGTACACACGGAAACGGTGGGGAAAAGTAGAGGCACATACGGGGTCGGACAAATCGGAGGGGAGGATCGAGGATTTCTATAGGTATCATGCCCGGAAACAGGAAACTCGCTCTGTCTGATCCCACGGTGCGTGCTCTGTCTATCGGACTCACTTGCCCACCTCTGTCCCAGGCAGTAGCGCTATGCGCTTAGCAGCTCGCAACCTTGGCCACCGCCAGCCTTATCAACCTGGACACCACCCACCACCACGCACAGTCCCTCTCACCGTATACCCACCAGGGACAGTACAGACACGGAGGAGGCTAGGTGCCTTGACCTGCAGGGTTCGGGCGTCGGGCTCGGCCTGGTCTCCCGAGCGAGGAGGGTTCAGTGCCGCGATAAGGGTCCAGCCCTCCGAACAGAGAACGCCAGGCAGGGTAGCTTTGGCTTGGAGGTGGCTTGCTTGCTCCCCACGTGTGTGGTTGGCGATGGTGTCGACAATCTTGGTTCGGAAGTCTTTCGTTGGGTTACATGGCTTGCTTACCTGCCGCGTGGTTGTTCTAGGGGTTGGATGGGTTAGGGGTCTTTGAATCTTGGGAGGGTTGAGGAAAGTTGGGTGGTTTATTTCAGAGAGGACCGCCCAGGGGGGGTTTTTGAGGCAGGTTCATAAAGCCGGGGTGGTCTTGATGAGTATATACTTGGGATTGAAGCTACCCCTGTTACGAATAGGACAAGAAATCAAGTCTGCCCATGCAAGAAACTGCCTTGAAAAACCCATGCTCGCCCTCTCCTGATCCAACTGCGTCTTGGCCACACGTTGGCATCCCTTCAGTCTAGAGCAACAAGATTACTTCACCATCAGTTCGGCTGCGTCTGGGTCGGAGACGGGCAAGGGGGCGGCGCAAAGGTTGGCCACGGCTTGCAATCCGGGAAGCATCTGGTTCACCGGGTCAGCCAACATCAAGATCGAGACCAGCAGTCGTTTGTGGACTGCAGCTGGTTGGCTCTAAAAGGGAGACAACATACCCTCCGTACATCATGCCACACGCGTTGATGTAGTCGGCGCAAAGCATGAAGCCACTCCCCGTCTTTCCGGCCGGGCACCCCGGGGAAGTGGGTGTGGGGACCGTCGAAGTGATGATGGAGGTTGGTGTCGCCTTGGTGGTCTTGGGACTGTCACACTCGGCGAGCTTGGTGGAGGTGGCGGTGGGCGCCGGTGTGCTCGCCACGCACAGAGGGGCGATCGGCTTCAATTCCGTCTTGCATACATCGTAGCACCTGTATGTCGGATCGTTACATTCAGTCTTCTTTTTGTGGTTTCCTCCCGGGGAGGAGGAAGGCCACAGCACTCACCCTCCATATCGCTCACCACACTTGTTGATGGCGTCGACGCAGATGGTGCGTGGGGAGCAGGCCTCGACGGATGCACCAGCCGGGGCGGCGGCGCTGTGTCCCACGAGGAGGCCCAACGTGTAAATGAAGGTGAATGCTGAGGGCTGCATGATTTCCGATGTGTCGTGGGTGCCAATCGAGGGGTTGGGGGTCGTCGGTCGTTGGAAGGTATGTATGTCGTGACGAGGATATGAGATGACGAGGAGGACATGAGAAAGATCAAGTGGCGAGCAGCCGCTTCATCTTATGGGTGTCCAATACAAGCGCCCAGCCAGTGTAACCAGCTTCTCGTCGAGCTGGTAACGAGGAACTGGAATGTGGTTTCCTCCCGCAAGGTTTTCTCCCGCTGTATACCGTATCCTGGTATGAGCCCTGGAAGGCTCGAACTGTGATTCATAGTGTCGTGTCGGGCGGCCGATGGGTTTACCCGGAGTAACCCAAGCTTTGGACTCGTGTTGGCAGACGACCAGTTTACTTTTCGCGGCTAAGATTCAACGGAGGATGACGAAGGGGGGCCGGGCGTGGAACCCATAACACACCTCCTGAATTCTTCACCTCGAAAAGACCCTGTGGGGGGGGGAGGGTGGCAATGGAGGGTTGACATGATGGATGCCAAACGGTGTTGGTGGTGCTGTGTTGGGGCGTTCCCCGGATCCCTGGGGCCGCGAGGCGGCGCAGAGGCCCAAGATCGGGGTTGTATTTGCGGCCGAAATTCTCCGTCTTCCGAATCTGCTACAAGGGCCGTGTACTCGTACGCGGGGAGAGGTCATCTCTTGGTTGCAAGTTGCGGGCGTGTGTTGCGATGCTACGTCGCCATAACAACGCCCAATCTGGAATGGCGGGCGAGAGACATTTCATTCAAACAGACCCCCCTATGACGACAAGCCAGAGGGTCGAAATTGAATCATGTTCCTGAAATAGCCCTCGTTGTCGACGCTCGTGATCCGGGCAACGTCAAGTGTGAAAGTGTTGGTGTCCAAATAGCCGCAGGGAGAGAAGGTGAGAGCAGGACAGGATGCAAGATAGATGGATGCAAAGGAAACCAAACGCAGAGAAGATGAGAAAATCTGGTTGCGGATGGCTTCGGTTTCCTGCGGCAACCGGGGAAATCTTCATTTGGGTTAATTATGGGCAGAAGACTCTTTCCAGGTCCGCGTTGGAAAGAGGAAGGAGGTTTCGTGGGACCTGGGAGGATGGGAAGGGGTAAAGGGGAAGAAGGGGGGTAGGATCAGATGTCTTCGGTCCGTCGAGGGAGAGCAACGACTGATATACAACAGGACTTTTCTAGAACACACCAAAATGCAGGAGGGACACGCCAACATCGACCCTGCAATGTAACAGGCTCGAGTCTCGACCAAGTCTCGACTACCTCACCACAGCCCCCAACTCACTCTTCGTCGACTTCGGTCCCGCCGCGTCCAAGGTTCGGCAATGTGAACATGTGGGACGACGAGAGCCCCAACCGGGTCCCGGGAGGTGTGTCCAACGGCCAAGGTCTAAAAATAATACGGTCAATCAATTTGCCCCTGTGAGACGAGACATCCAGGGCCATCCTCGAAGGCCTCGGTGGGAGAGGATGGCGGGAGAATGCAATTGTCCTTCACCGCGGATAATCGGCTTAATTGCGGCGACAGCTGCTGCCAAGGGGGCTCGCAATCAATCCCGACACACAGCACACAGCGAGAGCAGCAGCATGGGCGGGAGGAGAGGTGACGTGGGTGGGAGCACTCTCCAGAAGATGCGCGCGCGTGGCGGGAGGAAGCTGTCAAAACCATCCTGACGGGGACATGGATCACGACCAGCGAGACGATACTTGCAACGAGACGTCCCGACTCGAAATACATAAAGAGCTCGTCGTCTGGTCGTCCGGGAGAAGCTCGAGCAAACCAGCAACCACCTCCCCAATCTTGAGACGACCCAACTCCAGCCAAGCACAGTCGACATCAGGACATCAACAAGAACCATTCCCAAGCCAACGACCAAGAACAACAATCCCCAACCCTTCACAATGAAGTCGACACTCGCCATCCTTTTCTCCGCGGCCCTGGGACTCGCCGCTCCCTCCGTCCCGGCCCCTGACGCCTTCCCCTACCGCCTCAAAATCACCTCGTGAGTCAACCCCTTTTCCATGTTTACCGCCAAGCCCCCTAACACCCCTTCCCCACCCAGCACCAACGACAAGTACAACGGAAAGTACATCAGCACCAACGGCACCTTCGTCGGCATCTTCCGAACCGGCGCCTCCAAGCCCCTCCAAGTCTACGCGATCCAAGGCACCAGCGGACTCGTCGAGCTGCGCACCTACCCCGAGACCTCAAACAGCCAGAGCCTCGTCCTCCTCGGCGGGGAGAACGACAACCTTTCGCTGACGACCATCCACAACCCCGCGGCCGCGTCCTTCCCCCGCGGGACCACGTGCGACTGGACGTCGTTCAAGCTCGGTGGCGGGAACCCGCCCGCGGCCGGGAGGGGTGACAATGTGGTTACCTATGCGAGGGCGAAGAGCGGGGATGTGTTTTCTGTTGCTGACTTTGGGGCGAGGAGTGGGACGGCGGTTCAGTTGAGGAGAGGTAGGTTGTTTGGTCTGATTCTGATGCTTGTCCTTGTAGCTAACTGACGTCGCAGGGGATCTCTACCACATTGACGTTACCTTCCCTGTGACGATTACGTACGAGCGCGTCACGGACAGCTCCGACGAGTACACCATCATGTGAAGATGGAAAAAACTTTGCACTCGGAGGCTCGATACCGGGCAGGAGATAGGTGGCCAGCCCCCGAATCCCTTACACAGGGGGCAACAGTCCCCCAAAAGCCAGTTTTTGTTTGCTTGAACTACACAATCACTTTCATAGAGCCAAGATATCCCCAGTCGAGTATCAACTACACCTTTTTTTTCCAGAATTCCTCACTTGAGGTAGCGCATACATAGCAACGATAGCATGGTGCGGAAAATTGAAAAGCCACGTCCTTTCTCCTCACCACGTCTAATATCACCGTCCGTCTCGATTGACCGGATGTATCCGAAGATAATTACAATAGTCCAATACATCACCCCGCCAACATCAAACCCCAACAACCTCCCTGGCTCCCCCCCCATTCTTAATCCTCTTCATGATATATATCTTGGGCTCCATCCTCGGCCCAACCCACCACCCTCCCGTCACCCTCCTCACCCACCTCTTCACCTCAGCCACCACTGCCCCCTTCCCCACCACCCTGCCATCACTTCCCCCCTCCTCCCTCTTCCCACCACCTCCCTTCACAACCTCCACCCCCGCATACCCCTCCACCACCCCCACCACCTCCCACCCCCCCTTCCTCCCCTTGACCTTCCCCGGCTCCTCCATCAGCACATAATCAAACCGCCGCCAAAACTCCTCCCTCCCCAACGTCTCCTCATCCTCCGTCTTATCCACCAACAGCGACACCTCCCCACCCCCGCTGCACCCTATCCCCCTCCACCCCCCCGCGCGGATTCGGCGTCGCCCGCCCAATCGCCGTCCCAAACAGCGTCACGCCCGTCATGCACGACAGCACATCAGCATGCACCGGCACGACGGTCGCGTCGCCGGCCTGGGCCTGCACCAAGTCACGGAGGTGCGCGAGGGCGTCGCCGCCGGGGTAGTTGAGGGAGGAGAGGAGGAGCATGGCCGTGGCGGCGGCGAGGGAGGCGGGGACGGAAGCAGCGAGGAGGAGGGCGGGGAGCGGGGACTTGGCGCGGCGGGAGAAGACGAAGTTGGCGGCGAGGGCGGCGGCGGCGGTGAGCGTGGGGAGGGCGTAGATGATGAAGCGGGCTTCTTTGTGGGGTTGGAGGGAGTAGATTGCGATGAAGGCGAGGGGGGGCAGGGCGAGGGCGCGGGCGCGGGGGGCGAGGGAGGGGTGGAGGAGGGAGAGGGGGAGGAGGACAAGGGGGGAAAGGGGGTTGAGGAGCAGGCGCGGGAGGGCAGAGGTGAAGTAGTGGTGCCAGGGGGAGACGCCCCAGGCGGAGGAGGAGCCGAGGATGGCGTTGAAGTAGAAGCCCCAGAGCTCGGGCCAGAGGGGGGTTTGCCAGAAGTAGCTGTCGATGGGGACGGAGAGGACGAGGGCGGCGAGGCCCGAGGTGATGAGGGAGAAGATGACGTCGTGGAGGGCGGTGGGGTCGAGGAGGAGGAGGTAGGCGATGTTGGTGATGAGGAGGATGGCGACCTCGGAGCGGAAGATGGCGGCCGCGAAGACGAGCATGGTTATGGCGAGGCGTCTGCGGGGGCGGGTTGTCTTGGTGCCGGGGATGGGGACGAGATAGGAGGCGGCCATGGTAGCTGCGGGTGGTCAGTTTGGGACGTGTTTACTTGTTCAGGGGCTGCGGCCGCTTACTCAGACTAAAGGCAAACATGTTGGGCAGGGTTCTCGAGGCGTAGAAAATGACGTGAAACTGGCTGGCTTGGAGAAGCAGATACCATCTAGCGGTGGGCGCTCCGTATGCCCGTCTCAGAGTATGAGCAAAGCCAAGGAGGGAGGCGGCATTGAGGAGGCCAAGGATGGCCCGAACCACAAACTGAGCATGGTTGAAGCCGACGAGGGCAATGATGGGCTGGGCGATACCGGCCAGAAGGACGGGGCCGACAAAGGTTCGTGGAACAGCCCCTGAAAAGGCAAAGTGGTCGTACGAAGCGGAGAGCTTTCGGTTGATGTCACTGGTGGGCGTCCAATACACCAGCACATCGTGGGCGGCCTGGATGTTGAACGACTCTTCGACCTTGGTGTAGGGAGCGACGAGGAGATGGACCAGGATGAGTACTGGTATCGACAGTACCAGCCCGGCATCTTGGAATCATCAGCAGAGCATGGGATGAGGTAGTTGGTGAGATATCGAACTCACCGAGGGCTCTCATCGCGAGCTTCATGGTGTTTTGGGGTGCAAGGAGAGAGGAAAAGAAAGGCAAAAAGGCCAAATGGCCTTGGGTGGACCAAGAATCAGAGCAGGGAGATCATGTGTTTCATAAAGACGAGAAATCAATTGACGGTGGCCTTCAATGGGAAAGAATTGATCAACTTGAATGTCCTCTCAAAGTGAGAATCGCATGCATCGTCGCGACGAAATGGACACATGGAAATGGCACGTTCAGTTTCGGTGAAGGTCAAGCAAGGTGAGGGACCCCAGACCCCTGCTCTCCATCTCCAACAATCGCCCAATGCCAAGCCGACCTGCAAGGGTGCATAGATGCACGAGCCCCTGATGAGACAGCGGCCAACCCCGCCATCGAGCCAACGCCCTGTGGCTCCGGGGGACTGTTGCAGCACCAAACAGCTGTCGCAAACGCCCAACCGGGGCTCTTCCCCGCCAAACCACTCGTCCGAATACCCTCAATTCGACACCCCACGACGCTCCAAACAACACCACCATCATGTCGGTCGACCCATTTGACTCGGCGCTGTACGTCGTCCCCGATTGCCCCGCCGGGGCCCCCCAAGCTGACCCCGCATCATCAGTGACCTCCTCCGCCGGCTCAACCCCAAGCACACAGCCGAGCACCTCTCCAACCTCATCACCATCGCGCCCGACCTGACCGAGGACCTGCTCTCATCGGTCGACCAGCCGCTGACGGTGCGGCGCTGCAAGCAGACGGGGCGCGACTACCTGCTGTGCGACTACAACCGCGACGGCGACAGCTACCGCTCGCCATGGAGCAACCAGTTTGACCCGCCGCTGGACGAGGGCGGCAGCCTGGGCGGCGTGGGCAGCAGCGGCGGCAACGAGGGGGCCGGTGAGGGTGCCGTGCCCGGGGAGCGCGTCCGCAAAATGGAGGTCAAGGCCAACGAGGCGTTTGACGTCTACCGCGAGCTGTACTACGAGGGCGGCGTGTCGTCGGTCTACTTTTGGAATCTGGATGATGGGTTTGCTGGTGTGGTGCTGCTCAAGAAGGGTGCGTGTCCCCCGCTGTCCAAGCCGGACCCGACTAACCAATCCCCTCCGCAGCATCCCCCAAAGGCGGCAGCAACAGCGAAGGCGTCTGGGACTCGATCCACGTCTTTGAGGCGAGCGAGCGCGGGCGCACGAGCAACTACCGACTCACGTCGACCGTCATCCTCAACCTGGCGACCAAGGGCGCCACGCTGGGCGAGCTGGACCTGAGCGGCAACATGACGCGCCAGGTAGACATGGACATGCCGGTGGACAACGACGAGAGCCACATTGCCAACATTGGGCGGCTGGTCGAGGACATTGAGCTCAAGATGCGCAATCTGCTGCAGGAGGTCTACTTTGGCAAGGCCAAGGACGTCGTGGGCAACCTGCGCAGCGTCGGCAGCCTGAGCGAGGGCCAGCGCGAGAGGGACACACAGAGGGAGCTTATTGGGAGTATGCAGAGGTGAGGTACCGATGGGTTGAGGAGAGAAATATACGGCATAATGACTCAGGTTTCCGTTGGGTGTGGTGATCGTGTGCATGCTGAGTCGAATGGTGGGCATGATGCCTGGCAATAGCGACAACACTCGGCCTGGACCCGTTCAAACAACCCCAATCGTTGAATAAAACGATCCCCTGCCGTGGATTTCCCCACGTCGAGCCCCATTTCTCATCTTGACTCAGCCAACCCTCCAAGACAGCCAGCCCTCCTGAGACAATGGCGGCATATATTTGAGCGTGGCGTGGCTCGGGACAAAGGGTGACAACAGCCGCGAGAGCTTCAGGTGACGGGAGTTCCTGCGGGGATCGATCGACAGAATATCCACCAAAAGGGACGGCTGAAGAGGCCCGACTTGTAAAAGTGAAAAGGCTTGAACGAGATCGCAGACCGACCCTCTCACCGCGGCCGGCGGGGGACGAGACGAGCGATGCCGCGAGATCTCGATAACCGACCAGATCGCAAAACGTCCGTCCTCTCTCCTCTCCAGCCCCCTGGGACCGACCGACCCGCCCGAGACCTCGACGCACTCACTCTGAATCTCACCGAGGGGGCGGCCCCGGAATGTGGGGAGGACTCGGGACGGCACAGCAGCGCCATGAGGCGGTAGGTGGCTCTCGGACGATGATGACCTGCATCTGCACCGGACCTGAGATCAGAACCTCATCTCGTCATGGGGGGGGGGGGGGGGGGGGGTTCAACGGGAGTTTTCTTTTCGGTGTGCTCTACGGTGTACTGCCCCATTACTATTTCCCTGAGCTCGATTTCCTTTCCTCGTATCAACGGCATCAGCCGACCTTGGAGCGACTCGTTCCAAGCCGAGGACCGAGATTATACCCCATAAGCGAACGGAGCCTCGTGAGCTGAGTGTTTGTTTGATCAAGCCATGTTTGCGAGGAGCCCGTTCGGCCGTGCCAAGACGAGCTGTAAGTGAAAGGGACGGAGACCTCCGTGGTTGCAGGTGGACCAAGTCTTCAAGGCACAGGCGCCTCGAGCTGCACTTGTCAAGGAGGCCGGGCAGGAGGAGACGGGGACTCCGCGGACTTTGATGTCCTCGGGGTTGGGTCTATGGGACCAGCCCTTGAGTTTGGGTTTCCTCTGAACAGCTCGCGCTCCAAGATATGTCAAGGCTGTCGGCTTGATATTGGGCGTCCCAACATGATGGATGGGGAAGGAGACCAAAGACATGACTGTAGAGAGGCGGCACCGAAGTCGGGACATCTCTGTCGCAAAAGCGGAGGGTGAGCGGTGGCGAGATCCGGCTGAATGGGGAGACGAAGACGACCAGTCTCCTCCCACAGACGGAAAACACCGTCTCGGTCGAGCAGAAAAGCAAGGTTGGAGGTAGGTTGCTGCAAACGCACGGAGCCGTGGTTGAGCAAGAAAAGGTTCTGGCCCAGCCCGCGCTCTGTCCCTTTCGTCGACGGCGAACTCGGCCTTTCTCCCACTGCCCGTCGCCGTCGGCCACCCCGTGGAAGGGGGGAGAGGGCGCGCGCTAGGCAAGGCAACACACAGGAGACCTGATCTTTGGCCACTGCCCAGACTGGTACCTATCTTGGTAGGTTCTCTCAGGCCCATGGTTGAGAATGTGGCGACATAGGGACTTGTACCGACAATCAGACAACGCTGGCACAGGCATATCCCCTTAATAAGGAACTGTTCCAGAAGGTTGGAAGCGCCCGGGCCGATGGAGACCGGAGAGAGTCCCGGTGAGCGGGAGCGGGACTTGGGGGCCCCTTGCCCTGGCCCCCAGGGCCCAGGGGGCGGCAAACAGGGACGGGACCCAGCCCCCGTTCCCCGTCCCCGTCCCGTGGTTCCCCTGAGCCGCGCAATGCCATCACTGCCGCTCGGTGACCACGCGGCTGCTTTGTGACGAGCTTGTCCTTTTTGCAAGGGACGTAGGGGTCTGTTGTTGAGAGGGCGATGCCGGCTCCAGGCTGTCATACCGCGATGAGGCATGGGGACCGTGGCGACCTGAACTTGTCCCCCTTGATGGATCTGATCTGATGGAGACGAACTGTCCATGTTCTGCGGTGCGCCATGAGCCCTGGCTGTCAAAGATTGCGTGTGCGCAAGCGCCCGCCCGCCCGCTCACAGACACTGTTCCTGCAGCCGGAACCAAACTTGGTCCTGTGCGGTGTAGGCGCGCCTACAGGGTGATCTCTCCCGAGACTCTGGCGGACGGGATTTAGTGCCGTCCTGGCCCCTCTATGCTGGGTGCTTGGTGTTGGTGCTGTCGTCTATCGGGCTCGGCTGGCGTTGGCCATCGTGGGAGCATGCATCATCTCGCACTTCGCTGGGTTGTGTCCACCGTCCACTCGCACACTGTCCGCTGTCCTCGACTCGGCTCGACCCCCCGTGGGCCGTGGGACAGAGGACGGCCGAGATGCTGTCTGAGGCTGTCCGACACCAAATGTTGATGTTTCGGTTCGCCTGGCGTCGCACGGCAGGTGTCCAACCTCTTGATCGTCCGTATACGGCGCCGAGGGTCAATCTCTGTTGGCCAGCGACACCAAAAAAGGGTTGGCAGAGTTGACGACATGGATCGAGTGTAGGTGGTTGGAGGTTGGGCTTAGAATTGGCCCGGGGGAGGGGGAGGCGCCGATGCAGCAAACAGAACAGCTGAAGATCGGATCATCAGCCGGAATCTGCAAAATTTCGGCACGAACACCACCACAGCTTGGGCTGCAAGGATGTCCTGTCAGGCGGCGGCCCTCTCCACCCTTCCCGGCAGGACGCACTGATGCCGTCTCTTTTTTTTTTTTTGCCTTCTTCAGCAGAGTTTATGGCGGTTCGCATTGGGCCTCTGGCTGATGACTTAAAGGGCGGCAGGCCCGTCCGCCGGTCCTTCTTGGCCTCGCGAATTTTCCCATCGTCACCATTGGCGCCAGCAAAACATCCCAAGGTTGGGGTTTGACGGATACATACTTTCAAGTGGAGAGTGTCAGGTTCCCAGTTCCCAGCTCCAGCAGATTTCCACCTCCGTCCTCCTGTCGGTCCTGTCCTGTCCTGTCCGGTCCTGCATCACCTTTTTTTGTGCCGGGATCGGTTATTTGCCCCACGAACGAGACCCCCTTTCTCCCCCCTCGAACGGTGTCCACGAGTTCATGCCCCTGAGTCGGTGCGACCAAAACACCACGTCTTGTGCAGTCCCAAGGTCGTCTTTCGCCCTGTCCTGCCAAACCCGCCTGCCCGACCATCCCGACGTCGTTTCGTCTTGTCGATTCAGGGCCCGTCGACCTCCTCGCGCTCTTCCAGAAACATCTTCGTCCCGGAAATCCTTCCAGGTTTCCTCCTCCGGGCATCCGGCGCGCTAGACTCGGCAAACGGAACGGGGGACCCAATACAGCGAGAATCGCAATCTCATCTCCAACAGCGACAAACCCCCGCCTTTACTTTCTTGACCCCTCCTGCGCTCGCCCGCATCGCATCGCATCGACCGAGAGAGACCAACTTTTCGACGCAAAGACACCATGGCGGACAAACCAACGGTGCTCATCGTGGGCGGCCTTGGGTATATTGGCCGCTTCCTCGCCCTCCACATCCACAAGAACGACCTCGCCTCCGAGGTGCGCATCGTCGACAAGGTCCTCCCGCAGCTGGCGTGGCTTGCGCCCGAGTTTGAGGAGGCATGCGCCGGGTCCAAGTTTATGCAGGCCGACGCCAGCAGAGAGCGTATGCCGAGCTCCGTTCTCTACCTTTTTGTGTCTTGTGCGGACCATTGTGCGCTGGTGCTAACGGTCGGGTTTCCCCCTCGCAGAAGCACTTGCGCGGATATTCGACCGAGCGGACGGCAAGCAGTGGGACTATGTCTTCAACTGCGGCGGCGAGACGCGCTATTCCCAGGAGGACGAAGTGTACAAGCTCCGCACGCTCGACCTGTCGCTTGCGCTGGGGAGAGAGGCGGCCAAGCGGGGCGTCAAGGCCTTCGTCGAGCTCAGCACCGGCATGGTGTACAAGCCCGACTCGTCGCCAAGTAAGGAGCAGGACAAGCTGAAGCCGTGGAGCAAGATTGCCATCTACAAGCTGCAGGCCGAGGAGGAGTTGGCCAAGATCGAGGGGTGAGTGTGCGCCAGGCGGAGAGGCCTATGGCTCTAATACATATTCTGACGGGCCGTCTAGGTTGAACCTCGTCATTGTCCGGCTGGCACACGTCTACGGGCCCTACGCATCGCAATGGGTGGCCACGGCGCTCTGCATGGCGCGGGTGTACAAGGCGCTCGAGTCCGAGATGAAGTGGCTGTGGACCAAGGACCTCCGGACGAATACCGTTCACATCGACGACGTGACGCGCGCGCTGTGGGCCATTGCGGGCTGGTATGCCGGCGGGCGGCCAAAGTGGGACGACAAGGCGATGGGCAAGGTGCCGACGTTCAACATTGTCGACAAGGGCGTGACGACGCAGGGCGCCATGGCCGAGGTGATTGGGCAGATCTTTGGCATCGAGACGGGCTTCCAGGGGCAATTGATCAGCACGTTTGCCAAGCTGAACCTCGACAGCGTCGTGGACGACGTGAACGACGAGCTGTTGGGGCCGTGGGCGGATCTTCTGGCCGAAGCGGGCATCACGAGGCCGGGTCCACTGACTCCCTTTATGGAAAAGGAGCTGCTGAAGGACACGGACTTGAGTATGGACGGCTCGAGGCTGGAGGAGGTGGTCGGGTTCCAGTACGGGAAGCCAAAGATCTCGAGGGAGCTGGTGGAGGACGTGATTGAGAGCTACAAGAAGATGAAGTGGTGGCCTTGAGAGGAAGTGGTGGCCTTAAGAGGAAGTGCTCGGTAGAGGGGGGAGTGTAGAAGATGTGGGACTGGAAGCTGTACTATTAGGATATCCGCTTGCTTTGCATTTAGCGTTCTCGCCATATGAGGTTGGTAATATACACAGGGGACAAGAGCAACTGATTCGGGTTACAAGCACAGAGTTTATTCGCATATTGGAAAAAGGGGTGATGGTGGTGATACTCGAGACGGCCAGGAACAGGAACCCACAGCCCCAGTCCCCCCTTTTTCGGCCAGGGAGCATCTTCACGTGCGCCTCGGGCATGTCTTCTTGGTACCCCGCATTCACCTCCCCTCGTGGTGGGGATCAAGTTTCTGGGCAACCCCTCTGCGAATGGGGTCAACGACAACTAGAGACCCGATCCCAACCCCCAATGTCTTCCTCCGCGTGTCTGGTGTCGGTCTGGGCAGGTACAAGGTAGGAGCCGGGTTGACGAGCTTCCTCCTATGGCTCATGCCTTCGTCCGTGGTGGAGGCCAAGCAGCTTGTCAACGCTCGCTGACATGGTGTTCCCCGCAGTCTTGGAGGTGCGTCACTGGGCATGGCCTGGAGGGATCACATCTTGCAGCTGATTCCGGTGGGATAGGGCTTTGGCACTCGGGGGACTAGGCTCGTTTGGCACCCTACCTCCCGCTTCCGTCCCATGCTCCCATGCAACCGCTCTCTGACGTCTCGAGATACCTCGGCCAAACTTGTTGAGCAGACGTCCCTCTCGAGCACCCCATTTTCATTTGATCTTGGCCCTCGTGAAAGCCCATGGCCCAATCGCCCACGTCCACCCCCACCGGAACACCAGGATGGCAGTGGGGGAAGAATGGAGAGGGCGAGGCTCCCCCTCACGTACATAAAGAGGGGTGATGAGGTTGTCCCCCCGACCGACGCCCGGGTTGTCATCTGAACTTTATTGCTGAGTTGACAGCTTGACATCAGTCCACCTCTCCATAAAAGCATCCGACCTCTACATATTTTTGTCTCTTCGCTCCCACCTACCCGCCATCATCATCCCACATCACAAAAACAACCGTCACAATGGCTGCCCCTCTCTCCAAGACTATCGGCGACCTCAGCGGGAAATGGGTCATGGTGCGTCCCCCTTCAAACCCTTTTTCATAGCCCACATCCAGTCCCCAACAACAACACCCCCTGGAAAAACACCAGAAAACATTATGAAACTGAACAAAACTAACATCCCCCCTCCAGAACAAATCCCAATCCACCCCCGTCGAACCCGCCCTCATCATCCAAGGCGTCGGCTGGGCCACACGCAAGCTCGTCGGCCTCTCGACCATCACCCTCTCCATCGCGCAATTCAAAGCGCCCCCCTCCCCCCCGGCGGACCCGTCCGGCCCCGAGGTCACGCACATTGAGATCGAGCAGACGGGCACGGGCGGGCTCAAGGGGTCGACGGAGCGGCGGTGCCTGGACTTTGTGTTCCGCGAGCACAGCGACTGGCTGTTTGGCACGGTGCGCGGGCAGACTAAGTGGGTGGCGGCGGGGGACATTGGGGATGCGTTCCTGCAGGGCGGCGGGCAGTGGCTCGAGGGGGAGGAGGAGAAGGGCGGGCCGGCCGGGGAGACGCATTTGTTGAGCCATGTGGAGAGTGTGGATAATGGCTGGACGGCGGACCAAATTTGGGGCTTTCAAACTGTGGATGGGGTTAGGAAGCATGTGCGGTTGATTGTGGTGGCCAAGGGGGCGGAGAGGGCCGAGATTCGGTTGGTTTATGATAATCTTGAGTAGAGGGGAGGTGGTGATGGGGGGGTTGGATATACCTTGTGATTTCGTGGGATATTGGTTTAGTTGATGGCAGGTGATTTTGTGCAGTTTGCTACATACTTATGAGTAGAATGGACTATGAGTTGTCCCATGAAAAAGACTTGAGCACACCAAAAACGTTGAGGGTATTCCATTCTCCGCCCACCCCATATATGCCATTTTGATTTGCCCCCTTCGCCATGTTGAATGTCATGTTGAATGCCGCCCCTCTTGATGATGATGATGTCACACAGCCACCGCAAACAGCGATAGCCGTCACAAAATGACGCCTGAACCAAGTAAACGCCCCCCTCCCATCCATGCCAAAACCCAAGCCCCTATCAACATCCCCCCCTCCCCTACGCCGGCCGACGCTTCACAAACTCCTCGAGATCCTGCACCGTCGCCACGCCCAGCACGAACCGCCGCCGGTCGTCCGTGATGACGGCAAAGTCCTGCTTCTGGCCACCCGTGGCGGCGCCCGCGAAAAAAGCCTCGAGCTCCTCGAGCGGCGTGTTCATCGTGATGACGCGGTACTGCGCGCCGCGCCGGCGGAACCGCACCATGGCGGTGCGCACTTCGTCCTCGGGCCGCACGCGCCCCTGCTCGAGCAGCGCCTGCAGCTGCGGGATCGAGATGTAGCCCAGAAGCGCGCGGGTGGCCGAGTCGACGACGGTGAGGTGCGTGTAGTCGCGCTCAAAGGCGGACATGAGGGCGACTTGGATGGGGTCCGAGGGGGTCAGGGAGAGGGCCGCGGGGGGATCGAGGTCTTCGACTGTTGCCTGTGGGGGAGGGTGTTAGTTATGCTTCTTCTGGGAGGAACTGGATGGGATGCTGGTCGTGTGTCCGGTCTCGCGCCGAATTGACGGTGAAGGGGGTCGCTGGATTCATCGACTTTGGAGGAGGGAGCGAAACGTACCCCGCGATATCTCGACGCCCATTTCGACACGAATGGCTGCGCAAGAGCCCCCTCTTGGGCTGGAGACGGCTGAGCCATCACGTCGGTCATTGTTGACAGCAGATTCCTCTCGGTGTTCCGGTCGTTGGTGGTGCGGCGGCCTTGTGTGAAGCGCGGAATGTGTCGTCAGAGGCAGCGGTGGATGGGCGTGATGGAGTCAGAGGGCATCACAGCGCAGCAGCACTGGGCCAACACCGCTGAACTTGCTTGTCCGCCTTTTTTTGTCGGCCAAGCAATTGGCCCAATCACATGTTACCCCTCCAGTGGGGGTTCCCCTGCCGCAACTGGCTGGGCAACCCCCCCGGTCACCTTTTTCGCGGGACCACCGGAACGGGAAGAGTGGAGAGCTTCGACACGGCGGCGGCATGGGCGGGGATTTCGAGATCCGGGTGCGCCTGGAGGATTGCGTATTTCTTGATAAGATGAGGCTTGTGGGCAGAGATGTAAAAGCCGCTTGAAGTGGTTTCTGTGGTGTTTGTTTTCAATGGTACCTCACTGGTGAGCTGTCCGCTTCCACGATAGCGATCCCGGGGAGAAAAGACGGAATGGCTTCAGAGGTCCCGACAAGATAGAGACGACCCAATGCCGAGCGAGCCTATCATGCATCCAACCAACGACGTCATACCCGGCCCGGATGCCAGTGACCATCCACCATCACCACCCAACTTACCTGCTTTTCGCAGTCTCAGTGGCTCCAGAGGCCCGGTCGGGCAGGGACGGTGGGCTTTAGTCAGTGACCTCGCAGGCTGTGAGGCACTCTGCTGCGAGAATTGAGGTCGTACACAGGGTGCAAGTCACCACTGACCGGGAATCCATTCCTTGCACCCAAAACGGGCAACTTACCTCGAGCTGCGTCTTTTTTATTAGCCGTCCATCCCGCCTCCTCCCGATAGCGTTTCAATCCCTCGTCCTCGTTCTCCCTTGTCCTTAATTCCGTGTGTGGCCGGCTCCGACTCTTAAGTCCATCTCCTCTTTTTGTTCCTCCTCAACCTCGAACCTCGAACCTCAACACCCCTATCAACACATTGGCATTGGCCTGCCGACAAGATGCCCGGACTCTTTCCTCGACTCGAAACTCTCCAGCAGAGCTTCGGCGCCCCCTCCCCGTTCAACCGCCCCCGAGACAACCAATCAAGCAATGGCAGAACCCCCCTCGAAGCTCGCATGGAGCTCTACGATGCTTGGTCGGTTGTCGACGACACCAAGAGCAAGGCGAAGCAATTAAGTGCCGAGGCCACCAAGGAGTATGAGCTCGCAAGCAAAAAGGCCCAGTCCGCCGCCGGCACCATCGAGCTATACTCTCCCAAGTACTATGCCGCCTGCACCTTTGGCGGTCTCATGGCCTGTGTATGTTGACGGTGATAACGTTCCCGCCCCTCGGTTCGATGCTAACCAGCTTGGTGCAGGGCATCACTCACACGGCTGTCACGCCCCTCGACCTGGTCAAGACGAGGCGCCAGGTCGACTCCAAGCTGTACAAGGGCAACTTCCAGGGCTGGAGCATGATCTACCGCGCCGAGGGTCTCCGGGGCATCTTCACGGGGTGGAGCCCGACCTTCTTCGGCTACTCGGCGCAGGGCGCGTTCAAGTACGGATGGTATGAATACTTCAAAAAGACCTACTCGGATCTCGCCGGCCCGGAGGCTGCCACCAAGAACAAGACGCTCCTGTATCTGTCGGCCTCGGCATCGGCCGAGTTCCTCGCCGATCTCGCTCTCTGCCCCTTCGAGGCCGTCAAGGTGCGCATGCAGGGCTCCATCCCGTCTCCCTACACGGGCACGTTCGACGGCATCAGCAAGATCACGGCCAAGGAGGGCTTCAGCGGGCTGTACAAGGGACTCTACCCACTCTGGGCCCGGCAGATCCCCTACACCATGATGAAGTTTGCGTCGTTTGAGACCATCGTCGAGAAGATCTACGACACGATGCCCGGCAGCAAGGCCGACTACAGCAAGTCGACGCAGACGGGTGTCTCGTTTGTCGGTGGTTATCTTGCCGGTATCCTGTGCGCGATCGTCTCGCATCCCGCCGATGTCATGGTCAGCAAGCTCAACGCCTACCGCGAGCCTGGAGAGGCGTTTGGGACCGTCACGTCGAGGATATACAAGGACATTGGCTTCCGGGGGCTGTGGAACGGTATCCCTGTTCGCATCGTCATGATTGGTACTCTGACGGGTCTGCAGTGGATGATTTATGTGAGTTTTATATCTGTCTGTCCATCGCTTGAAAAGAGACTAACAAGTACCCCAGGACTACTTCAAGATGTTCATGGGTCTGCCGTCGACGGGCGGCGGAGCCCCGGAGAAGAAGTGAGAGGGGGGCTCAGGAGTTGGGTCGGCAGCAGGCGAGCATGCATGAATTGTTTAGGGTATTCCCATTGTGTTTTTTTTTTTGGTTTCCGCGGACTCGTACCTGTTTGTTTCAGGGGCTCGAGCTGAAGAGGCTGTGTTGAGAGGGGGGGCAAAGGGCCGCGTAGTCTGAGGAAGTTCGCAGAGGTGACGGTGAAACCTGAAGTGATGCTCAGCCTTTTATGAGAGTGATATGCAGCAAAACAATTCGTGGTCCCTTGCTCAGATAAATTTGTTTGGACAGCGTTGTGAGGTGGTTCGATATGGAAGAGGATGGACGAGTTTTGGTGTGTGAGTGTCAGGGAAACAGCCCCCTCGGGCCTTTCAGTGGATGGCCCTCCCGTTTGTGCTCCCCCCTGGCCCCAACTGCGCCACTATTCCCGTCGTCATCAGTGGAGACGACGGGCAGCTCCCTCCCGTTCAGCTCCCCACCTCAGCTTCAATCAACCCTTTGGGCAAGTCTCTGAACACTTGATCACCCCCCTTAATTACTGCACCGGACAAGTGCTTCTGCCTCAGACGTTCTCAACTCATCTCATAAGGTGAGGCGTGTCAAACTTGCAAAAATCACAAATCAATCCTACGTCACTCCTTCTGCCGCTTCGTGACCCCTCCAAAGGCTTGGCACTCACTCCTTCTCGACGACCATCTCGTCCCAACTCCTTCGCCTCATCTCCCAACCACCGAACGAGGGCTTTTTGTTTCGTTTGAATTTTGTTTGGCACTTTCTCTCAGTCAACTCGTTCAATCTCAGCCGACATATCAACTGCCAGCTGCCCAGTTCATCATCTTGTCTTGGCACCGACCCCTCTGTCACCACCAAAACAAGCATCCACAGAAACATGGTCATACACGAGCTTGGGGGGGGCAGGACGAATACCGTTCCTGTTCTCGAAGAGCTCGAGGACCCAGATCTCGGCGCCGACGACGTTGCTCCGCCCGCCTACGGCGAGTTCCACGACCAGCTCCAACTATCCCAGCCCGGCCTCGAAGCCGACGCTTCAGTCACCACGGATGGCCGTGTCTCCATTCACATCAACCAAAAGGACCGTCGTCTGGCCGAACTTCTCGCACCGACCTTGCGTCGCCAGCTTGCCCCTGAAACCACCCTCCCGCAAGGCCCTCTCCCTCCACCATATATCCCCGCAAGCCTAGGGGGCCAGCCCGGTCAGACGCCTCCTCCCCGCTTGAACGTTGTCATCCAGATCGTGGGCTCAAGAGGAGATGTTCAGCCGTTTGTGGCGCTGGGTCAGGTCCTGCGGGATACCTACGGCCATCGCGTGCGCATTGCGACCCATCCGACCTTCCAGCAGTTTGTCGAGGAGAACGGGCTCGAATTCTTCAGCATCGGCGGGGATCCCGCAGAACTCATGGCTTTCATGGTCAAGAACCCCGGCCTGATGCCTGGTGTCGAGGCGCTCAAGAGCGGCGAGATCAAGAAACGTCGGCAGGGCATCGAGACGATCCTCAAGGGAACCTGGCGGTCTTGCATTGAGGCCGGCAACGGCTTGGGGCCAATGGTCCAGCAGGCAAAGGCCAACGAGCCCGTGGATGAGCAGTACCGGATGCCTGGTGATCCACAGGACAAGCCGTTTGTGGCAGACGCCATCATCGCGAACCCGCCTAGCTTTGGCCACATCAACATTGCCGAGAAGCTCGGAATCCCCCTGCACATCATGTTTACGATGCCATGGTCGCCAACTCGGGCATTTCCGCACCCCCTGGCCAACATCGAGTCAACAAACACGGATACCGTCATGACAAACTACATCTCCTACGCAATGGTCGAAATGATGACCTGGCAGGGCCTGGGCGACGTCATCAACAGGTTTCGCACAAAGATTCTCGACCTCGAGCCGCTGTCCCTGATCTGGGCACCGGGGATTCTCAGCCGGCTTCGCATCCCGACGACCTACTGCTGGTCGCCTGCCTTGATCCCGAAGCCCGCGGACTGGGCAGCCGAAGTGACAATTGCAGGCTTCTACTTTCTCAACCTCGCATCTTCCTACACCCCGCCACCGGACCTGGCTGCTTTCCTCGCGGCAGGTCCACCACCCGTCTACATTGGCTTCGGGTCCATCGTCGTGGAAAACCCCAACGTCCTCACCCGGACCATCTTCGACGCCGTTTCGATGACCGGCGTGAGAGCGCTGGTTTCCAAGGGCTGGGGTGGACTTGGCGCCGATTCTGTCGGCATCCCGGACAATGTCTTTATGCTTGGAAACTGCCCCCACGACTGGCTTTTTAACCACGTCTCTGCTGTTGTGCACCACGGAGGCGCAGGCACCAGTGCGGCCGGCATCAAGTGCGGAAAGCCCACTGTCGTCGTTCCGTTCTTTGGTGACCAGCCTTTTTGGGGTGCTATGATTGCCAGAGCTGGTGCTGGTCCAGCCCCGATTCCATTTTCCAAGTTGAATGCGGAGACTCTGGCCACAGGCATAACACAAGCTCTCAAGCCGGAGACACTGGCCAAAGCCGAGGAGCTCGGGGCCAAGATCAGAGAGGAGCGAGGTGCCGACATCGGAGGCAAGAGCTTCCACGAGTTTTTGAATACAGACGATCTGAGATGCTCGTTGGCCCCGAGCCGTGTTGCTGTCTGGCGTGTCAGAAGATCGAAGACGAAGCTGAGTCCCTTGGCTGCGGCCGTATTGGTGAGGGAAGGGGTGATCAAGTACTCGGATATGAAGTTGTAAGTACATAAAAGCTCACGATGAAGCTACAGACTGGCTAACATCTCCCAGACATCGTCCGATCGAATACAACACGGAAGAGCAGCCTTGGGACCCCATCTCGGCAGTCTCGTCGGCGCTGGTCGGGGACCTTGGAACCATGGCGATGGCAGCCGCAGACTTTCCACGAGAAATCTTTGAGAAGCAGCGAAAGAGGACCGAGCCCAAGGCTGCATCATCTGAGCCTTCGGCGGCTGGCGGCTCCCAGGCCCCAGACATCGCCTCCGTGGACGGCTCGGGCTCCTCCGTCACCGCCAGCACTTCAACTCTACAGCAGCAACGATCAAGCACCCATCTGGACAGGGGATTGAATCCTCTGACTCCTCAGTCAACGCTCTCCAGCGGACCGGGAGCTTCGACTCTGTCTCTGCCTACCGACCTGCCCTCTCCGGGCCAGCGCCTCTCGCCTCAACCAAGCCAGGGTGCTCCCCCAAGCCCATCCAGGCGTCCCTCCAGCAGAGGAGATGCTCCACCGACACCCAAGCCGTTCACCCTGGAAAACGCCATCGGAGCCAGCGACAGTGTCGCGAACATTGTCGGCACCGGCATGAAGATGCCCATGAACTTTTGCATGGGCCTGGCTCGTGGGTTTCGCAATGCCCCAAGGTTGTACAATGATGAAAGCGTGCGGCCGACAGAAAAGGTGACCGATTTTGCGAGCGGCCTCAGAGTGGCTGGCAAGGAATTTGGCTTCGGATTCTACGACGGTCTGTCAGGGCTTGTCACCCAGCCCTTGAAAGGTGCCGAGAAGGAGGGTGGTCGTGGTCTACTGAAGGGTATCGGCAAAGGAATCGGTGGTCTGGTCCTCAAGCCTGCTGCAGCTGTATGGGCGTTGCCCGCCTACACAATGCAGGGCGTCCATGCCGAGGTGCGCAACATCTTTGCCAGGAGCTCCACCAACTACATCATCGCCTCCCGTGTGTCGCAGGGGCAAAGCGATCTGGATGCCTCGACTATGGAGGAGCAAAAGGACATACTCTTGCGCTGGCATACCCGAGGGGAGGATCTGAAGGGGTTCTACTCGCTGAAGCAAAAAGAAAAGTCCAGTCTCAGCTTGGATAGTGCCGGTGGCGATGGAACAACGCCTTCAGCCGAGGCGAATCTTAGCTCGCCTCCCCAGACTGGCTGGTTTCACACTCGGAATCTTTCGTTTGACGAAAGGCGCAAGCTGCAGGAGCAAAAAGCGGCTTGGAAGAAGCAGCAGAAAAATGAGACGGAGAAAAAGGAAGCCGGCCCAGGAACTGACGAGGACGAAGAATTTGAGCGCGCTATCCGCGAGTCGGTCAAGCAGACGTCCAAGGGAGACAAGGACGAGGACGCCCGCATCGAGGCGGCAATTAGGGCTAGCATCGCCGAGATGCGGCAGGTTGCCGATGAGCAGCGGACCCGCGAGCGACAGATGAAGGGGAGTCCTCCGACCGCCGAATCATCAGGAGCCCCAGGCCCAGTCGCCGATCTGACGGACGAAGAGCTGAGAAATGTCACCGACGAGGAGTACCAGGCTCTGATCGAGGAGGCGGTCAGGCGCAGTATGTTGGAGGGTCAGCGTCCACAGGAAGACGCAGGAGGTTTGCCTGGGTATTCAGAAGAGAAGGTGCGACCGCCGTCGCCACACAAACCCATTCAAATGCGCTCAGACGACGACGACGACGAGGTGCTGAGGCGCGCCATGGAGGAGTCCACCCGGGAGCATCGGCAACAGTTGGAGAGACACCAGACCGAGGAGGAAATTATTTTGGAATATGTCAAGAAGCAGAGTCTGGCCGAGGAAGAGTTTCGAAAGTCGAAGGGAAAGGGCAAAGCAGTCGCGGGGGATGAGGAAGATGAGGATCTCAGGCGAGCGCTGGAGGAGAGCATGAGGTTTGGTGGTGGTGGAGGAGGAGAGGGCGCTGGGCCGTCGCGGGATTATTCACGCACATGAGTGATGATTGAGGATGGAGATGGGCGAGGAATTTCGGATACCCTTTGCTGTCATGTTTTTTTTCCCAATTTACTTTTTCAGTTAGCAAACACGTATGATAGTCCGTCAAGAGCGTGTTTCTTGAATGTCCCTTTTCCCGTGATTTATGACTCTGTTAGCACCGAACGATCTACATTCTGATTACAAAATCCGTCTTACACGACGGTGGGATGGTCGCGCCGCCGGGAAATAGTTCTGGGCTCAGACCTGCCGCAATTGGAAGTCCTGGGGGTGCTTGCCGGCTTTTGACTGGTCGGACCGGCTCCGAGAAAACAATGATTTCATCATGTCGTCGTCGTCTGTGGGCTGCGTAGGAGGGGGAACAACAAAGAAGATGGAACTACCCTCCAAACCTACGCCTAATCTTCTCCTTTACACCGGGAACCCTCTAGTCGCAGGAAACACCGCCATCCACCCCCTTCCCATCGCAACAACCAAACCCGACCCCTTCCACAACTTACTTCCACCATGACAACCCCCCCAATCCTCGTCCTCGGCGGCACCGGCACCGTCGGCTCGCGCATCGCCCGCCTCCTCTCGTCCTCGTCCATCCCCGCCCTCATCGCCTCCCGCAGCGGCGTCGACACCCCAACCACCACCGCCCCCTCCTCCTCGGCCCGCGGCGTCCCCTTTGACTGGTCCAACCGCTCCACCTGGCCCAACCCCTTTGAAGAAGCACGCACCGCAGGCGGGGGCGGGATCAAATCAGTCTACCTCGTCGCCCCAGCACCAATGATGGTGTCCGGGGACACCATGGCGTCCGTCATGATGGATTTCATCGACTTTGCGCGGGAGCGCGGCGCGCGCCGGTTCGTGCTGCAGAGCGCGTCGGCGATCGAGGCGGGCGGGCCGGCGGTGGGGAAGGTGCATGCGTATCTGCGGGAGCTGGGGACCAGGGGGGAGGTGGAGTGGGCGGTTTTGAGGCCTAGTTGGTTTCAGCGTGAGTTTGCCCTGCCTGGTGTTGGTTTGGGAGGGGGGGGGGGCTGATGTTGGGGGGGGGGCAGAGAATCTTTCCGAGCACGAGGCGCACGTCCGCTCGATCCGCGACGAGAGCAAGATCTACTCGGCCACGGGCGACGGCAAGATCCCGTGGGTGTCGGCGGACGACATAGCGGCGGTGGCGGTCGAGGTGCTGACGAGGAAGGCGGCGCCGAATACGGAGTTTTTGGTGCTGGGGCCGGAGTTGTTGTCGTATGATGATGTGGGTTTCCCTGTCTGTCTGGTTGGGGGAGGGTGCGTGTGCTGACTTTGGTGGGGGTATAGGTTGCTAGGATCTTGTCCGAGGTGTTGGGGAGGAGGATCGTCCACGTCGATCTGTCGAGCGCGGAGTATGCGAAGAGGAAGGAGCAGTTGGGCGTGCCGGAAAATTATGCCAATATGTTACATTCTCTCGATACGTCGGTCAAGTTTGGGTCCGAGAACCGTACGAATGATGTCGTGCTTAGCATGACGGGCGTCATGCCGAAGCGGTTCCTCGAGCTGGCACAGGCGGTCAAGAGTGTGTGGGAGCCGGTTGAGGCGGCGGCGTGAGGGGGAAGTGCTGGTGTTGGGGGGAGACGGAGACGAGATGTTAGCTGGGATGGAGTTTGGATTACTGGTTTGCCCAATTTGATATGGATGGGGTGCTAATACGTCGTCAATGGAACCTCGTGGCAACCAACTGGTCCCTAAAAGCTTGGATTTGTTTTGTTACCCCTGAGATCAACCCCCCTGTAGACCAAGTTGATGCCAAGGGACAGGGATGCTGGGCTGAGCTTGAATCAACGACCTGACCTTCAATCCTTCACAATGGCGTCCCGTTTTACTCCAAACAGCATGCCTTAATGCTTTAATGCTTTTTTGCATAACGTTACAATATCATGAGAATAATCAAAGCAGATAAAAAAACCCACCAGATAGTCAGCTTTGGCCGTCATGGATTATACCCCATAAACCCCGTTCTTGCTGTCAGCATCACCACCACAGTCCGGCACTCTCTGTCAATCATGGAGCCGGACCAGGAAAACTAGTACCTGTATCAAATCATGTTGACAACGCCACAACGCAGAAATAGAAAGAAATAGCGAAACGAAGCCACCAAAAGGTCGACAACCCCGTCCCTCGACCCAACGCAAGAATAGCCCACCGCACAATCATCGGCGCGGGTTGTCACGGAACTCCGGGGCGGCGCACACGCAGATAGACATGAGGCTAGCCGAGACCCAGGAGGCGTTCCACGTCCTGACCCCTCGAGCTCGTCAATGGCGACCACGACGAATGGGGGCGCGCAGAAAAGACCTCAAGGGGGGGGAAGGCGGTCACAGGGGCATCAGCCCCGCGTCGACGGTCTGGACTGGGAGGAAAGAGGATATGCCTAGATCATGCCACCATCATGGCGACGCCACCGTCGACCGGGCGTTGCGAGGGAATTTGACGCTCGGCTGGGCCTCGTGTGAGATACTCTTCGACGTCCGGTCACCGGAGGACACGGAGAGCGCGCGGCTCCAGGATCCGGTATTCGCGGTCGGCAGCGAGGTACTCATCTTCTAGAAGGACGTTCACGACCGGGTTGAGGGCATCTGCCGCCAGGCGGCGGCGACGGGTGGTTTGCGCTGGATGACGACGATGTGTGGATCGCGCACCAATCGCAGACGGATCTCGCCGTCTCTTATCCAGATTGAATGGGGCTGCTCATGGAGACTATTTTGTACCTGAAGTTCACCATGTACCTGACGGTGCACGCGGCAATCTAATTCCTCGTGCTGATGCTGCCGCCTGAGCACCTTCAGTTTGGCAGTAGCATTGAGATGAGGAAAAGAGAAAGGGAGCAGCATCTTCTGAGGGACGCGGCGGTCGAAACAAACGTGTTGTTTGATCATCGGCCGGACGACAGGTTCATCGCCGGCACCTGACAAACTCCAATGAGATTTGGCTGCGCCTTGGAGGGCTACTCAAGCTTAACAGGTGGAGAAACCCGGACCCGCGTAGCGTGGTCCCGGGGACGCGTCGAAAAGGCCCACGGTAGGCCTGATGAACTGGAGGGTGGGAGACGAGATGTACTTTGATCCGTGCCCTGAGCAGGCGGACGTGGGGAAATAGATGAACTGGGGTATACTCAAGACGGTATGGCGCGACAGACGGACGAGCTCAGCCTTGGGTGCTTACCTAGGTGGCTGCTTGCTGCGACTTGGGTCTGGCGACAGGATGGCCTGTCCCGATCTGCCGAAACAGACAGATGCCCAGAGCTGTCAACACCTGGGGTACACACTCGATGGCAGTGATGCCGTCGGAACCAGGGCAGGACCAGCCGGACCCCGGGATGCCTGTTTCTGACACGTGCACCCGTCGCATCTGCAACACCATGTGGTCATGTTTTGCGAGCCGCTCGGCTTGAACCTGAAGACCGAATGGGGGGGCAGATGTCATCACGAGGTTTAAAAAGGCGTCCTGGTCAGGCAGTGAAAAGTCCTGGTCAGGCAGTGAAAAGTCCTGGTCAGTAAGAGTCTCTTCGGAAAAATAACCACTCACAAGAATCGTTAGACATGCCCACATACGTCGTTCGACAGCCGTAGCATATGGCTCCCGAGCAGCAAAAACAAGCCTGGTGCCAAGGGCTTGGGTGGTCCCGGCAGGCTCGAGAATAGGCAAAACACCCATTCTCCTATAAGCTTGCCGACTGCCGGTGCACCGCTTCATATTAACTTACCCAAATATTACCGTAAATAGTAGCATATTGTCTACCCCACGGGGCCGAGAGACACAGGCGAGCCAATCGCACAACAAGTCCGTCCCCTCGACGTGGAAGCGGAGGCCGACAACAGAGTAGGAGGCGTCCAACCGAGCGACGAGGAAGAGGCGGGACGAGAGTGCTTCCCCGTCGACCGAACGCGTAATGTCAATCTAAAGACTTTGTGCTGCAGCTCGCGGGCCTCTGGATTCCGGGGGCCAGGGAGCTGGTTGCAGCGGGGAATTAAAAGCTCGCCTCTGGGGAAAAGTCGGTGGATAAATCCCGTCCTTCTGACGTGACCAGGAAAAGTCAAAATGGCAGACGAGAGGGCTTCCGAGGAACTTGGATGGCTTGGGCGTTCCACCAACGATGGCACGACCAACTGAAACCTTGTTGGTGGTAACGGTGGCATCCCGTAGCAGCCTGCCATCGAGGGACGGCTAGCCCCTGAGCATCGATCGGCCTCGGTAAACAAGGACTTTAGCAGACAGGGTTGACCTGGGGATGGTCGGTACGGGTTCCGGTTGTAAGCTGGCCACAGCCCGTCGCCCGAACCAGATGGGTCGATTTTGGAAAGTAAACTCTCGGTCTCGTCGTCGTTTCTGTTTCTGAGATCAGCTGCAAGTCAATAACCTACCGTCCATGGCAACGAGGTGCTCCCGCGCAGGTGCCGTCCAAGCCCTGTCAGAGAAGCTTTTGAATAGATGACATCGTGGAGAAGCCGCGTGGACACCAACAATCTTCTCGCACAGGTTTTCGCCTAGGAGCGGGACATGCGGGATATGTAGAAGAGAGACGTAGTCAGCCAGGGCAGGGGGAGACTCGAGATGTGCTGTGTCGGTACACAGCACTTGCATCTTCCCCAGTTTCCCTGCTGCGTCCATCGGACATATGCTGCACTTCCGAGATGTGCCATCGACGCGCAGGAAGACGTGAGCAGTCTCGATGCGGCGAGACCCTGCTCTTGCAGGTCTTGCAGGTCTCGCAGCTGTTGCAACCCGATGCAAGTCAGACCGGCGGAATCCATCCTGCTGTTGTCAGGGCCGGCAGTAGTCAGGAACAGGGTGTGAGCGGCGGCTCTGGTGTGCCAGCGTTGTGTTCGCCCACGCTCCGGACGGCTCAATGGAAAAGGCGCGATTTCCCTATTGCGGGGGAAGACGGAAAGAAAAAGTGTGACTGCGGACGGCATTCCATTCTCTTGCGCTTCTTCATATAGTTCGTTAGCAAAGTGGGTGGAGCAGTTACCAGGTCAATATGCCTCCGGGGACCTCATCGGGATATGCCCGGGCCGCTCGCGAAAAGAAGGCTCGCAACCCCGAGCGAGAGCGGAGGCTCGCGATGCTCGTTTTTGGTGTTGATGATGGTTCAAACAGTTGGTCGTTGTCCAAGAGGGCGGTTCCTGAAAACTGATGCCATGGCAGCGACAAGAAGCTCGGCGGTCTCGGCGCCAACGATCGTTAAATGGAAAATGGGGCGTGGAGGAAATCTTACCTGGGACTTGGATTCTTGGGTGAAGCTGGGCGTGAGAGGGAACGACTTGGTGTTCTTGGAAAGCTTCTCGGGGTTCCCTCGAGCCCCACCCTCAACCAGTGGACGACACCACCCAAAAGATGATGCCAGAGTCAACTGACGCCCAAAGTTCCGGGGCGCTCTCTCTAAACTCCAGGGGGCCGGAAACGCGCTGCAAGCCTCGTCTTGGCATTGGCACCTTGAGAGGCATGAGAGGGCGACCACACCCCCTTTTCACGCGTTTTTCTGCTCTTCATTCTGTCACCCCATATGGCTCCCGCTCCCGAATTTCCCACGTCGTCCACAAATCCACAGGCACGCTGCCCCGTGTCACCGCCAGGCGAGAGACAAAGAGAAGACATGATGCGAAAATAGCAGCCCGGCCCACCACTCGCCGGCCGGTGGCGTGCCTCGCGAAGCGCGAAGATGCAGCTGGCCGTCGCCGTCGCCGTCGCCTTGGAGGAACCCAGAGACCGGAGGTCGAGGCGGTGAACTGGACAACAAGCATGATCAGCTGGATGGCATGTTTCTTTTCGAGGGGTCAGTCGTCGGGAGCTGGGTCTTCGGTTGTGTCTCACAGCCAAGGGGAAAATATTGATGGAAGACGACGGAATTTTGTTGGGAGCAGATGCAAGTGCATCATCTATCAAATCCCGTTTGCAAAACCCGGCACGCCACGCACCTCACCTTCCCTGGCGACGTCGACACTCGGGACCTGGGGAGGACGGTGGAGAAGGAACAAGTGACTTTCCCTGCTGAAATTACCCACACACAACACCAAAACTCTTGGAGTCACGGTGGTGGTAAAGGCAGTCGCGATCGGCACCACCCTCTCAGTCCAGGAAGGAATCCAGACAGGCAGGACTCATTTCGCCATGTCCCAACACACGCACGTTCTCACTCGGCCAACACCCACTCACCCACTCACCAACAAAACCACCACCACTGCTGCTCAATATAATAGCCGCGGGATGCTGTATGGGGTGGCCTTCATCCTCTGGCAGTGTCTGCACGCCCTCGCCACCGGATGAAGACCGCGGACAAGGCATTTTACCCGTCCGTCACCCCAGACATCTCGCATTCACCCTGCTGCTGCGGCTACGCGCGCCAGGTCCCAAACATCTCCTTCACCACCTGTCCACTGTCCAGTCCAGTGTCGACCCCAGACGGGCAATCCAGGATCTCGACCCTCGGGAGCCGGTCATATTTGTCTGGCTTGATTACGTCGTAGGCGGAAACACGGCACTGCCCTCTGGACTCTGCATCTTGCCGTCCCCCCCTCGCCCGCTTCTTCCCCTTCTTCCCCAGACATACCAGACCAGACCAGACCTTTATACATTAGGGACCAGCAGCCGTGCTCCCCTCCAGGTTGTCCCCGGAAACTTGCTCTGCGTCGACGGCGGCCTCTACTCTGCTTCTCACCCCCACCGCCCCTGTCACCCGCCGTTGTGCGTCGACCCGGCCGCCATGGAGGGCATGAGCATGATGTTCTCGCCCTATGGCGATGGGCCTCTTCCGCCCACCGCCATGGCCGAGCTGGAGCGCAAGCTCAAGGCCAGCAAGCAGACCAGAAACTTTCTCAAGTTACTGGACCTGGACAAGAAGCCCAAGGTACGTTGGTTCCCGACGGCGGCCCGGCCGCCTGCGTCCTCTCACACGCTTCTGTCTTGTTTGTGCCTTGCTGGCTGTCTCACCCTGCGCGCCGTGTCTAACCTTGCACTCGTATTCCGACAGGTCGACCAGGTACAAAGCGCTCCTGTATCCGTTCCCGTCTCCCCGCCGCTGCCCCCGCCGCCTCCGCCGGCCAAACCTCTGGACACCGGATCCCTCCAGGCCCGCCGCGCAGAGTCCGCCTCCCAGCAACAAAACAGCCAGATGCCGAGCGCGTCCCGGCGCAACGTGCTTGCCTCTCCGCTCTCTCTGGCCATCCCTCCCTCCCCAGGCGGAAAAAGGGGCGTTCGAACCCAACAGCCCAGCGACGCGAATGCGAGGGGATCCGAACAGACCGACGAGAGAGAGACTGAAACGTCAGCCGAATCGCTCCACAAGCACGTCAAGTTTTTGGCTCCCGACGAAGGCGAGATGTCAGATCAATCGTCAATCTGCCAGTCCCCCAGCTGGGAGGGCTACGGCCAGAGGAAGAAGGACAAGAAGGAGGCGGAACGAAAGAAGAAGGAAAAGGAGCTGGCCGAAAAGGAAGCACGGGCAAACAAGAGACGAAACGGCGCGAGACTCAGCAAATCACCACCGCCTCCCCTTCCCGACCGCAAATTGATTGTCCCCGGCCTGACCTATGCGGATCGATCCATGTCGGACCCGATGCTCATCAGCTCTCATTTGCATTCCAACCGCCAGACCGAGCAACCTCAGGGCGATTTCGGAAGGACTAGCTCGGCCGACAACCTGCAACAGTTGCAACACCACCAGCCAGACATGGCCGAAGTCCTCTCTGACTACAATTCCAACGGCCAGCAGTTCGTCGGCGGCGTCAAACTGGAGCGCGAAAGAGAGGCGACAATGCACGGCCAATATTCATTCCCCTACAGCCAGTACTCAGGCCACCCCGATGCCGAGCGCTCCCCGCAGGCGGCTCAACACTCACCACCTCTTGATGGATCCATGGCCGCCGGACACCCATCCACGAAGCAAGACGGCAGACAGGGCTTCCCGCCATCCGCTTCCCGGACGCCGATGCTGCGACAAATGCCTCCTCCGCCGACACGCGAGCGAAGCAACAGCTTGCTACAAGGAGCCACCAAGATGTTCAAGGGGCGGGACGGGAAATCCCAGGGTGATGGGGACTCGGACAGAGGACGTCACAGGGACGGCTACGTCCAACGCAGCCGTGAACAAAGCACCGAACGCTCCCTGGCCGAGATTGCCTACGACCAATTGATCAACCACGGCAGCATCCAATCCTCGTCCACCAGGAGCAGCTCGCGACATACCCAGAACACGAGGCGCTCCTCCTTCAGCCAAGAGGCCAAGTCTGTTGCCATGAAGCTCGCCGGCATGGTAACAGGTCCGAGCTCCAAGGACGACTCCTCCCGGGGCAACAGAGCCAGCGTCCACAGAGACTACTTCGGTTACATGGACTCTAAGCCGGAAGCGCCCGGCGCCCAGGGGACTGCCATTTTCCCGTCGCGGCCCCAGGACAATTGGCGCGGATTGTCCGTTGAAGAGCCTGTCTCCCCCTATGCGGGAGAATTCCGGGATGTCCATGCAGCACAAGATAGACCGGCCACATCGCAGAGCTCAGGGAGCTCGAGCAATCCATCCGTCGCCGGCTCCGTCTCAGGCAGCCACCACAAGAACGCCCGACGACAAAGGGAAGCGGCACCCCCACCCCCGGACATTCCCACCGGTCGACTTCCTTCGGCCAACACATCGGGTTCGGCCATGAATGGACACGGTAACTTTTCCGGCCCTATTTTGAGCAAGGCAGTTACGTCTTTGAGGTCGGATTACATGGCGAAGGCCGGTGCATCGATCCCGAGGCCCGACTCGGCAACCGTCCCTCTAGATAGTTGCGACACAACTCCGAGAGCAACAATGAAGCCGCCTGCCAAACCCACCAAGCCAACGGCAGTGGACACAACTGTCGGCCGTGCCTCGGAGGGCTCCTCGTCTTCGTCCGCTTACGAGGAAGGGTCGCCAGCTTCGTCGCCAGTCACGACTCCCGATACGTCCCGGCCACAATCATCCCGAGGTGTACCTTTCACTGTGGGCGAGATCGTCAAGGGCATGTCCGAGTCGCCCGGCGGCTACGATGACGAGAGCACCCTTCGACAACCCTCGGACAAGTCCAGCGAGGCGAGCACCTCGAGCACGCCACGTCTTCTCAAATCCGGGGAACATCACGGTGCTGACGAGGAGGAGGAGGGGTGGAACGGGACAGCAGGGCCGGTGGATACTGACGATGCGCAATCCTTCACGACGTCGTTCTCCAACCTCGACAATATTGAAAACATAGAAGGGAACTCGGCTTCTAATTCGTCGCGCCCGCCCGCAGAGACACACGAACCAAAGTTTCGGAACCTCGCGGAAACCCTTCAGATGCCAGGCGAGCTCTCGCTTCGCCGTGGCTCATCGGCCAAGCCATCCGTTGATCCGCCGATTACCATTCCTCCTCGATCCAAGAGACGGGGGACCGGTTCCAGCCAGTCGCCTTCGTCGCCCGACCTGCCGCTGAGGGAGGAACGACAGGCCATGGGTCCTGGCTCCGAGGAGCCCAGCAACGACACGATAAATCCAGATCTGTTTGCGGTGATGAACCACGCCGAGTCGGAGCAGCTCTACGACGAGGAGAAAGGGGCACTGAAGCGCGAAAAGGCCAAGAGGAGGCAGAGACAGGTTCTGTCGCGATCCCCGGACGAGGCTTCGGTACATGAGCACGACCGCGATCTCGCGTATGGGGACAACCTTTCATCACTGGGCGTCAACTCGTCAACTTTTATTGTCCCAGACATCCCCAGAAGCCCGTATCACTCCAACTTCCCGGGCTCATCCAGGGCACCCAGCTCTACCTCTCGGGCCTCCAGCCGGGCCGGCGCGTCTCCTCCTTCACCAGGTCTTTCCCGGTTTCCGCGAGCGACTTCGCCTCCGCAGCACCCACTGCCGCCATCCCCCGGGCTTTCTGGGTCCCACCGAACGGGCCCTAGCCCCAATGCTCCATGGCGGCCCCCTTCGTCGGCCTCAACCCGGTCCTCGGCATCGGGTGGCAGAACCGCCAACGCGATGCCGCCGGTCTCGATTCTCAAGCACTCTACGCGCACCACTTCGGATCCCCCGCAGCCGGCCTCGTCTACTGGCTCTCGAGCTTCAATGCTTTCGGCTCTCCCGAAGCACATGCAGGTGCAGAATGGAGTGTCAACGCGGCCCCCAGGCATTTCGCCGGAAGCCCGCATGACACCGATCGCCAAGATGTTTGTCGAGTGCTGCGGCTGCAAGTTCTACCACGACATGCCCTCCAAGCTTTACGAGTGCATGGCCAAGCCGGATGCCGTGGTGGAGGACCGAATGCTGGGAATCTCGGGAGCGATCACGACCATGGTCAAGTGCCCGTGGTGCCAGCACAACATGAGCACGAGCTGCTGCGCGGGGTATGCGGCCGTGGTGTATCTCAAGGAGAAGGTGCACTGAGGGCAGTGGATGAGATGATTGTCTGGTCAAATTTCTTTCTTTTCCATTTCAATTTGTTTCCCATGTTTGGTTTGCGCTCCAGCATTTGCCTTGGGGCGTGGTTGGATCACCAAAAGTCGTTGGTTGCCGCGACACCCATTTATTCCTAATTGTACCTAGCATATTGGCCCTGTTGTTTTCAGGTTGACTGGCCATTGGAGACTGGCATAGTGCAATTTCATTTGTAACTGGGAGGTATCACTCTGATTCTGGAGGCTTGCATGTACAACACATCAGTTTGAAGACGTTCTGGATAGGTAGAGGGGACTTTTGCTTGGGCAGGGTTTCTTGAAAAAGGGGGGTGACTTTGACAAGCTTTGTGTTGAGGGTTGGTTGATGACCGGAGGCCACAGAAGACGGATGGGCAAATGAAGAACATTCCTCCAGAGAATTTCACTTGCACAGGGACTTGTGATGGCTCCGTCGACTTGCGATCTCACATCAGCTGGCGCCTTTCCTGAAGCGTTACCGAGTCCCGGAGATGCAAGAGCTGCAAGTCCACGACGACTTGGCCATATCCCACCAGTCGCAACCGCTCCGGTCAACATTCCAGAAGACTTCGGCGCTTCTCTGCCGGGAGTTTATTGACTCGAGGAGCCGCGTCAGGGGCTAGGGACAACCCGAAAAGAGCTTACGTCGCCCTTGCGGGGCGGGTATATGGACCTGCAGCGGTCAATAAGGGCCGCACCTCTGTTTTAATATCCACGAGGCTCATGAAGGAGATGCGGTTGGGAACTTCCTCCACATTCCGGCAGTTGAGAGAGTGCGGGGAGCAGGTTGAGACGAAAGAAGGGGAAAGCGGAAACGCAGTGTGGAGGTTTATCTTGATCAGATGCTCGTCGGGGAAATATCATCTCTTGGCTTCGGATGGCGCCGTCTTGGGCCCCGATTGTTGCATTGCATCTGGTAAACACATTTCGCGTTTGCATGACATCATGGAAGCGAGAGGCACCCAAGCCCGTGAGTTGCCGATCGACAAGCCAAGCCGGAGAAACGAACGGCCTCGCCTTATCTCCGCACCGATAAACTCGTTCCGTTTGGAGGACACTGGCGGGTTGAATCTAGAATATTCTGTAGCCACTTTGTTTTCAGTGCGCCGTGGGGGATGGAATGACGGCGCCATGCCGCCAAATCGCCAGTCAATTGGCGAGGCAAACGTCCGGACTCCGGCCGAGGTCGCTTTGAGTTTTTCGCCGCCTCTGCGCCGTTTGCCCATGCCATCGCACCGAGCCGCCCTCGGACATTGAACCGCACCAGTCACCTCGTCCATCTATTCCCTCCGTACGTCACGGCGACGACGTGCACCTTCAATCTGCCCTACAGTACCCCTCAATCCGCGCACGACCAAGTCTCCTCCAGCTCTCCGCACCCTCTGCGCGTGGACGGGGATATCCCGAGGGACCGAGAGAGTGATTGTGGGTCGGCAGATCACGGCCGAGGGGAAGGAGAGAGGACACACACGTTATGGCTCCCGATGGCCAGAGCCACGACAGGTTAGGCCACGACGGCGCCATGGCCCTGAACGAGCCCGTCGAGATTACCGCCATCCAAAAGATGCTGTCGGCCACATCCGGCAGCTTGCTCACCGGTCTCCTTGGTATGTCGCACCCCCGCCGCTACCCTCAGCCGGGACGGACACAATGCTAACCCTCCCCTCCCCACCACCAGTAACACCCCTCGACGTCGTGCGAGTACGATGGCAGTCCCAAGGCGTCACCCCCCCGGCGCCGCTCGACCTCCGACGGCTCTCGATGGCCACCCCGAACGTCTTCCAGCCCCAGAACCTCGGCGTCACGGCCTGCTGCCGCGAAGTCTTCTTCATGAACAACGCCTCGGAAGCCTGCCTCGCGGGCCCCCGCATCGACGGCCTCACCGCCGCCCCCACCGAATGCGCCGTCGAGCAAGTCCAACAACGCACCTTCAACTCGACCGTCGACGGACTCCGCAAGATCGCCCGTAACGAGGGCATCCTCACCCTCTGGCGCGGCCTCTCCCCGACCCTCATCATGGCTGTCCCCGCCAACATCATCTACTTCACCGGCTACGAATGGCTACGCTTCAACCCCTCGAGCCCCCTCCAGCGCCTCGGCCTACGCGACGAGTACGCCCCCCTCGCCGGCGGCGCCATCGCCCGCATGCTCGCCGCCACGGCCGTCAGCCCCGTCGAGCTCTTCCGCACCCGCCTCCAAGCCCACCAAACCCACCCCACCTCCCCCTCCCCCTCCCCCACCAAAAACACCACCCCGCTCGCCGCCACCTTCCGCGGCATCAAAGACATGGTCCGCCTCGACGGCTACCGCGCCCTGTGGCGCGGCCTCACCCTCACCCTCTGGCGCGACGTCCCCTTCTCCGGCATGTACTGGCTAGGCTACGAGACCATCCGCGGGCGGCTCACGGACGCTCGAGAGCGCGCCCGCGGCCGCGACCCCGTCACCCGCTCTTCGTCCTCCTCGCGCGCCCACGCGCGCCGCCGCTCCCAGAGCCGCGAGAGCCACGCCGAGACCTTCACCGACAGCTTCGTGGCGGGCGCGGCGTCGGGGGCGCTGGCGAGCCTGGCGACGACGCCGTTCGACGTGGGCAAGACTCGCACGCAGGTGTACCGCGACGCGGCGGGGGCGGCGGCGCACGCGCACGCGCCGGCGCCCGAGCAGCGGAGCATGGGGCGGTTGCTGTGGCATATCTTTCAGGCCGAGGGGCTGGCGGGGTTGTTCAAAGGGTGGATTCCGAGGACGCTGAAGGTGGCGCCGGCGTGCGCGATTATGATCAGTAGTTATGAGGTTGGGAAGAGGTCGTTTCGGGGGGTGAATGAGCGGGCGAGGGGGAGGGAGCGGGAGAGGGCGGGGGTCGAGGGTTGAGTTCCTTACCCTTAAGGGCCTCTTTTCCCTTGTTTACTCTTAGCCTTTCTCTCCTTGTATCGCATTGCATGATGACCCGGCGGCGACACCATCTCAACTTTATCAACTGCGTGTAGGTTTTTTGGCACTCGGCGTTTCTGGCATGGGGAAAGGGGGAGGGGGAAACAAAACTAGCATGTTTGGCGTTCTTGTTTTTTTCAGTTTACTCAACCCCCTCTCCTTTTTGAGGCGGCTGTAGCGTTGGGTATCGGCTGGGGACTTGGTCTCCTGCGATTTGTCTGCTTAGAGGAGGAAATCATAATAGATGGAGAAACGCTGGGGGCACTAACTCCCCTTGCTTGCTTGAGCAAGGATGCCTGGAGCGGCGGGGGAGGAATCACCGCCTACCTACCTACCTACGCTACCTAGACTGTATTGTATGTAATACTACCGAGAATACCTAGATTTTAACCTCATCCAAGCAAAGCCTCTTTCCCGCCCCTGTAGTGAGGGACTCGTGATACACTGCAAAAGAGGACAAGAATACAGTAGAGGCTCCAAAATGTCTTATTACTGCTTTTCATCCGACTGGCTGACTGACTGGCTGAACTGATTCTGCGAGTTCCCCCATCCCTCTCGCTCCTGCATTTCAACCTCGCCACCTCCCTCCCTCCCAACAAGCAACACCAGAAAGCTTCACCAGGCAGGCAGGCAGGCAGGCAGGTACGCTTCTCCTCCCCTCCCTCCCTTTCCTCGACAAATTAGGAATGTGATGTGTGTGACGAAGTGTCGACGACCAAAAAGAATAAGGGTGGCGCGCAGCCGCTGTCTTGAGTTCCCATCCCGCCCGCAACAACTTCCCAAAGCTCTCGACGACAAACTGAACTGGGTACTATGAATGAATCAGGGTATCGCTCCCCTCCCCTCGCGTGCTGGCACCAAAAAAAGAAGTGTGTCCCGAGTCCCGACTCCGCCCGGAAAAAAGAGGCATGCAAGCAAAAGAATAAATTTCAGTTTGAAGAGGATGAACAGAACAGAGGCTTGAACTGCCCAAAAAAATAGAAGCAACGGAAAGAATGATCACCAATTGTGCTCCATGTCGCTTGCTTGGCCGAAATACAGGTACAGGTACGCAGAGTTCATTTTTCTAAGTGGTATCGTTCTGAAAGGGAAAAAGACGAAAGAGAAGGGGACGGCGGAGAGACTCCCCCGGCGCGTCAATATTAGGGAGAAAGGCCATGACAAAACTGTTTTAGGGTTGGCCATCTGCCCCCTTCGCCGGCGGGCTAGAAGCAGACGTGTATTTTCAGATTTCGAAATCGCGACTAGCGACGGATGGGAGGAGGCGTGCGGTTGCCTGGTCCGTTGATGCCTTCGGCGCTGCTGGTGAGCTCGGCGACGCGAGCCTTGATACGGGCGACACGAGACTCGATGGCTAGGGGAGGAGGGATTAGCAACTGCAAATACAGTCGGGGTATGGGGGTCTCTTACTCTCTTCACCACTAGTGTCGTCGTCCATCTCAGCGGGTTTCTTCAATTCTTCCGGCGCAGCCTGGCGTTTCGCAGCGCGCTCGGCAGCGTTCTTGCGGATCTGAGCCCAGCGGTCCAGAGGGGGCTCAGCCGCCGCCGCGCGGGCGACCGGCGGCGGAGGGGGGGCAGACGTCTCCTCTTCCTCCGCGGGTCCGGGTGCGGGCGCGGGTGGCTGTGCGGTAGGAGACGGGAGTGGCGAGCGGGTCGCATGCCGAGCAATCGGGGGAGGCGTAGCGTCGTCATCATCTTCGGCGTCGTGAGGAATAAAGGCGGGCTGGTCGGACAGCGGGCCTTGGTCAAAGCGAGCAAACTCGGCTGTTGCCTCTCGGGCATCCCTGGTGCTGACGCGAGAAATGGAGTCTTGCACATCGGGCTCGTAGACTGGAGGTTCATAGACCGGCTCGTGAACCGGGGCCATGACGGGAGAAATCGGTGCGGCCTTCGCAACAGGCGGAGACTGTGGGGGGGAGACGGGCTCTTCCACCGTATGTTCAAACTGAGGCAGGACATCATCAGGGGAAACGGCTTGGAAAGGAGCCGGCGTCGGCGCAGAGGCAGGAGCAGACGGCTTTTCGTCGGCCGCAAGCATGGCGTTGACCTGGCTGGCAGCATTGTCGGGAAGCTTGGACTGCCTGATCTTATTGCGACCAAACAGCTTCCGGAAACCACCGCCAGCTGGGGCCGCGGTCGCAGCTGCCGCCGGCTTGACGTCCTTGTGCAGCTTCTTTTGCTTCTTGCTCTCCGGGCTATCGGGCTCGGGCGACGCCATCGTGTCACGAGCCTGCTCCAGACTAACAACATCCTTCGGTGGCGGCAAGGGGCTGCTACGACCAGCATCTGCCGATCTCTCGGCAGGGTGGATATCTCTTGGCGCTTCCAGCGACTTTTCTGTCAGCTGCGGCTCGAGTTCCGGTGTAGCAGGACGAATGGAGGGAGAGGCGGGATAGCCCATCGACTTGGGTGGCAACTCGGGAGGGCGGTCGTAGCCATTCGTGCTGGGGGTGGAATGACCATTAGTATACGCCGGAGCGCCCCGTCCCGCGTTGGTGTTGGAGAGGTAAGCCTCCCGGATGGCCTCCTTGTCGTACTTGTTGGCCCACTTGACGGCGGGCGACGCTTCGGTCAGAATGCTAGGCTGGAGAGTCATGACGCTGTTGGTCTTCTCTGCCATCAACTCGGAGTCGTTACGCCCGCGTCGCTCGTGTGTGGGTTGTGGCAGCGACTGTTGCTTCTCCCTCATCTGAAGCTGCAAAGCCGCCGCTTGGATGCGGGCCTGCTGATCCGGGGCAATGCTCGTCTTGCTGAAGTTGCTTCCGGCCTTCATGCTTTCACCCCTGTCCAAGGCGTGTTTGCCAGTCGACTTTCTCCGGCTGAGACCACTCTTGCCGCGGCGGGTCCAGCTAAAAAAGCCCTTCTTCTCGGCAATATATGCGCCTTCCTCAATGTCGGGAGCCGCTCCTTTGACGATTTCCTCCATCACCAGCCATCGGCCGGTTCGGATCACTGTCTCGATGACAGCACATCGCCCAAACGCCGCCTTCCTTTCCGGGGTCTCCTCGGGAGCCAGACTGCTCATCCAGACCCACCAAAACGCATCGTCCAGATCGAATCGGGTGATGCTAGCCAGCTCGCCGGGTTCCAGCTGTTGAGGTTCGCTCTCCAACCTTGGGCGGTGGGACTGCGAGCTTCGCTGCCGAACGGCCGTCTCGATGGGAGGAAGAACCTTGTCCGGGGGCAGCAGCATGTTGGAGGACTTGTTGTTCTCATCCACAAACCCAGACGAGAGAAAGTCGGCCCACGAAGGGGTGGTCGGTCTCCCCATGTTGAGGCCGGACGCAGGGGAAGATCTCAGGCCTTGTTGGCGCCGGGCACCGAGCTTCGATTCATCCTCCTCGTCTTCCTCCTCCAGAGCGCTCGCAAACCCAATGTCCTCGAACCGTGACCAGGAAGCATCGCGAAGACTAGTCGAATGCTTGGAGCTCGAGACGGCCTTGGACTGGTTCGCTGCAGAGACCGCCCTAAGGACTCTGCGACACTCTTCAGTCAATGCGCTCACGGGATCCTCGTATTCGGCGAACTCTCGCAGGGCCCTGTCCTCGTCGCGATATTGGAAGTGGTTGGCTCTTCGGAGCAGTGCGAAGGGGGTGGGAGATACTGTGTCGACGATCATCGCAACTCGGTTGGTAGACGACTGCATCAGGGCTGGCCGTTGGGGTGGGTATTCGGTTTCCTGCAGGAGCTTGAGGAGCGATATCGGGAGCAGGGAGATGGCCCCCCGTGTTTGCTGGTTGGGAGCCAAGGAGCGCAGATAGGCAAAGAACAAGTGACTGGTGGCGTCGGCAGCACTGTGTCCCAGTTAGCCTATGTCCAATTCCACATTAGTGTGCCGATGGGCGGGAGCTTGCTTACCTTAACCAGGCCTTGTATCCGCCCTCGTAGCCATTCCCGTCATCCTTGATCTCAAAAGCCCACCATGCAGCCATCCGCGAGAGCTTGCGCCCACCAAAACCGTTGGATTTTCCGTGTGCCGCGATGGCTGCGAGAAGATCGAAGAAGTCGAAAATGATGGCAGTCCGTACTTGGCTGTCGACGCTCAAGGGGATAAAGGTTTTGAATGAATCTCGTGCCAGGTTCGAGTCTGCAGGTCCCAACAAGTCAATACGGGTTGCAAACCGGACAGACGCGCGCCATGCAATGCATACCTTGCTCTCCGACCTTGAAGAGTTCATACGAGTCCCAGCCCACAACACCTCCCTGGAGTCTGCTCCAGCACCATTTGATCACGCCAGAAACGACCTATGGCCATCGTTAGCCTTTCTCGCGAGAGTTACAGCGCCCCTTTCCCTACCATTGGCTCCGTCATTCGGAGTTCGTTGGCCAATGCCGCTCCACGGAGGGTTGGCGCGCCATCTCTGCCATCGAAGAAGTGCCGTACAAAGGTTCGGACGGCGCTGGGGTCGGAGGTCGGGCGGAAGGGGAGGAGCAGGAATGGAAGATCGAGAGCTGCATGGCAGACGTCAGCAATGCTGCTTGGTTGCTCAAGACCCACGAGGGGTCTCAGGGCTGCAGTTGACGCGCTGCGGCAGTGGGAATTCATGTCATACCTCGTGCCTTGAGCTCGTCAGTGCAGAGCTTGATCAATTCCTGGACCTCTTCCGGGTCAACCGTCTTGCGAGTCCAGGCATCTTCCCACGTCTCCTTGACGGGCGCCGCGTCGGCAAGCTGCTGGCCCTTCTTCTTCTTGGAGTCCTTGCTCTTGAAACGGGAGAAAATGCTCGGCATTTTGGCGTCTCAGGGGCGGGTTCAACGGCGACGAGCGTGTTGAGACGACGGCATTCGGCAGGAAATTGATTTTTCAAGGAAAGAGAAGACTCGGGAGGGTTCAATTGCGGCTGGAGGAGAGGCGTGGGACGAGGAAAACGGGGTGTTGCGATATTCTATTGGGATGACCAGAAGCAGAAAAAAAGGAAAGGGTTCGGGCCGCGAGCTGAAGCGGGTGGGAATATTTTGGCGTTCGGCGGGCCGTCGTCGTCGATTCTGCAACCGAGCAGCGTCGCGTTGCAGTTGGAGCGTCGGTGGGAATCGAAAGAAGACTGCTGTAGGGAAAGGAAAAGGGCGGGTGCTTGGCAAAGAAGAGGATGGATTGGTGAGGAGGAGGGAAAAAAGGACGACGAGGACGACAGGAAAATGTTGGCGATGTTCTGTCTGTCGCCAGTCGCCAAGTCGGGCGTCGAGGGAAATTGCTCTGATGATGGTGTGAAGACGACTTGGGGTCACCAGGAGAGAGGTACCTCGTCCGCTGCCGGTGCCGCCAATCGCTACTTGCAGTGGGGGGTGGGGCCTGGATTGGGGTTAGCGGTGCTAACGATTTCAGGGCCAGACACTGGACAGGAACAGAGAATTGGCACCTCTTCTTCTTTTTTTTAAATGAAGGAGTGATGGGTGCCCCTGAGGGGAAGCCCCAATGCCAGCGGTTTCCGGCCGACGATCGGGTGCAGTCAATGGCTTCGAGGCTGAGGGAGCTACAGGATTTCCGGCCTCGAAAAGGGTCGATATTCGCACCCAACATTGAACAACGCTGAATATTCAACCCACGACATGGAGATGGAGATGGAGACGGGGGGCCAGTTCAAGGTTTGGCGTGCTGCAGGCGGGCTCACTCCGTTGTGGGGACTGGAGTCAGTGGGCAGTGGATGGGCGGGTTACTGCCGAGCAAGCGATCCCACCTCTTTCTTCTCGTCGTCTTCTCCCCTCTCCATCTCTCCCAGGTCCAGCCCTTCACCGTCGTTTCGTCGTCTCGTCCCCCTCTCCACCATCGACCACCGACCACCATCTCCGTGTCTCACGTCGATGGACGCTTCTCGGCCCCTGAGGATGTGGACATTTCCCAGGACGTGCCCACGGCGCACAGAGGAGCAGAACAGTCGCACAGCACTGATGGCCTCATGCTGGAGCAAATTGGGACATGGCGTGTAACCTCCATGTCCGCAGTCCGGCATTGCTGTCGCAGACACCACGGATCTACCCACCGAGCCGGGTATCCCCAAGCAAAAAGGGGAAAGACAGTTCAAATCCGTCACGCAACCACCAGCGTTGACTCGTCCTGAGCTGGCCAGCAAAGACGACCTTGACCAAGGCACATGCGGGGTCGCCATGTTGGGGTCTCCAGCTTGCAGCTTGGAGAAGGTCTCGGCTGATGGCTGAGGGCCAACGCATCTCACGCCTCCGTCCAACGACGCGACAACCTCGCCGTATCCCCGAGGCCAGCGACCAAACCCAGCCAACCAAGAAAGGTCCAGAGTCCAACTTGGGCACCATGTCGGCCTGATTGGCCGGCTGCTCACCAACTCGTGCCCAACCAGCCTCTTTGGGGGTGTCTGAGCTGGCACAGCGCGGAGTTGGAGTCTTTTTTTTCCTGGAGAGAACTCCAGCCTCCTCCTGCACTCCCCGCGCTCATGCTGTGTTGTCACCTGCAAGGCCATGCCTCGTTTGGCAAGGGGCGGGCATCACCACTTCTTCCGGCCATTGGGCTCTCGACTTGATTGACCGCCTCTGCGATGGCGGGCCAAGTTGCAGGCCGACCGTGCCTTGCGCGACGACAGACACGACATCGTACATGGCCCCCGCCATCCCAATGCTGCTCGACGACCACCCCAAACGGGGTTTGCGCCCCAGGCCGAAAAGGGCGCCCACTGGCCAGAGCTCGCCTTGCATCGTGTTCGACGCGCAAACCCTGGACCTGCATATGGCTGCATCTGCAAGTCTTCTTTGCTACCCACCAAGGAGAAAAGATCGCAAACTCGTTCTTCATGCAGCTCCCAGGAATCTCTGGAGCCGAGTAAAGAAAGATCGGATCCTGGGCGAGCTTGCGTCGGCGCTTTGACTTTCGGGAGCCATGCTCAGGATGATGATGCGCATCACTGCACTTAGTCCCCCTCCTCAGAGTTGAAACCTCTGGGTCCGGACAAGCCAAGGCCAAGCCAGACATGCGGCGACGTCAGAGAACCCCCCCCCAAATCCTGCCGGGAGCGAACGCCGGCCGCCCATGGTCCAGGAGCCGATGGATCCGTCAGCTGTTCGGCCTACCTGACCCCGATGGGCACCGGCGCAGTGCGAGCATGAAGCCGGCGTCCAGGTCGTCGCAACTCCCCTTGCAAGACCCTGATCGACGACGTCCCACCAATCAGGTTACATGGTAGAGCGGCTTCTTCCACCGTCCCCCCGATGCCCTCCTCGCCGACCTTTCTGGAACTTCGATGAGGATCGATATTGAAACAACGTACATGTCTTTTGAAATTTCGTATAGGCTCTTGAGTGGGAGGCCTCGAACCCCCACGAAACATTGCTTGTCGACGACTTTTACTCAACTTGAAGTGGTCTTATACCCTCGGCACGAGTATAAACCCCCTCTCCCCTCGCGCATGACTGCAGCAACAACCATCGACATCTAGTGCACATCTCCAAAGTTCGTCTGTTGAAACTGGAAACTGCACATGTCATACCTCGTCATCTTGCCCGACTACGACCAGGACACGGGATGCTGTCCCGACCGATCGATTGGTAACCTTGCAAAAAGGGACGGGCCGCAATGGGTCCGTGTAATCTCCGGAATTGTTCACTATACCATCTACCTTGGTCTCGGATGAATCCACGGGGTGTATATTGAACCCTCGGTTTGCCGCTTGGGGTTGGGGATGATTGGAGGTACAAGTATAGCAAGTGGTGGTCTTGTTGACGTGGGCAGAGACCCCCGCCCCCTTTCTTCAGGGGGGGAGGTAAACATGGCAGCTGTGGTAATCTCTCCAATATCCAACTCTTCGCGGAGTCGGGGACGAACCCTTGCCATGACTGGACATGGAGAAACCCACCTACAGGATGTACTGGCATGGAGACACCGAAAAGCAATGCAGGAACAATGCAGTTGCCCTTTAATGCGCAAGCCATGCTCTTGGGTGCTTATCTACACATACCCACTCCTCAATGGGTTCCATGAATATGCAGTTCCGCAAGCAAACGTGGCACATCACTTTTCCACCTCTAACAGCTGCTTTCCCCGTATCCGTCCTCCGGAACATGACTTTCCTAATCCCTCGACCTCATCTGGCGAACAAGGCGGACCACGACAGAATTCAACCGGCAGAACCACGTCCCAAGAAAATGACACTTGAATTTCAACACCCTATCCTTACGCCCAACAAATGAAGAGCTGCGCTATTCTGTTATTATCACCCCTAGATGGATGAGTTCAGTTACCCAGATGCTCCCTCCTCGCGAGAGAGACAACACCGGACTGGTTGATGGGGATATTTATCCCACACGCCCCCCAGTTCAACCCGACATGAACATGCCGACTTCTGGACCTCGCTCACTCTCGTAGCAGAGAGGACTCTGGCGAGCGACAAGCCAGGCCAAACACCCACACACTGTGAGCGTCTAAGCCCCAAGTTTCCTGTTCTTTTGCCTCACGAGGCTCGTGTCCCAAGACAAGCCGGCGCCAAACTCCTTGATCCGAACCATCCAGCGACGAAGGCATGACCAGCTGGTCACCCCGGATGACCCAAAAGACAGACGGAACCACAGCCCTGCCTTCGCCCACATCCACCCCCCTCACTCCTCCTCAGGCGCCACATTCTCCACCCCTTCCGCCTGCGCCCTCTCCCTCAACCCCCTCCGCACCCCCTCCTTCACCGTCTCACTCAACCGACTCACCGGCCTCTCCTCCTCCACCTCCTCCTCCACCACCGCCCCCGCCCCAAGCACACTCCCCCCCTCCACCAGCGCCCAATCCACCTCCCCCCCCTCCCCATACCTCGTCACCAACCACTCATTCGCCTTTTTAAAGTGCCCGCACGTAAAGAACCCCCTGCTCGCGCTCAACGGACTCGGATGCACCGCCTTGAGCACCAGATGCTTCCCCCCATCCACCTTGGCCACGCGCTTCCCCGCCGGCGTGCCCCATGCCATAAACACCACGCCCCGCGTCCGCTTCGCCGCCACCAGGTCGATGACGCGCTGCGTGAACCGCTCCCACCCGTGGTTGGCGTGCGAGTTGGCCTCGTGCGCGCGCACCGTGAGGCACGTGTTGATGAGGAGCACGCCGCGGCGCGCCCAGGGGGTGAGGAGGCCACCCTTGGCCGGGGGGGGGACGAAGGAGGGGTAGTCGTTCTTGAGGCAGATGTACATGTTGCGGAGGGAGGGCGGGGCCGGGGTAGGGGACTGCACCGAGAAGGCGAGGCCGTGGGCTTGCGAGTGGTTGTGGTAGGGGTCTTGGCCGACGATGACGACTTTGACGGTGTGGAAGGGGGTGTGGCGGGACCTATTGCGGGGAGTTAGTTTGTGGGGTTTTGGAGGTGGGGGACGGGGGCAGGGTACCAGCTGTAGACGTCCTCTTGGGGAGGGAACCAGGTGCGCTTCTCGCGCGTCTCGCGGGCGAGCCAGCGCTTGAGGTCGAGGAACTCCTTGGTGAGGATCTCGTCCTTGAGGAGGGCGAGCCAGCTCACGTCGAGCGTGTCGATCTCGAGCTGAAGGAGCTCGCGCTGCTCGGGCGTCAGGCCGTCCACCCACTTTTGCTTATCGAACTTGGAGACGGCAGGGTCTGCGGCGGAGGTTGAGGTGGAAGAGCCGGCGGCGGGTTTGGTGGAGGGACCGGTAGTGGCAGCGGGCTTCGGGGCGGCGAAGAAGGACATGATGTTGCCATTCTGTTTGGCCTTTTTGGCGTCGTTCCCCGCCGCCTGGTTCGCCGCCTTTCGCTTGAAAGTCGACATTATGGGTGCTGGGGCAGGACGCCGCGTCGGAAGTGAGAAGAGACGGGCGTGGTGAGAGAGCCGTGATCGGAGTGGGTTCCGGGTATTCTCGAGGAAGGAGGAGGTTGTGAGGCGGAGGGATCCAAGGCCGGGAATCGTGGCGGTCTGGAGAGAAGAGCAGAAACCAAACAGGCAAGAACCAAACGATGCCAATGCTAGACCGCTAAATCGAAAGCTTCGAAATACCACGGACAAGAGCAAGACGGAATCGAAACGAGGTGGAGTGGAGAGAGGAGCAAGGCCAGAATACACGACCAAGAAACGGCGGCGGTCAAAAAGTAGCAATCGAAGGCCGAGCAACAAACAGAGAAGAGGGCTGGAGGAAATAACCCCCCCTGGAAGCTCCCCCCGGGCCAGCCTGCCAGCGCGTGCCCTGAGCGTCGGTAGGCGAGACGCGGTCTCGTCTGATTTTTGGCGTCGTGCCCTGACGCGACGCTGCATTTCGTGTCTTTCAGGGGTTTTAAGTGGTTCGGCCAAGCGCCCTCGCGAATTCCATCCTCTTGCTTTGTTCCACCACATCGAAACCGGTTCTTTCCCAGGCTCCTAGCTTTTGATTCTCCGCAATGGAGAGGGTAAATATGTCAGATACTTTGCTTCCCATCTTCCAAGCCAATTGCTTGCTCCAGTTCAGTCCCAACTTGCTTCCAAGTTGGAACGTCCAAATTCCACCATCTCGCGTCGACGTCGTCCTCAGGGGGATGACCCACTAAATCTCTCACCCCCCAGCGCGCCTCGCGCCCCGTTTCAGCCTTCCACCACCGCGTGACTCGCTGCTGCAAGCACTCTTCTCCAAAGATCTGCATGTGGAACCTCGCATCATGCGAGGTTCGACTGCTCTGCCTGATGGGGATTCATCCGCTTCTCTGGTTGGTGAATGGGATGGCCTAAAGATGTCAGCATTCACGAAAAGACAGCCGGACAAGGGACAGGGCGCTTCCAGTGGTTGGTTGCCTGGCTGGCTGCCTGTATTTGCTGGGAACCTGCATCAGCTGGCTTTCAGGGGCTGGTCAACAAACGGACATGGGCAAATCTTCCTTTTCAAGATGGTGACAAGAAGAATACAGCATTGAACTCTTTGCTTCTCTTTCCAATACAGTTCCCCCCTCTATGTGCATTACTTTTTTACAGCCCCGACGCTCCAGTCGTTGGACATAACCATGCCCGACGATCCCCCCATGATGATGACGGCAAACAACGAAACCCAGCACAGCCCTTCCTTAGTATACAATCCCACCTCCTCCATCTACAATTACACTCCCTCTCAAATCACCCCTTGTGCGCCATCCACACCCAAATCGCCACTGCCATCCACACTGTCCGATACGACATAGCCCACCACTCACTCATCGCCGTCCTAAACATGGACCTCGGCTTCGCACTCGCCGCCTTCCACCTCGCCGCGCCGGGATACGGGTCCTCGCTCTCCGACGGGATCTGGATCCTCGGCATCCGCGGCCCACCCCCGCTCCAACCCCACCTCTCGCCGCCCTGCTTGCTGTGTCCCTTCCTGCCGCCCGCGCCATTCAACTTGCCCCCGGGCGCAAACGACCCGCTGCGATCCCGCGTGTGCGACATGTGGCTAGCCCTCGACGCCGAGAACCCCGCCGACGGAAGCGCGTACTCGTCGTAGTCGTCCATCTTGGCCTTGAAGCTGGGGAGAACGACGCCGCCACTGCCGCCGACCGCCAGCAGCTCCGGGTCGATGCCGAAGCGCGGGAGGCCGCGGTACGCGACGCGCAGAGCCTGCACGCAGAGCACCAGGACGGTGGCGACGCCAAAGACGATGTAGCGGAGGTAGATGGCGATCTGGTCGGGCAGCAGGCAGAGGTGCGTCTGCATGGTGGGCTGGCCGGCGTTGCCGGCGAGGGGCCGGCCGCGCTCGTCGATGGGGTTGTGCAGGCTGACCATGAGGAAGCCCGGGCGGGAGACGCTCATGACCATGCTGAAGCTCTTGACCGTGATCTCGCGGACGCTGCCCTGCGACTCGTCGTGCACCACCTCGCAGTAGTCGTGGTCGTCGCCCGAGAAGGCGTGCACCACGTTGCCGACCTTGCGGACGAGGTCCATCGAGTCGCGCTCCGCGAGGACGTTGGAGTATTGGAAGCCGCGCGTCAGCGAGATGGCGTTGCGGTTGTCGGGTACGACGGGGTCAGTTTGCCCCTTGGGGGGTGTGGTCGGTGGCCAGTGCTCGCGCAGCGGTCCGCAGGGCGTCCCGGGTGCTCGGTAGAGGGGGACGTGGGTGAGCAGGATGGTGGGCAGCTCGGGGGCGTCCTCGCCAAAGCTCTCCTTGTCGCCGTCAAAGTTGGCGTCCTCGAGGTCTTCGATCTTGTGCTTGGCCCTCGGCTCCTGGACTTCCCCCCTCAGAAACCGCAGCTCCTTCTCCACCGCCTTCTTCTTCGCATCCGGCAGCTCGTTGAGGAAGATGTGGCTCGGCATGTAGATCGGCCGCAGGTCGTGCCGCCCGGCCTCGTCGGAGCTGGCCGCGCTCATCGAGACCGTGTCGACCGAGACGATGGTGTGGTTCCCAATGACATCCACCCGGTTCCCCGGCCCAAAGAACGCCTCGAACCGGTCCCTCACCGCGACCTTGACGTCGGCCCCGAACCCCAGATCGTGATTCCCCGGCAGGCTCGCCACCAGCTTCCTCCTCCTCTGCATGGCCTCGGGCGTCTCCCCGGCCGTCACCCACGGCGGGAAGAAGATACTCCCAAACCGCGCGTACTCCCTCAGCCAAAAGTCATCCCCGTACTTCTTGCGCCACTTCTTGACATATCGCTGCTCGTTCTGCGGGTGCTGCTGGCTCCACTCGGCATCGCTAAAGTCGCCATGAGTCGTCTTCCACTCCCTCCCGCCGTCAAACAAGTCCCCCAGGAAGAATATGCTGTCGGGATCCAACTGCCTATTCACCTCGTTATACCCGCGCCGGAGGTAATTATCGCTAACCACCACCGTCAACGAACTCAGCGGCCACGGCCGCCCCGGATACGAATGCGGATCAACAATCTGCGGATCCGCCACCAGCACCAGCCGATGAGGCTGCGCACCTTGAGGCTATATCCCGTTAGCACAACCCCCCAACACCACCAATACCAATCACCACTCACCCATCTCTCCCACCCCTCCCACCTACACTCCTCCACCGCCCACCCAAACACCCACCGCTCCCCGCGCAGCAGCACGAGCACCCACGCCGCCACCAGCAAGTGCGGCACGCTCACCACCCGGTGCGGCACCAGGTTCAGCCGCAGCCGCCGCGCCGACCGCACCGCCTGGTCCACCGCCATCTGCCGCCCGCGCTCGTGCCACCACCGCACCAGCGCGCGCGCCGCGCGCGCCAGCAGCGCCCGCACGTCGTCGAGCACAGACGTCGCGTCCGAGTCGCTCCGCCTGTGCGCCGCCGCGTAGCTTCCATATCCGCCTCCGCCTCCGTCTCCGCCGCCGGTGTTGTAGGACTTGAGCGCCATGGTCAAGTTACGGGGGCGCGGCCATGCCCCGGTGGGGGGTTCGTGGGTTCGGTCTCGGAGGGGGGAGTCGGGGGTTTCGAGTTGTAGGGTCCCGTCGGGGTCGGGATTGGGGTCGGGTGCAACGTGGGTGGTAGATCGGTAGGGAGCGTAAATGTCGGGGTCGTTTGTGACACCAACGAGTGAACTGAACTGAACTGGGGTTTGTCGAGCGGGTAAAGACACAGACACCCACCCAAGGAGCGGGTATTCAAGAAAAGAAGTGGTAACGAGCGACGTGTATACCGGGTTTCGTTCCGCGACTGGTTGTCGACGGACGGTTTCCGTGGCAAATAGGGGAGGAGGCGGCGATCAGGATAGAGAAAAGGAAGAAAAAAAACCGCCGATGGAGGAGCTGGTGGTTCTGCTGTTGGTCCCCGTCTCGGAGCTGAAAGCTGACAGATGGATCATGGCTGCTCCAATTGTTCAATGCCAATGCCAATGTTGGCCTTTAGCAGCTGGTGGGCTGGGCCGCCACGGTTCCTGGCAGCTGGAGCCACTTGAGCCAGGCACCAGGCGGCTATCCCCTGAATTTGACGACCCCTTTTTTTCCTCGGTCAGCAGAATGGAAGATGGTCAAATGCGAAAACTACATCGGTCTATAGATTTGCCAATGGTAACGGGATGGAAGATATTATATATTCTGGAGCCATCAATTCCGAGTTACAAGGCACACGCCGATACCACGGTTTCCCCCGCAAAAACCTCCGCACCTCGCCCCTGGCCCCGGACGGCGTAGCACAAACTCCAAAAAGCATCTCTGGGTCATGGCCCCGGTTCGCCCTTGTCGAGATGAAGCAGCGGAGAGCAAAAATAAACACTTTGACAACTGTGAGATTCGAACTCACGCCCTTTCGGACCACGGAACTTATCTCTTAAGATGGAGATGGGTGATTAAGGATATCTCCTTAACGTGGCGCCTTAGACCGCTCGGCCAAGTTGCCTGCTGAGTGTTGTGTGGATGGATGTGGAAATGGTTTTCAACTCCGGCGCGTGGCTCGGAGTATGGGAGGAAAATAGAGTTCGACTATCTACAAGAAACAAATGCTGCCCAAAGATCATGGGGACCGCTGTCCGTGACGAACCATGCGTCGAAAACAAAAGCACCCCCTCGGGGACCTGCCCATCGTAGTCGACGAGAAAAGATGCCACCAGGTAGGCACGCAAACCCAAGAACCCCAGTACCCAGAAAATGGACTAAAAGATCCACGTAAACGACTCCTGGACCTCAAACGGAACCGAGTACCTGTCCAAGATGTTAGCAACCCGCTCAACGAGCTCGCCGAAGAAAAGAAACAAGAGAAAACTCACTTAATATCCCCCGCCGACGCCCCCACCAGCACCTCAAACCTCCCCTCCTCCGCAATCCACCTCCCAATCGCCGTATCAAAGTACCCAACGGCATACTGATCCAGCCCAATCCTCAAATGCCTCGTCTCGCCCGCCTCAAGCATCACCTTCTCAAACGCCACCAACTCCTTCTCCGGCCGCGGCAGCCTCGACTTCTCGTCCCTGACATACACCTGCACCGTCTCGGCGCCGTCGCGATCGCCCACGTTGGTGACGGCCACCGTGAGCTCGAGGCGCTCGCCCTGCCGCAGGACCTTGGCGCTGAGCGACGGCCGCCCGTACTCGAACTGCGTGTACGACAGCCCGTGGCCAAAGGGGAAGAGCGGCGGGACGCGCACGCGGTCGTAGTGCCGGTAGCCGATGTAGAGGCCCTCGCCGTAGACGACTTCGAGGTTCTCGCCCGGCCAGTTGTGGTAGGCGGGGGTGTCCTCGAGGCGCTTGGGAAAGGTGCACTGTCGTGGGGTTAGCGATGAGGGGAGGGTGAGTGGGGGGAGGACGTACCGGCAGCTTGCCGCTGGGGTTCTTGAGACCGAACAAGACGTCGGCGAGCGCGTTGCCCGCTTCTTGGCCCTGGTACCAGGCCTGGATGATGGCTGGCACCCGGTCCGCCCACGGCATCGTGACCGGCGATCCGGATTGGTTGACGACGACCGTGTTCGGGTTCGCCGCGACAACGGCCTCGATGAGCCGGTCCTGGCTGCCGTCTGATGGCAGGTCCATGGTCTGACGGTCGTAGCCCTCCGACTCCCACTCGGCATCCAAACCGACAATCACCACAGCGACATCGGCCGCCTTGGCCGCGTTGACAGCCTCCTGCAGGTAGTCGACCTGGTCCTCCTCCTTGAATCCGATCCGGCAGCCGCCATACTTGTGCGTCATGTTGAACTGCTTCTGCTTGCTCAGCGGTCGCAGCTCGTTGGTCATCTCGACACGCAGTTCCACCGGCCTGTTGGCCTCCATCTGGACTTCCACCAGGTAGTCGATTGATCCGTCAAACATGGCCTCGCCCTCCTCGGTCCAGTCCCACAGGTCCATGGCGAGCTTGCCGTCGACAAAGAGTCGTCCCGGACCGACCGACATGTACGAGACGGTGTGCTTGCCCGTCGTCGTGGCCGTCAGTCTCGTCGTCACCACCGCCGACCACTCCGGCCCCACCTCCGTCAGGGGCGCCGAGTCCCAGAGGAACAAGTCCGTGTTGGTCCGTTTCTGAACAACGACCGGCTGTCCCTCAAACTTGTCCCCCTTGTACCAGTCAATGGTCACGCCCTGCTGCCCTGTCCTGTCAGTGCAGAAAGCCGAAGCCAGCGGGAGCCACTTGTGGATGTGGCATCCCAGTGCGTAGACGACGGGTTGCTGAGCAGCTGCTCGGATGCTGTCCAGAGGCAGCGTGTTGTAGTATGGGTTGAGGCTGGCGCTTCCACCGCCTCCCGCAATGGCTCGGTTGGCGTTGGGGCCGATGACGGCAACCTTTGCCGTCTTGGGGTTGATCGGCAGGATGGAACCTTCGTTCTTGAGGAGGGTGAGTCCTTGGACGCCCGCCTCGCGAATCAGGTTCCTCGTCTCTTCCCTATTGTCCTCCCTTTCCTCGGCCTCGACAGATAGGTCACTTCCCTTGGTCCGCTGGACGAGGGTGAGGACATTCTCGGCTGCTCTGTCGATATCGCTTTGTGTGATCTTTCCTTCCTCAAGCGCCTGCATGACCTTTTCGAATCGCCACTTTGTCGAAAAGGGAAATTCGACGTCGCACCCAGCTGCCAGAGATTCCGCCGTGGAATTCGTACCTCCCCAGTCCGAGATGACAGCACTGCAAAGAAGTTAGCAAGTCCCTGCCGTGGCTGGCAGGTCGGCACTTACCCATCGTACTTCCACTCTCCGCGGAGAATGTCCTTGAGAATTTTGGGGTTCATGTCGGCATGAACCCCGTTCACCAGGTTGTAGGACGACATGAGCGCCCATGGCTTGGCCTCCCGAACGGCAATCTCGAATGGGCGGAGATACAGTTCGCGCAGGGGTCGCTCGGCGATCTTGGAGTCGACTGTCAACCTGTTGGTCTCCTGCTCGTTACCCACAAAGTCTACCTAGGGGTTAGTTTCCTTCTGGACGGCTGCCAACAGGTGGAGAGCACTGACGCTTGATCGTGGCAGCAACGCCCCTCTCTTGGAGGCCCTTGATGTACTGGGCCGCCAGCTTTCCAGTTAGAAGGGGGTCCTCCGAGAAAGACTCGAAATTCCTCCCCCCAAGAGGATGCCTGTGCATACAAACAGTTGGCGCGAGGAGCACATTCGCTGACCGCGCCTTGGCCTCCTCGGCCAGATGTTGACCGACTTCGTGGAGTAGATCCTTGTTCCATGTTGCTGCCAGCGAGATGCCACAGGGGAAGAGGGCCGCCTAGAGAAAATGAGCATATGGTTCTACACGGGATTGTCGGTTCAACTCACCTTCGTCCCGCCAACAAAGATGCCACCGCGAGCACCGTTGGGCCCGTCACTTGTCTTTACTGCGGGAATGTTCTTGGAAGGAATTGCCTTGGTCCTCCAGAAATCAGCAGCAGTGAGCAAGGAAATCTGTCACCAAGTCAGTCACCATTGTTCGAGGGGGCCCGTCGGAGAAAGCATCGTATACCTTTTCCTCCTGTGTCAAGGCTGACAGTTTACTCCTCGCCAGAAGCCTCGGGCTTTTCAGGGGCGGGAATTGTTGAAAGGGGCTCTCCGGAGGCGAGAATTCGGTGTCCGGCGTCGTGTTGGTATCTATGCTACCGATGGGGGACGCATTTGGGTCAATATCGAGGGGCATATCAGCCGCCTCGATGTGTGAGAAAGCTGCCATTTTAGCTTCTTCTTTTCTTGTGCTGGGATCTCTGGACCTCCTGGGCCTCTGCTCTGGCGAATAATTTGAGGTGGAAGATTGTAGAAGCCGGTTGAGCGTGGGGTATCAAGCCTGAGAAGCAGGATACAGTAAACTGAGGGTGAAGGGTGACGTTTGGTTGGCTGTCTAGCAAGCTCCGGATCTCGAGGACCTCAAGACGGGGGAGCGAGAAGAGAGGAGGGATGGTATAAGAGGCTGGGGTGTGTGGCCCGAGTGAGGATATATGATAACAACACCACCCAGCCGACCTCCGAGTATTACCCGCGAGAGGTATCCAAAGGGTATGGTGGAGAATTGGGCGGCTCGTTTCATAAAGGGACCAGGAAGGGCAGCGGGATACTCGATCAAGGGGGTCGGTCCAAGAAGCAGGGTCCTTGGACTGTAGGTACCTTCAGTTGAGAAAGGTACCTGGACAGTATTCCATCTAGCTAAGGAACAATATGGGACCAGCTGCAACCAGGTTTAGCAGACAGCGGACCCGGCGAAGCTGCACACCATCGAGGTAGGGTGAAAAAGGAGGGGGTGGGAGGATGCTTGTGGCACTAGCTGTGACGCCTTATCACTCGACAACAGTCTTCGTCCACCGTACTCCTGCACTTTTCGTGGACAAACGTGGGGTGGAAATAGCCATACCGGTAGGGTCGGACCGTATGAGCCGTAGCATCCCCAGTGTATCCTGCTAGGGCTGCGAGTCCGGGCGGATGGTGTACCACCCTGGGAGCGGCTCTCGTTACACCACTAATTAAGCCGAGTGTGGGGTGAAGATGCTGTGGGTTGGCTGACATGGGGGGGCAGGATCAACAAAACTGGAGACGGCTGCCGCCAAGTCGAAGCCATCTCGCTGGAGTCTGAACGGTGGAACGACTGGCACTTGGCCCAGACGACGCTAGAATAAATCGCGGCCGTCGTCCTCCCGCATCCACCCTGGCCTCTCGAGGCGCCTGGGTGCGAAGAGGCAGCGCTGGAGCACGGCTCGAGCACGGATGGCAGAAGCTCCCGCACACGGTGTTGTGCAAAGAGCCTGAAGGGGTCCGGACCGCAAGATCGGCGGTCTGTACGCCAGGACAGAGGTCGATGGGGTTCCGGACTTTGAAGATCAGTCAAGAAGAGGCATGGTGTTGAAGAGGTGCATGGCATGCATGGAACCACGGGAGGCTCGACAGAGGGTGGCAACAGAACCAAGTGCCAGGACGTTATCAACCAATCTTCCGTTCAGCCAGGTGAATCGTATCTGGAAGTGGGGCGAAGAGGCGCATGTACACTGGTACATGGGAGTGGAAGTAATCGGCGATGCCTGTAAGACGGAGCCGCCGTGGACATGGCATAGTCTGGGGCCTGTGGTAGTATCTGGAGAAACGGCATCTCCATGAAGAGCTTCCGGGTTCCGAAGCAAGAAGCCATTGTCCCAACGGTCGGTTCCTGGGCTTGTTCCTCGCCACCTAGGTCGCCGGCGAGCCCAATAAACCCGAGACTGGCTCGAGACTGGTCCTCAGGCCGAACGAACACTTGATATTCGCGACCCATCCCGGGCAAGCGGCGAGCTGTCTCTGGCCCTTTGATGCGAATCATTTCTTGGTGCGCTCGGGGCGTTGAAGTCGGCGAGTTCGCCGGCGTTTCGGACAAATATCCAACTTAGTGTCCTGCGTACCTGCAGGGATGATTCGGCATCTTGAAGAGGCATGTGGAGTGGCGAGGTTTTCGCTTGGGACGGGACCACGGCCCGATCCCCTTCGAGGCGGTGGGTCAGGTCCAACGGAACGGCCGGGCCACACACGGCGCCGATCGACAATGCCCGGCCGCGGCCGACTGCCATGCTCTTCTCCTCTTGTTCATATATCCGGCCTTGGTTTGGTTCTCGCTTGGTGTGCGTGCCCCATCTGCCATCTCGATGCTTCATGCTGCAGTGTTTGAAGTTTGAAGATGGAGATCGGCAGCGTCGGACCATCGGCGATCGCTTGCGTGTGACTGGCGGTTAAATGGTACTGCGGCTCCTCGTCCGAAGGGAATGAAGCCTTTTGGATGTCGTCTCCGTCAACGCCAAAGGAAGACAACCCGCGCGTGCCAATATCCAATCTCGCGACAGGAACCCGCGGCGACCACTGGCGGGCGGTGATTCTGGTGTCCCGGAGCCTAGAAGCTGCAGCCGCCCTTCCACGTGTGGCTCGATATCAGACTGGAGGCCAACCTCGTGGTACCGTGAAGGATGCAGGATTGAGACAGCGGGATGGCTCCGCTCAACGTTTGTCGGGAACGAGATCCGACGTTCCAGTGCAGATTGTGGAGAAGAGGACCGCCGAGAATAGGATGGATTCCTCGAGACGTCATGTGAATGAGGCTTGGGTCTGGCGGTGCTGGCGTTTGGTCCCAACCCAGCATGGAGAGAGAGGAGCTGGCTCTGGGATGCCCGTCGAGTCTTTGTGGCTCGCGCCCAAGATGAGCGGCATTCGAGTCGAGGGATTTCAGTATGGTACTCGGGAGTCCATGTGGTCGAGGTGGTGTCCTCGGAGGCAGACAAACGGACGGCTGGTGATGCGACGTCGAAGAGACGACGACAGCAAATCGGAGAAAATGCGGATTCAAGCTTCAGGGCGGTCAGCCACCGAAGCGGCCCCAAACCCTTCTGGAAATGGTGGGGGGTGTTGACGAGAGACAGCTACGAGCAGGGGTGGGAAGAAACAGAAACACACCTCACTCTGTCTTCCACGCTTGCAAGTGTGACTGTCTCCTTCCATCCTGATCTATCCAACTCCCATTCTTTGTCATTCCCCGACACACGATTGGGAGAAAGACTTGCAACATATCTCCAAATCTCGGGTTGAAACTCTCACTCTTCAAGCCAACCCGCCTCGGCATTGTCTCTCTCGAATGGCATCAGACTCGGCGTGTACTTCCATGTTGACAAGACGCTGACCACTTGCAGGTATTACAATGGTACATATCCTACCTGCTTACACCTCCCGAACTTCCGAAAATGCCACCTACCTAGTCCAGCTCTTGTCGACTCGGTTGCCATCATTCCGATTCACCACCATCGAGATGATGCCCAAAAGGGGCCGGTTCTCCCGCCCTATCCCAACCCACACAAACCCAAGGAAGCCTTATGCTGTGATTCCGCATACATCACATGTGAAGCTACCCCCATGTTTGACGGTCATGTGGTCTCTGCCGTTGCATCCTGGCGGGATCTCTTTCCGCTGAGAAGGATTCCTTGTCACTGCAGCCACCCCTTCTTCAGATGTCAGAAAGTCTTCGAGTCTCGGATCAAGTTGAACTCCGTGCTTACTTACAACAAAGTAAAGTAGTCCAAGCAACCAACGCGTGGGCCACTAGACGTCTAGGACAGACAGGTTCTCATCGATAGGACCGACGGTGAATTTAATGTTGAAGATGAGCTAACGTTAGGGTATAGAGAAAATGCTCGTTTCAGCACCTGTTGTCTTCCAAAGTACGATATCCTACAAGTACAGCATTCCCCAGGAAAAGATCACCGGGAGGGCTACTGATGATCCGAACCAATGTCCCACTGCCCTGTCTCTTGAGCCAGAAGAAACTCGGAGGGACGAGTGAGGTAATTCGCAGAATATCTCCTTGCAGGCAAAGAGTAGGTAATTGACAAGGAGGTCAAAGTCAATCTGCCTCTGGTTCTTTGCACCATCTGCTAGTCTAGCACACCGAGCAAATTAGAATAGTGTACCCTTTCTCTGAAATATTATCAACAACAAATTATCTCATCCGATATGTCGAGGTAGGTATAGTTTGGAGGCAGTTTCTTGGTCTACCCGACACGCTGTAAGATGTCGTAAAAAAAAGAAGTGTGCAGGAGTTCACCCTGAAGCAGTCATTACCTACCTAGAGAATATACAGAAGAAGAAACACATCCGCATCTGGAAATTCCTTCCTTCTCCTCATGAGCCTACATCGACATCAAAACACCCAGTAGAGTCATGGCCCCCATTGATGCATATCTGCCGGACACACCCACTTTAAGATTCCCTGCCAGCCAATCACAGCCCACAGAACAATTTCAACCTGAACGTCCAAGCTCCAGCTTTTCGCACCCGGCAAGGTTATCATCCCACCGGGACCATCACCGTCCTCGTCGTCGTCAATCCGCTCGGTGTCTCGTCACCGCAACACCCAACCATGCAACGACAAGCCGCCAGAGCCGCCCTCGGGCGCCGCGGCCTCGCCCTCGAGAGCGCTTGCGCAACATCAACCACAACCACAGACTTCTTCTCGCGCCACCCCTTCTCCACCACCACATCCGCCCAGAGCGACGACAGCCCATTTAGCAGGACCCCGCCGCCGCCATCCACGCGCGAGCGTTCGCAGCAAGCCGCCGAGCGGCTCGGCCAGCTCAGCCAGTCGTCGAACTCGTTCATGCGCTCCTCGGGCGTCATCGACGCTCGAAGCTTCCGCAAACCGACGGAGGGCGGCGCCGCGGGCGACTCGTCGAGGATCATCAGCATACAGAGCCTCCGCGGCCGGGGCGGGAGGGCCAGAGGCGGGATGGGCCGGGGCGGGAGCAGAGGCGGGATGGACGGTGGCTTTTCGAGGTTTCCGCCGGGGGAGGGCGCGGGAGGGTTTTCGAGAGGCGGATCGTTCGGGGGCCGAGGAGGAGGATTCAGCGGTAGGGGCGGCGGATTTGGCGGCCGGGGTGGGTTTGGCGACCGGGGTGGCCGGGGGGGTAGGGGCGGTAGGGGCGGTAGAGGCGGTAGAGGCGGCAGGGGCGGGAGGGGCGGGAAAAAGAAGGACGAGGGGATTAAAAAAGCGGTCGTTTACTCGGAAGCGGAAAAGGCCGTCATGGACAGGAGCGAACAGGGCATCGTCAGGGACTATGTGCCGACGGTGCAGATGAAGGACTTGTCCGGGTACGGCGCGCCGGTGGCAACAGACACCACGCTGGGCCAGGTCGAGACGGCGCTGCGTACGATGCGCATTATGGGCGGCGGCGTCGCCTTCAACTCGGACGCCGGCGTCACGGTCGACGCGCGCGCCGTGCGCCGCCGCTATCTCAAGGAGAAGAAGCCCGTCTTCTTCAACACGCTGGAGGAGAAGGACTGGGCCGAGAGGGCCAGTCCCGGCCTCAAGATAACGATGCCCGAGGTTGCGACCAGGAAGGCCATCGTCGACCTGACGATCCGGGGCCAGTACGAAGACCCGGGCTACGTCGACGTCACCGACACCATGGGCACCATAGCCAACTACCACAACAGCACATTCTCCTACACGGGGGCGCATTCCCGAGCCTTTGTCGAAAAGGTGCAGTCCATGCTGCCAGTCGACACAACCGCCCGGCCAGTCGACGAGAAGAAGAAGCTGCCATGAGGGGGAGGGAGGAAAATGGACGTACCATAGACGAATTCCATGGCACATACCTGGGCAGCGCGAGGCAACAGCGCCCCGAGGACATGGAGTTTTCAAAATGTACCAATACGATGCTTCCGTACCTAGACAAATCGTACAAAGGCGGGACCTACCCTCTCTACCTCGTGCCCCATACCCCAAAGGATCCTCACCCCTTGGCCGCCAAAAACTGCAAAACCTCCTTCTCCTTCTGCGCCACCCCCTTCATCCTCTCATCCTGCACCTTCTGCACCATCCCCTTCAACCTCGTCAAATCATCCTCCACAATCACCCCGCCCGCCCTCCACTTCTTATTCACCTTCTCCCGCTTATGCGCCTCCTCCCTCAACCTCTCCCTCCACGCCTGACACTCCCCCTTGACCCGCTTCACAACCTCCTCCGCCCGCTCCGGCTCCACCACCAGCACCAGCTCCAGCGGGTTCTCCTCGCTCCGCTGCGGCTGCTGGTTGAACGCCTCGCTGCGCTGCACCGCGCTCATGATCGCCTTGACCGACGACTCCTCGAACGCGAGGATGCTCCACCGCCGCCCGCCTGCTGGCGTCACCGTCGCTAGCTCCCGGAGGGGGAAGGTCACGCCGGAGCTGCGGTCCGCTTGCACGGGGAGCGCGCCGATCGCTTCCGCGCTGAAACGCCCGCCTTGCCGGATTTGGCGGAGCACGTCGCCGTGGCGGAGGTCGGCTTTGTCGAAGGCCGCGGTGAGGTCGGAGAGGTCGAAGGGGTCCGAGGGGTTCGGTTGCGGGCTGGTGTCTTTGCTGCTGCTGCCGTTGGACTTGGGGGAGGGGGTGGATTTGCCCTTGTCCTTGCCGCCGCTGGCGTCGCCGCCGCGGTCCTTTTTCTTGAGGTGGGAGGGTGTTGTTGAGAAGGGGCGGGCGGTGCCGGTCGTCGGCGCCGGGGCGAGGACGAGGAGTTGGGGCTGCGAAGGCCGGGGGGCACCGCGGGTGGTGGCCAGGCCGGTGCTGTGGAAGGAAGGTCAGTTGGAGTTGAAGATGGGGGTCAATTGGTACGGAAACGAACCGTGCAAGCGCGCCCAGCGGCGCGCGGGTGTTGCGCAGCAGCGCGTTGGCGGCCCGGACGGTCTTCATGGCGGAGAGGTGCTGGCTCGAGCTGTGTGTTGGAGCTTGGTTCTGGGCCGCCGCCGTCAAAAGTTTGGTGTTGAGCTCGAGCTCCCCCACCAAGACGTCAATTGTGGTTTGCTTGGCGAGGACTGCCCTGCTCCGCTGATGGGTGGTGATTTCGCCATGACTGTCTATCGATTCACCCAATCAGGTCGTGTGGCTTAGTGGTTATGGCATCTGCTTTACAGGTTCTTCGAACGAAGATATCAAGATCGCAGAGGATCGCAGGTTCGATCCCTGCCACGATCAAATTTTTGGCTTCCTTCTCTATGTGCGACCTGGTTGGCTTCGGGAGGGGGGAGGAGTGCTGATTTCTTCAGGGGGCCCGAGAAAAAAAAATCCCTTTTTTGTCTTGTCAAAGACACATTTTCAGGGGTTGTCAACAAACCCAATGTATTTTTGCTCGACATCTCTGTCCGGATCCTACCGAAGGACAGTCTTCACAAACGTACCTAGTCCCTCAACTTCTGGTATCTCTCTATCCAGGTACCGTACCCTTGCCTCTGTTTATCCCCCTCCCTATACCTCCCAGACCTCCATCCCAACCCCTCCCACCATCAACCTCCCCGGAGCAATGACCTCTACATCCCCTGGGTCCGCCACCGAGCTATACCGATTCTCCAGCATCGCGACCGCGATCCCACCCCCGGCCTTCCTCCTCGCTCTCCAAACCTTGAGCCTCTGGTCGTTGCTCACAGTCGCCACCTCTGTCACCCCCCCTCCAGCCCGGACCACGCGGAGTCCCGTCACCGCCGCCGCGTGGGCGCTCTTGACACGAGACTTGCTCGCCACAGTGAAGCCTTCGCCCGACCACACCAGCTCGAGGAACCCCAGCGCGTTATCATCACCTCCCGTAACAACCAGCCACCCCCCCTCCTCCCCAGACGCCGCAATATCCAAGCTCTTGACACTGCTCTGATGCAACCTCTCCACCACAACCAGCTCAAACTCCCCCACCCCCCTCCTCGCCACCCAAACCCCCACAAGCCCATCCGTCGCCGCCGTCACCAACCACACCACCCCCTCCTCCACCCTCAAATGCCTCACCTGCGTCAAACACGCCCCAGTATACCTCCCCTTCGCCCTCAACCTAAACCCCCCTCCCTCCTCCCCGCCATACCAATAACTCCTAACCTCCGAATCCGACAACCCCACCGACACCACCATCCCCTCTTCCCCCTCCCCCCTCAAATCCAACCCCACAATCCTCAAATCCCCTCCGACCGATCCCCAAACACCCCCTCACAAACCACCCCCACCCCCGCCCCCCCCAGCCTCGTCACCCGCCAAACAAACATCTCCTCATTCCCCGCCGTGCTCACCAGCCTCCCCTCCCCGCACCACGCCAGACTCTGAATCCCCGCCGTATGCCTCTCCAACACCGCCAGGCACCGAAACCCACCTTCCCCAAGATACTCCCACACCCGTACCGTGGTATCCTCCGCCGCCGTCGCGACGTACCTCCCGCACGCCGCGACCGCGCGTATCTCGCGGCCGTGGCCGCCCTGCTGGAGAGCGCGGAGCGGAGCCCGCGGCTGCGCCACGAAGCGGAGGTTCGCGCCCTTTGTGGTGAAGACCAGACGGAGCGCGCCTGCGCCGCCGCCGCCGGCGGAGACGTAGGCAAACGGCCGATGGGCGCCGCCGCACTCGAGGGTGGCGAGCGGGGAGCGCGTGGTTTCGTTCCAGGCGACAAAGTTTTTGCCGCGGAAGCCGTAGAGGACGAGCTCCGACGTGTTGGGGGTGAACCAGGCGCCTTCGAGGATGGCGAGCGGGGGGGAGATTTCGTGGTGCAGGTGGAGGGTCGCGGTGGGGAGGATGGTGTAGATGCGGTAGCGGCCGTCGCGGGAGGTGGTGAGGAAGGAAGGGGCGGTGGTGTGGGGGAGCGGGAGGATGCAGGTGATGGAGTCTTTGGAGGGGGAGTCCTTGCGGGAGACGAGGGGGGTGAAGGCGGTGGGGGTGGCGGAGTAGAGGGTGAGGAGGCCGACGCGGGAGCCGATGACGAGTTTGGTGGAGTCGCAGAGGCTGGCGGCGGTCATGGCGTAGTTTTGGTAGTCGTCGTCGAATTTGATGGTGCGGGGGTCTTGGTGGGATTCTCCAGTCGAGAGGTTGTACGTGAGCATGGTGGCGCAGTTGACGCCGAGGACGGTGACGAGAGCCGCCAGGGTTTCTGGGGTTTTGGCGTCGGGGGGTTGATGGACCCCTTGGGCACCGCCGAGGCAGATGATGTCGGTGATCTTGCCTGGGAAGTAAGCGAGGTCGGTGAGGCCGTGGGATCTTCGGTAGAGATACATCTTTCCGCTTGCGCCTCCGAGGACGGCGGTGTCTCGGGCTGGGCTCTTGACGACATTGTAGGAGCTGAGGTCAGCCCTGGTGTCCTCTGTCGTGGCAATCTCCTCCCATGTGACGGACTCTGTCGCTGTGCCCAGGAAGAGTCTCCCAGATACAGAGGTGGCCAGTACTGTGGTTTCCGAGATGAAGGCATACCGGAGAAACCCATCTTTAGTGGCCTTCTTGGCCGGCTTTTTAGGCAAGGCAGCGGGATCCAACTCGGGCTTCCCGTGGATGAGCTCCGTGACCTCCTCGAGAGAAAAGGTGGTGTCGATGTCTGACACTGAGCTCGGCTCCCCATCCGACAACTGGCCTTCGATCCCACAAAGCCCACCACCAACCTTTACATCGCCCGAGATGGCAATCTTGCCGTCCGCCCCCCCAGACACCACGAGCGACGACGAGTCTCCCACAGCCACAGCAGCCGCCCAGATATTTTTCCCACTGTGTGCAGTGCTGATCCCACAGTTGGTAAGCGCACCCACCAGAGCACCTCCCACCTCCGCACTGCCTGTCGACAGCCCAACATCCAACTCCCACCTCTGCCTCGACCCATCCTCCCCAAACGAAAACACCTCCACGCCCCCCTCGGCATAGTCCACCCTCCCCGAAAACTTGACATGCCAAATCCTCGAAACATGCCCCATCGCCACCGCCACACACCTCTTCGAATCCCCCTCATGCGCCGCCCTGACCTCGGAGTTCACCCCAAACCCCGTCTCCCGGGCATCCCCCAGCGTCCCAGGCTGCAGCAGCTCCCCGCCGCCATCCGCATGGCGCTCGGTAATATCCCAAACTCGAATCGTCCTGTCATCACTACAGCTCGCCAGCAGCCTAGCCTTGACGCCGCCCGGGGCGATCTCCAGCTCGGGGGAGATGGTGACGCCAAAGATAGACCCCTCATGCCCGGTAAATACGTAGAGGAGGTCCCACCGCGCCGAGGCGAGGTGGTACTTCCAGGCGATGATCTCCCCAAAGACTGTCCCGCCCGCGACGAGGACGGAGTCCCCCGGGGAGAGGAGGCGGAGGTTGGCGGAGTAGAGGATGGGTCGGGACGGGGAGACGAGGGGGCCGAGGGAGGTGTGGTCGGTGGACAGGGGGATGATTTCGTTGTGGGCGGTGACGAGGGCGCCCGAGGCGTGGGGCGAGGGGAAGAGGATGCCGTCGTAGATCCAGTCGGCGGCGCGGAGCTCGGTTGGGGGGGAGGGGGGGTGGCGGCCGTCGATGAGACTCTGGACGGCGGCGTGGGAGAGGACGGCTACGGACTGGCCGCCCCAGAGGAGGACGGTTGCTGCTTCGTCACGAGGTGGGATGTCGACTTCTTCGGAGGCGTAGATTCCGTGGATGGGCTGGGAGTGAAAGATGTTGAGCTGGCTGAGCAGCTGGTTGGTCGCAACGTCGAAGACCTTGAGCCAGGTGTCTTCGGCGGCGAGGACAAAGACCCGTCCGGAGGCATCCCGGTAGAATGAGAGGGCGGTGATGGGACTGAGGAGATAGTTGTGCCGCAAGCGTCCCACGGCCCCTTCTTGTGCCTGCAGGAAGCGTCAGTGACATGAGGCCATCACCAAGTTGGAGAACATTGGGCGAGGGGTGAGTCATGAGGGTTGAGAATTCGCACCTTTTCGTCCATTGGTAGGAAAACTGGGAGAATTGACTTTATAAACGCAGCTTCAGCAGCATCATGTATCTTTCGGGAAATGGGTTGAAAAGAAAATGGCGGTACTGTCTGAGACGAGTTGGAGATATTCCGAGTTTTCGAGTGAAAGAATGGCGCCGCAGTTTTCGAACGGGTGGGCTTCAGGTAGTGAACCCTAACCCCTTGCACCCAACCTTCACCACTCTCTGTGCTGCGTACACATGCATCTCAACATGAACGTGGATGCAGGGCAGTCTGATATCATGCATACTGACCTCACTGAGAAGCCCGTCCAGTCTCCGAGCTCCAAATGCAGATGACACTCAATGTCAACAATCCCCGTTCTCCTTCCCAGACGCCACACGCCCAGAACCAGGCAAAATAAGACAGTTCATAAAATGTTCATTCATAATACTTCGTTAATAGGTGATATCCCATTTCTATCCCGCTTCACCCCTCAAGTGGGTATCGTCCCATAGTCCCGTGTCCTGTGTTGACACATCCGAAATGTGGCTCGCTGGTTGCTACCCCCCTTCATCAAAACAAAACATCAAGAGTTTCTTGATTAGCCGAACCCCCCGCCAACGCCGTCCCAATGCAAAACTTGCCCCTCGGCAAAGCAACGCAAAACAAGATTGAAAAATGTCGCCCTCGTGTCACCCCTCCAACACGCAACCCCAAAACAACAGTTGTTTCCTAGTCAACCACCCCTTACGCCCGAGAGTGCGAGTACGGCTCGTAAGCCATGTCGCGCTGGGGCTGGCCGTAGCTCTGAGGCTGCTGCGAAAAGGGACGGGCATAGCCACCGCCCTGCTGCTGGTAGCCGTTGTCGCCTCCGATGGGCTGGTAGGGGCCCTGCATAAACTTCTCGCCCTCGCCGTGGCCGCCGCGGCTGCTCTTGCTGCTGCGATCGGGCTTGCAGCAGCAGATGGTGAAGAGCCAGAAGAGGCCGGCGGCGAGCGCAAAGGCGGCCGCAATCCACACCGCCGCCAGGTACTTCGTGTTAAAGTCCCCGCGGATGCCGTAAAACTTGGCCGTGGACTCGACGGCGCCCACAACAACGACCGCCGTGGCGGTGGCGAGCGCAGCGGCGCCGCAGACGGCCGTGGTGGCGACGGCCGAGACGATGAACGTCACGCACGAGAAGGCGCGGCTGCAGTTGGCAAAGATGCCGAAGAAGAGCTCGACGGCGAGGGCGACGAAGGCGATGATGAAGACGATCTGGGTCCAGCGCGAGGCGGTGCCGAAGGCTTCGACGGCGCTGCCAATCTCCTTGGGCAGCTTGATGTTCTGGCCAGAGAGGGTGATCAGGGTATTGATGTCGTTGGTCGTCTCGTTGAGGACCGCGGCCGCCCAGTTGAATGCCGGCTTGGTGCACGCCCGGGATCCATTCTGAGGCGTGTAGCAGTACCCCCAGAGGCCAATATCGTAGAGGTCGTAGATACCAAGATCGGCGGCCGTGATATTGCTGCCCGACGCGACCTTGGTGCCCGTGTTGATGAGCGTCGTCGGGTCGTGGAAGTCTTGCCGGGCGTTGAGGATGTTGGTGATCAAAGAGGAAGGAATTTGGAGCTCGGTCGCATTAACCCGGAACATGTAGAGCGACTTGTCCGTCACTCCCGCGAGGCCAGCCACCAGCAGCGCGATGAGGGATGCCACGGTACACAGGATCGGTATCGCCACGCAGACGAATCTCCCAAAGTTCGCCATTGTGTGTGAGTTGTTTGTTGATGTCTGCTGAAGCAATCGGGCTTCAGGTGGGTGGGTAAGAGGATGTGGGGGGTGGTGTGTGATCGGGTTGGTCGCAAACGGATGGAATGGGCTCGGTTGTTGTCTTGAGCGAGCGACGACGTAATCGGTGGGGAATAATCGTGAATTCCCCAAATGGCCCGAACGAGAGAAAAAAACGATGGAGATGGAGAGAGATGGCAGTGTGTGGGAGGCGAGGGAGGAGAGCTTCGAGATAAATAAGAAGCGCATGCAGATCAGACACCCATGCGTCCTTTCTCTCCTGCAGCGTGTGCAGTGTGTTGATGATCTGACGGGACTGCGGCGAGTGCGGCCAGAGCTCGGGGGGCTAGCAAAGGCTGTGTCCCGCAGAGCAGATGCGGGTGCGTGGTGGCGCAGCCGCTCCTGACTGGACATTTCAGGGTCTTTATCTCCACCTTTTACAACTCAGCCGTCTTGTTCCGGGCTCTTCGCACTGGGTGCCGCATTGCTGCGAGCATCAGGACCAGCCACCGGCCAAGCGATGTTGAGCACCTGGTTGGCTCTTTGCCGCAGCGACCATGGCGGCCTCCGATTCCAAGCTTTCGTTTGCCAGGGACACGCGTCCAACATAGCGCACTGTGTTGCCAACGGGATACGAGCCACAGAAAACACACGTTCCCGTCGGACGTTTCCATGCAAACGATGGATATCTGCCTCTTTTTCCAGATCCTGTACACCTCTCGGTCAACGACACGGGGAGACGGGACCCCAAAAGTTCCCGTGCCCTACGCAGCACTTCAGGTACGTGCTGCACACATGTGTCAAAAGTTGCAACCATGGAAGGGATTGCAGATCCCAGCGGGGATTTCAACCTGGCTGGCACGGAACAAGGGTGGTGCTTCGGATTTAAACGTGAGACGGGGAGGGACGGGACTGACTCCAGGGTTGACGTCCAGGACGGGCAACTTTTTTCTTGGGGCAACAGACCAAGGGGCCGGAAAGGGCAACCATCACGAAACCCCATTCCCAGCCGTCAGCCCCAACCCAGGGCCGACTCAGCATGACCATTTTATTATCCGACCTTGCAGTATTTTGTTCTTGTCTGAATCTCCGGTCTTTGTTGCCCTCATCTTGGCAGCTTGAGCATCAACCGATCGCTCGCAAAAAAAAAATGCGCAACTTGTCGATGGTGCGGATCCTCGTTTCACACTGCTCCGCCGATGAGGTCAGCTTAGGCGGGCGCTGGGCACTGACTGGGCACGCTCGCGAGGTCCCAACATGGAGTGTTGGCGGTCAGCCCAGGGGTCCGAAGAGGGGTCGATGGAATGGCAGAGGGAAAAAGGCCAAGCTGGGGCTCCGTGACGTGGCTGAAGCCTGAAAGGGCCTTTGAAGGGACCACGGCAGCCGCACCAGAGGAAAAGGCTCCAGAAGGCAGTCCAAACAACCCAGACTGAACGACCAGGGCTGGATTACGCAACCCGAGGCTGAGTTGTTCCTGGGCGTGCGGCTTCTCCCCACACACGTGCCGGGGACGGACACGGAGAGGACAAAATCGCAGCAGACGGTGTTTTCGTTTGCTAAATTTAGCGTCCTCCAGGGCTGCCAGCCTCGACCGCTCCAGGCTTCGCCTCCTCCCACGCCTCCGTCCCGGGGCCCCGGGATTTGTGGGGCATGCAAGACGGCATGCTGGCCTGAAATGACGCCGTTCACAAGCCGTTGGGGATGGAGCGGGGCCGCGTCTGCTTCCACACCGGACCCGGCAACCGGCCGACTGGCGTCCAAAATTCCGTCCGGCTACAGACTCCAGAGTGGCTCCGCGCAGGCCGAGATCATCTGGATGTGTCGTCAGCTCTTCGGGCCAAGTGTGTCCTCCTGCTTCCCCTGTCTCCCGAGTTCCCCCGTCTCTCAGCTTCCGCCTCAGCCGCTCCTGTCGGGCAGTCGTCGCATGCAGTGCTGCCAAAGGTTCAAGGGCAAGTTGAAAAGAGTTCTCTAGCGGCTTTCCAGCATGGCCATCCGCAAGGTCCACGAGAACCACGATGCGTCGTCTCGATTTCCCATTCGCCCTCCCGTGCCGACCTTGTGGCCTTTGGGCTGCAGTTGGCATCCCAGGCTTAGGGGCCGTCTTCGGGAGCTTGACCCATCGGGCTATCCAGCACTCGCAGATATGGACCTCTTCCGCCCTTGCAGCCGAACACACTTCTTGAGCTAACTCGTTTGACTCGGTTGGGCCGGTTCAGGTGAGAGATCCAATGTCGAGGCCAACGAAAGGCTTGTGTGTTTGCTTCACCGCTTCGCCAAGGACCACCGAGAGGGGCTGGAGGGGTCATGTGGTTGCTGCAAGAAGGGCCTGTCGTCGACACATCCAGCCAGAGCGCATACATGCCCGGGTCTATATTGAAGTCCAGCGTTGAGGGCGGGAGCCCAGCGCAGCAGGTTGCCGCGTGGGCATTCCCCGGATGCGGATGCAAAGGTTGAATGTCATCCCCTCTCCTATCCCGTACTCAATGTCAAGATCCAGCAGAAGAAGTATGAGATGAAAACAGGGTAGTATCCAAGTTACGGAGTGCTGGTTGAAGATGGGCGATATGTCAAACACGCCGGATGGACAAGGTAGCCGAACGGGGTGACTACCATCTGAATGTGTTGAGATGAGAAGCGGCGTGTGCGCAAAGACGACATGGCGTTTGCCAGGTGGTGAGCTTGGATGCGGTGGGAGGTGTAGCGATGAAGTGATGAGCCCTGCGAGAGTCGGCATTCCTGTCAAAACGAGACCCAGTAGGATTGAGCTACTATGGAGCGAGAAGTTGAGGTCGGAGCTCGAGGCGGATATCTGTACCGGCTCAATGAAGAGTGTTGAGAGTTCGAGACAGGAGGTTTCGCCCTCGCAGGCGAACCGCCTTGGACCCGTTTGGGTGCCCCCGTTGATGGACGCCGCTTTGAACCGCCCCGCCATTAGAAGGAAAGAGGAGGCAACGGGGCACGTGCTGTTGTTCCAGGGAATGGAACGGCCATCGGACGAGACGGATGCAGCAGCTGCAGAGAGCTTCTCCCCAGTGGTCTGGCCCTTCGAAGGCTCAACAACAGGCCCCTACTGTGGGCTCTTTTTTCATTCATCTGAGACCATCGTCATCCTGCGCTGCCTTGGAAGAACAATTGCGCTGAATTTCCCATTCCCATTCCCATTCCCATTCCCATTCCCATCTCATCTCGAAGAAATCCTCGGCCAAAACCTGCGAGCACTTCCGGTGTCGCTGTCCCAATTGAACTGCCCCTAAAATCCCGTCCCGTCCGACAGGACAAGACGGACACTGGTAGCCGAGCCGTCGTCAAGGTCCATTCACAACTCTCCAACACCTCGCCAATCAGTCGGAGCAGATCTTTCTCAGCTCTGCCTTTTCTTTGACCAAAACATCCCCCTTATCGCCATCCTCGTTGCTGCTGCTGCTGCTTGCGTCGTCGAACATCGAACTTGCCTGCCCAGTGTCTCTCTCGCCCCTCCATCTCACCCAAGTGCCTGGTAGTTAGTTCCGTTGTCGGTGGCAAAGTCGCTGCCGCGGTCACACGCAAGCCAAACTCCAGCCGACCTCGACCGCCTCAAACCCCCATCGAGCGGATTCAGACAGTCCTCGGCGCCCTCACATCCTCGGCCACCCAGTTTAATACCTAATCCACCCCGACGAGCTTGCCCAGCTTGTCGCATTACCAACCACGTCGTTGACTCCCAGTTCCGGACCCTTCGACCCCCTCGAGCCTTGGCGCCGACTCGACAGGCAGGATTTTCTCCTTCGCCCTGCGCCGGCTTGCGTCGCTTCTTCCTTCCATCTCAACCCGTACGTTCCGTCCCAAACTCCCTCGCTCCATCTCGCGCCCGCCTTGCCCGCCCGAAACCGCTCTCCTCTTGTCTGTCCCGCCGAAGCCAACCATTTTCTCCCGTCCTTTCCGCGAGCATTCTGACTCGAATGGGGGGTAACCGAGGCTGACATCATAGCCCTCTCAGAATCACGCCGCGATTGACTCCTCCGCTCCCCGTCCGTCGCGCTCTTGAGCCCGCATCCGATAATCCCGATCCTAACGCCGGCGCCTCCCTCGACATCGACGACGCTCCTCCCCACTGCTCTTAAAAGCAGCGAAACTGTCGGGCCATCGCAACACCACCGCTGCCCTCCTGCTCGCCTGCCTCGACCGCCTCTACCACCCTCCCTAAAACCCAGGGGGCACAACCAAACCTTACATCACTTCTAGACGGGTGCAGCGGTAGGCTGTGTGGGTATTCAAAGGCGACTCTGCCGAAGCCCCAAACCTGACACGCGCACACCGTCCAGCCCCTCACCTTCTCGTTTCCGAAGCCACCTCGGTATTCTGTCATTGAGAACCATGGGCAACCAACCATCCAAGGATTCCGGAGCGGGATCGTCCAAGCCGACGGGCGTCCCCGAGAACCTGCAGTCGTACCCCTCCTTCAGCAAGTCGGACACCAAGGAGTCGTCCCGATCCCTCCGGTCCCTCCGCTCCAAGATTCCCGGGTCGAGCAAGACTGACAGCCCCCGAAGTTCCACCATTCTGGCACCGGGCGATGTTTCTGAGAGGCCGGATGTGGCCGCGGCCAAGGCCAAGTCGCCCCTCACCCGAGCGAGCCGGGCTGATTCTCTGCCCTCACCAAGCTCGCAGTCGTCGATGGACACCACGAATGCGTACTCCCCGATTGACGAGGACCAGCCCCCCCCCTCGCCCATCCAGTCCAGCTCCATGAAAGCAGGGGTTCACGATGTCGCCGCTGCCCAGGCCAGTGGGGAGGTCGACCACGTATCGGATCAACCACCCTCGGCCGGTGGAAATGCTGCCCAGCCCGGCCAGCAGCCCGGTCAGTCCATTCTGGTCAAGCGCGAGAACACCATCAACCCAGTGTCGAACGACACACCGCCCCAACTCAGCAAGGAGGATTCAAGCGGCGGCATGGCCATGGGTGACATCAAGGATATCGACATTGATGACTTCATCAAGCGCCTGCTCGACGCTGGATATGCTGGCAAGGTCACCAAGAGCGTTTGTTTGAAGAACGCCGAGATCGTGGCCATCTGCCAGCGTGCTCGCGAAGTCTTTCTCTCCCAGCCCGCGCTTTTGGAGCTGGATGCCCCTGTCAAGATCGTGGGGGACGTCCACGGACAATACACCGACTTGATCCGCATGTTCGAAATGTGCGGCTTCCCGCCCAATGCCAACTTCCTGTTCCTCGGCGACTACGTCGACCGCGGCAAGCAGTCACTTGAGACCATCCTCCTTCTCCTCTGCTTCAAGCTGAAATACCCCGAGAACTTCTTCCTCCTTCGCGGCAACCACGAGTGCGCTAACGTCACCCGCGTCTACGGCTTCTACGACGAATGCAAGCGGAGGTGCAACATCAAGATCTGGAAGACGTTTATCGATACATTCAACACTCTCCCTATTGCTGCGATTGTAGCCGGCAAGATCTTTTGCGTTCACGGCGGCCTGTCTCCGGCTCTTGGCCACATGGATGACATCCGCAACATTGCCCGGCCCACCGATGTTCCCGATTACGGCTTGCTCAACGACCTTCTGTGGTCCGACCCTGCGGAAATGGAACAGGACTGGGAGGCCAACGAGAGGGGAGTCAGCTATTGCTTTGGCAAAAAGGTTATTACGGATTTCCTTGCCACGCACGACTTTGACCTGGTGTGCCGAGCGCACATGGTTGTTGAGGATGGCTACGAATTCTTTAACGATCGGGTTCTCGTCACAGTATTCAGCGCGCCAAACGTAAGTTATCCTGCATAGCACCCAAGCCACGGACCGGACGTCACTGACATCAAGCAGTACTGCGGAGAGTTTGACAACTGGGGTGCCGTCATGTCGGTCTCGACAGAGCTCCTCTGCAGCTTTGAGCTGCTCAAACCTCTCGACTCGAATGCCCTCAAGAGCCACATCAAGAAGGGCCGGAACAAGAGGAACCAGCTTCTCAACAGTCCTGTACGTACCCACAACAAACCCAAACTGTCGCCACACCCCACTGACTCGTATTATAGCCCGCGGCTGTCTACCCCCAGAGCGTATGAGGTCGATCGGCGTCGACTCGCCAGCACAGAGAACCTGGGCATTCGCAAGGGACGAGAAAGAGGAGGTTCTGCCGAGCGCGGGGCAAACGAAGCTGTCTGTGCCACAAGGCCCACGGCAAGGACAACGACCAGAGGTCGAGTCGCGGACCGCAAAGTTGGGGGCGGAAGCATGAATTGGGACAGCTTCGACACATTGAAGCACACGGCCTGCCATCCTTGCTGGCGCCTAGTTTTGGAGACATGACGACGCGCCGGCGAGGGAGGACGGTCTGCGAAAGAGACGTCTAACCGGTCTCACCCTCCCGGATACATCTTGGTACGACATGTTGCTTTTTTGACGGGTCTTCCTGGAACGGTCTCCCTCGGAAAAAGCACATTCAGTCCTCGAAATTCCTGGGCCATTTTGGGCCCCTCGCACGCACCCTACTATAATATACGAAACAAGCAGACCGGGAGCAGCGGAACGGAGGACAATGATTTTTTTGGCACAGAAGAAGCAAGATTACCATACCACGAGGGAGAACAACCAGAAAGAAAAAAACACTCTCCACTCGTACTCAACTCTTGCGCTCCCTTTTCCCATCTCTCACTCTCTCGGCCGGGTCGCCCCCCCTACCGGCTCCCTCTGTCCTTACTTTTAGCGAGTCGAGTCGTGGGTCCGGTTGTCGAGCAAGGCGTACACGGAGTCTTTTTATTTTTTTCTATCTTGAAAGGGGGAAAACAATGGTGTTCATGGCAGGATTCAGCGGCTGGGGCATACATAGCGAGACATTGTATGCGTGGTATCCGGGACGGACGGACGGACTGGGCCAAGATGAAGATAAGAGAGAGAGAGAGGGGGGAGGGTGTATCCACACGGACAAGGGTGTATTTAACAATGCAAGCACATGGCTATCGTCTTTTTTTTTGCCCACCGCCTCTTCCCTGCTGGCTGCGTGGCTCGACTTGAATTGATTATATCAAGAGAGGATGGCGCCTCTTTGAAGTGTTTGAGGCCGCAAGCTCGACCCTCCCCCTTCTCCCCCACCCCAGGCACCTCTTCCACCTGCTGATATCATGATACCTCAGCTCCATGGACCCTCGTCACCTCCCTCCCCCCCAATGTTCGTCCCTTCTCAACCGTGATCGATCCCGCCTCGTGCTATTCCCATGACCCATTTAGCATTCTACTCGTTCAAAACAGACTAAGCACGGGGTGGATGGATAGAGGCATACAAGACAGGCACGCACGCACGCACGCACGCACGCAGCAGTAGCAAAACAAAACTTCAAGAAAATCAAAAAAGGGTTTATAATCTCCGCGCGTAGGCGGCAGGCCCTCACTCCACGCCCTCCTCCTCCAAATCCCAAGCCCTATACCTAGACGGCTTCCTACGCTTCCTCATCATCCTATTTTCAAAGTCGGCGAGCGCCTCGTCCTCGTCGCCCTCGTCCTCGTCCACCAGCCTAAACTGATGCTGCTGATAGGGAAACTGAGGCGCGCCTTCGGTGGTGGTGGTGGTAGAAGCCTCACCTGCTGCTGCGGCTGCCGCATCCGGCTCCTTGGCCTGTCTCTTCCCCCCCCTGTCGTCGTCGTCTGACTCGACCGCGTCGTCCGCCTTTCGCTTTCGTCCTCCGCCTTCGGTGACGGCAGGCTCGGTGGTGGTAGTCCCGCGACCTCGCCCTGAGAGGAGCGCCGATCTCATAAGCGGCACGTCATCAGAGTCGGAGCAAAGACTACTCTTACCAGTGTCACCGCCGGCGCCGTCGTCCGTCCTACTCTCCTCCTCGGCGGCGCGCTCGCGCCGCGCCTTGCGCGGGTGCTTGGGCTTGCGGCCGGCGCCGGGGCGCGCGCCGCCGCGCTTGCCCGGGGGTTTCTTCACGGGTGTGGCGGCCGCCCGTCCAAGCTCCGACTCGTCCGAGGCGACGGTGCGCTTGAGGCGGCGCCGCGGGGAGCCGCCGGATGGGTCTCCGGCGGCGATGGCGGCGGCGGCGGCGGCGGCTCCGGACATGGGGCTGTCTCCCTGGCTGTCGCTAATCTCGCTGTGGGGGGAGCGCGCGGGCTGCGCGGAGTCGTGGGGTCGTGGCTTCTTTTTTCGGCCGGCGCCGGGGCGGCGGCCGCCGCGCTTCTTCTTCTTCGGGGAGCCGTCGTCGCCCCAGACGTCGGCGGCGTCCGAGTCGAGGGCGTCGTCGCGGCCCGCCTTCTTCGCTCGGCCGTTGGTCTTGTTGGTCATCTTGCGCGCGGGCTCGCGGCCGCGGGTGACGACCTTGCGGGTTTTGGCGGCAGCGTCCTTGTTGGGCTCGCCGTCCTCGCCCTCGAGGAGGCGCTTGGTCAGGTTGGGGAAGTTCTCGCCGTAGTCGAAGAAGAGTTCCTCGCCGGCCTTGATGTCGCGGAGGGCCGAGAACTTGATGCGGAACTCGTGGTTCACGTACATGATCTTGGGTGTGATGTTGCAGCCTTTTCGGTCGTACTCGGAGGCGTGGTTGATGTACCGGCTGAGGTTGCCGTAGATGGCGGCATCGACCCAGATGCCTTCCTGGTCGAGGAGAGTGAAGAGGTACGAAGCCGTCGAGGACTCGTCGAATACATCTCCGCGGCGCGCTTCTCGGCGCACGCCCTCGTCGTGGGTGATCAGCTCGCCAGTATATTCGACGACGAATTCTTCCTGGGCGATGTCTTCAGCTGTGAAGAGGCCGTAGCCGCAGCCTTCGAGCTGCGACTTGCCGACAATGACTGCTTTGGATAGTCCACGCTGCAGAGGGACGTTTTGGCAGCCAGTGGAATGGAGCTGCTCGTCGTGCGCATTTTCTGGATCTGCCCTCTCCCGGGCCCCGCATCCCTTGCAAAGGACCGGATCGCACTCGCGGTTGAGCTGGACGCAGATGCACGGCTTGCCTTCCTTTTGCCGCTGGAGACATGTCCTGCCCGAGGAGTGACAGGCGCAGCCGGTAAACTTGATGGCGCACTCCTCGGCTGTGCAGTTGCAGAAGCGCTCGCACATGACGACGCGCGGATGGGCTTTTGCGCAGGGGCAGTTGTTCTTAGCGGTGCAAGGGCCGTCGTGGTGACATGGCTCAGTGATCTCGCGGTTCGGGTGGTCGTGTGTCACCGTGTAGTCTTGCCAGTCTCCCATCAGCTGCTTCTTTTTGCGGTCGTACCAGGGGACCGGTTTGACCTTGGGAGGCTCAGGACATGCCTCTGTTGCTGGAAGGGAAATATTGAGGTCCGTGAACTTTCGGTAGGCATCCCAGCACTTTCGGCCTAGGACAGAAGCCACGAAACAAAAAGGCTTGTGTGTCGTGCTATGCCCGATCGTGGCAAAGATGCGCGTGAGGATGTGGATCTCACTTTCTGTCCAAGGCGGGACCTCATGGATCTTATTTCCCCGGTTGTAGTTGACATAGCAATCGTTTCGACAGAATGGATGGGGCTCAGGCTTGGTTGTTGAGCCGTTCTGTTGGTTCTCTCTGTCCTTGATCTGGGACCTCCATTTTCCCTGGAGAGCCCGCACCAAACCACCCGTAGTGTCGAGAGAAAAGGTTCTCCTCTGGTTTTGGGTATCGTATTCGCCGTGTTCGCAGTCATGGCTGAAGCAGATCATGCACCCGAGGATCGAGTAGCTCGCCAGCGCCATCTCGATCTGCGGCAGTAGCTCCTCGCTTGTCTGTGGCGGCACAGCCTCGGTCGTCTGTGACGGCGCAGCCTCGTGGCGATGTCTCTGGGAGCCTGGTGTATCTTTGCCTTGTTTGGTGTCAATGATGGTCTTGGTCTCCAGGCTTGTCTCGACCGACTTGTCGAGCATGAGCACGTCGCGGAGGGAAACGCGCGGCATCTTGGTCGGGTTGTCAAAGACACGGTTGAAGGCCTCGGTAAACAGCCTGGCGGCCCCCACGGAAGCCTCTGGTGACGCTTCCTGGTTCACCGTGTTAAGAATGGACGACTTTTGCTGGGGGGTGATGGCGTCCTTCGCCTCGGTCTGGGTGACCATGTAGCGGATCAAGCTCGCTTTCGTACAGCCCTCGAGCCTGAGCTTCTTGAGCCACGGCTCGAGGTACATGGATATCCGCGCCGCATATTCCTCGCGCTCTCTCCCGGCGAACTTTTGTATCCGGTCCTGAGTCTTGAAGCCTGATTGACTATCCAGTTTCTCGAGTTCAACGAGCCAATTACTATATTTTCTCTCTTCGGCCGAATTCGGGTCCACGTCGCGGAGATGGGGGACAAAGTTGAGCATCGTGTTGGGGGCGAGTATGTTCTTTCGGATCTCGACGTGATGGAATCGATACCGAGGGACAGCCGCCTTGTCCGTTTTTATGCAGACGACGCGGAAGAAGGCTCTCTTGCCGCTGTTCTTCGACTTGCCGTGCTCTCCACTATGAAGCTTTACAAAAGTCAGCGGTGTTGCGTAACTATGGGGGGGGGGTCGGCTTACCTTGAATCTGAAGTTCATAAGATCGGGATCAGAGGCAGAGTCAGCACCCTGATCCATCGCTATGGACTTCATATCGGCAAAATCGTCAAACTCGGTCAGGTGCCTGGGCTGGGGGGCCCTCGCCTCGGCCTCCTCGAGCAGGAATTCCAGGAGGCGGGCGTGGTCCTTGGTGACATGCTCGACAAAGCCGCCCAGCTTCCCGGCGATCTTCTCAACCGTCCAGTTTTCCTTCCTTGGGGTTTGCAGCTCGGGCGGTTGCTGAACATCTGGCGGGGGAGGCTGAACAGGCGCCGAGGGTCGCTGAACAGGTGCCGGGGGGGGCTCAACAGGTGCCGAGGGGCGCTGGGCAACTGCCAGGGAGCGCGGAGAAGGCTGTGGAGGAGGGGCCTTGGCCGCGGGTTGCGGAGGAGAAGGCTTCTTCAAGCTGAGATGAAGCGGATGAGGGTCTCTGATGACTGGAGAGCGATCCCCGAGTCGGATACTGATCTTGGTGACCCTTGAGGGGCTTGGTGCTTCGTTCTTGACCGAAGACCGGCTCGAGGCCGTCAAGGGGGAACCCGACGCATCTCTGGCGGTGGGAGGCAGCTTTGGGTTTCGTGGAGCATTGTTGGACAGGCCATGGGGGTTGGCGGGCTGTGCCCGCGGTGGCCCAAGATTGGTGCCTTTGGCATTGCGACCGGGCACGTTTTGGAAGGTCGCGGGAACAGATGCGCTGTTGGTCACGACGACTTCGTCTTCGGTGAGGTCGATCACAACGGGCTCCATGTCTCGTCGTCTCGGGGCGTTGACCTCGGAGATGCCACCATTGGCAGATGGCCAAGGGGATGAGGCGGACTGGTGGACTGGTGGGAATGGAGAGTCCGGAACTGGTTGGTGACTTTGAAGCCTTTGGGAACTTGGAGGAGGAGGAACGATGCCGGTTTAGCTTCGAGTTTTCCCTGCTGGAAGCATGGCAGTCGGGGCGGGCGCCATTCGCATGTGAGGCGGTCGGTGTTGTCGAGGGTGGCCGAGTGGGCGATGTCGTCGCTGGTGTCGGGAGGATGGCCGCAAATTGACGTTGAATCGAGACGCGATGGCAGACGCGACACCAGCGACAGGGGTCATGGTGAGAGGGTGGATGCCCGCACCCTCCACCTTCAATTGCCAAGCCTTCGAGGCTTTCCACTGTGTAGGACAGACATGCAAGTAACGGGGATATGCCCCTCGTTGATACATTTCAACCTATCATGGTGACCGACGACCAGGAGAAGGATGAAAAAATATCTTTAAATTTAGAGTAAATTTTGATCAAGTTTATGTTTTGATGGCTTCGTTTTTTTATCATTGTTTTTTCCAATGCCGACAGGTCTTGACGAATGCGTCCTCGGCCTTTGACAAAGAGAGAGATGAGACGACTTGGAGGGAGCACATGCTCTGCCGCTCTGGGCCTAGCAGCACCCGGGCTTGGCGAATACTTGGGGGCTGTGGGCACTGGGAGAGCCCCAAATGGAAGCCCGTCGTCGCATGTTGCACACGACGTCATCCGCTGAATCTCTTGCTCTCTCTCCCCCCAAAAGACCCAAGACCCGAGACTGCACCCAGCTCTTAAACAGGCTCCCCCCTTCCCCTCACATCTCGACGCGCACCCGACCGGGCTCTCCCTGACCTCGTGTATCCTTACCCTCATCTGTGCCCGTCGCACGCCACCACGCTTCGATCCATCATCCAACCATCTTTCCGTTTCACCGTGTCCCCTCCCGCCTCTTGTCAGCTCCCAGCTCCCCATCAGACGAAGCACCACCCCCTCTGACGGCGACACAAAGTCCCGACTCGCAATCGCAATAATGCATCGAACCTACTCTATGCGCGCCACGAGGGCGCCGACGGCATCTCAGATTCAGGTAATTCTCCTCAGATCGTCCATGGATTCTACCAGTGGTGGTCGTCGGGTTGTTGACAAGACCACCAGAACCCCCCTCCACCGCCGTCCACAACCAAGTCCGGTCGTTTCTTTGGAAAAGGGGCCCTCGGTAAGCAGCCCTCTCCCTCCCTCACTGCTTCCGTAGTCTTCCGGACCGCCCCGTCTGACAAGGTCGCTAGGACATGCCCTCCGTCGCAATGCCGCCGGCGCGTTCGGGCCCGACCTGGCCAAGAAGCTGTCCCAATTGGTCAAGATGGAGAAGAACGTCATGCGAAGTCTAGAGCAGGTCGCCAAGGAGAGGATGGAGGTTGCCGTACGACTCCCCGGACCAAAGCTCTCCAGACCAAACCGCAGAATCCAAAGCTGACAGTGCACAGCAACAACTCTCACTCTGGGGCGAGGCCTGCGATGAAGACGTATCGGATGTGACAGACAAGCTGGGTGTGTTGCTCTACGAAATCGGCGAGCTGGAAGACCAGTACGTCGACCGCTACGACCAATACCGCGTTACCGTGAAGAGCATTAGGAATATCGAGGCCTCGGTGCAGCCGAGCCGAGATAGTAAGCCCCCCTTCCTCTGCTGCATTCCGCTGCTTATCGCGCGCGCATGCTAACACCGCCACAGGGAAACAGAAAATCACGGACCAGATCGCGCAGCTCAAGTACAAGGAGCCCAACTCGCCCAAGATTGTCGTCCTGGAGCAGGAGCTCGTGCGCGCCGAAGCCGAGTCGCTGGTGGCCGAAGCCCAGCTGTCCAACATTACGCGCGAGAAGATCAAGGCCGCCTACGCCTACCAGTTTGACGCCCTGCGCGAACATTGCGAGAAGGTGGCCATCATTGCCGGCTACGGAAAGCACCTTCTCGAGCTGATCGACGACACCCCCGTCACCCCCGGCGAGACACGGGCTGCCTACGACGGCTACGAGGCCAGCAAGGCCATCGTCCAGGACTGCGAGGATTCGCTCACCAACTGGGTCCAGCAGAACGCAGCGGTGTCGTCCAAGCTGTCCACCCGGGCCCGGACGCTGTCGCAACGCCGCAGGAACAATATTCGGGCCCGTTCCGAGGGCCACGACCTCTCGGGCCAAGACGTCGCGATGAACGACCGAGACTCGTGGATGGCCGCCGCCCAGCATAAGGACGAGGAGGAGGATGACTACGAAGACGACGACCTGGATGCCCCGAGCCATTCGGTTCTGGACAGCGAGGCGGGGCTCAACGGCGAGAGCCGAGGTCGCAACCAGGAGCCAGTCGCCGCCTAATCGCCGACTCGCCTCTCGGGGTGGGTTCTGGGAATGGCGAGCGCTCTAATCGATGTTGTTTTTTTTACGAATGAAGCGAACTGATTCACGCTTGGGTCGGTTGATCTTTTGGTGTTTCGGGAAACCCCTAAAGCCTCTGGGTGGCATCTGTTAATGGGCGCGGGGAGATGGTCGGGTTGTTGGATCGCAGGCGAAGAAGGCGTCCCGGGGGCTGCTGTTTGCTGCTATCAACATTGTTTTGGTGTAGTCTTTATTCTCGCCCACGGAGGAAAAAAAACCGATGCGTCTTTCTCTCAGTTTCCTGCCTGCTGTGACACCTCTTGATTACATACCCCCCAACTCCAAGCCACCCTCTCCCCTACGCAACAACCCCCCTCGCCTCGGCCCTCCTCTGTTTCGACCGCATCTGGCTCGCAAAGTCCTCCACCTCAATCTTGACAATGTGCCGCCCCGGCACTACGACCAGCCCCAGGAACCGCGACGTCATGTCCACCTTGACAGTCCCCGCCGTCGTCTCCTCCTGCGGTGCCGTCGTCGTCGTCGGATGCCGGTACTCGTACGTGTTTTTGAGGACCACGTTGCTCTCCTGGGTTTTGGTTAGGGGGCTGAGGCGGGGGTACGGAAGCGGGGAAGGGGGAAGGGGGAAAGGGGGAAAGGGGACGTACCGAGTCGGTGCACTTGAAGTTGCCCCAGAACATGCGCGAGTCGGTTGTGGTGACGCGGAGGTTCTTGTTGATGAGGGAGTGCAGGAAGAGGAGGGGTTCCATGTCGGCTGTGCTTGGGGAGAGGGGGAGGGAGGGAGGGGTGGTGGTCATTGTTGTGGTGATGATGGGTGGTGTGTGTGAGTGAGTGAGTGATTGAGTGAGCGGGATGAGGGTTGGGGTTCCTCCGGGTGGGGGGGGGGGTGGACTGAATCTGAATGGTGCTGAAAGTCTGGGGGGGTGGGCTCGGCAAGTTCTTGCAGTTTCGTCTATGGTCGAGATATTTTTAGCAAAAAAGCCGGTGGTTGCGTATCAGAGATGCTGTTCGTTTAATGTTGCGACGGGTGTGATGAAGGAGTCCATGTAAACGAGACCTCTACAACTTCGCATGTATGAAGTGGATGGGAGAGATGCGTTTGGCGGGGGATGAAGCTGACCCGACGTAATGGCGGGGCAGCCCTGTATACCGTCCCCACGACGCGGTTCAGGGGTCATCACCACTAAAACGCGTCGATAAGAGAGGCCCGGAGATAACGCCGCGACAGGCAGCAGTCCCTCGGAAGCCGCAGGCTTGTTCCGAGACAACAACCCGGAGGTCATCGGCCATGACGTTGAACCGCGTTGCCTTTTTCCGTTTTGTTCCTCCAACAACTCTCATATCGCCACAACCTCAGGAGCTCAGGTCTTGCCACCGCCCAAGGCAAACCCCCAACCCAACCATGTGCTCCTCCTCCCTACGCCCCAAGTGAACCCACCACGACGACCACCCACTCTTGATTCTTCCAATAGCCCTGACCCCCCACACCGCCATGGGTGTCAACGGCCTCTGGACCGTCGTCCAGCCGTGCGCGCGCCCGACCAACCTCGCCCAGCTCAACCGCAAGCGCCTCGCCGTCGACGCCTCCATCTGGATCTACCAGTTCCTCAAAGCCGTGCGCGACAAGGAGGGCAACGCCCTCCGCAACAGCCACGTCGTCGGCTTCTTCCGTCGCATCTGCAAGCTTCTCTGGCACGGCATCCTGCCCGTCTTCGTCTTTGACGGCGGTGCCCCCGCCCTGAAGCGCGCGACGCTCCAGGGGCGCCGCCAGCGCCGCGAGGGACGCCGCGACGATGCCGCGCGCACCGCGGGGAAGCTTCTGGCTGTGCAGATGCACCGGCTGGCCGAGGAGGAGGAGGAGAAGCGGAAGCGGCCGAGGGCCGAGCAGGACGACGAGCAGGAGGCGCTGCCGGATGTGGACGAGATGGTGTACGCCGACGAACTGGGCATGTCGAACCAGGAGCGGCAGAAGAGCCGCAAGTTCCACAAGCAGGACGCGTACCACCTCCCGGAGATGCCGACGAGCCTGGAGAATATGGGCAAGCCCGAGGACCCGCGCATCATGAGCGTTGAGGAGCTCGAGGAATATGCGCGCCAGTTTCACAGTGGCGAGGACATCAATCTGTACGACTTTAGCAAGATTGATTTTGACGGCGAGTTTTTCAAGAGCCTGCCGGCGGCGGATCGGTACAATATCTTGAATGCCGCGCGGCTGCGGAGTCGGCTGAGGATGGGGCTGAGCAAGCAGCAGCTGGACGAGATGTTTCCGGACAGGATGGCCTTCTCGAGGTTTCAGATTGAGAGGGTCAGGGAGAGGAACCACCTGACGCAACGGCTCATGGCGGAGCTGGGCATGACGGGTCTGGATCTGACGATAAAAAGCGGCGGCGCCAGAGTCGCGGGGGAGCGGAATCGGGAGTACATTCTTGTGCGCAACGAGGGCGCCGAGGGTGGGTGGGCGCTGGGTGTTGTCACAAGAGACAAGGATGCTGGGAAGATTCACAAGCCCATTGATGTTGACGCTCTGGAGTTTCAATATCAGAACAAGGAAGAGGAGGATGGGTTTGAAGACGAGGATTTCGAGGATGTCCCGATTCCAGGAGTGAACAGGCTGCCAAAGCTGGACGGAACAACTTCCCAGCAGGACGCGAATTTGAACATGGACGACGCTCTTTTTGTCGACAACGGCAACAACGAGACCCTGTCTGGCGATGACGACCTTTTTGGGGACGAAGAAGAGGAACTCAACAGGGCGATCGCCATGTCCCTGGAGACGCAGCATGGTCCGAGGCTACAGCAAGAGGAGGAAGAGCTTGAGGAAGACCTGGAGGATGTTCAAGCCCCTGAGTGGACCCAAAGGGCAGTCGAGGCTCCCAGGCCCATTGTCAGCACCAGCGGACGGATGGTGGCGCACATCGTCAACAATCGGTCCAACGCTGCCGTTCCCCGACGACAGGAGGGCGACTCGGATAGCGACAGCGACATGGATCTCGAGTCGGCCTTGGCTGCTGCCAGAAGGAAAAAGGCCCCCGTTTCGCGACCCGTGCAAAACCCCGTGCAGAGAGCCGCTGAAAAGGCACCAGTCAGGCCTAATGTCCCGAATGCTTTTGGGGGCCCGCTTCCGTTTGAGAAATTGGAGTGGAAGAGCTTCATTTCCAAGCCGACACAGCCTGCAGCTGCGAAACCAGCAGCGGGACTTGAGGGTCGCGGGATTGCTGGACTGGCACTCGACTCTGAGGACGACGCTGGCGGGTTCGTCAGAGAGCGCACAACCCCCAAGAAGGGACCGGCGCCAGAGAAATCTCGGCAGCAACAAGACGACGCTCCGCTCCCCTTGCCACCGTGGCTGCAGAACACGACGTCCGACATTCGAGACGAGATCCGGAAGCAGCGTGAGTTACAACAGGAGATGAATGCAGAAGACGAGGAACTGGCCATGGAAGAACAAATCAGCCTTCTCCGCCGCCGAGAAGAGGACGTCGTCGAGATTGAGTCCTCCAGCGGAGAGGACAGCGATATTGAAATGCTTGACGCGCTGCCTCCACCGCCCCCAAAACAAGCCCCTGCCAAGACTTCAGGGGCGAGTTTACCTTTTGGTCGCGACGAAACCACGGTGCAAAACGAAGACCAACAAACTGCAAAGTCGACGTCCGTGGCCACGACTCCTCAACCTCCAGCAGCCCGCTCCCCCAGCCCCGTCGACATGGACGACGAGCTTGAGGACGTTGTCGCCCCCGTTGCGCCGCCGGTCATGCCAAGACTCACGGCGGCCGAAGCAGCAGAAGCCGCCGAGATTGAAGCCGAGCTATTCGGGGACGTCACACCCCCCGCCGGGTCCGTGAACGGCGACGAACCAGGGAACCCCTCTGCCCCAGCCGCGCAAGAGTTTGACGACTTTAGCGACTCGGAAGAGCTCCTCGTCCAGCTGGCCGAAGAGGCCGAAGAGCACGCCAGATTCGCAAGCCAGCTCAACAACAAGTCCCAGCAAGAGAACCAAAAGGCCTACGAGGCCGAACTCAAAGCCCTCCGCAACCAACAAAAAAAAGACCGCCGCGACGCCGACGAAGTCACTCAAATCATGATCACCGAATGCCAAGCCCTCCTCCGCCTCTTCGGCATCCCCTACATCACGGCGCCCATGGAAGCCGAAGCGCAATGCGCCGAGCTCGTGCGCCTGCACCTCGTCGACGGCATCGTCACCGACGACTCGGACACGTTCCTCTTCGGCGGCACGCGCGTCTACAAAAACATGTTCAACACCACCAAATACGTCGAATGCTACGTCGCCTCGGACCTCGCGTCCGAGCTCTCCCTCCCCCGCCCCCGCCTCATCGCCCTCGCCCACCTCCTCGGCTCCGACTACACCCCGGGCCTCCCCGGCGTCGGCCCCGTCACCGCCCTCGAGATCCTCTCGGAATTCCCGGAGGGCCTCCCTTCCTTCCGCGACTGGTGGACGGAAGTCCAACAGTCCCGCCGCCCCCTCGCGTCCGACGCCGCCTCCCCCTTCCGCCGCAAGTTCCGCCGCGCCCACGCCGCGAAACTCTTCCTGCCCCCGGGCTTCCCCTCCCCCGCCGTCGACGACGCCTACCTCGCGCCCGAGGTCGACTCCTCGCGCGACGCCTTCGTGTGGGGCGCCCCGGACCTCGACGGCCTGCGCGCGTTCTTGATGTCGACCGTCGGCTGGTCGCAGGAGCGGACCGACGAGGTGCTGGTGCCTGTCATTCGAGATATGAACCGGCGCGCGGCCGAGGGGACGCAGGCGAATATCACGAGGTACTTTGAGGGGAGTGTGGGGGCGGGGGTGAGGGCTGGGGAGGGGGAGGGAGGGGGTCGAAGAGGATGGCGAACGCGGTGAGTCGGTTGAGGGGGAAGAAGACGGGGTTGTCGATGGAGATGCCGGTGGCGTTTTTGGAGGCGCCCAAGGAGAAGGGGAAGAGGAAGAAGAGGAAAGTGAAGGGGGTTGTTGAGGAGGGGAGGAGGAGGGGGGGCAGGAGGATGAGGGGGCAGGAGGAGGAGGAGGAGGGTGGGGGGAGCGTCGCGCGAGGGAGAGGGGGGAAGAAGGTGGGGAGGGGGAGGAAGAGGACAAAGGCTTGAGTAGGTAGGTAGGTAACAACGGGCTTGTGTGGGAGTATGAAGATTCGATACCCTGGTTGAAATCAACGTGAAAAACTTTTATCCTAGCCCGGGTTGTTTCGCGTGTATATGCTAACATGGGGTTTGTATGTAAGGGCTGGGTTGTCGGCTTGTACTCATGTTGGGGTGAAAGAGATACCTCACCCTGTCCAACGGCACCAGAACAACAAAGGTAAGTCATGTCCCCACTCCAACATTGCACTTTATTCACAATCGGACAATGGGATTGATTCCGAAGGGACACTGTTCCGTACCAGGATTTTGCAACATTCACTATTTCTCATGGGGACGGTTCATTTTCGCAAACATTTCATTTCGTACTATTCCATTCTATTCCTCATCGTCTGAACAAAGAAAACTATGCCCCAGGAAGGGAGCACACCTTGCAGGATCAATATTCACCGCCGACCCTCCTCCTAAAACCACTTCGGGGAGGGAGGCTGCTCGATGTCTTCATCCTCATCGTCTAAACAAAGAAAACCTGTGCCCGAGGAAGGGAGCATGCCTTGCAGGATCAAAACTGACCGTGGTGACCCTTATAAACCCACTTCGGAGAGGGAGGCACCTCGATGTCTCTATCCGCATCAAAGCCAAGCCCAAGCTCCCTCTGGAGAGCCTCCCCCAACCAGTCCCTCACCGTGGCGTACTCGGGGCAATACCTCAGCGCGTCCCACATGTCCCAGACCCTGCGCCCCTCGAAAGTCTTGTTCTTGTCGTCCCAGAACAGCTTCAGCTCCGACAGCTCGCCGCTGCCCATTCGGGCATTCGCCTTCCTGTCCATCAGCTTGAAAAGGTTGCTTCGGAAGTCTTCGCCGGGGAAGAAGGAAATCCGCCCGGGGTACCAAGCCGCGAGCTTCTTGCCGTGGTCCCCCCGGTACCGGAGAGCGGCAAACTCGGCCTCGGCAAAGAGCCCCAAGTCGCGGCAGAGGTTGACGGCGTCGTAGTCGTGCTCGCGCCCGTCAAGTGCCGCCTGCTCAGCGGCCGCCAGGCGGACGAGGACGCGCCGGAAGCTGGCCTCATCCGAGGCTCGGCAAAACGAGAAGATGCCTATGCAGATGCGCTCCCACGTGACGATCCAGTCGGCGTCGATGCTGGCGGCGGCTTCCCGAAATTCTACGGTTCGGCGGACTTGAAAGTCCAGCTTGGGCTCGACGGGAATTTCGTACGCGTCCAAGTTGTAGTTCGACCGAACTCGATGCTCCGCCGATTGCATCATGGCGGCCAGGTGCCTCCGGGTCCGGGCACGGTGGAGGATCTTGCCCACGCCATCCATGACCGTCGTGTTGACCATGGCTTTCGTGTCAAACTCGCGCATGGTCGTGTTGCCGTTCAGGTTGAACCGGAAGATGGTGTCGTGGGCAGGCGTGTAGCAGCGCAGGATGGGAAGGCACTCGCGCCCGGCGTCGAGGTTGCTTGTTTGGAGGGGGGCCGTGTGGGGGATGCGGGTGGACGGACCGGTCGGCTCGTTCTCGGTCGGCTTGGACCTGGGACCGACGCCTCTGGCCAAGCAGGAATCCGCCCGGAGCATTTGTGACCAGTACGAGTACTGGCGCTCCGGGGGGTGCAGGGCCGCCAGAGTGGGATCGGCAGCCCAGAAGAGCATTGCGGCACGCTTCAAGGTGCCGAAGTCGTGAGGCACCGACTCGTAGAACCCCTCCGGCTCCTCCGGCTCCTCCGACTCCTCCGACTCCTCTGGCTGGTAGGACCAAGCAGGGAGAGGGTTGTGCTTGGTGCCGGCGCCGACGTGGCAGTGGTAGCCGCAGTTCGGATTGACGCGGATCTCGAAGTTGTTTGTCAGAAGGCGCACCACTTGGCGGACATGCTCGTGAGCAGCTTCGCAGTCGCGGAGAATCGGAGAGTTGACCTCAACGCCACAGGACAAATGGTCCGGAATCATCCAGTCAGGCAGAGGGCCGTGGCGGCCCTCCACCACGGTCGTGTCGTACTTGACCTCCCAGCCAGTCGTGGGGTCCAGATAGACATCTGGGAAGAGCGGTGAGACCTCACCTTGACGGTTAAGCTTGATGCCGTTTTCTCGGAACAGTTTGCGGATCTGCTCCTGTCCAGCTTCGGTATGGTCGTAGTCGCTCATGATATCGTGGTCGTCTGGGCAGTCGGTCGGGTCGGGGTATATGGCGGTGTCGTCATCCTGCTCGGCCTTAACCAGCTCGGCCAGCAGGTCGCCTCGCTTGACCATGGAGGCGACCTTTTCCTGCTCGTCAACTGGCGTCCTGCGCCAGTAGAGGAGGAACTCGAGCTCGATGCCGAACGAAAGGTCCTTGTCGGTGCTGTCAGAAGACATGTTGGTGGGTTGAGAAGACATGTTGATGGGTTGGTAGGATAGGGTATCCAACTTACTCGAGTACTCCGTTCTGGCTTCTCCTGGGTTCGGGGCGTTCAGGGGGAGAGCGTCTCGCACGTTGGTGGTGGAGGGGGGCAGAGAGGAGTAGGCGATGGTATGATTCCAATGAGCAGACTGATGCTGGCGGACATGATGTTATTATAGATGGATCCGCGAGTGCCTCGTGGACCGGACATGGTTGTCCTTTTTCTGAACAGGCGAGGTGTTGCGGAGACTCGAACTGCTGGATGGCGGTCCTGGGTCAGGAGAGAATGGGGTTTGTGTCAACAAAGAGAAGCGTGTTCCGTGACAATGGGCATTGTTTCTGCGACACGAGAAAGGAGACACAAAGCTGTCGTGGATGTGTCCCTGGGAGTTGGTGAAATGCGTCGACAGCTCGATTGTGAGATGTCTAGTGGCGGCAACGGCAAACCATGCCATTGATTCATTGAAACCGGAATGGATGAAGGACTGGATGGAGGTGACCGAAGAAACGATTGTTGGGCTGGCAGATTCGATCCGGTCAGGGGAGAGGCAAGGAGATGAAAGAGTCGTGTTTTGCTTTCAGGTTGGAAACTGGCCAACGGACAGAGTCCTCAAAACGGAGTCGCGCCTGCCACCACCGTAGCAAGTATCAACTTCCCCTGGATGACCGCCCCTTCCATCATGCCCAGGGAGAGATGGAGAAGAGGAAGGTACCTGAATGAGAAAACCCCCCCCGGCGATAACCAAGGTGGGTTGGTCTGTGGCAGTCTCAAAGCTGGGAAAAAGGGGCAAGTCAGACCTCAAAACACCAACTTGAGAACCCCGATTAAATAACTTTTTTTTCATTCAACCATATTAAAATACCAAAAGACATCGCACATCCAAAAGTGCGAGCCAAATCCCAATAACCCTTCCATGCCCATGCAATAAGTAGGTAGCCAGTAAACCGCCCAAACCGAGCCCAACGCGCCGTTGGTGAACCAGTCATCATCCGTCATGGTTGCTCATAAAACGTGCACCCGTCCAACTATGTACTGGGGGCCAGGGTCACTGACCATCCCCCCTCGATAAACCATTAAATCCATAAACATCGAGCATTGCGTTTTCATTTCCACGTGGCTTGAGACCGGCACAAGTCGAGGGTGAAATCCGCAAAACCTGGCCTGATGTCTGGGCGAGAGCAGGCACCTAGCATGCCCCGTACCTCACTCCCCTCTTCCCGAGCTCCTTGCGACCGATGGCGTCCTCGGGGAACACCCACCCGCGGGAGCGCTTGGCCTCTCGCTTCTCGGCGAGTTGAGGCTGCGGCATCCACGTGTCGCGGGCCAGCGCCTTTCGGCGCGTGCCCTCGGCCGGGGCGCCAATCTCGGCGCGCCAGTGGACGTTTCCCTGAGCCGGCTCGTCGTAGGCGAGCATGCAAAGACCCCAGAGGGCCAGGCAGGCAGTCATCTGCGCCTCCTCGGGGTCCGCCGGAGCCCCAGCCATGGCATCGCCGCCGGCCGAAGCAGCGGCGAGCTGCACGCTGCCGACCTCGAGGTACCCAAAATGAGGCGTGTTGTCGGTGCCGTTGCGCACAAACACGAGCTCAATCTCGGTGAGGATGAAGCCGTAGCGGCATCCGTGCTCGCGCATGGCGTGGTGCAGGTGAGCGAGACCGCGGAGGTACTCAACGCGCTTGACATTGCCCTCGACACGCATGCCCGTGTTGAAGCGATCGAAGCTCTTGACCAGGCCGACGACGCGGGCCGTGGGTTTCCCGCCAAAGATGGCGGCGGCTGAGGCGGCCTCCCCGGCAATGTTGGCAACGAACATGCAGTCCGTGGCCATACCCGAGTGGTTGGGGGCGGCGACAGCCGTGGCGCTCTTGGAAGGCACCGAGAGCTGGAGCGGTCGGGGCGAGACGAGAGCAAGCGCATTGTTGAGCTTGGGCAGGTAGTGCGAGGCATAGATGGAGTGGAGGGCCTGTTCCGTCTCGGGATGGCGACCGCTGCTCATGGGGGTGGGCAGGAGGGCCGAAGTCACCGGCATCGAGAGGCAGGCCGATGCGCCAGGGAGGGAGAGGATGGAGGCGGCCGTGAAGCCGGTCCACGGCCGGACCTGGCGGACGTCCCACCAGAAGTGCTTGGTGTTGGGGTCCCGGAGAGGGAACGAGATGGTGCGGACCAGCGAAGGCGCCGGGTTGGGCGACGTCAGGTAAGAAAAGAGGGTGGTGTCCGGGGTGAGCGTCGGCGTGATGGGGGCGGCGGCGGCGAGGGGCGACGGGGCGCGCGGCGCATACTGGTACAGAAACTGGTCGGGCTGCGCAAGGTGCTGCGTCTGGGGCTGCGGTGGTGGCGTCGGGCTGTTGCTCGCCCTGCTTGTGACGTACGAGGGCATCTGGCGGTAGGTTGGGAAGCCAAACTTCTCAACAGTGACATTGTCGACGCTGCACGACGAGGCCCGGCGCGAGTGGCACGAGTCCTGGGCGGTGAAGCTCACGGGAGAGCAGAGAAGACTCGAGGTGTGGCTGTCGTCGCTAAAGGACACGGGAGCCGAGTAGGAGATGGCCTCGGGGTTGGTGTAGCTCCGGTTGTGCGTGGGACGGAAGGCAGCGCGCTTCATGGCCGCCGGGGCCGGAGACGTCCTCGCACGCTTGGGAGCCGGGGCAGCAGTGTGGGGCCCGATGGCCTGGTCCTGGCTGCGGATCTTGGGCAGCAGGAGAGGGCCGTGGGTGCGGATGGGAGACCGGGCCGGAGTGGTGCGGCGGGTGCTGGGGGCGGACACCGAGTCGGAGGGCGACGACTCGAAGGAGTAGACGGATCCATGCGAACTGGAGCGAGCGTGGCCGGGGTTGTAGGGGATCTCGAGGAGCGACGGATCAAAGGAGAAGGCCGGGGGGGTGGTGGGATCGCATGGGGGGAAGGTGAAGTCAAACGTGACATCCGCTGCCAGACTGAGGGGCCTGTTAGGGGGTATGTTTTTGGGAGGCGAGGAAGAGAGGCCGACTTACGTGGACATGGTGACAGGTGTCAAAGGTGTGCCGAGCACACAGGGAGAAGTAAACTGGGTAGGGGAGGGAGGTGGGTCGAGAGGAGGCCGGCTCCGAGATGGTGAAGATGATGGGTGGTAGGTATGAAAATGAAAGGATATGGAAGAGGGTCTGGACCCGACCTCGCCAGGGAATCTAATGGCGTCTGAGGATTGGAAAGGGAAGTGTGTGTTTGAGGATGGGCAAACAAGAGAGACGAGATGGGGGCAAGAGAGGTTACTTATCCTCACGACGAGATGGGACCCGAGACCATAGGCCCTGGGCGGCCGGGCAGGGCGGGCCCATGATGCACCAGCCGGCTCGGGGGGGCCTGGGGTGGTTTCCGGGGCGAGGACGCGGCGGCGGTGGTGGAAGTGGTGAGCATCGCGTGGGCGTGGGCGTGGACAAGGGCGTCAGGCGCGAACGGGACGTGGACATGGACGTGGACGTGGGCGTGGAGCACCGCGATGGACATTCGGTACACGTCCACGATCCCGTGGATGCTTGCAGGGCACGACATGCCGATCCAGAAGAGCCAAGCCTGCGGAGGAGCTCGGAAGAGACGACAAGAGAGAGACGGAGAGAGAAAAAAAGGTACATGGTACCTGCCTCCGGTAGGGCTGCTCGTGGCTGCTGGATCAAAATAGGCCAAACCTGAAACGCGGAGAACAGATGGCTTCTCTTGCTCCCACACCGTCCCTCTCCTGCGGCCACAGAGGGAAGCCTCGATGCGGTGAGGTCGTTGTTGAGGAAGGAAGGCGATAGGTACAGAGGTACAAGCCAAGCCCTTTGGTCCCCAACCCCCCATGTCGTGGCCCGGGACCCACCCACAGTGGGTTCCACCGGTCGTACGGGCGCCGCACCGCCGCCGTGCTACGGTACCTTGGTACCTCCCAGGGTTGGCTTGGGCGGCTCTGTAATTTGGCTCAACCCTTTGGAGTCTCTCTGCCGGGCAGGGGGTCGGTCCACCAGCGAGCCTGGAACACAACGTCAGTGGCCGCGCTTGGAAAATGCCATCTGATGTTCAATTTACACGGCGGCCATGAGATGGGCAGACGAGCGGCTATCGGTTTCTTGCATCGAGGCAGCGTCGACGTTTGAAGGTTTCCCCTCTGCTCCGTGCCTCTCCCGCTGCTGCTTCTGCTTCTGCTGCTGCTGCTCAATGCTGCATCTCCCCCACGACAGCTCAGCCAGACGTCACCCATCCTGCTCTGCCCTGCATCGCACTACCAGTCCCTCGTCGGTCGAAACAGGCGAACAATCGCAGAGAAGTCCTCTCAAACAGCACAAGGCCGTCCTGAGAATCGACCAGTCGCTGCGGGATTAGGCGCCATGATTGGCCCGGGACTCTGCCAGCATATGCAGCGTCTCTGAGTCATATTTAGACACATGGTCCCGCATGTCCACTGTCCAGTCGCATTGGGTTGGTACGACTCCAGGTGGTGGTGGGAGGTATCATTCTGGCAACGGCCCAGATCCGCAGAATTCTCCAGTCATCCACAAACGGGAAAAGCAGGGCGGCCAAGCTCGCCGTGTGGGGAACCGGGTTCGGCTGGCATCTGGCATCCCCGCCCGCGTCTCTCATTCGGCGCGGGGGAGATGCGCCACCAAGATCACGGACGCGGTCGTCTGGCGACTCGGGACACGACACGACCATGTTCCCCTCAACGAGCCCTGCTCCTCGACAGTCGAGACTCGACTCCATCGAGCCAGACCACCTGATTCCGCGAAAGAGACGGTGAGAAGGGCCGTGGAGCCACACCTGTGGCTGTTCGATCCTCCATCTTCCTCCTGGCTTTGGGCGCGGACGCGCGGACGACGCCATCCCCAACACCCATGTGAGGCGAGCAGCAGTCGTGAGAATTCAGTCGACAGCAGACTTCCCCGGATATCGGCGCTCGAATTGCATCCCTCGCAACGGTTGACAACCCCCCCGCATGCTGGAATCGCATCCGGGACCCGACGGGTCCTCGACGACCACCCGTTTCCTCGTCAATATGCGAGATGCTGCCTTGACAACACATGCGTATTGGGCCGCCATCAGGGACATCTCCTGATCATTGACGTGCCCTCCGGCGTCGGGGAGTTCAGGCACCGCCCTTCCCCTCCTGTCGTCCCGGACATCGACCTCCCCGCCCTTGACCAGACCTCCCGCCGTGGTCGCAACGCTCTCATGACGCTGTTGCAGATGAGGTTATTTTCGGGAATGGCCTCCTTCCCGCCTCTGCTCAACACCATCGCTCGGTACCAGCTGAACATGACAGCCGAGGATCGAGGCGATGATCAAACGAGCGTCTATTGAAATTGCCAGGTCTTACGAGCGCCCGACGAGGCCCGTCCGACCGCCCCGGTTGGCCGTTCTCCGACGGGACCGCGGCCCCGTGGTGTCACTGGCGACTGGCGCTGCCCAGGCCCGCGGCTGTCTCTTTCCGCCGGCTGTTAGGCGTCCCACCACAACTTGCGGCGCGCACTAACACCGCGCAGACGCCCGAGCACGAGACGCTGTAGGCGCCGTCCGGGTCCTCGCGGCGGGTTTGACGGGTACGAGCGTCAAAAGGCAGGCGGCTAGTGAAATTGTTAGAGCTCCTGGACCGACTCGGCAGCCCCCATTGACACTGTCGTCGCCCTCTCTCATCTCCGGCCTCTCTTCTCGTCGAGAGCAGCGCGGGCAAGCAGCTACCCGGGAGCACAGCCCCCTTTGTAAGGGGAGATCGAGACCGCCGGGCGCTTACCGCAGCCATTGCGCGACGTCGGAGCGCTCCCGAGGTCAAGCGCCGCGCGGAAGAGACAAACCGGCAGACCCAAGGAGAGTCGCGGACGGCCTTGCCACCGAGAGGGTCAAGCGCGGGACCGGGCAGAATGAAGGTGTGAAGCTCGGGAGTTTGGTGGGCTAAATTCTTGCAAAGCGCAATCGCGCGTCTCTCGCGGAAGAACATGTTCACCGTGTCCACCACACCACTCCACGACCCCACGATCCCGCGATCGCGAGTTGCCGGGAGCCACTCCGGATCTGCGATTCGCCAGCCGACACGCGCCTGTCCCCTGCCCTGCCCCATGGCGGCGCGTCGATCAGCCGAAGCCAATGGCACTGCTTCTTTCAACCTCCTCGACCGTGTTTCGCCCGGCCATTGGCCACGCGCGAAACTCCATGGCGACATTCTCCATCGTTTTTCCTTTCCGCTCTGCAGAATCATGGATGCACACACACAGACACACCCCAGCCGGGCATATGCAAGTGGGAGTCAGAGGCAGCGGAGAGGGAGGGCATCCAGAACTCTGGAAGCCCGGCAACCACCGCCCGCCCGGCCGTGGAATCGGGAAGACGGGACTTTGTTTCAGGCTTGGCGTCCGTTTCATCGCTTCTTCTTCTCTGGGAATCCTCTTGTCCATGACTCACAGCTGCAATGCACGACACCCACCGCCGAGTATCACGGTGACGGTGGTCACGGAGGTGCAGCTCCTCAGCTACACCGGCTCCGGCACCGAACCGACGATGCCCACGACGCGTCGACGCGTTTGCGAGGGAAAATATCGCGTCGTTGTCGTGGTGGTTGCGGTGGCGGTGATCGATGACTCTTTCTTGAGCGGGGATACGACGTCCACCTGAAGCAGGAGGTCCTAGATCACCAGCATCTCGGTGTTCACCGCTTCGACGAGAAGGTGTGGCAATTATTTCCATCGCCTGATTAGAAATGTTTCTGTAAACAATCCACACGGGGAGCTCTCACAGTCAAGCATATCCCCTCGACCTCGACCCCTCAGGTTCAACCCCTCACCTCAACATTCATCTCACCTCTTTTCTCCCTTCTCACGAGACGACAAGACTGGCATATTCCCTCCTCTCCCATCATGCGACTTACACCGCTCCCACTGCCAACCAAATATCGACAAACTCCTTGCCGCCTATTCCACTTCTCCCCAACGTCCTCACCTCGCCCACCTCGTTCTCTCAACTTCCACTCCATGACCCGACCTCATGACTACCATCTCCCCATCATCCCTCCTCCCTCCCATCATGACCTGGCCTCACCCATCTTCCCACCACCACCCCATCATCACCCACCGACCCATCTCCCCAACCCTCTCTGACGCGCTGCAGGCCGCCCTCAAAGCGACCCGCGGCCGTTGCATACGGCCATCTTCTCACGTACGGCCCAGTTCATGCAAAGCAGCCGAAACCACCGAACCACGCCCCCTCTTGGGTTTGTTCCAGGGTCTCTTAGGTAAGCCAGCTAGCTGTCTCACCTCCCCTACCTACCCTACCCGCCCGCGCCTCCGCGCAGCCGCCCTGTGAGCGGGTTTCTCTACACAGTACTCTTTAGACGCCCGTCCTCCCACTTGGACTTACACTTACACCGTTGTCGTTGCTGCCGCCGTTGTCGCGGCCGCCTCGTAATCTCGGTATGCTATTGTCGGCGTTGTCGTCATGGGGAAAATACCCAGCCGCTTGTCCTACCGAGATGGCATGTATTCCGTCCGGAGAGCAAGGATGATGATGATGATGATGATGATGATGATGGCGGGCGGGACGGACGGGGAAATAGCACGCCACGCCATGACTTGCATTGGGGGAGTCCGATCTGCCCTGCATGGTCCCCTTGCGGGTAGCACGGAACGAGGCTATTTTCAACTTTGCATGGTTGTAGACTCAAGATTTCAAGATGCACCCGCGGGGAGACCCGCAGCGGCGGGAAACAGCGGCGGGAAAATGAGAAGAGAGTCGCCGCCGTCGGTCTTCGTTTCTGGAGCCGCCGTGTGTTGCGTCAGATGGATGACGACGATGGGAATACCAGCTCCATCGGTAGATTTCGAGTGCGAGGAACTCTCGGTCGAAAAGAAATAGAATCCAGCTGCCAATGCGGGAGTTGCTTCATTGCGAGGTGGAATCTGGAAGGTGGCGGGCATCAATCTCTGCAGCCTGGCACCAACCTCCATCTCGACCCAAAAGGCTGGACACACAGAAAAACTCTGCGTCTCTCTTCTCTTCGCCGAAATCTATCTGGAAGATAAACCTCCCAAACAAAAGAACACAAAACTGTTACATCTCAAAAGCTACCAAGTCCACCCGTCCGTTCCATTCTACCCAGCCAGCCAGACAAAGAGCAAAACAACCCCCCCCCCCCGAAAAGAAGCGCCCAAAACCCCAACACCACCTAATTCCGTCCAAAATTACATTTGCATTGCTGCAGTAGTAGCAACACACACACACAAAAAACAATGACGAGGCAGCACCGCAGCTGAGGCTCCGCCTCACCGGGTCCCGCTGACGGGCCTCACCTGAACCGCGGGCGCCTCGAGTTCCAAACGCCGTTTCACTCCCTCCCGCGCGGCCACGGCCACGACACGACCTCTAGACGGGTCTCTTACAGTCCGTCAGTCGGAGACATCCGACACACCTCACGCCCTCCCTCCCCCCTCCCCAAACAACCCATCATCATCCCCATCCCCCTCCCCAGCACCCATCTTCCCCAACCCGGGACTTGCCATCGGCACCCCCGCCCCGTCCCCCCCTCCCCGCCTTCCGCCCGGCGGCGACACCCCGCTCACCCTCCTCAACGCCCTGTGCATCCCCTCCAACCTCATCCTCTCCGCCGTCAACATCCCCCTCGCGTACTCCCTAATCGCCCGTCTCCCCATCCTCTCATGCACGTCCCTCCACCCCGCCAGCTCGCCCGCCACCGTCTGCTGCGTGTACCTTAGCTCGCGCGCGAGCCGCTGCGCGTCGCGCTCCCCGCGCCGCGCCTTTTCCTCGCGCTCCTCGTTGAGCCGTAGCCGCGTCTCGTCGAGCAGGCCGAGCGGCCAGCGCGACGAGCGGTTGAGCGAGCTGTAGTTGCGCTCGGCCTCGCGGCGGACGGCCGTGATCTTGGCGATGGTCTGCGGGGGGCGGGCGAGCGCGCGGAGGATGGCTTCGACGTTGGCGAAGAGGGCGAGGAGGGTGGAGAAGAAGATGGTGTGCGGGGAAGATTGGGATGGTTGGAGGCTGCGGACGTAGACGTCAAAGGCGGCGAGGTGGGAGGGCGGGAGGAAGGGGAGCGTGGCGAGGGCGCGGGAGAGGATTTGGGAGGCGTCGTGCAGGTCTGGGGGGGTTAGTTTAGGGTGGGAGTGGTGGGAGGCATGGGGACGTACCGTTGCAGACGTTGGCGACATTGCTCACCCGGCGCGCTACGCTCTTTGTCGAGAACTGTACGCTTCGGACCATGTCGCGCGCGTAGTCGACAAACTGCTCCACCTCGCGGAGGTCCTCGACGGGCTCATATTCGTCGTGGATCTTTTCGATGAGGGCGTCTGCCTTGAGGCGGCTGCGCTCCGCCATGGTGTCGAGCTGCAGGTCAGGTACGAGGAAGAACTCCCACAGCATCTCGTGCGTGGCAAACGTCGGGTGCGAGAGGAGGACTCGCAGGAATAGGTCCATGCGGACTTGGAGGTCCTTGAGCACCGTCCGGCTGGGCCTAGATGGGATCTGCGTCGGGAGGCGGAGGTTCGCCAACGAGGGAATCCAAGAGGCCGGATTCTCCAGCTGGAGAAGCTTGGCCAGGTGCTCAAAGTCCGTCAGGGATCTCCGGCATGTCGTGACGGCGTAGCTGTGCTTGTCGACAGGAGCCCCAGACTTGAGCACGAAGCGGATGGTGCCGTCCTCTACAAAGCAGGAACGAACGACGCCCGTGGTTCGGGATTCAGGGCCGGGGGGGAGTGTGAACAGGGTGAGATCGTCGATCTTGTTGCGCACCTCGTCATCCTTGGCAAGCTCGACCGCTGTCAGCCCTCGGAGTTCCCTTGCGTTGACATCGACACGCGGGTCGCTAAAGAGCACGCGGACCAGATCAAAGCGCCCGTACTTGCTCGCGACCATGAGAGGCGTAAACTTCTTCTCGTTGGTTGCATTGACGTCCACGTCGCAGAACTTGAGAAGACGCATCGTCAGCTTGGAGTCGTTGACGATGTGGAGGAGCGTGTTGCCCTTGCCGTCCACATGGTCGTCCACGTGGAGAGGTTGCCCATCCCCCTGCATCTTGGTGGCAATGTCCAGGGCCTGCAATACCATGGCATGGTAGCTCGAGTGGTCGTAGGACCGGCAGAGCGCGAACAAGGGCGTCTGGCCATTCTTGTCTTTTTGCCGCCACGGGAGCATCCGCCCGATCCTCTGTATCAAAAAGGGGGCGTGGAACAAGTAGTGTCCCACGCTCCTCCCCCAGTTGTCCTGGATGGCAAAGTATTCGGCAATCTTTTCGTCTTCTGCGGCGGCGAGAACAGTGTCGAGTATCAGCATGATAATAGGCTCCACGCCCCGCTGGACGGCCGCGCTGAACAAGGTGGTGCCTTCGTTATTCCGGTCTTCGAGCACGAAGGAGGTCGAGTAGTATTGGCGGAGTGACAAGAGGTAGTTTAGAACCTCAAACTGCTTGCTCTGGATGGCCATCATGGGGACGGACTCGCCCAGGGCATTCATGGTTTGCGAGAGACGCTCGATTGACGTGTCCCCTTCAAAGTCGCTGGCAAAGGTGCCGAAGCTGGTTGCTCTCGAGCGAAACGAGATCTCGGAGCTGCTGGACATGCTTCGCGTGTCCATCACCACTCTCTTGACGCGCTTGAGCGGTGGCGGGACCACGTCTTGGTCCGCGCTTGCATTTTGAAAGGGGAATACGTGACTCAGGCTTGAGCCCTGGGAGAACCTCTCGGACACGCTGAACGAGGTGGAAGAGCGCTCCGATGTCCCATTCGCAAAGCTCCACCCACTTGATGAGCCCCTTCTCGAGGACGGCGCAGATTCGACGGCAAAGTCATCGTCGTTGTCTCCGTCGGTCGGGTCCATGATTTTCTTGAGCTCAGCCACGTCGCCCTTGGCTACAGCGTCCCAGAGGGCCTTGTTCCGCCGGCTGGCCCGTCGCAGGCCGCCGGATTCGCGATCGAGGTAGGACATGACCGCCTCAAAGGTGCTCAGGGCATAGCCCAGCTCACCGCTGTCCACATCCTCGATGAAGATGAAGTGCCGGATATAGATCAGCCGGGCCTGGAGGTGCTTAATCTGCGCTTTGATGACCACGTAGAGCAAGAGAGACACGAGGGTGTCGGCGTTGATGGTCATGATTTGCTTCTCAGACGCGGCTTCGCCGGCAATAGCAGGGTCCGTGAGCTGTGTCGCAGCTTTTGTGGTGGACAAGAGGATATTCAGCATCTCCTGCGGGGAGGCTGCGTTGGACATCTTCCTGAACTCTTCCACGGCCAGGCCCAGTCGCGCAATGACATCGTGCGTCATCTGGGGGCCACCGTCAATCACAACACCGAGCTGTGACAGGTTGATATGATCCATCTGCCGGATCTTGGCCTCCAATTCGAGATCGTCGGGACGCTTGAGGGAGGCAATGCGCGGGAACATGAGGTGGTGCACATTCTCGGTCACGTAGCGCTCGATGAGACGCTCGACGATGGGCCCGGTCAGCTCGGTCGTTGCCCCCAAAAGCGACAGCTGCTGTTTGTCCACACCCTGAAAGAGATCGATGGCGCTGGTCACGGCGGTCTCGAGCGACGTCCTCATGATGTCCTCGTCGTCCTCGGCGAAATATCCATCGACCACCTGCAAGCCGCTGACGGGTCTTCGGTTATCGAGATCGCCCGTGCTGCTGGATCGGACCTTCTTGACCGCAGTTCTTATTGGACCTTCGGGCTCGGGATCGGGGATGTCGCTCGCGGACGGGGGTGGAGGCAGCGGCCGCTCAACCACAGACGTAAACTCGCGAAACAGCTTCTCCAACCCGGACTGCATCTGGCGTGCTATGGCGGGGAAATTGGTGATGAGCTCGTGGAAGGTCTTAATGTCCTTCTTTCGCGGCAGGTGGGAGGATTGGCCTGCTGCTGGTGGCGTGTGGGAGCTCGAGACAGGGTCGCGATCTGGAGGGAGCACGGCTGGGGGGATCTTGACCTCCTCCCATGTTCCCACCAGCGGCTTGGATATGTAGTAGATCAGGAAGGGCCTCAGATCGTTGGTGTTCTTGTCGAGCTTGTCGGGATACCAGAGGGTATCGCTCAGCAATGTTGCCTGCGCCAACGACTTGAATCCCTTGTTGCTGTAGATGTAGTTGTCCTTGATGACAATGCTCCGCCCGTTCAGCGTGTTGTAGATCTTTTGCTTTCCGCGCATCTCGCGCAGGTTGTGGGCGCCATCCTTGGTCCCCGCGACGTGGCTCCGGGGGGGCGGGAGGCGCAGGACGTGGCTCGCGAGGAACTCCTCGGAGGCTATGGAGGCCACGAGAGGAGCGCCGGTCTCGGGGTCGCGGGAGTCGAGCAGGACATCGGTCAAGGGGACGAGGAGGATGTGCAGCTGGGGGGGCGAGCACTGCTGGAGCTGGATGCTCTTGTTGAAGGCATCGAGGAATGGGTTTAGGGGTTGCATTCATTCGACGCGCCTGGCGGACTGGCCACCATTGGGAGGACCAGAGGCCCGGGGGCAGGCAGTGGGAATGGATGTGTGGGCGAGGGATGCCGTGTCGTTGTGTCGTCGTGTCTTGGTTCGAGGTTCTGGGGTTCGGGGTTCGAGCGTCGAGAGAGGTGGGTGGTCCCGGGTTCGGACTGACTGACGTCGTCGCGCAGCTGTCGAGGGAGGTCGATTCGCGTCTGGGTTGCGATGAGCGGCACAGCAGTTGATGGGGCGGATGGTTTCCAGGTCTGGTCCGTCAGTCGGGATTTCGTCAATGTCGTCGTCGTCTCACGGGTTGGCGCATTTGACGTTTGCAGGTTGCAGGGTGCAGGTCGCAGGTGGTTACAGGCCGTCTCTCAATCAATGTTGAACAAGCTACGAGGTGCTGTGGTGGTGGTCCACTTTCACGAGAACAGGTTACAGCAGGGAAGACACCTGAAAGCTCAGCCTGGGGTTGTATTTTTGCCAGAGCTGTTGTCCAATCATGTGCGGGTCCGGGGATTTCCAGAGGCCACTCCCGCGCCGGTTCAAAGCGGGGATTGCAGCTGTCGCCAAGCCCTAAACCTCCAACAATCGACCATCACCATCACCGTTGCCATCATCAGCATTCCAAGTGACATCATCTCGGCCAAGAAACGAAGACATGGCAGCCGATATATGTGCTAGACCTTGAGGTGTTCCTGGCCCCCAGTCGAAGGTCCTTCCCACCTCTGGGTGGAGGAATACCAAAAAGGCAAAATAAAAATGGACCAGTTTGGGTCGAACCGACAGGCTATCAGTATATATCCTTTGGAGCAAGCCCCTGAAAGACATATACCGCCATGATTTAGCATCTACTACCATTTAACCAAGTTCCTTCGGTCAGGGTCCCTGATGATATGTTCGTTCCAAACTGGTGACAGGAGGTCTTTCATCCCCGCCTATATACCTTGGCCTGGAAGGATACCGGACCCAGGTGAAATCCCTTCCCCCTCTCCGCCACAGTACCCGGGAATTTTTACCTGAAATTCAAAACTCCCCCTTGAAAAGGGAAACCCTGTCCGCTCATTTGAAGCTATCACAGCGATCCGACACAAACAGCGACATCACCCCCGAAAGTCCACACTTTGACTCCTCTGCCCCGCCGCCGCCCGATCAAGCTCGACATTCTTCGCCAGCTTCGTCCTTTGCTCCTGGAGCTTGGTCGCGCGGTCCCCCCGGCCCTGCGCGACCTCGGCCCCCAGCCGCAGCACCGACAGCTGCAGCTTGAGCACCTTGTTCTTGATCTTGCCGACCTGCAGGGCCTTGCCGGTCGCCGAGTTCGTACCGCCCGCTGCTGCGATGGCCTCGTTGAATCCGCCCGCACCCACCTCTGCCTGCTCGGCGGTCTCGCCGGCGGCTTTGATGATTTCGAGGTCGGTGGGGTCGATGGTGGCGAGGTTGGCTTCGTTGAACTGAGGGGTGTGTTAGGGTTTGCTTTGGGGATGGGGAGTGGAGGGGGATGTACCGGAAACTTGGTGTTGACTTCGGCGAGGGCGTTTCCTCCTACTCCGTTGGAGACTTGGAACTGGGAGTATGGTTGAGAGGAGAGGATGGCTCTCTTGACTAGTCTTGTGGTGGTGGTGGTTGTTGGGAGGGCGAATGTCGAGGTGAGGAGGGAGAGGAGGAGTGCTGCTTGGAGATGCATTTTGGGCAGAAGTGAGGTCTTCGAGGTTGTCAAGACGTTTAGACAAGACGTTTAAAAGTTCAAGATGCCAGTATGAGTAGAAGCGGCTGGGGGTAGATGTTTCTTCTTTGGATGGAGACTGCATCATCAGTTCCATGGTTCCGGGTTGGGACAATGGAGATCATATAGGCGTTCCCGGGTTTGGGACGATCGGCTCCTCATGCCTTGAAGGACACTCTCCCATCCTACGCGAGAATCCTGAGACGCGAGATGTAGCCAGGTGAAGGCTAGGCGGTAGGCCCAGCAGTCGGCCTCTGACGAAGCAGTCTCGGCCATGATACTGTGAGCATCATGGTGTCGTCGTACCCAGGGGGAAACTCCACTTGATGCGCACCCCAGCCATGGTGCCAGGGAAACTTTGGCTTGTGGGTATTGACAGTCGTCATTCTGGATTTCCCCATTCGCAGCTCGAGAAACACATATTCTGCGCAAAGATTCAGTCTCTTGACGTGCGGTTTGGCGAAGATGTAAGAGGTTCGGTTAGCGTTGCCCCTGATTCCACCAAGCGGAAACAACAGACCTCCTTGTTGAAACCACGACAGCTTCGCAGCAGCAACTTTACGAGAGTCTATCACTCGGATACAGAAGAATGAGCGAAAAATATGTCTTCAGAGCAATGCATTGCCTTTTTCCTTCTCGTGTTGATGATGTCAGGGTTAGGGCTCTGTACTGCCCCTTTTCATCGCCGGTGTGATGCTATTCGGGGAAGTGAGCTCAGCTTCTGGTCTCCTTCGATTGTATTGCTCATGGAATACGATTTATCTGTCCCCTTGATGTCATAGTTGTCAACATCAACCGAGTTTGCTGTTAATATCTCAAAGCAACCTCGGCTTCGTTTATCTTGTCCAGGTCAGATATCCATCATGTCTCGGATCGTCCGCGTCAAATACAACAAGCATGGAATATTCCGCATATTATAGTGTCGGAGAAATAGCCGAGTGCCTTGGACATGTCCCGGGAGACTGTCTCCATTCACAGAAGCGGCCAATGTTTTACGCTCAAAGCTGCAAGTCTTGGTCAAGCAGGTCATGGTCGTCAAGGAAGGTGAATAAATACCCGGAGCCTCAATATATGTTACAACTCGCCGTCTCGGAGAGTTGGTATGAGCCCATTGTGGATCAGGGCAACGACCTGCTGTGATCATCGGCTTCTTGTCAGACGTCCGTCCCTAAGTTTCTTGTCTGTGGAGGGACGGCGTGCTGTCCCGCTGTTGCCGAAACGGTTGAACGGGTGCCCCAAGTTCAGAAAGAGGCGTGTCTCTGCGGGAGATCATGTTGACATTGCCCACGCATATACGAGAAGAAACTCGAATAGTCAGCCGGGTCTCGCCGGTGCTCCGGCGCCACCACACGTCGACAGAGGGCTGAAATAAAGTTGTGCAACGACAGAGAGACAACCGGGTTCCGGCTTGTCTTTTGTTGAAACCTCTGTGAGTGCCGAACAGGTGGCCGAGGGGAAGCAAGGGAAGCCCGTCTTCCCTTGAAACCGCCAACTCGGCCGCCCCCGAGAGGCAAACGCATGGTTGTTTCGTTTCGACCATCAAACGCCTCGGATGGCCTCTCTGGAACACGACGGCGCCATTAACAGCTCCGACCAGCTGTTCCCGCTGAGCTCCACGTCCCGGTTTTCGCTTCCAACCCCGTCAAATCAACTGGTGGACATGCCGTCGCCGTTACCGGGAAAGCCGCTGCGAATCTGTCGATGATCCACCGCCGGCCGCGTTGCACCGGCGGCTCAACGTCGATCAACGGGCGACGACGACATTCGATCGAACCATGCAGTCCAGTCCACGAGGAAGGGCTCAACCTGTCGTGCTCGGTAACGCAGAGAGCCCCAGCCGGCGCTTCACTTCAGCTTCAGCCTCGAGGCGGCTTTCGCGCCCCGCCGTTGAGGGCGTGTGTCTGGAGTGGTTGCTTTTTGCTGCGCACACGTGGAGATGGTGTCTCGAAACGGGCGTCTACGAGCCATGATTGGCACATCTCAGACTTCCCCAGGCGTGGTGTCGATGTCTGCACGTCTGTCTTGCAGCACTGCAGCACACCCACTTGCCGGAAGAAGCCAGAGGTGCCAGCCCTTTTTAGAACGGCGTACAGCGGACATGGTGATCTCGTTTAATTGGCGATGGGAGGAGGAAGGCTTCATTTCGCCTGGCGCCGAGAGGGCTGCAACCACCGTGTCGATCATGAAAGGTGTCGCCGTTGTTGAGGCCTGGGGAGCGAAGCGCCGAAATCTGCATGTGCATCATTCTGCAATATCGTCAGCCATCTACTGCAAGCACTTTTACTTTCATCTCTGATGAATGTGCTCAGCGCTGAGCACGGTTGACGGCACAGGTCCAATGCTTCAGTCAGGGTTCGCTGCGACGCCACCATCCTGGGGGGCGCTCCCTGCCGATCCAACCCCCCCAATCGAATGAATGTAAATTCCGTCATTCCATTCATTCAAGCATCATCGCCCCTTGGTCAAAATAGCCTCCCTCTTTCTTCGACCGGAGGGATTGAGGGCGGGAGGGAGTGAGGGCTCCCTTGCTTTGACTCTCGACTCTGGAAAGAAGAACAAATCATCGAGGTCAAATCGGTTCCTGCATTCCTCGGCAGCGCGCAGGGGTCAATCGCCCGATAAGAGGGTGGCCCCAGTGGCCCGAGCCAGCGCGCGGCATGCAAGGCACGAAACAGGCTTGCCCCGACCGGGCGCGCGACTGGCTGGGGAGTCAGGGGGACGCGAGCGCCAACCGGCCCCCCTTTGTTCACTGCAACGCTTCTCTATCTGCAATTGAATCCAATTTTCCCTCTGTCCCTTTTAAGTTTTCACCTCTCGAGTCCTGCAGACCAGTCACCATTGATTTCTCCCCTACGGTAATTGCTACCCTCTGCTGCAAGCCAATCGAGCGCGCCCCCTGGGCCATGAAGGCACGCTGCCGATAAAGTCGGAGCCGTCGCACCGTCGCCCGCCATATCATGACCATGGCTGCTCTCGACACGACGCTGCCTGCGAGGGGTCGCCCACCCACCTTCTCTGAGACGACAGCTGCCTCAACGTCCCCAGTTGCTCATGGTGCTTTGCCCCCGCGCCCGGCCCCCCCACCCCCGACGCAGACAGGTCCGGAGACGATCGAAACACACGCCCAAACAGACGCCTTCCCGCCGCTGCCCGCGCTCGCCGCCCGTCTGCCGAGTCCCAGGGCTGTCCGGTCCCAGAGTCTCGCCATCAAGCGGAAGCCGCTCTCGTCCACGGCCTCGCCCATCGCCACGCGCTACTCGACTCGCTCCGGCAGGGAATACCTCGACGGCCTCTCGCCAGACCTGCCCCGTCCCGAGCAGCGCTTTTCGAGGTCGTGCTCCCTCGACAGCCCGACCCTCTACGAGTTCCCCCACCGCCGGCCGTCCCCGCCGCCGGTTGGTCCGCTGACACCTTCCGCATCTTCCATGTCCAGCCAACCGTATGTCAAGACTCAACCCTCATCTCGCATGGTTAAATCTTGGAGATGGCCAAACTGACATCTACTCCCCCATAGGCCCTCCCCAGTCTTCCAGAAGGCAGAACAACCCCATTCTGCAATCTTTCCTCCCACCACTGCAGAGCCTGTGGTCCGAAACATTCAAGGCACCACCACTGCCGACGTTCAGACCGCGCACGGGATGCCGCATGACACCGCCAGCCTGGCCAGTCAGGAGTCGAGCTACGACGACGTCCTCGACATCTTGGCCAGCTCCCCCGAACCTGACCTTAAGCGCACCACCGTTATTAATACCCTGCCGGCCTCGTCCCGCAAGTCGCCACCTCCACATCTCTCGCTGGACAAAGTCGACACACTCGTACCGGTTACGACAGGAGGCTCAGCCAAGAGTGAAAATAGTAATCTTAATAAACCTCTCCCCAAGTCTCCGGCCTCATCCAAGTTTAGCACCTTCTTCGGCTGGGCCAACTCTCCCACCTCTGCGACTGCCACCACCTTTTCTGACCGCGCATACTCGCCCCTCCCCTCGCCCTATTCCGCAAAGCCCCATCCGCTCACGACCGGGTCAGATGAACGGCCGACTTCCTCCAAGGGTTCGAGATATTCCAATGAGAACGAGGATACGTCCCTGCGATATTGTGAACAAGACCTACAAACACCGGCCACCGCTACCACTTCGCTGGTCGAGATCGAAGAGATGGAGGACGAGTTGAAGGGCATCAGCGCCGAGCTGGCCTCGTCCATCCGGCGCGAGATGGACTTGGAAGATTTGGTCGAGCGGCTGCAGGAGCACGTCAACAACCCGCAAGCGCCGGGCAGGAGGACGAGCGATTATTATTCCGACTCTGGATACAGCTCGGCCAAGTTCAGCGAATATGACCATGCCAAGGAGGAAATTTCGCAAATCCAGCGCAGGGCAGAGCAGGAAAAGGCACAGCTCCGGCTGGAGCTCACCGGCAAAGTCCAGGAGGAGCGCACCCAGCGCAGGATGCTGGACCGCCAGATCGAGGCGCTCTCAAACAAGGCGTCCCAAATGGACATGGCGCGTCTCCACACTCAAGATGCAACTGGTCGTCTTAGGGAGCTGGAGAGCACATGCGACGACCTGCGCCGGAAACTGTCGGAGGAACGACAGGTCAAGGACAACTTCGAAGACCTTCTTTCCGCGCTCAAAGGGGAGCTCAGCAACGCCTCCAACGAGCGAGACAATCTTCGAGATGAGGTTGTGCCCCAGCTCCGGGCACGCGTCGAAGGCTTGGAGGCCGAGGCAACTGACAACGCCAAGCTGGCCTACGATGCGTCCAAGATGCAGCAGGAGCTTCAGTCGCTGCGGTCAGAGAACACGGAGCTCAAGAAGGTAGGGCCACCACCGACACCTCCAATCATGACGCTCTCTCGCTCCATGTCGGTCACTGGCGGCAGTGCGACCAAGAGGAGCCGACCGACGTCTCTTATCCGGTCCAACTCGGTCAAGCCAGGCGAGCCCCGTGAGGTTCTTGCGGATAGACTCAAAGACGTCGAGGCCCAGCGGGACGCGCTGCACAGTGCACTCAGGAGTCTGCTCGAGAGGCAAGAGTTCCAGAACCGGGAAAACCAAAAGCGGATTCGCCAGCTTGAGATGGAACGGGACCGCCTTCTCTCCGGCTCGCCAAAAAAGGCCGGCTATGAGCGGGAAGTGGCGAATCTGCGCGAGGAGATCACGGTTCTCCGCCGCCGCGCCGAGGATGCCATCGAGCAAAAGTGGCAGGTGGAGAAGGGCCTCGGCGGGCTCAAGATGGACCTCGACCGCGCCGAAGAGGAAATCTCGTCGCTGCGGAGCCTGCTCAAGGAGAACGACATCCTCATCCCAGAGATGACGTCCCGGTCGAGCAGCACCTCGATCCAGCCCATCGTTCCCGTCACCTCGGCATCGCTCGAAAAGGCGTACAGGGACTTGCAAGCCGCCTACACCGACGCCCTGGAGCGCATCAAGACGCTCGAGACGACTTCTGGTTCTGACGAGAAGACGAAGCTCGCAATACAAGGCCTCGAACGATCGCTGTCGGCAGCCCTCTCGGAGCGCGATCTTGCGCGCTCCGAGATTGCGTCGTACCAGACCCGGGTCGAGGCGCTCGAGACCAACGAGAAGGGCCACTTCAGCGTGGAGAAGGATCTCGCGGATCAACTGCGCGAGTCCGCCTGCCGGGTGGAGGAGCTTGCTCAACAGGTGCGCTCCCAGCTCGCGACGAACGCCACGCTCCGAAACCGCCTCTCGGACACCATCGCCCGCGGCGAGGCCGAGCAGCGCGTCAACAAGGAGCGCATCGCCGGCATGCAGAACCGCCTGCGCACCCTCGAGGACCAGGTCGTGGCCGCCCAGACGGGCGCCGAGGACCGCGTGACGCGCCACGAGGAGGAGCTTGAAGCCCTCAAGGAAGCCCACAGCACCCAGCTGCAGCGCCTCAAGGAATACGCGGGCGGCCTGCGCTCCCCCGGCCTCCTCTCGCCCAACTCGCCCTTCTCAGGCATGATGAACGCCCGGCACAGCGCCTCCCGATCCCCGCGGATGTCCTCCCCGCTCCTCACGCCCAACAGCGCCGCCCGGCCCGGCTTCCGCCGCTCGAGCACGACGCCGCTCGACGGCGTCAGCGGCGGCCTGGCGGAGCAGGTCGAGACGCTCAAGGGCCGCGTCGCGGAGCTCGAGGGCGCCCTCTCGACGGCCGACCTCGAGATGCAGGAGGTGGTGGGCCGCATGAACACGGCGCAGATCGAGGTCATGACGCTGCAGGAGGAGCGCGAGGCGGCGGTGCGCGAGACGCGCAGGCTGCAGCGCGTGCTCGAGGAGGAGAGGGTGAGGGTTTTTGAGGAGCGGTTTCGGACGATGACGACGGGGACCGCGGGGGGGAGGTAGTGAGTGGTGAAGTGTGTTGTTGAGGGTTTTTGGATTTGCTTGAGCATCATCATCATCATTATATCGGCGCTATGTGTGGCATTGGAAACGGCGTTTTTTGGCCTGCCCCAAGGGCAAGAGCAGCAGCAGCTACAGCTACGGCTGGATATCCTAACTAGTTTTGTATAATACCGTATTGGATGAAAAGGGACGATGGTGGCTTGCCGGATGGCATGCCCTTTTGTATAGTTGTACAACTAGGAGGAAGCTTGGACAAGGGGAATGGGTTCCCTCGTGTCGACGACCGACTGGTGGACGCGAGATATAATATACAACGTCTGTTGAGAAAGCAGATGGGTTTGAAGAGATAACTATCTTTACAATATGTTGGTGTTTCCTTGTGCACCAGTGACTCTTGCTTCAAGATATCCTTGACGTGGGCACCAATGACTCTGAGGTAAGATGTGCAATTCACGACCTCAGGGATGGGTTTGAAACCTCTGTGTTCACTCGCCAAGTGCTCGTCCACCGCCGACGACTGGTTGGACAGTAGGTGGGATATATACTTGGTCTACTGGCGAAGCAGACGATTTTGGACGTGGATGTTTGCTGCTTTCCCAGTCTTTGGGAAGGTGGGAATGCCCCTTCTTGTGTATGTGTGTGTCTGTACAAGTGAATTATGCTTCAAGACATCTTCGACATGGGCGTCAACTACTCTGGCGATGGAGCAACGATGTGATAGGATATTATGGGTGGGACTGGGTGGTGATGGGCAAGGAGGTCTCTGCCTACCCACCAGGGGGATATTGAGTCTGCCTTAGCACTGGCGTTGACGATACGGTTGTCTAGTATCTACAGAGTGTGCCTGTCCACACTTTCGTATCACAAGCCGACTTACACGCACCTCGGGACGTGCGGGATGAGGGCATGGCATGTAGTTCGATGCCTTGTCTCCACCAACATCAATTTCCATCGACGACAGGGGTCACGATGGCATCTGCGAGGTGTCGATATACAAGATAAGGCAGCAGGCGTTTAGTAGAAGAGGAGGATGGAAGGGGGAGTGGAGATACTACCGAGTAGGTGCTAGCGTTATCTCCGGTCTGCCCGAATCTGTCGAGGCCGTCTGAAAGGGGGCGGACTCGGGAGTCAGGAGGGGGACTGTCTGTGTCGCCAGCAGAGACAGGATCGTGTTCGCGATAGGGGGGGTGACGACGGCGCTTCTGCGGCGTTGCTGCGGTATGTTGGAGTTTTGGGCAGTGTTGATCTCATTTTCTGGCTCTGTCTGGGTCTGGGAGGAAGGATGGATTCGTTGTGTGAGGTTGCTCGTGGTCAATTGGTCTAGGAGACGTGTGTGTAAGTGAGCGAGGCCTTACGAGACGGTGAATGCCACTGCCACCATCCCAGGGGACCAAGAGGAGAAGAACAGAGAAAGAAGAGAGAAAGTAAGGGAAGTCGACCCACCACCCATCATCATGACCTCGATGGAGTGGAGTGGAGATGACAGTCCCGTGTTGACAGCCGGGCCGGCAAGACCAACGTCGTCGTCGGGATCGAGGTCAGGCGGGTTGGTCACCCCCACAAGTAGGACCTGGATCCCACGGGGGGAGGCGTCGATTAGCTTGCGGCTGATGGCGAGCAGAATCGCGATACCCCAAATGGGTGGGGTGCGGTCATGCATTGTTCCTGACCCTGATCTGCTGGGAATCTTTGACGGAGGGCCAGAAGAACCCGGGGTTGGTCTCTTTGCTTTTGACGGGGGCGTCCCGCTCCGAGTTAATACCGCAGCGCTGGATCGGATCGTTGGGACCGGCGGTGAGGAGCGCCGGGAGTGATATATTGTGTCTCGGGCGGCTGACAATATTGCGGTGTTTACTTGATGAAGTTTTGGCAAGGCTGGCTGGGGCTGGGTTCTAGTGATCTTCCATTGGGATCCGAGGGGGCGCCCCTTTTTGGTGTTGTGAGTCGGGCCGTGGTGGCAAGATGAGGAGGGAATTTTGAGGATCTTTTGCATTTCTTGACCAGAAAGAGGTGTTTCTTCGAGCCCTCTTCCCGCCACCCACCCAAGACTCCCAAAGTCTGGCCTCTCCAACCCCCACGCGTGGCTCCCCAAGTTGAATGAGGAGGGGCGGGGCCACGCGAGGCATGAGACGATGTCTGCCTCTGGTACCTTGCGTGGTGGGAGGCATGGCTTGCGTGGGAGGTGGAGGAGAATTGGGCCGCTTGGACGCTGAGGGGAGTATTGGGCCACCCGCGGACCTGGAAACGCGAGGGAAGCTTCCCCGGTATGCAGTGCATGTGCGTTGTTGACACAATGGAGGGTTGCAGGTCGCAGGTTTGGGGCACACGGACGACTTGGTTGCTGCATCCATCAACAAGTGGTGGCCTCTGGACAATGCGAGATAACAATGGCCGTGGTCGGGTTTGTGGGCCACACCGCTCCGTTGGGTTTGCCTCGAGAGAGAGGGAAAAAAGCGTCGTGGAGGTTGGGTTTTGGTGGTTTGGTCGGATATCCCGCCTCCAAAAGGGGACGGACGCTCCCTGGTTTCTTTCTTCTGGCCGCCCCTTGCTGTGAACAGTGATGGAAACATCTTGAAACTGAAGACTGAAGAAGAAGAAACCGTTTGCCACGGACAGTCGAGTCTCCTGCAGGCTACCGCCTCCCCCTCATGAATGGTTACCAACCACGTTCATGATGGGACCCCGCCGATGCAGAGGGCGTCTGTGGCGCAAGGGAGACGAGAGGGAAAGAAGAGAGGAAGTCGGGCTGCCCCTGATAAAGTGGGGCCTTTCAATACTGTGAGGCATGCCCACGGACTCGAGGCTGACATAAGCACGGACGACAAGGGCCGGGCGGGTTGCGCACGGACGGCACCCAACTGCCCGCCATGCCACCCCCACAGTTCTCGCTGCCTGGGACCAGGGTCGCTCTTCCCATCACGGTGCATCGAACCCGCAACGACCAATGGGGCATCGTGAGCCTTATCTTTACACCAACGATTTAGACGGGCTCACCAGAACACTCCTGCCCAGTCCAGTCTCGCAGTTGCAGTTGCAGTTGCAACCGGACTTTGTTCACGCCTTCCTCGGGACCCGCTGCCGGGGGCACTGTGATCAAGGTGAAGCATCAACTCCTTCCTGCCCCTCGTCGGTCGCGCAACTGAAGTCTGGGGGCACTGGCAGTGGGCAGGTCTCGTCTCGCCATCATGCCTGCTTGGTCTTGGTGTTTCTTTTCTTTTTCCTCGCAAGCGAGCCCCCGACCTCGACCTCGACTCCCAGCCCCTCTTCCCCTCCCCCTCTCTGCTTGACCGAGTGGCTGACATTGTCCGCATTGTCATGATGGCAGAGATGGTAGAGCTGGAATAGCGACATGAAAGTAAACGTCAAGGTCAAGTCGCGTGCATCGTCTTATCACGGTCCGGTAGTTGGCAATTTCCGCGCGCTGTGGTCCCGTTTGTCGGCCCCTGCCCGATTGCAGCGTGTGTTTCTTCGGCGCTCTTGCCCAAGAAGCGGGATCTGACCTCGGGCCTTCCACTTGGTCGCATTGAGGGCCATTTCCTTTTCCATTTCTCTTCTGCCGTCCGTCTCCTCCGTACATGTGCCCGTATTTTCTCTTCACTCCCTGCCCGGGAGGTGATGAATGTGTGAATGCAATGCATCTGCTGCAGAAAACCTCGACCTCGACCACGACCACAACCACGGCGACATCAAAATAGACGGTACCCACCCCCTCCTTCTGTCTCGCCCCCGATAAGCAAGACAGGGAGCCAGACTGTTCCGGGACTGCCGCCATCGTCAGGGTGCCGTCGTGCCCTTTTCCATCCGTTTTCTGCGAGGCCTGGGGGGCTCTGCCGGGACTTGTTACGACTGGTCGCTGGCCAAGAGGTGGGCGCCATCCCGCGTCCCTTAACCCCCCTACAACACCCCCCCCCTTCCAATACCCCGGCCACTGGTGTGAGGTCTTTACATCTTGGTCTTACTCCCGCGCCGGACTCTTCTATTCTTTTTCTCTTCAACTGCACGACTCCAGCAACAGGGTCACGACAAACGGCAACGACCCCGACGACAGACACAACAGACGCACATCAACTCCCGGCTGCCAGGTAACTCGCCCGCCGAGGCCAAATAAGGATTGGTAGTCCTCACTCCGCCCTATTATCCTTATCTCGTGTCTATCGGCCCATCTTGGCCGCTTCGCCCGCCATGGCCGACACAAAACCAACCGACAACAACTTCATCGTCCTGGTGCCCTACAATGGCACGGGCGCGACGGGAGGCAATCCCCTGGTGGACGACCTCAACATTTGGTACCAGGTAGGCCTTATCGGAGCCCGAGCTGGCAATATCAGGCCTCGGAAAGGGGGGGAAGGGGGATCCAAGTCGCTAACACTGTACTCCTCCACCACAGGCTGGTGATATCGGGTGGATGATCACGGCCACGGCCCTCGTGCTTCTCATGATTCCCGGTGTTGGGTAAGTTGGGGAGAGAACATCCAGCGCCATGTATCCGGGTACTAACAGAGCCCCTTAGCTTCTTCTACTCCGGTCTCGCGCGGAGAAAGTCGGCACTCTCACTGATCTGGCTCTCGGTCATGGCCGCCGCCGTAACGACCTTCCAATGGTTCTTCTGGGGCTACTCCCTCACCTTCTCCCACAACGCCGGCCCCTTCATCGGCGACCTCTCCAACTTCGGCTTCAAGGACGTGCTGGCCGCCCCCTCGGTCGGCTCCTCGCGCATCCCCGACATCCTCTTCGCCATCTACCAGGGCATGTTCTCGGCCATCACCGTTGCCCTCGCCACCGGAGCTGTCGCCGAGCGCGGCAGGGTCCTCCCCTGCGTCATCTTCATGTTCATCTGGGCCACGGTTATCTACGACCCCATCGCCTGCTGGACCTGGAACCCGAGCGGATGGTCCAACCGGATGGGCGGCCTCGATTTTGCCGGAGGCACCCCCGTGCATATCGCCTCGGGAACCGCCGCCCTCGCCTACTCGATGATGCTGGGAAAGCGCCGCGGACACGGTACCCACGAGCTCAACTACCGCCCGCACAACGTGACGCACATTGTCATTGGCACCGTCTTCCTCTGGGTCGGGTGGTTCGGCTTCAACGCTGGTTCCGCACTGTCAGCCAACATTAGGTCTGTCATGGCTGCTGTGGTAACCAACCTTGCCGCGTGCGTCGGTGGTGTGACCTGGTGCGTCCTGGACTACCGCCTCGAGAGGAAGTGGTCAACCGTCGGCTTCTGCTCCGGCGTCGTCGCCGGCCTGGTGGCCATCACCCCCGGTTCCGGTAAGCCCCTTCTCCTCCCACCCCTACCCCAACACTTCATCCTAACCACCCCTAGGCTACGTCCCCGTCTGGTCCGCTGTCGTCTACGGCGTCCTCGGCGCCTCGTTCGCCAACTACGCCACCAAGCTCAAGTTCCTCCTCGGCATCGACGACGCGCTCGACATCTTTGCCGTGCACGGCGTCGGCGGCCTCGTCGGCAACATCCTGACGGCCTTCTTCGCCACAAACTACATCGCCTCGCTCGACGGCGTGTCGACCATCAAGGGCGGCTGGCTCGACCACAACTGGATGCAGCTGCCCATCCAGCTGGCCGACTCGTTCTCGGGCGGCTGCTACTCGTTTGTCGGCACCTGCCTCATCCTCTTCATCATGAACATGATTCCCGGCCTGACGCTGCGCGCGACCGAGGAGGCCGAGATCCTCGGCATCGACGACGCCGAGATTGGCGAGTTCGCCTACGACTACGTCGAGCTCACGCGCGAGGTCCTCAACGACGTCGACGCCGAGGGCGGCAGCGTCTTCTCGTCCGAGCACCCCGTCATGGGCGGCGAGTACCACCCCCCCATGCGGAGGGAGAAGAATGAGATTCACATGATGGATCCGCGGATGTATGGCGTCGCGACGTCGAGCCAGCAATAGGGCTCGCGTCGTCTCTTTGTGTGCATGTGACTATTTCTTGCGATGGTTTTTTTTCTCTCTTTTTCTTTCTGCGTCATGAGCGAATATATACCTGGGCTTGTCTTGTACGAGATATGGGGGGGGGGGACGGGGGAGTCATGGTGCTATTTACGTGATCAGGGGGCTCGCGCCACGCGGGCCAGGGAAGGCTCCGGCTGTAAAAATGTGTTTGGGGGCAGTATATGAGGATATGTTTTGGGAGGGCGGTTTTGTCGTTTGATGGGGTGGTGTTTGTGGTGGTCACGATCAACCATGGGCAAGACTTTGGACGATATTACTAGGTCCATGTGGTAATCCTAGAGGAGACGGATATGAAGACAAGATGAAGATGTTCATGTCGTTCGTGCCGCTCCATAAATGATACATGTCTCGTTGCTCGTCGTCTATCATGTCCAAACTAGACGTTTCCATTCGTCGTCCATCATTTTCCAGACCGGGCCATATCCATGATTCCCAACCACCCACCATATTTTCCAGTCCTCGCTGATAGAACCACCCTTTCCCCAGTCCTTCCCGACCCAGACCAACTCAACCAGGAGTATCAACCCAACCAGGGGTATCATAACTCCTCCCCATCCCAGCCTAACACCACCTCTCCCCCGGCTCCCTCCACTTGACCCCCAAAATCTCAAAAATCCTCCTCTCATCCCCCCCCTCCACCAGCTCTCCCTCCGTCACCTTGACCCTATTCCTCCCCGCATCACCCCTTGTACAGCCCCTCTGGTTCAGCCCCATCCCAGCCTAACACCACCTCTCCCCGGCTCCCTCCACTTGACCCCAAAATCTCAAAAATCCTCCTCTCATCCCCCCCCTCCACCAGCTCTCCCTCCGTCACCTTGACCCTATTCCTCCCCCGCATCACCCCCTTGTACAGCCCCCTCTGGTTCAGCCCCATCCCAGCCTAACACCACCTCTCCCCCGGCTCCCTCCACTTGACCCCCAAAATCTCAAAAATCCTCCTCTCATCCCCCCCCTCCACCAGCTCTCCCTCCGTCACCTTGACCCTATTCCTCCCCCGCATCACCCCCTTGTACAGCCCCCTCTGGTTCAGCCGCATCCCCTTCTTGGACGCCAGCAGCCGCATACTCCTGTTGAAAATGTCATTCCCTGTAAAATAAATCAGCGCCGCCCCGTACTCGGCCTCGGGCACCAGCAAAAGGTCTAGCCGCCGCCACACCGGGCGCTCCCTCTGTGGTAGGCTCGCTGCTGTGTACTCGTGGTCGGGGAGGACGCAGCACCCGTGCCATTTACTCCCGCCGCCGGCGAGCGTGGCGACTAGCACGCCCTCGTGCTCTAGCGAGCGCACGAGGTCCTGCAGCAGCGGGGCCAGTTCGTCGGACGACGAGGTACCGCGCCGCGTGATGATTAGGTCGACGTCCGCCGACGACGGGGCGCCGCGCCGGTAGCTCCCGCCGACGAGGACCTCGACGGTGGGGTCGAGGCGGAGGGCCTCGGCGCGGACGAGGGCCGCGATGGCGCCGACTTCGGCGCGGGGGATGCGCGTGTTGAGGTCCGTGTAGTGGAGGAGGCCGAGGCGTTGGTGGGGGGTCATGTCGGGAGGGGGGGAGGCGAGGAGGGAGGCGAGGGTGCGGTGGCCTTGGGCGAGCCAGCGGTGGGCGGTGGGGGGGCCGACGTTGTAGATGCCGAGGAAGAGGGCGAGGACGCGGTCCAGGGGGTCCGAGGTGGCGTGGGAGAGGCGGCGGAGGGTGGAGGTGGTGACGATTTCTTCGATTTTGGCGGCGATGCGGCGGCCGATGTTGGGGAGGAGGAAGGCATCGGATTCGGTGAGGATTTTGGTGGGTTGGCGGCGGAGGGTGGAGATGGCTTTGCGGTAGGCAGTGGTGCGCCAGTGGTCGTTGATGCGGGTGTAGTAGTCGCAGAGTTTTTGGAGGATCTGGATGGTCGGCGCGTTGGGGTTGGTGTCTTGGGAGGCAGATTTGGAGGCGAGGGTCCCGCCGCGGTTACATGCGAAGCGGTCTTCAAAGGCGATTTCTTTGCCTTTGCGGGTGTTGGTGGGCTTGGAGTGCTGTTTATTCTTGGCTCGTTCATCCTCGGAGCCGGGACAGGAGTCCGAGTCGGAGATGTGGGCGACACTCTGGTTGTCTTTGGATGACTGGTCATCGTCGTCGTCGTCTCCGTCCAGCGGTAGATCTTTGTACTCTAGCATGAGTTTGATGTAGTCCGAGAGCTCGTCCTGGATATCGGGTGCCCCTGGGTTGGGATGGGAATGATCCAAGGACTGTATAGAGGACTCTGCCTGTTCTCCAGGATTTGTCTGCTCGGCAGGGGAGCATGACTGAGGCGGTTGGTTGGTGATATTCACGGCGTCAGTAGTCCCGGTATGTGTTGAGAGGTTGTCTACATCACCACTGCTCTCCGTCTGGGGGGATTCCTCGGTAGGCGGTGTGCCCGTCAGAGACACGAGATCCCTCCTTTTCCGCGTTTTGGGCGCTTCTTTGAGCTGCAATGACCGCTCAGAGTCGTTGGACTGCGCAGCTGGGGCAGACCCCGGGGTTTCCTTGGCAACAGGAAAGCCGGAAACCTTGTAACGCTGCTGGCTTGGGTTGAGAAGAGCCCGGTAGGTGATGCAATCCAATATGTAGTCCTCGTTGACCACCACTACGCCAGGGGCAGATTTCAAGACCTGTTCCACGTCCTTGAACTCCAGACGGTTGTCGACAACGACGTGAGTCGCACTCGCAATCCCGCGGACCCAGTTTCCGCCGTACTCCTGGGCTTTCTTGATGCGAAGCTTCCGCATGGGGGCAATGTCATCATTCGGGATCCAGTACATCGACACCCCTCTGAAGATCTGCTCTGATTCCGGGACCGACTTGGCCGAGGAGCTTCGCTTGCGTTTCTTCATGGTTGCAGACGGAGACTGATCGCCCCTTTCGTCAAGCAGGGACAGTTGCCGCGGAAGAGACAGGGGGACTGTGGCGCTTCGTTGCAAGAGGGGGGGCGGACGAGGGCCGGGTACAGCTGGCGTCTCCTTGATGACTGGGGAGTCGGAGGTGAGATCTGTGGCCGTGGTGTTTACGGCAGCCGCAGAGTTCCTAGCATCCGGAGTTACCTCGATGATGATGGCTGACCTCGCCTTGGGGGCCGGAGTTGGGGCGGAAAAGGTTTGCCTTGGGTTCTGAGAGGGGCCTGGCTTTTTCAAGGGTGGCACTGGAGCTCTCGACAGTGAAGGAGTCTTTGAGGAGATGCTGGAGGCAAAGACGGCCTTGCATTTCTTGCGAAATTCTTGCTCGTCCGGATCGAAAGCATCCTTCTCGTCGTCGCTCAGCCTGTTCAATGCGTCCAGATCTTCAAAGAAGGCGATCTTTTCGCTCAATGTCGTGTCTGTGTCCATCTCGAGACCCTTGTCATTGGCGACTGGAAAAGAAAAGGACATGTGTTTGACAGAAAAAAGGCATGGTTGGGGCCTCTTTCTGCGCTGTTGGACACCTCCAGGTCCAGCACGGGCAATTTGTGAAAAGAGACAACGGTGCCTAATCACCGGAGGGAGGGGAAGAAAAAACGGCGTCTCATTTTGGGAGGAGGGGGAATCGCGTCAACGGCAAGATCGAAATGCGGTGATGATCAGCGATCAGCACGGTAGATTACGTGCAGCTCCCCTGAAGCTTAGCCCCCCGTGGCCTGGTCGCCTTGGCAAGGGAACGCGGAAGCACGTGCGGGGTACGTACCTGTCACCGTGGAGACAATATACAGCGCTTGACTGTTTGATTGGCCCCTGTATTCTGGCGGTCTGTTTCAACAAACCTCCGCCAGCTGGTCGACCTCTTTCCCCCTTTCCGTCTCTAGGAGGAGTCGTTGATGAGCCCTGTTGCCACCGCTGTTGCAACTTTCCAGGAGCTGCGTTTGGCTTTGAATTGTTTTCAGCTTTTCTTGACACAACGGAGCGACACGCCCTTTCCACTCTGCGACTCGGCTCAACGCAAACAATCAATTCCCTTCCCACATCCTGGTCCCACACAGCCGAGCAACACTTCCCAGCTCTGTCAACAACGTCGACCCTGATTTTGGTTGTCGTTGGGTTCTGTTCTGCAACAAGCAAAAATGGCCAACATATTCTCCGGCTTGTGAGTACAATTTCTTGTCCATCAGATACACGGTACACCGGTGCACCCCTCACCCCTCTCACATTCCTGGTGGTTGCCGAATTGTGTGGCACCGTTGCCGTGCTCACGGCCGATCTGGTGATTGATCGCATGTGGCTTGCTTATGCCTAAGCCCGCCACCTTCGTGCCGGCTACACATTGGTAACTCCAGTGTCCAGACTCTCTCAGCAGTAGCCCTGGATGCTGGAGGCCGGGCGTACTGTGTGACCCATCACCTGTCATCAAAACCCAATGTCTCAGACACTCCAAGGTGGCCATACCAGACATATGCTAACACCTGTACTTGCAGCAATGCCCGGCTCAGGGGCACTGCAAACAAGTCGGGGCCCGCCAAAAGCCCCGTCTCCCCCACGGCCGATGATGCCCAGTATGCTTCCGCTCCCCAGCCCTTTCAGGGTCCTGGCCACCCGTCGGGGAGCATGGCCTCCAAGTTGCCGCCCTTACCTGCCTCGCCATCGCTCGCTCAGTCCATCGGCATGATGGGGTCTGCCGATGAGGCCCTCTCTGCATACCAACTCCCAAGGCCTCTTCCCCTCTGGTTGAATGCCGCCTACGCAAAGCACATTGTCAAGGGCAACTTCATGACGCTCAGTGCCAGACCAAAGACGGTTGATCAGGGCGAGTGGGTAGCTCATCAAGGTATGTTGAAGTCATAAATGTCTCTTGGCCTGGCCAGTCTGCTTACCTGCCCTTTAGTTGTTGAGCACTACCGCAACTTGTGGAACTTTGTCCGTGTCATTTACGAGAAGGAAGAGGATGGCAAGTCGATTTGCAATACCACGTCGTGTCCGCGAATGTCCGCAGGAACGTGAGTACATTCATCCACCACCTATAATGGCGAGCAAAACCTGACAGACCGATATAGAAACCACTCCTACACATGGCTGAACAGCAAGTTTGAGCCCATCGAGCTCCCCGCGTTCGAGTACATTACGCTCATGCAGCGCTGGATCTCGGGCAAGATTGACGACACCAAGATGTTTCCCACTGAGGCCTCCGAGGTCTCGTTCGCACACAACCCCCAGATCACTACCACCGGGCTTCTCAACGGCCCCGACGAGTGGGTTGGGAAACGGAGCGGGTTCCCCAAGGAATTCTTCACCATCTGCCAGACTATATTTCTGCAGATGTTTCGCGTCTACGCCCACCTTTACTGGGCCCACTTCACCGAGCCCTTTTACCACCTGAACCTCGAGAAGCAGCTCAACAGCTGCTTTAGCCACTTTGTGCTGACGGCCACCGCTCTCGACCTGCTGAAGCCGGTGGAGCTGGAGCCGATGCAGGCCTTGATCGACCTGTGGGCCGCGTCGGGAACCTTTCCGCCCGAGTCCAAGGCGTACGAGTACGCCAACCTCAAGGCCGGCACTCGCCTCCTCCAGGTTGCCGGCATGGCCTGATTTTGGAGACGTAAGGATACGATCTAGACGCCCCATGAAGCATTGGCCTGGAGTTTTGACGCTTGGGAAAGAGGAAATAATCAGGGAGGGCGTGGTTTGCATCAAGGGTGATTTTTCTAGAAGGGGTGGGGCGGATGCGGCTAGGTCCGTCTGGAGGAACGGGTCGAAACGCAGCGAGTCGTTGCCATCCGTCAGGTAGCAATGTCTCGGCCGAGGCCGAGGTCCAGGATTGATTAGAACCGGGCACTCGAACTTGTAGTGAAAGAAGTCGAGTCGAGGAAGAAGATGGCGAGGCAATATCAGTCAGGCGGGAAAGTACCTGAACCCAGTACTGCATTTTTCTGTGCAGATTGGACTCGACGGGACGAGGGGACTTTATGCAAGGAGAGGAGCCCTGAAAATGTCTGCGACCCCGAGTTTTTTTCAGGGACCGCCGCGGGCCACGGGGAACCTGGTTCTGGTCCAGGGACACGAATAATGTTGACCGCCTCCCAGTCTTATCGGGCCCGGCAGGCGGGGGCGGGGCAATTATTCCACTATCGGGACAGGCACATTTTCGACCCAAATAATTCTGCTCCCCATCCCCATCCCAAGAATCGATCTTGCAGCAACCACCGCGCTCTTGTCTTGTCTCTGACCGTCCTACCAGCCCTTTTGACGGATCCTCCGTCCATTCATTCCCTTGCCTCTTCAGTCGCTCGTCCCAAGCTTCTTTTACCACCACAGACATCATGGTCGCCGACGCCATGGAAATCGAGGTTGCCGAGCAGAAGCTCAAGTCCATGGAGCATGCCGAGCAGCATTACTTCAACAGGTAGGCGCATTTCCCTCTTGCCCGCGATGTCGAGGCTGAAAAACTAACTTGCCCCTCCAGCTATAACCATCATGGTAAGAAGAGATCTTCCGTCACGATACTCCCGAGGCAGCCGCCCTGGCCTTTTCGCCCTGCTAACCAGTCTCTTTGCGTTCAAAAGGCATCCACGAGGAGATGCTGGTGCGTACCCTTTGCCCTGCTCCGGCTCTTCCGTCCAAAGCTAACCAGTCCGCCTGTGCAGAAAGATGAGGTCCGCACAAGGTCCTACATGCACGCGATTGTCAACAACAAGCACTTGTTCAAGGACAAGGTCGTCCTCGACGTTGGGTGCGGAACTGGCATTCTCTCCATGTACGTCACCAATACCCCCTCTTTCCAAACGCTCAAGGCACTTGTCTGACCCTCCCTCCCATAGGTTCGCCGCCAAGGCCGGCGCGAAGCACGTTATCGGCGTCGACATGTCCACCATCATTTTCAAGGCCCGCGAGATCGTCAAGGTCAACGGCCTGGAGGACAAGATCACCCTGATCCAGGGCAAGATGGAGGAGATTGAGATCCCCTTCCCCAAGGTCGACATCATCATCTCCGAGTGGATGGGGTACTTCCTGCTGTACGAGTCCATGCTGGACACGGTCCTGTACGCGCGCGACAGGTACCTCGAGAAGGACGGCCTCATCTTCCCCGACAAGGCCACTATCTTTGTGGCCGGTATCGAGGATGGCGACTACAAGGACGAGAAGATTGGCTGTAAGATCCCCCTTTTCTCGCCGTCCCACCCCGGGCGTCCACTAACACTCGCGGCACAGTCTGGGACAACGTCTACGGGTTCAACTACTCCCCACTCAAGGAGACGGCCCTCTCGGAGCCCCTCGTCGACACGGTCGAGGTCAAGGCCGTCGTCACCGACCCCACCGCCGTCCTCACGCTCGACCTCTACACCTGCACAACCGCCGACCTGGCCTTCAGCTGCCCCTTCGACCTCGTGGCGCGGAGAGACGACTACATCCACGCCCTCGTCGCCTGGTTCGACATCGACTTCACCGCCTGCCACAAGCCCGTCCGCTTCTCCACAGGGCCACATACCAAGTACACGCACTGGAAGCAGACTGTCTTCTACCTCAAGGACGTGCTCACGGTCCAGGCCGGCGAAAAGGTCGAGTGCTCGATCCACAACCGGCCCAACGAGAAGAACAAGCGCGACCTCGACATCAAGATCCAGTACCGCCTCGAGACGCCCGACGTCAAGCGCGCGGCCGAGGGAACCTGCCTCTACAAGATGTGCTAGATGGTCGTCTGTGGAGGAGGCTTCTTTATCAGCTTGCTGTCGGGACAGGAAGCGACGAACACTCCGCGACGTACATCGGTCGTCGGGTCGAGGACCGGTAGGTATGCAATACATCTTCCGGAGGTCGCTGGACTCCCCTATCGGCGTGGCGGAGCCAGACGCAGCGAAGCCAAAACAGCGAACATGAGGGATAAGTCTTATTCGGATAGCGTTTTGGGTTGGTTGGTTGGTTGGTTGGGCTTTGATATACCGGGGTGGGGGAACTCTCGGAAAGGACAGGCGAGGGACAAAAGAGATTTTTGGGGTGGGGGGCATGGCATCACGGCGTTCTTTACAACCAAAAAAGAGATTGACCTTGTAAAAAACACTTTGATTGTTTCTTATGACCATACATGATGTAGTACCCCCTGGCGGAGAATAAGGGCGAGCGATACCCGGGGAGTAGAATAGAAGTCGGTGGTACAGATGTCGTTCAGTTAGTTGTCCGTCTTTCGTCTGCCTTTCGCTGCAATGTGGTGGTAAGCTTCAGTTAGTCCACATGTCATGTCAAGGAAGTGTCACTCCGATCCCTGACTAATTTGTAGAAACGCCTTTGCCATCAAGCAACCACTTTGCCAAGTCCGGCACTGCCATAACCTAGCCTCGACGACAACGGGGCAGGATATCAGATCCTCGAATCTCTGAACGGTCGCCTGGCCAACGCAGTCTCGAGCCCAGCCCCTTTAGCCTCATCACATCCCTAAAGCCCCTTCCACCTGGCGAACCGCAGCACAAAGCACACAAATCAAAGCGCCAAAGACAGGACGAGACCATGATGGAAAACCAGCATCAAATGCATTCCTCTATTCCGCTCTGATGACTACTCGCAAGCGATACTCGGTCTTTTCCCTCTTTCCCATGCTCTCTCTTCGCGGCTCTCTCCCACGGAATCAATCCATCGCTGCTAGTTTTTTTGTGTTGTTGATACGGGGACATTTCCTGTCTCTCAGCTTGTCCCCATTCTCTCTTCCCCCCAAACTGCACCAGTTTTCCTGTTTCTCTCCTTTTCTCAGTGGTATATCCATTCCCCCAGCCCAGGCGTGCCAGCCCGGGGCACCACCACTCCGCACTCTTCCCCGCCATGCCAACTAGTATAACGAGACGTCAAGCCCTGTTGTTTGGGGATATTTGCTAGTGTTGGGATGTGTTCTTTCCCCTCCCCTGCCGCATCTGGTTCCCGTCAAGCGCTGGCAATACATCCTCCCCTGCAAGCAAACACACGTCCGTCTCTCACCACTTCTTCTTTTCGGGTAACCAGTCCTCGTCAAGTGAAAACATACTTTCGTCGTTTTCGGCTTGCTCCGAGACCGCACCGACGAGTGTGTCGAGTGAGCTGAGGCTTTCGCGTCTTGAAGACACTGTCTCTGCGCCGATGGAAACATTATCAAGTGAATCCCCTGCCTTCCCGGTTGCCCCTGCTTTGCTTCCTTTCAGGTTGCGCCACACTTCCGCCCGCACCGAAGGAGAAGGCACGTTGTCGGGCGGCGGCTCGGTTGTGAAACTGCGCAGTGGCCGCGAGCTGGACTAGAGGTTGCGGCCGTATCGTATAATGATGCGGGAAACCCGCTCGGCAAGCTCGGCGGCTTCTATGCGCGTGGCGGCCTCGGCGTAGACGCGGCATGCGTTCTCGGTGCCGCTGGCCCGGGCAAAGGCGCGCGCATTCTTGTACTTTGAGACGATGTCATCAATGTCCCGCTGGGCACCCTCGGGATAGCACAGACGACGCTCTGCATCTGTGGTTTGGAACGCGTCCTTGTCGTCCACCTCGACTCGGACAAGGCGGTTGGGCAGATCGGTGTATGTCATGGTTGCCCAATCATGGAGTGTCCAGTTCTTGTGGGCGAGGATGACTTCTACCAACAGCATGTCCGAGATGGCATCGCCGACGGTTTGGTTGATGAGATCAGACAGGGCAACGAGAATGTCGAGGTTTTCCTTTTGTGCAGGAGATTGAGGGGGCGTTTCCTTGAATGCCTTGACAGCATAGGGGGAGAAGAGGACGGTGCCATGACCGTTGGCCTCAAAATACACGCCAATGTCAAACTGCTGGGCAGCATGGTGCAGGTGCTTGACGCCCGTGGGCGTGCAGAGAACAGGCAACTTGAGATGCTGGGTTATGTAATTTGTGCTGGCGCCGTTGGCGTAGGCGGTTTGAACGACGCCGATGCGCAACTCGTCTCTTAGCCCCGCGCCGTTGACGAGGTCGCCGATGAAAGAGGCGGCGAGGGACGAAATGCGGTCTCCGTCGAACATGAAGAAGCCGGTTTCGGGGTGTGTCCAGTAGTAGATCAGGCGATCGGCGTCGCCGTCGAGAGAGCAGTATCTCGTTCCAGGCACAGGCTTGGGGCTAGGAGGGGCCTTTTGCCTGGTCTTGACAAAATCGGCTCCGCACTGCAAACTGTCAGCACGAACTTTTCCTACAGCGATATAGAGCGGAAAACGAGTTAAGGATCACATACATCTAGGTTCAGAACCTCGGGGCGCAGCACGTCGTCGTTGACGACCGCAACGTCGAGACCGATCCGGTCCAAGGAGGCAAGGTATTTGAGAAACTCCTTGAGCTTCGGCCCCCCAACACCGTTGGCACAATCGACCATCAGCCTGCCGCTGATCCTCTTGGTCCTCAGGGCGCGCAAAAAGGCGTCGGCAAGCTTCTCGTAGTATCCAAGCTCGCTGATCTTGCCATAAGATAGGGGTGTCCCGGCGGTATTTGTCGCCCGCACGAGGTAGTGCAGTTGAGGCGTTGTGAGGATCTTGTAGTCGACGAGCTCCGTCTTGGTCGCCACGAGGGCGTCGGCGAGAGCAGCCACCAGCGTGTGGCCCGAGGGACGCGTGTCGCGGCCGTAGATGACCTTGGCAGGCGACTTGAGGTCGATTTTGTGATCCTTGGCGAGCTGGTGGTAGAGTTCGATCAGCTCTCCGTCGCTGCGAGCGTTGACAAGCTGAGTAGCAAGCTTCTCCCAATCCTGCTCGAGCATTTCGCCCTGGGGATCGACGATCTTGACACCGTTGTCGGCGGCGGGGTTGTGGGAAGCCGTAATCATGATACCAATGGCCCGCCCGCTGAGCTTGCGGCTGCGGAGGGAGGCGAGGAGGCCGACGCGATAGGCGACGGCGTCGAGGAGGTCGGCACTCATACGGAAGCCAGCAGTGCCATATCTGTAGACATGGCCCGCTACCATGTTGTGCTTCTTGGTAGACGCGCGGATGGCTTCGCCGTGCTCCAGCACGACGGGTCCGTCCATCATGGGTTGCTCCATGGCCTGAAGTTGGTTAGGGGTTGGTTGGTTGAGAGAAGGGGGGGGGTTGTCACCAGGTACTGGGTTGGGTTGTGGTTGCTGAGCACCTAGGAAGGGGAGTGAAAGAAAAACACAATTGTAAATCCAAGAGAACGAGAGAGAGGGGGGTGGAAGGAATGGTTTATGCGAAATTGGGAGACAGGACGAGCGAGGACGAAAAGAAGCGCCGTCCTGATTCGAGGTGAGGGAGTAAGTCAGGATCGTTGGGAAGGGACGGGAACGATGCTTGCACTGCAGGTGAGTTATGCCCCTGCCCCGCACTCCCCCACCCCGCCATCGCTGTCCGTCGCACTCGCGGGCAAGCTGGAGGTAGAGTGGGGCGGAAAGGGGACGCTAGAGCTGCTTTGGGCTGCGCCACGAAAAAAACGTCACCAGGCAGGCTCCAGGGCGGGCGCTGAGGCATGGCTCGTCTGATGTGCACATGCTTTGGCGTTGCCTGCCTCTGCCCACTGTAAATTGTGACGCGTCCCAACGCGTCTTCCCCAAGACACTCCGTCCGAAGTCGAACCCGCCATCCCATGCAGCAACCGGCCAACCGTGCCAGCCGCCGGAAACCCCAGTTTTGGCATTCCTTGGGCATCTCTTGAATTCTTTTGACCGGTTTTCTTTTTCTACCCCATCGGGTTCAGACCCTATCCCGAAATCCGCGCCCGCCGACCTCGAAATGCCCCCCTCAGCGTCGACAGCGGCCGAGGATTGCGCCAACCCCCAGCTGCTTGGGTGGGTAAAGGAATGGTGGGAGACTGCTCGGGAGCGAAATTCCAAGGGCGTCACCACCTACAAGCATGCATACGACTCCCTCAAAGCATGCCCCATCGCCTTCGACCACCCATCCTCCCTACAGCAGCTCAAGGGCTTCGGTCCCAAGCTCTGCGAGCGTCTCACGGAAAAGTTGCGCGACTATTGCGAGGAAAATGGCTTGCCTATGCCAGTGCATCCGTCTAAGAAGCGGAAGGCCAACCGAGTCACGCTCAGCGCAGCCGACGCGGGGCAAGACGACTCGGGGGATGACGCTGGACGACCTGCCAAGAAGACGAGGAAACCCAAGCAGTATGTGCCAGCATATCGATCAGGGCCCTACGCCTTGCTCTTGGCTCTCTCAATACAGGACCAGTCCGGGAGGAATGGCCTCACCAAGACGGACCTCATCAACGCCGCCGAGCCGTACTCGAACGCGTCCTTCATAGCCCCTGAGGATCCTAGCAAGTTCTATACGGCATGGAATTCGATGAAGACGCTGATACAGAAGGAACTCGTATACAAAGTCGGACGGCCAGACCGGTACGCTCTCAGCGACGAAGGGCTCGAGGTGGCCAACCGCCTGAAGGAGCTGGCGATTGCCAAAGGAGACGTCCCGTCTCAGTCTGCCACAACCAGCAGCCAGCGTGCCCCCGAAACCACACAAGAACCATCTCGGGATCGGAAGCCCCCTCGCGAGGACTCTCAGGAAGCTAAACGAGCGAGCAAGGCTCCGCCAAAGAAGCCACCCCGGACTGCATCGGCATCCAGTGTCGTCGTGCTCGACTCGGACGACGACGGCGGCATTGGCGGTCCTTCTCACGACCCTTTCGAAGACGAAATTGACGATCCGTTTGCCGACCTGGATAATGCCAGGAGAGCAAGAGGCCCCACGCCAAACGAAGAGCGTCCCCGCGAGCCAGCCCCTCCCAGCGAATTTAGAGACTTGGTCGCGGACGGCGGTGATGCGGAGAACGAACACGAAGTGCCAAGATTCACACCAATACGACTCGCGCCTGGCGACTTCACCGTCGAGCTCGTCCTCGACGTTCGCGAAGTCCGGGCCAAGACGGACCGCGATTACATGCAGAACGAGCTCGCCAAAAAGGGCTGCACACCCATCATGAGGGCGTTGGATCTGGGAGATGCCCTGTGGGTTGCCAAGTGCACGAGGCCTGGTTGGCTCTCCCGGCTGGGCTTGGAGGGCGACGAGATTGTGCTCGACTGGATTCTCGAGCGGAAGCGATTGGACGATTTGATCAGCAGCATTAGGGATGGCCGCTTCAAAGAGCAAAAGTTCCGTCTCCGGAAATCGGGTCTCCGAAAAGTCATCTACCTGGTCGAGGAGATCGCGCTCGACTCCGAGGTCCGCTCCAGGTACGACGAAGCCACTCAGTCGGCCATGGCATCGATCCAAGTGGTCAACGGCTGGTACCTGAAGCGGACGCAGAAGATGGACGAGACAATCGAGTACCTGGCCGACCTGACCAAGGCGCTCAAGAAAAAGTACGAGGGCAACCCGCTGCACATCATTCCGACCAACGTCATCACGGCCAAGAACTACTTGCCCATGCTCGACCACCTGCGGGAGAAGCAGCCTGCCGTCGACCACTACGTCAGCTATCCAGCTTTTGCGTCGCTAGTCTCCAAGTCGGATGTGCTGACGCTCCGGGACCTGTTCCTCAAGATGCTCATGTGCACGCGCGGCATCACAGGCGAGAAAGCCGTCGAGATACAAAAGATCTGGAAGACGCCCCGTCTCCTGATTGAGGCGTACGAGAAGTGCGAGGTGCCGGACGCGGCGGAAACGAAGAAGCGGAAAATCAACATGGTCTCGGACGGGCTGAACCACCTCATCGGCCACAAGAGGATCCCCAAGGGCGTGAGCCAGAAGCTGGCCGAGATGTGGGGTGATTTGGAGGGGGCAGCGTCCAGCTAGAAGGGGATTCCCACAGTACCCATACCCATCTATAATGTTAGACTCCAAAGTCGCAGGCCTGCCAGACCATCTACCATGGCAACACCCATTCATGTAGGCATCACCAAACCCCATTGATTAGGACACCCCCGTCTCCCCGCCTATGAGAACCCCTGCGCCACCGTCCTCTCCACAATCTTCTGCAGCAACGGAATCCCGCCCCCTCCCCCCTCCTCAAGACTAAGCAAGTACGCCTGCAAGCTCTTCTCAACATACTTCGCCGTCATGTCCACCTCAACATTGACCGTCTCCCCAACCTGCTTCCCCGCCGTGACGATGCGCTCCTGGGTATAGGCAATAAGCATAACCTCAAACCACCCCGCCTCATCGTCAACCTGCGTGACGGTCAAACTCGCGCCGTCGAGCGCCACAAAGCCCTTGTAGACAATATACCGCAGCACGTCCCTCGACTTGGGCGCGAAGCGGAACGTCACGGCGTTGCCGTCGGGCGTCCGCGCCAGGATGGCCGCGACGCTGTCGACGTGCCCCTGCACAAAATGGCCGCCCATGCGCGTGTCGGCGCGCACGGCGCGCTCGAGGTTGACGCGCGAGGCGGCGGCCAGCGAGCCGAGGTTGGTCAGGCGCAGAGTCTCGGGCGCGATGCCGACGGTGAACTGGGGGGTCGGGGTGGTGGTGAAGGTTACGACGGTGAGGCAGACGCCGTTGACGGCGATGGAGTCGCCGAGGTGGGCGTCGGAGAGGAGGGTTGAGGTGGAAGGGAGGGAGATGGTGAGGGAGGTGCCGCCGGTGGAGTCGGAGGGGTTGAGCTCGGCGACGACTGGGAAGAGTTAGGTATATGTTGGGGTATTGGAGGAAGAAACGTACCGCCTATTTCTTCTACTATTCCTGTAAACATGTTTGCGGTTGTGTTTGGTGGTCCGAGGTCTGTATCGCCAATTCACGTGAGGGGCATTTGTGAGGGGAGTGAGTGATGGAGGGGGGGTGTGGGGGAGGATCCTGGTTGAGTGCCTTAGTCAGGGGCCGGCATGCAGAGTGCACTGTGGGAGTACGGGCTTTGCGCCGCGGTCAAGCTTGACGTCAACATTACGGCGCGATACTTGAATGGTAGGCTCTGGGGTGTTGTTGTTGATAATTCCATTGGCGTATTGTACTTTTCCCCCAGTGTCTGCAGGCGATATGAGCATTGGGTGGAAGTTTAATTGATGCTATTGATTGTCACGGCACCTGCCATGATGGTTCGGCCTTATCGCCATATCTGCCTTATCGGCCTCTGCCAGCGGGGCAGCTCACTACATAGATCCGTCGTTGCAGGATGGAGGCTTGCGCTTCCTCTTCCTCCTGCAACTTCGTTAACGTATTTTCTACAATGCAAGCAAGCCACATCGCAGCCCTGCCTCGATAGCCACCCCTGCACCGTGACAGATGTGAGAACTATAAATATAACGTTAGTGCTAAGAAAACTGTTCGAGGTCTTCCCGTAACCTCTATTATCTTTAGGCGCAGTTTGGATCAAAATCGGTGGTTATTGGTACAAGTTGCCACGTACCGAAAATGGTACATGGCAGACATAGATCCCCTGACAGGGACCTTATTTCTACCATCTTGTACTGGCCGACTGGCTGCTTGTGACGTCGTGGGCGACGATCCGTTCAGGGGGGTGAGGGAAGCCCCGACGTTCAGGAGGGGGGCCCTAAATAATAGGGCGGTGTGCCCTGTATTTTAGTGGCCTCGGGGGAAATAACCATAACCACGCGAAAAAACCTACCTCGACCGAGGGTGCTGAAATTTGGAGCTGGAGATGGACAATGTAACCGTTCGTGGGTGGCAAAAGAAGGGGTACTTGATCGAATTGGCGGCGGCCGAAGTCGGCGAGCAACTCATTGGACAAGTCTCTTTTGGCCATTCCATAACCAGAATCTGCGTTTTAGGTGATGTCCACGGCCGAACCAAACTGCGCCTCAAGGCGGATAAAACCAAGCTGAAAGTATTGCCAGCACAGTTCCATCGGCCCATCCCCACCGCCGCTCGTATCGTTTTCAACTCTCCCTCATCTCCTTTGGCAATATCCACCAGGATCATGCACCGACTTTTGTTCCCTGCCATTCTGGAACTCTGGCGCGAAATCTCCTGCCGCTTTCGATGATTTGGGAATCTCCTGGATTGCGTTCAAAACACTCATTGGCTACCAATTTTCTCTTGAACGGCCTACCGCCGAGATGATCGGCGTTGGGATGTCTGGCGGAGCCTGGGAACCGAGGTCGTGGCAGTTGCGGATAATGAGGTAGGTATAAGGCGAGGGCAGGCACGCCAGCCGGCCGTACCACCATGACACCCGGAACTCTTCCGTGGCACTGCGACATCTCGTCCACGGCAGTCGAAACATGGACAGATAGATTGTATTCAGCCCTACTCTACTTACCATCCCTCCCTCGGGACAGATGAAATCGCTTGCCCTTCTTCTCCCTCCACTTTTCCCACGCCCACACCACAGCGCGTCACCCTCCCTTCCCAGCAGCACTCCCGCTGCCCAGCCCGGCCCCGCCATGCCTGTACCACGATGGGCCCTCCGATGGGCTGCCCTGGCCGCCTTCGTCTGGATGCTCGTCTACATGTACCGTCATGACACCTCCCAGTCCCTCCCCCTCGGCACCCAAACCCGCCACGACACCTGCCGCGCCCACGGCTGGGCCCCCTACGCGCCCCCCACCCCCTCCTCTCCTCCCCGCAAGGTCTACGACCTCGTCATGATCAACACCGAGCTCGACTGGCTCGAGATCCGCCTCAACACCACCTGGTCCTCGGTCGACTACTTCGTCCTCGTCGAAGGCGCGCGCACCTTCACCGGCCTCCCGAAACCCCTGCACCTACACGCCGCCCTCCCCTCCCTCGCCCCCTACGCCTCCAAGATCATCTACCACGAACTCATCTACCCCCCCGACTTCCACCCCCAGAGCACCTGGGAAACCGAAGACTTCCAGCGCAACGCCATGCTCGACCAAGTCTTTCCCTCCCTCACCGGCCCCCAAACCCCGCACCCTCACGACGTCCTCGTCGTCGCCGACGTCGACGAGATCCCCCGCCCCGCGACCCTCGCCCTCCTCCGCGCCTGCCGCTTTCCCCGGCGCCTCACGCTGCGCTCGCGCTTCTACTACTACAGCTTCCAGTTCCGGCACGTCGGGCCCGAGTGGCCGCATCCGCAGGCGACGTACTACCAGGGCGGCGGGAGGACGGTGCGGCCGAATGACCTGCGCATGGGGCTGGGGTTCTTTTTGGGCTTGTGGTGGGACCGCGCGGACCTGGGGGACGCGGCGTGGCATTGCTCGTCGTGCTTTGCGACGATGGGGGAGCTGTTGACAAAGATGAAGTCGTTTTCGCATTCGGGGTTGAATAGGGAGGAGTATAGGGATCGGAGGCGGATTGCGGAGCGGGTGAGGGAGGGGAGGGATCTGTGGGATCGCGAGGGGGAGGTGTTTGAGAGGGTCGAGGGGAATGAGGACGTGCCGGGGTTTCTGCTGGAGAATAGGGAGAAGTTTGGGTATGTGCTGGATCGGGATGGGAGGTCGGCGGGGTTCAAGGACTATGATGGGGAGGATGTATGATGGATGGGGGTTGGCTTGGGACTTGTTTACATACACGGCGTTTTGGGTTCGGGATGAACGGGACGGGGGTCGAAATGATATCAAGGGGACCGAGGCAACAGAGTCATGGTGGGAATGAAGTTTATGGGATACTCGGAAGCAGAGGAACGGGGTGGTTTGTTTTTATCTATGCATACTGCTTGGTTTGTCAAAGACAGCCTAGCAATAATACCAACGACTATATGGGGTCTTGCCTTGCAACTAGGTCCCGGTGATCCTCAACTCGTCCTGGCCGTTTGCCCGTTTGTATCTAAACCGGTCATGTCCCAAACACACCATGAAATCCACAAGGCACCCGGGAAGCCAGACGGACAGCAACAACAACAACAACAAAAAAAGCTCACCCGCGGTCTCATTGGAGACCGGGGGCTACGAAAATCCCCATAGCGGAATTTTACTCTGTTTCGAACTCGCGGCCTCAGTCGAACAGAGGGCTTACGGGTTGAGATTTGGGGGGGCAGCCTGTCACCCCTCCGCTCTATACCACTGAGCCATTGGGCTCGAGAAGTAGTCTCGGATTCGGAGGGGCCGGTGATGGTGATGGCTGGCACCAGTGCCTATATGGGACGTGTTGCTCATGTTGCACTTCGTTGCCGCTGGAGAATCCCAATGCCGCCCTCCCCTAGAACCGCCGCAACACCCGCCCAACGACCCCGACACGCTCGATGCCGAAGCAAAGTCGATGGTGCCTCTCGCCCAAATATCCGAGTTACCCAACCACCTTCTCAGGCATCCTCATGCCCTCCGTCGCCACCACAGCCGATAACATGACCATATCTCTGCCCCTCTGTTAGTCATGGAGCTGGCTCGCAACCGCCATGGTCGGCTCTGGGGTGGGTATATGCCACCAAGACTCAACCCTTCCCAGCAAGGGGTGGGGAGGGCCATGATGGTGGCGCTCGAGAACTCGCCCGTCTCGGAAGGATGTTTGGGAATGAAGGACACACTGCTCTCAGTAGCTGTCCACTCACTATACAATCATGCAAGGAGATGAGGAGGTGAAGAACATAGAAATTTGCCATGCTAAGCTGGACTATTAGAAGTTGGTGATATGGTTCGGGGTTGGAGTACATTGTGCTTGGTCGAAGGATACTCTCGGCGTTAGCCAGCCGCCTTGGGTCTCGATTTCAGGACGGAGTTCAACCATTGCAATGCTCGGGTCTCTGTTGATACAGTGTAGGGAAGATTTCGGCGGCCTTGACACGCAGCTGCTCAGACCTCAGTGGTGTGGATGACATAGCAGGTGGGAAAGTAAACAGATGTGAGAAAAAAATAATTATGTAAAAACGTAGAGTGTCTGTCATCTCTGTGGCAGAAATGGGAGTATGTGGAGGATGCGGTGATGACTGTTCACCGGCCCTTGATCATGTCCCGGTCATGACCGTCAACCACCGGCGAACAGTCAGAGGGAAGGATTTCGACGGGATTCAAGGGAGCCCACCGGATTCGGAGGCACGAAGAAGTTGGACCAGCAAATCCTCGGGCCCGAGATCCTGCAGCGAGTGAGATCACCTTTGAAAGAGTCTTGATACCCGATCTGGGCGGCCGCAATCGGAGTCGAACCATACATGTCCCATCTCAATGAATGGGCATGACAGCTGTCAGATGCTGCAGTTGATACTTCAGATCGAATGTTGCTGCAGTACACATGTGCATACCGTATAGGGCTGTGTTTGGACCGTCGTCCCAGGGTGAGCGAATGGCGGCTCATTCAGCCAGTATACTGCTGGGTTCGATATAGGGCAAGTAGGGCCGCAGTGGAGAGCATTGTTTTGAAAGTTGAAACACCGTCAAGCGGCATGACAGCGAGCTGAAGAGAAGATGATGGTGGTTGAGGAAGCCGCTTGGACAGTTTTGGGCTTGCAGTGCAGTGGAACAGTGGGTGTCCAGCCTGCAGACGTCCACGCTTCCAGCTGTTGTCAGTTTATCCGCATCGGGTTCCCCGTCCCCGCCTCCCCGCATTCCCGCCTAGGTGCGCTTGGGGGCTGATCGCCCCACATGTCCCTTCTGGTCAACGTGATGCAATCCGATCCTCACCACGTTCGTTGTGCATGCCTTTCACTAAAAATAAATATCTCTCGTAGATGCTGCTCCAGTCTCGTCCAGATTATCATCACGATAATCCCATTTTATCCCGCAGAAATGGGTTCTTCAGCAAAGAGCAGCGACGAGTTGACGGTGTTGATCACCGGGTTTATGGTTCGTGCCTCCCCTCTGTGACCTGCCCCCTGCCGAGAGCAGGGCCCGTCCACTGCAAGCCGGGGCACCTCACAGAACCCCTACCTCCATTGTACAAACGGGCCCCTCTCCCCAGCATCGACCATGCCTACAACAACCTACCTCCAACTCCAAGCTAATACTCGCCCCGAAATAGCCCTTCAAGGAGGACTTCCCCGTCAACCCCTCGTGGGAAATCACACGCCTCCTGCCGGAGTACCTGCCCAAGCCCAGCGCCCACACGTCGAACACCGGGCCCGCGCTCCCCCGCGTCCGCCTGCTCGTGCACCCGGAGCCCATCAAGGTCTGCTACCAGAGGGTCCGGAAGCTGGTCCCGGAGCTATGGCATCTCGACGAGGACAGGAAAAACGAAGAGAATGCCGATGCCGACTGGGATGACGACGAGGGAGCGGAACCGAAGCCCAAGATCGACTTCGCCATCCACATCGGCATGGCCGGCCCAACCCCCAACTACTCGATCGAGCGCCGCGGACACCGCGATGGCTACTCGATGAAGGACGTGTGCGGCGAGTTCCTCAAGGACCAGCCGCGCAAGATCAGGGAGGGCAAGGACTGGGCCTTTGCCGACGTGCCGGCCGAGCTGGAGACGGATCTGGATCTGGACGACGTGCTGCAGCGGTGGAAGGCGAATAGCCCTGTAACCGTCCCTGCCCCCGTAAGTCTCCCTCTCCCCTTTTCTTTTATTTACTTCCTACTCTTGGCCGATTGGCGGGGTAACTGATGCCATCGACCAGCCCGACCACAAGCTCAGGATATCCGAGGACGCCGGGCGCTACCTGTGCGACTTCATCTACTTCTCAAGCCTGGCGCACCTCACCAAGAATCAGCGTCCACGAAAGGTCGTCTTTCTCCACGTCCCGTGCACTCCAAAGTCTGAAAACATCACCCTCGGGAGGACGCTGTTGCTGGCGCTTGTAAAGTCCATCGCCCAGAGCGAAGTGGCGCACCGGGAGAGGATGGAGGCGGCGCAGATGAAGGGGAAGGCGAAGAGGTGACAGTAGGGGGGACCACGGGGGATATTCGAAAATGAGGATTGTATGTCGTTGGTATATTGGAAACTCTATGCAGATGTATCTCTCCTCTAAATGCAAACGACCCATGAAAACCGTCTATCCACTCCATGCATGCGCCACGCTTGATGTCAGACCCCCCACATCACCCCATATGCTCCCCTATCTACACCTTGGCCTCACGAAAATGCGCCCGGCCATACTGCACCGGCCACTTGACCTGCACCCCGAGGTTATGCGCCACGCGCAGGACAAACTCGGGCTCCCTCAGCATCTGGCGCGCAAGAAGAACAAGATCCGCCTTGGCCGTCTGCCCGGTCCCCACCTCGAGCTCGACGGTGCCGTCCTTCTCCCCGGCCAGCGACCCGTCGGCCTGCACGATGGACCTCGCCATCTCGGCCGTCGTGATGAGCCCCACGGCGCCGATGAGCATCGACTTGCCCTCGGCGCGGAGGGCGTCGCGGATCTGGCCGGCGATGTCGACCTGGTACCACGGCTGGATGACGATCTTCTGCTCAGCATTATTGCCGCCCGAGCTGACGTCGAGCAGGTCGACGCCGAGGTCGGGCAGCAGCTTGGCGAGCCGGATGCTCTGCTGCACGTCCCACGACGGCTCGCCGGTCCACTCCATCCACTCGGTCGACGAGATGCGCACCAGCAGCGGCATCGTCTCGGGGATGACGGCGCGCACGGCCTGGATCACCTCGACGAGGAAGCGGATGCGGTTCTCGAAGGAGCCGCCGTACTTGTCGGTGCGTTTCTGTGAGGCGTGTTAGCATCCTCTCCCAAGACAGAGCCGGGGGAAAGGTAACTCACGTTCGTAATCGGCGACAAAAACTCCGACAGCAAATACCCATGCGCGGCGTGAATCTCCATGGTATCAAACCCCACCTTGAGCGCGCGCTCCGCCGCCTCCGCAAAGCTCTTCACCATCCCCTCCACCTGCTCCGTCGACAGCGCCTTGGGCTTCGCATATGTCCCATTATACGGAATCGCGCTCGGCGCCCATACATCCTCAGGCCAGCCGCCATCCTCCACAGTCGCCATGTCGTTGAAGCCGCGCTTCAGGAGGGGGTCGTGCCCGGGCAGGTTGCCGGCCTTGCGCCCGGCGTGCGCCAGCTGGATGCCGGCGTGCTGGCCCTGCGCGTGGATGAAGTCGACGATGCGCTTCATGGGCGCGATCTGCGCGTCGTTCCAGAGGCCGACGTCGCCCGTGGTGATGCGGCCGTTGGCGAGGACCGAGGTCGCTTCGAAGATGGTGAGGGCGGCGCCGCGGAGGGCGAAGGAGCCGAGGTGGACGAGGTGGAAGTCGGTCATGAGGCCGTTCAGGGCCGAGTCCATGCACATGGGCGAGACGGCGAAGCGGTTGGAGAGGGTGAGGCCGCGGAGCTGGAGGGGGGTGAAGAGGGTGGGGGTTGAGGCGTTGGGGGCGAGGGGGGTGCCGACGGGGGGGTTCTGTGCGGGGGTGACGTAGCCGGGGGCTTGCGCCCAGATGGACATGGGGGGTTGTGTTCCGGGCATGATGTTGGTGGGGTGGTGTGGTTCGGGATTAGTGATTGTGGTGAGATGTTGTTGGCGGTTGGGGGGGATGTCGCGATGTCAACAGTGGGTGGGGTTGGAAGGGGGGTGTGGTGGTGGAGTGGAGGGGAGAATTGGACTCTTGTAGGAGACCGGGATGGTGGATTGGATTGGATTGGAGATATCGGATGCATTCTCTGTTTACCTGGAGATACCCCTTCCTCTTATACATTTTCAGAGATAGCACTGCCCTTTACCTCGCACCGCGAGCTAGATCCTTTCTTGCATGATGAATGGCTCGCGATTTCGCGATTTGGGGATAAACCTTTCGCCCCGCTATCAATGCCTTACATAACCCGGCGCAACAGAACACCGGACGAGACCGTACGACGTCGAGCGTTCAGGTAAGCAAACGGTATCTTAACTCTAGCTTCAAGGTCTAATTCTCTCCAGTCCAATCACCATCTTCCATATTCAAGGTTTGGTCCTTGTCGACCGTTCCTTGCATGACGGCCTGCCCAGAAGCCTGAGCGAAGTGAGTAAGCCGCCCCCATTCACGCCCATTGCATTGAACTGCCATTTTCATCGTCAGTTTCCTTGATTGAGGCCTGTTGGCGAGACCTATCGGAGCTTTACCATTACCAGCTGTCGGTGCGACCGACATCGCAAGCGTTCCTTGAACATCCACCTGGCCGAACCCCGAACTTTGGAACCGCGATCCTCGCACGGGTTGCAACTCAGCTCCCACTGACATCACGATGGCTTCTACCCATACGACCGTCGTTGGAACAGCCTCCCAGTATCCAGTGGGGCTCCATGCCACGGACGTTGTGACGGCTGGAAAAGGCATCTTCATTCACACCCGGCCGGCCGTCGCTTGTCACGCACGACTGCGACTCGGCTTCTTGCCGGGATGGCAATCACCATGAGACGGCGAGCTTGGTCCGAGCCCTGCCGCAGCGCAGCGTACTCTGCACCTGTCTTGGTCGGCATGCCTGATCTGTGACGCAGCACACGGGTCTCTGCAGTATTTGCCAGACACGAAGACGGGCCCTTTAATCTCGTAAAGGCCGAGCTCAAGACAGTTCACTTCGAGCCGTCGTCATTGAGGGTGTCGATGCTCTTTATGATCTCCAGGCCCCACGGCAGGTCCATCACATGGGATGCCCACGACATCGCCAGCCTCCCATCTTTTCGGAGGCTTTCCCCGATGCTGAAGTCTGACAGGGCTCAGTTTGAGGCATTGTTTTTTGCCCGAAAACCCCCGTAATAATCAGCAGCGTGTTTCGTCGATCAGGGGAAAGACGAGGGACAGTGACAGCTCAGGTGGGGGGTTGAAACGCTGAAACACCAGCCAGGCGGGGTGATAAGCGATAACAGCCCGAGTCGACATCGCCAAGAACCTCGTCCTGCCGTCAAACGTCCGGGACCCTTCGCCTGTCTCCCTGTCTTTCAGTCTTCCGGTGCTGGGCTTCCCAGGTTGGCCACCCGGATCGCCTCCCTGGATCGGGGCCGGTGGTATGGATGTGCAGCAAGGATCAAGGACGGCCAGAGTTGAGACGAATGGCTCAAACTCACCGTTGCACTCGTGACCCTCTCTACCCAGGGGAGGTACTTTTCTTTTGGCGTTGCATCCCGTATCCGAAGCAATAAGTATAGAGGTGATGGGTTCCACCAGAGATGCTTCCCGGTGTGGTGGCCATTCATTCCATTCTTCCAAGAGTTGATCTCTTTTTTTCTTCGCTTCGATACAGGCTGGTTCTTTTGGTGTCGTTCGTTTTTGTCCCCATCTCAGACCATGGCCATCGGAAAACCAATGATGGCTTCGTATGTGTGCTCCAACTCCCCCTACCCCTGCTGTTGCTGACGATGAGCCATCTCAGCGTCCCGGAAGCCCGCGAAGACGTCAAGGTCCTGGTTGGCCAGCAACAGCGCGAATTCACCCTCAACCGACGACTCCTCTGCGAGACCAGCGCCTTCTTCCGCGACAGCATCGAAGCCGTCTCGTCACCAACCGACACCAGCCATGAAGACGACGAAGAAGCCATGATGTGGCTCCCCGCCGAATCCCCCGAGATGTTTGAGCTCTTTGTTCTGTGGCTCTACCGCCCGCGCTCCTTTTCCGCCCTCGTCGACAGCATCATCCCAAAGCTCATCACCCGCGAGCGAGACCTCGCCTCGTACGCCAGCAGCACAAAACTCCAGGGCCTCCGCTGGAACCTCGCCCGCCTCCACGTCTTCGCCTCCGTCATCGACCTCCCCGCCCTCCAGGACGTCGCCATGGACGCCATCCAAGACCTCTACCTCCGCTGCGACCTCGACGTCTCCCCACGCTTCATCGCCTACCTGTACCAAGAATGCGACGCCACACACGCCCTCCGCCTCCGGAAATGGGCCGTCGCCATGCTCGGATGGTCGCTCAGCGGCGCGGACCACGACACCGCCCTCTTCGAGCGCCTCTTCCACGTCTATCCCGCCCTGGCCCAAGACTACAAGATCCACCTGGCCAAGATGGCGCAGAGCAAGGCCGACGTGCGCATCAAGAACCCGCAGCTGCGGCTGCCGATGAACAAGCTCCGCAGCGGCGAGCGCTTCTTTGGGTTCCGGCTCTGCTCGTTTCACTCCCACCGCGCGTCGGTCGGCGAGGGCTCGTGTCCGCATCTGCACAAGTATGGGCCGCTGTCGCCGGCGACGCCGTCGCCGAGGTCGGTTACGGGGATGATTTTGGAAGAGGAGTTTGGGTCTGTGTCGGGATCGGATGTTGAGGATGTCGAGGGGATATTGTCGCCCGTGGGCGAGATGAGGTCGCATGACGTTTCGTTTCTCGACTTGTCATGAAATTTTGGGATCAAGTCAGGGGGGCAAAGCACTTGATGTGATGTTGAGACGTGGTTGACTCGGGCGAGAGGGACTTTCCCGTGGTCGGGACTGCTTATTACAGGAAATTTATGACAGATACCCTTTTAGGGCCTAATATGTCATAAGGGGAGATGGGCAACGCAGTTCCGGTGCCGGAAGGCATTGTTGCATGATGATGAATGCGAGGCTGTGGCGGCCAAAAAAGCTACAAGGCTTCTAACGTTATAGATACCCATATAAATTGAAATACTTCTTGTTGCTACAACCTTGATCGCTACGCCAGGCTTTGTCCGGTTCTCGCAAAACGTTCCCATCGACGACTCTGCGTTCCAAGATAGTTACAGGGTGAGATACTCGGTGAGGATCTGCAGGGTCAGTTCAATCTCTTGAAAAGGAAACCAGACACCATGTTCTATTTGCAGTGATCAGGACGGCGAAACGTTGAAGATGCGTGGTGGTGTTGCTGCGGGAAGGCATAGCCATAGGGTAAAACACTGCAACTGAATTACATCATTCGCTCAGATGGACCGGTAGCTCAGTGGTAGAGCAACCGGCTGCAGTACAGCTCACCAACTTGGTAGCTTGCTTCCGGTAGGTCTCGTGTTCAACTCACGATCGGTCCTCTCCTTTTTGCTGTTTAACACCCCTTCCATCCTGGAATCAGATATTTTTTTCCTATCCATCAAGCCATATTGAAAGATGCCATATATTTTCCTTTTCGAGATTCGCTTCACCTCTTGATCAATTGCAATCTGAAGTTCTGCCCCTCCGTTTGGCGGCCTAGGCGTCTCCAATCCCTGACGTCAAGCCCGATAACAATTTTTCCCTCAATTGAACCCCGATAAGCTCTCAGAGCTCCCGCTTCCTCCAACACCAACACCACAGCACATCACCCACCCACCATGGCAGCAGCCAGAACCCCGGTGCTCCGGCACCTCGTCCGCAGCGGCAGCACCCCCCGCATCGCCTCCTTCCAACGGCGCTGGGCCCAAGTCCACGACGTCCGCTTCCTCGCCACCACCCAACCCTCGCGCAACGTCCTCGAAAAGTACCGCGACAAGCTCGACCGCAAGGCGCGCGAGGAGGGCCTCCCCGACATCGACACGCTCAAAAAGGCCTACTCGGACAAGATCGACAGCCTGCGCAAGGAATTCGACACGGTCGTCCCCGTCGCGCCCCCTCCCCCTCCCCCCTCCCCACAGCAATCCCAGCCCCGACAACCACCACCACCCCCTCCAACAAAATCCCGCCCCGCCGCCGACGGCGTCCAACCCCTCTCGTCCATCCTCAACCTCGAAAAAGCCCGTGAACTCCCCGCCGCCAACCTCACGGCCGCCTGGCGCCTCCTGCACGCCGAAGCCCCGCGCTCGCTGTCCGCTGTGATCCCGGCTGCGACGTACGCGGCCATGGACGCGGCGGCGCGCGCGGCGCCGCAGTTCATCGTGCCGGTGCCGCATCCGGACCAGGGCGCGGAGCTGCACTTTTTGCAGTGGACGTGGGACGCGGCGACAAGGTCGAGCACGGTGCTGTTTACGCAGCTGGCGGAGTACAAGGCAAGGGGGGAGTACGCGGCGCCGCATACGACGGTGACGCATTATACGGATTTGGCGGGGGAGGAGGGGGGCCTGGTGCTGATGAGGGGGGCGGTGGCGGAGGATAGGGGGGTGAGGGTGGAGGATGGGAGGTGGTTGGTTATGTGCTTGCAGCGGTTTTATGGGGGGTGGGATGGGGAGGGGGGGAAGGATGGGATGGGGAGGGAGAGGGCGGAGGGAAGGAGGAGGTTGTTGGAGGAGTTTGCGAGGGGGGATCCGGGGTTTAGTGTTGAGAGGTTGTTGGAGGAGGCGGAGAGGATGGGGTAAGGGGTTGTATTGGTGTGCAGATGGCGGGTGCATGTGGTATGTATATACAAGGCTCGCTGAACAAGACAGATCAACTCGCCCTTTACAACTTGGCACCCGCCATCCGGCTCTCCTTCTTCGCCTCTTCTCGGACGAGTCTTCTCAGGATCTTTCCGCTGGCCGACTTGGGGACCTGGTCCACAAACCGTATGCCCCCGCGGAGCTTCTTGTGTGGCGCCACCTGCTTCGCCGCCCACTCGACCAGCTCCTGCTCCTTTGCCTCGCTGGCTGCGACGCCTTGTCGGAGGACCACATAGGCCCTCGGGACCTCGGTCGCCTGCGACTTGTCCTCTACGCCGATGACGCAAACGTCGGCGATGTCGGCGTGGCCGAGAAGGAGACCTTCTAGTTCCGCCGGTGGAACGGGGAAGCCCTCTACCCACCGCGTTAGCGTCCCGGAACAGCTGTCGGTCGTATAGAGGGGCATACTGTACTTGATCAGCTCCTTGAGCCGGTCGACGCAATAGTAGTTCCCGCCTGCATCACGCCGAAAGATGTCGCCCGTCTTGAAGTAGCCGTCCTCGGAAAACGCTTCCTTGGTCCACTCGGGATGGTTGAGGTACCCCTTGAAGACGTTCGGGCCCTTGACCCAGAACTCCCCCGCCTGTGCATTGCCCCACCCGGTCAGCACCTCGTCCAACTTCAGGGGGACTTTGGATGTAAACAAACCTCGCCCTCCTCCACCTCCCTCCCGTCCTCATCCACAATCTTCGCCTCCATATTCGGATACAGCTTCCCCACCGATCCCATGTGCTTCGCCCACTCATGAACCGTCTGGCAATGCGTCACCGGACTCGTCTCACTGAGTCCAAAACCCTGCTTCACCGGAATCTTTAGCCTCTCCCACACCGCCTCGGTCAACTCCCTCGTCAACGGCGCCGCCCCGGAATGCAGCACCTTCAAACTCGTCAAATCATAGCGATCCACCACCGCATGCTTCCCAAACGCCAGCACCACCGGCGGCGGCACATACGCAAACGTAATCCCATAGTCTTGAATCGCCTGCAACGCCTTCTCCATATCCCACCGCTCCATCACCACCAGTTGCCACCCCTCCAGCACCGACATCAGCACCGAGCACGTCAACCCATAGATATGAAAGAACGGCAACACCCCTAACTGCTTATCCCCCTTCCCATCCGCCCCCCCAACCGCCGACCACTGACTCCCCTCCACGTACGCGCATTGCACCAGGTTCGCCACCAGGTTCCCGTGCGACAGACACACCCCCTTCGGCAACCCCGTCGTCCCGGAGCTGTACACCAGGAACGCGAGATCCTCCGCCGTCGGGGCGACATGCCCCGCCGCCGCACCTTCGGCGGCGCGGATGTGGCTAAAGTGCCGGAACCGCGCCGACGCGTCGTGCTCGTCCCCGAGGAGGATGATTCGGTCCTCGGGGATGCCGGCGGCGGCGGCGGCGCGCCGCGCCGTGGGGAGGAAGGCGAGTTGCGTGACGAGGGCTTTGGCGCCCGAGTCGCGGAGCTGGAAGGCGAGCTCGTCCGGGGTGTAGAGCGGGTTGGCGGGGGAGACGACGCCGCCGGCCCAGAGGGCGCCGAGGGTTACGAGGGGCGTGTCGATCGAGTTGGGGGTGTAGAGGGCGAGGACGTCGCCGCGGGAGAAGGACCAGTGGGATCGGAGGCCGCGGCCCTGTGGCATGGGGTATTCATGTCAGTTTTTTGAAGGGGTTGAGGGGGTTGAAGGGGGTTGAAGGGGGTTGTGTGAACTCCTCGGGAGATGATAGAGGCCTGGGGAAGTGAGGGATCAAGGACGTACTAGAACGATGCGTTAGCGGAGGGTTCAGTGTCTTTTTGAGGAGGTTGTTTTGTTACGCCGCGGAAGGCTAGGTGCTCGACGAGCTCTTGACATCTCATCGTAGAGAAAGGAGCCGAGAAAAGATGGCATAGCAAAAACCATATTTAACACTGACCGAAAGCTAGGGATGAGTCACGTATAGCGGCCCAGGTGTAGGACCGACCAGTCTGGGCGCAAGTGAGAATTTCTTTGGTAGGGGGGAACGGGCGGGCGGTCGTGTCGTTGAAGAGGAGGGTCCAGAGGTCGGTGTCGGGGATGGCGAGGCGCGGGAAAGGGGAGGGGTGAGGCATTGTTGCTGTGGGGAGGGGGGGGGAGGGGACCTTGGAGATGTGGTGTTGTAAGAGGTCGAGGTCGAGGTTGAAAAGTCGGCAATGAGACGGATTGTCAAGATATCCAACGGCTTCAACGGGGGGTCGAGGTTGTTGAAGAGGTGTTCCTACTCAGAGAGGCGGTGTCGGGCAAGGTAACCATGTACCAGGCCTTTGTCTTGTAGACCGAGGTTCGTCCCTCGATGAGGAGCCAAGCATGGCTGTTATGTCGTCCGCTGGTTGGCCAACTTCAACCTGTCCGCCATTCCGAGGTGAGGGGGAAGGGGGCCGTATGTCGTCTAGCATCGGTTCTCCAACAAGTCCCCAAAGATATACAGCCCTGGCATGACAATGCCGAGGGACCACACGTAACTGCAACGGTAGACAGGCGGGAATCAAACTCCGTATAATTTGCACCTACTCAGTAAGCCAAAAATCTTTGAGAGTAAGTATCAACAATAAAACCCTCGCGATGGTATACCACCCTCTCTCTGAGCTCATCGACCTTCCGGGAGTTGGAAGTTGGGGAAATGGCCGACGCAACCACCACACCACTGCGACAGGGACACCCGTTCCGCCCCCGCACCTCCTCGCCGATCAGATACCCCGCTCGAAATCGACAATTCTCAATACATCCTTCCCCTATTCACCCACAACAACACACCTCCAACCTTGTTAACAAAGGGGAATTATATTGATTCTTGGTACAGCCAGCCAAGCCTGGCCATGATACACATCTCGCTGAAAGCCAAGTGGCTCGAAACACACTGAGGTAAGCGAACCGTCCCATCGTCGTGTCCAAGTCCTTCAACACAAGCCCTCTCGAGACAAGACGACCGAAGCCAAGTCACGTCATCGCTCTCATACACAAAAACACCATCCTCTCCTCTAACGGTGCCGCTGGGTATCGTCTATCGCTCTCCCTGTCGCACCTCTATTATCCTCCATCTTCTCATCTCCCAAGCCGTCTGGTCGTCCGCTCAGGCGTTGGTCGGCGTAAAGGTCATCTTCTTGTCCTCGGAGCCCTGGGGAAAAGGCACGCCGAGCTCAAAGAGCTTGGAGACAGCAGCCGAAAAGTCGCTAAAGAACAGCTCGTTGTCGGCAGCGTACTTGACGACCCACTCCTTGAACTTCTTGTCCTCGATGATGGCCATATCACCCGGCAGCATCATGAGCGACTTTGTCTTCTTGTCCTCGTACTGCTTGGGGCCGTCCCACTTCTTCCACTGCCACTTCTCGTCGAGCAGCAGCTTGAAGAAGTCGTTGGTGAAGACGGTCGGCGAGAAGGTCCAGGGGCCGTCGTAGCCGCTGCGCGTCTTGTGGCACCGCCCCACGGCGTGCGCGCCGATCAGCGCCACGATCTCGCGGTCGTTGAAGCCCATGCGGTAGAAGATCTTGCGGACGTGGTCCTGGCCCTGCGCCGCGTCGGGCAGGCGCCCGTCGGGCGTGCACGCCGACATGTCGCGGTCGGAGCGGCCGGGGCGGAAGGGCACGATGGGACCCTGCATCTCCTGGATGGCGCAGACGCCGCCCAGGATCCACAGGTCCGAGTAGCTGATCCAGGGAAACTCCTCTGTTGCACGCCGGTCAGCATCTCTCCCCTCTTTTCCTTCTTCTTCTTCAAGGACGTCTCTTACTCTTAATAGGCTCCAAAAAGTCGCGGGCGGCATTGAGACCAGCATTGGCGCCGTGACCGCTCTCGGGGTTGAAGCGCATGGTGGCGCCGTTGCTGCCGCCGGTGCCCGTCTGCTTGTCGAAGGTGCCGCTGGCGTGCCACGCGAGGCGGAGCAGGACGGGGGCGTAGCTGCCGTCGTCGTACTCATCGTCCTCCTCGAGGCGCTTGGCGATGGCGTTGTACACGGCCTGGTAGTCCTTGACGGTGGCGGTGCTCCCGTCCTTCTTGAGCTTCGTCCACGTCTCCTCGGGGGTCAGCAGATACCCCGCGCCACCGCCAACCACGGCGGCGCCGACAGAGGCCCACAGCCAGTTGATCTTGGACCCGGAGCTCGGCCCGGACGAGTTGAAGCGCTGGCTGCCCTGGCGGAAAGCGGCGCGGGGCGCGGCGGCGAGCGCGGGGCGGGTCGAGGTGCGCAGGGCACGGGCGAGGGTGCGGGTTGTGGCAGCCATCTGGACGGAGGGGTGGAGTAGTCAGTCTCTACGGATCTCTCCTGAGCGAGGGGTTTATGGAGGGCGAAGTTGCGGCGCAGTCTCTTGGGTCGGTTGCTGTGGGGTGGGGGGCAGGACACAAACGGGAGGAAAAGACATACCTTGAGGGGGATGGTGTTTGCTTTGGATACAAGACACTCGAGAAAGAGAGAAGCGGGCAGGAAGAGAAGGGAAGCAAAGAAGAGGAGGGCGGTCAAGATTACTATACGTAATAATCCGTAGAGAGTGGACGGCTTCGGGGTGGTGCCGGGGACTCGGGGAAGGGGAGCAACACGTGCAAAGACAAGGTCACCAACCTATCGCGAGGTGCGGGATGTGGAATCTCACAGCAGAAAGAGACAAATTGAAGCGGCCATGACTGGCTGGGCTGTTGGTTTTTTTTATCTGGCCCGTCACGATGCCGGTGGGGCCACGGTATGGGTCACTCTGTGGGAGGCAAGAGAATCGGGACCGCTCGAAACAGGGGCGGCATCGGATGGCGGATGGGGGGGGGGGGGAGGCGGGCGGGAGCTTGCAACTTTTTGGTGGGCCCGTCCGTCCGTCCCTGTCAGGGACCTCGCGGCGGCGGCGAGCGCCCTGACGAAGCCCGGACCTTGCCGACGACGCGGCTTTGAAATTCAACGTTCCACGGGGTCCCACGCGCGTGTTTGCCTCCGATGGCGCAACACCACTGCACCTGCACTCAATCTCACCTCAATTGACGCCGTTTGATAAGACAGTGTCTGGACAGGAAATAAGAGACTTGAGAATTCATCAGCCAAAGCTACAAGTTTAGAGGTTCAAAGTCACAACGGAACGGAAGCAGCCCGCCATAATATTTGATGCCAAGCACGGCCATTAGTCAGCGCTCAAATCAGCCCACAAACATCAAGACGGCGGCAAGTGCCCGGCCGAGTGGTTGGCCCCTTGGCGGACAAGAATCGAGACCCTAACGGAGCCCTCGCCGAGGGGCCGAGGAGATGCCGGTCCCACCGCTCCGCCAGCGGAACGACAATTGTTCCAAACTCGCACGTCGGATTTACACAGTATGGCCTCGGTTTCCGCTCCAGCGCCGAGCACAGCGCTGTCAGCGAGTTTAAAGTGTGGCGAGATTCCTGCGGCGTTGCGTTGATTCTCAGAGATGAAGGCATCTTGATAGTGATACATCACATATTGAGGGCCAGGCCGATGTCGCGATGACACTTCAAAGATCCACATAAGCCTTTGTTGTCTTGACATATCTCCTAGCATACAGAACGTCACGAGAGCCTCGTCGCTTGTCTCGTGACCCCCAACCATCACCGCCCCTCAGTCCCCGCCGCCTCGCAGATGCTGCGATGGCCATAGTATTACGTGTAAAGACGCGAATCCCAGACCGTGTTTTATGCGCCGACACCCATCCATCGGTCTGCCCCATCCCACAAACCGTCTCCGTACTCCGGAGACGGGGAAAGCAGACCGACGCCAAATCAAAATCCTGGTGCGCATCCAAGCTGCCACCCCGAGAAACCCATGGAAGAGTGCGAGTGCAATACTGGAAAGGTCGCCTGGGGAAAGGCGAGCTTCTCTTGCGGCATCCCCAAACCGCCCTTTCCCGGCTGGCGAGACATCTAGCTGAAGCTAGCCGGCCCTTGGGCGTCCTGGCTGGGTTCCATGTGGAGCTGATAGTAGCTGTAGAATCGGCTCTCGGCCTTGGGCCGAGTCTCTTCGTCCAGGTCTCCCATGATCAACCCCTTTCCGAGTTTCAACTTGGCCGCCATCGACACGGAGCTGGGACTGTGACTGGTGTTAGCACTGGACCCCACCAACGACTCCACGAACCTCGACACACGTACCCAAAGAGTTGACTGTCAACCGTCAGGAATTCCTTCATCGCGTCTTTGCCCCCGCGTTGCTGAAGGTAGGCGAGATACATCTGGCCCAGCTCTTGCACCGCGGCATTCGAGAGACGGCTCTTGGTGCGCAGCTCCACAAAGACATTGCGGATGAGATCTCCGTGGTGAGCTTCCTGCTCTACGCTCGTTGGCTGCTCAATCTCAAACTCGAGCCACTTCTGCCAAAAGTGCCGGCTGTCCGCGTACCACTGCAAGTTTTTGAGGAAGACCATGCGTGCCTCATCCACAGCGCCCTTGACCTTCCACAGCAAAAAGGCCCACTCCGTAACCAAGGCCGCCTTGGTGAAGATATCCGTCGTCGTGGCATCAATCTGCCCCTTAAGAAGATCGATGGCCGCAGAAAACCCAACCTGACGGCGTTGCAGGTGTGCCCAAGAAATTATCGTCTCGACGCTGTCGGGCAGCGCTGTCATGACCGCGGCGTGAATGTCGCGGGCGACATCAACCCGGCCACACATCTCTTCGAAGAGCGCGAACTGGAGGCGGATGCCCGGTCTGCTGATTGGCACGAAGAGAGTCGTCGCCCGGAGGTAGATGATGCGCGTCTCCTCGTCCTTGCCCTCCTGAGAGAGCATCCAGCGGGCGTAGCGGAACCAAAACTCGTCGTAGAAGGCGCATGTGACGAGGCATCTCTCGTACAGAAACACAATGCGGCCATAGTCGCCCTCGGCCTCCTCAAAGTCGAGGTACCTTCTCCAGTTTGCAAGCTGCGGGTGCTCGAGCTCCGTGACGTGGAAATACGGGCGCTTGATCTCGGCCTCGTATGTCCAGCGCTTGGTCGTCTCCGTCTGTGTTTGCTGGAAGACTTGGTAGAACAGGGCGTCAATCTTGGTGCGGATATCGCGCTCCACCTCGAGTTCCGTCTTTTGGATGCCGAACTGGATCGTCTCGGCCTCGACCTCGGCTCTGTACTGGGCCAGCACGTCCTCCGATATAAGCTCCAGGAGGGGGCGAGTATGGGACAGCTGCCGGAAGCGCTCAAAGTACCGAGCATACTGATGCATGGGGATATGAATGACGCGCTTGAGGATGGCAAAGATGTTATCGTGCGCCTCCTGCCTCTCCTCGTATTCGAGGAACTTGTCCCAAAACGGGTGGGCCAGGAAGTCCAAGCCGACGTGCTCTGCGGCCCGCTCAAACAGTCTGGATTGAGTGGTTAGCGACAGCTCAGCCGAGAGAGGGGGGTGGAGAGGAAGCGGGATTGGGAAGGGTAGTCAAATACAGGAGGGGGACTTTGTGTAAGCGGCGAATCCATCCAAATCAACCAGATCAATTCTCAGGAGGATGTGCGAACGGGAAACGGGTAGAGTGCCAGGTTGCGTGGGTTATCCGCTGGGGGGCAGCGCCGCCTGGTAGATAGTGTGAGAGAGTAATCCCAGCATGGGGCAACTGCCTGTGGTCATCTCACCATGTCCGAGCGCTTCAAGGCAGCTTGAAGGTGGAGAGTTTCGAGAGCCGGCGTACAGCCTTGGTTGGCTTGCAGACTTGCTGTGGGTGAGGTGGTCATGGGCTGGGAAGAAAACACTCCATCTATACTTACTCTCGCACGAGATGCGGCGTATGCGTGGTTTCCATCTTGAAGGAGCAGTATTCGGTCCAGAGATCGACCGAATTTGTGATGCTGGCACATCCTCTCTCGTAGATCTGGGGCAGGGTCAGCAGACGTCGATGCGGTCCAGCAGGGCAGGTTGCTCACCATTTCCGCAGACTCGGGGCCTGAGATGTTGAATTCGAGGTCGGCGTACTTCTTCCAGTAGCCGAAGAGCAGTGGGAACTTGAGAAGGAATCGATCGTATGTGTCGCGGAGGGTCGCCAAGGCCTGGGGGCTCGAGTTGCGGTTCAGGCCGCCTTCCAAGCCCTCGCACGCGCGCACCAGCTTCTCCCAAGTCTCGAAGCTGTCGGAATCGGCATCCTGTCGCACGTGTCATGTTAGAAATCTTGCGCAGAGGAAGGTGTGCCATTTGATTGACTTGGGAGTGGTGAAAGAGCTTACAATCTCCGAGTTCAGACGTCTGATCTCGGCATTCTCCTCGTCGGACCCCCCAAACCCGTTGAAGTCGCCCATGGTGAAACGAGAATGATCTCGATCGAATGCGCGACTGGACAGGACCGTGATGGAATAGGACGGAGTCGGCGCGACGGGATGGTCGCCTTCGGAATTGGGATTTAGAGTTGGGATCGGGCGCTTGGAGATGGAGATGAATGTGATGGAGGAAGAATGGCTTGACGGTTGTGCGCAACGAGGCAAGCAGCTGAGGTTTGCAGGGAAAAGGCTTCTTCGTCACGGAAGAATGCGGTGGCTGAAAAGGCAACAGGCAGAGAGCTTCGCGAGCAGTGAGCACAAGGCGAAAAAGCTCGGGACGTTGCTGCAGTGCAGTGCTGCAGAGCACGTCTACGGGTCAGCACAGCGCGACGTGGTTTGGCCAATGGAAATTCACAGCAGAGTGGGGCTTGGAACGCTCCACATTAGCTAATCGAGGTCCAGGATAAAAGACTTTTTCGGGAGTGCTTTGGCTCTCTTCCTCCTTTCTTCACAAAGGCTGGTGATGATTCTTTACAATTATGATAGGAAGAGGATGACTCCCTTTTGGGAGCGTGATCTCACCATGTATAATCTGAAGCCTTGCCACATCTCTATGGATGTTGGTACCCGCGCGGATGCGTTGTCCTTTTTTACTCATCATTGTTCTCATCAAAGCTTCCCGCGCCTCAAACGAGCCAGCCAAAAAAAACATATTTTAGGTCGAGGAGCGTGTCTTGGGTTTCCATGCAAGTGCTGGACAAGAGACACACGGCGACGTGTTGGCGGGAGGCTTTGAACGGCCTCATGCCGCACTACATCTTTACTTGACAAGACACTCCTGCCTCTGTATTTTTTTTACCAAGGAGGGACATTTGTTGGTACGATGCGATGTCCCTGAGCACTCTCATAAACCATGTGACTCTGCTGGACAGTCGGCCGTCTCGAGAGTTTGGATATTTGACAGCACTGGCTTGAGGGCCGTAATCCATAGGCTCAAGGCACAGGGGGCCTGGGATGAACACGCCTCTTTCAAGTCAACCGAATATTTCAGATGACCTCGACAGCATTGACAGTTTAATTGCACTGAATCTGGTGTTGTGACGATGTTGTCTCATCCAGACTAATGGCGATGGTGGGGGGATTCTCCCCCAAGTGTGCGGCCAGACGGGACGGTGCAGGCCCCCCCCCCACCCTCCATGACAGACAGACAGGGGGCTGAGAAAAAGCTGTGGGGAAACCGGACCTCCAATGTCCATCTGGTCGGTCTGCCAGTTGCCAGACTTCAGACTTCAGACCAGCGACGACTAACGACCACCTGCTTTTCTTTCTGCAACACGACCTACAGTACATACCGACTCCAAACAACAACCCGCGCGAACCGATTGGCCTGCGCTAGGTTAGCCAAAGAAAAACTCCACCACAGGCCGTCACCGAACCCTCCGATCTAGTCCTGTCTTTGCGTCAACAGTCCCAGCCGAACCAAGCTCCAAGCTCGGGGCCACCTGCACTCGGCGAGCATCGACGTGCACCTCGATGCCCGCCGAAACCCACCGCCGACACCGACAAGCCACGCGCGTGGCCTGGTCACCCAGAGCATGGAGTACCATAACCAGTCCGCTTCGGCCTTGTGGAGTGGCCAGACACCGTCGCTCGACCACTCCAGCCAGATCCTCATCCGCGAATACCCCCACCGAGCCATCGCCATCGCTTCGTCCACCCACGCCCTGATTCTCCGCCACAGCTCAACCACGAGCGACGCCATCGCCAATGGCTCATTGCCTTCCCTTGCCTCGGCCTCAGCACGAGGCGCCAGTTCCGACACCAACTCCTCCAAATGCATGGTCGAATTCTCCCCGCGAACGAAGCATCTCCTGGAAGACTACCGCCCTCTCACGCCAAGACCCATCTATGGCACTCTGGGACTCATATCCGTCGGGAGGGATGTCTTCCTCTGCGTCATCACGAATGCGTCAAGGGTTGCGACGATCCGCCCGGGCGAGACGGTCGAAAAGATCGAGGGTGTCCAGTTCTTCTGCCTGAACTCGTCCGACTATGATGACGTGGTTGCCGTGGACCCCTACGACCTCGATACGGACGCCTCCTCGGTCTATGGTCAGAATCTCGGTCGCAGGGACGTCGGCTTGGAGCATCCATGTTTGGAGTTGCAAAAGTTGCTGGGTAATGGGACCTTTTACTACAGCACAGATTTCGATGTTACCAACCGGATGCAAGACAGGTATGACCGTCTCTCCAACCCTCCAAAAAACAAACCTGTTGACACACCTCTAGGCCAGCCGACGCAAATACATTCGAAATCGACAACTTTGACGAATCGTTCTTGTGGAACTCGTACATGATTCAGCCCCTCGTCGAATTCCGATCCCGGCTGCAGCAGCACGAGAGAGACGCGCTCGACGCCTCAAGAATCTTGACGTCTGCCATTCGCGGCTTTTGTCGGAGTTGGGCGATACCGCAAACCTCGGCTCCCCTCCGGTCTGCAAAGACTGGCCTTCCCTCTTACCTGACCGTCATATCGCGGTTATCCTGCCGAAGAGCCGGCACGAGATTCAACTCCCGCGGCATTGACGATGACGGTAACGTGGCCAACTTTGTCGAGACGGAGACCATATACTGGAGTCCCTCTGGTGTGGCTTTCTCATACGCCCAGGTTCGAGGGTCAGTGCCCGTCTTTTGGGAACAGGCTGCGGGCCTCCTACCGAACCAGCAAAAGATCACCATCACTCGGTCGTCGGACGGGACACAGCCCGCCTTTGACAAGCACTTTGCCGATCTCGAGCAAGCCTACGGCGCGGTCCATGTTGTCAATCTACTCAGCGCGACGAAGCCAGGCGAACTGGAGCTCACCTCGCTGTATCGACACGGCATCCACCATTGTCCCCTGAGTCGCCCAGGCGACGGGCAGTCGCGAGATCATTCTCTGCTGCGCTCGACAGAGTTTGACTTTCATGCCGAGACCAAAGGTCCTCAGGGGTACGAATCCGCGAACCAGATTCGGCGCTATATCGAGGATTCTGCCGACGGATTCGCCTACTACCTTGCCCAGGAATCCAACGACGCCGCTGACCGGAATGGGAGGTCGACCAGCCCTAGGAGCCGCCGGTATGTCGTGGTTCTCCAACAGGAGGGTGTCTTCAGGACGAACTGTCTGGATTGCCTAGACAGGACCAACTTGATCCAGACGATTGTGTCACAAATGGCCGTCGAAGCCTTCCTCACACATAGGAGCGAGGTGGCAGCGTCCGATTTCTGGTCCAGGCATGCCAATCTTTGGGCCGACAATGGCGACTCACTGTCCAAGATTTATGCCGGCACCGGGGCCCTCAAATCATCCTTCACCCGCACCGGCAAGATGTCATTTGCTGGAGCCATCGCAGATGTCCGGAAGTCTGCAACGAGACTTTACTACAACAACTTTGCCGACAAGGCACGGCAAATCACCATTGACACACTTCTGGGACGCTTGGTCAGCCAGACGCCCGTTATCCTCTTTGATCCTATCAGCGACTATGTCGCTGGCGAGCTTCAAAAACGGAGCCATGAGTTCTCCTCCAGCGACAAGATACACATGTACGTTATATTTGGTCCTGTCTCGGGAGGGGAATGCTAACAATGATAGATACGTGGGGACGTTTAACTTGAATGGGCGAACTGATGGCATAGACGAAGATCTATCGCCATGGCTCTGCCCCAGCGAGATGGGTGACATCCAACCAGAGATTGTCGCGATAGGCTTTCAAGAGATTGTTGAGCTCAATCCGCAACAAATTCTAGACAGCGACCCGAAAAGAAAGCAGCTCTGGGAAAAGGCGATCCAGAGAACCTTGGATAGGCAGTACAGCCGAGCGGGCTACGACAAATACGTGCTCCTGCGCGGTGGACAGCTTGTCGGTGCCGCCTTGTCCATCTTTGTCAAGGCATCCATTCTCCACAAGATCAAGAATGTGGAGGGTGCCGTGAAGAAGACGGGACTGTCAGGGATGGCCGGGAACAAGGGGGCCGTCGCCATCCGCTTCGACTACGCCAACACGCCGATATGCTTTGTCACAGCCCATCTAGCAGCAGGATTCACAAACTACGACGAAAGGAACAGAGACTATGCAGTTATTGATCGCGGTCTCCGCTTCCAAAGAAACCGTGGTATCGCGGATCATGGTATGTGTTGTCGTTGTGGCTAGCTAAATGGACGAAGCTGACTTTGCAGACTCCGTTATCTGGTTTGGCGACTTCAACTACCGCGTCGGGCTGGGTCTCGAGATGGCCAAGGATCTTGTTCGGAGACAAGATCTGGGGAGGCTATACGAGAATGATCAAGTATGTCTTGATTCCTTTCTGCATGCCATGTTGCTGACGACTGTTCTCTCCAGCTTAACCTACAGATGGTGGCCGGTCTTGCCTTTCCATACTACTCGGAAGCCCGCATCAACTTCATGCCTACATACAAGTTTGATGTTGGGACCGACGATTATGACAGCTCGTAAGTGCAATCTTCTGTATTAGTCGCCATGGTCGATGAACCAAATTTCTGACAGCAGTACAGGGAGAAGGCACGTATCCCGGCGTGGACGGATCGCATCCTCCGAAAGGGGCCCAACCTTCGGCAGCTCTCGTACAACTCGGCGCCATTGCGCTTTTCCGATCACAGGCCGGTCTATGCCTTGTTCGAGTGCGTTGTCAGTGTTGTGGATGAGAAGCTCAAGGACAAGATCAGTCGTGAGGTCTACGAGCGGCGAGAAGCCGAGGTAGGCGGAGATACGGCCAACCTCGGTGGTGAGGATTCGGACGACGAAGACTTGATCGGCTACGATGCCATTGAGCCGGGTCTTCCAGCAGCCAGCTCAGACCGTCACAAGTGGTGGCTGGAGAACGGCAAGATGCCTCGCTCCTCCATCAGCCCGCCAAAGTTCGAGATAACCGCGCAACGGACCGTCCTCAACCCGAAGCGGCCGGTTAACCCCTATACGCCGACAGATGAGCCGGACTGGGTTAATGTCCCACGTTCCGAATCTCGGCTTTCCTCCTTCTCGAGCATCTCGACGTCCCCATACGAGCACGTCAATCATTCCATGCTGCTGTCGTCGTCAGCCTCGAGCTCGACGCCCAGGAAGCTCCCACCGCCGTACGATCCGTCAGCGTTGCCCGCTAAATTTGGGAGGGTGCAAATCGCAGAGGAGTTGGCGGACGGCAACAATGGTGGGCCGCCGCCTCCGCCGCCTCCACGGCGACAGACGGGAATGGGTGGGACAGGCTCATCGACAACGCCCACCACTCAATACCCCCGAAAGCCAGTCAACATTCCCACACCCACGCCGTTTCCGATGACCAGCTCCGACTCTGTGGCGTCTGCTGTTCGTCCGTCGTTGGTGAAGAACAAGAGTCCGCCGCCGGTCGCCAAGAAACCTGCCCACCTAGTTGCTCCGGTTTCATCAAACAGCAGCGTCAACGGGACTCTGGGTTTTGAGGTGACGGAGGGCCGCGGGAATAGCAACACCCCGTCCATTGGCCTATCACGGCGGTCGTCGACTGGCTATTCAGACACCAGCGCCATTCTCGAGGGGAGTTCCAGCCATCAGCTACCCGTTAGGAACGGCAACACCAACGGAGGGGACTCGCCGGGGGGACAATTTCCCAGGCGTGCCGTCACCAGCGCTGGGAATGAACAAAGGCTGCCCCCAGGGCCAGTCAGACTTCCTGGCATGGCGGACGCAGCGAGAAGGCCGCAACCGCCGGCGCAGAAGCCGGTGCCCGTGTCGCAGCTGAAAACAGCTGCCCCACGGCCACCGGCACCGAGGAGGAGTCAGCCCGTAGATTTGCTTGCTGATGACGACGCGGGTCGGGAGATGGGCGGATGGGAGGCGCTCAAGCCTACCTGAGTAATGGCACGAGACGGCCGGGGGGTAATGAGCGAGGCGTACAGGATAGCTCTTGAGATTCTGGGCAGCGGAAAATGGGAAAAGTGAATTCAGGGAGACAAGACATACTTATTTCTAGCGTTACCAGCGGCACCATGCAACGATTTGTATATCAGACAAGAGGACGTGATCGGCACAGGCGGGTGGGAGAAGGGGGAGCGGGTGATGGGCACCAATCTATGCATGTATGAATAGTAATATGTGTCTTTGCTACGCAGGTCACGGACGTGTCGGTACAGCATACAGCCCAGATATGCCATGACGAACAGCAGGCTGGGCGTGCGTGCTTGGCGAAGCAGGCGGCGGACCTGCATGCATCGACAGAGTCCTGAGGGTTGGGTCAGCCGCTGCCTTTCCAGGGACTAGTGCTGGTGCCATTGCTGCAGAACGGAACAGTCAGAAGGCCATGTCTCGAGTGTTGGTGTTTGGTCGCTGTCGGTGGTGTTGGAACTTGGGTGTGAGCTGAGCAATGGGGACATGGGGAAAATGCAAAAGCCGACATGGGGCATGACTGAGAAATAAGAATGCGACTCTGGCCTGCCTACGTCATAACACCGCAGAGCCCAAGAGGGGGTCCCCCATCCCGATTCCCGGCTCGCTGGCTGCCCCCCTGGGGGACAGCTTGCCGGCACTCGGCATAGCGGGCGCGAAAGGGAGCGCCACCAAAAATTCTCTGCGGCTCTCAGACACATCTGGCGCTCCAGGGCTGTCAGTGCCCGCTGCTCAGGCCGCATTGCCCTCTTTTTTTCCCAACCAACCCCTGTCGCACGGAATCAAAAGCTGCCTCTCGGACGGAGGCGTCCATCCCATGTGGAAGACGGTTGCGACGGTGCGACGGGATGAACTAAGCTCGCTGTTCATGTTCCTGAGAGCGCGTTCCTGAGTGCATGATCTCGGTACGGGCAATAGGCGAGAGCGTCTTGGGGCGTAGCGAGGAGAAGCCCTGCAGCAGCGAGCGTGTCTTTGACTCTTTGACTCTTTTTTGGTGGCCCATCCCAACCTGGCTTGATTTTTCGTCGTCGCCCTTTTCGCGCCCAACCGGACCGGGCAATATTTGCTTGCTCGGATCCAATCCACCGCGTGTTGTCGCGGGCTATCTTTTGGACAAGAAGGACGCTCGCCTCGGCTTCCCGGCACCGGGACCGACCTCGACAAACCCGACCCGCGAGCGGGAACAAATACTGCCCGGCTGGCAATGGCGACGGCGTCCTGCAGGCTCCCTCTGCCCTAACTAAACAAGCGTCCACCGCCTCCTCCTTGCCTTTTGTCTCGGCGGCCTTGCCAGGAACACTGAGCTGCTCCTGCTCGCGTGGCCACCGGAAGCTGGGAGCTGGTCGTCTGCGCCGTCCTTCGTCGCCACCTGCACTCGCCCGCCCCCAGGCCCGCGGAGAATGGACACGGCCTTGGCCAGGGGATGCTGCCATCACTGATCCATCACCGATCATACGCCCTCTCCGCCTCTCCGCCTCCAACAAACGTCCCACCGTCCCCGTCACCCTGTCTCCATTTTCCACGCGAAACTCGCACCAGGTCTCCAGGTCCATCCATCTGCCCCCGGTGCTGTGGCCGACTCGTCTCTTCACCCGTGCTACCCGACACCGACACGAACACCGAGCGACACTGAATCATCGGCGCGCAGCAGTCATCACCACGCCATTGCCGCAGCTGCTTGGCCATTCTGCTGCTGCTCGTTCTTCCGCTTGCTTGCCTCAGTCCAAGCGACGGGCTAGTACTAGTGTCCCCCCGCGTCCACCGCCTCGCTCCGACGACAGCATACAAACACCACCTACCGACACGTTGATAACCATCACCCCCCGCATACGTACCGGCCCTCGCGCGACCCTGCCCGTCCACCCTTGCCGTGGATCGCCGGAGCATTATGGATCGCCCCCGGGACTTTGGCGGGACGCCGAGCCTTACACCACCGCTGGCGCTGTCCGACCTCCTCAATCAGAGACCCTTCCCCCCGTACACGCCACCATACGAGAGACCGGTGACGAGCCCCGACACGACCTTCGCCGAGGCCGACGAGCAGTCGACGCACGTCGTTGCCAGCGGGCACGAGACTGCGGTGGAACCCGAACCACAAGAAGCCCCCAAGCCACCAAGCCCGCCACCCATTCCCGTCACGGGGCTCGAGGGGAGAGACGGCTCCAAGCAGCTCCCGCCACCGTCGGTTGCCAACTGGCTGACGTATCGCACCCAGCTGCGCCCCAGCAAGAACCAGGGGAACAAGGCGGATTGGATTCGCGGCTGGAGCCAGGGCGTCACGGTCTACGGCAAAGAGACATACTGCTCCTGCTCAGACGCCGTCTCTGTCGGAGAAAAGGGGGCCGAGAGCAAGGGAGGCGTGCGGTTCATCCTGAAGGGCAGGCGGCCAGGATCCGGTACCAATTCCAGCCTCATCACCAACAACACCGAGAGCAGCACGGCCGTGCCCGAGACGGACTGCTGCCGCACCTGCAACAGACAGCACCAACCACCACCAGTCACTACAGGGACTGGTTGGGGCGGCATGGATCTGTACTCCAAGGTCAACCTGGGGAGAAAGATCAACGGGCTGCTCCAACGGGCCATCCCGAAGCGACGCAGGGACGCCGGTGGCGAGGATACGTCGGAGGAAAAGGTTGAGCCTCACCCGGCGATTCCCCTCAGCGAGACAGTCAGGTTCGACATGTCGCCCAACAAGCCAAAGGACGTTGACGGCGGCGCAAAAGGCGACCGCCATCCTGCCAACCCGGGGCATCGCCCGCCAATGGTCTCGACGAGCCACAGAGCAAGCCCCTTTCTGCCGTCGCCCGATAGCCTCAGCGATTCGGGGAGTCCCCGCAGCGATGACGCCCTGGCTAGGAGAATGTCCCGTCTGCAGCGGGCGTCGGCGCTCCTCCAGCGGATGGGACAGCGCAATGAATAGGAAACATCTCCGAACCAGCTCAAATCGGATGCCCGCAAAGACCGCCAGTGCGATCATCACCGCCAATGCGAGCCAGAGTCAGTTAGCAAAGACGGTCCAACCACGCCGCTATCAAAGAGGTCCAGCAGTAACCGGTATCCGTTTGCCAGTCATAATAACGCCCCTCTATTACCGCTGCCACCGTCGCCGCCTCCAGACCTGCACGTCAAATGGGCAATGACGCCGTTTCTGCCACCTCGGGCGTCTTCGGATGATGGTTCGTCAGTGGCGACTCCTACCACGGCATCGTTATTTTCGGTGTCAAGTCGGACAGCAACGCCGACATCTACTATATCTACGGCTTCGGCGTCCTCATCAATGTCAACAGAGCCGCGAATGTCAACAGAGGCGTCGATATCAACAAAGTCATCGACACCTGAGCCAGCTCAATCCAGGGATTCGAGATGGCTCCACGACGCCCCGTCAACCTCACCGGTCCCTCCGCTGGCACCGTCGACAACTCCAGAGGATCCCCCGTCGACGCCTGCTCATCGCAATCCACATGTCTATCGACGGAGTCCGGTGCCCAGGCGCAAGGGCGTCCTCGCTGTGCTCCGGAAGCAGAGCACCAACTTCAAGGAACTCTGCGTTCGCAAGACGGCCAGCCTCAAGGCCATGTGCACTGAGAGATCCCCGGGGCTCGGGCGGAAAGCATCAGATATGTGGGACGTGAAGACACCCGAGCCTGTTGATGTCGGGAGAGGTCGCCAGAGGTCGCGGACGACGATATGGTCGCCACCACCAGCCGTGCCCTCGCCTCGCGAGTCTCCTAGCCCAGTGTTCTTTTCGAATGCCACCAAGGACGAGCCCCCTAGACTGGCGTCTAATTCGAATGCCACCAGAAGTACCAGCAGTACTAGCACGTTTAAGCCCGTCACCATCGATCATGGCCCCACCAGCATCACCGCCACGTCGGAAGCTTCCCGTCTCGTCATGATTGATCGCGACACCACCATCCGCCGACCCAGTCCCCCAGTCTGGCGGCCGTCGCTGCCCTCCCTGGACTTGGTGGCGGAATTCGACGTGGCAGACTAGGAGCGTGTCGCCTGGGGATTACCGTTGAAACCGGAATGGTGGCTGCCGTCTGGGAGGGTGTCTGGCACGGTGGTGCGGTGAGAAGGGGGGATATATTTACAGGGACGGATACCGGAACATCGGAGGGGAGGGATTCGGTACAAAGACGGAGGGGAGAGGAGGAGTGGAATGCAATGCAATCATGGCTAGGCTTTATATGATACCCCCAGCGCGTTCTCGCTGACCATGATGGGATGGTTGGCTGTATACACTTGGAGAGAAGAAGAAGGCTGAGAGAGAGAGGCCTGGTGCCGTGTTTAGAGTAGTCACCTAGTATTAGTAATACGTCGTCGTAGGGGGTGGAAAGGGGAGGTGGTACACAGCGGAAATAACATAATATCTTGTTTTTACTCTGGTTCCTCTGCCTTGTCTTGGTGTTGCTTACCCGTGTGCCATCCACTCAACAGCGTGACGTCTGTTTGCGTGAATATCACGGTGACCACAGCTTGTCCAACAACTCAAATAACAGATCAGGTAACTAGGGCCTGGAGCATTGACAAGTCTTAAGAACACACAATTGTCTGTTCTTGCATTGGTGTTAGTCTAGTAGAGGGCTTCATCAACCAGACGAGCAGCAACATCAACCGGCAATAAGAAAACAACAGCCGCTCTTCCACTTCCCCTTCCTTCCTGTTGTCCATTCATCATATAACAAACACGCTGAAGTAGGAATCGACACACACGAAGACGTACCCATTCACCCAACTAAAGCACGCGCGGGGGAAGGGGGTAAAGCAGGAGAGTTTAGAGGGGAACAAGAAAGTGATCCTCCGTACAACACAAATTCCTCTTTCTGGAAACAAGGTGGCAAGGGTTGATACATTGAGTTCAGCACGCGCGCACATACAAGCAACGGAGCCCGTGCCTGGAGAGAGGTAGCAGGACAAGACACAAGGAAATGGCAACACATCACCGCCAACGAGCTCCTCCCAGCCCAGGCGAGGCCAAGAATCCAACAACACAAATCAAGGAGACCACTCTGGTGAAAGGGGACGGGAGAGGTGGATAGGTAGTTGTGTGTGTATTGCCTCGCCAGCTGAAAAATCATCAACCTTTCGTCGACTCCGTTTCATTCCGCACGAGGACGGGTTTAGGGCAAGAGTGACCGCAAAAGCAGAAAAGCAGACTAAAAAGAAAATACCCGTCACATCCCATGCCCTGCGTTTTCAAGTCCCCAACGTCAACCAACTCCCTAACTCTGTCCCGCATGCCCCTTGACCATTGCGCCGCTTGTCAACGTCCACCAGCCGGTTTGGTTGCGACAGCAAAGCCCCGTGTCCCCCTGCCGACTTGGGTTGCAAAAGGAACACAGGACCAGTTGCGGACAACAAGAGCGTCCCGGGGCTGAATGCCTCGGACACTCTCGGGAGCATATTGGCGAGAAAAAATATGATCCCAAGCAACATCTGCTCCTTTACGACTCGGTCGGGGCCGGGGCAGCGGCGGCAGGCTCCTCAGCCTTGGCCTCGGTGTCCTTCTTCTCCTCCTCCTTGGGAGCCTCGGAGCCGGCCTGGGCGGCCGTCGTCTCAGCCTCACCGCTATCGGACGATGTCCAGAGGGTGAGGTTGTCGCGGAGCAGCTGCATGATAAGAGTGCTATCACGGTAGGACTCCTCGGAGAGCGAGTCGAGCTCGGCAATCGCATCGTCGAAAGCCTGCTTGGCGAGGTGGCAAGCGCGATCGGGCGAGTTGAGGATCTCGTAGTAGAACACCGAGAAGTTGAGGGCGAGACCCAGGCGGATGGGGTGGGTGGGGGTGAGCTCAGTCTGGGCGACGTCGGTGGCGTTCTGCATACAGTCGTCAGCAACGGTGCCACAGATCGTGGGGGTCAAGATCCCGTACCTTATAGGCCTCGTGGGCAGCCGTGGCAGCAACCTTGCGCTTCTCGCCCGAGGCGAACTCGGCGAGGTATCGGTGGTAGTCACCCTTCCTGTAACGCAGACCGTCAGATGCTTGCTACAATAGAAATCAAGGTTCTTCGGAGGTGCCAGCGTACATCTTGTGGTAAAACACCTTGGACTCGCCGGAGGCGGCATTGGGAATGAGGGACTCGTCAAGAACGTCGAGTACATCCTGGCAAACCTTCTCCAGCTCGGTCTCGATCTTGTTGCGGTAGTCGCGGATGGTGCCGACGTGCTTGTCAGAGCCCTTGGACTCCTCTTTCTGCTCGATCGACGAGATGATGCGCCAGCTGGCGCGACGGGTGCCGACGACGTTCTTGTAGGCAACCGAGAGCAGGTTGCGCTCGTCAACGGTGAGCTCACCACCGAGCTTGGCGACCTCCTTCATGTAGGTGACCATCTCATCGTAGCGCTCGGCCTGCTCGCAGAGGCGAGCGAGGAATGTCTTGCTGCAATCATCACCCTCTAGTCAGTATACCACACGGTCGGGGGGCACGAGGCCGGGTCCGGTTGCCCGCGGAGAGGCAAACACACCTTTCGCGCTGTGGAAGGGTCATGATTGTCAGCAAGGATTCATCGAGGCAGAGAAGCGGACGAGACGACGACGAGGGAGCGGGGCCTTGTATCGGCCAGGCGAGCACGGGTGTTGGGCACGATCAAGAGGGGGAAGGCTTGGGGATGGATGGGCACGACGGCGGCGCCCTGTCTTGGATTCGGCTTACCTCGGTCGCCATTTTGTCTGTGGTGAGTTGCAGTGAAAAGCGCAAGTCAAACGAGTCGGTGCAGGCCCAAGAAGAGAAGGGGATGGGTATAGGCGGGAAGAGGCGTGGGTGGGAGAGGGTATTTTTTGGTGTTTCGTGACGTGATGTGGTTTCGGCAAGAGATCAAGATCAATTGTTGTGAAGCAGAGGAGACCGCCCCCCCCCCAAGACCCTCTGCCTCGAGAAGCGGGGGGCCTTTTTCGGGGACAAGGTCAGAATTAAACGCACTAGCGTTTGACCCAAGCCTCACCGCCTCTCTGCGCCGCAGTGGCGGTACCGCACTAACAGATGGAACTTGGCCTGAACCCGGCGCAGGTTCCCCACCTGGTTCACCTCCTCTCTCAGGAGTCAAGCCTTTCCCAGCGGGCATCGCTCCTCCACGACAGCGATGGCTCTGCTCTCGTCTTCCCCACCATGCATCCGGTGATATATCGGACACCAGACAACTGCTCTAGCCATCCTCGCGATTACAGCGTCTCTCTGCCTCTGCATCGCGCTATATGGACCAAGGAAGCCCGGAGTCGTGTCGAATGTCGTTGACTCAGAGCCCCCCTCCCTCGGAACCCCTCTTCTTCCCACCATCATCAATGTGTTGATTTCTTATCGGCAGCCGGGACGTCCTTCGTCTCGTGCCCACCACTGCCCACCCAGCAGCGATGCGGCCACCCGGTCACGCGCGGCAACCACAACAACAATAGCAGAGCGGCCTCTTTCTGGCCCCCAAGGTCCCGAACAAGTCTTGTTTTATGGCGTCGACATACAGGTTGCCCATTTCCAATGCCGTCCCGCATGCTCTCTCTCCACGAACAGCATCAGTCTTTCGTTCACCGAGGCGCCACCACCCACTCACGCCACTCCCCGGGCTTCGCTGTTCAATGGGCGGCCAGCAGCCCCCAGTCCGCCTCCTTCAGAGCCCTCCGGCAGTGGAAAGAAACCACAAACGGGCTGGCCCTGCTCTGTGGGGCGCGCCTTCTTTGGTTACTTCTTGAGCGCTATGGAACCGGCTAGAATCGCTTGCCTCCTTGATTTAGTGTAGCGCATGTGGAACAGGGGCAAAGGGGGCCGCAGGCACCGCACTGCTGCGTGGCAGCGAGAGCCCCTCGTGGGTTTGGGAACCCCCAAAAACGAAACCGCCGGGATTCCCAAATTCCCAGCATCCAGCCTGTCATCTCCATCCAGGTCCAACAAAACACGCACAGCCCCCTTTGAATCAAGAGACCGGCGTCATTGCCCCATCTCTTATTGCGACCTCCTGGCCGCCATCTCCGTCCAGCGCTCCCACTTGGCTGGCTGCCCGGCTGGTGCGACCAAAGGGACGACAAAAGCTCGTCCCTTTGCGTGACCCCTCTTTTCAGCTGCCCCCAATCGGTGAGTGAGGACGAGGCATCACGCTTGCCACAGGCATTGGGCAGATGGGACGGGACTCGTCACGCCCCTTTGGCTTCCAAGCTGCCTTGCGCATTGCATTGCCTCTTCCCCCATCTCGGTACTGGGTCCCGTAAAATCGGCCGCGCCCGGCATCGGACACTGGGAGGCGCACACATCATCTGTATCTCTGTGTCCGAATGTCGTGTAACAAACAACCGTGATGGCGAAACTTGACATTCGGGCTTCCTCGAGGCTGAATTACTGTCGCCCGGGCAATGGAGGTTGTCAACATGGTCTCATCATGTGTGTATACATGCAAATAACTGTAACACCCTCAACCCGGAGAGGTCCAGAACAAAAACTCCATAACCTTAGCATCTCCGACATCCAGAAAACTTCAAGGCAAGAGATAAATACAACTCAAGTATTATTCAACACTCATACTGCTAAATCTGCCCTGTGCTAATGATGCTTAAATATGCCTGCTCTGGGCAGCCCTATTCCCAAACCCAAACGCCATGCTAAAATGTTGCCTTTTGACCTCCCCGAAATCAACCCCCAAACTCCAAGCCCCTATTCATAAATCACCCATTTCATCATTCCATGTCATATTATACGGTCCCCGACCCCAGTCCGCGGGATCGCCGCCCGGCACACACAACCCCAGTCTCCAGAAGTAGTCCCGATGCGCAAAGAATAGCTGCCACAGCTTCAGTCTCGCGGGAAACCCCCACCGCCCCTTCCATTCCCGGTCTTGCGCATCCGTCTCCTCTCCCTTCATCATGCTAACAACAGACCCCAGCCAGCTCTCCGTCTCGGCGCCGCCCATACACTCAGGATCGTCGTCCCCACGACACAGCCGCAGGTCCTCCGGCCCCGGCTGCAGCTCAGCCCTAGAGATGTACACCTCCCCGGCATGCGACCGGAACCCCCACTCCGTAAGTGGCAGTAGCGGCACCGGGTCATTGACGTGCGTCACCCGCCGGTACGGGAGCTTCTCAGCGTCTGCCTCATTCCCATTCTTGAGACCAAACGCCGAATCCAGATACCGGACCAGCGCCTTGTTCCCGATGCGCGGCTCCCCAAACGTCGTGACCGTCAGGTCGGTCAACCCTAGCGACAGCCGCATCTCGAGCGCCGCCAGCGCCGCCACGGCACCCCCTAGGCTGTGTCCGATCAAATGCACGGGATACCCCGGGTGCTGCTCCCTGGCCGACTTGAGCGCGGGCAGCACGACGTCGCGCGCGCTGCGCCACGACGACATGAAGCCCATGTGGACGGTGCAGTTGGTGCACTTGTCGCCGCCTCCGGCGTTGTCGTCATCGTCTGGCGCTGGGTACGGCACATACTCCTGGGGCACCGTGCTGAGGTCGATGATGGTGTTTGTGAGGCTGTAGGTGCCGCGGAAGGCGACGATGATGGCGGGGCCGTACGAGAGCGTGCCGCCACCGCTGGTCTTCTTGGTCTCGCCGTGGTCGACGGCGATGTAGCCGCAGCTGTCGCTGAGGAGGACGCCCGTGTTCCATGTGCGCTCGAGGTGGAGGGTGGGGAAGTCGTTGCAGCGCGAGACGCACGAGAAGGGCGCCGAGACACCGGTCGTGCCGACGCAGTAGGTGATGTCGACGAGGCGGGCGAGTCGCTCGAGGGAGGCGAAGAAGGGGACGGAGACGCCTTGCGGAGAGGGTTCGGAGGAGGAGGGCCCAAGGGGGCGTTGGGGTTCGGAGGGCGCAAACGGCGTGGCAATGGCGCTGAGCGGCCCGAGGAAGGGCAGGATGAGTCGTAGAGGTGGTCGCATCCTGACGAGATGATGATAATCAAGGGTGTAGGTAGCAAGTACAAGTCAAACACACGATCAGAGGATGTAGGTAGGCAGTCGTCAGTCTTTGGAGAGTGGCCTCCGAAGCTGTCGAACCATGTCGCACAGGTCCGGTGGTCGCACCGCGTGACCAGCTGAATTGAGGTGTTTCCAATCGGTCAGGGCGAGGCAGGGCGGCAAATACACGGTGCTGATTAAGATGGCGGTTTCCGAAGCCAAAAAGGCATCTCGAGGTGGGCAGAGACGAGGACGATGATGAATTGCGAGACTTAGTCAGGAAGCAGATGTCAGGGCAAGGACGTCATTTCGGCATTGTTGAGGGAGTAAGATCTGGGGAAGACAGTGGACGGCGCATCAGGGTCTTGGCAGGTTGGCCCATCGGGCGGGAGGTGGGATTGGTGGTCCCGGACTGCATCCTCCCCGCATTGCCGCTTCCGCCCGCCCACCACCTTATTACACGCATCCATCAACTGCACGTCTGGTTCCTTTCTACAATTGCGCATTATGTTTTTATTCTTTCACATTTCCACGCCGCTGTCCACCAACAGAGTCAAGGGTGAAGATCAGTCCTCCTGATACCGTACTCTACAGTCCCCTTCCCCCCCATCCCGTCGACCCAGACGTGGATCTGGAGTGTGGAACGGAAGCTCGTCTACTCCGTACCTATCCCATCGCGACGTAGACAATGATATTTTCTGCCTTGGAATGGCAGTAGGTTCCCTTCCCTAAAGCGAAGCTCGGTCCCGTCACAAAACAGTCAACGTCCGGTCTGGTGACGCCGAACCAATCGTCGGGTGGTCTGGAGCGCGCCCGGTCAGCCCCGGATCGTAAAGTCACTCGTCAAGCTCATAGCCAACTTACGACGCATGGCACCCCTGCTCCATGACGGTCAACGCGCCAGGGCCGGCATCCTCCCATAAGAAATGGGCCTTGGAGTTGTCGCATATGAATCTTATTTCTTGATCGGGCCTTTCCCCGGGCTCCGGGCGCGTTGTGTCGTTCATGTTGCATTCCGTCACCACCATGGTTTTGTTGTCTCTGAACCCAAAATGTAGGCTGAAGCTGTGCGCTGTGTTTCCGACCTGCGGTGTCCATGTCTCGAACCCTATAACCTCAAATTCGTATGGCGTGCAGTCGTCGAGTTTGTGCCGAGCCATGTTCTTAGTTTCGGACAGACCAGCAACTGGTTCCATGGCGGCGAGGGCAACGGCCGCAACGGCCGCAACGATCCAGATACCGCGGAGAACTCGCAGCATTATTTCCGTAAAGAGATGGAGTGTATGATTGTCGAGCTTGTGGAGGGTTGGGTATACGCTACCTGTCCCAGAAGAACGTGCAGGTTTGGGAGGAGATCAACACATTCCATATATTATGGGACCTGACTGTTTATGAGCTTGGTTGCCCTCAAGTACCATGCATATTTTACCAACTCGGCTACCACATAAGGAGACCGAGTCTCTGTGACATACCCAGGTGCCGCCAGCAACCTGAGCAGGAGCACAGATCTAAATGCAATCACCCAGTCTGACGGGAGACCATTCACGACATTTCCCCTCGCTTCTTGCTTGGTCAGTGCCTCGGGTGAGTCGAAAGCCACGGGGTCGAATTGCCCCCTGAATAGAAGAGAAGGAATCAACCAGGCATCGAATTCCAACTGCGGATACTGTTGGATGATTTGTACAAGGAGTTGACACACAACCAGCCAGAGAGTTCCGAATCGAAATAGTGTCAGGACCACACATAGCTCCGTCTATAGGTGATTTCCAACTCTCCACGGCTCAAGGTTCACTCCCATACCGTGGTAGTACTGCCGAGGGGTGGGCACTGACACATGTCAGACCGAGGAGCAATGTACGCCATGGTCATGACATGACCAACTGGAACCTTCTACAACCAGAGACGAAGGGGGTGTACTTGTGATCGCCGCAAGTGAGGTTTGATAGTTGCACGGCAGCCTCGTACCTTGCTGGCGGCGTCTCGAACGGCCACAGCAGCATGTATACGGACGTTGAAGGAACGCGGCTCGAGGAAATGTCCAGTCGCTTATCAACAGGCAGGTAGCGATTGTGCTGGAGCAACTATTTGATGATATAGGCTTATTCAGGTGGCTTTAGTGTTGGACAGAGGTGAGGCTCGAGTACTTCTGGTGCTCAACTTGAGAGATGTTGATGAGTGACGGTGTTTGGAGACGGGAGGTTGTGAAGGGAAGCGGGTCGCTGGTGCGTGGTTCCGCTGCAGCTCAACTGCTGCACAGGCCAACCAACAATTGCACTCTGACGAGCCACAAATCCGAGCCACACCTTTGTGTGCCGAAAATCCACCCCACCACACCAGCCACTCCCGCACAAACTCACCCCCAAAATCCCAATATTCCCGAAATTTTAATCTTCCTCCTCCTCCAAGTCACGACGACGACCTCCGACAACCGATTTCGCCCACCCACCCGCCGAAATCACCACCATCCCTTCTACAATGGCGAAGGAAGTTCCCAAGTCCGGCCTCGCCGTCGGCCTCAACAAGGGTCACGTATGTCTCACCTCGTGGAGGATCTCTGCGTCGCCGTCCTGAAGTTGCCATCTCGGTCGCTTCTCTCTGCCCGCTCTCTCTCCATCTTGCCATGCAGGGCGGCTATAGAGGGGGCGCGACGAGGGGAGAGGCCACATGGCGACTTCTACTCCCACGACGGGGTCATCGCAGATGATGGACTTTCTTGCAACTCAAGAAGACCAAAAAAAGGGGAACGAAAGAACTGTGCGCTGACCGAGGAACCCATCTTTTGCCCGACTACAGAAGACCACCGCTCGTGTCGCCAAGCCCCGTGTTTCGCGCACCAAGGGCCACCTGAGCAAGCGCACCGCCTTCGTTCGTGAGATCGTCAAGGAGGTTTCCGGGTAAGTCACTCCACTTGGGTCCCCTCAGCACTGCTGCCATTGTGTCTGCTCTCGTTGCATTGGTGCCTCACTACCATCCAGGCGGGGGAAGGGATGGCTGGTGTTGGACAGATCGGTGGACGGAGTGCAGGATGGCGGCAGTTCTCAGGGCACATTTGCCTTTTGACGAGGAAATTGCTAACCAACATCTTCCTCAACAGCCTTGCCCCCTACGAGCGCCGCGTCATCGAACTCCTGCGCAACAGCAAGGACAAGCGCGCCCGTAAGCTCGCCAAGAAGAGGGTATGCTTCACCCCCTCTATCTCCAACCCCGTCGACACATCACTGACTGTTATCCCCAGCTCGGAACTTTCGGCCGCGCCAAGGCGAAGGTCGACGAGCTCCAGCGCGTCATCGCCGAGTCCCGCCGTGCCGGTCACTAAATGGAGAAGATTGGCGTACGGATGTGAAAAGGGTCTGCCTGGGTCTGATTTTGGCATGGGATCGGCGCGGTTCATGGATGTCTCTGGGACAATTGATATCACGAGGGACTTCGGGGGAATATTACGTCTCTGTCTGCAGCAAAGAATGCTGCACCGAGATAGCCTTGAAATGGGAAGAGGCTGAATACCGTACCCATGATTCCGAATCACATCATAGGTGTCCCTTACAAGTTGGATGACATGAGTATATTGCTGCTGGCCAATGTGATTGTGGGCAAATGCAGTTCCAGATATGCTTGACCACCTCTTTCCCTACTTCCCGTCTGCTCAATGTCCATGAAAAAGACGCCACTGCGTTTAGGTCGTTCCCTCACTCTAGGGGGGCAACACACAATCTAGCCTTGGTTTGGTTGTTTGCGCGGGACATGGGAGATATGAGGCAGGGTCATCTAGCGGTTGATGAAGGCCCTGGAATCGGAACAGGAAGCCTATGGTTGTGCCGGCAAGGTCTTGGAGAGAATGTCCTCGCCCACCTGGCGAAAGGTCCCACGGTCGCATATAACCCGGTATTGGATTGTATGCTAGCTCCATCTACGCTGTGTCTAAGTTCTGAGCACCCACCTCTACTTCTTCCCCGGCAGCTTAAAGAACTTGCCCAGCTTCTTCATATCCGGCATCTTCTTCGACTCGCTGCTCCTCCCCGCGTCCGCCGGCTTCGAAGAAGACGACTCCGTCGGCGCCTCCGCCGCCTCCTCCCCCAGCGGCACATCCGGCACCGGCAGCTCATGCGCCCTCCTTGCCGCCTCCTCCTTGAGAAACGCCGCCCGGCGGTCCTCGGCCGAGACGCCCTCGTCAAACAACAGGTTGAGCAACTCACGACCGGTGAACCGATAGTGTCGCAGCAGGAGCTTGGCGCCGCTGTCCTCGATGTGCACCCGTGTCGCCGGCATCACCAGCGCAAACGGCAGCTCCGGCCGCGCCATCACGCCGCGCACGGCCGCGTACAGGTCCCCCGCCGTGTGCTCCGCGCCGAGCGTCCACTTGGAGGAGGTGCCGTCGGGGAAGCGCACGCGCACGTCGAGCGTCGTGATCTTGGCGAGCCGCGCGGCTTCGTCGGCCGCGGCGGCGGCAAGCTCGGCGTCGGATTTGAGGCGCTTGTTTTGGGTTTTGGCGAGGAGCTGTTTCTGTCGGAGTTGCGCGTGCGCGATGGTCGGCTCGTAGACGGTCTCGTCGAAGTGGACGTGGGCGGCGGCGGGGGTGGAGGAGGTTGGGGCGGTGAAGACTTCGACGGGTTGGAGGACGCCGTTGATGAGGGGGGATGTTGTGGGCTGGTCGAGGTCCATAGGGTCGTTGGTACTGGGGACGCCTGGGTCTTGTTCGGCTTGTGGTTTGGGGGGTGCGGGTTCCTGGGTGGTCTCGGTGGTCGTCGTGGGCGCTGGAGCTATTGGCTCTTGTTGGGCCGGTGCCTGCTCCGGGATCGCCTCAGTTGCGGGCTTCGCTTTCTTGGCCGTGGGTTGGTTGGGATCGACATCGACGAGATACTGGTCAATCTCACCCAGTGCCTCGCTCAGGGTCTTGTCAGTCGCCTGGAAGGTGACCACAAGGCGGATGCTCCCCGCGTTGATGCCGCACTGCGATAGAGTCTTGGCGAGATCTGATACCCCCTCGAACGTCTTGCCCATGATGTTGATCACGGGCGAGTCAAAGTAGAGCTGCCCGCCGTCGCTCGACTTTGGCGACGCCCGGCCTGTGAGGTTCAGGTCCCTTTCGGCCGTCTCGAACTGGCGCAGCACCTGCCACAGCGACATGTCGCTGGTGAGCTTCTTGGTGAAGCGCTTGCCGTCGACATCGAGTCCGATGGAGATGACGGACGGGCTGCTTGACTTTTGGATGAGCTCCAGCTTTGCGCCGGAGGTGAGGCCGGAGGTCCGGTAGGGGACTGTGAGGTCGACGACCTTTTGCTTGTGTCTGGAGCTGCTGTTAGTCGCTGGGGTGGTGCCGGGGAGTTGGGAGCTTGACTGACTTTAAGAGGTATCGATCGCCGTTCAGATTCAGCTTCTTGCATGCTTCGTTGAGGACATCGACGAGGTAGGTTCCAGGCAGAACCTTGACCTTGGCCCGCCGGAAGTCGGTCGAGACGACCTCGACGTGGGCCGACATGGTTCGAGAGTTGGTCTCAAGCTTGAACAGGTATCCAAGTCGTTCACTTGTGGAAGCAAGGTAGTCCAAGCTTAGGAGAAGGGGTAAACGGCTGCTGGAGCTGGAGCTGGGTATTTAAACGACACTAAGATGGACTTCACTTCAGAGGTATGGTAGGCGGGTTGAGTGTGAGGTGGTGGTGAGCTGGGAAGTGTTGTTGACTGAATGGATTCGAGGTGCTTCCATCATCCATGTCCGATTTGTTGGAGGGGCAATTGCTTGGGCAGCCTGCCTGGGAGCTTCACAAGCACTGTGGGGTTGAGCCCCCCCCCAAACGGCTCCTGTACTGTGTAGACTCCAGCACTTGTTTCTTTGCTAGCGCAAAACTTGGGGGAAACAAATCAAGGCCATCGGACGGTTGATATAAGCCCTGAAATCAGAACTAGAGGCCTATGGTTATGCCAATTAGGCCTTTCCGAGAGACCCTGAGAGGTCTCGCGCTAACAAATAGACCAGGCAGCTGGATTACAGCCGCGTCTCACCGCCTGCCTGCCTGCGACAGGGATCCGCCCGCCGCCCACCCCTGTCCCTTCCCCCAGCCGCGCCAGCTGCGTTGCCTTACCTCGCCTGGCTTGCCGTGTCCACCGTCAACTTGGAGCTCGCTCCTCTACCCCCGAGCTTATCGACGACGTGAACAACCCAGAGCTCGCCGACGACGACATTCGGGTCCTCACCCAACACCACCACCCACGCCCACCGAATTGATCCCCAGCAGCACCCCGAGCTTCCGATTCCCACGAGCCTCGCCGTCCGCCCCGGGGCACCCCCCAAGTCCAACACCCAGCACCACCTCCACAATGGTTCGTCCATCCCCCCTCATATGCCCTCCCCAAGACTAACCCCCTCCCCCACCAGTCCTCCCCCTTCTCAATAAACGGCGGCGCCTGCGTCGCCATGGTCGGCAAAGACTGCGTCGCCATCGCCTGCGACCTGCGCCTGGGCGTGCAAGCCCTGACCGTCTCCAACAACTTCCCCAAGGTCTTCCAGTACGGCGAGCACGTGTTTCTCGGCCTGACCGGGCTGGCGACGGACGTCGCCACCGTCTCGGACCTCTTCCGCTACAAGACCAACATGTACCGGCTGCGCGAGGAGCGGGCGATCGCGCCGCGCACCTTTGCCAACCTGGTCAGCAGCTCGCTGTACGAGCGGCGCTTCGGGCCGTTCTTCGTCAGCCCCGTGGTGGCTGGGTTGGATCCCAAGACGGGCGCGCCGTTTATTTGCGGGTTCGACAGCATTGGGTGCATTGATTTTGCAAAGGACTTTATTGTCAGCGGCACGGCGACGGATCAGCTGTTTGGCATGTGCGAGAATCTGTGGGAGCCGGATCTGGTATGTGGCATATGGGCCCTTTTGAATTGTTGGATACATGTGCTGACTGGACGTGACAATGCAGGAGCCCGAGGACCTCTTCGAGACGATTTCGCAATCCCTGCTCAACGCCGTCGACCGAGACGCCCTGTCGGGCTGGGGCGCGCACGTCTACATCATCGAGAAGGACAAGGTGACCAAGAGATTACTCAAGGGACGCCAGGATTAGAGGGTGGCTTTGGTCAGGCCAGGGAGGGTCTGGGCATGCTCGCGAGACATCATGGTTGGTGTGCAAGATCTCTTTGCAGGCGGCACCAGGTCATGTAAAATCAAGTCACTTTTGGTATCAATAGCGATTTGCGTACTGGTACTTTGTGAGAAAAATGGACTCTCGCATTTGGTCGCCAGCTTTCCCGGGTCTCCCCAGTGTCTAGGTTGACGGCCTTCGTCCCATAATAGGGTACAAAACCCGACGCCTGCTTGCGTCCGTCCTGGCCGCCGATCTACTATGTAGCATCTATATGGTATTTACGAGTGGAGTGGACTTGAACCATCTCTTCTACATGCCCTTTATTCCTTCTTCTTTATGGACAGGGACGGGACATCAATGGTCTGGACGAAGAACGCCCGCTCCAAGAACTTCAGGACCTCGTCGATGAGACTGTGATTGTTAGAATATGTCATTGCTGTGCGGGACGGGGAAAACTTACATTACTGGCGCGCTGATGATCAAGACAGCCTTCCACTCCGTCCAGTTCAGGGGCAGGATGGAGAAGAGCGTCTGGAGAATCGGCGTGTAGAGCAGAGCGAAATGCAGAGCCATCGACAGGGTGATGGCATAGACCAGCATCATGTTCTTCCACAGGGGGAGAGTGAGGAGGGACTCGCTCGACGAGAGCGCGTTCATGGCGTTGAGCATCTCAATGACGACGAGAATCGAAAGTGAGACAGTGGAACCGGCCTTGGACATGTCGTTGGAGAAGATTTCGCAGCCAATCTCGGGGAACTCGGCCGAGCAGCGGTGGAAGTGGGACAGCTGGTAAAAGGTGATCTGGGGTCCCTCAGAGTAGAACATGAACCACCAAGCGTAGCCGGCCACCGTGGCGAGACCAACGTACGTACCAATGACGAGATAGCGGAAGAACAGCCAGCCGCCGATGAGGGGCTCGTCGCGCTTCCTGGGCTGCCTCTTCATGATGTCATGGTCGGGCGGGTTGAACGAGAGGGCCGTGGCGGGAAGACCGTCGGTGACGAGGTTGACCCAGAGGAGTTGAACGGGGATGAGAGCCTCGGGCATGCCCAAGGCCGCAGTCAAGAAGATGGAGACAACCTCGCCAATGTTGGACGAGATGAGGTAGCGGATGAACTGTTGGGTATTGTTGTAGATGGAGCGTCCCTCTTCGATGGCCACTCCGATGGTAGCAAAGTTGTCATCAGCGAGGACCATGTCGGAAGCAAGCTTGGCCACGTCGGTACCGGAGCCCATGGCGACGCCAATATCGGCCTTCTTGAGCGCAGGGGCATCGTTCACGCCGTCGCCAGTCATGGCAACAACCTCGTTCAGGGACTGGAGAAGGTCGACAAGCTTGGACTTGTGGGAGGGTTCTACGCGGGCGAAGAGAGAAGCATTCTTGGCGGCCTCGAGCTGCTCACTGGCGCTCAGGTTGTCAAACTCGCGACCCGTGTAGCTCTTGCCAGTCAAGTCCTCATTGGGTCCAAAGACGCCAATTTGACGGCAGATGCTCTCAGCGGTGTTCCGGTTGTCTCCAGTGATGACGATGACGCGAATACCAGCCTCCTTGCAGCGCTGAATGGCAGCGGGGACCTCCGGGCGAGGAGGGTCAAGCATGCCGACGAGACCGACGAGGGTGAGGTTTTGTTCCAGAGAAGCGTACTCCGAGGTCGACTTGGCGGTGTGGAGAAGTGGGTTTCCAGACACATCGTCGTGACGGGCGAGAGCGATGACACGGAGACCTTGGTTGCCATAGTGGACGACTTCCTTTTGGAGAAGGCTGATGAGCTTGGGGTTGAGCGGGACCTTTCTTCCGTTGGCACCGAGGATGACATGGGTGCAACGCTCGATGACAGTCTCGGGGGCGCCCTTGACGAAGAGCTTCTGCTTGCCTTCGCCCTCAACGAGCACAGACATGCTCTTGCGGTCGCGGGAGAACTCATAGGTAGCCAGGCGGTGGTACTTCCTCTCATACCAAGAGCTGGCATAGTGGACGCGGTCCTGAGCGTGGCAGTCGGATGGGGCGCAGGGGCCGATCTTCTCAACCATGACGCGCAGCGCACCCTCGGTGGCCTCGCCGACGTTGGAGAAAGTACCCGTGTGGGAGTGATAGTCGAGCTTGGCGTCGTTGCACATGGCAGCGACCTCAGCCATTTGGAGAACGGTGGTGGACTTTTGCGCAATATCGCTGACAGGCTTGCCCTGCGACTTGATGGCGCCCTTGGGCTCGAAAGTGGTGCCCTCCACCTCGAGTTCCTCGAGGTCCGAGCCGTCCTGGTTGAGGTAGACAATCTTGTTGACGCTCATCTGGTTCGTGGTCAGGGTGCCGGTCTTGTCCGAGCAGACAACGCTGCAGCTTCCCAGAGTCTCGACCGAAGGCAGGCTTCTGACGACAGCATTCTTGGCAGCCATCTTGCGGGTACCCAGGGCGAGGCAGGTCGTGATGACAACGGCAAGACCTTCGGGGATAGCAGCGACGCCAAGGGAGACGGCAATCTTGAGGTAGTAGATGGCGCCCTTGGTCCAGCTTCCATGGCTGGGGTCGTTGAAGTTGGGGATGTTGATGAGCCACACAGCGATGCAGATGACAGTGATGACCTTGGCAAGCTGGTCGCCAAAGTCGTTGAGCTTCTGCTTCAGGGGGGTAGGCTCGGAGATCTGGGCGGTGATGCTCTCGTGGATGTCGCCAATGGCCGTGTTCGAGCCCGTCAGGACAACGACAGCCTTGGCGTGGCCAGTGACGACGGTGGTTCCCGAGAAGAGCATGTTGACCTGGTCCTGCAAGACGGCCTTGTCGTCGTTGACAACGGCTTGGCAGTCCTTGCCCACGCTCTCGCTCTCTCCGGTGAGGATGGCCTGGTCGACGGCGAAGCTGTTGCTCTCGATGGTAACCAGGCGGCAGTCGGCGGGGATGCGCGCGCCGACGGTAACATCGACGATGTCGCCTGGAACAAGATCCTCGGCCTTGACCCTGTGGACCAGGCCATTGCGCACGACGTTGGCCTCGTTGGCCGAGTATTGTTGGAGGGCGGCGATGGCCTTCTCGGCGCTGCTCTCCTGCGAGACACCGACGACGGCATTGAGGATCAGGATGGTGAGAATGACAGCAGGGTCGACGAAGGCGCCCCAGCCGCCCTCGTCCTCAAAGAGGGCGAGGGCGAAGGAGATGCCGGCGGAGCCAAGGAGGATGATAACCAGCTGGTCCTTGAACTGCTCGAGGATGAGCTCCCAGATGGGGGTGGGTGGCTCTTCGGGGATAGCTGTTGTTTCGCATACTGTGAGCTGGTGTTGTCTTTCAGGGGGGGGGGGAGGGGAGGGGAAAGGGGCGGACCATTCTTTCCATGCTTTGCGCGAGAGCGGGTGACTTGTTCGTCAGTCAAGCCCGAGGTCCTGTCCACGCCCAGGTGGACGAGGACCTCGTCGGCGGGCTTTGCGTAGGCATTGTCCATTGTGACGACTCCTATCTGCCCCAGTTGGTAGGGGGGAGTCTCGAGGAGAGACACTCAGAAGGGGGATATTTTGGTGGTGGCCGCAGAGGTGCCGGTTCAGCCGGATCAGGTGGGTAGGGACCTGGGGGACACAGGAAATCGAAGCTCGGCGTCCCGGTGCAGCTCTCGAGTCTTGAAGGCTTAAAAGTTGGAAGAAGCAGAATGTATGTGTAGAGAAAGTCCCATGAGGTCGAAGGAGGCAGGTCGCCCGTCTCAATGGTCAAAAGTGGTCGCAGTGGAACCTCGCAAGGAGTGGCGGTTCAATGTTTGGACGAAGCTTTAATCGACCAGATTCCAAAGATACATGCGATGCGCGACGTGTCCAGTTGAAGTTGAAGTCGCCTCCTCCAGCACAGTGCAGTCACTGCAGTGGTGCTGACTGGGTGGCCTAGGCCCCTATCGGCAAGGTCCAAGCCATGAGCTTCCCCATCTGGCTAAAGCAACCCCACACTCGACAAATTGACTGGCACACTGCGACGTCCAACCTCTTCATCTCATCGTCTCGTCCATCCGATGTGAGCTGGGTGAGATCAGAGCTGCATGCAACACAACCGACAAACAGTGCATCAATCCCGCCGTGGGGGAAGCGAACCGCAGAGCCGCCCCTGACTGGTCTCGGTCACAGGACCAAGAGAATTTTCCATCAGCTTCCTGCTTGAATCCGGACGGAGCATCAGTCAGTACACGTGGTGGTTTTGGTGGTTTTGGAAGCTCCAGGTCCAACCAAGCTTTGGAGATGGACGTTTCAACCTTCGGACGTCGTTGCCGAGCCGGGGACCAGGATGAGACTGGAAGGATCTTGGAATTTCGAAGCGACGGGACATTTCCATCTCATCGGAGCTGCCCCCACGGGATCCCGGAGACAGTTGCCAGTGGCCGCATGAGTTACACAAGGAACAGGCTGTAGATCCACTGCTAGGCTCTCTCCTTCCTCTTCTTCAACCCAAACAACAAGATCAGACCAGATCGCTCACACGACTCTGATCATTCCTTCAACTAAAAGGCTTTCTCGACTTCAGGTATGCCCGCGCTCCTCTCGTGTACAAAAAGGGCTCCTCCCATTATGCTGGGAGGGGGTTCAGGATGTGCCTCGAGTTTGCTGGATGAGCATGAAAGGAAAGGATGCAAGGTGGCCGTTGCTGTCAGTCGAACATATGCGGGTCGTGATCAAAGTACTTTTGAAAAGAAAGCCGTAAATCCTCGCAAAAGAGATCATCACCAGCTCAAACTTCGCGCGTCCCCATCCCGAAAACAAGACGGCGACCAGCGCTTGCTCACAGCTTGGCAGCCTGAAGCCATCACCGCATCCAACGACCTGCACCAAAATTACCCCGCCAACCCCACAGCGCGAAGCCTCTCCAAGAAAACGCGGGGAGTAAATAATTCGACAAACCAAACACAGGGGCGTCGCAGGCAACAACCACAACACCACCTCTCTCTCTCACAAAAACCCAACCCTTCTAAACCCTGCTCAACACCCTCATATCCCTTTCCAACAATCCCCCCCAACCCACTCACCATGCCCCCCCCCACCCCCCTCGCCATCGCCACGCAGGCCGTCCAGCGCCTCGTCAAGGAAGAGTCCTACTACCACAAGGACCAAGCCGCGCAGGAGGCGCGCATCGCCAAGCTCGAGGCCGGCCTCGCCGCCGGCACCAACAGCGACGACGACAACGCCGAGTTCGTGCTGAAGCAGGAGGTGCGCAACTTCTCCCGACCCTTTCGGGCAACAACCCCCCAGCCCGAGACCCAGAGCCTGACGGGAGAGCAACAGAGAACCGCGCTCCAAGAGACGAAAAGCATGTTTGAGCCGCTGCGCGAGCGCATCGTGCGCGCCGTGACGACGCTCGAGGAGCAGCTGGCCATGGCCGAGGGCGAGGGGACGGCAGCCGAGGGCGAGGTGGCCAGGGCGAATGAGGCGCTGGAGGAGGGGCGCAAGGTTGGTCTTTTGGCGGAGTGAAGGGAGGTTGGTTCACGGGGAAATTATGGGAGCAAGTCATGGAGCAATTATGGGATGCGTGGAGTTTTTGGCCGGCAATGGTTTTTGTTTCTTCTTATACACTGGCGGCATCAAGCAACATGGTTCTTGGGTTCGTGAATGATTAGGGTCGCGGGTAACGAAGCTCGCTGCAATGATGCGTGACTACATGTCTTTGGCAGCCGTAGCCGTCCATGGGCTACCACCGTCTCTTTCCCCTTACGCCAACTCTATCTATGTTGTGTCCATGGTATCCTGGCTGTCGATGAGGATCTGAGGAGGATCATCCGAAGGCAGTGGTGTGAGCGGGCTGTCAGGCTCCTCCAGCTCATCTTCCTCCTCCTCCTCTTCACTATTGACCTTCTCGTCCTCTTCTTCCTCCCCACCCTCGACCTTGTCCATCCTGTCGCCCCTCTCCTCCCTCTCGGGCAATGTACCCTCTTCGTCAACTTCCTTGGGCTCAGCCATCTCCGTATCCGTCACTTCCCCCTCGCCATCGGCCGGACTCTGCTCCCGCACTTGCTCCTTCTCTCTGCCATCTGGTGTGGGCTCTCTGCTTGGAGCCATGCTGCCGTTCCGTGAGAAGCTGTCGAGACCACTGATCCGCGCCTTGTGAGCTGTGAGGAAGAGCTGCGAGTCCTGCGCCGGGGTGGCGTCCCTCGCCGGTGTTCTGCCGCCCGTTGTAGACAAAGCCCTCGGCGTCGCCCCCGTGTCCCCGCTCTCCATGCCGCTCCTCGGCAGCAGGCCGCTCTCGGGACGCGGCGTGGCGTTCCCGCTCGCAAGGCCAGGCCTCGGCGTGTCGACCTCGTCGCCCATGCCTTCGCGGCGTTCCACTTCCTCCTTCTCGTCGCGGATCAGCCGCCTCAGCCGCATGCTTTCATCCATGATCTTGGCAAACTGGTCGCGGCGCTCCTGCCACGTCACGCCGTATGTCTTGCTCTCGGCCTCGAGCTCGACAATCTCCTCCTCCAGTTTCTTCAGGTTGGACATTTGCTCGGCGCGCGGGCGCAGCGAAGGGTTGCTGGTGATCTTATCGGCCAGTTCGTCAAACTTCTTGCGCTGCTCGAGCGTCGCGCGTGCCTGCTCCAGCTTAAGTCGCAGTTCCGCCGTGTTGTCGCGCACCGCCTGCGAGGATGTGACGATGCGTTCGCGCTCGGCGGCGTATCGTTCGCGTTCTCGCTCGTTGGCGGTTAGGAGGAATTGTAGGCGGGCTATGCTGCTGTCGAAGGCGGCGAGGTCGAGGGTGATGTCCTCCTTCATCTGGGCCAGGTCGCTGGGCAGCTGGTCACCGCCGGGGGTGGTCTGCGACTGCGCATCTTGGTCAGCGGCGGCAGCGCCGTTTGTCTCTGGTGGGGGGGTGAAGGTTTGGCGGGCTTTCGAGATGATGAGGCCGTTGAGGGTGCTGAGGCGCTTGGTGACGCGTTTGAAGGGCTTTTCCTCGACGTTGAGCAGGCGAAACTTGTGGAGCTCGTTCTCCTCGTCGCCGTCAAGATAGCCCCAGGTGGCCATTCTAAAGTCGATACTTTTGTCTGAGGAGGGAGTGTTTGGACGCGTCGTCTTTCGAAGTCGAAGTGCCGCTGCAGAAGGTCCAAGTGGTGGAGAAGGTTCAGATGGGAGCTGGACGGTGATGTGGGCTTCTGAGATTCATCCGGAGGATGTCGTTCTTTCCACAATTGGAGCCGCGGAGAGCGTCGATGGAGTGTTCGGTGTTGGCGAAATGCCGTTGTCAAAGGATATCCATGCGCGATGTCTCTTTCAAAAAAAGTGGAGTGGAGCGGAATGTCACAGGCTGTTCCTTCGTTAGAGCGAGTCTTCTGAGGTACACTTTAAAGCTGCACATATTTCCAGTCAGGGGCTTAAAGTGGGAGCTTGAGGTGTTCAGTTAAGATATGAGGCCTTCAGTCCTCTAAATAGTACTCGCGCACTTGGGAATGCTTGCTCAAGAAAGCTTAGCCGGCTCAGATACGCGCCTCGAGTTCTGACTTTGAAACCATTGGTGGTATCTTGAGAACTTGCACTAACAGCGCTGGAGTGTACAAGCTGCCCGTTCCATGTCAGCCCCCGGGCCCGTCAAAGTGGGGCGCAGTCAGCGAGCGGCGACCCGTTGTCGCGAGGCTGCAGGTCACATAAAGATCCACTGCATTGCACCTTGGCGACCTTCTATCAACTCCTCATCTCAAAACACCACATGGCCCAGTGACTGATTGATGCATCGCCGGCGTCATTGGGGGCAAACCTTCTCCGCTCTATATATTCCGTCGTCCTGTCATGCATTTTGTTCCCTATCTCTTCATTTTCGAAACACTGCCCAGCGCTCCCTCGCAAACCCGACTGCCAAATTCGTCGCCGTAGGACAGACTACATTCACACTCCCATTCCTGAATAGACAGACTGGCCACCTATTGTGCTGTACAAACTTGATAATACCCACCTACCTTCACCGCCCTCGCCTCAGCGTCCTCACCATAGCCATCACCAAGGTGGCCCCGCTTTTCCATCCTTTGTCTTGTGAGTACTCGCACCTGCCACAGCACAACAGACCAAGGTGAGGATCCACAATACTGACGACCGTCTGAAGCCAAATAACTATATATTTTGGTGCGAGGGCTCCGAGAGCCCTCCTCTCCCAACACCATGCCTCCACGATCTCTCGTCGACATGTGCTTGACTGTCGCCTCCAAAAATATCAGCAGCGTCACAGGCCTCTACGGCATGCCTGACCCACTCAAGGAGGTCCTCCTCCGGGCCGTGACCAAGGCCGAACAGCTTCGCACCATCGAGGCGGACGACGATTCCTACGATGGCTACGCCGCACACTGGCAGAGACTGATTGCCGCCGACTTCCCCGTTCTCGCCCAAAAGAACAAATGGGCCCCCAAGAATCCCAAGCACTGGTCCCGAGTCTACGATCGGTACAAAAAGACCGACGATGACGAGACCGCTGCCGCAACCCAACGCCTCGCCGCTATAATGCAGGGAGCCAACCAGGCGCGGGAAGCACAAAAGCTTCAAGTCAAGGCCAATCTCGCCAAGAGGCTGCCACCTCCTCCTCAGCCCAAGAAGCACTGGGCCAGCCAGAGTGCACCGCCCCCCCCTCGCAAGACCGCCCTCTCTAAACTGCGCACCCAGGTCAAGAGCCAGGCCAACCGCTTCAAAGTGGCCCCCGTCGCCCACCATGGCCTCGCGCTTGGTCAGGTGGAGAGGGCACCCGAGAGGATGATCACTGCGGCTCGAATTGCACGCCAACCTACGATTCGGGAAATCGCTACCTCGAAGCGAACACAGTCGTCATCCATGGACGGAGTCGACAAGGCTCGTGAGGAACGGGAGCAACGTCTCCGTCAGATCAAGTCGCAGGGTGCGGCGCCTCCTCACCAGAACTTCTTGGATTTTGGTTCCGACGACGAGTCGAACTCCGGCTCCCAGCCCCCAAAACGGAGCCATCTCGAAGACTTCTTTGCAGAGCGTGAAGCTGGGCTCGTCACACCTCCGGGCAGTTCCCAGCAATCTGCTGGGGTCAAACCTACTCGTCGCCCGACATTGCTCTCGGCTGCCCTGGGAAGCAACAAGCCTCCCCAACGCTCGACAACCATCTCCGGCGAGGCCTCTATGGCTCCCGCAATTCGCCGCAGAACCGCTCTCCTCTCGGCTTCACCAGGCGCGAACAAGACACACAGCCCCGTCGCCCGTGAAAAGAGCAACCCCGCGAATCTTTCGCCCCCGCCACAGGCCAAGAAACGGATATTCACCGAGTCGGCCGACGACTCGAACAGCGATGGTGTCGATGCTCACAAGCGACCACGCACCAGCGCCTCGCCTCCCATACAACGGCCCGGGAGCAATCTCTCCCCTGCTCCTGGTACCAGCAGGACGCAGGGCAACGCTGCCAAAACCTCGGCGGGCCGACTTCCCCCCTCGGAGACCGCGAAGCGGGAAAAATCGCCCGAAGACGTCAAGAACATTCTCGACAAGCTCAGCGGCCCCAAGCTTGGTGCTCCCCTTCCGCCCCGGAAGCGTCCCATCAGCGTCATGGTGCAGCCCAAGAGGACAATTCGGCGGTGATGACCGTCTCGCCACCACTCATGGGAGGGACTAGAAATGTGGCCGGGGTCCCAGATGGAAAGGCAGAGCCTTGCTGTGGCACATCATGAAGCACTTTTGGGTCAAGATTCTTTCTGACGATTCTCGTCAACCTTTTCTTATTTTGGCGGCCACAACACGGCCCCACGTGTGTATGGGAGGGGATTTTGTTTCTGGGAATTTGGCATTGGGAAACCAGGAGTACAGGGCTACATGGATACAGTTTGGTGCATTGGGTGGACTTTCGGATGTGGCAGGGCATTTCTAGGCGTCTAAGAAGGGAGAGAGGGTCACGATATCATGGAGCATGATCTCCGGAATGGAGACACAGGACAGCAGTTGAGGAGGAGCTATTTTTGGGAGCACAATATATTTCTTGATGGTCTGCGCGCTGGTGTTGATATCAGGACGAGAAGAGAGGCGTCTTTAGCAGTTACACTTGACATGTCACATAACATGTAGTCTCCATCACAGTCACAAAGCCACAATGATGATAAACACAGGTAGAGAAAATCAGCGACTTCTCAACATTCCCACCAACACGCTCGTATCTCCTGCGCCCTTGATCGCTCGGCCGAGGCCCGAGGGCCCCCCATCCCATACGCTTCTTTTGCTTGCCCCTTGTACGGGCAGCAGCCCAACACGGACGGTCTGCACCTACGCCTGCCAGGTCCTCACCCCCCTTCCATCATCCCCTGGACAAATCCCCAGCCTTTCCGCTCTCTCCCCTCCATACTCCCCTCACAGCCAAACAAACAAACAACCGACCCCCCGCCTCTCTCGACTCCACCGTACGCATCACCGCCCACCCCTAAGCGCAAGCACCAGATGCAGCGTGCATCCGCCCTCGAGCTGGTAGTCGGCGGCCGTCTTGTCGTCGACCCTGCATGTCCGGTATTGTTGTCAGCCTCTGACAACGGTACGGAAAGCTTCGGAAGAGTAGGGAGAGAAGGGTAGAGGTGGAGAAATACGCACATCTGCTTCCCCCCGTAAATCAACCGCTGCTGCGCCGGCGGGATGCCCTCCTTCTCCTCCACCTTCTCCTTGATCTGCGAGACGCGGTCGCTCGGCTCCACGTCGAGCTCGATCTCGCGGCCGGTGAGGGTTCGGACTCTGTTGGGGGTTAGTGTGGTTTGGGATGGCATGGCATAGCATGGCTTGCGTTTGGTGTTTGGTGGGGGTTGGAAGAGGGAGGAGCCGGAGGGGGGGGATGGGGGGGGAGGGCGTACTTGAGTTGCATGATGTCTGCTGTGCGCGGGTTGGTTCTCGAGAAGAAGAGATTCGGCGGCGGCGGTGGTGGTCGTGGTGGTTTGCGGTCGTGGGGTGGTGTCGCGTGTAGGTTGGGGTCTGGTGGTTGTTGGCCGGTTTGTTCGGAGAGAGTGGACTCGGGCGGTGGAGTTGAGCCGCGTCGGGTCGAGCGAGACTGGGCACCTCGATAGGCAGACAGAACTGGTTTACACTACGATGTTGTAGAATGCGCTTGCGCCTGCGAAAGCTGTCTTGGGGAAAGGCGAATGGTGACGAGGCGGGGTAGTGGGGCAGGATATCTTGTCTGCCTGGACGCCGCTGAGGAACTTGGGGAGCTATTCCCTGTCACTCAGGTAATCGCATCAGACGCGCGGGTAATTTGGTAGGGCCGGCATGGTCCCATTTGGTGCCTGGATTTCAGGGTCCAAGGTGCAACGACTAAACCATTTCGGCGTGTTTCCTCAGTCTCAATATCAAACCAAGCTGGTCGGCTCAAATGGCAATAGTTATGCTTTGCGCCTCATCTTCAACCCGTGACAGAGCCCAAATGATCGGCCAGAGACGCCATCCCCGCCAATGCATTAATATTGGTACAGTTAGTTGATTGGGTGCCCTTCCCTTTTCACCTTGCCTCCCCATACCTAAACATACAGTGGAGATATTCCGTTCCCATCCCTTCCCCCCCCTCTATTTGTTGTCCTGCGGCCGGTCCTCAAACACATTCAAGCCGAGCCCCTCCGAGTCGAGGAGCAGCCTGTTCTTGCCGCCCGCCTCCTGCAGGATATTCGCAATCGCCCGGGCATTCTCCAGCTTCTTGAGCTCCACGTACGATTTGCTCTTCTTGATGGCCTCACCGATCAGCTCGGCCGAGCGCGCCTCACCCTGCGCCTTGACCACCATGGCCTGCTTCTCCTGGCGCGCCTTGTCCACCACAAACGCCGCCCGCTGCGCCTCCTGCTGCGCCACCTGCTTGGCCTCGACGGCCGCCGTGAACTCGGGCGAGAAGGCGAGATGCTGTCGTCCCCCACCACGTTAGCCCCAACCCAACCTCCCACCAGAGACAGGAAAAACATACCGTCAACGACACATCATCCAGCAAGATGTTAAACCTCGCCGCGCGCTTCGCCAAGTTATCCCGCACCAGCTTCGCCACCATCTCTCTCTGCGTGATGAGCTGGCTGGCGTTGAACTGCGCCACGACGCTCTTGAGTACCTCGTTGACAATCGACGGCAGCACGCGCTCGTCGTAGTCGGTCCCCAGCGTGCGGTAGATCTGCGGCAGCGCGCCCACCTCGGGCCGCGACAGCACGCGGCACGTGATGTTGACCATCTGCAGGTCCTTGGTGCCCGTGAGCGACGACACGTTGCGCGGCTTGGCGCGCACGTCGTACGTGATGGGCGTCTCGAACCAGGGGATGATCAGGTGCGTTCCTAGACACCGCGGAACCATTGTCAGCCATGGCCGGGAGGGGGGGGAGGGGAGGGGGGGGCACATACCCTCGCTGTAAATCTCCTTGCTCACGCCCGTCAACCGCTTGTACTTGATCGCTCTGTGACCGCCGTCGACGTTGAAGATGGCGCTCTGGAACGCCAGGGCGCCGCCGCCGAGGAGGACCAGCGCGCCGAACGGGCCGATGAGGTTCCGCGGGCTGCCGCCGGGGAAGCCGCCGCCGCCGCCGCCGCCGCTCCGGGCGACCCGCTGCATGCGCCGCACGGCGTCTTGCAAGGGGTTTGACATGGCGCTCTTCTCGGGTGGCTATGTGTGTACGAGGTGGTGGGTATGTCGAGGGGGGTAGTTGCCGGTGCTGGGTTCGTGGTGGGGCGGGAGGAGCTCTGCTGATGCTGGTGGTGGCTCTGGTTTGCTTGGAAGGTGAGCTTGCACCACTGCTGCTGCTGGGATTTGTGGAGACGGAGTACCGTTGAGCTCGGGGCTTGGCGGCAAAACCTCGAGCTTTTTGCCTGCGTCACGTGGGTGGGGGATGTCGACAAGCTTGGACCATGCTCTGGCGGGAGAGTGATGCGAGCGCACGTGCCAGACTTGGACGACGACATGTCTTGGATCTCTTCTCTTCAGACTTCAAACAGCAACCACGGGGAGAAGGAAATGTAATACAATTCAATCTTGATGCTGTATTCTACTATGCCATAGAGTCGGAGCTGAATACAGACATAATTTCCTCCACACCTTGCCAGAGATGAGGCAAGTGTCAAATCTATTCTTCCTCAAGACTACCGCCATCAACAAAATACCAAACTGCCAATGTGTACAGCAAACACCAGAAAGCAATAGAGCCGTAACCCATGATTCCCAAGCCCGAGCACAAATCTGCCTATGCCTCCCCCCTCGATACAATGTACAGTACAGCATCCCGCTAGACGACCTTGTGCCCAGAACTCCACGACGAAAGAAACAAAGCACGTCTAAAATGCTTCTCTGATTTAACACACGTCTAGTATACATCCCACAACTCTGGGTTGGCAGATATTGCCTTTATCTTTTTTTTAGTGGATTATGCCACTTCCCCCATAATTCCACGCTCCCGCTATTGCCAATGACCCAAAAGGGTGGCACTTTTCCCACAAATCTGTTTATCGACAGACGATCCTTCCTTTGTCTAAGACAAGAGGTTCCGCAACGAGGGGCTTGCGCTGGCCCCGCTGGCCGGCCTGTGTTCGCGCGGGGGAGGATTGCTCAAATCCCGAGGCGGCGGCAGCGGAGGGCTGCCGTGGTGGTGGGGCGGGGCACGGGGAGGTAGTTGATGGTGCGCCGGGACCGAATGACCCCAGCGGAGATAGGTATGTTCTTGCGGAGGCGGCCCGTGAGAGACTGGTGGCATCGGATTCATCGACATGTGGTGGGGGCGCAAGTCTGTGGGCCCCATGAGGTGGCCGTGGTGCGGAGACATGTAAGGATTGCCGTTCTGAGGAGGCTGGGGGCCGCTCATGCGCCTTGGCGACGGCGGCATGCCATTGGAATACGGCGGCGGTTGAGACATGTGCCCGTTTTGCATCGGCGGCGAGGGGTGGTGCGTGATGCTGTTCATCGCCGGGGGTCGCAAGTGGTTCGGCGCCGCAAGAGGTGGCATCACGCTCGGGGGCGGCGAGGGACCGCCATTCATCTCGCGACTGTGGTGGTGACCGGGCAGGGGCCCGTGGCTTGGAGGAGGTCGGCTCCAGTCGTTGTAGGGCCGGTTTTCCGGGCTGTATTGTGGTACCTGCATGGGCGGAGCTCGCGGGGCGATGGTTGGGGGTAGCGGGGGAGGAGCCAGCGGTGGTGCTTGGACGGGCAGGGGAGCCATCGGGCCACCCATGGGCATGGGACCCGGGCCCACCATCGGTGCTTGGAGGGGAGGTATGTGCTGAGCAGCGGGTGGCGGGCCACTGGAAGGCTGGATCCTCGGCGACCAAGGGTAGGGACCCCTGCTGGAGTGTCTCGGCTCAGGTGGCCCAGCCATGACAGGAGAAGGTTGAGCTGCTACCGGAGGAGGCGGCTGGGACACCTGCGGCACTGGCTCGGGAACCGGAGATGGCTCGCTAGGAGACTGTGTGTGCTGCCTAGGTTGTCTCTGGGCCTTTTTGCACTTGTGGCACTGGAAGCTTCGCTGCTCGACGAATCTCTGAGCCTCTGAGCCCAGACTTCCATAGTACCCGTTTGTCAGACCACGCTCCTGCGCAGAGTCGATCGCGTGCCACTTGGGACTGACACCGCTGCTGCATGTCAAGCAGATCTTTCCACCGGGTCGGAGAGCAGCGGGCGAGCGTTCCCTATGGTCATGGTCGCCATTGGTCATGGTGACCGTCGAGCATCGTCGGTTCGGTAGTGTTGCGGGCGGTGGGGGCGTGGGCGACATCTTGGAGGCGACGGTGATCTGGTTTGCCTTTCGGGCGCAGCCCGTCAATGTGAGATCGGCCTGCTTGCAGTTCTGGACGTAGAACTGAAGGGCATTCGTCCCATTCTCGTCCACCACTTCGTGCATAGGGTGTACGGCCGTCTTGGGAGCATGCTCCTTGCACCATATTGCCGCCGACATGACTCCGCTCTCCCCTTTGATCGAGACAATGTTGTGCTGCTCGCGTCGAGAGCCCTTAATAGGGGTGATATCGAAGCCAAGGAGGTAGTCCGCCTGGTTGGCGCATTCGACGTGAACCGGAGCCTTGCAAGTATGGCAGTTCACACAAGCTCCTCCGTCTCTCTTGCAGGCCTTGCAGACCTCGGCGTACCTCGCCCTCGGCACCAAAGGGATGCCCTCACTGGCCCCAAACGTCTTGGCGTTGCCAAACTTGACCTCGGGTGTCCAGACGGCGCAGGTGACGTGAACCCAGTTGTTGTCGGCGGTTCGCTTCAGGGGCTCGCGGGGGTTCGTCGGTCGGTTCATCTCCTCTTGCTTCTTCCGGTAGTACTCGGCCGCTTTTTGGGCGTTCTCGCGCTCCTGACGCTCGCGCTCGCGCTCCTTTTCCGTCTTCTTCTTGTGAGAGATCTTGGGGGGCTCCACAAAATCGTGCTCAGTGAACTCGACCGGACACAACACGCATTTGTAATGCTGTAAACAATTAGCACGACCCGTGAGGGTCCAAGGCGGGGAAACTTACAATCGACACTTTAGGATTCTTATCATTCAGACACATGTCGCATGTCCACTTGCCGGGGGCGCGGCTGTCGACGACTCCATAGCAGTTCCGATGAACCGTAAGGCGGCACTCCCTGCACTTGAGATGCTGGTCACCCAGAGGTTCCAGCTCCCTGCAGATGGCGCAGGGAAGGGTCCGGGGCTTCGGGATTTCGGGCACTGGGGGTGGTGGTGGCTTCTCGATGACCTTCTTCTTGGACGGGGGCGGCGCGGGGACGGGGACGGGCTCCGATGGGACAGGCTCGGGCTCCTTTTCGGCATAACCCTTGAGCTTCTTCCGAGGCGGCTCTTGGTTGGCCTGCGGCTGCTGGGCGGTCGGGGCTGGGCTAGCCGTGGCGACAGGGTCGGGCGTGGAAAAGCGCGTGTTGGCCATCATCTCGTCCGCAGCGAGCAGCTCCTTGTAAAGCTCTTCGTCGACCCTTCGCCTCCATCCTCGACCTCCCGTCAGAGCCACCTTCTTGGCCACCTCTTCCACATCCTCCCACTGGATGGCGTACCGCCGCCAGAGTTCGGCGCATCGGCGGCACAGCGCCTGTACGTACTGGGCGTTCTTGTCCTTGTTGGAATTCCGACCGCCGCCTTCCGTGACCAGAGACGCCGAGGGGTTCGGCGCCCGCCGCCACTGGCGCGACGACTTTGTCGAGCAGAACTTGCAGATGAATCTCTTCTTCTTCTCACGGGCCTTATCCGTGTCGAAGGCGGAATCATCGTGATCGTTGGCCACATCGTCAGTAACCTGCTTAGCCACCGCCTCGGCCTTCTTGGCGTCCTTCTTGCCCTTGCGCCCAGGATAGTTGCCCCAGACCTGCTTGCCTTTCTCCGACTTCTTCCAGGTGTAGTAGTAGCGGGTGATGGTGGCGGCCGGGAGCGTCTTGACGTGCTTCTTGACACTGTGCAGCTCCGAACCAAACTTGGCCACGGCCTCCTCAAACTTCTTTTGCTCGGCCGGGGTGAGCTCGGGCTCCTTGAAGTCGGCCTTGGGTACCTTTTCGAGCTCCTTGAGCGCCTTTTGCGCGTTGAACTCGTTTCGAAAGAGCACGTCCCTCGCGACATCCTGGAGGTTGGTGGAGAGTGGCGGGAGGCCCAGACTGGTGGCCATGGTCCTGGCCGTCGCCATGTACTCGTCGATGGCCTCGTCAGACACTGTCAGACCGCATTCACTGGGGGGCTTATAGAGCAGCGTGACCGTGTCGTCGTCACCGCGCTGCACCCACCCGGGCGGCTCGTCCTGCACCCACTTGGGACGGGTTTCCCGCTTTTGGCGCTCGGCCTCCAGGGCGGCTTGCATCTCCTTGCTAAGCTTGCCGTCCTTGCGGCCCGACTTTTTGATCTCGAGCGGCTTCACATACTCGACAGGGCGACCGGGCCACGGCAACACTATGGCCTGGTGGCGGGGGCCCAGGCGGGTGCTGGCGCGGGGGAAGATGCGATCGTCATAGTCGAGAGCGTCTTCGACCTTGCAATGGATACCGAGGTAGCGGTAGGGCCACAGGCTGGCGTGGTAAATTTGCTCGGCCGTGGCGGGGGCGTGGGCGGCGTGGTCGTCGTCGGTGGGGCTGGTGCGGCCCGTGTCGCCGCCGCCGGCAGCGTGGGCGGCATCCTCATCGTCGTCGTCGACAAATTCGTCGTCGTCGTGGGCCGAGTCGTGCACGTTGGGCGTGTTGCGGGCCTCGAGCTTTCTCTCCTGGGCGCGACTGCAGGCGGCGCACGACCAAGCGAAGCCTCGAGACGGCTTTTTGAGCAGGGGTGGCTTGACGCAGTTCATGTGGTACGTCTGTTGGCACACGGCACAATCGACCGAATCGTTGCTGGTCCGTGTGTCAGCACTCGTGTCCCCCGGTCCAGGCCATCCTGGGCGGCGACCCGCACGGTGCGGGCGAATGAAATTAGGAGGAGGAGGGGGAAAATACATACCTGGCGCAGTAGCCGACACATCGCTTGCACGTCTTGACGGCACTGGTCAGCTCCTTGCCGCGGCCCTGCTCCACCAAAATGAACTTCCAGCGCTCGTCCAGCACCCGCTTGACATGCTCGGGCACGTTGATGATCTGCGCCGTCGGAATCACCTCGTAGTTCTTTTGGATGTAGCGGTCATACAGCCGCTCGTACCAAAAGTTGTCGGGCGCCCGCTTGTACGCCGCCATGTCGGGAATCTCGGCCTTGTGCCGGATCTGACACTTGCCGCGCAGAGACGTCAACGGGCTGATGTCGGAATGCATCGTCGCAAAGACCAGGCGCGTGTCTTGGACTTTTTTGCCAATGTCCTTGGGCCGGTAGTACCAATTGATGCGCAGCGCCTCGATGGGCTTGGAGTCGTCGCTCGCGCTGTGCAAGAACTCCATGATGCGGCCCAGGTAGTAGGGCTCCCCGGGCGGCTCACAGATGAGGTAGACATGGTCTGCACACAAGTCAGCGCTGGCTCGCCCACCACAGAAAAAAAAAGAAAAGGGGAATACTCGCCATTCACTTCCAGCACCGTGCCGTCGTCGGCCACCATCTTGCCGCTCTTGAGCAGTGCCCCGCTGGCCTCAAAGGTAAGCAGGTTGGATTCCCCATAACCACCACCTGCCCGCTTGCCACTGCCACCACCACTGCCGGCATTCTGGCCATGGGCATGAGAAGTGCCATTTCCGTTGGAAGCGGCTCCCCCGTGACGCCGTTGCACGCCCGTCGCCAGCGGTGTCTGGCTGCCGCTGCTGCTCGGGACGTGGTCGGCCTTGCGCTTTTTGGATTTCGAAGGTGCATTGACAATGGTGACTGTGGCGACCGATGACGAGGCTGCGGGGGGTGGTGCATTAGGGGTGCTCTGGTCCTTGGTCGTGCTGTTCTGGTGGTGCGAGCCACCTGGCTGCTTGGAGTCATCCGTCGACGACGACACCAGTGGTTTCCGAGCCGACCCGCTGCCAGACCGTGGAGGTGCTGGGGGTTGCTGGGTGGCTGCGCTGGGAAGGTTCGTAATCGAGGCCTGGCGGGTGACGGCCTTGGCCAGGGCGCCGTCGCGGTAATTATCGTAATCCGCGTCGAGGTCCTTGTCTTCGGCGTAGTTGGGACGCGATGCACCGTTGCGGTTCCGCGAGCGCGTCCCATAGGGAGAGGCAGTATCGTCCTTGGCCATGGCGGCCTGCGGGCCCGTGGGGGGTGCGGCCCTGGAGGTGTCCATGGGTTGGGGCGACTCGGAATGGGGGGCGGAGGAGGAAAAAAGGGGAGAAGGGTCAGACATGCGTGGCAGGATGGAGTTGGAGAGGGAGCTCGAGCTGGCTGGGGGCTTGCTCGAGCTCGTCGTGGTTCCTGTGCCTTCCTTGGCGGCGCCGGCGTGGGCGTGGGCGTTGGCAGACAGGGACGAGCGGGTCGAGTTGGTGAAAGGTGGAAGGTCCTCGGAGTGGCTCACATGTTGAGATTTCATGGCGACGCCAAAATTCGGAGTCAGGGTCGAGGTCGGGGTCAGAGGACTAGCGTTCCGCGCGTTGGTGGGGACGGCGGGAGATCGCAGTGATAGCCCTTCCCGCATCGGATGAGATGCGTGAAGGGAGGGTGAGGATGAGTGGTGGATGATGAGTGATGGATCAACTTCACGGGCGGCCGTGGAGATGGAGACGAGTGGGAAGAGGGTCCGATGGTGGCGTGGACCGGCGGTAGCAGGTGCAGGTGCAGCAGCAGACCAAGGAATCGTCCATAAGACGGTTGATGTCGCGTGCCCGGCGCCCCGTGCAGACTGACTGGGTGCGGCGGCCCTCGACAAAGACGCGGGGGTGGTTGTCGGCGGGAAAGGGACGCGGCGGAGAGTGTTGAGAAGAAATCAAAACGGGAAGATGAGGATCCCAGGTGGCGCCGATGAAGGTGCCTTGGTTTGATGGGGTGTGGGCGTGGCCAGCGCCTGGGCGCGAGGCAGAGGCAGAGATGGAAGAAGCGTCAAGCCCCGCCGCGGTTGCGGTGGGTGGCGGCAGGTTGGTATATACCTACCAAAATGGCCGATGATGAGTGGGATCGGGCTGGCTGGGGACGGCGATGGCGAAGGTGACGACGGGAGACAAGGAGCCGAGATGCGCGCGAGACGAGATGCGGGAATGCACGCGAGATCAAGAGAGCGTGGGCGGTCCTGCAGACTCCAAAGCGCGCGAGCAGCCAGCGGCCGGGTGGGATGCTATGTTGGAAAGTTCAAGTTCGCAAGGGGGAAAGGAAAGCAGCCCAGAGGGAGGGATATGTGGGCGACATGGACCGAACAAGAATGGACTGGATGGAGACGAGACGGGGGACGGGAACGGGCCACACGGTTCAACGGGCAACGGAACGGGCGCGGGCGAGGGCGAGGGCGAGAAACGCCAAACCTCTCTGGAAATCGAAATCGACGACATGGCAATGGAAATGGGCCGGGCCAGCCCGAGCATGACAGCCCTGAGCCCAGCAAGGATCGAGTCCCGTCCACCAGGACTGCTGATGGTACGGTCCGTCCATCTCTCGTCTCTTCCCTCTTCCCTTTCCCACTTCCCTCTTCATTCTTTCATTCGAGGCGTCCACCGTCCCTGGACCTGGATGGATGTCGAGCAAACCCCGTCATCCCCCCCCCTGGTGAAATGCGTGGTGTACCGACCCTGCCGACCCAACCTACGCCTCCCACCCTACCGCGGCAATGCTGGGGGGGAGGGCGCTGGGCTGCCTTCGATTTTGCTTCGACGTCCTCCATGACCTGCGCCAAAAAGAGCAGCACAACACACCTCTCCCGTCTGGGTGAGGTGGGCCCCCCTGGTGGAGCCTGCCGGGTCGCGAGGTAGACGCTGTGTACCAGATGCTGTGTCCTCCCGCGTGATTTGCAGCATCAACGTCGCGGGCCCCCCATGTCGCTACTTGCAGGCTACCTGTCTCCCTTTCTCTGCTTCATCAACTTCACCCCGTCCGTCCTCCTCTCCACGCCCTGCCGCCCGCCAACGCAACGCAACGCAACGCTCATCACCAGCGAGGCCGCCGCAGTCGTCTCGCCCATGGCTCAAATCAAAGAGATGGACGTCCTTTTTTTTGGGGGCTTTGATGTCGATACCGGCCCTGGGAATCCCGGGCCATGCCATGGGATGGGCATGGGCGATGGCATGTCCACGCTTCGGCATGGAAAGGCCCCCCCAAGGGGGATTTGCTGATGTGCGTGCATGCGCGATGGCAGGTGAGCAAATAGAGGCGGGCTACCTACAAAATGTCCACCGTGTGTCTGCACACTTTTCCGTTGGGTGGAAGCCGACCATTTGGCATTTGGCATTTTACCTCGCGCAGTAGGAGCGGACGCAAGGAGTCAAGGACACGACCAAAAACTGGAGAGCGCCGGACGGACCCATCTCTGGCCTTGCCCCATCCCATCCGAGTCGAAAATTGGGTCAAGAACCTCCTCGACATGTCTCGCTCATCATATCCCACCCATGCCGACCAAGTCGCCCACCCTCTTGACCATCGATCCAACCTCGCCAACCCCTGGTCGACGAGAGGAAAATGGCACATCCTCCATCCCCCATCCCCCCATCCCCTACACCAAGTGTGCTCATTTTTTGTGCAAACCCCCCATCGCACCAAGAGCACTGAACACTGGGGGAGATGGAATGGAAGTGGGAGGTATGGGTCCCTGACCCCCGCCCATCCAGCACCACCACATCGCGATACACACGCTGACTCTTTTCCGCCTCCCCACCCAAACCGCCTCCCAGGCCCTCTCGCCGATGATGGGCGGAATGGGTGAGGATATATGTGTGTCCTTTGTCCCTCATGACCGCTCTTTTTTCCCCGTAGGCGGTCCGGCACACATGCAGCAGCCCTCCTCTCAAAGCGACGACCGGCTACCCCAGGCATTCATTGTCCACCTTTCTTTTACTGGCCGGACCAGCCCGCGGCAGTGCCACCGCCCTCGTCCTAGTCAAACTTGCGGCGTAAGGCTGCAACCGAAAACAGGTGTGAGGCACCCAGGTCCCGGTGATTCCTATGGGAAGGGGCAGCAAAAAGGTGACGGCGGCCAGGCGGGCAATGAAACGGCCATCAGAGGCGCGGTACGGACGTATTGGCCACGGCGACACGCTCGCCATGGCGCCGCCCGCCCTTCCCATTCCCATGCGGCGACCCCTGTCGCTTGACGTTGGCCAGCGGCAACATCATCTCGTCGGCCCCGCCTCGCCTCGCACCATCGCGACCAAACTCCCCATGTCAAATATTGAAATCAACCCTTGATCATCTGTCGGCATCATCATCGCGTCGCCAGATCTCGTCGGCATGTGCACCACGATGCCCTTCTTCGTCGTTGATGCTCTTGGTAGCTGGAAAACGGATGTGTCTGGGAGGTTCAACATGGCCGTCCCCCAACGTCTTGGCAAAGAAACCCACCCACCATCTCCCCAGCCAGTTGTCTTGCTCTCCTCACATGCGCGGCAGCAAACGGCAGCTCAGAGATTGCCCGTCGCCGTGGCAGAAGAAACCTACCGGCATCCACCTCCTCTTTACAACGGAAGGAAAATGTATCCGCCCTGTATCCAACTTTGTGGGCGTGCAAAATCATGAGGCGCGACTTGATGAGGGGGATTGAGGGGTCCGTTCGGGGTCAGTCACCACCGAAGTCATCAGACCAAGCTGGAAGATGGACGGCGCAAATCGACCCAGGAGGCATCTCCCAGGGCCTCTTCAGCGCGGGCCCTTCGGCTGGGCGGACATATCTCGTCGATCAACCGACCAGCCGGATATCTTCCGCCCTTTCCAGCTCGAATACATACAGATTCCGACTGCTGTGCTTTTGACCTTGCTCCAACCACCAAGGTCGTATCAAGGGTATATCATACTCGTATTCCTCGACCAAAAGCACAAACATATCAAGAAAGGACATCGACGAAGCCTGGGACAATCCGCCCTCGCCCTCGCTTTGCTACTACCCGTTTCAAAGCTCAAACCACCACCCTCTGGCGCTGCTGCTTGGCGAAAAAAAAAGCAGGGGTGAACCACTGGGGACAAACGTCGACGACGACACGATATGAGGCTGTCGTTTAAAAAGGACGGTTTGCCCGTGCCGTGCCGTGCCCCCATCCATCACATCTGCTGGCCGACATGCCTTTTTTACCTCTTTCTCGCCTGTGATGTTGGAACTTGGTGGCCCCTGTGTCCGTCCCCAGGTTAAGCCCGCAGGCCCCACTTATGGCCTGGGTGCCCGTCGGTAGGGTAAGGGTTCCAGCCCAGCATGCTTCCGATTCAAATTTGACTTCCCTCGATCTCGCGGCGGCCTTTGCCGCTGTGCGAGCGGTTCGGGTTATCAATCGGTGTTTCTGTGAGGGGGCCTGCGATCCTATCTCACCCTTTGCCGGAGACACGTATCCGAGTTGGGCGGCAGTGCGATGAGAGATGAGGTGAGAAAGCTGAGAGGGAGGTCAAACGGCCGACGTCCTGGCCCAGTGCCGTGTCGCAAACCTTGCACTGGGTGGGCGTGAAGGATTTTGGCCCGCAACGCCCAGGAAAGGGAGGAGGTTGCCAGCGAAAACAAGCGATTCCCGTAATTTGGATCAGATATTAGTCGCGATGGGCAATGACATGGTTGGTAGCAATGGACCAGACCGTGGCATGTGGGAATTCACATAGCAGCGCGATTGACCATTCAGTGACGCCGCGTCTCGTGTGCTGCTGAGTTGATGGAGGCTCAACCCACTCCATACGTACTGTCCGGATGGCCCATCGAGACCAGCTCCTGACACCCCCTTTGGATGGATTTTATTTGTCGGGTCATGTCAGTCGTTGTCGGCCCCCAACGAGAAGCCACCAGAGCCTGGCGCGTGAACTGGGGAGGTGTTTCAGGTGGACGGCCTTTGCCCGGCTGGACGACGTCGCGAGAGCACAGAGAAAGCCCGCTGGGAATGAACAAATAGCTGTAGAGGCCAAAGATATGACTGGATCGCCTTGGGAAATAGAAAAGTGCAGGCGATTTGGTCGTCCTCAGCGCGTACCGCATCACTGGCCCAGGGCTGTCGGCGATGATGGGAATTCAACGCCTTTCTGCGAGTGGGCATGGAACACAGACAGCCGCAAGGCAAAGAGGCAGACTTGCGGCCCCTTGAAAGAAGCATGAGATAAACAGAAGCCTGGGAGCCTCGAAATCTCCTTGTTGTCCGTGAAAAGGCCGATGTCTGGCATGTTGAATGATCAAGTCTGGCCTCAGAAGTCTGGACGTCGAGTGCCAAGGACGACCAGGGCATGCCAAGCGAGGAGCTGTTGCCCTCAGCCTCCAGCCAATAAGAGGGCGTGGACAGAAACACTGACCATGTGGCGACCGGGGCTGAAGCGGCCCACTCGGACATCGAGCACGTGCCACCACCTCACCCCGCCGATGTCCCGCATCTCCCGGACCCATCCACCGTCGTCAGTGACCGCCCGACCTCACCACGGCCTCGAGTTCTGTGCCATGCTTTGATGGTGAAGATGATGAAGACGGTGTTTGTCCCATGACATATGTCGCTACAACCGGATATATCCAGATCCCCGGTAGATGTACACGGTTGATTGACCCGCCGTTCCTCAGCTGACCCGGGGACAGGCCGGTTTGTCGTCGGTGCATCCGGGTCTCTTTTTTTCGCAAAGATGTTGCAAAAGACACGGCCTCCAGAATTGTTCAACATTAAGCGATGAAGGGAAATTGGAAAACTCCGACTTGCCCGTCGAATCTTGTCAACTTGAATGGGACCTTCCTTACAAAAGATCAAACCTCACAATCAGGGCAGGTCGTTCAGGGTTTTGTGGGGCCCCTGCCTGGCTGGCTGCCTCGCCCCGCGTTTTGCAGATGCCCAGACAACCGGGAAGGCCAAGGGTTGGCTGACGCGATCTCCCTTTCCAGGCACCGGCACCTGCCGCCGCCCGCCCGTCAACCGCCAGCCGCCCAGCCCGCCGTGGGCCGTTGGTGCTGGGCACCTGCCGGCTCAACTCCGACCGCAGGCAGCAGAAGGGCCCGAAACTTTGACTCGCATTGCCACCTGAAATATTTCACCAGTCGGACATGTCTCTGCTGCTGATGAAGGGCTTCCATTCACCCCTTCATTCGCCCTCTGCGGCCTAAAAACATAGACACGGACGGCGGGGACTGCCCATTCATTTTTTGGAGTTTGTTTGCTGCCTCCATGACCCAACATCGTCATCACCATGTCGGCACAAGGCAACAACATGAACCAAAAGTCGGGTGTCTGGCATACGACATCGGTACAGGCGGCGCAGGAGAACCAGAAACGATATCAGACCAGGGCAACTGCCGGCCAAAAACGAAGCATCCATGACTTGCAAGTCCCGTCCATTCCCGGGGGGCGAGTTGAGGTCGAATCCTGTCGGAAGCCTCCGCCCCCGCCTTCTCGGCCGACCTTGCCTGTCGGTCCCCCCAGGCTCACGGCGAGCACGATTCTCAACGTCGATGCCGCTCGGGAGGGCCCCTCCGAGTACTCGCAGCGTCAGCAATTTGCAGCAACCCCGACGTCGACTGTCGATCCCTTGCTCTCTCTTGCCCATCCGTCATACGGCCTCCCGAGAGAGCTGGTGGCCAACTTTGCTGCGCTGGGCATCAAAAGCATTTATCCATGGCAGAAACTATGTCTGTCCGGACCGGGCCTCCTCCGAGGCGAGAGAAATTTGGTCTACAGCGCGCCGACGGGCGGCGGGAAATCCCTTGTCGCCGACGTGCTCATGCTCAAGCGCGTCATTGAAGACCGGGAAGCAAAGGCCATTTTGGTATTGCCCTATGTTGCCTTGGTACAGGAAAAGGTCCGTTGGCTACGCAACATCGTTAATGGCATATCTCGCGAGAAACACCCTGGCCAAAAGCTGCCAGAGGGGAATCTGTGGGCCACAAGAGCTGACAAGGACACATTGAGGGTTGTGGGCTTCTACAGCGGGACCAAGATCAAGTCGAAGTGGGCGGATTTTGATATTGCCGTTTGCACTATAGAGAAGGTTCGTGGCTGCTCCTCTGCCAAATGCTTCTTCTTCTTACCCGATGTAATAGGCCAACTCGTTGATCAACACGGCCATCGATGATCGCTCCATACCAAAGCTACGCGCTGTCGTCCTGGACGAGTGCCACATGATAGACGACGGGTTCCGCGGCTACCTCCTCGAACTGCTGGCGGCCAAGCTCCTATGTCTTGACCAGGAGCTTCAGATCGTCGCCATGAGTGCAACTCTGACGGTTTGGACCCTGATCTTATTCCAGTGAATCTTTGCTGATATGGAAATCAGAACATTGGTCTCCTCCAGACATGGCTACGAGCCCATGCCTACGAAACCAAGTATCGGCCTGTCCCCATCGAAGAGCATCTGGTATACGATGGCAAGGTGTATCCGGCCGGCACAACCTCAAGTATCCTCAAAACGCTCGGCCAGCTAGACCATCAAAGCCAAACTCATCCCACAAGAACCATTGCCCCCTCGGTTCACAAGGAGCTCAAGGACCCGGTCATGAACGCCGTAGTCGCGCTCACCAACGAGACCGTTCGCGCAGGTTACGGCGCTTTGATCTTCTCGAGCAGCCGGGCCGGGTGCGAGTCAGACGCCGTGCTCATCAGCCGCGTGATTCCCGCCTTCCGCGAGGCCGACCCTGTCACCCAAGAGAAGCGGGCCGAGCTTCTGAGCGGTCTCCGCAGCTCGAGCACCGGACTCGATCCCAAACTCGAGCAGACGATACCCTCCGGCGTCGCGTTCCACCACGCCGGCCTGACGACGGAGGAGCGCGAGTTGATCGCCGGTGCTTATGACGCTGGAGTCCTCAAAGTCTGCGTCGCCACGTGCTCCCTGGCGGCCGGTATCAACCTCCCCGCGCGAAGAGTCATTCTTCACAACGCTAGGATGGGCCGGGATCTCGTCGGGCCGGCGATGCTCCGCCAGATGCGTGGAAGGGCGGGGAGGAAGGGGAAGGACGAAGTGGGCGAGACGTACCTGTGCTGTCGGCAGGCCGACCTGGAAGCGGTGGTCGACCTGATGAACGCTGAACTCCCCGAGGTGTCGAGTTGCCTCATCGCCGAGGACCGCCGGATTCTGAGGGCGCTACTGGAGGCTATTGCCATTAAACTGGCAACCAGCCGGGAGTCTCTGGACGACTACGTGAGCAAGACATTGCTTGCGTGTACGGCCGACCCAGTTGATTTGCAGGCAAGCGTCGAGGAAGCCCTCACCGATCTGCAAAAGAAGGAGTTCATCACGATAGACAAGTTTGGGAACTTTGAGGCCACCAAGCTCGGCAAGGCCATCGTTGCGTCGGTTCTCGACCCCGAGGACGGCATCTTCATCCACGACGAGCTCAAGAAGGCCCTTCAGGCGTTCGTCCTCGACGGGGAGATGCATGTCCTCTGCACGTTTACGCCGCCTGTCCAGGATCTCTCGTTCGTCACGGTCAACTGGCGGGTATTTTGGAATGAGATGCAGAAGCTGGGAGAGAGCGATCTCCGAGCCATGGGCTTCCTGGGAATTAAGCCGGTTATGCTTGAGAAGATGTGAGTTGTTGGGCACTAAACGAACTGTACAACTAATCTATACTGACATAAACCAAGGCTCCGTGGCGGCAATCTCAAAGAGAACACGCCCGAAGAGAAGCAGCAAGCTCGACGGTACTACAGGTTCTACATGGCCCTCCAGCTGCGCGATCTCTGCAACGAAATTCCTATCCACCGAGTTGCGCAGAAGTACGACATGCCTCGCGGCTCTGTCCAGACGCTGGCCCAGACGTGTGAAGGGTTTGCCGCGGGCATGATTAAGTTTTGCGAGAATATGGACTGGGGGTTGGTCTCGCTCTTGATGTTGTTGCCGTGGATATGTCGCTGACGGTAGTGCATAGTGCCATGGCGGCGGCCCTCAACCACTTTACGGATCGCCTCAAGGCCGGCGCGAGATCCGACCTCTTGTCTCTGGCCAAGATTACGTTTGTCAAGAGCCGGACGGCGTATGTGCCTCCTGTCTCTGGGATTTAAGAGCCGTACTGACAAACTAATTATAGGCGAATCTTCTGGGACAACGGATTCAAGTCTGTTGCTTCCGTCGCCAATGCAGACCCAAAAGAACTTGTCCCGATTTTGCTCCAGGCTCAACCGAACAAGGCGAGACTCGAGGGAAAGGACGAGCAGAGATATATGGACAAGCTCTTGGGCAAGGCCAAAATCATCTCGGACTCTGCGAACCGACTCTGGCGTACGTATTCCTGCTTTCCCATCCGCTGGTCTAGGATCACAATGAGGGAGATACGGCTGACACGACGGCCTAGAAATCGAAATGCGAGAAGAGGCATTTTTCTACGAGGAGGAAATATAAAGTCGCGCGAGATAGCGATATTCTGCAGAGTCTAGACCCCCATACCCCCAAGCTTCGCAAGTCATGTGGCCAACGGGCAGCAGCGGGAGAGGTTGCCGAAGAGGGTATGCACCCCTCACCGACGGCGGCTGGCTGAGGTGACTGACTGAGCGTCCATGGAGTCAATATTTCTTACAGCGCACACCGGCGCGATTGGTGTAAAAAGATGGTCAAGAGGACGGCGGTCGAGAGAGTTGAACAGGAACTCGTTGTCATCTTTTTCGGGATGCGCACCACCTATTGATCTGGTGCCACTGGGCGGTTGTGTCGCCGCGGTGACAGCGTCCAGTCTGGATGGACGGCCTCGGCGTGGTGACACCTCGGATGTTTGCGCGCAGCGGGTTTGGGTGCCACGAACTCGCACGCATAAAACAGATCCGAGTTCGAGCAGCCTCTGAGCCTTTTGCGCTACCTACCTACCCTTGGATGGGGATGAGGACGACTCGAGAGGGGTCTCTGGAGGGCAGGTTTTGGCGGTACATGTATGCTCTCGCCCGGGACACCTGACCGAGGTGGGAGCAGATGGGAGAAGGATGGCCAGACCTGCGAGCGAGCATCGGGACCAAAGGACTCGGTACGGCATAGAGAGCGGGAGCCGGTCGATGGTGGCCACACACACGGCATGTGCCGCGGCCGCGGTTAATCCTTGGAGCGAAGACATGGGAAATCCGTCACTGGCTCGACTGGCCTGTTGGCTGCATCCGAATATGCACGTTCTTCGATGGCCATGCAGACGTCGGCCATGTATGTATGGGACCTGTCGCTCATTTGGCCTCCCCCTTGCTACACACAGAGGCTAGCATGCAGAAGGTAGAGCTAGAGGGTTGCATCCAGCTGCGGTTGAGAGGAGGGCAGGACGCAAGAGAGCGTCCATGTTCGGTCCCATGTACCCTCGAATCTGATGTGTGGTCGTCCAACAGCGGTGCTTTCGTGCTGCCACAGGCCTGGGGCCTTCCATCCCCCAAGACCTCATGTTTGCCCTTGTCCCAACTTCCAAGTCAGATCGTAAATCGCATTCTGCCAATCACAACGGCAGGCCGTGCCGCCACACCCCTCTCACAGCGACATGCGAGGGGGCCATGGGGGCCATGGGAGACTGCTGTCGTGGACCGGTCAGCATTTTCTTACAAGAACACGCTTTTGCCTGTGACTGACTGCCCGGGCGGATGGGCTTGGGGAGTAGGTGCTCATTGTTCATCGCTCGATGCTGGAAGATGGTCGCGTAGCATGGGCAAACGAGCCCTTGTCACTTGTGCTCACAAACAGATTAGGAACCCAGGCACCAGACGTCCCACAAGCTAGGCAGTGAGCCAGTGTGCGCGTGTGTGTGTGTGCCGCAGACGATGGGTAGTGGGCAATGGGCATAGCTGAAATGGACGGCATAGGTGCGATTCGAGCAGAGTGTCGGGTGAGGGTCAGAGGGTGTGGCTGCCTTTTACACCGGCTTTGCATGGTGGTGGATGGGCTGGTGGGTGGTTGCCTTTTCTCTTCTTCCTCTCCCTCTTCTTCACACCCAAAACTTTCAACCTTTGCGCAACCATCAAAAAAGGGGCGACCTGCCCTCTGTCTAGCCCCGGCTGCCTTGTTCCTAGGTCTCTCCTTTCCACCTCGGGGTTCTTTTGTTCCTGACATCACAACCCGGTAGATATCGGGCAACTTCTGCATCCCCTCACCATCATCCCTCTCTCGCACCGTCGGAAAAGGAAAAGAATCACAAGTTGCTCTGGTATTGCGAACCCGGCAAGGTCTCTTGATCCAATTCAGAGCTCCTGCTCTCCAGCCTCTTCTCTCTGCCCCGCCATCTTTGCGACCCCCCCTCAAAGGTCCGAGCGATCATAAACTTGCCAACGCCGGGTGCTTGCAGGTACCATCCTTTGTCAAGCCGGGGGCTGGACCAAATCATCAGTCAACCACCCCGACACCTTTTCTCCCCACTCCGCCTCCCTCTTGGCCCTTCATCAAAACCACATTGATTTAGGTCCATCCAAACTCTCCCTCGCCACTGTCCGGCGACAGGATACCGAGTAATCAGCAGAGGAGGCGAGAGACACACAGAGCAACGAGAACATGGAGTCGGAAGCCTCAAGTAGCCGAGGCGGCGCCGTGGCCGGACCGAGCTCCGGAGCGTCCAGCCGGAGCGGTGAGCAAACAAACGGCAGCACCACGGCCAGCAGCACCTATGCCACCACCGCCACCACACCCACCAGCGCAACCAGCAATTCTTCGAGAAGCCGAGACCGCACCTTGGACGATGTCATGAGGGGCCCGTCGGCCACCCTCCCCGGTGTCGTGGTCCTCGAATCTATGCCAGAGGGCCTGAGTCGCAAGGAGGTTCTCGACCCCAAGCAAGATCTCTGGCTGTCGACGGTGGATGGGTATGTCTAAGCTCCTCCGTTTGGGTGTGTAAGAGGAGAGGTGCTGACGGCGGATGCAGACGGTTCAGCTCTCCAGTCATCCCGTTGCATGTTGGCGTCGAGCCACACAGGGAGACATTCTATGTAAGTCTGTCTTGGCTAGCCGTGAGGTAAACCGTCCTAAAACTCCAAACAGGTACACAAAAATGTCCTCATCAAGTCCAAATATTTTGAGAGAGCCCTGTGCGGCGACTTTATGGAGGCAAGGACACAGGTTCTTGATCTGCCAGAGGAGAATGCCGCCATCTTCCACTTTCTGATCGCATACCTTTACGAGGGCAAATACAACCCCATCAAGCCTGCCTCCTCTGTTCTTGGTATGTTACCATGCTGCGAACCGCCCCCCCCCCCCGTGTGAAGTACACTGACGGGTCCCACAGTCGCCCACTCGGATAAGGGCAAGGGGAAGGAGGGCAGCCAAGAGACCGGCGGCGACTCGGACTCGGACGACTCCGTCGACTCTCACAACTCGGACGTCAGTGCCGCATCCCGACACCAAAGAGAGCGGCGTCGCCGCCGCGAAGATCGACTCCTCGAGCGCATGCGCCAGAAACGACCCGGTGCGCACCGGCCCACCTGCGGCTGTCCCCAATGTCTCTCAGGCCTGGGACCCCCGTGCTGGCACTGTCGCGCGCCCCGCGCCATGCCTCCCCCGCCCCCCATGCCCCCCCAGCCCGGCATGATCATGGACCACCGCGAATACCTAGCGCGGCAACAGGACCGCCCCCACCGCCGACCCCACCGCAGACCGAACCGAGCCGGACCCGGCGGCGGGCCTATCCCGCCCCCTCCCCCGGCCGCGCCCCCCCACGTCGGCACCCCCCCGGCCCGCATCGCAGGCGAGGACCTGCGCACCTGGCTGCTCGCGTACGAGCTCACCCTCGACGTCTACATCCTCGCCAACAAGTTCATGCTCGACGGCTTCAAGGCCGAGATCGCGCGCGCCGCCATCGACATGCTCGAGACGGCCGGCTCCGACGCCGCCGTCCCCGACGTCCTCTACCTGTGCCGCAAGCTGTACGACGGCCTATCCGAGGGCGACAGCCTCCTCAAGATGATTTTTGCGCGCGTCGGCTTCCTGCAGCTGTGGCGGCGGGCGCCCGACGAGACCGACGAGTTTCTCATCGCCAACCCCGCCATCGCGCCCCTGCTGCTCCGCGAGATGGCCTCGCGCCGCACCGATGAGGCCGTTGGCCGCGCGCTGCCAAGTATGGAGAGGCCGTGGTTTCCGCCTGCCGGGGTGGATCCCAACGGGGGGCCAAATTACCTCCGGGGGCCGCCGCCGCATCACCATCCGCACTATAATAGGGGGCCGCCGAGGTGGTAGGGGGCGGTGATTGGGATTGGTGAGGTGAGGTCAGGTGGTCGAGGGGGGGGATGGGTGGTTGCCTGTGCAGAGGTGACAGCGCACTTTGCATGCGAGACAGGAGGCACATGCTGCCTGGAGGAAAATAAAGGGTGGGGGGGCACGGCGCGGGGCCAAGGCGGCGGGTGGGTGGGTGGATCTCCGGGTTCCGCACGGCGCGGGTCGATGGGGGCCACGGACCAACAAGAAGGGGATGTATCACCGATCGGGGAATATCGACGATGACAACACGGAGGACGGATGATGTCGATTTCGGCAGAATGAGGAGTTGCACCGGCGGGCGAGCTGGATGGGTGGGTTGGACAGTGGGCACCGGCCGGAGGAGGAGTTTGAGCGCGGGAATCGGCCGGCCGGCTGGCGAGTGAACAGAGGGAGGATACCTAGAGGTTGTGCGTTGTGTTGAATCTGTTGATGTGGATAGCGAAAATACCATTCATTTTTTCCCATTCCGCTTGGGGCGTCCATTCACACCCGCAGGCACGGGGGGTAGGATCCTTGGATGCTGTGCTCTGCCATGCGGTGCCATGCAGGTGGTGGTTGTGTCTTTTCTTGGTGGATCTTTCCAGGTTGGCACCAGCAGAAGACCATGTGGTGATGATGTTTACTCGCAGACTTGTGCACTTTAAGAGCGAGACCGGACGATAAATTTCTCTCCACAAACGCCAACGTGTAAGAGTATCAGTAGTGCATTTCCTCCCTCCTATCATAGGCCCGCAACATACAACAAACAAGCCTCGGTGCTCCGATGCCCTTCGGCCGAGAACACCACACATCACACTCCAGCCAGCGACACCACTATTTATTTTCTAGGGGTTGTATTATGGCCAGCCACGTGTACGTCCCGTCGACACTCTACCCCAAACCCGTGTGTTGAAGGACGGACACGCCCTCGCCACGACCACGGCGCACACATCCCCGTATGGCTGGCATATTGTGCTGGAAAGGTACCTACCTAGGTAGGTGGTCATCACGCAAGACGTGCTGGAGGAATGCAAGAGCGGGGCGCCGTAGAAACACTCAGGGGATACCACGACGGGTGTGAATGCCTATCTCTAGTACACAGCACTTTGGGCCAGTCCTGGGGAGAGACAGGGAGGGAAGAGCTGCTCTTTCTAAATCGTTCACTTCTTCTTGGGGGGCGGACAGTCGAGCTGGGGACACGCCTTCCCCACTCATCCATCAGCTTGCACAATATCCACCTTGGTACCTACCTAGATCTTTCTTCTGGCATCAATAGGGGGCGAGGGGCGAGCTCAGGCCCGGTATTGGGCACACCACATGTGATGACACTGGAGAGAGGGTACACCAACCGATCCGATCCGATCGGCAAGGGAACCGGAGCCAAGGACCGGACCGGACCGATCCCCGATCCATCGGCATCGGACCCGATGTCTTGGCCCATTCTGGTGTTGTATGGATCGAATGAAGGGCTGGTAGTGTGAGTGGGCTAGAGATGACCATCAAAGTTGGGCGGTTATACTCCTGTGCAGGAGCAGGAGGTGGACCAAGTCAAATGATCAATTCGGAATATCTTCGCTATACCACGTCCCCGCCCCCTGAACAAGGCGCGTTCCTCGCTAACCCGACGCCATCTACTCGAACCGGACACGCTTCCCAGCCCTCCTTTCTCCCACACCAGTCCCTTCGCCGCGCAGCCCGCCCCGCTGGATCTCATCCCGAATACCAGGCACCACGCAGCCATCCTAGTCTATCGAGTCATCCCTCAGACGGAAGAGATTGTCCAGCAGCTCCTCCGTCTTGGACCTGAGCGCATTATGATACATGACATTCGTCTCAAACACCTTGATGCCCGCCACACACGACGCCGTCTCCCTCGCCAGTTCAAAGTCGACATACATGTCTTCAATGTAGCTGGCCGCGAACACGGGCACCTTGTTCCCCCTCAGCCTGTCCACGTCGTAGAGCCTCTCCCACCCGTCAAATCCAGCCAGCAGCTCCGCCGCGCCTCTCAACTCGCGCAACTCCGGTTGTGTCTCAAAGTGAAACGGAAAGATCATCTCCCCCGAAAAGAACGCCGGTTTCGCCTGCGAGATGCTGGCCTCGTCGCGGACCCACGCAAACTCGTGTACCTCGCCGGCGACGCGCTCGGCGGCCCAGTTTGAGGCCACCCCCGGCTGCGAGCAGTAGATCGCCTCGTGCAGGACCGCATACACCGGGTTGCTGTCGAGCGAGCTGCCCTGCTCCACCGCCGCCAGCGACGCGCGCGTCAGGAAGCCGAACTGGTCGAGGTCGGATGTCAGTCGGTGGACGAGGGAGTGGACGTTGTCGATGCCCGAGTGTCCGCCGAAGGACAGGCCGAGGGAGAGGAACCGCTTCTGCGTCAGGAGACCGCCGCTGGGGAGGGGGACGCCGCCGCCGGTGGTCGAGGCGATGAAGGCCAGGATGCGGTGGACGTTGTCAACGTCCTCGGGGTATTTGCGGTAGAAGGCCTGGTTACGCTCGACGACCTTTTTGAAGGTTGCGCGGTACACTTCGTCGGGTTTCCGGAGGATGGGGGCGAGTCCACCCGTTGTGAAGACCTCGTTGAGGCCCTCGGGGTGCATGGAGAGGTAAGACAGGGACACGAAGCCGCCGAAGGACTGGCCGAGGATGGACCACGGCCTGAGCTCCAGGGGTAGCGGGGCCGTGATATACTTGCGGACGGCTTCGCAGTCGCGGACGTTGTTGTCGGCGCGGAAGTGCTTGAGGTAGTCGGTCTGGGCTTGGACATCGCCGAGGCTGAGGATGTGCTGGGCGTTGATGGGGGTGCTGAGGCCCACCCCGCGGTAGTCGAGGAAGAGAATCTGGTACCCGCGGTTGAGGATGTTTCTCGTGATGGGATGGTCCTGTGGCTCACGGTTGCCGAAGCCGGGGCCGCCTTCGAGGAAGGCAAGGAAGGGTAGGCGGGGCACGGCTTCGAGCTGGGCGGCACTCCGCGGGATGATGCTTGGCTCATGTTTGCGGACGCTGCGGGCGAAGAGGGTGATTTCGCCGGACGCCGGGTTGGAATAGTCGAGAGGCACCCGGAAGAAGTACTCGGTCACGTAGAGCTGGCCTGGAGCGGGTTGTTAGGGTGCATTCGGCCTTGAAGTTCAAGTTTGAACCTCCAAGTGTTTATGCCCATCTTCAGGCCTTAGACTTACCGGGAACGACATGGCTATTCTGACTGATGAGCCTCGCAGGGGGGATAGTGATGGACATGGCGTCTTTGGGAGACGATGGCGACACGAGCGATGCACAGGATCGGTATCGGGATCGGTCAGAGGCTCGGTACTTCCAGGGGCGAAGAGGATGCGCCGCCGACGGGCGATGGAGGGCGGCGATAGATCGATGTTGTGCAACCGAAGGTCGGCGTGGAACGTGGGGGGGCTGCAGCACCTGCGATGGGGGCCCAAGACGATGCGCGATGCAGGCTCCAGGGAGCTTCTTCCACTGGGTGTTAGCCACATGGTTGGCGGAGACGGAGCCTATCTGGAGACGGGTTTCGCTCGGCAGGCACAAAGCCTCTCACCTGGGGACGGGCGATGGTTTTCAGGAGCGTCTGGGCAGCCTCGACTGCTCGCTCGGTCCGTACGAAAGGTGAGATGCTGGAGACCATGTTGGGGGTTGTGCTGAGTCCAAAGGAGACGGAAGGGGCGGCCTGCCGAACATTTCTGCCAGAGCAGAGGTGCTTCAGGCCTGGAGAAAATTACAACCGCCCCAAACCCGGGTCGTTCACCTCTTTTTCGAGATGGAACAGAAACTGCAAACACCACAAGTACACTGAGAAAGGTCTACTAGCCAAAGCATAGCGAGACAAAAACATCATCACCACGGGCCATGGAATACCGGCATCGACCGGCCGTCCTCCATCTTGTCCGGGAAACCGAGTGCAGGTGGTGGAACAGTGCCCCCCTGTCGGCCCCCCGATGCCCCCCGGGCCCCGGAACCGGCCAAACACTCGGCCCTGAGAAGCGGGTGGGGTCGCGCCTGAACTTGACCAAGTCGGAGAAAAAATAGCTGACCAATGCTTCCCTTCCCTCCCTTCTTCCTTCTCGCCACACACCAACCCCAAACCCCCCAAAGGCCGAGTTTACCCAGCTCAGCTGTCATGCTCGCGCCAACACCACTCCAGTGTGAACCTTCCCCCACATCACCACCACCACGGTCGATGGGATGACCCACGCACTCCTTGCCCAGGCTCTGACCGAGTCCTTCAACGCCCTCGCCGATGAAGTCCAGTCGCTGATCGATCGCAAGACAATTCTGGAGCACAAGCTCCGCTTCGCCCATGAACAGGTATGCTCAGACTTTTCTTCTTGCACTGCTTCCAGCACCATCCCCCCATTCCGTGATGATCATTAGCTCTAGATCTGTAGCTGTCTTCTTTAGAAGGGTTGACGGCGCGAGAAGACAAACACTATTTCTGATTTTTCCCTGATGCCCACTTCAACCATCATTCTTACTGGCGACCAGACGCTGACTGCAATCGCCTCCAGTACCAGTACCTTGCCGACAAATATGCGCCTGCCGCCCCCGAGGTGTCCGAGACTCTAGCTAAGATCCAGCTGCCCCCCGACATCCATCACCACCGTCTTGTAGATCCCTTGTCGACCGTCCCGTTGCCCCGTCGCGACCAGCTTAGCAACCAGCACCAGATCGCTCTGCTTATCAGGGACGGTAGGAAGGCCGCGCAGCAGTTGCTGGCTGTTGGTGATGAGAGTAGGGGCGGCGACGCAAGCAATACTGCGTCGCTGCTTCCTCTGCCCGCGGATTCCATGACATCCGTGACGGCCCTGGAGCAAGACTTCACCGTGGAGGGCAAGAAGGGACCTCTATCGTGCCCGTTCTCCCCCGCCCCGCCATCGCAGCCATCGCACCCTGCCGATGAAGAAAACATGAGCTCGCCCGACCTGACGGGGACCACGGCTGACCCTACGCCGCATAAATCTTCTGATCCCATCTGTGCTGCCATGGCCGAGGAGGCCATCGCCGTCCCTGCTCCTGCTGCCTCTCAATGCCCCATTCGCTTCCTTGACAAGCACTCGCCCGAGGAGGTGGCGCGCTACGTCGAAACCCATAAGCACGAGATCCCCAGAAGCCACGAGGTGTGCGTCCGCCGCTACCAGAAGAATGAAGAGCAAATAAGAAAGCTCGATGCAAAGTACGGTAACCTTGTCAGCATGATCAACGACCTGGGCACCCTCCACCAGCCCATGCTCCCCTCGGCCGCCGCCGCCGACGACGACGACAACGTCGACCGCCTGTCCAACCAGCGCGTCGCAACCTGGGCCAGCGCCGTCATGATCTCCAACCCGCCGTCATCGGAGGAGCCCAACCAGTCGCCCGCGCCGCCGTCCGACGACGGCCGCGAGAGCCACTTCAACCGCCCCGTCCTCCGCGACATCCGGGTCGGCGAGTCCCCCAGCCGCCCCTGGGGCATCTCGGTCCCGCCCGCGACCGCCCTCCAAGCCAACCCACCGCCGTCGCCCCCGCCCGCCCCCGTGTCGATGGAGCTGCCCACGCGAACCGCGAATGACCCGAGCCCCGGCGGATCTAAGAAGTGCCCGTTCGACCATACCAAGTTCTCGTTTGCCTCGCCTCTCCCGATGATGCCCGACTCGTCGTCGGTCCACAACCACGACGACGCCTACCAGCCCCACCACCACCACCAGCAGACTGACCGACCCCCCGCCCCGACTAAGGGCACGGGCGAGGACGGCGACTTCCACGTCTCGACTGATCGCGCCTTCACTATGACCAAGGATCGAGTGCCGCCATCGATGAGTCCCGAGCATGAGCAGCAGCCGACGTTTGTCAACCCGGCAGCAGAGATGGGGGGTCTTAAGCCGGACGGCGGAGGTGCGGCTCCGCAGATCGTCTTCAACATTACGGGTCCCGGTCCCGTGTTTATCGGATATCCCATGGAGCAGGCGGCCGAGTTTATGCGGCAGTATCAGAGGCAGTGAGCGGGCGGCGGGCCTCGCAATGTTGTTTGGTTCATTTGATTTTGTCTGGAGGAGGAGCGTCGGCGGCTGGGTATTGTTGTCATCTCTTCACGGATCGGTCATGTCATGGGTAGCGAGGAGTATTGGGGCATTTTGTATTTTCTACTAGGGATCGGATCGGGATGAACGGGACCGACGGGAGCAGCAGCAGCATTTGGGTGTGTGATGATGTAATGATAGCTTCGAACCGCGCGCGGCTATTAGAGTCTTACCACAGAGGGACTGGCTGTAATGAACATGAGCAACCAAGGCTTGATTCAGCTTGGAGTCTATATGTACGTGTTTGTCCTCGACATGGACATGATGCCAGCCCAAATATACCCAAAAAAAAGCAGGCGGCAACCAACTTCTAAACCTGATCCAATATATGTTTTACAAAACGCCATGCCGGATGCAAAATCCCACCTGTCCAACGGATGGCCCGTTCCATGTATACATTCCCCCCTCTCACCGCTTCGCCCCATTCCCACCACTCTCCGTCGTCCCCTCCTCATCCCACCCATCATCGTGGTATCCATCATCATCCGCTCCCCACAGCGAGATATCATCCGGATCCATCAACTCCGCGGCGTCCACATCCACAGCAGCAACACCACCGCCTCGCACCAACCGGCTGTCCTCCCCGTCCTCGTACCCGTCCTCGCCCGCCGCGATGCCGTCCTCCCCGCCGTCCCCGTCGAGCCCCTCGGTGGCGGCCAGCTCCGCCGCCCGCGCCATGGTCCGCCGGTAGATGATCAGCCCCACAGTGAACCCGAGGACGCCGCCGAACAGCATGCTCGCGTAGTTGATGGCGCGGTCGCCGGCCGACATCTTGTCGCCGCTCTCGGCGAGGAGCGCGAGCCGGCTGCCGATGAAGACGTGGACGGCCAGTTTAGGTCTATACAAACATGTCGTCAGAACGAGTTCAGAGAGCGCGGAGGGAGGGACGGGAGGGGACATACGTCGCGCACGCCGTCGCCAGCGCAAAGCCCAGCGGGCGAATACTCGGCACCGTGGCGAGGAAGCCGTTGCTCAGACTGTACGGCAGGGGGCAGAAGCGGATCATGGCGAGCACGACAACGCCGTCGCGGCGGAGGACCTGGCCGAGGGCGACGAAGCGGCGGTCGCGGCCGACGAGGCGGTGGACGTAGCCCGAGAAGACGCCGCGGCTCGTGAAGAAGGCGGCCGTGCTGCCGGCGACGGTGGCCGTGGCCACGATGGGCCAGCCGAGCGGGAAGCCGAACACGAACCCCGAGATGGTTACCGCCGTGGAGTAGCCGATCATGGGGGGGAAGGCACACGCAAAGGTGAGCAGCCACACGAGCAGCCAGCCGCCGGGGAGGGCGCGCCAGGTCTCGGCGATGGGGCCGAGGGCGGCAAAGATCTTGTGCGAGTAGACGAGGGCGAGGATGCCGAGGATGAAGGCGAGGGCGCCGCCGGCGAGGACGAGGAGCTGGTAGAGCGGGGAGAGGGACAGGAAGAGGCGGAGGGCTTGCTGGTAGAGGGAGTAGGCGCCGCGCAGCAGACGGGTGTGGAGGGGAACGTCGGGGGGGTGGGAGGCGGCCGAGTAGGGGTTGCGGCGGATCGAGAGGCGGCGCGAGGCCGAGGGCCGGCTCGACCATGGAGGGAAGGAGGAGGACGAGGTGCGTCGAGGGGATCGCGGGGAGAGGATGCCGCTGTCGGCGAGGGCGGCCGAGGAGCTGGACGGGCTGAGCGGCGTTGTCGGGGATCGCACGCCGGATGCGACGGGACTGAGCCCGGGTAGGGAGGAGGGGTGGTCTTGATGGGGAAACATGGCGACGGTATCGGTATCGGGAAGCTAAAAGGAGAGGACGGGAAAAAAGGGGCGATCGAGGTCGAGCGTCGAGAAAAAGACCCGGCACGATGGGGTGGTTGTACCGAGACCGAGTGACGTGTCGAGACTGGAGCCGTTAGCTCGTCGCGGCCATTGATGCCGTAACTACGGACTGAGCATTCCCCAGAAAAGGAATTGAAGCAATAACTGTCCAAAAGAAGGTGATGAAGAGGAGAGACGTTGGCGTGTTGACGGTTGATCGTTTGGCATCAGCTTGATGACATGACCGGTACAGAGCACAGACGGGACAAGGGTTGCCGAGGCCATCTGCATGATATCGGGACTGTGGCGCAGAATGCCGTACCTTTCCGTACCTGTACGAAATTACAGGCGAAATCCCGACCTGAATGATGAATCGAGGTTATCTCGTTATCAAGTCAGCCCCTCCCGAATCTCCACATATTGCACCGATTACGGGTATGCACTTATCCGCATGTACTTGTTACCGAATTGACTTTCAATACATTGGACGGGGACTTGTCACGAGAAAAGGGCGGACCTCGGAATAGGGGTTAAAGATGCGTTTGACAAGCACTCGAATATCACCCTCTTGAAGAGTTGGTGTCTTTCTATTGCGTGCTCCGTTCCAAGTATACTACGGCTCTGGGACCCATCCCCATGTAGCCCGCTTGCAAGTCGACCACCGTACGAGACATGATTCCCAACTGGCAATCACCTCAACCGGTGTCCTGAAGGGCCCTTGGGGGGCTCCTTCAGGATCGAAGTGTCTCGGACAAGAAGCTTCACCTTGCCCTCCCCAATCTCGACGCCCTGGGCCAGAATATCCACTTCCTCGTGGCCTTCCTCCTCCTTCCTATGGAGACTGACGCCATCTTTGGACAGGGACTTGTCCCAGCTCCGAGCATCGATGCCGAGGATCCCACCCATGCTGTTGCGGTCGCCAGGCACAGAGAACTCGCGATAGGCATACCGCCACTCGTTCAGAAAGCCTCGCAGCGCCTTGCCCACCTTGTCCTTGCCGTTCTTGCTGTGGTGCCCCGTCCCCGTAATGGCGTAGATGGGCCGCGTCTCGGCGCTGTTCTCCATCAACACGCCCTCGAGATACTCGACCGCCTCCTCAGGGTGGAGGCCGTGCAAGTCGACGTAGATCTCGGGGCTGTTGGCCCTATCCTTGTTGCGCTCCTCATACAGCTGGTTCGCAGCCTCGCGATGAGCCTTCCTCATGAGATCGTTCTCGCTTTGGCCGCGTAAGCTGAGCGCCTTGGCCGCACGGGCGTCGTTGCGGTTCCAGGCCTGCGCCGCACTGTTGGGGGGTCAGCTCGAGAACAAAGTCAACAACACCAATCTCACCCGGTTTACTACATACCTCTGGAGAAACTTGTTTCTCAGGCCGCCGTGCTTGATAGCTTCCTGGCGGGCCTTGAGATACTGTTTGTTGGCCCTCTCTCCAGTCTCAAGCCACGGAATGTGCTTGGGATTGGGGATCGCCTGGGCAGCGAGACTATTCTCCCCATTGCGGATGCTCGTCGCGCTGCCATTCCGCGAAAGCTTGCGGTCCGGACGCAAGATACTGGGGGTCGGCGAGGGGGACATCTTGACGATATCAGCCAAGGTGCTGGGCGTAAACGTCTCCTTTGGGCCATGGCCGTGCCCTCCTCTCTTGCCGTGGTGCTTCTTGGCCTGCTTGGCGGAAGCCGAGCTCAGAGAAGGGAAGGCGTCTGCATCATCGAGCGGAGGAGCGGCAGGCGACGCATCCTTTTGGTGCTGATGGCGGCTGCTCGGCCGGGAGCGTGGGCGCTCTCCCATGTACGAATGATGGGACTTGAAGCCGGGGGGCGGGGTAACCCCGACCGCAGGGTAGTTGGCGGCCGCGGCAAAGATGGACAGTGGTTCCGGCGTGCCGGGTTGCAGCGCTGGGAAGCTGTTGTAGTCTTGGAAATTTACCGTTGCATTTTGGGTCGGAGGGGTACCCGATCCGTCAATGTGCAACTTGCCCATGAGGTGGGACGGGTCGTGCGAGAAGATGCATGTGCTGCCAGCCAGACAATTGCCCGCCACCCAGTATCTGAATCGTGTTAGCCGGCGCTTGCCACCTCGGGATGGGGGTTGTAAACATACTTGCAGATATGGGAACTCAGGTCGTGGCTGAATCGGCAGTCGGAACGGAGGCACTGGCCTGTGGAGAGGAAGAATTTGCAAATCACACCGGCCTTTTGCTGCTCCGCAGGAGTCGAAGGGCGAGCATCGGGCGTCATGGACTTTCCAATGACAACGACCCTGGCCTCTTCGGCCTGAGCTGTCTGGGCGGCCAAAGCAAGATTGTCCTGGATCTGATTGTCCATAATAGCACTGATAGTCGCGCCCAAGTCATAGCCGTGCATAGCCAGCGCGGCACCAATCTCCTCGTCTGTCTTGGTCTGTCCGAGAATCGACCTCAGCATATCATAGGGGGACATCTCGTTCTGGTTCGACGAGACAAACTCGGGGGCGGCGACGTTGAGGCCGCTGGAGCCCCCGCCCATCGAGGAGGTGACGCTGGCAGCATCGTCACCCCCCACCAGCCAGTCGACATTCTCGGACTGGTAGTCGCCAAAGACCTCTTGCGAAGGGGCATCGTCGGTGGCAAACTGGTAGGCGTTGAGGTTGGGGCTGTGGGGGACCGGGGCGGCAAAGGCCAGGCGCGGGGAGGGCCGGGGCGAGCCAAACGGAGACGCTGTTGACGACTTTGTTCTGCTGAAAGGGGTCGGCACGAAGCCGGGCGGGGCCAGAGGGCTGACACCAAGACGAGGGGATCCCGACAGCGGAGTGGCCGACGAGCCGCGCCACGGGGCCGGCGACGGGCGGCGAAGGATGGTCTGCCGGATGGGCGGTGGCGAGGCCGCTGTCCCCCCTCCGTCGCGGAATCTCCAGAGGGCGTCTAGTATTGCATTCTCGAGGGCATTCCCCGCGAGGTTTGTTTTCTCCTTCAAAACCTCCTCGAGCTTATCTGTCTTGTCCTCGTCCTCGAGCTTCGGGTCCTGGAGAACAGGGAGACAGAGCTCGTATGTCTCGTCCGACACCATTGTATTGATCGCCGTGTATCGGAGGACGCGGAAGGGGGATGATGATGTCGGGTTTTGGGTTGATATATTTGGGATTCGTTCGTTCGGTGCCTGTTTGGAGTCAGCGTCTGATGGGAGAGCCGCTGCAGAAGAGGCGACGGGTAGGGCAAGACTCACGGTGTCACCGAGGCGGGGAAGGCGGCGGTCGATGGTGTATTCCTGAATGCCGTGGAGGTTTCCGCTATCCAGGTCCAGGTCATAAGGCGCAGTGGAATAGACAGCTAGAACGATTTACTAGCATATTGTCATGGTGACTTTGACCCGTGTCGTTGGAAATGAAGTTCTCGCGGGCACCCTCGCATGGGGAGTGACGTGCCGAGCTCGTGTGGATGCGCGATGGCAGCTCCCGCTTGGCGGGGAAGGCAAAGCCTTGGGAGGCACCCGAAGACGTGCGGTCGATCGAGGAGCCGACGCGGGAGGAGAGAAGAGGGAGGAGAGAGGAGGAGGAGATCGAAGAACTCGATATCGTGCCAGCTGCGGCGGCCAGTTGGTCGTCAGCTGGGGAGAGAGGCACAGCAGGACCCAAAGCCAGGCGCGTGCAACGGCAGATATGATGGCAGGACCGAGGCCAGGTCAGGTCTCAGCAGCAGCGATCGGGGAGCTGGAGACACTGTCAGCGACAGCGGAGAATTGCCTGCGCAAGCACACGACCGACGGTCAGCTGCTGGCTGCGGGAGAGCGACGGGATGCAGCAACACACTGGAGTCGGCAGGGTGGAGAGTCGAACTGTCGGGCTCAGGTTGGGGGCTCGGGGGCTCAGGGGGCTCAAGGGGCTGAGAGAGGCGGGCCAAGGCGTGGGGTCATCGCGGGCAGTTCAGCATGCCCGACCTGCATCGACCGAAGCGTGCATTGTCATTGGCCACGCACGCCCGCCACAGCAATGTTTCTTCAGTTCAAGCACCCCTCATCCATGCTGACTGAACCGACCTGGAGCACGCAAGCTGAGCTGATTGGACACGAATCGAGATATCTGAGCGCCAGGAACTGCCTTCAAAGACGGGTGACGCTCTCCCGAACGCCGCCATCAAAGAGACGAACCACGGTATGGTTTCGTCTTTGTCATTTTCAGAACGGCCAATGCGGCCAACAAACACGCAGACATGAACACCGGGGCCCGAGAGAAAGACAAGCGAGACGGGGATTCTCTTGGAAGCACCCGACAGTTGACAGCACAATACCTAGCTGCCGGGAGAAGCACCATTGTCGGCTTCCAACATCCCAATACCCCTATACTCGATATGCCGCCCCTTGACCAAGCTATGTACGGATACATACTGATACTATCTCTCCCAGCGTGTCCGTCAGGCCCAGACCCTGAGCAGCATGGGGCTGGTCAGGGAATCTCGTCGTCATCTAGATCATCCGAGCCAAACCCAAAGCTGAATCCCGCAGTCTTCTTCGCTCCCTGCTCGTCGTCCGTGACATTGCCCACAGCCAGATCCCACCTCCTCTTCTTGGAAAGCTGTCTCTCGGCCAGCTCCTTGAGGCCGCTCTCGAGAAGATCAGGGTAGACCTCCTCCAGCCTTTGCACAAAGAGGGCATAAGCATCAGTGACGCCTTGGTCAAACCCGCTGACCTGGTCTGCCTTGTCCCTCAGAAATGACAGCACATCAGCCAGATGAGACTTTGGCACAAAGTTCTGGGTAAGGGCTATGCCGGCCTCGAGGTTTACCACCAGATGCCACCACCCACTAGGGACGTGCAGAATCTCGCCGGATTTGCAGACTCCCTCCCTACATCCGGGAAGCCGACGGGCCTCGGCATGAAACTCCAAGAGCCACTCGGCAATGCTCAGAGGACTGGTCACCTCCCCGCCGTCTCTGGAAACATAGACGCCAGGGACGTCTGCTGTCGGTGGGAACATAATCCAGTATTTGGCCCCCTGAATAACAGCGTTCCAAGCAGATGTCGCATTCGGGTCCTTGTGGAATGTCGAGCCACTCCTCTCAGGGCCAATGATCAACCACCGGTGTGCCGGTCGCTCAGAGCCCAGGAGCTCAAACAGATCTGGTCCAAAACACTCGGGCTTCCAGTAGGCTGCACCCTCGCTGGATCCAATCTTAAGCTTCATCTTCTCGGCGAACTTGCGGTCGAACAGGTAGAGAGGGCTCTCATCACAGTTGTTGGCCATGTATTTGACGTAAGTTTCGAATGTCCAGTCAACGGCTTCAGCCCGAAAGCTGGTTTCCGCAAAGATCTTGCGAAGAGTGTCGAGGTCCCAGCTCTGATATGCGGGCCAGGGCCGAATACATTCAGTGAGGATAAATGGCCTGTTGCTCCATTTCTCTGCAAACTCTGCGTAGGAGAAATCCGGGAAGCGGGCGATCTCGTTTGCCAACGGGATACCAGACGCGAGATGGCCCAACGAGATGTGACTGCAAACGAAAGGTCGATGCAAAACGTCAGAGTATACGTTGCGGCACTCGAGATAATGCTGTTGCTCAGCAGCAAGACGGAGGACCGTGGATCTCCATGACCCGTGCCAATCGAAGGACGGCTTGTTCCCCAAGTCCGATCTAGAGGATGCGCGTTAGCAGATGCGTCAGAGTATGTAGGGCATGCAGAATGAGTCAAACGACACCCTGCATCCAAGTGTGATTCTGCAGGAGCAGACATTGGGATTTATGTAGCGGAGTCATCAGGGACGACCGAAAACTGCAGAAGCAGTCGATTTGCTGTTTTGTGTCCCTCAAGTACTGAAGACTTACTCTAAGAAGATGGACTTCCAAAGGTCGTCTGAAAGGCTCAAGGCATAAAGAAACCTGCAGGCATAGCCCAGCTGCCTCAGTGACCGGCAGTCCAGATATTCGACAAGCAGCATAAGCATCTCATCGGGCAGCGCCCGCAAGGCTCCTATGTGCTCCCGGGCGTCATTGCCACCCGCAAAATATTTGTTGCCCAGCGGCTTAAGCCCGAGAGGATGAGGTGGGATGGAGGACGCGCCAGTGGCGGAGGTGTCGGTTACTGGATGTCCGCTGGTCCCCAAGTCCAGCACACTCTTGGAGAGAAGCATTTTGGGCAGGCGGCTTGTGACAGGAACAAAGTTGAGGAGGAGACCGACGGAGTCCGAGGGAATGGGATTGAGTCAAGCTTCCTGGTTCTAGGAGGCGCAAATGTTGAAAATTTTAAGACTCATGGTCCAGGCTGGTGGCTGCCACACGGTCGATGATTCAAAAAAGTTTGAGACGTCAAAGCACCCCACCAACGGGAGAGAAAGAAGGCGTCTGGAAATATTTTCGGCCTCTGAGGACCGGGATGCATCATGCCCGCCAGCGACGGGCTGAGCCCCACCCAGCCCACCACACCTCTCAAAGCAAATTTTGGGACCGAGGGCGGGGCTGTTGCCTCAGGCGGCAAAATCAGTGGGCGGGCAGCCCGAAAAATGATTTTTTACCCTCCCCTGCCCAGCACCCGCTCTTCCCCTTCGAACCACCACCACTCTTCATCCAACAATCAAAAAGGCACCACTCCCCGCGATCAACTCCTAGATTTAATTGTTCTCGGTATCTACTGAGAACTTTGAATCTATCCCGCCCTCCAAGTCTCATCCAACAGAGACTTTGCGCAACGCTCCCCGGGCCGTTCGCCGAATTACTTCCCATTGCCCCGCCTCCCACCACCTTTCTACCTCAACATTTCCTGATCTAAGCAGCGCTTGGATCTGGAAATTTTTGCAACACCACAACCGCAATCATGGCTACCGATAAGGGACTTGAGGACCTCCAGGAGGGTATGTTGATCTCCCCGTCCGCTGGCCATCACCGAGCCCCTCCCCCGCTGTCGAGGCGCGGGGCTATTCCCACATTTCGTGTGCCCAAGCCCAGCTTCAGAACCACCGCTGACCGAGCCCTCTGCTACAGGCCAGATCGAGTCCAACTACGATGAGATCGTCGACTCTTTCGATGACATGAAGCTCAAGTCTGAGCTCCTCCGCGGTAAGCAACCAACAACATCCCGTCGCACACCGCGATCGATCGAACCCCCCCGCTGACAACTCCAAGGTATCTATGCCTACGGTTTCGAGCGCCCGTCTGCTATCCAGCAGCGCGCCATCATGCCCGTCATCCAGGGTAAGAAACGCAACACCTCGCTGCCATGAACTCTGGATTAACTTGTCGCAAGGCCGTGACGTTATCGCCCAGGCCCAGTCCGGAACTGGAAAGACCGCCACTTTCTCGATCTCCGTTCTCCAGAACATCGACCCCGAGCTCAAGAAGTGCCAGGCTCTCATTCTTGCCCCCACCCGCGAGCTTGCCCAGCAGATCCAGAAGGTCGTCATCGCCATTGGTGACTTCATGAACATCGACACGCACGCCTGCATTGGTGGCACTGCTATCCGCGACGATATCAAGGCTATCCAGGATGGTCCCCAGATCATCGTTGGTACCCCCGGCCGTGTCCACGACATGATCCAGCGCCGCGTTCTCAAGACCGAGGCCATGAAGATGTTCGTCCTCGACGAGGCTGATGAGATGTTGTCGGTAAGTCCAATCTCTGGTGGCTCTGGGACGCTCAATGGACATGTCACCTAACAGTTCACGCAGCGCGGTTTCACCGAGCAAATCTACGACATCTTCCAGCTTCTTCCCCAGTCGACCCAGGTTGTCCTTCTCTCGGCCACCATGCCCCAGGACGTCCTCGAGGTCACGACCAAGTTCATGCGTGACCCCGTCCGTATCCTCGTCAAGAAGGACGAGCTTACCCTCGAGGGTATCAAGCAGTTCTACATTGCCGTCGAGAAGGAGGAGTGGAAGCTCGACACCCTGTCGGATCTCTACGAGACCGTCACCATCACCCAGGCTGTCATCTTCTGCAACACCCGCCGAAAGGTCGACTGGCTTACCGACAAGCTCACTGCCCGTGACTTCACCGTCTCGGCCATGCACGGCGACATGGACCAGACCCAGCGCGACCTTATCATGAAGGAGTTCCGCTCCGGCTCGTCGCGTGTCCTCATTGCCACCGATCTCCTTGCCCGTGGCATCGATGTCCAGCAGGTCTCGCTCGTCATCAACTACGACCTTCCCGCCAACCGCGAGAACTACATCCATCGCATCGGTCGTGGTGGTCGTTTCGGCCGCAAGGGTGTCGCGATCAACTTCGTGACGGCCGAGGATGTGCGCATGATGCGCGAGATTGAACAGTTTTACAGCACGCAGATCGAGGAGATGCCCATGAACGTGGCCGACCTCATCTAAGTTTCTCAAGCAGATCGATCTTCATTTTCCCTTTCTCTCGGCATACCCAGGACATCGACACTCGGCATCCAGATCCAGCGTTATAGGTGGGGGGAGGGCATAGTGTTCGGAATTCCGATAGAGGGAGGGACAGCGGGGTTGGGGTTTTGCAGCCTGGCATCTGGTGGTTTTTTCAATCACCTAAAAGCGCTTGAGGAGGGGACCTAGGCATTCGCCCCCTAATTATCCTTGGATGGTGCTTGGTGCTCGGTGCTATCAAAACGGACGGTTTGTTTTTACCATTTCCTTGGTTGCTTTTCTATCCAGGTCATCTGTAAGTAGTGCTGGTGCAGCGAAGTTTTCCAAATATGCGTGGTAGACTGAACAGAAGACTACGTTTCGATGATGATGACTTGTATGTTCTGAACTATCTTGAACCCACTCTCCAATATGCCTATGTTTTGAAATGCCGGTCTGAGTCCCTCGTAAAGGTGCACCCAACGGTTTTGATGTGTTGACGTGAGGTTGAACTTTGGGCGATGCGAGAAAATTTGACGAGGTACCTAAAAACCACCAAGGCCTCGCCGTTCTGAAAATATTTGAGAGATAGCATGTGTTCCCTTTTTGGACTCAGCACCTCTCTGTCCTGTTTCGACGCCAGCATCAGCTTCTGTTGACGTCTTGCTCGGCGTTGTTTCTTGCGTCGACTACAGGCGGCTTGCGCCCCACCTAAATTGCCGGTTGACTCGTCCAGAAGCAGGGGGCGGCACAGACGCGAGCGAGCCTCTTCTCTCCAACCGCCTCCAATCCCCAACCTCTGGTCAACGCAACCCCCAAGACCACTACAGCAGGCCCGTCTCCTTTCGACAGCTGCTCGTGACCCGACACCCCTCAATCAACATCCCTACGCATCCACAAAATGGATCGAGCCCTCGATCGGAGTCTCGATGAGATTCTCGAAGAACGCGGCAGCCAGGTGCGTCCCCAAAGCCTGACCCTCTGACTTTTTTTCGGGACCCAGGAAGCTTACGCAGATGCCTACAGGGAGGTCGTGGTAACCGCGGCGCTCGCAAAAGCCGTGGCCCGCGCCGCGAGCAACAGGAATACCCGCGCGACGGCGTCAGAAAGGTACGCCCTGCCCCCGCTCTCGCCGACCGAGATGGCTTCGATGGGGTGCCGACCGAGTCCCTGCCTGACATTGCGTCGCTCGACGTCGCAACAGGTTGAAACCTCTCCTCCCCCATCCAGAACCCGCTTCCTTCGGTTACTTTGCATGTCGCCTGCAACCTCCACCGCACGCACGATATGGCTCGAGACCTCGTCCGACCGAGGGAGCAGTTAAGTTGGTTGAACCCTGGCTAACGAGGCCTCGATTTCGTTTTGGCGGAACAGTCCTTCAGAGACGATGCACCCAGAAATCTTGACTCGTAAGTCTCGTCTTGTTCTTTGTGGGATTTGGAGTCGTGAAGCTGACAACGATGCCGCAGGGAATGGGTCCACGATAGATACGAGGACAGCGGTACGGATTAAACGGCACAGCATCTTCGAGGATACACAGACTGATGCACCCACAGGCAGCCGTCGATCGGCCCACAGACGCGGCCCTCGGGTTGCGGACGAGCCTACGGATGAGCCTGCGGAGTAAGCTAGACACACCAGCACGATATGGAATTCTTGCTAAGAGCCGCACAGGAACACCAGAGGGACCAAGATTCGCGTCGACAACATCCACTATGAGCTCACACAGGAGGATCTCGAGGCAAGCTCCGGCCTATTCTTCAACCCACCAACCCGGCCTTGCTAACCCTCAGTAGGGCCTTTTCGAAAAGATCGGACCGGTCGTCAGTCTCGAGATGAAGTACGACAGAGCTGGTCGCTCCGAGGGCACTGCCTTTGTCACCTACGAATCTCATCTCGACGCCAAAGATGCCATCCGAGAGTTCAATGGAGCGAATGCTGCCGGTAGGTCAACCAACGAGTGTCTTGGGGATCCATCACACTAAACACATTCAGGCCAACCTATCCGCCTCAGTCTCGTTCCCAGTGGACCTCTTGGAGGAGGCAGACGCAACAACGCGGCTAGCGGGCGTCCTCTGGCAGAGCGCATCACAGTTCCCGGCGGACGCTCTCGTTCTCTCTCTCCTCACCGCGCTTCGGACGAGGAGGCAGCCCGCAAGGGCATCGACAGATACCGCCCCGGCGGCCAAGCAAGGTCGCGTAGCCCGCTCCCGAACAGGCGCCGCGAGGGTGGACGTCGTCCCGGCGCGCGTCGCGATGGCGGCGGCGGCGGCAGTGGCAGTGGCGCTGGCGGCGGACGGAGGGGTGGTGGGGCGGAGAGATCAGAGAGGCCAGAGCGGTCGGGCGGTCGCACGCGTAAGACGCAAGAGGAGCTCGACGCCGAGATGGAGGACTACTTCAACAATGGTGGCGGCGCCGCGGGCCAGGATACTCCGGCGAACGGCGGCGGGACCACCGAGGCGCTGGGCGACGATATCGACATGATCGAGTAATGTAAGGATGGCGGATGGCCAGTGGTGTTTTGATGCCAGAAATGGGTAGAGGTCCCCAGCGGTTTTTGGTTGTAGGGTTCTGCGTCTCATGTGTGGTCAAGTCTAAAGTAGCGTATAAATACATCTCCTCTGTACAGACTGGGCCATGTACGAAGTTGTCAGCTGCCATAAATCTCGAAACAAGATGGGTGAGTAGGGACGTTTCTAGGGAGATTCTTTTGGGAGAAAGAGGGAAGACATGCAGCCAAGTCTGGTTTCCAGAGGTTGGTATGAGGTTCAACTGGGAATTTGCTCATGGGTCATGGCCGTAGGAGGAAATCCGGTAAAGAGTTCAAGAGTTGGTCAAGCAAATGCCTGAAGAAAGTATCATGGGCCTGGTTGCCTACAACCTTAGAGAAGAAATATTGCTTGGGAAAGCAAGGGTTGGATATATCCGTCTATGGTTTCCCGCGCCTCTGCTGGATATGACCTCCATATTACCTACAACCCCTGAGCCACCTTTCACTCTCACTCTCTCGACCCCGAGACCGCCCCAACATACGACCTAGCCGCATCAATCTTGGTGACGATTTCCCCGTCTCCCCCCTCGCCCTCCGTAGCAACATAAATCCCCTTCAAAGACGCCGCCCCAAACACATCCTCCAAAACCTCCACCTCTGCCCCTCCATCCGCCGCCGCCGCCGCCGACCCATCCGACTCGTCAACAGCAACATGCGCCCCCAGCATCACCGCCGGCCTCGGGCCCCCTCTCCCCAACTCCTGACCTACTTCCTCCTCCTCAACCATAAACTGCACCCACCCCCCCGGCGCCACCACCCCCCCACCGCTCTCCTCGCCGTAAAAACTCCTGATAAAACTCTCCACGTCCTCCTCCTCCCCCTCCGCTCCTGCGGCGGTGAACCTCGTCTCCGGATCAAGCGACAGCAAGCCTTGCTTCGCGCCCCATCCCCCGCCGCCGCTGAGGACCTTTCGAACGTGTCCTCCCCTTGCTAGCACCCCATGGATATCTCCCGTGGCGGCCGACTCAGAAGGGTATACCACAGCCCACACCCCCACCACCCCGCGCCTCCCGGGGGCCCGTCGGGCTAGAAGCAGTGGAATCGCCTCCTCCAGTTCTTTACTCGCCGGCGTCGCGGTGCCGTTGACGTCCACCTGCCGTAGGATGTTTCCCAGGCCCGCGACGATCCGGCGCGCGGGCGTGACAGGCACGAGGGGGAGGGTTATCCGCGACTGCCCCGCCGCCAGGGCGTCAGGGCGGATGACGGCGTGCGAAGCCGCAGCGACGTCGACGAGTCGGGGTGACGAGGTTGTGGAGGAAGTGTCCCAGCGGCTGGTGAGTACCGTGTGCGGTCGCCCGTTGGCGAAGACGGTGAGTGCCGCGGGGAGGGTCACCAACAAGGGACGGGAGGTGGGGGAGAGGGGGGGGAGGTGGAATTCGAGGGAGGCAGCGGGGTTTTGGTCGGTGGGGGTTGGGGTGAAGAGGGTGGCGCGGGGGCCGAGGAGGAAGGAGAGGCCTTGGGTGGTGGTGTAGGTCCCGGTGCCTGTGGGGGAGAGGTGGGGGATTGCGTCGACGGCGGCGGCGAGGAGGGTGATGTCGGAGGAGGCGGGGCGGAGGGAGGCGAGGAGGGAGGCGAGGAAGGAGGCGTCTTGGAGCCAGGGGGCGAGGGAGGTGGAGGTTAGGAGGACGGCGGCGTTGTGGTGGGTGGGCGGGGGGGAGGCGGTTAGGGTGGTGGTGAGGAGGGAGGAGATTTGGGACTGGGTTGAGGTTAGTTGGGGGAAGGCGGTGGGGGGTGGGAGGGGGGGGGGTGGTACCTTTGTTGAGGTGGCGGGGTTGAAGGGGATGGTTAGGCTGGTGAGTTGTCTTCTTGACGATGCAAGATGTTGGTATTGAGAGACAAGACGGCGACACAGTCGTGGCGGGGGACGGGAGAAAAGCATCATTGGCATGTCATGTTGTGTCGAGACAGCTAAAAACACTTGAAAAGATTTGCTGTCGCCGTGAGCGGACTGGAGTTGGTTTCTGATGTTGGATGTACCTGAGTGAGAGCTCGTGGTGAGAGCTCAGGTCAAACTCAATGCAAAAAAGAGGCCCACCTGGCCTTCAGCGAGACGAGCCCCTGAAGCTCCTGCTACAGTGGGTGGAGGCCCTGTGTCGCCATATTCATCTCAGGAAAATCCAAACAAAAAGACCTTGGTGGCTTCAGACCGAAGCCGAATATTGTCTTGACCTCCAGCACAGACGACCATTGTTCAAGTCATTTGGCACAGCGACCGCATGTTCTCTTCCATCAAGAGAGCATGTTGTCGTGAGAAGAGGTGCCAAGGTGAGCACCAGGGGGCGCCAAGAACCCTAACCCAGAACCCCCACGCCCAAACCTCACCCCCCGAAAGTGACATCATCGTCCCCCCTCGTTGTGAGCTCCCAAGCCAGAGGGCATCTATACATCGGCCATCCATTACTCCCACCACCTAGAGAAGCCCATACCTCCACCATCCCGTCTCAACTTCCACCTCCAAATCAACCTCACCACTACCGCCACCCAAAATGGCAACCAACTCCTCCCGCGGCAACGACATCGCCACCACCGACGGCCCCCAATTCGACCAGACCCCTCCCCCGCCTGCCGCCGACGTCAAGGCCGACATCAAGTCTTCCACCTCCAAAGCCCTCGCCCAGGGGGAACACCACCCCGGACAGGCCACCACGACAAACACCACCCGCTCGACTTCGACACCAGCGGAGATCGAGCAGAAGCGGGAGATGGAGGGGCTGGGGCGGAGTGAAGCTGCCAAGAGGGGGTGAGAGTACCAAGGAGGGAGGGGTGGTTGTTTAGTTTCCAAGTGTACTGTAATGTAATTTGGCATGGCTGCTTGCTATCTGGTATCATGTGTGTCTTCTCTCTCAAATACAACAGCAACAAACAAAAAAAAAGCATTATCCAGGTCGTGAGACACCCCCCGTGACAAAAAAAGTAGATCCACTCCACGGGAGAGAGGAGCACATTTACATGACAACGCACTTCTTATCCCCCTTCTCTCCCTTCTCCCCCTTTTGCTGTCCCGCAGCGCCCCCGCCCCCGCCGCGCCCAAAGCCCAGCGACCGGTGACTAAACGTCGTAACGTCCGTCCACGCCGCGCTGCTGGCCGCGTCAAAGTCGCGCTCCTCGTGCTTCGACTTCTTGCCCTTGGCCCTGCCGCGCGCAGCCCACCCGCGGCGCTTCGCGTCCGCCATGTTCTTGGCCGCGCTGCGCTCCGCCCGGCTCTGCTTCCTATTCAGGCTGGGCACGCGCTTGCCCGACGAGATGGACCCGGGGCCCGGGCCGTTGGGCGGCGGCATGAGGTGGCCCGACGAGGCGCTCATGATGGTGTCGAGGCGGTCGGCGGCGGGCCGGAGGACGGCCGCTTGCGTCGAAGGCCGCGGGTGGCGGGGGATGGGCGCCAGGATGGGGGTTTCTGCGCGCCGACCCGAGGACCGTCGGTCGATCGAGTCAAAGGCGCCCGTGACGCCCTTGGGCGTGCTGATGATAAGAGGTATGTCTTCTACCGGCGTGCCGGGGGCGATGTGCGGGTGGAAGCTCGAGTTTCGATTCTGCGAATAGTCGGGCTGGGGTTGGGAGTGGCTCCTGGCCTCGTGTTGCTGCTGTGGGTACTGGGGGTAGTCGTGCTGTTGCGAGAGGGGTCGCTGGAACGAAGTGCGTCGCAGGTCTCCGTCGGGTCGGCTGCCAACAGGGACTCGAGGGACGTGGAAGCCCCCAGATAGTTGACTTGGCGGACCGCGACTGCCGAGGCTCAAAAACTGGTCTTGGCTGGGCGCGAGATAGGAATTGCCCACCCCCATGTTGGGATTGGGCTGTACAGCTGGTGCCGAGTATGGGTATCCTAAAGGCACCCCATTTTCAACCTCGCTTCTTGGTGCTGGTTGTGTTGGCCACGTCATGGAATTGGAAAGCCGTCGTCCCGAAGGGCCAGTAATCCCTCGGGGTTGGTCGAATCGCTGCATGACATTATGGAGCGAAGGGGAGGGAATCTGCAGGTCGAGAGCCGGCGGCGCCCCCATCAGCCCAGAGGCACCTGTTGTCTGTATTCTGGGCAAAACCGGCGGGGGTTGTGGGCTAGGTCCGAGCCGAGATAGTGCCGGCATGTCGGGCATCGGAGGCACTGTCCTATTCTGACTATCCTGAACGGGATCGCTCACAGATCGTGGCGGCGGCATGGCGCTGACTCGGTCAGGACGTCCCGGGCCCAGTCGCGGGGAGTCGGGAGGGGAAACGTCATATATGTTTTCCTCTTCGTAGCGAGAGCTCCTGGAGCCGGGCCTGGGCGTTCGGTCGTGCGCTGATAGAGTGGTAGAGCCGCTATTTATTTGGCGGTGCTGGGAGGTTGGAGGTGCCTGGGAAGCCTGCGCGTTTTGGAGAAACGATGGTATTTGAGGAACAGGAGGTACTCCGAGATTCGAAGTGGGATGGCCAACAGGGGCCGCCGTTAGGCTGCGTGGTGGTGGGTGCTGAGATGACGTTGGTGCGCTCGTGTTCGGTTGTGCCGGTGATACTTGGGGAGGCTGGATACCAGGGCCAACAGCCGCTGGCATTGCGTGACGCATGAAATCGGGCAAGTCGCCGGGGTCTTCCTTTTGATAAGGAGGGGGTGGTGGTACCCAGTTGTCCGCATCGCTCTCGTGGGGGTGTTCTGTCCGCCCATCCGCGCGGCGATATTCGACTGGACCAGCTGCTGTTTGAGGGTGTAACCGACGGTTGGCTGCCGCGGCTGTCGCGGCGCGCCTGAGGGTAGTCCCCGATCGTGGGCTAGCATGCGCATATGGGGATTCCAATGCCTCCTGTTCCTCGATGGACAGCTGCGCGTCTTCTGGCTGGGGTTCGGGTTCGACCACCCTCGGATTCTGGGGCCCGACTCGGCGAGGGATGAGAGGGTCATCATCCTCCCTGACCTTCTCTGGCTGCGGAGCTTGGGCGGGAAGAGGCGGGGGTCGGGTTGCCGCAGTCGTTGTGCGCATAACGGCGCCGCCGCGGTTCCCGCGCTGTTGGGCTACCGTTCGTCGCCGAACAATAGCCACCTCGGTCGCCATATCCCGGTGCTCTTCCTCCAGTACCTCTGGCTCCTTGGTGCCCACCTCAATTTCCACCTCGACAGTTTTGCCATCCGTGACACTGTAGTCAAAGTCGATCAGCGTGACCCGGCCACCATCCACAAAGTCGAACCCTTCGTCATCCGTAATCGAGACACCTGGCGACACGTTTCGCGCGGCGACCATCAGTCTCTCCTGGACCGGGGAGCTCCCGAAGTTGGCGACCCATTTGACCATGCTGACACCTTCCAGCTCCCCGACCTTGTATCCCCCAACGATGTTGTTCCGATGCTTGTCGCAGATTCTCTGCCACTGTGGGACTCTTGCGGCCTCCTCGTTGTCCTGTAGCCTTGAGGCGGACCTCGTCGAAGGGCCGCTGTTGCGACGGGGTAAAGTGCCAGCGTTGGATCCGCTCTCGCTGCCAGCGTGCGAGGCGTCGGGTACCGCATCCAAATCTTCGGGAACACCATAGAGCCAGATATTCTTTCCTTGGAAGCCCGCCGAGACGAGGTCCCCGTAGTAGGATGCCGCGGGAAGCGTACATGGAAGCAGCTTGGCCTGGGGGGTGGGACTGGGGACCGGTCCGGTGAAGTAGGTGGTCCCGTTGCGTAGGTCATCGATCCGTACAGCTCGGAATGTTTCGAAGCTGCGGTCATAAGTAAAAGTCCAGCCCGCTTCTTCGTGTTTTCCGTGTTGGATCAGAACAGCATGGCTGCAGTCACGGCTTGTATTCGGAAACAAGATGGATGTCGTCCACAAGGCGCTAATGCTGTCGTCGCCCATCTGGCCCCCTGGGTCATAGTAAGGCGCCGTCAGGATCACCGTGTTCGGCTGAGAGGAATGCACCGTGGTGCCGAGGATCTGTGTTCCGTCAAAGGAAAAGGATAGAGAGTCCACTGCATCGCACTTGACGGCTCTCCTCTCTGTTGAGAGCGAGCTAGTCTTTAGTGACGATACCTCGATTCCTCCCTCGTAGGCGGCGGCAAGAATGGTTCCGCATGGCGACAAGGCGATGGCACGGGGAGTGTTGTCCAAGATGATGGACTGGGCGCGCTTCGGGGGAATCGAGCTCAGGTCGTAGATGTCGACTTGCATCTCGGTGAGCAAAACAGCCAGGAGCAGGCCCTCATCGTCAATGCATGTCGCGGCGGGTCGGCGTAGGATCTTGAACTCCCTCTTGACCGCGATTTCGTGGCCCCGAACATCCACAACGTATATCCTCGACGAGTTGTAGGCGAGCAGGTGCTGGCCCTTTGGCGAGGGACTGAACTGGATGCCTTCACCACCGGGGCATGAGGAGGAGCTGATGGAGTTGGAGATGATCTTGATCACGGTCGTCGAGGGGCGCAAGTATGCCTCGAACAGGTTGCGTTTGACCTCGCGGGAGAAGAGCCGGCGGAGCTTGGGCAAGTCGTCTGGGCCGGCCGGGGGAGGCGCGGCATGGCTCATGGAGTACGACGGGCAGTTGGCGAGGTGGTGGGCGTAAAGGTGGGGCTGCTGGGCGACGCTCCTCCATTTCGAGTTGAGGAGCGCGAGCGACGCGAAGCCATTCGAGTCGGTCGCGAGAAGGATCCTACAAGGCCATGGTCAGAATGCAAGGGGAGGGGGGCGAGGCTGGCGGGGTGGGATACGGCGTACTGTTGTATTATTTCGTCAGGCAACCTCTCAAAGGCTGGCGGCGGATCGTCGTCGTCCACGCCGGCAGCCATGACGACGGCGGCCTTTTTTTCAATGGACGAGCGCGGGGGCTCTTCTCCAGCGACGGTGGCCATGCCCAACGGCACGCTTCTTTGCAGGAGGCGCCCTGGACTCTGGGAGGGATGGTGGTGGCGATGGCGATCGATCACAGTGGCAGCGGCGCGTCGACGAGAGGAGACATCATGAATTGGTTCGTGTTTCTGCGGCCATGCGGAGGCTGCGAGCGACGGTGACGGGTGTGACGGTGTCGTGTCGCGACAGATGGCAGATGAGGGAGGAAGGCTGGCGAGAGAGTTGACGGGAGTCCAATGTGGTGAGAGATGATGTTGCAGTTGGTGCTTCCAAGATGACCGAGTTCCACTGTGTCTGTCTCCCTGTCGCTGTCGCCCAACATCAACGGGGGGGGCCCAGGGTCGTACCCGTGCTAGCAGCAGCACCAACCAGCAGGCAGCCCAGGCGGTGGCGGCGGCGATTGGGAGGCCGTGGGCGCCGTGATCGATCAGGACTCAGCTGTGGTCTGCTCCGTCGGCGAATCCACCCACACTCCTGTGCTGACACTGGCTCGTTGCCTCGTTGAAAGTGAAAGGGAGGGACGGGTGCGGATAAATTTGGGGGCAGTGCTGGTTTGGAAGAAGAAGGTGTTTGGGTTTCTTGAGGCCTCGGGCTGGTTCATGGAAGCCTTTCGCATCAACATCTATGATCTGTCAAGTTGGCAGCAACTCTGCGGATGTATTTGTTTTTCGTAGGAAAAAAACAATGGCGGGAGATGGGTATTTTTATCAATGCCATTTCCTGGCCCATGTCTTGTCCATCCAGACCTCTCCCATCTTGGCTCGTTGAATTTCCCGTCCCTGGCAAAGAGACAGACGGGACCCGGCCATGTTGGAAATACACCACCACCAGAGTCCCACTGTCCCGCTGGGTCGGCGGCATTGGAAAGGCACTGGAAAAGTCCAGTCCAGGTAAAAATAGACCGTCAATGGAATGGCCCCCTCGGTACGACCTCGCCGAAATGCAAGACCCAGGGAGACAGGCTAGCCAGGCACGCCGGGCCTGCTGAAAAGCCATCCTGTGTGGCGGTGACAAAGGCCGTTGATTGTCTGGGGGCCTCTGGGCCGTTGTCAGACAAACAAAAAAGCTGACACCGCCTGGCTCGGGTGATGGCAGGAGACGACACCCACTCTGGAGCTGAAGAGGTGTGTTGCGCGTTCCACGAGTGTGTCAATGTGTCAACTGTAGGTAGTATCCATCCGCCGCCCGTATATCGGCATGCGACGATGACCCGATGGCTTCGCTAATGCGGATTTAATGTTTCTTTGGACCAGGCAGCTGCGAAACGAAACCCAACAAGAGTCGACCAAGAAATTCCACTTTCAGAATACCCTCCGGCGGCAAACGCTTCTGGTCTGTATGCCGAAAGACCCCCGGACAGCGAGACCCGTTGCCGATCATGGCGAAAAATGGAAAGAAGACCTTCATACATGCATTCTGTTGGTGTTTGCGATCGAAGTGGTGTCGTGCTGCCGCTGTGGATTGGTGTCGGCGTCAAGATTGGTGTCGGCGTCAAGTGTGGTGGGGGCCACATGGAAATGTTTGAATGTTGGAAACCCGGCGGCCATTGAAATAGTGGCCCTGAGACCCTGGAGCCAAGCACTGAAAGGTCTCCTCTCACGTGCCGTCGCGGAATCCAATTAGCGAATTCGCGTCAACCCGCGACGCGCCCGGCCTTTGCCCCGATCACGTCCACCACCACCCTCCCAAAACCTCAATAGAAGCCTTTTTCCAGCTGATATAGGATTCTGACGACGACGACCCATTCCCCAATCCACAGCCACGCCGTCCTCACGATGGGTCGCAACCCGCCCCGAAAGGCCATCAAGACCGAAGCCACCGACGTCGTCGTCGAAAAGGTCAAGACCGCCGTCGCCACCGCCAAGGCCACCGTGAAAAAGGCCGTCGCCTCCAAGCGGAAAGCCGTCCGCGCCCCCGACTCCGACGCCGAAAACGACCCCGCCTGCGACAGCTGCCACGAAAAGGAAGAATCCGACTCCGACGCCGTCAAGAAGCCCGCCCCCAAGAAGCGCAAGACGACCACCCCCGCCGCCTCCAAAAAAGCCGACACCATGGCCGCCCCCCTCGCGGCACGAACCGCCATCCCCTCCCTCAAGCGCGCCATGTACATCGGCGCGCACGTCTCCGCCGCGGGCGGCGTCCAAAACGCCCTCACCAACGCCTCGCACATCGGCGGCAACGCCTTCGCCTTATTCCTCAAATCCCAACGAAAATGGACCTCCCCCCCCCTCACCCCCGAATCCAAATCCGCCTTCCTCTCCCTCGCCAAGACCACAACCCCCTACTCCCCCGCCCACATCCTCCCGCACGGCTCCTACCTCGTCAACCTCGCGCAACCCGACCCCGCCAAGGCCGCGCAAGCCTTCACCTGCTTCGTCGACGACCTGCAACGCTGCGCCGCCCTCAACATCACCCTCTACAACTTCCACCCCGGCTCGACCGGCGGGGACCCCATGCCCTCGGCGTGCGCGCGCATCGCCGCCAATCTCAACCGCGCGCACGCCGCCACCCCTGGCACGGGCGTGGTCACTGTCCTCGAGAACATGTGCGGCTCCGGCAACGTAGTCGGCTCGCGCTTCGAGGAGCTGCGCGCCATCATCGACGGCGTCGACGACAAGGCGCGCGTCGGCGTGTGCATCGACACGTGCCACGCGTTCGCGGCGGGGTACGACCTGCGGACGCCCGAGTCGTTCGCGGCGGCCATGGCCGAGTTTGACCGCGTCGTCGGGCTAAAATATCTACGCGCGCTGCACTTGAATGACAGCAAGGCGCCGCTGGGGTCGCATCGGGATCTGCACGCGAATATCGGGACGGGGTTCTTGGGGTTGAGGGCGTTTCACAACGTCATGAACTTTGAGGGGTTTGAGGGGCTGCCGATGGTGTTGGAGACGCCGATTGATGAGAAGGGGCCGGGGGGGAAGACGGTGGAGAATAAGCAGGTATGGGCGGATGAGATTAAGTTGCTGGAGAGCTTGATCGGGATGGATGCGGAGACGGAGGAGTTTGCGGCGCTCGAGGCGCAGTTGTATGCCAAGGGGGAGGGGGAGAGGAACAAGATTCAGGAGCAGGTGGATAAGAAGGCCGAGAAGGACGCGAAGAAGGGGGCCAAGGGGGCGGCGAAGAAGAAGCCGGCGGCCAAGAGGAAGAAGAAGGACGAGACGGAGGATGAGGACGAGAGTGATTGATTGTGGTCCAGTGTTGGTGAGCTGTGAGAGTAATGTGTGCTGTATACACCAAGCATGGCGTTGTTTTGCTGGTGAATTCATAGCGTCGCTTTATAAGTAGAGCAAAGGGGTCTGATTCTTTAGGGGGTATGGTATATTGCGCTCAAACAAAGCAAAACAAGCTAAGAGGGGCCATAAGGCCGATAATACACACTACTCCATCCATCCTACTCCCCCAACGCCTACCCTTTCCAGTGCAGTAACCAATGCTCATCCATCCCAGCCAAGGAGAATATGTGTATCATATCCCGAACTAAGATAAGAAACCGAACCTTCACCCACTCACTTCTTCCCCTTCGCCCACCCCTCCACCTTAGCCATCATCGCCCTCAACCCCACCCCCCTCTCACAATTCCCCTCCAACCACCCCTCCATCCTCTCCCTCACCCCCCTCAAGCTCCTCAGCACCGGCATCCTCCCCCCCTCCTCCTCCTGCACAAACGCCCCCGGATTCAGCAACACCTCAAAGCACTCGCCCCAAATCTCCGTCTGCCAGTACCGCTTCAGACTCTCGCGCACGCGGTACCGCCTCCCCCCCGCCGCCGCCGTCCCCAGCCCCCCGCCGGCGGCGTCGCACCGCACCGTCTCAATGTACTTGCCAAACAGCAAGCAGTGGATCGTGCCCGCGAGGCCGTGGTAGTCAATCTGCCAGGTCCAGGGGCGGCCCTCGCGCATCTCGGCGCAGTCCTGCGCCGTCGTCTTCCAGTCGGCGATGAACTGGACGTCGGGGACGAACGCGCGCATGTCGATGGCGCGGCCAAAGTCGATAAGCGTCACGCCGCGGTCGGCCCAGCCGCCGGCGCCCGAGGCGGTCCACTGGGTGGGGAGGTCGAGGGCGGCGGGGCGGCCGGCGCCGGTGTCGAGGCGGAGGAGGCAGTTGTCGGCCTTGATGTCGCCGTGCAGGAGCTGCTTGGCGTGCATGGCCTCGACGGTGCGGAGAAGCTCGATGGTGAAGAACATGGCGAGGGGCTCGTCCATGACGCCCGTGGGCTCGGCGCGGAAGTGGTTGACTACGTCGAGGAGGGTGCCGTGCGGGAAGTAGGGAAGGAAGAGGAAGCTCTCGTCTTGGTAGAGGTGCATCTCGAGGGCCGGGGAGATGGAGGCGGTTGCTCGGTGGTGCGGGCCGAGCCGGGAATGGGTGAGTCGGATCATGTGAAATTCCCAGGGCGACGGGGGCTGCTCCATCTTGAGCGCCTCGCGTTCGTGTCGGTGGTTGTGAGCGCTGGCGAAGGCGCCGCGTCCCATCTTGGCGAGGGGGGCGTTCTCGTCGTCCTGCGCATCTGGTGCGACGTCTTCTGCGTCGTCGGGGTGGGAGTTCTCGACGAGATAGACGGGGGCAAAAGCGCCGGCACCCAGTTCCTTGCGCACAGTGTATTCCCTCTCGGTGTCGGGGAACTGGATGACAACAGGCGATGCGACGTTGAGGGTCTTGTCGGTGCTGGTTCGGCTCGCCTTGCCAACCACCTTCGCATACTTTCGGATCTCTGCCCCCTTTTCGCAGCGCTCATTGCGGTGGTCGAAGAAGCCCTCGTAGGAGGTGAGGGAGGGGTGCATGTTGGCGAGGATCTCGTCTCGGATGCTCTCATCAACTGGGTTACACTGGGCGTCTTTCACGATCGGGCCCTTGGGTGCCAGCGCCTTCGGGCCGAGTGCTTTGGGAGCAAGCGCATTGCTAACAGGGTCCGCCTGGATTTTCGGCAATAGGGGTTGCGAGATCTTGAGCTTTGGAAAGTCCTCCTCAGTCACCTCGCGGAGCGGACTGCTGAACGCTTCGAGGTCGCTGACCGTGTCCTCGTCAATGGGTAGAAGCCTCCCATCGTTGATCCTGCAGGGCGTCTTGGACGCGAGAAGATCTCCGGTAAACTCCAGCGAGGACTCGGTCCGCTCCGTAATCGGCGTCATGAAGGGGAGGCGGCTGTTAGCGGCCTCGACTGGATCCCGATACGGCCTCCTAGACGGGACATAGTCTTCCGGCGGAATAGGAACAAACGACGTCCTCGTGTGCGGGGAGTACTCGTCGGAGACTGGCGTCTGCAGGTCTTCTTCCTCCTCATACCCCACCACCGATTCGGGGGTTCGGTCTTGTGGCTCGTCATGGTCGTTGAAGACCATCAAATCAGACACTTGGGTGTCGTTTTGTGCGTCCTCGTCCTCACCCTCGCCATCACCTAGACAGGGGATATGTTTCCCTGTCGAGAATTCTGACCACTCGCTCACGCTCTTGTTGTCGGATGTCTCATCGTCGGCGTTCTCGTCGGGGATCTCGTCGTCTCCATCCTCGTCCTCGTCCTCTTCCTCTTGGTCCTGGTCCTCGTCACCGGTTTCGCTTGTTACAATATTCTTTGTGGTCCCGTTTGTGCCGACGCTCTCACCGCCACTGGTATAGTCGTCCGACTCGTAATCCGACTCATCATCACTTCCGTCATTGATGCCCTGTGTTGGCTTCAGGGGCGCGTTGAAAATGTCGTAAATATCATCCGTGGCTGCTTTGGTATGCAGCGTCATGGTGGGCTCGGCGGTCGAGTGCTTCTTGCGCATTATCTTTGGCTTGGAAGGCGAGTCCAGCTTCGCTTTGACTGTGATGATGTGTTAGCTACCGAGACGATCAATGCAAGTCAAACAGTGGTAGCCCGTCTGTACGAGACCATGTCTGAAATCCACTTGGATTTTGGAACTCGAAGTGGGTTTGACGGGTAAGAGCCAAGTTGTCGAATCGAATAGACGTACTGATTTGGGTCTCGTTGACCTCGGCCACCTTCTTCTTCCTCGGTTTGCTCTTTGGATAGATGGGGGCACCATTCTCATCCAACTTGACGACATCTTGATGGATGACCAGTTTCGCATGGATGGGAGCGCCATTCTCATCCACCTGGACATCCTGGTGAATGACGAGTTTCTCCTTGACCCGTTGAGCCAAAACATCCACCGCATGGGGGGCATTTTCGTCCACTAGTGGCTCGTCCACAAAGACCTCGGCCTTATCTGGCGCCTCGTCCGGCCATTCCCGGTCGAGCCAGCCACGATTGGCAGCCCATATCTCCTCAAAGCTGAGCTCGGTGCCCGGCACGTCGGGAGTTGGGTAGACGACACGCAAGTCCACAAACACGCGCTCCTTCCGACCATTGGACGGGTTCACAGTCACCTGGAACTGAGAATGGTGAATGGTAATATGTGATTCGGCCATTTGCTTATCAAGAGACTGAAATACAAGATGCGCCATAGCGCCCAACAATTAGTCCTAAATTGATCAACATCTGTTGAGTTGGAGTAGAGAGACGAAAGACATACCGTATCCCTGAAAACCTGCATCTTGGGTGCTGTGCTCTTCTTGCCCCCCGCCTTGAGTGTCTCGCCCACCCACGACTTGGCTTCCACTGTGTTTTCCTTCTTGCGGCTGGCCAGGGACCCAATGTTATCCCAACCCTTGGAAGTGGACGAAAAGGCAGGGGCCGCTACTGGTGCCGCATCGGCATCCGAAAAGATGGCCATCTTGGACCGAGCTGGCTTCGACGACGTTCCACCAATTGCTGGCTGCCTTGGCGCCTGAGGGTCGCGCACCGCCGCTGCCGCTGCCGCAAAGGAGTCGACCTTGACACCCAGCGCAGGCCTCACCACCGGGAGGGCCGGTGACGAAGGGCCGTCAGGGCTGTCGGCATGCTGTTCCCGCCTTTGCTCGAACTCGCCAAACTTGCGAAGCAGCCGGGACGTCGGCCGGGCCTCGCGCTCAATGCCCATCTTGTACACCTCCTCGGCCTGGGCCCGGCGCCCGGCGCCCTCGAGCCACCCCGCATACTCCTCGTAGTACAGCGCAAGCGTCTCGCCAATCGCATGTCGGGAGAGGAAAACAAAGATCTCGCGCGGCGAGTCGGAGAAGAAGTTGATGTAGTGCAGCCACAGTTTGAGGTATCGCGGGTCGTTCTTGTACTGAGAGGAAGACACAAACGCGTTGGTGGCGCGCTCGAGTAGGGTGTGCAGCTGTGACTCGGGTGTTGCTTGCGCCGACGGAAATGTATCCATGGTCCAGCGGACGTATCGGTCGTAGACGTCGAGAGGATCGTCCGACTCCGCCAGCGCCTCGATTTCGGCCTCGTATTCTGCGCGGATATGGTCGTGTACCGTTCTTGTATCTGAGGGTGCTGCTGTTGCCGATCGGCGGGCTGATGAAGAGGACGTGAAGAGTTCGGCGAGTTTCTTTGCCGAGCGCCCGCTCGGAATGGCCTGGATATTTTCCTTTTGGGCCTCAATGACATCGAAGTTGATGATTTCGTTCGATGCCATTCTGCTCGATATGGGGACCGCCCGTGTGGCCGACCGTGGGTAGGTGGTCGTGGTTTGGTTGAGAAATCAAAGGCCGTGTATCGGTGTTGTTGTTGTTGTTGTTGTTGTCGCGGGCGAGTCGAACCTTACCGTGTGGTGGTGGTGTGTTTGGATGATGGCGGGGTTGATGGATTGGGCAGCGGCAATTGGGCCGACCGTTTGATGGTACAAATATTTAGGCGTGTTGCTGTGGCAACATTTGCCAGCTGTCTGTCAGCTGGAACTCCGAGTTTGGTCGCGTCTTGTTTCGCCGGAACAGCTGGGAAAGGACATGTTCTGTTCACCAAACATGGACAATTATGGGCACATGGCAACGCAGTCAATGGAGGAAATATGGTATTCGTTTCGTTAACTCTATGTCAACCCGCCCACTTCATAAAGCATTCGTCATCTTTTCATAACCTGGCCTGCCTCCCAGCCCTCTCTCGTCTCCGGTCTCCGAGCCCGATCCAGCGCGGCCACCTTTTGCACCCAACCCATTTAGAGGGTAACCGCAGTGCGGAACTTGTCGCCGGCAAAGATGGCGTTGTCGCCGAGCTCCTCCTCAATGCGGAGGATCTGGTTGAGCTTGGCAAGACGCTCCGATCGGCACGGCGCGCCGGTCTTGATCTGACCAGCACGGATACCAACAACGACGTCGGAGATGGTGACGTCCTCGGTCTCACCGGAGCGGTGAGACACCATGACGCCCCAGCCGTCAGCGTACGAGTCCTTGGCAGCCTGGATCGACTCGGTGAGGGTGCCGATCTGGTTGACCTTGAGCAGGAGGGCGTTGGCAGCCTTGAGCTCAATGGCCTTCTTGATGCGGAGGGGGTTGGTGACAGTAAGGTCATCAGCGACGAGCTGCATGTCCTGAGTCTTGTAGAAGTAGCTCCACGCCTCCCAGTCATCCTCAGCGAAGGGGTCCTCAATGCTGACAATGGGGTACTTCTTGGCGAGCTCGCTGTACAGGTTGGCGAGCTCCTCATACGTGAGCCACTTGCTGGGGTCGCTGTCGGGGTTCTTGAAGTCCAGATCGTACTTCTTGACGTCCTCCTTGTAGAACTCGCTCGAGGCAACATCCATGGCGATGTTCATCTTGCCAGTGTAGCCGGCCTTCTCGATGGCCTCGGTGATGAGGTCAAGCGCCTCGGTGGGGTTCTGGATATCGGGAGCAACACCACCCTCGTCGCCGACATTGCCAGCCGACTGGCCGTACTTCTTCTTGGCCAAGCTCTTGAGGACGGCGTACACCTCGGCACCATGGCGCAGGGCCTCGGAGAACGAGGGGGCGGCCGAAGGCACGATCATGAACTCCTGGAAAGCGAGGCGACCACCGGCGTGGGAGCTGCCGAGCCAGTTAGCAGAGGCCCCGGTGTATATGCAAGAGGGGCGAAACATACCCTCCGTTCAGGACGTTCATGAAGGGGACGGGAAGGACATAGGGCTTCTTGGTGCCGGCGAGGTCCGAGATGTGGGCGTAGAGGGGAACGCCCTTCTCAGCAGCACCAGCCTTGGCAACGGCCAAGCTGACACCGAGGATGGCGTTGGCGCCGAGCTTGGTCTTGTTGGGGGTTCCGTCAAGCTCGATAAGGAACTTGTCGACGGCGGACTGGTCCTTGACGTCCAGGTTCTTCTCGATGAGAGCGGGGGCAATCACTTCGTTCACGTTGGCAACGGCCTTGAGGACACCCTTGCCGGCCCACTTGGTCTTGTCACCATCGCGAAGCTCGCACGCCTCGTGCTGGCCTGTTGTTGTCTTGTCAGCCCAGGCTCAACGGCAGGTTCGCAACCAGGAGCCAAGTGTAGACGAACCAGTGGAAGCACCCGAGGGCACAATGGCGCGGTGAAGACCGGTCTCAGTCACGACATCGACCTCGACGGTGGGGTTACCGCGAGAGTCGTAGACGTAACGAGCGTGGATCTTGGAGATGGTCATGGTGAAGGCTGCTGAGACACGTCCAAGGTCAGTAAGTGCTTCTGGGTCTGGATAGCTGGTCCAATTGGGTTGGTGATTCCTCCGGGCCTGCAGGCTGATGATGAGAGGGAGGGGAAGGAAGTTGAGTTCGAGGAGTCGTTGACAGCAGAGATGGTTCAGTTCTGGTGAGAATCTCTCCTCTCCCGTTCTTTATACCACGGAATTCGCTCAATCGTGGCCATTGGTAGGGCGAGACTCAGATAATATCCCGCACGATGGCTCAACCATTGGGACCTCCATCCATCGGCGAGCTGATGGAGGGGTTGATCGATCGACGCGAGAATGAAACAGGGCAGGCTTGGGTCGTGGGGGGTTGACGATGAAGAACATTGAGTTGTACGTACCTGATTATGGCTGATCTGGCTGAGATGAGATCCGATGGCTTCGAAGAGAGATGAGGGAAGCAGGAAGAAAGGTAGGTAATGGGAGAGGTGGGAGATGGGAGGAAGAAGAGGAGATCAAGATGGAGCTTGGCGCTGAAGAAGCTTTTGGACTTGGGCAGACGTAAATCAGATGGGAGGGGGAGGGGCAGAACGCGGCATGGTGGGGTGATCCTGGAGGGTAAACGAGTAAACGGGACATCACATCTGCTACTGCCCCGCGATGTTCGCGGCCGACAGCCCATCAGCGACACGGTAGTCAATACATCACGTCCCAACGCATCCCGCGCCATCCAGAAACCTGGCCCGCCCGCGTTGAGCTGCCCAGCTGGTTCCCGGACACGCCGTTGGCCCAAGAAAAAAAAAGATCATATCACCATCCATCACCATCCATTGGACACGGAGCACGCACAGGGTGCTGAACGATGCTCTGTTTGGCCTCAGCCGGAGTCGGAGCAGTCGGAGCTCCCGCCGCCCCACCGCGACGCAACTCCTGCGGCCAGCCTCACAGCAGAGAAACCTCGTGTAGTGGATGGACTCATTTTGGTCTGGACTATCTGCAATGTGCATCACTCACAGGAAAGTACCTCAGTACTTATCTCTGGTCCGCTCGGTGACAGACAGTCTAGTCTCATGAGGCTAGGGGGTTTGTTGACTCCAAGACGGTGTTCTGGAAGCCAGCAAGTCATGGCTCGCCGCTCGTGGGCCAGGTGAGGGGTTCACGACTGCCCCGCACCCAGGGTGCCGGCCCGAAAGCAACTTGGAGTCATTGCGGGCCGGGGGGAGCTATAGCCACCCGGACATGGATGGGTTGGATGCCATCGACAGATGCTTCAGCCACCGCACGTCATGTTGAGGGGTCGTTTTTCACCTTACAATGTCCTTGAGAGACACGCCGTGGATATGCCTCGCGATCTTGGAAGAGGCAAAGATGGAGGGAGAATTGTGGCGAGCTCACTTTCACGACGCTCCCCTTCTTGAACCTGCCAGAAGCCTCGGCTCACTGGGTCAGGTACCGCGTTCCTGTGTACGATCCGAGGAGCTGAAGAAATATGTATGACATATTCAGGGACCATCCCCTGCGCAGGACCTGTGGAGCAGGTATTCGGGGACGGGGACTCGGGCTCTCGGGGAGTCGACTCTGAACTCCCCAACAATCCTCGCTTCCTCGCTTCCCAATGCGCCTGGAGGATGAGTACGGAATTCATCCGAGAGCCCCATGTTTGGAGACTCGAGGGCCTCGGGCGTCGAATGCAAGGAATTCGGACCAGAACAATACCAAGACTTTCAACAATGTCGAGGCGGAATGTGACCGCGGTCAAGTGCGCCGCCTCGCTCCCTCAGCCGATGCAACCACTCTTCGGTGAAGGGTCTTTGGAATGTAAAGACGTGGGAGGGAAGATAAATGCGCAAATATCTGGCGAAAAAAAGAGTAATGGGATTCAAAGATGCGACGCCAATTCAGCTTGGAAAGGACATCCAAAGTTGTGATGGAGTTGTTAGCCAGACCGCCTTCCTGATAGGGACTGGATACCACTGGAATTTGGCCACGGCTGGCAGGTGGGAGCAATTTGGAGTCCATCCCGTCTCCAGAAACAATCCAGTTGAGCTTCTGCATGCAGCTTCAGCCTTCCACTTCGTGACGAGCGGTATTGATGCTTGACACCTTGTACGATGCCCGGTAGCAGGATATAATACCCACGATTTCCCTTCCTATTCTCTCCCCCCTTCCGAAATGTACCGTGCCTCTCTTTGCTTGCGGCCAGCGTCCAGGTCAGCGTTGCGCGGCGTACAAAGAGTTCTTCGTCCCCAATCCCAAACAGCGCAGAAATTTCCTCTGCTGGAACGGTATGGCGCCCGTTCGTCCTTTGTTTACTCGGCCCACCCCTCTCTGAAATAAAATACCCCCCTCCCCTCCAATTCCGAGCTCCAACTCCACCACAGCAACTAACACCCCGCACCTCCAGCAGCTCCCCAAGGTGCCTGTCGACTGCAACTGTTACTGCAGCCTTGACACCAACACCAACACCAACACCCTTCAACTCGAGACTGGTTGCGCGCAGTCAGCCATTCCCTGAGCAATTTCCCCGACCACTGCGTCTTTCTCGCCAGCCTGTTCGCCACTGCTCGTACCGACGACACAACATGTGCCGAACGCAAGCCATGGGCGACGAGGCCAGCGCGGTCAACGTGCAGTCCCGCGAGCTGCTGCCCACCAACGTGGTGCCCCGTCACTACCACGTCACTCTTGAGACCAACTTTGAGAAGTTCACCTTTGACGGCACCGTGGCGATCGACCTCGACGTCGCCGAGGACTCCAAGTCCGTCTCCCTCCACACCCTGGAGCTTGACATCCACAGCGCCAAGATTACTTCCGATGGGAAGACCGTTAGGTTGGGCTCTCCCCCTCCCCAACATAGTACATGCAATCTGACAAACCGGCAGCTCCTCGCCCGCCATCTCGTACGACGAGGCCACCCAGGTCAGCACCTTCACCTTTGACAATGGCGTCGCCAAGGGCACCAAGGCCCAGCTGGAGATCAGCTTCACCGGCCAGCTGAACGACAAGATGGCCGGCTTCTACCGCTCGACCTACAAGAGCGCCGATGGTACCGAGGGCATCTTGGCGGTGACGCAGATGGAGCCGACGGATGCTCGTCGCGCCTTCCCTTGCTTCGACGAGCCGGCCCTCAAGGCCGAGTTCACCGTCACACTCATCGCCGACAAGAAGTTGACGTGCATCAGCAACATGGACGTCGCTTCCGAGACCGAGGTGCAGTCCAAGATGAGCAGTGGGCCCAAGAAGGCTGTGACCTTCAACAAGTCCCCGCAGATGTCGACCTATCTTGTGGCCTTTATCGTTGGCGAGCTCAACTACATTGAGACCAACGACTTCCGTGTGCCCGTTCGCGTCTACGCCCCTCCTGGACAGGACATTGAGAATGGCCGATTCTCCCTCGACCTGGCTGCCAAGACCCTGGCATTCTACGAAAAGGTGTTTGGCATCGACTTCCCTCTCCCAAAGATGGACCAGGTTGCCATTCCCGACTTCGCCCAGGGAGCCATGGAGAACTGGGGTCTCGTCACTTACCGTGTTGTTGACCTTCTTCTGGACGAGGCCGTCAGCGGCGCTGCGGCCAAGGAGCGTGTTGCCGAGGTCGTCCAGCACGAGCTCGCGCATCAGTGGTTTGGAAACCTCGTCACCATGGATTGGTGGGATGGTCTCTGGCTCAACGAGGGCTTTGCTACCTGGGCCTCCTGGGTTAGTCGCCCACCCTTCATTGCTTTGGGCCCCGCTAACATGTTGTAGTACTCTTGCAACATCTTTTACCCCGAGTGGAAGGTGTGGGAGAGCTATGTGACCGACAGCCTCCAGCGGGCCCTTGCCCTCGACTCCCTCCGAAGCAGCCATCCCATCGAGGTTCCCGTCAAGAGGGCGGACGAGATTAACCAAATCTTCGATGCCATCTCCTACTCCAAGGGCTCTTGTGTCCTCCGGATGATCTCAACATATCTTGGAGAGGATATTTTCCTCGAGGGTGTCCGGCAATACCTCAAGAAGCATGCCTATGGCAACACGCAAACCGGCGACCTGTGGGCGTCCCTGGCGGAGGCTAGCGGCAAGAGCGTCGAGGAGGTCATGGATGTGTGGACCAAGAACATCGGCTACCCTGTCGTGACTGTCACGGAGAAGGACGAGAATACCATTCACCTGAAGCAGAACCGCTTCTTGCGCACCGGCGACACGAAGCCAGAGGAGGACAAGGTCATCTACCCCGTCTTCCTTGGACTCCGCACCAAGGACGGTGTTAATGAGGAGCTGATCCTGAACGACCGCGAGGGTGATTTCAAGGTCCCCGCCTCGGACTTCTTCAAGCTCAACGCGAACCATACGGGACTCTACCGCACATCCTATACCCCGAAGCGCTTGGAGAAGCTCGGCGTCGCGGCCAAGGAGGGCCTTTTGAGCGTCGAGGACCGAGCCGGCATGATTGCCGATGCCGGCGCTCTGGCCACGTCGGGATACCAAAAGACGTCGGGAGTGCTGAGCTTCCTGAAGGGGTTTAGCACCGAGCCCGAGTTTGTCGTCTGGAATGAGCTCATTGCCCGCGTCGCCTCGGTCCAAGGCGCCTGGATGTTTGAGGACCAAGAGACCAAGGATGGCATTCAGGCTTTCCTGAGGGACCTGACGAGCCCCAAGGTTCATGAGCTTGGCTGGGAGTTTTCCAAGGAAGACGGTCACATCCAGCAGCAGTTCAAGGCCATGCTCTTTGGCAGCGCCGGTCTTACCGGAGACCAGGCCGTCATTGATTCCGCCAAGGAGATGTTCAAGAAGTTTGCGGCTGGTGACAAGGGCGCCATTCATCCCAATATCAGAAACAGCGTTTTCAGCATGGCTCTCAAGTATGGGGGTGTCGAGGAGGTAAGCAACCCCCTTTTATGTTATTATTTGATTGTGCAAGCTAACTGGCCTAGTACGATGCTGTGCTCCGCACCTACCGCGAGTCGACAAGCGCTGACGAGCGGAACACTGCCCTCCGCTGCCTCGGTCGCTGCGAAGACTCTGCGCTTATCAAGCGTACCTTGGAGTTGTTGTTCAGTGGCGAGGTGAAGGATCAAGACATCTACATGCCCACCGCCGGCCTCCGCGCCCACCCCCAGGGTGTTGAGGCCTTGTTCAACTTTATGACGGAGAATTGGGACGAGCTCGTCAAGAAGCTTCCCCCTGCGCTGTCGCTCCTCGGTTCGATGGTGACGATCTGCACGTCGGGCTTCACCAAGCCCGAGCAGCTGGAGAAGGTGGAGAAGTTCTTTGCCGACAGGAGCACCAATGGCTTCGATCAGTCACTGGCACAGAGCCTGGATGCCATCCGGTCCAAGATCTCGTGGCTCGAGCGTGACCGGGACGATGTTGCTACCTGGTTGAAGGAGAATGGATACCGCAAGTAGGGAAGACGTAGCGAAGGCGGAGCAAATTGACCTCTATGTTTTGTCCTTCTCAAAACTATGGTCTTGAGGAAGGGCGTCGAAATACAAAAACCATGTCCACTACGCACCAAATGTTTCTCGTGTAGGGAAAATAGCCTCTGTTGATCCAACCATGCTCAGTGTTGGACCCCCTGTGATTTACATGGCGCCGTTGTTGTCGAACCTGCAAATAGTTGAGACGACCACGTATAACCCTAACCCCCACAAAGAATTGAATGCCGCTGCTTGCCGCCAAATTTTTGGGCTGGACCAGAACACCTCGAATTGAACGGACAGCTTCTTGCCCGCCACCACAAAAGCCCTCGCCCAAGAGGCCCTTTACCCCGACAGATCCCACTGGTCCAGCAACCGACCAACGCAATGGGGTGGTTCGACAGCTGGTCCGGCGGCGAGTCGACCGGCGCCGATCCGCTGGCCAAGCTCGACCCCAAGCTCCGCGACTACCTCCGACGAGAATCGCCCATCAAGTACACGACGGAAGACGAGCAGCAGCAGATAGACAACCCGCCAGAGCCGGCAGCACCAAAACAAACCCAACAGGAGCAGCAGGAAGCAGACAAACCCCCTCTCGTCCCCCCGCAGTCCCTCTTCCCCGACGGCCGTTACGCCCACCTCTGGAAGACGTACCGCCCGCTCGCCGAGATCGAGGCCGAAACAAAGACGGACCACGAGAAGCTTATGGACGTACTCGACGCGTACAAGGGCCGCAAGGCGCAGATTGGGCGCGCGGCGCTCGAGAACTGCGCCGACGAGCAGATGGACTGGGCGGCGTGCATGAAGGGCGGGGATTGGGCCGACAGGATGACCATGTGTCGGAAGCAGGTGCAGAGGTTTGAGCGGTGTTATATGACGCAGTCGGTATGTTTTTTTTCCTTTCCTTGGTTTGGGGGGAGGGGGTTGTTGACTGGGGTACAGAGGTTGCTCAAAGCGCTGGGATACCTGTCGACGTACGAGCGGCCGCCCGAGGTGGACGAGGAGATCCAGATGCGCGCCGACGATATCTTTCAGAAGATGATTAAGCAGGAGGCGGAGGTGGCGAAGGCCAAGGAGGAGGGGCGGCCGGTGCCGGTGTTTAAGCCGCTTATTCCAAAGGCGCCGGCGCCGTCGCAAGCACAGGAGGCGCACGAGGTCAAAAGGATCGGCGCGGTTTCCGTCACGCAGGAGCCGAGCCCGCAGACGGTCAGGGAGTGGCAGCTCAAGCTGGATAAGCTGCCCGAGGAGGACAGGGCCGCGGAGCTCGAGGCGCTCAAGGCGGATTGGAAGGCCAAGGCCGAGGTGGCGACCAAGGTGCAGGGGCTGTGGAAGGAGCAGGCCGAGGCGAGGGAGGCGAGGAAGGCGGAGGGCAAGGAGACGATTGTGGATAAGGTTAAGGGGGTGTTTGGGAAGTAGAGAGAGGGTCGGATGCATTGATATCAAGGGGCGTGCTGTACAAAATATGGCACACGGTCGGGGGGAGGGGAGTTGGAGGAGTCAAAAAGGTTGGGGACAGAGATTGGCTCGTCATCATCATCATTTGGTATTCTCTACTGGAGACCGACATTGGGTCTTTGTGTTCATCTTCGCTCCAACACGGTCGCTGCCCGCTCTAGGAAGGCGTTGAACTCCTTGATCTGCTTCAGTGTACCCCCACTGTCACTCTTGGACGACGCGTGGTCTGCTACCCTGTTGATGAGTAGTTCCAAGTTGGCCAGGTCGGCGGCCTTTTGTTCCGACGCCGATAGCTCCTCTGCCGCCTGCCCCTTTTCGATGGCTAGGTCGATGTCGTGCATGGCCGAGGACAAGGATATGTGGCGCTGATGAAAGTCAGCACATCGCCTCGTACTTGGGGGGCGGGAGGGAAACTCACCAGAGCTTCCTTGCTTTCAGCCTCATGCTTGATCCGAACCGCGTCCATCCGCAGAGCCACCTGGTCCCGCTCGGCGCGGATCCGCATAATCTCATCCCGGAGAGTGACTTTTTCCTTTTGCGCTACACGCACCCGCTTCCGCAGGGCGTGGAGAGTATCGAGGGCGATGGTCTGGCATGGTGGTCAGAACCGACGTCAACAACACGAGGAAGGGGGGTTGCACTTACATGCTCCAGCAACTTCGTCCTCAAGACCTCCTGGAACGCCTGCAGCGACGTCAACATTGTCTTCTGCTCCCGCCTGCCAGCAGCGTCCTCTGCATTCTCAATGTTGTTCTCCAGCCGTGTCAAAAAGGCCTCGATCAGTTCCTCGCAGAGCTTGGACAGGACGTCCACCGCGTTGACGCCACCGCGGTTCCCGAATGGAATCTCAGCGTTGAGCATGGCGGCCAGGGGCTCGTCTTCCCCTATCTGGGCGATCTTGGTGAACCGTTGGACCGTTACCGGGACGGATCCGCCGTCTGCGTCGTCGTCATTCTCGGCGTCGGCTGGGGCGGATTTCTTGCCCTTTTTGGCTTTGACTGGTGCCTTTTTGGGTGGCTTGGCTTTGGGCTGTTGTTGTTGAGCAGGACTCGCAACCTCCTTTCTGCGACGCCGTTTCGGGGCCGGTTCAGGTTCTTCGGCTTCGTCAGCCGACGGCGGAGCTGCGAGGCTTTGTCTTGGTCGTTTCTTGGTTGCCAGGCGCCGAGCGGCTTCTTCGTCGTCGATTTCCTGTGCCACCTCGGATTCCTCGGGTTCTTCGGGCTCCTGGGGCTCTTCCACAACCGTTTCTTTCTGCGCTTCTTGCGCACCAGTGAGCTCAAGACTCGCCCGCTTCTCCGAATTGGGCTTGAATCGCGGCTTTAGGCTCTGCGCAGCGCGCTTCTGGGGACGATCCGGTGTGAGCTCATCCTCCTCGTTGACTCCGCTCGACCCGCTCCCGCCAGAGAGTCTCGTGCTGGTTCTTGAGCGAGCGGCTGATGTCCCTTCACCGGACAATCTCGCCTCCGAGCTCCTTCGCCTGGCTGCCACGCGCTGCAACGGCGAGGAAGATGCCGCTGGCTCTGCTGTGTCATCCAAATCGTTCAGCACCCGCTGCAGCAAGGTGCTGGACCCGATAACCGGTGTGCCGGCACCAGCGCGAAGGGGTCGACGTCGCCCACTCCCAGGCGCATCGGCAGGACTCTCATCCACCTCCTCGGCCTGGAAAGAACCCCCCAGTCCCAATGGCGAAGGGCCAGGCCCGGGCGCCGGTTGACGTCTCAGGCTTTTCCTCGTCGACGAGCCCGCCGTTTGCGCAGGGCTCCCACTGGTCCTCGTTGCCGTGGCAGAGGGCTCCCCCACGTCCCCCTCATCCTCATCCTGCTGCTCAGCGACAAGCGTGGTATTCCTCAGCGAAGACGCCTTTCTCTTCCTCGCGCGACCAGCAGCCAGTGCTGGTGACTCGTCCACGCTACTATGGCTTCCAATGTCGTAGACCTCGCTCCGCGGCAATGAGGCGGGTAGTGGCGGAGTCGGGCTGCCACCGGAACGCGTGATTCGCGTGGCCTGCGTTGGCGTCGGTGCACTGTCCGCGGTAGAAGGAGTTCGTTTTGCAGACGTGTTGGAAGCTGGTCGCGCTGTCGAAGGTGCGGCGGGGCTTGGTTCGGCGGCGGCGGCAGCGACTGGGCTCGGGGCAACAGATTCGATCGCTTCTTCTGGCTCATTCACGGGAAGTTCGAAACCGAAGGATATGTCTTCGACCTGGTGCATGCTGCGAGAATGTCAATTGGGGGCGTCCGAAGATGGGAGGGGGCTGCGCGAACCGAGCTCCGCGCATGCGCTCGAGAAGTCGGTCCTTTCCTTCGCATCGTCAGCATTTCGTTTTCGAGATCGCGAGTGCAGAGAAACATACTTGTCGCCATGGTTGGCGAGGTTGGAGGCTGGCCCCCGTCTACATGTGGCGCTGTCGATAGTTTGTCTGCCCTCCTTGGCCCTTGGTGGGGTGTTGTGAGGATGGAGATGGGAACCTCGAAGCGACGCGCTTTGGCGATGGACTGGGAGACGCGACGTTAACGAAATGCGACAGGGGTACACTGATCGCCCGAGGCCCCTGCAGGTGACGACAGGCGCCAAGACTGCCCTCCCGCAGTTGGAATTGGGGAAGTTCACCTCTCGAGTCTCGACAAGAGTCCTCAGGACTGAGGACACTGCAGATTCCAGACCTTACTGTAAAATGCAAGACCGGAAAGATGCCAACGGAAGCTATACATGCTTGGGAAGTACATGCGTGGTTATGCACCTATGGCTTCGAGGAGACTACTGTTTGTCAAAGCATGCCTCCATTTAGCTGCCGCCATGACAGAGTCTACCTGGGGACTTGGAGCCATCAGGTCTTGGGCTGTTCTGCTGTTGGTTGGGCTTCTCGTTTCTCAAAATAAAAGAGAAAGAAGCCTCTTGGATATCTTGTCGGATGTTTAGTTTCACCAATGTCGATATTCCGGGATGTGGGTTTCAAGCTGATCGGAGGAGAGGCTTCGTATCTGACCCTAACCCTGTTACGTGGTACATGGCCGGCTGCGGGCTGGGAGCTCTCGGCATTACAGTGTCACACACCCCCATTTCAGCCTCCGACGCGCAAGCCTTCAGGCTTCCGCTTCGTTTCCCATTCCCCAACTCTCACGATCCAACATCTCGCCCATCCCCAAGCTACCAACTCATCGAACCTCGGTCGACCGATCCCAGCCCAACCGGCCTTCCACACTCCAAGCCAAACGCTACCCAGCTAGACTAGCTACCCGCACTTGACGCCAGCAACGAGCGGCGTCATCGCGATGCGATAATCAGGACACCCAGTCCATCTCGACACAGCTCCCATCCGAGTCACTGGCGCGAGCGCCGCAACACCATACACGATGGCCTGGAATGTACGTGCTGATGGATAGCTCCAGCCGGGAGTCTCGGCAACATGACTGACAGCCACTCCAGGTCTTCAGGATAGCAGCCGACCTCTGCCACATCACGGCGAAATGCGTCCTCATATTCTCCATCCACAAGAATAGGAGCGCAGAAGGTCGGTCGAAGCCCCTGGCCTCATATCCATCATCACACTAACATCTATGCTACAGGTGTCTCCCTCATCACCCAGGTCTTCTACACGGCCGTCTTCGTCACGCGATACACCGACCTCTTCTCCGAAACATGGCCATGGAACTACTTCTTCAAGGTCTTCTACCTGCTCTCATCCTTCTACACCCTCGGGATAATGCGCTTCATCTACCCGCGAACACGAGAGCGTGAGGTGGCTTGGAAGCTGGGCGGCGTCATCCTCCTCGGCTGCCTGATCCTCTCCCCCATCGTCATGATGATCTTTAGCCCGGAATGGTACTTTAGAGAGGTGAGCGTCCCCCAAACCCCGCCGATGCGCACCGCACTAACACCCCCCAGTGGCTCTGGACCTTCTCCCAAGTCCTCGAGTCCGTCTGCGTCCTCCCGCAGCTCCTCCTCCTCCGCCAGACAACCGTCCCCACCGTCATCACGTCCTTCTACATCGTCTTTCTCGGCTCCTACCGCGCCCTCTACCTGCTCAACTGGACCTTCCGCATGCTCGACACCAACGACCGGCACCCCAACCCGGTTTCGGTCATCTTCGGCATCATCCAGACGGCCCTCTACGTCGACTTCGCCTGGGTGTACTGGACCCGCCAGCGCGTCAAGCTCCGCAACGGCGGCGTCGTCGACGCCGACGACATGCGCCGCGGCTGGCTGCTGAGCCGCATCTTTGGCAATAAGCGCTTCGCCCAGGACGCCGACGCTGGCGACGAGGAGAGCGCGCCCACCTACAATGACCACCAGGCGTCGTCGCGGGCCCGCGGCGGTGGTGGTGCCCGCGGCGGTGCGTCGCGTTCCAAGTGGGGCTCTCGCGGTATCTCGGTGAGCGCCGACGAGGGCCTCCTCGAGGGCGACCGCCAGGGGTTCCAGGACGAAGGGGTGACGGATGTGGTGGATCCCGACGCCAAGATGCAGGACCCGGACGAGCTGGCGAGGGCGCTGGATGATGACAGCGACGACGACAACGACTTGTTGGACGATAGCGATGATGATGCGCCGCCGCCTCCGGTGTCCAAGAAGGCGCACGCGGAGACGCGGGGCGAGCCGAGCGGAGTGAGCAACGGGGATGAGTGGAATGATGACTGAGTGACTGTCGAAGTTCGATAGTTCCTCAGAGCTGGAGCTACGGCTTCGAGCAGTACCGGACCGAGGGAATGCTGTATATTGTTTTTGGTCCCAGGTTCCCATGTTTGTGTATCATCCAGTGGCTATCCAAGTAAATCAACAGCGGGACAGGAGTCTTTTTTCATGGAATATATCCCTCTTTGGATTCATTGGTGAGCGGTTATTACTCACTCTATTATGTATGCGTATCAAGGGCGGATGCCCGGCAGCGTCGGCATACGGTTCTCCAAACTCAACATCGGAAATAGGGGTAATGTTCTTCCTTATTTCTTTTCAGTGACAGCGACAGCGAGCGGACTGCCAAAAAGAACGTCCGAAAAAGGTATCGTATCCAAGCCACGTTATTCATTCTCAGCATCTTGCCCAGAGCATCTTGTCCCCGACTGACCAACCCTGCCTTTTGACGCGGTAGTAAACAGGCGCCACGCTGCTCCGTTGCTGCTGCTGGTTACGACAAAGTAAACTCCAACCATGCATGTGGAAGCCCAAAGTTTACACATCTATAATAACAACAACGTCCCTGTCCAAGCCCAGCCCTCCCGTTCCGAATCATAGGGAGGCTCGATTACCCACCCACACCCGCCCGAACCCAATCAACTCTTTTTTTAACTCCCGCTCCCTCAGCCCACACTCAAAACGCCATCTCCTTCTTGATCTCGGCAATGGCCAGACCCGGGTTGAGCCCCTTGGGGCACGTCCGCGTGCAGTTGAGAATCGTGTGGCAGCGGTACAGGCTCATCGAGTTGTTGAGGGCGTCCTTGCGCTGCTCGTGGCGCTCGTCGCGCGAGTCGACGAGCCAGCGGTACGACTGCAGCAGGATGGCCGGGCCCAGGTACTCCTCCGAGTTCCACCAGTACGACGGGCACGAGGTCGAGCAGCACGCGCACAGGATGCACTCATACAGCCCGTCGAGCTTCTTGCGGTCGGCCTTGCTTTGGCGGTATTCCTTGCCCTGATGGGGGAGGTTAGTACGGGGGTTGGGGTGGGGGGAGGGGGCGACGTACGTCGGGCGAGGGGGTGTCGCGCTGGAGGTAGGGCTTGATGGACTTGTACTGCTTGTAGAACTGGGTGAGGTCGGGGACGAGGTCCTTGACGACGTAGGTGTGCGGGAGCGGGTAGATCTTGAGGTCGGCGTTGGTCTCGGTCGGGATGCGGCCTGGGGAAGGGGGGTGTTAGCGGCGGGTTTCCGGGGTGTGGGGGTTGGTTCCGGTCGTCCGGATCGGGTCCTTACAGAGACAGGCCAGGGTGTTGGTGCCGTTGATGTTCATGGCGCAGCTGCCGCAGATGCCCTCTCGGCAACTCCGGCGGAAGGTCACGGTCGGGTCGAGCTCGTTCTTGATGCGGATCAGGGCGTCGAGGACCATGGGGCCCGTCTTGTCGAGGTCGAGCGTGTAGCTCTGCATGCGCGGCTTCTCGGTCGGCTGGTCGGGGTTCCAGCGGTAGATCTGGAACGTCTTGAGGCGCGCATTGCCCTCGGAGGCGTGCTGGCTCTTGGTCGCGCCGTCGGCGAGCTGCGCGAAGCCACGGACGGGGGCGGCGGCGAGGCGAAGAGATGGCCGCGCAGAGCCGAGGACTCGGAAGGAGGTGGAGCGGAGAGCGGCCATTGTGGCGGCGGGACTGGAAACTGGAACTGGGACTGGGAAACAGGGAGAGGATCGATTGCGTCGACACGGGAGTTGTCAACAGAGCCGGGTGAGAGGTTGCGCACTCTTCGACGGGGGGCAGAGTTGGAGGCGTGCCGGTAAAGGCGTTTGTTTGAAGGCAAAGAAGTCGAGGTGGGCTCGTGGGTTGAGGTGCTCGTCAGAGCCGCGGCAGAAGCAGGCCCAATCATGTGCCTTCAATTGAAATCCAATCCGGTCGTCCCCGATCTGGGGCAAAGGCCCCGCTTGTGGTTTTCCCACCCGACGCTCCCGTCGTCACCAAGTCTCGTCCAAATCGGGGCAAGCGTCGCTCGGCCTGTCGTTATCGATAAGCGATGTTAAAGTACAATTCCATGTCCATCGACGGAACAACATCGTGAACCACACGACGACGACGACACTTGGGATTTATTTCCGACCAGCCCACGCTCCCCCAGGCATGTCTGGGGCAGTTCTCGGTCCTCACCTCCCCCTGCCTTACCCGTTGCGCTGCCGGCCGCCCATCGCCGCGGCCCCTCGCGCATCTGACCTCATCCGCATCACGGCGACATTTCCACCAGCGTGCCTCCCCCCACGTGGAAAGCCTGGGTCAGATGGTCTACTACGCATGTCGGCCATTATGCCGATCTCGGACGATTAACGCGTCCGGGATAACTGGCTGGAACCTCGTGCCCTCAATATTCTCCATGAGCTCCAGACAATCCGGCCAACTCCTTCAACCAGGCAGAACGCAGAACTTCTCGAAAATGACCAAGCTCCTCGGCACCTCCAGCTGCAAAGCCCTCTCTCTTGCCATATTCTCACCCCTTGGAGCAGGAAGGACGCAATACTCAACGACCGCAAAACTACGGAGTTCAACCGCCTTTCCACCTTCCAGATACTCCCTTCCCACATCGAAACAACACCACACCAGTCACTACCAGCGAGGTCGCACAATTCAAGTCTCCTTGACCGCATCAGCGACAACACAACCGCCAAATATGTCGATGCAACTGATGAGATGGCCGCTCTCGTCTCGTAAGGCCAAGCACACTTTCAGCTTCACTGCTGCACACAACTCCAAGGGCCGCCATGTCACGCCCAGCGCCTGCTCGCATCGATTCCACCCCTATCAGCGAATCCAGCCGCTCAAGTCCGACAGCCATCTCAAGCCATCCTACCGCGGTACGCTTCGCAAACCCTCTGAAGGCTTTGTGGCGTCCCTATATGCCCAATGTCCCCCCTCGACAACGACCCAGCAAACTCAAAGCTCCCCAGGGCCAATGGCTATTCAGGTCTCCACGAGCTGCGAAAAGGCACTCCATCCCCTCGGTTTCGCCCCGCCTTCTGCAAGGGTGTTAGCGGGAATCCATCGCCGTCTCCAGTTTGGAACCTGTCACTTTACCAGCCTGTCCAAAGCTTCCCGAAGTCCTCAGCGTCCTAAACCAGTCTTGATCCCTGCAGCAACAGTACAACCGTTTCTTCGCTCGTTCCCCCCGCGTCCTCAGAAACGCACAGCACGGAACTACTCGGTGCCATCGAACACACTGCGAACCCCCCTTCCCTCGCTCCGCCCGCGCCCCCGGGGACACGAAGCACGAAGCCACCCCCGGAAACACCAAGCACGACGCTACTCGGTGCCATCGGGCATACCATCTACCGCGCCAGGGAACACAAAGTTTAGCTACAGTGTGGCCGCTTCGTACATCGCTAAGGGCCGGCACTTCAGGCCCTCGGTCCACGTATTTCAGTTCAACCCATACCATCACGTCCAGGCGCCCAAGCCACAGGCCAAGGCCTTGCGCCCAGAATCGGGACAGGACGCCTTCTTTGTCAGCCGCCTGGGCGCTGATCCGAGCGAGGTTGCCCTCGGCATTGCAGATGGCGTCGGCGGGTGGTCGGACAGCGGCGTTGACTCGGCAGACGTCTCGCACGCGCTATGTACCTACATGGCGGCCAAGGCGCACGACGGCAAGAATCCTCAGCTCACGGCGCGCCAGCTGATTACACAAGGCTACGAGGCTGTATGTGACGACCCGGCCATCGTTGCCGGCGGCACCACGGCCACGGTGGCCCTCTTGAAAAAGGGCGGCATTCTCGAAGTGGCCAACCTCGGCGACAGCGGCTACATCCTGCTGCGCCTCAACGGCGTCCACGCTGCCAGCGTACCGCAAACCCATGCCTTCAACACGCCCTACCAGCTGAGCGTCATTCCGCCCGCGGTGCGCCGAAGGGCATCCATGTTTGGCGGCGGCCCGCTCATGGACCAGCCGCGTGATGCCGAGGTCACGCACCACAACCTCCGACATGGCGACGTACTCATCCTTGCCAGCGACGGGGTTTGGGACAATCTTTTTCCCACCAATATTCTGCAGATTGTCAGTCGCGTGATGCAGGAGAAGGGAGCGTGGACGACGAGCAGGGCCGACGCCGGTGTCGAGGTTGCCAAGGATCTCGGGGCGATGACCAAAGTCCCGGACCACCAACCGTCGCTGCTCAAGAAGCCGCAGGAGCTGGTGGCGCTGCAGAGCGTCCTCGCGACGGAGATTGTCGCGGCGGCAAAGTCGGCCAGCATGAACAAGAACCTTGAGAGCCCGTTCGTCAAGGAGGTCAGGAAGTATTATCCTCATGATCCCTACAGCGGGGGTAAGGTGGACGATATTGCGGTTGTCTGTGCTGTCGTTTCCGAGGCGAGGGAGGCGTGAGGCGGCTTGAAGGGGCATGTCTCTGTTGTGCACCATCTAGAGGGAGGAGGGTCGGCCCTACGGTCAGCATATGGCGGAGTTCTGCATTTCGATTGGTTAGAAAGGAACATGGGTGGAATTGTGCTTCAACGGTCACGGCCACTACGCGGGTTCATTGGGGAAGGGGTCGATCACCTGTGCATTGTCGGATGGGGAAACGGGGATTTGGGATACAGAAATGAAGGACATTGGTTTCTTGTACACTCTTGGGGGCGGAGGCAGTCATAGAGGCCCCTCGTCGAGGTGGAGATGGAAATAGGACGACCTTGGATAGACGGTCTTTACTCCATTTGTGGATCAATCATACAGAGGCGAGGTAGACAGAGCGTCAAAACAAGCAGAAGAGTTTGTCTCTGCGCTTTGATAGGATATCAATGCCACGAGTTAAAGCTCGAACCCCGGCCTTCAAACAACGCTGATCTTTGTCACTTGAACAACAACCTCCCGTAATACCGGCTACCATCTGGGGTCCCAGATGTATGTCGGCTCCCGGCGATCCCTTCTAGAACCACCCTGCGCTCCTGCTGCTGCTGCTTCCCAGCTGCATGTTTGACAGGCAGCGAGGCAGGGACGCATGCATCTCCCCGGCTCCTGCTGTACAACGTCAACATTGGCCTCGACCTCGACCTCACCATTGAAATTCTACACGTTTATTCATGAGTAGGTAGGTATTACTTTCCCCGCTATTAAGCTTGGTGTAAAAACAGACAATAGGTACCCTAATAATCCGCCGGTACACACCCCTCCCAGAAACTCCCTTGCGCATGGCCATCCTTTTTGTTATCCCCCAGATTCCTGTCAACCAGTCATACAAAACACACGCAAAGACACGTAAAGACACTCAAATCGTTTCCTTGGCAAAAACTCTCCGATTATCAACAACTCCAACGCAATGACAACGCCTGAGCGCAAGCAATGCATGTAGTAGTAGTACGGCAAACCCAACGAATCCATCAGATCAACCCAGAATCAACCCGCCCCAAATCCAACATCACATCAGCTTAGTTGAAGAAAACAAGCGCGGCAACCGTAATGATGACGAGCGCCAGGGGCGACGAGAAGCGCTGCCCGGCGTTGTTGTTGTTGTTGGGCGCGGCGACAGTCGGGCGGGGCGTCGTGGTGGCGGTGGTGCGGGTGGAGGCGGCTACATGGTGTGTCAGTTACGCTCCGGGCCAAGGCGGCAAAGATAGAAGGGGCTTACTGGTCAGGGTAGTGCCAGTGGTCTCGGTGGTGGCCGCGCTGGTGACGGTCGAGGTGACGGAGCCCGAGGACGCCGTGGTGGCGGCCGAGGTGAGTGCGGACGAGGACGAAGCCTTGCCGGTGCCGACGTAGACGATGAGCATGCTGAAGTTGGGGTCGTTCACCGACGTGGCGTCGTTGATGCGGAAGGCGTAGTTGCCCGAGGGCAGGCCCGAGGGCGTGTAGGTGAACGAGGTGCCCGTGGCGGTGGAGGTGAGGGTCTGGACGGGCACCAGGGTCTTGGAGTCGGCACCCGACACCAGGGTGATGGTCACGGGCCCGGTCGCGTTCACCCACTCGAGGGTGAAGGGCGTGCCCTCGGTGAGGGAGAAGTCGAGGTTGGTGAAGGCGGGCTTGGCGCAGACGGTGGCCACGAGGGCTCCGACGATGGCGGCGATCGACAGCTTCATTTTGTGAGGGTTGTGGGTTGAAGTGAGGGTGTAGGTGGTGGTGGTCTGGGGGAGAGACGCGCTGTTAGCCGGGTTGGGAGGGTTGAATGTTGTGGTGGATGGCGGAGGGATGGTGAGGTTCGCGAAGAGGAGGGAGGGAGGGAGATCGTGTGTGTGAAGCTCTCTGAGTTTCAGCTTGGAACACTCACCAAGGGGTTGGAATGCCAGCAAAATGGTATTGTTGGCGACTGGAATGGACAAGAGATTGGCGGTCGGAACGAACGTAAGAAGTAAGATAATTAGGTATTAGAGGTGCTGTGGAAGCTGTAGGTGCGGAAAAGCGAGAGTGAAGACGACGGGAGAGGGAACAGGAGAGATGGAAAGGGATGCGAGGCCGTTTTGCTTGCTCAGCCGGGCTCGCGGACAGGGGTCACGAAATCTAGATGCCAAGGAACCAATGGGAGCGGCGACCAGAAATTAAATTCCTCTTTCGAGCATGATGGGGTACCAAAGGTACAACACTTGAACACAGTAGCGCAAACGGGGCTCGCCGGTGCGCCGGCCGGGATCTCCGATCGATCACGGCGCAATGAAGAATGCTCGAGGTTCATGTCTGGGGGATCTGGGGATGTGCCAGGCAAGGTTGAAGGGACGACATCCACGGTGGAACTCGGGGCCTCAACGTTGATCAGCTGTCGTCCGGGGAAGCCAATAATTGGGTCAAGTCTTCTCCCACGTCTCCAGCTTCAATGTTTCCAGCAGGCACCATCAGTTCTGTTGATGACCGAAACAGACCAACGGCGTCGCCCAAAATAGGAAGTCCACTGGAACCAAAAGCCGGAAATCCTCAAAATTTCAGACGTCGAGGCTCGTCAACGGCGACGTTGATGCCCGTTGAGCAGATCGCCAGTGGGTCCTGTCAATCCCCTTGCAGGCTTGCAGGACGCTGCCCTGCAGGCCCCCAGGCACCTGCATGACTCTTTGGACGTCATCCGAACTCCGAGTCTGTCTTGTTCCGTCACCTCTCACCAAGCGCTTCTCATGCCACTCTCCCACTCTATCCCGTCAAGTGACCTTGACCAGTCTGCAGTGGAGCCGGCAGATAGCATCGCCACCGCAAGACAAACGGCGGCCCAGGGCGATGCGAGGAAAAGCAGGGTCTTGTTGTTGCACACAGCCTGCCGGGACTCGGGAGGGTACATGGCATGCCAAGGCAAGGGGTTTGTTTGGTAGCGCAAGACATGTGAGATACGAGCCGAGGCCATCCAACCGTTGATGGAGGCCTTGAACTCGGAACAAAAGGCCTGCCCTCGCCCAAGAGGACTCTCCGCTCTGCCCTGCAGAGTCCGCGCCCTCTGGAGCCTCTCCATGGTAGCCTTGCTCCCAGAATCCGATACCGATGACGACGATACCGAGGATGAGGACGACAAGGCCGACAAGGACTATACAGAAACCGAGGACGAGAATGTGGCGATCCCATCGGACGCCTTGGCGGCCATCCAGGGTGAAGATGCCCTTCGTGGTGACGACGACGACGACGACAATGTAGGCGGCAATGCCGACAATGCCGATGTCTTGGCGACGATAATCCAAGCCCTACGTGACCTGGTTAAGACTCCAACGTCTGAGGACTAGGTTCCGGCAACCACGTTCGAAGACAAGCTCCTCCGGCTCATCAAAGCGACTAAAGAGAGGACGAGGAACAAGGAGTTCAAAAGGCAAGTCCTAAGTGGCGTGGACAAGCCACTGGGATCAGGGGCGTACTACATACTTGCACACTTTGATCCCAAGCTTCTCCCGAGAGTCATTGCAGCATCAGTACCAGATAAAGTCCAGATAATCCTTGGAGCAGACGAGGTCACGGCCGCAGACCTGGAGAGGATCCCGACCGTACCTGGCAGCGGGGAGCAATGGGCGACACCCCTGGCCAGTTTCACCTCCTTTCGATGTTCTTCTGGCCATGTTCCTCGGCACGATCATTCAGCAAACATCAATCTCCTTGTACCATGGTCCGGCCGCTACAAACCTCATCACCAGCGTCAGGAGCGAAGTCGGCAACCTCCCAGTCTTCGACACGGAACCGCTCAACGCGCCTGCCCGCCATTGTCTCAGGGGAGTCAGAAGGCGAAGATCGAGCAGTGATTGCCTTCGCTGTTCAACGCATATCCGGACACAGGTTGCTCGCGGAGTCCCTGATGCCGATATAACGCCCTGGTCGACTTGGTCTCCAACGTGGGCGTACCTTCAGCACGTTCCCAACGAGTGTCAAAATCCGGACTACAAGACAGGAGAAACTAGACTCCAGTCCTGGTTTTTTTGTTAGCGCGAGACATGCGAGATATAAGCTAAGGCCATCCAGTGGTTGATAGAGGCCTTAGAGACGGAATCAAAGGCCCTGGAAACGAACCAAGAGGCCTCGAAGTGAGAGCCCGAAGCCTTTGAAACGGACCCGAAGACCTTGAATTTAGAGCTCGAGGCCTTTTCAAAGGAGAAATAGACCTCGCTTCGTTGACGAGAGGTCTCGCGCTAACAAACAACCCAGTATTGGATGGTACTTCAAGAATGTATGGCCAGGGGCTGGATCAAATGTGCACCCCCTGCTACAGCCGTAAATACGCCCGCGAACGACGCAACAGGGAGGCGGCAGAGGGGGTTAAGCCCAAGAGCAGGGTTAGACAACCTGTTCCAAACACATGCCGAGACCCCGACTGCAAGACAGGAGCGACAACATATCTGATGTAGGGCCAGGGGCTGGATCGGGGGTATGCCCCCTGCTACAACCGCGAACGACAAGCCGTAGGGAAGGTGAGATATAAGGCCGGGCCAGTCCCGATACATGCCAACGCCCTGATTGTCGGGCTCTTCCAGCCTTTGTGAAGATGACTAGCAGGGGGGGCGTTCGGATTTGTATACTCAGCGTTGGAACTCGGGGCCTCAACGTTGGAACTCGAGGCCTTACATTTTTGAAACAAAGGCTCGTCTCTTCAAAGCCGGGCCTTCTCAAGGACGAGCGAGACCTTTTCCTATGTGAGTGAGTACTATCCAAGGGGACTGTAAGCCCCGAATTCGAGCTTTGAAGCCTCGAGTTCCAAGTTTGAAGCCTCGAGTTCCGGCTTCAAAGCCTTTCTGAGAACGTATGTGGCCTTGGCAAGTACCTCGAACGTCTCGCACTAACAAATAAATCCGGGCTGGATTGTACATCATGCAAGGTCACACACAACCACACACACACATCCTGTGGAACAGCAATGTGCATTGGCCAATGGCAAAGGCCTGGAAACGGCCTTGCCTGAGACAAACTCGGCAACCGGAGCCGGTTTGAAGCTTGCCCGCGCCGCCCGCCTATTTCGAGGACACACAGCCCACCGACTGTGTTACCCACAGGGCTGAAGGACATAAACCGAATGTGGCGATGGGGGCATACGCGGCCGTTTGAATGCCAACGTGTGGCGCCCAGCAAGATGACGCAGCTGGGTCGTAGGCTGTCGAGGCTGAGGGCAACCCATCCATCACGACTTGACTGTTCTTGTTTAAAGGTGGGGGAGTAGCCGTGCCGTTGGGCTATTGATCCATCCCAATACGAACCACGCCGTATGCAACGGTCTTTATCCCGCTGCGACCCCTCCCGCTTTCCCCTCCCGACGGCTCGTTTCTCAATGGGGGTTCGATGGGGGGCCAGCCTGGTGTTGTTGGGCGTCGGTCTTTGGCGATGAACGCATGACAAATGGATCACCGTCATGCAGAGAAGAGGGACGAGGTAACACTGGGGAACGGGCAACCGTGCTGCCAACAACAATGCGCACAATGGTCTGGCCAAGGTACGGGAACACACTTTTTCGTTCTCGACAACCCAACGTGGGCAATGATGTCACACTTCATATGCGCAGCCAAGCTTTGGTCGATCGCGGTCTCAATATGGCACGATGCGCGCTTCAGAATGGAGGGGTGTGACGCTTCCGGGTATTTCTTCCATGTTCTGGAAAGAAACGAGGTTTCAATCAGCTGCTTGTCGCGGGAGATGCTACAGTTGGGGGTGTCAGTCCGGTAAACAGCCGGTAGGCCGTGCCGGCGGGATCTGATTCCCGAGGGCACTCTAAGCCGGGCCACAGAGCCCCTGAGACGCAGTGTCGATCGCTTCGGTGTCGACGTCCGGGACTCGGAAGAGTACCACGGCTCCTAATCTTCAAGCTGCTGGGGGCCCAATTCCCAACATCCTAATGATGCATATATGGCTGACGACGGTATGGTAGTGCTTCCAGGTATGTCTTGACCATGAAAAGTCGTTTCATGGAAGAACACACTTGACGACACCCCTTCGAACCCCCTCCGCCTCCTCATGGACAGTCTCGACGGCCGCGCCGAGACCCTTCATCTTGTCGACAAAGTCATCCAGGGAGCCGCCGACGCCAAAGTATAGCCTCTTTGCGGCAATGAGGGCAGTCGCAGAGCCGGCGGCGTGTTCCTTGCGCTCGCGCTCCAAGATGGAAATGAGGGTCGTGGCAAAGCTGTCGAGCGCAAACGGCGAGTAGATGGTCTCGGCGCCCATGATCAGCGTCGACGTGTCCGCCGCCGCAAGCGGTGTGATGCTCGTACGGTAGAGGAGGTCGACAAAGTCCGACGACCAAGCGCCGGAGAGGAAGGACAGCTCGATGTGGTTGGACGTGAGCGCGTGCCGGAAAGCCTGGACGACCTCTGGAGTGAGTTCCAGTTCCCCCTCGATGGAGAAGGCATCCTCCAAGACATCATTCTTCCCCCGCTGCCGGAGAGCCCACGCCAAGAGAAAGTTGGGCAGCGTCACGAGCTCAAGGACGGTCGGGTTGTAGTCGGCCAGCGTAAGCACCAGCGGAGCGTTTTCTCCCGACAGCCTCTCGGCCAGCGCCCATTGGAACAGGGCGAGCGACGGCAACGCTGTGCCACATCCAAGCTGTCGAGAAATCAGCCAAAAGTTCAGCTCCGAGCGCCTCGTCCGTTGGTGGTTGGGCTAGGTACGAGCCCGGGACAAGGGATTCTCCGCACCTCCATCGACGCATAGGGGCCGCGGCTCAGCGCCTGGGCGATCTGTTCCGAATCGAGCACCTTGACCAGGTCGACGCTGCTCTCCCAGCTCTTGAACCCCCCCTCGTAGATACCCGTCTTGACATCGTGGTCGCCAAGACCGGGCGCGGCCTCGGAGTCCCCAGCGTGATCCTCCTCCTCCTCGGCCATCAGCTGGACACGGACATCCCACAGCTCTCTGCGGGGGATCTGGATCCTGCGGCCGTTGGCGAGCTCAATGTCGAGCACGCCATAAGCAATCTTGGACGGCAGTCTGGATATCAAGTGGTCCAGGTCGTGGTGGACCGGCGGCAGCAGCGGCTTGCCCTGGACTGGAAAGGCATTTGTCGACGACGATGCCGCTGGAGTCGGCGCAACCACGGGAGGGGGAGGGGGGCTCGAGCGGCCGTCGTCCTCTATGTCGTCCCCGGCAAAGGAGAAGGAAAAGTGACCCGTCATGTCGGCCCAAGTACGGATACTTGGTTTTGCGTGTGGCAGCAGGCCGGGAGAGGAGCGTCGGATAGGAGGGGGCGGGACGGGGGCGTCGCGGCTTCGGAGCCAATGGCGAGGCCGGGCGTCGATCTCAGTTGTCGCGGCTAGGAGTGTGGGCGTAGTGCACACCCTGGCGAGCTGATATGGGAGATGGCGATGGTAGTCTGGTGGAAACAAACTTCTTGCGGGACGAGGGTGTGGTTCGGGTTGCTTGGGCGCAAACCACTGGTGGCCAGTGGGGTTGTTGACTTCTCTCAGCACTGTTGTCTTATGTCAGCAGTGCCAAGAGGGGACATCGGGCTGTTGTGTCGTGCAGCGGGCGGTTTTTTCGGGTTAGCGTGCTTTTTCGACTTTTCGACTCGCAACAGGTTGGATCATTGGACGAGATACGCGGCCTCGACGACTCGCCAACCCCCTCCCGCCAGGCTCAACAGAGCATTGAGAAGAGAATCGTCGGGCTGGCATCGCCGTCCCATTGGGTCCCGGGGCCAATTCATCGAGAATGCCGTGTGGTTGCTTGCAGGCGAGCAGGCCTTCCAGGTTGCGGCTTGCCCGCCGAGCACGGAAGCGCGCGCGGCCACGGGCTCAAGGTGTGCATTGAACCTCGGGACTCGAGGTCGTGGCCACTGGCCGCCGTTGCAGCAACCGTCCTGGTTGGACAGAGTACGGAGTACGAACCCCGCGACCATATCTCCACGTCCACGATGCACTCGGGAGGCGAGGGCGCGGCCAGTCGCTCCCGGAACTTGGGAGAGACAACAGCGGGGGAGCGAGGGCACCTTGGGCGTGTCAGCACCCTATATCGTCGGCTCCGAGTGAGCGAGAGGGAGCTGCGAGCAGGATGGAAGAAAAGGCGGGTATGCGTGGTCCTCGCCTCTCTCCCGTCAGCCGTCCTATAGGATCCCCCTTGGGGCTCCCACGCCCCCTTTTGCCGGAGCCCTCGTTTCCCATCCCCTGGCTGGCGTCCCGGAAGCAAACTTGTATCCCGTTGGTGAAGATCCCGGGGGCGAGCCTCTACCCCGGAACCCGGACCTCACAGGTAAACAGGTCGGGTTTGGGTAAACATCTATATCACCTTCCTCTTTCCCGTGGCCATCGTGAAGCAATGCTTTGTCCGGACATATCCTTCTCACTCACCAAGTCGACCAACAAGTGAATCAAACGGGGCCGGGTCTTCTCTCAATATTTATCTACCTCTATTCACACAGTGTCCCAAGTCCCCTATTCCGTCCTTCTTCCTCTTGCTTCCTGCTCCTTCCCGGCACCCGGCCGCCAGAGGTACATATACCCTCCTTCCCTCGAGATGGCCATCCTCGAGATGTCTCGCGAACGCCTCGACCACGGCTTAGCAGGAGCAAACCCCCGATCCGCCATGCCGCCCAAGACATCCACCTACACCGTCCGGGACAAGCCCCTGGGGACGGCCCGACATGTCCGCATCGTCGGCATCGGCGCCGGGGCCAGCGGGCTCAACATGATTCGCACCCTCCGACTGAACCTGACCGACTACGAGGTGGTGGTCTACGAGAAGAACGCCGACGTGGGCGGCACCTGGCTGGAGAACCGCTACCCGGGGTGCCGGTGCGACGTCCCGAGCCACAGCTACCAGTTCTCGTGGAGGCCAAAGCACGACTGGTCCAACTTCTTCTCCGCCGCCGACGAGATTGGCGGCTATCTCCGGCAGGTGTGCGACGAGGAGGGCATGCGGGAGAGCATCAAGACGGAGCACAGGATTGTGTCGGCGCGGTGGAACGAGAGGGACGGTCGTTGGGCGCTCAAGGTGGAGAACCTGCAGACGGGCGAGGAGTTTGGCGACTATGCCGACTTTCTCATTGACGGATCGGGCATCTTGAAGTGAGCGGCTTTTTTCCCCCTTGGGTTCACCCAGACTGACTCTTGACAGCAACTGGAAATGGCCCAGCGTGCCAGGCCGCGAGAGCTTCCAGGGCACCATGATCCACACCGCCAGCTGGCCCGAGGGGTTCGACTCCGCCGGCAAGACGATTGCCGTCATCGGCAACGGCTCCACCGGCATCCAGGTGCTACCGGAGCTCCAGAAAAGTGAGTGAGACATGCCCGGGCCGGCCGGGTCAGCCGCGAGCACAAGCTGACGCCACCCAGATGCCAAGAAGCTGTACCACCTGGTACGGACGCCCACATGGGTGCTGCCGCCCCGGATCCTGTCCTGGAAGATGATGGGACAGGCCGGGGAGCTTCTCGAGGACATCGAGATGGACGAGGCCGAGAACATTTCGCAGGCGACCATCGACAAGTTCAAGTCGGACCCGGCCTTTTACCGCAACTTTGTGAAGAAGTTGGAGAAGGAGGTCAACAGCACCTTTCCGATTGTAAGCATAGGGCTACCTCCGGCTGTCTTATCAAAACTAATCGCATTCAGGCCCTCGCGGAAAACCCCATCCAAAAGATTGCACGGAAAAAGGTCGAGGAGTACATGACGGCCATGCTTGGCGGGGACGAGGAGCTGTGCAAGAAGCTGATCCCCGACCAACCCCTGGGGTTCAGGCGAATGACGCCGAGCATCTCGTATCTCCTAGCCATGAGGGCGCCGAATGTCGAGGTCACGACCACCGGAATCAGACAGTTCGTACCAGAGGGCATCGAGCTCGAGTCGGGCAAAATCCTCCAAGTGGACGCCATCGTCTGCGCAACCGGCTTTGAGACATCCTTCCAGCCGCGCTTCGAGCTCGTCGGCCGCAATGGGGATCTCCGCGACACCTGGCGAAAGACGGTGCCCAAGGCGTACATGTCCTGCGCCGTCCCGGACCTGCCAAACTACTTTAGTGAGTCCGCCCTCAAACACCGACAGGACACACAAGCTGACCACCGCAGTGTTCCTCGGCCCCAACGGCCCCATCGGCCACGGAAGCGTCTTCACCGCCAGCGAGCAGATCGCAAAGTACATTACCGGCGTCATCAAAAAGTGCCAGACCGAGGGCATCAAGGCCGTGGCGCCGTCGCAGCGCGCCGTCGACGATTACTTTGAGCACATCTCGACGTTTATGCCGCGGACCGTGTGGGCGACGCAGAGTCGGTCGTGGTTCACGAATGGGCAGCCGGGGGGGCCTGTCACGGCGCTGCACCCGGGGAGCCGGATTCACTTTTTCCATATGCTGAAGCAGTTCCGCGGCGAGGACTGGGAGTATGTTTATGATAATGACAATGCGAGGCAGAACCGGTTTTGGTATTTGGGGAATGGGTTCTCGACTATGGAGCTGGATCCGGAGGGAGATTCGACTTGGTATCTGGATGAGTCGACCGTTCTTTCCTAGTTTCGGGGGGGTGGGGGTTGTGTTTTTGGCGTTTTGCGGTTGCATTGGTGAGGCTCATGTGTTTTGGGGGGTACTGGCATTGCTTGCTGTTTGTTTCCGCGTTTCAGGGAAGGGCCGGGTATGGCCGGTGTAGCATGAGCTTACAAGCTCGTCTAATGATCAATCATATTTACATGCCTGATGACCTCTCTCCTGTTTTGGGATTCTCGTGATCATGACAGACCATCCGAGTTGACTGGAGTAGTCTCGACGCCTCGTCTTCTACCCTATCCGCCATCATCCAAGACATCGTTGCACGCGAGATTCGAGTCCTTGACCCGATCTCATGTACGCCTCGCCTCCCTGTGGTATCTCTTACCTATGTACCATTCCACGTTCTTCCCTTTCGAACCCCGTCTTACAGCCACCAGCCGACTACAGAAGCCCTGTCAACAAAACCATACTACCAACTCAGGGGTTCCAACACTCCCCATTCCCCTGGCAGCAGAATTAACCAAGGCTACATCTCACCCACTCACCCCTCTCATGACGACGCCCCCTCTCCCCCTTCACCCCCGACATCCCCCCTCTGAATCGCCTTCATCAACTCATACAACTGCCCCAACTGCTCATCTACCCCCCGCCTCATCAGCACCCCCCAAAACACAGGTAGGACGAAGAAAAACAAAAAGGCAACATACCGCTCATCTTGGCCACCTTCCCCTCATCCAACTTCTCCCCCTTCCACGCTTCCCCCTCAATCTTTTGCGCATACAGCTGCCACTCGGTGAGGAACCCAACCTATACACTGTCAGCCTTACCCATACACTGTCAACACCCCATCTCCTTTCCCCATCCCACTCCCCCCACCCCATCCCCTTTCCCCTTTCCCCTTTCCCCATCCCCAACCCCTCCCCCCTCCCCCCCATCAAAAAGGGAAAGAAAGGGAAAAAAAAAGGACAAAGAAAACATACCAAATGCACCGGATTCTCCACCCCCCTGTGCGCCCGAAACTCATGCCTCACATACTCGTCCCCCAGCACGCGCATCTCGGCGGGGAGGTGCTTGCGGTGCGCGCGCAGCAGCCGGCGGTACAGCGGGATCGGCGGGAGGAGGTTGAGCCCCGCGGCGCGGCGGGAGGCGAGGGGGTTGTTGGGGGCGGAGGAGGTGGTGGCGTTTGGGGCTAGGGTTGAGGCGAGGCGACGGGCTTGCGCGGGGGATGGTTTGGGGAGGGGGAGGAGGGGCATTGTGGTTTTTGAGGGGGTTTTTTTTGGTTGAGAGGGGGGGAGGGGGTGTTTATTGGGGGGTGTGAAAAGGGGGTTGGTTTGGGTGTGGAGGTGGAAGGGTTGGGCGTCTCGTGAGAGGGGACGACTTTGTTGTCAAGTGAAGTTCGACGTCAGGGGTTTTGGAGGTGTGCCGCGGCTTCGCGGGAGGGTCCACACAGTGTGGTTGAAGCTCTCCGCCGAAAACTATCGCATCCACACTGTGGATTTACACAGTGGTCGGCGGTTGGCGATGGGATTCAGGGGAACAACACAAGACACCAAAACCTCAGGACAACAGGAATGAAGAGGTTGCGTACCCAAGGCATTATTCTATTTCAGAGGCAGTATCTTCTGCGTACCAAATCATGCTCCCATCTATAACCATGGCCAATAACAATACACCACCCGATGATCCTCCAGAGTCCAAGTCAAAACGGGACTTGTCGAGGACTCGGATCATAAGCCGTGACATCCTACTCGCTATACGCCGCCGCCACCCACGCGGCCTCCACGGCGCTCACCTTCTTGGCATAGCTCTTGACGGTATACACATGCTCGAGAAACATGAGCGCCTCCTTCTTCTGCCCATGCAGCACGCTCGACGGGTGGATCGCCACGACATGGTTCGCCGCCGTCGTGAGATAGCTGGAATCCGGGTGCAGAAACGCCGTCTTGATCATGAACCCCCTCAGGAAGCACTTGAGGATCGCCTCGGCCCTCTCGGGCGACGCCGGCACAAACGGCTGCGGATCCTGCGGCGGCGCCTCCGCGAGCAGCTTGTGCCGCACGCACAGCGCCCGCAGCTGCCGCCGGATGTTGAGCGCCTGCTTCATGTTGCGCACGTTGATGTGCCGCGCCTTGCACCACGCGACGCGGTCCGTGTTCTCGGACGTGTACCGCTGCATCGTCGTCAGGTACGTGAGGAGGTCGCCCTCGCGCCGCCAGAGCTCCTTGCGGTAGGCCTCGGCCGCCTCCTTGGCCTCCTCGCTCCGGACCTGGTGGAAGATGTCCTCGCCCGACGTGATGCAGGCGATGATGTCGATGACCTCGAGCAAGCAGTTGTAGGCGGGCTCGGCCGCGGCGAGGAGCACGCGCGCGTACGGTGCCGTGACAGGGAAGAGCAGCATCTTGCGGCCCGCTTCGGTGATGTGGAACTGGTCGTCGAGCGCCTTGAGGAAGTTCAGGTACGTGTAGGCCTTCTCAACGGGTTCCAGCTGGAGCCGGTCCATGAGCGGGAAGTCGATCACGTCGTCGATGCCCGTGGCTTTCATGGTCAGGACGGCGCCGAGGATGTCGGTGCGGAGGATCTCGGGGAGTTCCGTCTGCTCGAGCCCGTCGTACCCTTCCTCGGTGTAGAGCCGGAAGCACTTGCCGGGGCCTTCACGGCCGGCACGACCGGCTCGTTGGATGGCCGACGACTTGGAGATGGGCTTGGCGAGGAGCGACGCCATGCCGAGGCGGGGGCGGAATTGCTTAACCTTGGACTTGCCGCAGTCGATAACAAACCGAACGCCGGGGACCGTCACCGAAGTCTCAGCCACGTTTGTCGCAAGGACAATCTTTCTGGTAAAGGGAGCCTTGACGGGCTGGAAGGCCTCGTGTTGTGCCTCCATGGACATCTGGCCAAACAGCGGGAAGACCTTGACTTTGGGAACCGTCTTGTCGAGCGTGGCGGCGTGTTCTTCAATCAGTCGTTGCGCCGACTCGATCTCTTCCTGGCCGATGAGGAAGGCAAGAATATCTTGCTTCCCGTGCTTGTCCTGTAACGGCTGTTCGGTGTGGATCTTGAAGATGATCTTCAGGATCGCCTCCTGGATGTCAGGAACCGGCCGCGGCGTGTGGATGATATCGACGGGAAATTGCCGTCCCTCAATCTCGAGAAGTTCCACCGGCGGTATGCTCCCGTCCGTGGAGGCTGTCCCGTCCGCGGCCGTGGAGAAGTACGTCTTGATCTTCTCAACATTCACCGTAGCGCTCATCACCACCACCTTGAGCGGGACACCGCCGCGACCCGCCTTGTCGCTCAGCACCATCTGCTTCAGGAACCCCGATAGCAAGTCGACATCGACACTTCGCTCGTGAATTTCGTCGACCAGAATCGCGCTGTACTCTCTCAGATGAGGATCGCGGAGCATCTCCTGCAGCAGCATGCCCTCGGTGACATACTTGATCCGCGTCCCCTTGGGAACGCGGTGATCGAAGCGGACCGAGTACCCGACCAGCCCCTTTTGCACGGGACCCCCGCCCTTGCCCTTCCCCTTCCCGTCGTTGTACTGTTGGCCCTTGAGCGGTGTCCCCACCTCGGCCGACACGCGGTGGGCGAGTGTCGTAGCGGCGACTCGACGTGGCTGGGTGATGGCGATGACGCCCCCGACCTCGACCTCCTCCTCCCCGTCCGGCTGGCCGGCCTTGCCGCCGTTGGCCTTCTTCACCTTGACCTTTCTCCGTCGACACCAGTCTTCTTGATAGAGGAACTGCGGGATCTGGGTACTCTTTCCGGATCCAGTCTCACCAACGAGCACCAAGACGTCGCTCTTTCGCAGGGCGCTGCGGATGGCGTCTTGGTACTCCCAAATGGGGAGGGCCTGGCGGGCGGCGAGGAACTTCGGGTCCCCTGTTGGACGGTTCTGGGAGATCGTGGCCTTTTTCTTTTGGTCTTTTGGTGGTGTGGTGACATCTGGAGCTTGAGAGGCAGCTTTTTTTGAATCCGAGACAGGCTTCTTTTGGGAGGAAGAGTTTTCTGGGGTTGTTGATGCGTCCCGTGGTTTCTTGGTGAGGTATCCTTCTAGAGATATCGTCTTTCCATTAGGAAGGCGGATGACATTGTCAGACGACTCGTTCTTCCTTTTCTTGGCCATGGTTTCTGATGATGGGCGTCGTGTCGAGGTGATGCGATTGGTGTCTTGTGACACTGTGAGTGAGTGAGGTGAGGGAAATTTGGGATGGAATGGCGGATTTTAAATGGCAAATAGTGGCCACGTCAAGAAATAGGGCAATATTCGAAACCTCTGTATTCTATACCGTGGCGTGTGTGACTGTCAAGTGCCAGTCTGTAGATAGAAGATTGAAGGTGCAGGTTTTTTGGCGGTAGTGAAAATGTCCTGCAAGGTTCGCGCCGGTCCAGTGGCAGGCGCCTCGCTTCCATCCCTAAACGCATGCAGTCCAGCCCCGTTTTACTGTTAGCGCGAGACCTTTGAGACACCTCCCAAACCCACTCAACTTCTCATTGAGGCCTTGAAGTCAGAGCTCGAGGCTTGCAAACCTGTCAGATGGTGCTCACTTGTTTGTAGGAAGATCTCCCTCGTCTTTGATCAGGCTTGGCCGGCGCAGATGCGCGCCTTTAGTTTCCATTCTTGGACCTCGAGTTCGAGTCCCAAGAGTCTTACGCTAACAGAACAGCCAGGGTTGGAGTGCACATGACATTGGACTTCGACTTCAAGAGCAACCTTTAACTGGTGACTTTCAACATGCCCGCTGTACGGTCACATAGCACATAGTAGCTCTCCTGGTGCCCCATGAGGGCATTGAGCTGCATCATGCGGCCAGGTAAAGGGTTTGTTAGTCAGAGTGTCGTGTCATTGCTGCGGTACTTTCACCTGATCCTCGATCATGACCAGCACCGAGGCAAGTCCCACACGTTCTTGTGTGGTATATGGAAGAGACTTTCAGAAGTGAGAACTCTTGGGCCTCAGGCCTTTCGACCTTGGCATCTTCCAGCTGGACGCGATAAGATCAGGCCAAATCTATCCCCTGGGCAAAATTATACGTGCCCGTCCCACAACTTCTTCTCACAAACATCACGACGGTCTTGTGGAAGTATTAATATGTGCCATTTCCTACATACCCAAACATACTCTGACCTACGACCCAATGTCCCAGCATCGCATCTATGCAACACGACCGAGAAGCGAGGGATCCCTCCAAGAACCCCTTGATGAGAAATGCAGCGAAAAGAAATGCAGAACACGTCCCCGTGACCAGCCCGCGAGACACGCGAAAGAACCGCTCGTCTTCCTTCTTCCGATGAGCCCCCCTATTTGGTCATGCGAGCTGCTCGTAGGAGCTGGCCGTGGTTTCTCCGAACCTGAGTGTTTGCGGTGTCGCTCTTTTAAGGTGTCAGTGACTGCATAGCCGGGCCGGGGGTGTCGGGGAACTCTTACCTTTTCCGCGAGGTTCCCAGCCATTACAGTCTGATATTCTAGCTCGGTGTTAATGGCACGGGCGGCCCCATGAAGCATAGAGACACCAGCTGAGATCTGGTCGATTTGATTGTCAATCTCTTCGTTGTTGGCCTCCTGCTCGCCATCGTCGTCCTCAAACTTGAACTCTTCTCGGCGCGAGCGGCTGCCCTTGGCAGCGCCGAGTTGCGTTGGTCGCTGCAGATCCTGCATCAGTCCCTCCATACGCATTTTGCCCTGGTACGCGCCCTTGCGGGCATCGTCCCGGGCCGCAATTTCTGCCTTCTCGGCGACCTCCCTTTCTGCGTCGAGGGCATCGAGTTTCTTCTTGCTGAGGCCTGTGGGTCTGAACATGGAGCCGTTGAGCTTGTCAAGCCGCCGGGTCTGGTCCTTTGCGATGCGGTTGTGGACGGCTATTGCGCGCAGTTAGCAGATTATCGGTGGGTCGGCGGCATGGCAGCACTCACAAGCATTGTCGATATTCCTCTCGGCGTTCTCCAGATGCTCTCGTTGACGTGCCAAGGCCTGAGCAATGTTCATGGCGCTCTCGGCACCGCTGCCCACCAGTGCCAAAGACCGGGCACCGCTGGCCATGGTTGCCTTTTGCGTGTCGATGATCTCCTTCTTGATATCCTGCACTTCCATCTCCTGCTGCTCCTCCTCGGTCAGCTCCCGAGTCTCGCCGTAGCCGCCGTACGATCCACCCGAGGCGCCGCCCTGGGCAGGGCCATCCGGACCCGACTCCCAACTGTTGCCGTTCTGGCTGGTTTGTCGTTGGGCGGGAGGGTTGTAGCCGTTGAACAGTGCCCCACGCCCGTCGTCGTCCGCCGCGCCCATGCCACCATAGCCGCCCTGCCTCTGAGGAGGGTTGTAGGACGACTGCCCAGGCTGCTTGTTGTCATAGGGCGCACTGCCGTTGTCGTACCGGTTTCCTCCGTAACCACCCGAAGCGCCGAAGCGATCATTTCCGTAGCCGCCGCCGTTTCGTGGCTCGGGGCCGCGGGCCGGGCCAGGTTGAGGGCTGCCGGAGTACGGAGGAGGGGGGCCGTTGAAGCTATTCCCGCGCGGGCCGCTGGGCAGCCCGCCGGCGCGAGGACCGCTGGGCAATCCTACGCCGGCGCGGGGACCGCTGGGCAGTCCGGCGGCGGGGCGGTTGGGTTGGTAGGAGTTGGCGCTCGGAGCGTTGGCGTAGGGGTCCTCTTTGGGCTGTCGCGCGTAGGGATTATCGTTGGGCGGTGCGGGGGAGCCGCCGTCGGACTTATCCTTCTTTCCAAAGAGTCGCTTCATCGTGGAATGCTGTCGGGTGTGCCGCCTCAATCTCGAGTTGAAAGGGGGTCGCGAAAGAGGGACGTTTGCAAATGGCGGTCGGTGAAGCACAAAGGGTCCAGGGCAGAGGAGAAGTGTAAGTAGAATAGGAAGGGCGGGGTTGAAGAGATGCGGCGAGCCAGTGTCTTGAATGTGTTCCAGACCAGGTCTTGGGCAGGGGATTCGCCGCCTTTTTCGGCTTCGCACTCCCTGCCACTCCCGTCAGCGCTGTCAGTGACCAGTGCCCACTGACGCTCCGCCACGAGCAACGTCAGCAGTGGTGGCGCATGGGCAAAACCCGAGCCAACGACAGAAAAAGGCGGGCCAGGAGATGTTCTCTTTTCCAGTTTTCCATTGTCGCTTTTTCGGTTTCCTTTTGCCTTTCTATTTCAGCGACAAAGAAGGACATGTATCCAGCCATGTATCCAGCATTGGATGCTAAAAATGTATCGGTACCGTACCACTTGGAAATGGTGGGGAGGTGGAATCGGGACAGGGGAGTCGTCTGGCCAATGCTTGGCCTCCAGGGGTACCTCTTGGGACCCCTTATCTTATCGGCGCCGCCAACGACTTCCACGCTATTCACCACTCACCGATGTGTCACTCGCAAACAGACCACCACAAGAAGCATCCATCCTGTGACATGTGTGAATCACCCCGGATTCTCCTGGGACTTGGATATATTTCCTGTCCTATTTGACAGGACTCTCCCTCCATTCTACAGTCTTCTCCTCCACCCCAGCCACAATGCTTTCCCTCAATTAGACCTTCTCCGTTCACTGCCACCGCCTGCTGCCATCGAACATAGCGTCTTCAAAGACTTCCTCACTTCAGCCCAAGAGCAAGCCGCTCCAGCACCTCCAAAATGACTACTCGAATACAGCTCATACACCCAAAAACCTGCCGAATAATAGCCCTCTAGTGAATATCATCTCTAGCCATCATTCAGCATATACCTCCAAAGTATTTTGCCACCTAGCCCTCGTCGCCCTCACCGACTCTCCTCTCCCCCTGAATCGGCCAGGCCGACCCACCAACTCCAGAACCTCGACCGCTTCCATGTCGGTCTTCACCTTTGACCCCGACCCTCCCCGGGTCTCCTCTCCCTGGCTGAGGCCGGCCGATCCCGGGAAAGCACCGTCGCAGCACTCGCCCTTGACCCGCCGCAACAGCATCGAGACGGGCCCTCTGATCGGCTACGGCATCACCAAACTCGAAGCTGAGCCCCAGGACGGACCGACAGAGTACAAGCTTCACTTGCTCCTGCGGCCAAGGAGAAAGTATGAGCGTACCAGCACCCCGGACCGCATATCTGGCTCGGTCCAGTCTCGCCCCGAGGGGAAATCTTCGCGAGGCACCCCGGTGCCCGGTAGCGTCTCTCAGCAGACACGCCAGGACAGACTGGAGCATCTCACTACCCAGCTGTTGTGGAGACTGAAACAGAGCTGCCCCCACCACTCCAGCTCCGCGGCGTCGACCCTTGTCGTTCCCCAGCTTCCCATCGACAACCTATTCGCGACCTCGGAGCCCAAGCTGGAGAAGCTGCTTCACGGGCTCGAGGAGTCCCGAGGGGCATTGTACGAGATTGGTGTTGCTGATGATGGCACATTGGCTGGCCTGACCAAGGATGAGCTGGACGAAAGTCTTGCCACTCTCCGTCTCATGGCCGCCAGTCTGGGATGCAATATGAAGGTCCTGCGGAGAGTCCTCGTCGGCGATTGCGAATGGATCGACTCTAGCGACTCGGATGATTCCTCGCTGGCGGATGCGGAGAACCGTCGACACCAAGCACAGCTATGGGTCGCTGAGGCTCTGGTTTCGCCGGACCTGCAGGTCAGAGCAGACCCCGACGCCGCAACCGCCCCGAAGACAAACAAGATCTCGCGGTGGGGTGAGGTCGAGGGTTGCATCGACCCCAAACAGGGGCCGTTAACGACAGACCAACTACGTGTGACGGTAACGGGACCGACGACCTCGGGCAAGTCCACGTTGCTAGGCACGCTTTCCACGGGCACACTTGACAACGGCCGCGGGTCCAGCCGGCTCAGCCTTCTCAAGCACCTCCATGAGATCAACTCTGGCCAAACGTCGTCAGTTGCTCAGGAGCTTGTTGGATACAAGGACAACAAGGTCATCAATTATGCCTTCAATGGGGTTGAAAGCTGGCACGACATCCACGGCTTCACCGGGACCGGCCGGCTGGTTCATCTCCTGGACTCAGCAGGCCACATGAAGTTTCGCAGGACTATTCTCCGTGGCATTGTTGGTTGGGCTCCCCACTGGACGGCGCTTTGCATGGCAGCCGATGGTGCCGAGACAACCCTCAACGTCGGTACCAACTCCGCCGGTCTGGGTTCCCCTGGGCCGGCCGGCGACGGTGCCGACTTGGCATTTGCTCACCTGGATCTGTGTCTGAAGTTGCAACTCCCCCTCGTCATCGTCATTACGAAATTAGATCTCGCCACCAAGCAGGCCCTACTGAAAACGCTTAGCAGGGTCTTGACCGGGATTAAAGGCCAAAACCGCAGCCCGATGATCCTCAGGAACAATCCGGCCGGGCCCGACGGTTTCGCCCAAGTTTCTCAGCATGACCATGGCGAAGCCAAGAAGGTCATGGACGCCATGGCAGCCAAGGACGACTTGCTCGCCATCGTCCCGATACTGCTGACCAGCGCTGTCAACGGCAAAGGCATAGGTCTTTTACACGCCCTCCTGCAAAGCCTCCCCTTGCCTCCGGGCCCGACCTCCAGGGACTATGTCGGAGCCGCACTCAACCCCGAGCAGCCGGCCTGCCTGTTCCACGTCGAGGACAAATTCAGCTTGCCGGCCTCGTACGCTTTTGCCCCTCGGCACAACGACCATGAGACAGACACAGGAACCGTCGTGGCCGGATACCTGCGCTTTGGCAACCTGTCGATTGGACAAAAGGTGGTCGTAGGCCCGTTCCCGCCCGAGGACGACGATTCTCACGGCTCGACGCCCGACGGAAGACTAACACCCGGCATCTGCGGCCTGTCCCTATCGACCCCTCCGTCCAACGACCTCAGCCGCATCGCCGCCAGGAGCACCATGTCTGCGTCGGCCCTCAAAGGCGAATGGCTCACGGCCTCGATTGTCAGCATCCGAAACCTGCGATATCCGGTCCAGACACTCGCGGCCGGCCAGGTGGGGTCGATCGGCATCGTCTTTGACGGCGCAAAGGGCGATGAGCACAGGACCGGCCACCCCGTCCCTCGAATACGCAAAGGAATGGTCCTGGCGGTCCCGAGCCACCACATGGTTGCCGACCATCTCTCGCTGCAGGCTGCCAGCGGCCTGACGGCGGTTGTGGACGACCCGGCGGCTGCCTCACTGACGGCGGGGACCTTGGTGAATGTGTACGTGGCCAGCGTGCGGACCACGGCACGGGTCGTGCGGGTGTCGAGCGTGGATGCGCTGGACCAGGGGGGTGAGCTTGCGACGGAGGATATTGATGAGATCTTTAGCCTCAGCGAGGATACGAATGAGGACGCAAACGGGAAGCCGGCATCGATGCCGGGGCCGGGACCAGTGCCGGGGGCGGGGAAGGTGGTACAGGTGCAGCTGGAGCTGCTGTCGACGCGCGAATGGATTGAGCTGGGCTCGCGCATCTTGTTGGTGGCAGTCGGCGGGGGCAGAGATAGGACGGGGCTGGACGGATATGCGGGCAAGGTTGTCGAGATTGTCGAGTGAACGTTGACATAGCGTGTTGTTTCTCCTTTTTGCTTCTTTCTTCTTCCATTTTCTTGCTTGGTCTCCCAGTTTGGATATCCGAGCCAGCGAGTTGTTCTTCTGATTTCAGCCCATCAGCGTACCCAGTTGGAAATAGTCACCACAGCCGTAGCCCAGATCAAGATTTCACCCTCTCATTCCCCATAATGTACAACTAAACCAACCCCCTTTCCCAAACGCCAACCCAATGCCAGTATTAACACACCCCCTTGGTCTCACGCCCTCACAATCCCAAAAAACAACGTCCACGTAAGAATATACCCCGCCAACCCGCTCAACACCCCTCCCGTCCAAAACTCCAACCCCGTCCGAAAGTACCGGCTCGTGTCGAGCAGACCACCACCCCCGCTGCCCGCCTTGCCGGACGGCGAAGCGGCCGACGAGCTCGGCGCGACGCGCACCGCGTAGAACAGCACCGACGTCAAGAGGGTGAAGGCCAGGTAGAAGAGGAAGCCGCTATAGGACTCGAGACCGAGGATGCCGGCGGCGACGCCGAAGAGCGAGGCGGTGAGGGATTGGAGGTTGTAGAGGGTCTGGTTGGGGGAGGGGGAGGTTAGTTTTGGGGTGCTGGGGGGGAAGGGGGAGGCGGGGGGGGGAAGGACCTTGGAGTTGTGTTGGATGGAATCGGGGACGAGGGGGAGAGTTGGAGGTCGCGTTCGGAAGGCATTTTGGGGTTGGGTTTCGGTTGGTCTGGGGGGTTGGGTACGGTATGGACGGTGGAGGTGCGATGGGTTGATGACGTCCGGGTTGACAATGGTTTTTATTGGAGATGCAATTCAATGCGTCGACGTTGCGGCTCGTCGGTGACGGGCACGGACGGCGAAGGGTGTGGAGTCTCACCGCACATTGTTCACCTTGGCTTCTTTTGGGGGTGTGGGACGGTGAACCGAACGGGAAATTCTGGGCCGCCCGGTTGGAACACCCCCCTTCTCCCCGCGAAATGATCTGCCCTTGGACCCTGGCTCCGAGTGCAATTTACCGGGCGACGCGACCCAAAGCGTCCAGATTGATGTTTTGCAGATGGGAGAGCACGGGACAGAGGATAAGACGGTTGTTGCTGAGCGATGGGCTTTAGGCTGGGGGTTGGAGATTCAAAAGGGCCTCCAATGCGCATGTCTCTCCAGCGACGACGGAATATCGGCGAGGACGGTTTGTTTCAACTGTTCAACGGCGGAACTGCACGACCAGGAGGCCTGAACTGAACAGCGATCCATCTTGGCGTCATCGGCCGGAGCTGATTGGAGCTAATTGGCGTCGCCGAGGACCCGACTCCTCCAGCTGTGCTTTAATCTGTGAAATCGTCGAGTGGAGAGGTTTAATGAGCGAGCTAGCGGATGGACATTCGTGTCCGGCTGGGTCCAGCACCCAACAAGCAGGTGGTTGCATTCAGCCTCCTTTCTCCGCCTTGCCTCGTCGCCATCATCTGTTGTCGAGTCGTCGACTGTCCATTGTCTGTTTTGTTGTCTTGACTTGTCTCTTGCATCTTCGACACCCTCCCGTACCTGCACCACTCCCACATCCTCCACGCGCTTCCTCGACGCTGCCGAAACATGCACAGCTGCAGCCAACAGCGCTAGCACGTCACCTCGTCCAAAGAGCTTCCAGAGCTCTCCTGCTCTTGCCGCCACAGGGGCGACTGCGCTGCAGCACCACCTGACCCGACCACCCACACGCTTTGTCTGTCGCCGTCTCGTGAGCACCGCCGACGAGTCCGACGAGGGCGACACACCGGCCGCAACCTGTTGCGCCAGATGGGACGCAGTTGGTGCCACCCCGTCCACGCCCGCGCCCATCCTCCTCTCTCTCTTCTTCATGGAGACCGTCATCCACGACCACACTCCTCTCGCCGACTACCTCAAGGGTTGGTTTCCATGAGCCCTCCCCCCCCGACATCCTCCTCATGGTGCAGGCCTCCAGATCTAACCCGGTGCAACCATGCTAGACCACGGCGAGGAACAGCACGACAACTGGGTCCCGACGCCGCCCGCCTCGGAGAAGCACGATGAGTCGCCGCCCTCGAGCCCGGGCTTTGCGCCCATGGGCCGGCCGATGGTGAGGAAACGCTTCCGCGCCAAGGTCCCCGACCCGCTGCACCTCGACATTCCACACATCCGCCGCCTCACCACCCTCTCCAACTCGTACTCCATCGCCGTCGCCTCGAGCATCGACCGCGCCGACAACCACAAGTTCCTCGAAAAGTTCCGCTACACCATCGTCGCGTCCCAGCTCCTGAGCGGTCAGTCCATCGTCGCGCAGCACCACTTTGACACGCAACCGAGGGGGGACAATGCCGACGCTGCCGAGAAAACAGTCACGCCCACTTCGACGGGGATCGCCATCACCGCGACCGGCGCGCTTCTTGTGGCTTGGATTATAAGCTGGGTGTACTATGGAGGGTACTCTCAGCTTACCAAGAAGCGCGTGGTCGTCGCCGCCATCATCCTGGTCGCCGGCGGGTTGTCGTCCCACGTCCTCCTTCGGCAGCAATGGCTCCGGTACCTCCGGGAACAAGCGCTGGCAGGGGTCAAGACATTTATCGCAAGGTCCCAGGATTTCGACAGCGCCTCGAGCGCCGCGCTGTCGCTCATTCAAGAGGTGGAGCTCGTCTCAAGGGGCTACAAGATGTATGTGGCGCCCAGCAGTGGGAGAAGGCGTGATTCGATGCACTTGCTCACACCATCCAGAAGCGCACCGTTGCCTCCGATCAGTCGGATGGAAGACAGGAGTCAGACTCGCCGATGCGTCCGCCTGCGCAAGGCCCTCCGAGGCGCATTCGTCGAGATGATTATGGCCCACGTCCAGATCTCCACGGTTGTCAAGGAGTTTGCCGAGGAGCAGTGTCTCGAAAAGTACCACGATGTCTATGACATTAGCGATTTCGACGTCCAGGACGCGCTGCAGGGCTTCTCCGAGGCTGACTTTGAAGATCCCGACTCGTTGCGAGTGCTCAAGATTGCGGCCGCGCGCTTTCATACGATTCGCAAGATTCTCCTTTGCTGCCTGCTGGCGTTTGATGCCACAGGCGACAATGACGATTTTCTCCGGTGGTCGACGGCTGTCGAGGGGCTGAGGACGCTCAACGAGGTCAGCGCCAAGTGCTTTGAGAGGATACGCGGTATTCTCAGTGAGGGAGAGAGTAAGTGCCTTGCCGACATGATCTGCTGGAATTGTGCTGACTGATTTCATAGATTTCCCTACTATCCAAGAAACCAAAGTACCCTTGACACCAGGGCGAGAGAAGCGACGCTCGCAGTTCCGAAAGCTTGACTCCCTCTCGACCGGCATCCGTGGCTTACAGGCCAAACTGGCGCTGCTGCGCGAGGAGTCGGAGAGGGCGCTCAACGAGGCCGAAGATCTCTCGGAGCTCGGACCCAGCATGATGGCGCAGTATGAATCGATCGGACAGGACCTCAAGACCCTGCAGCAGGCGTGGGAGGATGGGAAGGCAGCCTTGGCATCGGGTATCAACCGCAATGAGAAGCGCTTGTCGTCCCTCAGCGGAGTGCTCTCCCCCACCATCTCGCTGAGCGGCCTGACGACGGTCGACGAAGGTGGGACGCTCGAGGCTTTCAAGGCCTTGACGGGCGAGTCGCCTCCCGCCTCAACCTGTGGAAGCGGCGGGGACCAAGACGAGGCCGAAGTGTTCGAGGCAGTCGCCATCCCCCGTCCCCGCAGCATGCTCACGCGTGAAGAGCGGCTCGTCAAGATGAAGGAGGACCGAGAAAGGCGCGAAGTGGTTCGCGAGTCGGCCGAGGCGAACCGGGGCATGCTCCGGGAGCTCGAGATGGTCATCAACCTCCGACCGAAGCGATCGACACTGCCAGCAACCAAGCCGACGGGGCGATTCTCGATATGACACATGACGACGACAACACCTATTTTCCTTGCGATTTCTTTTCGACCGCACTTCGAGCCTGCGGTATGATGACATGCATGAACCTCGGCGGGACTGGCGTCGGTGGCGCGGCGGGCAACCGGCATCCAAACAAGACACTTGTGGGTGGGCTTGCATAGAGGCGTTTGTTTCTTGGGTTGGCTTATGATGTCCCGGTTTGGGATCAACACGCGTCCGTTCGTTTGGCTTTTTCCCCTTTTCTTCTCATTCGTGGTAATTATATACTTTAGTGAGCGAGCGACAGATCGATACAGACGACATGGCGAGTGTTTTGAGCATCTGGCCGTGGCCGAAGAGCGAGGCAGCACATAACTCGGAGAGCATCATGATAATGGCGATTCACTAGCGGTGTAATTAGACCTGGAGACGCAGTAGCGTATATAAATCAAATAAATTTTGGACAGCTGAGATCATGGTGGAGATGGTGTGAGTTCATGTCCCTGACGCCCAAACAAAACATTGAGAAAACATGAGATTCAGGGGGTCTCGCCCGAGCGGTGCTGCTTGGCAGCAACCTGGAAGGCATGATGGCACGTGCGCGTCTCTGGCTGGCCCAAGTGGGAATCAATTTAACGACCAGTCGCGTCTCGCAAAAGCGCGTTTGCAGCCCTGTCTTGCTTCTTTCCATCCCCCCGCATCCCAAACGCCAAACTTCCACCCTCTGCACCTCCCCAACTCCAACCTGTCCCCGCTGAGCCTCTGCCCATCTTCTTGCGCCTGATCCTCTCTACAGCTCCCACAGTATATCTTTCCCCAGTCCGATTCGATACCCATTCCTCAGTGAGCTTCCCCCTCATCGGCCACCGCCATTTCCACCCCGCCCTCCCCCTTCAGCGCCGCGAGACCAGCTTGATACTGACTGCCGCAGCCATGCTCGAAGCACGACTGGAACAGGCGAGCGTCCTGAAGAAGGTGAGTCCCCTATTTTCATCTTCTGGCGCCGCGCTCAACGCTAACAGCCCCCCTCCAGGTGGTCGATGCGATCAAGGACCTCGTGCAGGACTGCAACTTTGACTGCAATGACAGCGGCATCGCGCTGCAGGCCATGGATAACAGCCACGTGGCGCTGGTATCGATGATGCTCAAGGCCGAGAGCTTCTCGCCCTTCCGGTGCGACCGCAACATCGCGCTCGGCGTCAACCTCACGTCGCTCACAAAGGTGCTGCGCGCGGCGCAGAACGAGGACATCCTGACGATCAAGGCCGAGGACGCGCCCGACGTGCTCAACCTCGTGTTTGAGAGCTCGGAGAACGACCGCATCTCCGAGTACGACCTCAAGCTCATGGACATTGACCAGGAGCACCTGGGCATCCCCGAGACCGAGTACGCCGCGACCGTCAGCATGCCGGCGGCCGAGTTCAAGCGCATCACGACGGATCTGATGGCGCTGTCCGAGTCGGGTGCGTTTTATGTTGCTATTGTTCTAGCGAGAAAACCCCTGCTGACGTGGTGGCCACAGTCACGATCGACGCGTCCAAGGACGGCATCAAGTTCTCGGCCCAGGGCGACATTGGCAACGGCTCGGTGACGCTCCGCCAGCACAGCAACGTCGAGAAGCCGGCAGAGGCCATCGAGATTGAGCTGAGCGAGCCCGTGTCGCTCACGTTCTCGCTCAAGTACCTGGTCAACTTTTGCAAGGCGTCGGCGCTGTCCAACACGGTCAAGATCTGCCTGTCGAGCGAGGTGCCTCTTCTCGTCGAGTACTCGCTCGCGGGCAGCAGTTATCTGCGGTTTTATCTGGCTCCCAAGGTAGGCAGTGTGGTTCCGAGGGTGGGTGTGGGTGGTATTGAAGCTGACATTTTCTCTTCTAGATCGGTGATGAGGAGTAGAGGGCGAGCGGGCTTGATTTTGAGGCATGAAAATGGATATGACGGCTGGCTACCTACACATCATGTTTACCTCCTGGCGGTTGATGTACACCTCGACAGAGAAGGGCGATTGAGGGCGATGACTGGGTCAGGAGTTGGCTGTGTGGTGTGCAGCAGGCCCCAATGTCAAGCAGGGCAGGGCATGGGGCGAACATGATGGATTGACAGCTACTTGATGGTAATGAAACCCCCTATTCCAACCAACCGCTGTCGTCTGCCTCGTGACAACACCCAGGGCATCCATTTCCAAGTGTTTCTTTGTTGAAACCAGTCTCCCCCCCTTTTTTTTTCTCACGAGGCGTGGGGTGCGGGGTCAATCTGATGCCGTTTTTGGCGGGGCGCTGCCATTTCTAGACCCTGAAAGATGCATGACACTGACACCCTCCTCGCCTCCAAAAGGCGAACTCACTCGCATACGGGCTGGCGGCCATCTCGCTTTTCTCGCCTGTCACGTTTCCATCCCATCCAGGTTCCGGCTTGTTGGTTGCACCGCAGACTCATCCATTGAATCGAGGTGCCTTGCATACAGTCATATCTCACCTACACGGTCCCATCCCACCCCGTCACCTCACTTTCCGTTTTCCCCAAGAATCTGCACATCTCTTTCCTCGCAGCCTCCGTCCGACGTCCCATAAATTCCCTTTGTCGACCTCGCCCGGCTCTCCCGCCGACCGACCTGCAGCCACCCGTCCGGACCCCCACTATTCACTCCCGGGAAAAAATAGACGGCTGCCGTACCGATCGGTTTCCGCACCTCCCAGGTTTTCGGCTCATACATAGAGAATAGGTTACGTCACGGTCCGAGGAGAGATCACTTTTAGATTTTGAATATCAGAGCCCGGTTCGGTTCGGTCAACATACGGGTAGAAATCATGATAATGAACGACGAGGGCCCGCCGGTCCCGGAAACTCGGGTGCTCGCGGTCGCTAGCCATGTAAGTACCGGCTGTCCCGTTCCTAACGTATTATTGGGGGGTTGTGTCTGGGTTTCTAGGTGGTGCTAATTGGGTTGATAGGTGGTTTCTGGGTGAGTCTACAACTTGTTTTCTCTTATGCCCAAGTTTGGGACCATGTCCCGATCTTGGATCCTTTTCATGCTTTTACTTGTTGACTCAATGAGTTCTCGGCCGGTCACATTTACTGATATGAAGACTTGACAGCTATGTCGGCAACAAGATTGCTGTCTTCGCCATGCAGTCGCTGGGGTGCGATGTTGCGGCGCTGAACACCGTCCAGTTTAGTAGGTTTTCTCGCATCTCCAGATCTCAAGAAACGTGCCATCTAACTCAACCAGGCAACCACACCGGCTATGGGCAATGGACCGGAACAAAAACCACCGCCCAGGAGATCACGGACCTGTACCGCGGCCTCAAGCAGTCCCACCTCGACGACTTCGACATGATGCTCTCGGGCTACGTCCCGGGCGCGGAAGCCCTCGAAGCCGTCGGCGCCATCGCCAAGGAACTCAAAGCCAAAGCGTCAGCCCGCCCCGGGAGCTTCTTCTGGGTCCTCGACCCCGTCATGGGCGACAACGGCACCCTCTACGTCGCCCAGGACGTCGTCCCCGTCTACCGCAGCCTCGTCCCCTACGCCGACCTCATCCTCCCCAACCAGTTCGAAGCCGAGTACGCGCCCCCCTCCCCCCTCCCCCCTACCCAAACCCATCACTAACCCCCCAGCGCAGACTCCTCTCAGACGTCAAAATCATCGACATGCCCTCCCTCTCCCACGCCATCCAAGTCCTCCACGAGCGCTACGCCGTCCCCCACATCGTCATCACCTCCGTATCCCTCCCATCCACCACAACCCCAACCTCCCCCGCAACCTCGCGGTCCCTCTCCGTCGTCGGCTCAACAATGACCTCCTCCCGCCGCCCCCGCGCCTTCCAAATCCTCTTCCCCGCCATCGACTGCTACTTCAGCGGCACGGGCGACATGTTTGCCGCGTTGACGGTGGTGCGCATGCGCGAGGCCGTGTGGAACAGCACCCCCCGCTTAAGCGGCGCCGAGGCCTGGCGCAGCGCCGACGACGTGGACGCGTTGGAGCTGCCGCTGGCGAGGGCGGTGGAGCGGGTGTTGGCGAGTATGCACGAGGTGTTGACGAGGACGAGGGGGACGATGGCGACGCGGGAGGGGAATGGGGCGGTGGTGAATGGGACGGGGGAGAAGGGGGCCGGGGCGAGGTTGGCGAGGAGTAAGGCGGCCGAGTTGAGGTTGGTGAGGCATTTGGATTGTTTGAGGTTCCCGCAGGTGGAGTTTCGGGCTGTGAGGGTGTAGTGGTGTACCTAGCATTCCGGGTTGGGGGGGGGGGTTGCTTTGGTTGGGGATAGAGGGAGTTTGGGGGAGGGGGGCATATAGATACCAGATAGACGGTAGAGGGGGATTTACATGGTTGGTAGATGCGATGAAGTTCAGCCATTTCCTTGGCTTGTGATTGTGCCCGTCTATGACATATAACTGAGGCGTGATTCTTCCTGATGCATATCAACCGCTGATCATGTTTGATCTATTCTGTCAAGCTAAAGCTTCCGAGGCTGGCACCAGGGCACTGACGACTAACGCTACAGCCTGGGCGGGGGGCCATGGCTATGGAACATGACGGCCGGTCTTCTCGACGTCAGTCGGTCTTTTTTCCAACCCGTCTGCCTCGCCTTCTCCATGGTGTCGAGCAAAGACGACTTGTCGACGTCCTCTACCTGCCCACGCCGCCTCCTGCTAACCCTGCCTTCGAGCCACCCAGTCCATGCATCATGCAGCTGTAGAATACCTCGTGAAATTCATTTGCCCGTATTAACGCCCAGATGTGACATGGTCTAGGAATTGGCCTCGCTCCTCTACCAAGCAACGGGGGGGGATATCTACCAACCCATGATTGTGTGGAAAGAAGAACCCAGTCGAACAGCAGGAAAAAAAGACACCCCCCCAATCCCTTTTTCCCTATTCTTTTTTGTCTTCCCGTCCCCGCCCGGAAAGCCAAAGCAAACCCCCATGCTCGTTTGCCCATTAGGAAAAGTAGACGTCATGCCCGTAATCCCTCCTCCCTAATATTCCTTCTACCCAACCGTGCGCCCCCGTCTAGTCGTCGTCCTCGGTACGCGGCTTCATCGGGCCCCTGCGGCGGTTGTCGTTCGGCCCCCCGATGCCACCCATGCCACCCATGCCCACGTTGGCGAGCTTCCGCTCGATCTCCGCCTGGTCACGCTCGCGCTGCGAGACAACCTCGGCCTGCGCCTTGCGCACGGCCGATGTGAGCTGGTCGACGACAGTCTTGTACTGGTCGATGCGCGTGCCGAGCTCGCGCCATTGCTTGTCGCCAAAGACGCGGTATGTGGTGCGGTGGAGGAGGAAGACCTTCTTGCTCTGCGACAGGCGGCCTTCGATGAGGCCGGCGCGGATGACGTCGATCGCCCAGAGTTCCACCTCGTCGGGCTGAATCTGGAGCGCCTTGACAATGTTGTCGTACGAGATCTCGCGGTTGGGCGTGCTGGCGGCGAGGCTGGCGAACGTGAGGAGGCGCATCTTGCGCTGCAACCGCTCGTGGTCGAGCTTCTCCTTCTCGATCCAGCCCTCGTGCTCCTCTCTGAAGTCGTTGTAGTCCTCGAGGTCCTGCTCGGTGAAGATGTCGAGGAGCTGCGAGTAGACGGGGTGCGAATCGCTGAGGGCTTGCACGGAGGGGAGAGCGCGGAGGTCCTGGAAGTCGAAGCGGGTGGGGGACGCGATGGCGGATCGGACGGCGCGGAGGGAGAGCTTCTGTGCCTCCTCGGATGTGAGCTCGTCCTGGTCGTCGCGGTCGAGGGTCTGGAGGGCCTTGATGAGGTAGTGGTACGCCTCGCTGTGAAATGGCTAGAGTCAGTACGAGTCGCAGATGGCAGGGATCGGGGGAAGCTCACGGCTCGTCGCCGGCCTCGTGGGCGGCATCCGAGACCTCGACGAGGAGCTTGAGCTGGTCCTCCTCGTCGGTCTCCCACTCCTCAAACCAGACGTCAAGGTTCTTCAAGCGGGGCTTGAGGAGATCGAATTGGTTGTTCTTTCGGAGGAAGCGGACAATCTGCATGAACACATTGTACCGCAGGGGGTTCTTGATCTCGAGGAGGTTGAAGATTGTGCTGAGGGCGCCCGAGGCGAGGGTGAAGCCGTGGGCGGGCGACGATGTGATGGGGTTGAGGAGGTTGCCGCAGATGGCGGGGAGGTACTTCTTGGGCTCCTTGGCCTGGAGGACGAGGTGGACGAGGAGGTTGTATGCGGCGGTGAACTCGCGCTCGGGGGCGGCATTGAGCTGGCTCGAGGCCTTGACGATGGCCTGGAGGGCCTCTTCGCGCTGGTCTTTGTCGAGGGCGGCCTTGACCTGGTCGCCGATCTGGAGGTAGGTGGCCATTTCCTGGGCCAGCTCGGCAAAGGTGCCATCGACGAAGATGAGCTGTGGGGACGCCATGTTGGGCTTGCGGGACACGGGGTCGGAAGCGGGAAGCGGGCGTGGTGAAGGAGTGGTGAGTCTGGAGTTGGTGGTGGGCGGTCGCTTCAACTCCAACACCCTGGGCCTTCTGAGCGTGCCCCGCAGTCTGGATGAAAGCCATTTTTTTGCGCTGCCACAACAATCGTGTGGGATGTGAGGGTCACGTGCATTGGTGGCCGGATTGGGCTAGTTGTGGGTACAAATGGGCCGTGCCCATGGTGGGCTGCCCGTTGCATTTCGCTTCGAAGTGGGGCAGCTCAATGACCCTAACCCGAAGCTATGTAGACATTTTCGGACTCGTTCCTTTCAGTCCCAACTTCAAGACAAAAGGGGCAGACACCTCATGATCGGTTCGAAAGTTCATCTGTGCCTTTTCCTCTAGAAAACTTAACTCGGACAACCCGTCCCTTGGTTGGCTGACAACGGCACCAAGCTGCGAGCCGACCCCCTTCCGAAGTTCCGATGGATCAGGTCCGGCACTGGGGTGCCGCCAAAGCCTTGCTGGGAAAAGGGAGAGACCATTGGAAATCAACATCCAATTCATTATTCATCGAGACCACCATCTCATCAGGCCACCAAAGCCCTAACCCTCGTCTCGTCCCGCTTGATGTGGCCCAGTGGGACATCCGGATGTTCTGCTGCGTATGCACACCAGGACGGGACGCATCCGAGCATCGAACAACGGCCGGGAACCTTGAGATGAGGCAAGGCAAAGGGGAGTGGGACTCGAATTGTCAATACACATAAAAATATAGAGGGCTTTCACCTGGATCGAGTCCTAGTCTTGTCCTCATAACCAGTCCTCGGCTGGAATATTCCATGAATCCCACCTCGCTCAGCAGGCAACAGCCCCCCCCCTCAAAGACATGCAGCCCTCTTCCGCTCCTTGGAAAAGAGTCATTGTCACAGTTTGTTTGCTCGGACCCAGCGTCGAGGGCCATGGAATCTGGCATGGCTGGACAGAATGACACCGAGGGCGGATGACGGGAGTCACAAACGACTGCCCTTCAACAGACCGAACCACTTGACCCTATCGTCGCTGGTGAGTGGCCTCGTCGGTGTGACCAGCCCTACCACACACAGAGGCCACCACCCGGCAGGGGGGGAGCCGCTGAAGCACACCTCAGCCCCTGCATGAGCTTCCCACCGTGTGGCTTGGGGGGGTCGGATCATTGAAGGACCGCGAACAGCCACCATCGCGCAGCGGCTTTTGGCCTGTTTAGGCAGGGTGGAGCCTGTTGCTCCAGCAGGGACCGACGCGAGGAGGCGAGCTTGGCTCCTTGCGAGGTCGAGCTGCTGCTGCGGCGAGACGTGGATGACCAAAGTGACAGTGACCGGGTCTTGGGATCCTTGATCCGTCCCGACCTCGCCCCCTTCCGCACCGAGGCCTCTCCCTTGCCCTCCGTGCCCTCCTTGCCCCCCCCCAGGCACCACCATCCTTTTTTTCTTGCACGCGCACCACGCTGCCGCCCCGAATTGCTCACCCGCTCCGTCCTCCCAGTCATATTGCCCGTGTCCACTGTCACTGGCCGCCGTCGCATCCAAAAACCAAAGGTGCTCGCGTCGCCATCCTCGTCATGGCTCCGCGCTCCGAAGGCAGCAAGAGGGCTCGCGCTCCCGTATGTATCTCTTGACCCTTCTCCATCTTTTAGTCGCCGCTTGTCGCCGCTCTGGCGCCCTTGTCTTCGTCATGATCCGCCGGTTAATCCATACCCTCCAGGCCTCCCCCGACGACGCACAACAAGAGTCGTTCAAGAAGCCCCGCCGCTCCGAGCGTCTCTCGTCGCAACGCGTCGACGACGGCTACAAAACCCCCATTTCCACCAGGCAACAGCTGCCCTCGCCCGTGACTCACGACACCAGCGATGACGCCGACCTCCGCACCATCAAGGAGGCAACGGCTACACCCCCAGAAGGCCGACCCAGCCAAGTGACCCATCGCGACGACAACTACTCGCAGGCCTATGCTTTCAGCTCGCCACCACAAGACACGCAAGCCTTTAGCCAGCATGTCGATCTCAACGCACCGCTGTCGGACGAGGTGGAGGACGAGGTGAAGGAGGGCGTCTGGGGATACCTCTTCCCCATGGATTCTCGCCACGGCGGGCGGTGCGTGGTCTTGAAGAAGAGGACGTCCTGTAATGGCGCCGACACAGTTGCCCAGGCCTTGCCTCCGGCAGCCAGGAAAGGGATAAAACGGGGCCCGAAAGCCCTTATTCGGCAGGAGGAGAGCTTTGAGCAGCAAAAATCGGGTGGAATGCCGTCCGGCGGCTACTTGATCGGGCGCCATCCCGAGTGTGGTAGGTACTCGCCTGCCCCAAGACACTGTGCACATGATTCTGACGGCGACCAGATATTGTCATTGACGACGTGGTGGTGTCCAACCGGCACTGCCTGCTGTTCAACGAGAACAAGGATGGCGACTCGGTTGCCGTGCTCGAGGACCTCTCTGCCAACGGAACCTTTGTGAACGAGGCAATCATTGGACGAAACCACAGGAGGGAACTCCAAGAAGGAGACGAAGTTGCAGTGTTGGACAAGGCCCGCTTCATTTTCCGATATCCCAAGAGCCGGCACACCAGCGCTTTCCTGCAGCAGTACCAGATAATAGACCGACTTGGAAAGGGTCACTTCGCCGAGGTCCACCTTTGCGTCGAGCGCGCCACCGGTGACCGGTACGCGGTCAAGATCTTCACCAGAACCCCTGGCCTGGAGGAACGCTCAAAGAACGAGGGACTGCAGCAGGAGATTGCCGTACTCATGGGAGTCAGCCACCCCAACGTGCTGTGTCTCAAGGACACGTTCAACGAGCCCACGGGTGTTTACCTGGTGCTCGAGCTGGCATCCGAAGGAGAACTCTTCAACTACATTGTCAAGCATCAGAAGCTGACCGAGGGCGAATGCCGGAAGCTCTTCACCCAGCTCTTCCAGGGCGTCAAGTACTTGGTATGTCTGTCCCGATGCTGCTCCAGTTTAGCGTTTGCTAACACATTCTCAGCATGATCGGAATATTGTCCATCGTGATATCAAGCCAGAAAATATTCTGCTGGTAGACCAAGATCTCCACGTCAAGCTCGCCGACTTTGGCCTCGCCAAGATCATTGGCGAAGAGTCCTTCACGACAACCCTCTGTGGCACACCCAGCTACGTTGCGCCAGAGATCCTGGCGGACAACAAGCAGCGCAAGTACACCAAGGGCGTCGATGTCTGGTCGCTAGGCGTTGTCTTGTACATCTGCCTGTGTGGCTTCCCTCCCTTCTCCGACGAACTCTACAGCCGCGAGAACCCATACACCCTCTCGCAGCAGATCCGGAAAGGCAGATTCGACTACCCCTCCCCATACTGGGATTCCGTCGGCGACCCAGCTCGTAAGCTCCCCCCCCTTCCACCCAACCCACACAAGACTAACACCCCCCAGTCGACCTAATCGACTCGATGCTCGTCGTTGACCCCGACCGCCGCTTTACCATCGACCAGTGCCTCTCCCACCCCTGGATGCTCGCCGACACCCCCGCCGTCAACGACAGCACCAACGGCCTCGTCAGCGGCGTCGCCGGCCTCGACGTCAACCGCCGCGGCGTCACCCGCGAGCGTACCCTGCTCAGCTCGGTCAACACGGTCCAGGTCACGGGCCGCGTCCCCATGGGGCCCAACCGCCCCGACCTCAAGATATACTCCAAGAACCCTCGCCCCGCGGCCCCGAGCGGCAGCGCGTCGCCGGCGCCCAGGAAGGAGGTCCGCCCGTCGGACGGCCGCGATCCGCGCGAGTTCATGGAGAATGGCGGCAAGGGCGACCAGGAGCTGTACGGCAACGACACGGCGAGTCGGTACTCCAAGGCAGACGCTGCTGCGGCGGCGGCTGCGGCGGCGAAGAAGGGCAAGGGGAAGGGCAAGTCGACGAGGTGATTGTGATGATGATTGTGCTGTGACGACGTGCATTTGCATCTGTGTGCTTGGCATTTTTTTGTCGGAACTACTACTACTACTATTTGCTGCAAGGAATCTTGGGACGGCGGTGGGGGATGTTTTTGGAGTTTTCTTGTTGTTTCTTGCCCTTTTTGTGAGATTTTATATCTGGGAGGAGTCGAGCGACGGAAGGGAAGGAAGGGTGTTTGCTCCCCTGGCATCTCTGCAATGAGCAAGCAGGCGGCATGTGGACTTGATGGAATGCATCTTGCGTGGGTACTATCATGGTGGTTGGTACCTGAATTACATAACTGGGACCACTGCACTGGGCGAGTCAAAAAGTTGGTTCTTTTTCTTTCTTTCTGGCTTTGCTTCTCGTGGGTTGTCGTCGTCGTCGGAGGAGGAGGAGGAGGGGTGTTGTATGTAATAGACGGTAGGAGGTACTTACTTGTGGGAAATGGGGTCACTGTACCGGGTAGGAAACAAGGCTTGACATATTATATGTGGTTGTTTGTCTTGCCCTCGTGACTTGCTTGGCTCGTGACAGCTGAGGGGGGTGATGGCTGGAAGGCTTGAGGGGGTGTATCGGAGTTGGCGGAGTTAGTCTCTCCCGTCTTGACGGACGTGTTCAGCGGCAACTTTTCATTTCTGTTGCCTGTCGAGCCGCCCATCACATCATCCATATAGTTTAGTATTAGGTAGATAAATTGGGAAACTGCCTCTTGGCAGATCACCAGAGTAGAGTTCCTCCGCCAGCATTCGCTTCTCTTGGATGTGTCGGGTAGTCTCTTTACTGTGGAAAACAAAAAAACTCACGCACATAGGTACTCATCAGCCTATTCCATGATCCATAATATATGCCCGCCAAGTCGATCGATATTAACACCACCACCCTCCCATCCTATATCTCACAGACACTGCTGTTTGCTGCACAACCGTCACGACCTCACCCACCGCTCACAAACGACAGCAACCACCCACCCACCCAGTCGTCCTCGACCTCAGACAGACAGAGCACCAGAAAAAAAGACAGAAGAAAAAACAAGGCGTGACGACTACTACTCTCTATAGCCTTACTGCCCAAACAAAACATTACATGTACCTCGTATCGCTAGCTGAACAAACGAAGTGAACCTCCCCCCTCCCCAGTGACCACCACAACCGCCGCCGCCCATCATGCATCATCATTATCATCTGTTCGTCCAGCCAGCCAGTCCATCAGATATTACTCCTTCCATCCTGTCATTTGCTCCCCTCCCTAGACCTCATCCAACACAGTTGAACGTACAAAAACAACGCCTTGCTCTGCTTCCCCGTCAACAAGCCAAAAACACCACTTACACCCCCGACGCCGCTATCAAGACGACCAACCTCGATCACCACGACTGATTCGCCGACCTCTGGCGGCTGAGACCCAGAAATGGCACTACTCCATAAGCAACTCCCAAGCCGGCCTACCGCTCGGGAATAGGCGCCTTGGCCAGCCGTCCGCCGGCACTGACGCGCTTCTGCAGTCTGGCCTCGCGCTCCCGCGCCAGCCTCTCGCCTCCCGAGCCCGAGCCCGAGCCGACGCTGCCGCTGCCCGCAGGCAGCGCCCCGACGCCGTCGTACGAGCCTCCCGAAGACTCGACGGCGGCGCGGCGGTGGCGCTTGGCCTCGAGGTACAGCTGGGCGGCACGGGTAAGGGGAAAGGGGGCCTGCCCGAGGGGGATCTCGGCGCCGTTCTGTATGAGGAGCTCGGCAACGGGGAAGGGGGTTGGCTTGTCGGGCGACGGTGCGGGGCTGGAGACCGGAGGCGGGGACGAGGGCGTGGCGGGGTCGGCGGCGATGAGGGCCAAAAAGATGACGTGGGTGCCGCGGGACTTGTCCGTCAGGTTGGGGCTGGCGCCCAGCGCCAGGGCGTAGATGACCTGCTGGACTTCGTTCTTCTTGACGGCCGCCACGAGTGTCTCTTCGGGGGTTGGGTACCTCGAGAGCGTCGGGGATATTGGCTCGACAAAGGCCCGCTCGACATATTTGGCCGTGATGAACCGGAGGCGCTGCTCTCTCGTTGCTTGGGGCATGGGTTTCAACTTGCGGTCCAGCCTTGCCTCGTAGACCATGTTGGAGACTCGGTTGCCCACCAAGATGAGCAGCTCAATGATGTCGGGTGTGAACGATTTCGTGTCTAGCGTCAGGGATCTTATCTTGCTGATGTGTGTTCCCAGGGACCGGTGAATGCCGCTGCACTCGATGCACACGATGATGGCCAGGTTGAGCGAGACCCATTCAACCTTGTTGTTGGAGCCGCAGTCCGCGCACCACGAATTGCCTTGGTCGTTTTCGCGGAGCATCTGGAGCAGCCGGTCTGGGTTCTCGTCAAAGCTGGTGCTCCGCGCCGTGCCCGGCCGGGCACCCACTGTGATTCGCCTCGTCGGAATGCCACTGGAACTGTGGCCAACGTGGTGGCTATGATGTGCCGAAGGGCTTTTACCCGTTAGCATCGAGCCGATATCCACGCCGTTCAACCCCGGTTCGCCTGGCGACTGCACAGGCCTCTCCTTGTATGCGCGACCTTCGACGGCGCTCTGCAGTGCGTTGTTGATAGACATAATCCAGTTATTCATGTCCTCTTCGGATGTTGCCTGATATACGCGTTTGAAATGTGGAGTGATGACTTCGAAACAAAAGCGGCGATCTGCGTTCCTGGCTTCGCGGACCGAGGCGAGGCGCAAGTCGATCGGGTCCATGTGGAGGTCGAGCTTCTGCTTCCAGTTGCTGTATTCAGACAGTTTTCCCTGGTCGAGCACAATCCAGAATCTACCCCAAGTTAGCATGGCAGGAGTGGTGAGGGTTGAGACAGTACGTACTTGTGCCAGCCCGGCTTGTTCAAGGAACGGGGATCAACATGACCTCCTGGCCGATTGAGTGCCCAGAGAAGACCCTGCTTTTCCGTAAGATTGTTCTTTTCCGACGTCTCCAGTGCACTGGGGTCCCGCTCTTCCAAGTCACGGATGCCACGGAACTTGTTGTTCTGCGGAGGGCTGGTAACTGACTGGCTGTGCCCAAGGGCCCCAGGCAGGCGTGCAATGTCTGTGGGCCTTGCAGCACTACCGCCATTCCCCGAATTAGTGGGCTTGAGTTGTGACCCGGTGCTATCGGCACGATTCAGGTCGCCGTCTGGGTTGGTCTGATTTCCGTTGTTTAGAGCGGCTGATGGACTTGGGCCAGTGCTCGTGTACGGAATCTCGGGCTCGTTGAAGTTGAAATTCCCCATCTCCATCAGCCGCCTCTTCTCTTCTCGCTCCCGCTTCTGGTACTGGTACTCCTTGTCGGCTGCTGTCACCTCGCAAGACAGGGCCTGGAGCTCCGGGAGGAGGGCGTCAACCTTTTGGGCCGTCTCCTGGAAGAGACGAGCCTGGGTGTCGGCGTACTTTGTGAGATGCGACAGGATTTCCTGGTCTTTGCGCCCGCCAGAGAGATCCTGTATATAGGACGAGTAGTCGAAGCGCTTCAGCTCAAAGTTCATGCGCTTGGTCTGGTACTTAGTGTCGCTCTGCTTTGCCTTGGCCGCGTCATTTTTCATGGACAGGTAACGACTGACGTAGGCGTAGTAGTCCTTGCTCTCGTCCTCGAAGTCGCGCTTCTTGGCCTCGGCCTGCTTGATGTCGTTCTGATACAGCTTGTTCATGGGCTCGATGAAGATTCGGTGCAGGTTCCGGGCGTTTTGCTTCTCGTACGACAGGATCTCCCGAGCAATTTTGTTAAAATAGTGCTCGATGGCGGGTGACACAGCGTTGGCATTGGTCGTGCCGACCTCCTTCAAGGCGTCCATGAACCCCCCAAAGGCCTCGTTGGCCTCCAGCTGAGCACTGTGGACCTGCTCTGCCTTTTTGATCAGTTTCTTCATCTGCATCCGCATGTTTCCCGTCTTTCGCTCCAAGGCCTTCATGTGGGCGCGGAAAATTGGCCCGTCATCGTTGTCGTCGTTTGGCTTTGGCGTCGAGACGTCGACCTTGACTGGCTCCTTGGGAGGTGGTTGTTGCCAAGACTGGGCCATCCGGGCGGCATCGGGGAGCGCAGGTGACAGCACAGACTCGTCCAGCTCGGGAACCGCGCTGATTTGGGAGCTCATGGACTGTGTAGACACGGCTCGGATCTTTGGTGGGACGCTCAAGAGCATGGGAGCGGCTGGGGAGTTGGGATGGCTCATGAACGCGGCGTTGTCTATGTGTGTGGTTAGCCAGGCCCTGAGATGACAGGGTCGTGGTAGACTCACTGGCAACGAAGAATGAGAAGCTCGCCAGCGTGACGAACTTGTGGGCCCTTGGGTCGTACTCGACAAACTGGACCCGTGTTAGCCATCTGCTCAGCTTGCTCCTTGGAAAAGGACATACACTGCATGAGCTCCTCCAACCACCCCCCTTGTCCTCCGTCGGCTTGGGGGGCTTCCATTTCCATGTCCACTGAAAGGTCACTGATGGGCTGCCGTCGGTAGAGAAGTCGCCGACCAGCTCGACATTGGGATTCTTGTGAATGTTCACGTCGGCCTCAAACTCGCGGGTCAACAGGTTCTGGACCTCGCGCGGATTCGATCCCGAGACAAAGCTCAGCCCTTTGATGTTGGTGTTGACCGGCGCCGGTCCTCCTTGGATACCATCGTGCTGTCGGCGGACAATAAAGGTGAAGTTGAAAAAGAGCTCTTCTTCGTTGGTGACCTTGAGCAAGAACACGGGGCCATGGGCTGCGCCGGAGGGTTCTGTATCCTAGAGGGCCGGTGTTAGGGTCGGCGGGAAGACGACGGGGGGAGGCAGGAGGGGCGACCAACCTGTATGAACTCGATGGGCGCATTGTCGCCCTCGGATCGCGATGCGGATACTCTGGTAGCGGGGAATGCATTGGGAACTATGTTGATCGCCGTGCGCCTTCGCGGACTGGATATGACTACCGAGGAGATGGATACTGCAGGACGGGGTCACTGGTCAGCGACTGGACTTGCGGGGCACGACGGCGCGCGGCCGGGGGGAGCAAGCCGCGCTCCGGGGAGAGGCTGTCGCGGGGATGCGGCTTGAGGGCGGGGGGAGAGACGGGCCCGTTCGGGGACGGCGACGGGGACACAAGGGCGGAGAAGGGGGACGAGGGGGGGGAGAAGGAAGCCTACATCGGTTCTGGTCTCTGAGATAGAGGGCAGCGCCCTCGTCGGGCGTGCTGTTCACGTTGCCCATCTCGTCGGCGCGGAATCCGTTGCTGGAAGCATTCGAGACGGGGGCAGCTCGGTCGACGGTCTAGTCCAGCAGTAAAGAGCCAGGCGACTTTGTAGATTGGTCGATTGAGGATGCCGCACGTAGGTTGTCCAGAAAGGCAATCCACTCTTTCGATTTGGCGACAGCCTTTTCCAGTGGACGGCTCGACAGGCAGGCGAGCACCTTCGGTAGGGGCAGCGGGCAGAACTCGGAGGGGAGAGGGCAGCGCAGCGGTTCCTGGTGGTGGGTGCAGCGGGGTCAGACAGTTGCACTTCAGGCGCCGACTCTCTCGCTGCTCAGGCGGGCGGGCGGCAGGGGTGCAGGGGTCGTGTCTGCCGCGCGTGCACGTCCTTTAACCCTTGCCTGCGGCAACCGACCCAGTCACGGGCATGACTGGACGGCGTCACGGCACTGGGAGGTGTCGTCCTCCACACCTCTTCGAGACCGTCCTCTTTTGGAGTATCAAAGGGGGCCACGGGGACAGGGACCTTTATCGAGAGGAGTCGAGCCTGGAGCCTGGAGCCTGGGGGCGGCATCCTCATCCAGACACCCGACACCTGTCACTACGACTTCTCAGCTGGACATCGGATGGACGAAGTTGAGGAACGGAGACCTCCATGCCCTCGCTTTGCGATGATGTCCTGTTTTCTTTGGGGCATGTGTTCTTACGTGGGAAATGGCGGCAGTTCTTTTGGGTACAGGACTGACTGCTCATCAAGGTTCCCGGCCGGACTCCAGTTGAAAGTCTCTTCAAGGGTTATGATGTCGTCACATCGTCTCTTGAGTCGAGAGCTTCTAACTCGTCCTGACCTTTTACACAGTACCCAATGCGGGGAATATCGAGTGAGGCTCTCTGCAGAAACACTCCCCATCGCAGCTTGGTTTGGCAATCTCCGGTCCGTCTGTTGAACGAACAGTAAGGACAGTGGATAAACCAGCGCTGATTGCCGCGGGTATCGGCACCGACGAGGACTATGTAACACCCATGCAGCAGCTCTGGAGCCACTCTCCCATGCCCCAAGGGTTCAAGGTGAGGGAACAGACTCCCGAACCGATCTGCAAGGTACCGAGCAAGTCCGGCCCAGCGATATGGTCTGGTCCTGAGCATCGCATTCAGTACTGGTCGCACCTGGGCAGTGGGCACCTTTCTTCAAGTTAGACGTTTCGCAAGGCTTCGATAGCAGAGTTGTCAATCTGATGTGTGGCATCCGGACGACTCAACTTCATCCGGCCACACCCAACCGTCGACAGGTAGGTCAGCAAAAGGGTGCCACCCATCCCGTATCCCACATAGGTATCAATTGTACATGTGCGTACTGCGCAGTATCTCTCGGATTTATCCGCTCTATTTGGGGATGACAAGTGCCGATGCCGCAATGCAACTCAACACATTCCCCGGCTGGGCAACAAGAACAAAAGCCTAGGAACGAGTCCCGAAGTCCAGTGTTGACTCCTGACTTGGATATCATGGATGAAGCTTGGGTTGGAAATGATATCGGGCTTGGAACTTCAAAGAACTCGGGTATCCGGTCAAAACTCTATCGTTTGGGGGCTGGAACTAGGTGAGCCAGGGACCCGGCCGGGCAGCCGCCCATGGGCCAGATGGATTTACAGGCCCTACCGACCCCTATAAGATGGAATGTCCATGACCTAAATCCGTCCACCGTCAGCCACGGTCGTCCATGAAAACTCCGCCGGCGTGAAGGATTTCAAATCCCGAAAATCTTGAAAAATTGTGTTTCATCCATTCATCCAAGCAAACTTGCAAACTCCTTGCCTCCTCGTGTCAGTTTCCAGCACGGATACACCGATACACCCCGTATTCTGGGTACATTGGGCCGTGATACACCCTGACTCCCTGCATGTCCGGACCAGCGACAGGGAAGGGTGCACGGGCTGGCATATGACGTTTCGACCCAGGTGTAACAGTCCACCCCATCCCCTCTCAACACCATCACCAAGTCCAACACCACCACCATCACAGCCACCATCCGACCGACCGCCAACCCCCGACCCCCAATATCGAACGGACTCTCCCTCTCCCGATCAACGACGAATCCCCGACCGACAGCAACAACTACGGGGCTAGTTGTCTCTCGGAGCCCACCGCTCCAACATGAGGAGTGCGACATAGCCCATCGACCCCGACCTCGACCTCGACCTCGACCTCGACCTCGACCTCGCCCGATCCCAACGACCTGGACCGCCAGCATCCCCCCATATACCACCCGAGTGACCCGATCATCCCTCCTCACACCACTCCCGTCCCCACCGTACCACGCCCGCCGCCGCCGCCGCCGCCATGTCCATGTCCTCGCGAGGACCCGGAGGCAACGACCTCAGCCGTCGCGTGGGCAGCATGGCGAGCGTCCAGAGCAGGCAGAGCATCCACGAAGGCAGTCGGCGGGCTCGCGCTGCCTCGAGGGCCCGTCCCGTACCAATCAGCTACGACGATGCCTACTTCTCCGCCCTCCGGGTCGCCTTCTTAAACTACCTTCTCCAACCCCGAAAGAAGCGGAAGGAATACACAGCCGCCCTGAAGCCGGTCCCGCGGGCACACACGTCGAGCATGGGCGACCTTATGAAGGACTTTATCCCTTCCGGATCGGCCTCGAGCATCAAGCTGCCGCACGGATTCTCCAAGGCCCTGGACAAGCGCATGTCGGGCGTGTTGCAGGGCATCGAAAGGCTGCAAGGGTTCAACGACGCTGCTCTGAAGCGGACCTTTGCCGAAGCCTACAATGCCTTCACCAAGGACTTCCTCAAGTCCATAGACAAGGACCGCAAGGTCGAACCGCTAATTCTAATCTTTTACTCCAACGCGACAAAGGCCCAGGGCCGCAACAAGGCGCCCGAGGACCACTCGTGGAGGCTGCTGGTGGACAGGCACCTGGCCATGTTTGTCCGCCTCCTGGCCAGCGTCACGCGAGATCTCGCCGGCGACCGGGACCGCGCCGAGCTCATCAACCGTCTGAGCACGCTGGAAAACAAGCTCCTCACCAACGACCAGAATCTCTTCATCGCCGCCGCCAAGGAGGACCATTCGTTCGTCGAAGTCGAAATACCCCTGAGCTATGAGCTCAAGGATATGCCCATGGTGCAAGTGGTGGCCAAGATCTTTGGCAAGTCCAACTCGGCCGTCCAGCAAGACCTGGACACCAACATGTCGGCCTGGACCGAGGAGGCGGCGCTCAAGGACCTCAAGGCCTACCAGTTCAGGCTCTCGTCCAACATGGCCGGGACCTTGCGGAAGCGGGACTTTGACGTGGACGAGGCCTTTGAGGAGTGGAAGAGGCAAGAGATTCCTTTTCTGGCCAAGATGTTTGCCGAAATCCTGAGCGTCCGCCCGGACCTCAAAGCCTCCACATCCGGGGCCGACAAGTCCCTGCCGGCCCGGCCTCCATCCATGTACAACAACGATCAGACATATGCCGAGCTTGGCAAGATGATCAACAGCCGTGACTCTGTCTCTTTTGGGTTCGATCCATCCCTAAGCTTCGGCTCTCTGTCGCTGGAGGACTCGTCCAGCATACGGAGTGTCGATGAACCCAACTACGTCTTCATCCCACCAGACCCCCGCGCCATGTACAAGGTCATCTTGCAGTATGCAATGTCCTTTGACCAGCTCCATTCGGACCCTGATGCGGACTTTGCTCCCCTGTCCGAGGACACGACAGAGCTCTTGGTCGAGCTGGCGGTGCGGTGGCGCATCCCGCAATTCTCGCGGGACGTGGTTTTTGTCGAGGTGTCGGCCCGCAAGTTCTTGGACCAGGAAATGAGCCATGAGCAGCTGTATACCTGCCTCGACATGGTCAAGGAACCTCGTCCCGAGCCCAAGAAGCCGCTCCCCATCCAGCACTACACGACGGCCCTCTCCGACATTGAACACACTCGGTGGACCCTGGCCGATTTCGGGGGGTATCAGCAGGCGCTGAAGGAGCTCAACGAGGCTCTGCTCCGAGATCTCTACGACCTTTTGGTCAGGTGCTATGAAGACAAGCCTCCGTCGATAGGGGTGGTGATGGCTCTCCTTCGGAACCACATTGTCGACGATCCCACGTTCTCGCAGCGACCCGAGGACGCTGCCGAGAGGGCTCGCGAGCTCGAGGCCGGCCTCGGCCGAGCGGCCGGGCTGGCATACCAGTCTTATCTTGAGCGGACCCTCCCCGAGAGCCAAGAGGAGTGGGATTTCAGCCACGTTGTCAAGCTTGGGAAGACGGTGGTTGAGCAGGCCAACAAGATCAAGAAGCGATACCAAAAGAACCCCGTCATCATGGGCGCAAGCCCCCACAAGGTATTTGTCGAGACCATTTTCCCCAGCTTTGAAGAAGACATCCAAGAAGTCATCAAGCGGGTAATGGACGTCGCCAAGATCAACGACGTGGAGCTCTCGGTGGAGGATGGCTTTATTCTGTACAAGGAGCTGGTCGAGATACGCAAGATCCACGTGGCGATGCTCCCGGGCAAGCCCTTTTCCTTCCACATCGAAGGCCTTCTCGACGAGTTTGTGTGGAAGTGGATCAAGAGCACCGAGGCTCGGATGGTGGAAATGGTTGGGAACGCAATCAAGGAGGACCCGTTCAAGGTTAGGACCAGCAATCCCGAAGGCATCGCGAGCGACGACGACCGCCACAGCGAGTCCATCATCGACGCCTTCAGGATATTCAGGCAGAGTGTGGAACAGATATTCGACCTGCATTGGGACGACGATGTGCACCACGCCCGTTTCATGACAGCGCTGGCCAGGGGCATCGCCACGGCCATCGCCCATTACTGCGAGGTGGTGGAGAAGGAGTTTCTCGCCGAGATGGAGCGGCTGGTCGAACAGGAGCTTGCAGCCGCCGCCTCGAGGACGGCCCAGGAGAAGTTTATGCACGCCGCCAAGGGTGCCTGGAACACCAAGGACAGGATTGAGCCCTTTCAGTTCCTCCCCGAGGTTCGTGCTTGCCCCTCATCCGCCGGAATGGAGCCCTGCTAACCTCTCGCAGTCGTTTGTCAAGTTCAATAACATCGAATACGCCATGCATGAGCTCGACAAGATGGAGAAGCTCATGAACGTCGATGGCTGCGCCGACGTGCTGCGCAAGGTGGACGGTTTCAAGCCGGTGAATAAGAGAAACCAGAAATACGTCTTCACCATAAAAATTGTCGAGGCCGAAGACATCAAGGCGTGTGATCCAAATGGGACTAGTGATCCCTATGTCGTCTTGTGCGACGAGTTCCAGACTCGTCTCCACAAGACGCGGATCATCGAGAAGAGTCTGAACCCTCGGTGGGACGAGACGTGCGAGATCACGGTTAACGGGGCTCTCAACCTCATTGCGACGATTTGGGACTGGGATCTGCTGGGCGAACACGACTTTGTCGGGCGGACGTCGTTGAAGCTGGACCCCATCCACTTTAGCGACTACCTACCCCGGGAGTTCTGGCTGGACCTGGATACCCAGGGCCGGATTCTGCTGAGGGTGAGCATGGAGGGCGAGCGCGACGACATTCAGTTCTACTTTGGCAAGGCGTTCCGGCACCTCAAGAGGACCGAGAGGGACATGGTGCGCAAGATTACAGAAAAGGTACGAGACCAGCTGCCTTTGTGGGGCGAACACCGTGCTGACCATCTGCAACGCAGCTCACGAAGCATATTAACCATACGCTGTCGCGAGACACCCTGAAGAGCTTGCTGAATCCGGGCTTCATGAGCTATCTGGGGAGACGCTCGGCCGTGCCGGCCCTCACACCGGCCCAGGTCGAGGGCGCTCTCCAGCCGTTGTTCAACTATTTCAATGACAATTTCGCCATCATGAAGGAGACGCTTACGGAAGCAACCATGTTGGCCGTCATGACACGTCTTTGGAAGGAAGTGCTCCTCGCTATCGAGAGCCTCTTGGTCCCGCCGCTGTCGGAGAAGCCGTCGCAGCAGAAACCCCTCTCGCAGGCCGAGCTGGACGTGGTCTACCGGTGGCTGGAGCTGCTCTTCTCCTTCTTCAACGCGCGGGACCAGTCGGGCGAGGTGCTCGGGGTGCCGGCCGACGTGCTCAAGTCGCCCAAGTGGCACGAGCTGGCGTCGCTCAACTTCTTCTACTTTGACGAGACTGCTAACCTCATCCGCACGTCGGAGCGGATGGTGGCGGCGTCGCAGCGGGCGCAGCAGCAGGCGATGCAGCAGCAGGTGTCGAGCAACCGGCTGTCGGCGCCGCCGACGTTTGGCGCGACGTACGCCGGGGCGGGCATCGGCAGCCTCGGCACGATCCGCAGGGGCAAGAGCATCATGATGAGCCGCAACCTGGGCACGATGCGCAAGGCCAAGGAGGAGAAGCGCAGAGAGGCGCAGGCGGACCCGAGCGACGATATGATCTTGCGCATCCTCCGCATGCGCCCCGACGCGACGGGATACCTCAAGGAGCGGCACCGGCAGAGGGAGCGGATGCTGGCGGCGCAGCAGGCGCAGATGATTGTGAGGAACAGCGTCAGCCAGGGGTTTTCGGGGCCGGCGTTTGGGGGGGCGCTGTATGGGAGGAACAACCTGCCGCAGCGCTGAGGGGTCAGGGTAGGGACCAGGGACCAGGGAGAACATCCGGAATAGAAGGAATGGGGATTGTTTTGGGCATTCTTTTGGGCAAGGGCAGGAGTCTACTATTTTTCAGCTGTATTTCTTTTCTTTTTTCTTCTTTTTGGTTGCATGGCCAGCAGCAGGTAGGGACAGGGAGCAGGTCTCAGGAGGCGTTGGGTGCAATACCCCCTCAGCGAGTCGATGGGATTTTCTGGTTTCTTGATAGTGCAATTGATTTCTTTTTTTTGAGTGTCCGTACTGTGTATGGCTCGGTACCTGGATGGCTTGGTACCTGGCAGCAGGCCCAGTTGGGAAATGTGTTTTTGAAGCAATTCCAGGTCACCCGAGTCCTGCCAAGTCGAATAGGGGCGCGCACGGTCCACAAACAGGCTCGTGCGTTTCGGTACGATGGAGCTCCAAGTGCCTCTCTGAATCCATTGAATTTTATTATTTCTGGTCTCACAGTCTTCCAAGTCGCCAGTGAAGTAACACGCCCTTGACAACACACCTCTGTCCTTGTCGAGCTCTTTGCAACCCATCCCCTCGGTCTCCAGAGCCAATTCAATTGTATGGTGCCTCGAGTCCGGCATCCGGGTTTCCGGGGCGACGACCAGACAACGACCTCAAGGCCCACGCAGACCGCCATTATTAGCCGAGGCCGGTTGCCGGAAGGGGGACCTGAGGCGATTGTTCACTGAGGCCGGGCCCAAGGACATCGCCCTGGACAGAAGGCCCCGGACTGCAAGGCCGACTAGCTCCCACGCCAGGAGCCAGGACCGAGGGAGTCGTTTCCAGAAGGGACGCTGCTTGCATGAAGACACTGCAAAGGCATTTCCCGGGTCTGCTGGCCGCGAGAGTCGCTGGGTCGCTGTCTCAGGTGCGGCAGGTTCAGCGGGTTCATCAGCAGGTTCAGCGGCAGCCCTCCGATCCCATCGTCCTCTTTTTTTTCGACGCAAACATGGCTTCGACGCAATCGCCCCCTGGCCAATCACCGACGCGCCCGCTGTCGTCACACCCCTCCACTGCTGCCGACGCTGGAGCCCCTCCCCCTCCCTCGTCTTCTTCTTTTGCCGCGAAATCTTCTCAAGCTGCCCCAGCTCTCTTACAACAGGCATCTTCACGAACAGCTCAGCCATCTGGCCCCATTCCCAGCGCCAGAACCGCTCAGATCGCCCGCCACTTGTCGAGGCCCAATTCCAAAAAGAAGACGTCCTCACACCCCCCACCAGCTGCCATGGCCTCCCGCTATAGCATCCGCAAGGTCGGTGCTCCCTTCACCCTGGAGCACCGCGTCTACATCGAGAAGGACGGCCAGCCCATCTCGGCCTTCCACGATATCCCTCTCTACGCCAATGCCGAGCAGACCATCCTGAACATGGTGGTGGAGATCCCGCGCTGGACCAACGCGAAGCAGGAGGTAGGCAGACAAACGGACGCCCCCCCACAATATCCCTCTCCCTTGCTAAACGCCGCCGACCGGGCTCGCAGATCTCCAAGGACGAGCTCCTGAACCCCATCAAGCAGGACATCAAGAAGGGCAAGCTCCGCTTCGTGCGCAACTGCTTCCCCCACAAGGGCTACCTGTGGAACTACGGCGCCTTCCCGCAGACGTGGGAGGACCCCAACGTCGTTCACCCCGAGACCAAGGCCAAGGGCGACAACGACCCGCTCGACGTGTGCGAGATCGGCGAGCTCGTCGGCTACACTGGCCAGGTCAAGCAGGTCAAGGTGCTGGGCGTCATGGCCCTTCTCGACGAGGAGGAGACCGACTGGAAGGTGATCGTGATTGACGTCAACGACCCGCTCGCCAGCAAGCTCAATGACGTCGAGGATGTCGAGCGCCATCTGCCCGGCCTGCTGCGTGCCACTAACGAGTGGTTCCGCATCTACAAGATCCCCGACGGCAAGCCCGAGAATCAGTTCGCCTTTACTGGAGAGTGCAAGAACAAGGACTACGCCATGGATGTCATCCGCGAGTGCAGCGAGGCTTGGGAGAAGCTCATGACTGGCAAGACGCCGTCCGGCGGCATCTCTACGTATGTTGTCTCTTGTGTTATGTCTATGAACCCGTTTGCTGACGCTTGCATAGCACCAACCTCACGGTCGACCACTCGACCAGCAAGGTGGGCGTCTCGCAGCTGCCGCCGCTGCCCGCGAACCAGAACCTCCCCCCTGCTCCGATCGACAGCTCGATCGACAAGTGGTTCTTCATCAGCGGTGCCTCGGCCTAGGAAGGCATGGTGTTTGAAAACTGACTGGGAGTTCGACGGTCCCCAGAGGACATGTTCCATGGCAAAGGATAGAGTCATGGAATTGAGGGTGTTTAGCCCAGCACATACAACCCACAGATACAACCAGGCTAAACAAGTATTACTTGGAAGACATTGCGGGAACGGGCGTGCAGGCGAAGTCGGAGACCTCTTGGGCGGGAAGCTGCAGGAGAACGGAGCGGGTGTATCGCACTGTCGGGTCTGCTGGGGCGTCTGGCTAGAAGGATGCCATCGGAGGAATTTCGGGTGTGGTCGCCGCGGCCTGTAGCGGAGAAGTAGAGGTAGACTGTAGTCTGGAAATAGCGAGTTCCCGTTTTTAAAACAATGTCTGGTCCTGGCCTGAGTGAGTGATGTGTGTCAAACGTTGTGTTTGTCGCAGCCAACCCGAAGCCAAGAGAATCAACCGCCCGTCCAATGTGTGCTGGTAATTGAGGTACAAAAAGCACAGTCACACGCCCTCCTTCTTCAAGTATTGGTATATTTTTTCTTTTTAGTCTATCCCACACCTGGCTACGATCCATCCAAATCCGCCTGCTTCTGCAGCTGCCGCGAGTGCCGGTCCACCTCCTCGACGATGCCCTTGATGTTCATGGTGTCGCAGTCAATGTTCATCTCCTTGCCGTCCTCTGTCACCAAGCAACCAAAGTCAGCCTCCTATTTTAATTGCGTGGGGAGGGTGGGGGGACAAGGGGGACAAGGGGGACAATGGAATGGGACGCACTGAACTTGATGTACAAACTGCTCGGCGCCGCCGACGTGCGCGGCAGCAGCTCCGTCGTAATGGCCATGCCGTCGGCGCGCGCCCCGGGCGGCAGCCGCGTGAGGAAGAGGCGGGCCGCTTTGGCGCGCGGGGAGAAGGGGTTGAAGCGCGTGGAGACGTGGGTGATGAAGCGGGTGATCATTTTTGGGATCCGGCTGGGGGGGTTGTCGGGTTGGTTCGGGTCGAGGGTCCGGGGGTGTTGGGCCCTGAGAGGAAGGGGGGAGGGTTGGCCGGGCTCGAGGAGGAGGTGGGCGGGGGACGTTGGGAGGCGGCGGCGACGAGGGGGGGTCGGCACGTCGTGAGAGCTTCAAATTCTCGAATTGGCGGTTGCGCCGCCGGCCGGCTAGTGGCGCCAGGGGTCCGGGGGAGTTTGCAAGGCTCGCACGGACCTTCACCACTCCCGCAGCCCGACGGGCCGGGACAGCTGGCCGGTAGGTTGGGGATCGATTTGGGATGACGTTGCGGTTTACTTTTCCCTAGCCCAAACCATCGTGAGGACAGCTTCACCAATTTTCGGTCACCACCTACCTAGACAAAATGTCGTCGTCCTTTGAATCCCTCCAGGAGCGCCTCGCCGCGCTCCAGGAAACCACCGCCCAGCTCAAAACCCTCATCGACCGCCTCGCCGACCTCAAGTTCCAGCCCGGCTCGGTGCCGCTCCCCTCGCCTACGGCCGACGACGACGAGCAGCCGCCCAACGTCGCGACCGAGCTTGCCGCCGAGATCAACCAGATCCTCCGCGACGAGGATGACGAGCTCGAGCTGCTGCGCGAGGAGATCACGGACCTGCGCGCGGGCGGCCGGCCCGGCAGCGATGCCGAGCACAGGAAGCAGCGGTTGCGCGAGGGCGTCAAGCAACTCGAGACTGAACTGAAAACGTACGTCGTCCCCCCTTGCCTCATCCTCCCCCAAGTTCCCAGGACCTAACCCCCACTCCCGCAACAGCCTCCGCACCACCTTCCGCCGCGCCCAACTCTCGGCCCGCAACGCCCTCCTCGCCGCCCAAAAACTCGAGCGCGCCATCCTCCTCGCCTCGTACACCCGGCCCGCGTCCCCTAACCCCTCCACCCCCACCACCCAAAAACACACCGACCTCTTCCCCCCAGGCTACTCCCGCCGCCGCCTCGCGCAACAAAAAAACAAACCCCCCGGCAATGGCGACTCCGACATCCTAACCGCCTCCTCCTCCGTAACCCTCTCCCTCCGCCGCACGCACGCGCTCATCGCCTCAGAAGTCTCCAAGTCCGCCTTCGCCTCCCAGACCCTCGCCGAGAGCACGGCGGCGCTGCGCGAGCTTCAGCAGACGTACGAGGGCTTGGACGGGCTGCTGGCGCGGTCGCGGGAGCTGGTGGGGGCGCTGGTGACGAGCACCAAGAGCGACACGTGGTATTTGAAGAGCGCGATGTATGTGCTGCTGGGGACGCTGGGGTGGTTGGTGTTTAGGCGGTGGTTGTATGGGCCGTTGTGGTGGGTTGTTTGGTTGCCGGTGAGGACGGGGTGGAGGGTTGGGAGGGGGGTGGTTGGGAGGGGGACGGGGGGTGTGGATGTTACCGGGACGGGGGGTGGGATGGGAGGCGTGGTGGTGCCGACTGTTGAGGTTGGTGGTGGTCGTGGTGGTGGGAATAGGGAGGTGGTGAGGGTCAAGGAGGGGGATACTGGGGAGGAAGAGTCGATGGTGGAGAGGGTGGGGAGGATGGTGGAGGATACGCTTACGGAGGAAGGAGAGAGGAGGAATAGGAGCGAGGAGGGGGTGGACGCGGAGGGGAAGCCGAATCCGATGAAGAGGATGTGGGAGGAGGATGTGGATCAGGGGGAGGTAGTGGGTGGTGACGGCTTCGTGGGTGTAGAAGAGGGGGTGGTGAGGGATGAGTTGTAGTTGTATTTTTAGGGATGAGACGAAATGATACCTACTGCGCCTGTATCGCAACTAAATGCGCCCTTTGGTCACTCCATATTTGAAGACTATTGTTCAACCTACCAAGACCAGAGTCTCAATTGTGTTTTCCCCAGAGCTCAGGAAGAAAGAAGTGAAACCATAGACCAAAAAAACATCACCAGTGTCAATTTATGCTCATGACTTTTACACGCCGCCCATCGCAATGATACCGCATATCCACAATCAAGCCAGCCCAACGCAGAAGAAAAGAAATGATAAAAATACCCGATGCTGACATCTTAACCGTGTATACCTCTTTTCCCCTTGCTTCCTTCCCGTCCAGTGGCATCCAAAGTTCATACATGTGTTCCGCCGTCCTCCGTCCAGCCACCCATCCTCCATGCCAATCATTTTCCATACCCCGTCATGAGCAGTGAGCGTCCAAATAATACAAAACATCCATCCCCCATCCATCCCCTTAATAAACAGACGGCTTCTTGAGCGCCTTCCCGACAGCCACCACTCCCGCCAACAACATCATCATCCGCGGCAACACTGACGGCCTCGCCTCCTCCGCCAAAATCAACCCCGCGTCCTCCTTCTCCTGATACTTGACCTCCCCACCACCACCCTTCTGCTTCCCCCCTACCCCATCCCCCTCCAACCGCCTCTTCTTCGCCTTACTCGGCGTCGTCCCCGCCTCCTCATGATCCCCCGCGACGCTCGACTCGGGTGTCCCCACGGCCGTCGTCTCCTGGCTCTTGGACCCGTCGTCGTCGTGCCCGTGCTTCTGGCCGGCGGCGGCCGAGACGAAGAGACTCTTGAGCGGGAGGCTGAGACGGCGGCGCTGCCGCGAGTCGCCGAGGGCCCCGCGGAGACCCATGTCGGCGCCGGTGCCGGCGCAGAGGCCGAGGCCGAGGTAGCCGGCCGTTGTCTGGGGACGGCTGCTGCTGTGCGACGAGGGCTCGCTGCTGCTGTGGTCCGAGGCGGGCTGCGTGTCGGTGGACACGCGGACCGTGTCGACGGAGCCGCGGCTGAGGTCGACCATCATGGTGCGCTCGTGGGTGGACCATTCGGCGAAGGAGGAGACGCTGCTGCGGGCGGAGAGGGCGGGGGAGGGGGCGAGGAACGTGGGGGAGAAGGTGTCGAGTTGGGTTACTGTTGGGGTGAGAGTGTCGTGGGAGATGGCGGGAGGGGGGGCTGGGGTGTCTTTGGGTGGGGAGACGTCGTCGGTGGGTGCGGGTGGCGCAAAGTCTTGGACTGAGATCACCGGCGCTTGGGTGGAGTCGTCTTCAGAGATGTCGGGTTCCAGGTTCTCAAGGTCGGAGCCAGAGTCGGCTTGAATGCCTTCCTCGGGGTCTGTGGTTTTGACAACCTCTGCCTTCTCATCAGTCTGCTCCTCAACAGCAGGTGCCTCTGCAGCGTGTGTCTCAGAGACGGGTTCGGCGGCAGACTGATCCTCAACGATCTTAGGCTCGGAGGTTGCAACGTCTTCCACCTCCTCCTCCCTCTCCTCGGGTGCCGCGCACTCTGGTTGTTGCTCGGCTTCAGTCTGAGTGTTGTCAAGGGCGTCATCCTCTGAAAGGATGGGCGCTTCCTCAACAGGCTCGACCTCTAGAACCGTCAAACCTGTGTCGGCCTTCACCTCCTCGACCGGCGCAATCAGAGTCTGATCCGGAAGTTGCTGAGCATCAGAACCAGCCCAGACAAAGACGTGCTTGAGACCAGAAACTTGTTCCTCGGCGGGCTTGCTCTCTGATGGGGACGCCCAGACAAAGACATGTGACAGCCCGGAGATCTTCTCGAGAGGTTGCTCTGGTCTTTTGGTTGTTTCCTCGGAGGCAATGTGACTGGACTCCTCGCGCACTTCCGGAAGGCTTTCCTGCTCAACGTCGTCGTCCTCTTCGATATGGGTCTCCTCGGTCCTGTCGGTCTCCTCGATCTTGTTGGTCTCCTCGATCTTGACCTCTGACGGGGACGCCCAGACAAACACATGTGTCAGCCCGGAAATCTTCTCGGCAGGTTGTGGCTTTTCAGCGGATTCCTCGATGACGACGTGCTTCGGCTCCTCAGACTGTTCTGGGAGATCGTCTTGTTCAACGCCGTTCTGTTCGACGGCCACATCATCTTCCCCGGCAGACTCCTCCACAACCTCCTCCTCTTCGATATGGGTCTCCTCGATCTTGTCCTCTGATGGCGAGGCCCAGACAAAGACATGCGTCAATCCGGAAATCTCGGCAGGTGGTGACTGTTCAGCGGCTTCCTCAGCCACGGTGTGCTCCGGCTCCTCGGCCTGCTCGGGGAGGTTGCCTTGTTCAACGACGTTCTGTTCGATGGCCTCATCCTCCTCCTTGGCAGACTGCTCCACAACCTCCTCCTTCTTGTCCTCTTGCACCTCCTCCACCTCAGCAATATCGGCAGCCCCATCTTGTTCTTCCTCCACAGGCAACTCGTCAGCGACGCCGCTCTGCTCGACAACGTCATCCTCAATCTCGGGAAGCTTCTCCTCTTCAACAGAAACCGCAGGGGGCGAGGCTTCTTGGTCGACAGACTCGAGGGTGGGCGTTTTCAGGTCCACTTCGGCGCTATCCTCCTCTGTCACGACGGTCTGCGGGAGCTCTTCTTCTGCGTTCTCTGCCTGAGGCTCCTCGCTTGCCGTCGGAGTGGCCGATTTCTCCGTGTCGATCTCGTGTGCTGCCTCGACCTTGTCTTGTTCCTTTTTCGCCTCGGGTTCGCTGAACTTGGGCTCGGGTGTCTTCTTGCCGACGACGCTGTTGGCCTCCTTGGGTGCCTTCGCGGGGACAGGCTGGACGTCTGGCTTCTTTGGCTTCGTAGCCGCAATGTTGGCCCAGGTGGGCGCAGCAGGAGCCGCGACCTTCGCCCAGGTAGGTGCAGGAGCCGGTTGGGGAGCCGGTTGAGGGGGGGCGGCTGGCTCGGCGACCGGCACGAAGCCTTGGCCCGGCACAAAAGTCGGCGCCGCGGCACGGAGAGAGGCTGGGGCAAAAGACGGCGCAAAGGTCGGCGCGGAAGCGCGGAGCGACGACATGGAAAGCTTGGAGCTGTGCTTCGGGGTGGCTGTTTTTGTTGAGGTGACTTCGACTGGACTCTCTGGTGTCGGCGTCGTGGCGGGCACAAACTCGGAGGCATGAGCAAGCCCAGCTATAGGTGTGGTTGCGAGCGAGAGATCATCTTTGGGCGCCTGGTAGGCCGGCATTGCGCCCACATCCGACGTCAGGACCTCCATTGGGGTGGTGTTGGTTTCCGTGTCGGCGTCAAGGACGCAATCTCTCGTGCCAGATAGCGTGCGGGTGAAGGAGGGCGTTTTCAGCAGGCTGTTCCTCGGCGAGGGATCACCTCCGGTGCTCAGTCCGGGCGTCGATGGTGCGGTGGAATATTCCTCGGGCGCGGGGCTCGCGGTCTGGCTGATGGAATTGGGAGGGGCGGGCTTGGGGGGGACGGCGAGGGGTTCGGCGTCCACGGCAGAGGAGGAAAACTCTTGGGCGTCCTCAAACGGCGCAAGCGCCGGGCTGTCCATCGGCGACTCCATCAGGGGCCGGAGAATTCCTCGTTGAGAATGACTTGACCGTAATTTGGGGTTGGAAACGAGACTTGGAGTGGAGGTGATCCGGGGCCTCGTCACCGGGTTCATCCTTGCACCGGCATTGCCAACATCAAGATCTGCCTCCACAGAAGTTACGGATATCAATGCATCGCCAGCCACTTGACTAGTCGTGTCTCCAAGAGGCTGCGACGGTCTCGACGGTCTCGCCGCGGCTTCCGCCGCCTCTTCCCGTCGTCCGTCCCGAGGGGCGTCGCCAGTTTCAATATTGCCGAGCCCGCCCGGGAACTCATCGCTGAGCGTCGACGACGCGCTGCTCACGCGAGCCGCGCGCTTTCTTGACAATAGCGAGAACTTTCGGTGTATTCTTCTAAACGGAGACACGGTGTGGGGCGAGGTCCGCTCCTCCGACTGCACGAGGGAGGCTTTTTCGAGGACATCATCGCCCGCCACCGAGGTCGCGACACTTCTATCGGCCTCGTATGCGTCCTCGCTTGGTTTGTGGCTGGTTGTAGATCCCATCGATTCGATGCTGCTTGTGTCCTTCCGCGGAGAGCGACGGCTGCTGAGCGAAAACACCCGCTTCACCCGCCGCTTGAGCGAGTCTCTTATCGGCGTCGTAGGGCGTTGTTCTTGATCCCGCTGCTTGAGCGAGTTTGTGTTTGGAGTCGCAGGGCGCTGGGCTGGCGAGTGCTTCTTGGTCGCGTCCCGAATCGGTGTCGCAGGGCGTAGCTCGGGCTCGCTTGCCATCGAGTTGCTGCGAGAGCTGATGGTCGTCTTTGAAGAGTCATCGTTGGCACAGAGGGCAGCAAGGCGAGAGAATGGCCGTTGCTCGACCTCTTCGTCGGCAATGTCGTCGATGGTGCAGGTGTCCTCGAACACCATGTCGATGTCCTGTTGAATCTGCCTTTTCAGCCGAGACACAAAGGCTGCCTGTTCCTCTTCTGGCAAAGACACTGGCTCCCTGGGCCCATGCTTTGCGTGGGCCACGATGGCCTTGTCGAGAATGAGGTGCCCCCGCTTATAACTGCTGATGTGTATGGCGACGTCATGGCCGCGAATGACGTCGGCAATGCCGGTTTGGATGCGGTCCAGGGCTGCCTGGATGGTCCTCCTGCCAAAGGAAGCAGACGGGCCAGTGCTGAAAGTTGCTGGCCTCCTCGTCGACCATCCCGAGCCCCTGAGCTCCAAGATGGTGAACTCAAAGTCGTTGAGCTCGCTCATTTTCGCGTCGGTATCGCGTCGAACGGCGGCCATGGTCGTCTCAATGCCGCGGAGAAACTCGTCGCAGTCCAGGGAGGCTGGGTCCCGGAAGAGCAGAAGCTTGCTCTCCACCGTCCTGTGTACGTGAGGGAAAACAGGCCCGAGGTTGTTTGTGACGCGGAGCTCAACAAGCAACGACTTGTCGTCCGAATGTTGGCAGTGCGACGAGCGACAGTTTTTGATGTGACCGTCGAGCTCCTGCTTCTTCCGCTCCAGTCCCTGGTTGATGGCCTGTAGCCCTCTCCACAAGACGTCCTCGCTCGCAAATACAGTTAGAGGTGCGGCTTGCTCGCTGTTGATCTTCACAGTCTTGGAAAACAGTGGCACCTCCCGCTGGCTGTTTCGACTGCGAAAGGAGATGTCGACGGTGTACCCCGGGACGAACTCGAAAGACTGTGAAGACTCGAGAAACCGGGAGCTCGGGACGCAGAGCAAGCTGGGAGAAGAGACATTTTCGTCCATGTCGCGAACAGCACCGTCCATCCAGAGGAAGCCCTCGTCGTGTTTCCGCAAAAAGAGACCCACGATCCGGTGGCTGGCCAGGATGATGTCCTTTGTGTCTGCGGGGGTCAGGGGCTGCTTCTGGTAGGAGCGGTAGGTTCGCTGGGCCCAGTCGCCGCCGTCCCTCGTGGTGATGCGAAAGGTCATCTCGAAGCGCAGCGGCTTGCGCTCGAGCGAGGCGTCGTTGATCATATCGAGGCCGGCCGAGTCCTTGCGCGTGAGCAGCTCGCGCGAGCAGCGGTCGATGCGGCGCAGGAGGCCGTTGCGGATGCGCGCCGTGGGCGCAAAGGCGGGTGAGCTTCCATAGCTTCTGGAGTACCGGGGCTGGAGGTCGGGGTTGGTGAACCTGATGTCAACGTGCACGATCAGGGCGGGCGTGGTCGGAGGAGACGGGGGAGGCTCCTCCTCGAAGACGGGTGACGGCAGTTGTAGGCGTTTGTCCATCGTCCTGTTCAAGTTGTCCATGGGGGTGTTTGTCGAGACGGGCTCGGGTGTGAGCCGGAAAGAGACATCTCCAAGGGCGGTTCGTCTTTTATGGACTTGTTTTCTGGTCGATTCCGGGTGGCAGTGGTGGCAGTGAGGCACTGAAGCACAGAGAAGAGTCGAGGAGAGAGTCGATGAGGCAGTCGAAAAGGAAACAGGCCAAACAGCAGGGACAGCAGCGGCAAGAGCATCGCCATCGCCATCATGAGCTGAGGCACTGACGCCGTGTCGCCGCTGTCTCGCGTCCCACCAGGCCATGGTTCCCCACCAGTCGCCCAGGATCTATCCTGGATGCCTCGAGGTCGCCGGCCAGGCACGACCCGAAACCCGTGAGGGTGGAGAGAAGAAACGAGAAGGGGCGAGGACGCGCACGGTCATCCGCGTTTGATGGTCAGGGCAAAAAAAGAGAAGGCATACCCAACGCCCTCATATTCTTTCCTCCCTCCCAGACCCGGACGAGGCATATGATACGGAAAAGCGCACATATTTGCACCTGCCCTCAATCAGCGCGATAAGGCACAGTAAACAAGTAGACCAGGCAATCGCGGGGCACACCCAGACGTTCCAAACTTGGCAACACGGCAAATCGCAGGCGGCCGATCGTCCGAGACGGGAAAAAATGGCAGCCCGACCCAAGATTCCGAGGGCGGCGGAGGGTGCCGATTGGGGGCCGGCGACACCACCTCGCCGCCTGCAGGACGGGCTCAGCGCTGACACTGCCCGCCCACGGCTTGACACGTATCAGCGTCCGCCCCGGCAGGGCAGTCGAGCTTCGTTTTCTTGTTCCAGAGATGACTTGCACCGTGAGGTGCCTCTAGCAGATGATGCGGCCACTTGACGGCCTCGTGTAACCGTTGGGTTCCGCGGGCTTGGGCGCCGACTAGGTCGCGGCTCGGGACACGGTGCCGGCGTCGGAGACAGGGCCGCCGTAGTTCATGTCTCGCCTGGTGGCCTGCTGCAGTAGTCTTCTGTGCGTTTCTTTTCAGCATGCGTCTTAAGGTGAGATGCATCGACGGCCCACCGCTGATGGGGGCAATGGACGATGGCGATCACGGCATCGTTGCCTGTGGTGCTGTGGTTGGCCTTGGGCGCAGCCGAGAGGGAGCAATGCGAGCATGATAAAGTGGTGTTACACTCGGGCAGCCTTTGCGTGTCAGCCCCCAAGCCAAACAAAGCCGTGCTACATGGTGGCGGCCGGGTGAAACCAAAGAGTTGAAGAAGCAAGAAGCAGATTCGATGGAGAAGAGGTTAAGCGTGGAAGGTGTGGGAGGACAGGCGCGTCGGGCTCATGATTTTGGAGTTGGAGGCCAACCAATTGCCTCGACCCCCCCCGGCGGCTTTAGCTTCTTTCCTTGGTCTTGGCACCCCTTTTCTCACGATATTTTCCCAATGTCAACAATGGTCAAAAACCAGCATTGGGTAGACCGCAATGGTTTTCAACCAGATGCGATGAATCTGACACAGTTTGCATTATTCTTTTTAGAAGGGAAAAGACTCCTCAAACCCCCAGCTTGATCAACCTTCATTGAACCCCCTTTTCTACATTCTTCAATGCCAACCAAACAAAGCGACCCCTTTTTTCTTTTTCAATGTAAATAATGAGGAATCTATCTTTGAGAAATCTTTGCAAGATGCTCCCTTCATTTCCCACCCGCGACTATGCCTCAGCCCACAGAGCAACAAACGGCCAACTCCCAACGGCGGGGACATTCTCTCATGCTGGTTACATGCGGGCTTCCTCCGTTTGCCGGTCCATGTCTTTCTCCCCGGTGACTCTCCCGTGATGCCCTCCTGCAACGGGAAGCAAATCGGGATGTTGCGCCCGAGCCAGAGCTCAAAGAAAGTGGTCCAGAGATCTCAGTAGTAAATAAGAGAGGGAACCTCCCCAGAAAATATCTCGCCCAGGGGACAGTCTTCCCCAGCAGACTTTCTTCCCAGGTCATTTCAGACCCCAAACAAGCCACAATGCTGCCCTTCCTAAGAGCCTTCGACGGCCTCCACATCTCCATGACCCCCGAGCAACTCTTCGCCCCTGAACTGGCCTCTCTCCCGGCACAAACGACCGCACCGTCCGGCAAGAAGAAGAACAAGAACAAGAAGAAGGTCAAAATTCCAGCCCCCCCTCCTCCCGACCAACACCCCGCCCTTTCGACACACACCCCAAGCCCAGACAGCAACAACAAGAAAAAGAAAAAGACCAAATCCATCGTCTGCCGTTTTGACACCTACTTCGGCTCCGGCGCCCTCGCCGACTGGCAGCGTCTCTGCCGGGACGTCGGTCTCGAGGGGGAGTATCCCAGCAAGAACCAGTGCCGAAAGGTCAGTCCCATGCCCTCCCTGTTTTCCCCTCCTATATGTCCTCGCCGTCTCCCCCCCCCGCCTCTTCGCATTTCTCTCGTAGTAACTCACCGTGCGGAGTACAGGCACTGAAGACAGTTTACGTCAACATCTGCGACCTCATGGACGCCGTCAAGGCCGGCAGGCAGGTGAAGCAGTTCCAGAGCGAGGGGGCGCTGGCGAACTACTGCAGGAGCACGGGGAAGATTTATCCTTTGAGGAAGGCGAAGGAGGGCGGGCCGGTGAGGTATTTGTTGAGGGCTGTGTTTTAGGGAGGTGATGAGTTTGGGATGGGGGCTGGAGGATGATGATGATGATGATGATGGGCATGTTTTGAATAGATTTTAGTAGATTTGGATATCATGATGGTTCAGTCCATCCAGTCCATTGGAGACCAAACCTCAACAGCCTTGCCCATGAAAATACACATCCCGGACCTCAAGCTCACGCATTTCCAGCCCCACTATACCCTTTGTTTACATCCCCCCCTTCCATCGCCAAGATCCCCAGTGGCCGTAGTCAAGCGGCCATGGGCCTCCCACCCCCGCCCCCAAAATGGGACCCCCACGAGGGGTCCCTGGTTCAAACCACGCCGGGGTCCTCTTCCTCTTAGGGACCGGACCCCCCATGATTCGCCATGGTACCTACCCACCTAGGTTTGAACCTCAAGGAAGTAAACCCCGAACGGGGTTTCATAGGCCCCGCGGCTTCCCTACGGAGGGGAGGGCGCGGGGCTGAGCTTTTTTTTTTTTGGTTCTTGCGCGCAGAGTGGGTGGGCGACTGTAATGTGTGCCTGTGGGCAAGTTGAGCTGGTGATGGCGGCACTGACGTCGTTGTCCCCGTTTGCTGGGTAGCACCAACCGTCTGCCGTATGATGAACTGTGAATGGAAGACACGCAGTGGTTTATAGGAAGCAAGACAGAACCTGAATCATTCTCAATTACCCCTTCGTCAACTTCTAATCCCTAATCTCCCACATGCGGACCTTGCCCTGATCATTGCCCACGGCCAGCACCTCACTCCCCGCATCAAACGCCACGGCCGTCACACGCCCCAGCGGCGTCTGCTCCGTCGGCCAGTTGCGGTACACGGTGCAGCTCGGCAGATGCACCAGCCTCAGCGCGTCCTTCTTGTGCAGACTGCCAAACGCCAGTAGCTGTCCGTCCGGCGCAAACGTCACAACCGTAATCGCCGTCGTCAGCTGCTCAAACGCGCGCACCGGCGTCGGCAACTTCTTGACCTCGGTCTCGCCGCCCTCCTTTTTCTCCTCCAGCAGCTGGTTGCGATCATAGACATTGAGAATACCGCTCGTCGACCCAACAGCCACCCAGCGGTCCCCGCCCAGCTCATCCGGCCCGCCGCGCCCGCCGAGCGAGAGCACGGTCCCGCCGATAGACCCCTCGTCGCGCCACACGCCGACGGTGCGCTTGGCAGCCATGCTCCACTCGGTGACCTGGCCGTCGCGGCCGGCGACCGTGAGGCCCTCGCCGTTGCTCCACCAGGCAAAGTCGGCGACGCCGTGGCGGCCGTTGGGGCGCACCTGGGCGATCCACTGCATCGTGGCGACGCTGAGCACGTTGAGCATGCCGCCGCCCTTGCGCTGCGACGAGACGAGCGCCATGTAGCGCCCGCAGGGGCTGAGGCGGAAGTGCTCCATGGTGCGCTGCTCCTTTTGGTGGCCGTGGATCTGCGAGACGCGGCGGACGACGCCGGTGGCGAGGTTCCAGGCGTGGAAGTAGCGGCGGCGGCCGGCGAAGATGATTTCGTCGCCGTCGGGGCCGAGGAAGGCGGTGCGTCGGAGGTCGGTGCTCTTGACCTGCACCGAGGTCAGGGCCGGGTTGGGCGTCGGGTGGGCGGTCGGCGCGAACTGGTGCAGGTACATGATGGAGGAGGTGCTCGACGAGAGGATGACGGGGTGGCGCGGGTGGAAGGTGAGGGAGCTGACGGGGGCCTTGTGGACGTCGGGGACGTCGCGGGTCCGCTGGATGTCGATGGTTTCCGGGCGCAGCTTCCTGCGCTTGCGGGCGCCGGTGCCGTTGAAGGAGTTGGCATCGCGGAGGAAGGTTTCGAGGGGGAGGGCGTCGTCGAGGGATTCGTCTTCGTCGCTGTCGTCTGATGAGGCATCCGACGAGGCGGCGCGGGATGCCGAAGAGCGTCTCCGCCGCGACTTGGAGTGTCTCCCGCCGGCCGTCGGTGCAGCCCACTCGGGGAGGGGGTAGAGGCGGAGGTATTGCTGCCGTAACCTCTTGGAGTATTCTGTGCCGCTGACGAGGTCTTCGGCCTCGGTGGCTCTTAGCTTCCTCAGTCGTGTTGCGCCGGCGAGCGAGACGGTCAAGCGCTCGTCGTCGCTGTCCTCCCATGCCGGAGCATCTTGTGACACGGCACCGTCCCCGTCTTTCTCCAACTCCTCCAATGTCTTGTTTCCACCGGAGGGCTTGGGTATGTCGAAGGCGAAGAGCGCGTCATCGTTGAGGTGTCCATGTTTCAGTGGGTCGGTCGCATCGTCGCCGGGCCCTTTGACAAGAGCGGTCGAGTCTGCGGTCAAAAAGTCGTCGCGGAAGAGGCGTTCCCGGAAGCCGGCCTTGTTTCCGAGGACGAGGCGCTCGAGCTCTTCTTCGTCGGAATCCTTTTCGAGGACTGCGTCGTCGAGGTGGATGTCAACGTCGTCGTCGGTCTCCATGTCGACGGAGCTATGGCGATCTTCACGGTCGAATCCGACAAAGGAGTCGATGTCAGACTCTTCTTTTTTTTGGTGCCTTGACGCCATGGTGGTGGATTTGCTGAAGTATGTTGTTCTCTGGGAGTGAGAGTCGAGGGGCCGTCAAATCCATGTCGATGCTGTTCTGGTTCCTGGTTATTTTTTTTCTGACTGCACGTTCGCGGCAGGCAAAGATGCCCCACATGTGCCTCTGTGCACCCCCACTATCATGCCCCCAAGCCCCCACCCCCTCGCGCCTCATCACCAAGTGCCATCTGATGTCAGTCCCACTCTTTCGCCAACGACATCGCACTTGTGACTTTGTCAAGTTGCCAATTTGACACTGTTCATCGCCCGCAGAACTGCCCATCCAACCTTGTCGAGCTTGTCTCTTCCGTTGGCTGCCACTCGACATTAGACACCATTTAGCTCCATTCGAAGCGTCCCTACTCAATGTCGCCATGACACCTCTTGCAAGGCCAATGAGCCAGGAAAGCAAGTAGTCCAGAATGGGCAGAAATCACCAGATGATACGTCTTTTTAGCTGAGCATAGGCACTCTCCAGGTTCGCCATCTGAGCCGGACCCCTCATTGGCCGTGTCCCGAATCAGCTGAGCCTCCAAGATGGCGCGCATTATCACTGGGAGCCTTGTGAACGTCCCCAGGCAGGCCAGCCTTCATTGATGTGCCGCCAGTTCCCCCTTTCCCTCCCGGTTGTCGAAAATCCGAATCTTTTTGAGCGTGTCACATGTCGGAAGCCCTGATCCAGCCGCCGTGTCGAGGAATCATACACCACATCCATGGCCGACGACTATGTAGTTCCGCGTCCTAGATCTGCCGGCGCCAGCCTCCTAGCATCTAGCCGCACGGTTCTCTCAGCGACAGCCGACTCTAGGTATAGCACTATGTCACGAAATTCCGGGCCTTCAGAAGCAGCCGACAAGGGCAAGCAGGTCCCTGGTCGTCAAAATCTGCCCAAATCTTCTTCCAAATTTGAAGGTCTGCAGAACAGGCTGGAAAATTGGAAAGACCGCCTTCGAGCCCGATCTTTTGCGAAACTGCTCCGGGATGCCACAGATATTCGGTCTCCTTCAAGTTACCCACAACTGGCGGCCGTGCTCCCTGACCTGCTCCATACCTATGCTCATCGTCTGCTAAGCATCCAAAAAGAAGGCATTAAGCTAGAGGGAGAATCATGGTGGTTCGTGATGGAACATCGACAGTTAGTATATGTTAAGGCGTCCGGGAGGGGTAAGCCAAGCTGCAGAGGTCTATTTCACTGACAAAGCAACAGACAGATCGCTGACCTTTTTCTGAATCTGAAAGAACTCCAGTCTACCACCACCCATGACGAGAGCTCTCGTGCAATTCCTCGGGATTCGACAGCCGGTGGTGGGCTTTCCGACACGCCCTCGTTTCGATGGCTTCTAGCCGCCATCGAGGCTTCTTGCCGACTGGATTACACAGGCGCAACAGCTGTAGCTTCAATGAAGGCCACTCTGGACGGATACCTCGGCCGCACAGGACAAAAAAGTCTCGGCAAAGGTAACCTCAACCTCCGTCCTATACGGGCCACTCTGGAAACAGACTGGGACCCTTTATACTTCATCAAACAACAGGGTTATAAAGGGCCTGATTGTCTCACCTGGGTGTTAACTCTCAGTGGCAGCGCAAACAACACCCAGATGCTGCCGTGTCGACGATATCTCAGACAGACGTGGCCATTTGCAGGAGAAGTTGTTTTGGAGGCACTTGTCGATTGGATCAAAGTGGCTTCGTCCGCTTCACCGGACAAGCCAGCCAGCGTTGAGAGTAGGTCTAGTCTTGCAACGCAAGATTGTTGTTGCTCTCTATGAAGAAAGACACTGATTCTTCTGCAGGAAGGCTATTTGACGGCACTTGCTTCGAAATCACGAGCTTTGAACGACCACTAGAAACAATACGCCCCTTTTCTCCAAGACTACAACTTCTCCCCACACTGCGTCCCTTTCTCAAGTGTGTTGGGCACAGCTACTCCAACAGCGAGATCATTGAGGTATTTGCCTGGCTCGCTTCGACCCTTCGCGAGGCTTCGGGGCCCAACATTTCGTACAGTGTCATCCGAAATGGAAAACTCCCAAGGCTTTTTGGCAACCTAGACTTGCTATTGGTGTTTACAGAGGGACCCTTTCTAGGCGATGCGGGGATGATTGAGTTCGGCACAGCATCCATGAGCGGCGGGAACTGCTGGCATGCCCTCTTCAACAATCCCGTCGTTTCCAAAGGATTCCCCGTACCCCTCCGGCCACCTGGCACACCTGGCCTCGAAATATCTCTCGAAGCCATGGGAATTCTTGTCGGTGCTCCACGGCTCACCATCTTCAACAACCGAGCCGTTTTGAAAGGATTCAACGCCGCGATATTCGTCACCGCCTGCACTGATGAAACTGTTCTTTGGCACCTTCATGTCAACAAGGATGGAAGCCGTATCCGCTATTCGGATAAGATGGTCATGGAGAGCCTACCAATGGAGATGCCGTCGGCAATATCCTCGCTCCAAGGCAAGAGGCACTTCCTAGGATGGGCCCGGGACGTCTCGTATAACATTGGTGAGCCCCTTGCTTTGGCTACATGATCAAGTTGCAGCCACCACTGACGCGGAGCAGGATCGCCATCAGCGAACTACAACATTGGGTGGTCTAGCCCTGACTTCGTGGGCCCGGGCTGTGCACTTCAAAAGTTCATAATCTCGGGCGGTCCCGGATTCCTCTCGGCAGGGGCAGAGTTCTCCCTTGGCCGAAAAGACCAGTCGCCTCTGATTAGGCGGGAGACGGCGTACTTTGACTCTCTCAACTCGCTCTCTAGCTCCTACATCCTTCTCTACGACACCCTGGATTGCAGAGCGTGGCTTTCCAACGGATTGCATACCCTCCTTCATCTCGTCCGGGCCTCTCTTCGACACGACAAGGGATTCAGCGATCTCGCCGATGAGTGCCTCTTCGACCCACTGAAACTCCAGGAGGACCCTGAACCCTTGAGTCCAAAGGCTGCAATCAATTTTCTCCGGTCGCGACATAATCTGGAGCAGCCCATTTTCCCAGACCCGGACGACATTCGCACCGAGCAGGCAACCTCGGCCACCCAAACCGTAGAGACGGAATATCGAACGAGCAGCAAAGTCCGACTTAAGGACCGCGTGAACAGCATCATTTACGCTCTTGAGCAACTCATCGATCATCAGGCCAACCTGGACGTCTATGCTTCTGGCGTGCCACTGCGCCTCACGCCCAGAGGCAAGCTGGAAGGCTATCGGTTCATGGACGTTGCCACTGGGCGCGCGCTATCGCCACGAGTGATCAGCCTCGACGTATTCAGTGGCGCCGGCAAGTCGTGGGTCGATTTCACCCGATCGATCAAGGCTGTGACGCTGTTCGGGGAGGGATTTGGCGAGCTGCTGGAGCCTAGGGCTCCCGAGAACGGGGAAAGTAACATGTGCGATCATTGGAAGACGTTGCCCAAGGACAAGGACCACCTCGCCGTTGCCGCGCACGACCTTGTCAAGATATTTCGCCAGGAAGGCAGCGTGGCTCATATTCCCCTGCAACTGGCAGCGGGCATATTCTGGGAACCTACTGCGTTGTTCGAAGCCTGTGCCTGCAAGGGGAAGAGGTGGCGCGCTTGCAACCATGCCCAGGCATTGTTGCCAAAGACATTGTTGAAGACGGCTCAGAGACGTCCCGCCCCTCCACTCCAAAGCTTGATCGGAGACAAGGCCGCTGTTGTATTTGGTCGCAGCAGCATATTTCCATTTTCCTGGCCTGACAGAGGAGACCCAACACCTGCGAAGGTCCCCGACTCGGAAAGTCGAATTGCAGAAACAGCTCCCCCGGAACACTTGAGTCCCAGACCTCGAGCTCTTCCAAGGCTCCTTTCGCCAACTATCACACCGTCGGCACTTGCACCCACTTCACAGGGACTCACTGCCAGCAGCAGTGCCACAGGCTTAACGGGGAGCCAAAGCTCGGGTATCGACATCCAAGAAGCAGTTTCGTTGGCAGGGCGGCGTGCTTCAATGGACCCCTCTCGCCCCCCTACCACGCCTCCGACATCGATATATTTAACGAACTCCACTGCTACGTCACAGGTCTTGCCTACCATGGGTGGTGAGGCAGGGCCAAAACGGAACCCAAGACTGAATATCGCTATTCAGCCCCCCAGGCCAGAAGGGAAAGGGTGGAAGGTCTTGGGATATTTCAAGGGCAATTTCTCGCTCAAAGACTGACGGTTTGGGTGGTTCATGTCATTGTTTGCAAACGAGTAAACACGGTAGTGTGGTACTCGGCGTGTTGTCATTTGCCCCGCAGGTTTTCCGTTTCATGTCTCTCATTGTCGAAAGGTCAGGAGCTCAGTCACGGCGTTTTCCTCCAGTCTCATCAAATTTTCTTAGCTCGGTTGTTTTGTTATAGGATGCCCCTTGGTTGGATAGACCGAAAGTTAAGCAGTTGTGCTACCAGCAGACAATGCGATGCGGTGTCGACGGCCATCTTCAGAGGAGCAATATACATACTGATACCCCAAGACCCCTTAACCGAAAACAACAAACGGGATCTCCCCCTACCTTCAACTGTCAGCCATATAGATTCCGACTATCTCCCCTGCTCCAACGCAAAGATCCCCGGTGTAGTTGTTGACTCAATGGCCACATCGGGCGGACCCACGACAAAAAGCCCTCCCCGAGAGGCCCTGAGTTCGAGCCCCCGTCACGAATAAGCCCTCAGCCCCCTCCACGAAGTAACTGGCCCACCGGGGCTGGTTCGTAGCCCCCAACCTACCCTGGCACCGAGCTGGAGGAGCTTGGGGGTGAGCTTTTGTCTTTTTCTTTTCTTTGTTTTGTTCTTGGATAAAAAAGCCACCTCGAATCTAGTACCTTTTTCTTTGCACAAACTCGATGTTGACTCGTTCACACACACTTCACTACAATGCTACCTACTTGTCGACATCGCCCCTGACATCCACCCTGTCCTCTCTATCCAGATCCTGTGCACGGCCACCGGACCTGCGGAAGGCGTTTTCAGAACTCAGCAAGCCTTGAGCGGCCGCGTGCCCAGTGGGGGCACGGGGACAGTACAAAACAGAGACGAAGGAAAGCCAACCGGGTTGTCCGAAAGCAACTTGCTCTGCCACCGCCTCGATGGTACATACCAAGGGATGGGATGAAATATGGCATCAAGGTAACCTGGTTGGATAACAGACTCGAACAAGCAGGAGGGTAGTCCGTGGATATTGAAGTCTTGCATACTCGCGTGACGTGCACTCCTGCCAGAACAGCATAGAGACAGGTACCCTCTGCGAGATCTAGAAGTCCACCTAACTGAGCATGCCCTTGCATCATGCAGAGGCAGGTAGGTGCTTGACGCCAACGCAAAAGCCCCGAGACAAGAGAGCCCCAAGACACACGGCACGTACGATGGGGAGTGCTGGCCGGGGGAAGGCCCGAGGGGTAGGGATGCTGCCGTCCTGTGCCTGCACTGCACTGTCCTGGGCACTACCTGCAGGGAAGAGTAATTGGAAGTGTTACAGAAGGTGTTCGGTTGGCACCTTGACCAAGTACTTACCTACGTATCTACATAGCCTCCAGACAGACACGGGAGAGAAAAGGGGGAGAGGGGGCAGGGGGAGATTACACGATCAATTCATACTGGGTCCAGCTTCAGACGTGTATTTGGGGGTCAACTTGATACTCGGCCAAGCTTGATACTGGGCTCAACTTCACAATCGGTCCATCTTCATCCTCGGCCAAACCTCATACTCGGCCAAGCTTCGCACTCGGCCAAGCTTACAATCGGTCCATCTTCATACTCGGCGGTTCTTCTTCATCTAGCCGCCCACGGCAGGAAAGCGGCCGAGTCGCGTTAAGCGGCGCGGACGACGGTAGTTCCGACATGGGAAGCCTGGACAGGAGAGGTGTTCGACGCGGGTGAGGTGCGACATGGGAAGCCTGGCATGGATGAGGCTCGACAGGGAAGAGAATCGACACGGGAAGCCTAAACATGCGCGAGGTTCGCCGTTCGCCATGGTGGAGACGCGGCAAGGGTCAGCGCTTAGACAGCCTTCTACCAAACTTCCCAACGCGGAGAATTCCCGGAGCAAGATGCTTGGACCGAGCATCTCCCATCTCGATGCGTGGGGGGCCGGGGCTGGCATCGCGCCCTCCGATCCGAGCGTTCGCGGGAGACGAGCATCGCGTTGAAGTCCCCCCTGCTGCCGCCCTGCTGCCGCCCTGCACGGAACCCCCCCGGACGGACGGCGAAAGCCCTTCCAGAACACTTGGACTGAGCCACCCGCCCGCGGCTCTTTGACCCCCTCCGTGAAACATTCCACAGCCCTTCGAGAAGCTTGGGTAGCTCCCGGCGGATCCGACCCAGCACCGCCGCCGCGCGGGCGGTATATCGGACGTGCAGCAGCAGCACGCACCTCGTCACCGATTGGGAGTGTTAAGGCCGTACGTCTGCGTCTGCGTCTGCTTCCAGCTCATTTCAAATTGTGTGCAGTTGCAGCGTGCCTGCAGCTTGCATGCGATGGAGAAGGGTCGTGGAACAAATATTTCGACGCACGAGGACATGCGTGCGTCTGCGCGGACGATGGAGGCGCCGGGCAGCGCATCCGTCGGAGATGGGATGGCGGCGGCGGCGGTGGACTGGGGTTCGGGGGAGGGGGGTTGGTCCATGTTTGGAGTTGGGCAAAGTAGGGCTGGAACGGATGACAGATGGATGAGATGAAGGCCATCGTCACAGAATGGACAGAGCAGGGGGGGCAGGCCAAGATCGGATGGGGGCGCGTAGGACGGAGTAAACACGGACGAGGGGAGAGGAGGACGTGATCTTGTCTGGGCGTGGGGGAACGAGAAATCCTTGCGCCGGGCCAGGTCCGGGAACCCAACAAGCGCAAAGTTGATCCCGACGAGTCTGGGGCGGGGCCAGTGAGAGATCGAGAAGGACGGCAGCAGCGCAGCGGTGTGCTTGGTGGTGGCAGCAGTTCTTTACCGCCGTCCCCCCCGTCGGTCGTCGGGGAGAGCGGCGCACGGCTGTTGGCTTTGCCGCGTCCGTTCAACGTTGTGGTGCATTGTCGGAATCGAATGGGGTTCACCCTAGTGAGATTCGAGGGTGGCAGGCTTCCGCCTCTTGGCTGGGGGCCCGATGGTGACCAGGCTTGGGCTGCCGTTGAGATGTTGGGTCGTTGTTGGGAATCCGTGCCAGCTGAGGCCGCCCTGGGCGCTTGGCAGTGCCAAGGGCTGTGCAGCCAAAGGGCGCTAGAAGGTGATGGCGGGTCTTCTCGAAGGTCGACCGTGACGGTCAGGGGCCAGGGTGGGACAGAAGGGTCCGGGGGTCCGGAGGCTTGCCGGACCAGGGCCGCGTTGGCGGGAGATGTCTTGCGCTCAGACATCGCGGGGCATCAAATGCTCGGGGCAAACAGCGATGACTGATGACAGATGACAGCGCGGAGAGGAGATGCGACGGCAACTCTGCTGGCCCAAAGCATACACGCGCAGCACATGCCACCCCCTTTTGACCACCACCGCGGTCGGGTTCCATGGCGTCGTATTGCTACTCGAGCTGGAACCGGCGCGGGTCGGGAGCCAGGACAGAAGAGAGGAGCAGTCAGGAAGAGGTGTGGAATCAAGCGGGAGTTGGGACTCGCTTCGATGTCTCCAGCAGCCCAATACGGTCTTTGATTGCCAGCCTCGTCTCGATGCAGGGGCATTACCAGGTGACGATACTGGAAACGCGCACGCCATCCATGACCCATCGGACAACGCTTGGCACCCCCGGGACGACGATGAGCTGGCAAATGGCAAATTGGCTGCCGACGTCACCAGGAGATTCCGGGCGATACGAATGCGAAGGGCGGGGAGGGAAGGGGAACAGAAGGAGAATCTGAGACCGGCGGCAGCCAAAGATCTCTGCATCGACCTGGTCAGGGTAGGCAACTGTTGCTGCTGCCCGTCATCATGCTCGGTAAGGGAGCTTGCGAAGCCGACCTCGGGGGTCTTCGAGTTCGAGGTCGAGTCATCATCAGCTCGACCTGTGACTGACCGCGTGTTCGGCTCGGTTTCCCATGATTCTCGTGTGATTTTCCAGAATCCGTACTGTATGCTGTGCGGGCTCGAGATGGCTGAGTGGTGGGCTCGAGATGGCTGAGTGGTGGGCTCGTGGGCTCGTGGGCTCGTGGGATGTGTGTATGCAAGCTGGGCCTGGGCGGGCGTTTTTCTTTGTTCTCGAAATTTGACCGTGTCGCAGAAGATGCACCAGCGGTCAGTTGATGCCCAGATTTCGCACTCACCAAACCCGGCTATTGGACGATGCCCGCTGCCGCCGGGAGAATACGGCCTTTGCCCTCGAGCTGGCGACGCGCGCAACATTGAAGAAAAAGTCGAGTTGAGAGTCGGAAGGCAGACGGCGCGAACTGAGCTGCTGGATTTGGAAGCTGTAATGCCGCCCGAAGCCTTGCAGGCGTTGCAGGGGGTCAGGTTCATGAGCGGGCGCAGGGCCGCAGCGGCAGCAACGGGAGCGTCTGGGGAACACTACGGCCGATTGACGACCGCCTTCTTGGACCTTCGCCTTGAAGATTGCATCCTTTTGTTCCTCGGGCGTCTGGTCTCGTCGAAGAATGCAATTGTTCGCTCACCGCCAAAAAGGGGGCGCATTGAGAGCTGTCAGATATCTCTCTTTCCCGAGTCCCTGCGTCATCGGGCTCCTCTGCTCGTCTGCTCCCAACTTCATTGGGACGTTGCGGGTGACACCGCCCTTCAAACGTAAACATGCGGTGAAGATGCTCCGGCAATGCTGCCGGAATCCTGATCAACATTCCAAATGTGTGCCGATGTGGACAAAATGCTGGCAAAGCAGACATTGGCCAATACTTGCCAGATCTCTGTCCGTCCTCAGGCCCCCATCGCACAAGTGTCAAGAGGAGGTGGTGTGGCAGCCTGCGGGGGATTGCAAAAAGAAAACGGTACATTCCCCAAAACCCCGGTCAAGTCCCTGGACGAAGCCCTATGAGGGTGTGCTCTTTCTTTTGAAACTTCCACCTGAATAGCCTCGACAGGGTTTCTCCAAAAAGAAAACGGTACATACCTACCCGAAAACCCCGGTCAAGTCCCTCTGGCCACTGCTGGCTCGGATGAAATGGAGCTCCACGTGGTGTGTGTAAATCTCGAGCGCCGTTCAGGAAGGAATCAAGAAGGCCAGGGGTTCAGGAGACGTCTTCGAGTGACTTGACCAGGGTCTATGGGAATGTACCGTCTTTCGGAGAAACCCTTGGTGTGGACGAATCTTGAGCGCCGTTCGGGAGGAGGAAATCAAGAAGGCCAGGGCGGCGTCCAGGAAACCTCTTCGAGGGACTTGACCAGGGTCTTTGTGAATGTACCGTCCTTCGGGGGAAACCCTGTCGAGGCTATTTAGGAGAGGATTTCCGAGCAAAAGAACACTTTGAGACGTTAGGAGACTTTGACGAGTAACTTCGAGTTTCTTGGGGCATGTACCTTACTCCAAAGATATAAATTGAGCGACCATGCAAGTCAATCTCCAAGCCCCGGAACACGCCTTGAGTTGACCATGGTGTGGCAGCTTTTTGGGGTACTGCATGTACACACCTTTTAGACGCTACTCCAAGAATATAAATTGAGCGACTGTCCGAGCCAATTTGCAAGGCGGGGAACACTCCCTGGCTTGACCATAGTGTGTAACATAGTCTTGGAGTAAGTACCTTTTCTCTAGCAGGCCAAATTGAGGCACCGTTTCCGAGCTGCGGAGTATCCGTATTTGCTGCTGGCCAGTGAGTTTTGGGGGGAGGGGTGGCGCAAAAACAAGAGCAGAGGTGGGCTTTCGTCAGCAATGCAGGTCCGCGAGCAGCCCGACAAGGAAGAAGAGGGATGCCACCAGCCAATGGCGGGCTGATGTACTGCTGATGAACCGGTGCGAGACCACTCGTTGAACGCGGCAGTCCCCCCAAGATGTGACCCCTTGCCTTTTGCGTTAGCCAGATGCTGCGTTACCCAGATGCCGTGGCGTGGGCTTGATGATGTGGGGAGGCGCATCCTTGAGATGGCGGTGGAGCGTCTGACTGCCTGGAGATCCCAATGATGGTCACGACGACGGAGTCGAAATGAAGTTGAGAAAGGCGTCTTGCGCGCGCGTTGGTTCACGAAGGGCTCTGCGCATCTCGTGGTGGAAAAACAGGGGGCGATGCGGAAACCGTGACCGTGCTGCATAGCCTGCGGACATTGACGTTGTCGAGTTTCTTTGTTCTCGAAAGAAGGCGTTTGTCAGGTGTGCCGACCGGGACCCCGGCTCGATGCGCGCTGCCGACCCGTGAGCAGATCGCTGGCGAAGAGGAAAAAAGGGCGACGAGAACATGCGGCGGGAGAATGGTACAGGGGGGGACTCGGGGGAGGGACGGGCTCCCAGACAGCTTGCCGACCACCGGCCGCGCGCAATCTGTCACAGCGAAGACTTCTGGAACTCTCCCGGCTGGTGACGGAAGAGGTCCAAAAAGCGGTAAAGTGGCTTGTGTAAACACAAAACAGTCGACGATTCCTACCCTATCAAATCTTTCCATCCTGAGGCGGCCCGAGGGAGCTGATGGGGGGTGTCCCGAGTGAGATGGAGAGAGAATTCGTCCACCTGGGTGGCTGTTTGGGGTGCAGCAAGGTCGAAAGTGAAATTAAATGGCCCTCGTGGTAGTGTTCCGTTTCGACGTTGCAGAGGCAGAGAGCCCTGGGCTGACCGCCTGCGATGTTGCCGACTCGGGCTGGTGTGGCTGACCCGGATGGCGATGGTGCTTCTTGTCGTGACCGAGACATTGTGCCTAGTCCCGGGCGGGGGCATGTCCAGGTCCGGGTGCGTGCGATCAGGCCGGTGTCCGTCGATTGGAGAGACGGTGTTTGCTTCTGTTCGTTCAAAACGCGTCGGACGCTCTTCGTTCCCGTGCCGCCGACCACGGGGGTATGGGCCTCTGGTCGGGAGTCTGGTCACCGTCTCTGGTCGGCATTCGGCAGCTCTGTGGCCCAACCCCACACCTCTTCTCAAGCCATTCCATATCCTTGCTTGCCTGTGCCGTCAGAGGTTTCTCAGCCTACCTTCAAGGCCTCGCAGCCGTCAAAGTCAATTCGACCAAAAACAAACACCTACCAACCGATGCCACCGGAGTGACTTCCCGTACGGGAAGAGATCCAGCTGACGCGGCATTGCGACCAGAGATGGTCTCAACGTCTCTGCTAGGCTGTTGAGCTGACAAAAGCTCAACTTGGCGTGGCTCCCAACTCCCGGCAGGCTGCGCGCGACGGAGGCAACGGCGACAACGGGGTCGGAATCGGACATAGACAGCGCAACGGCCATGTCTCGTCTCCGCGCCCGCTGCGCTGAACGTCGAACCCAATGGCTCGGGACTGTTAGGAGCCAGCGCCACTGGCTGGAAGGAGGGGCAATGACACCGAAAGGGTGATTGTTGGTCTGCGTGTTGGATGCTGCTGCCTTGAGATTCTCGAGGCGGCGGTTGATGGGGTTGAAGACGAGGGCTCTAGTCAGTGTGTGCGCCCTCAGCGAAAAGTGAGACTAGGTCCAAAACGTCGTAGCATTTGAGAATGATAAGACTCGCGCAAAGCCCGGCTGGGGAGTGGGCTGGGGGTGGAATGTGCGCGCCCGATGCCGACCCGTCGTCGGTTGGATCATGGATGCCCGAGCTGTGTGGGTATGATCACCGGCTTTCGAGGGTTGTCGCCTTGGCGTTTGCTGCGCCGCAAGAGGGCAGAAGGGAGACTTTTTCGACCAAGTACCCCAGTTCCAATTCCCGTCTCGCGCGGTGGCCGTCTCGCGATCGCCGGCCGTCTCCCACGCTGGCCGTCTCCCACGCTGACCGTCTCGCGCGGTGGCCGTCTCGCCGTCTCACACGACGCTAGCCCTCTGGGCTCCCACGCCGCCGCCAACTGCCACCCCTCCTCCAATGCGACCGTCCCGCCCGACATTCATATCGCCCATTCATGTTCCCCCCTAGTCCTCTGTCCCTGTGGTTCCCCTCGTGTGACCCTGCCCTGCCCATTAAAGTTTACTTTTTACACTTCAACATTCGGGTAGGGCCAATGGATACCACTCCCGCATCGTCCTCTGGAAGTGGCGTCGAGTCGAGTCGCCAGCGACTATAAGACGAGCACACTCTGGCGCCCTCCATGACTTTTCGACGAGCACTCCCCATCCAGCACTTGCCTTCTCTTTTGCACACAGCTCTCCTCTCTCTTGAGATCTGCACCAGCCTGCTCGACCATCCTCAAGCTTCCACTTGATTACCACCACCACACGCCCGCCTCACACTCGTTGCCAGCGTGCACCGCTCCCAGACCGCCCACTCTTTCGTCCAACGACCCTGGGCCTCTGTCCCCATCCGTCCTCACTCCCAAAGAGGTCGACACCCTCTGCTGGTACGGTCCGCCCACTTGGCTGGTGCCCCCGACGCCGTGCTGACCAGACTCCCATACAGCTTCGGCACTCCCTGCCCACCGCGCACTCACTCGAGCCCACCTCACCCACTTGAGCTCGCCTCACCCACTCGACCCCGCCTCACCGCACCCAGCACCATGGCTGCCCCCAACAACAACACCCGCCCCACTGGGGCCGAGGGCTCCTACACCCCTACCAGGTCGCCCCAGTACACCACCGTCAACGAGTCCCAGGCCCATCGGGCCAGCACCTCATCGGCCAGCAACCGCGGCCCCTTCACCCCGGGCACCAACAACACCTCTTCGGACGAGGACCGCCGCACCATCAGCAGCCGCACCTACTCGAGCGGCGCAACCTCGAGCAACAACACCAACACCTCGGCCTACACCCCGACCGGGGCCGGCCCCGGCGCCGGTCCCGCTCCCCTCTGGCCAGCCACCCCCGCCACGCTGACCGAGTCGGCCCTCGGCACGCACCAGATGCACGCGGGCAGCTTCCACCCCGTGCACGGGTGGTTGGCGCAGCCCGGCCCGCAGGACCGGCTCGTGCGGCTCGCCGTGCCCAGCCGGGCGTCGTCGAGCAGCGTGCGCGCCGTGGGCGACGCCAACTCGCGGCAGAGCACCGCCGGCAGCAGCATCAGCCTCGAGTACGAGCCGGCGCCGCCGCCGCGGACCATGACGAATGATATCTGCGGGGTCGGCGATTGGTGCCGTCGCATGGAGCGCAAGAAGTAGGTGTGCACCCTGGAAAAGGGGGTGTGTCGGCTTCGGCTTCATCGTCGGGGGGTGGTGGACTGTGGCTGTCATGGCGATGACATTGGTTGTTGGCTTTTGTGCTTTTGGGTTAATGTTTGGGTTGGGTTCGGGACTGTCTCAGGATGGATACGCGGCAGCGATGGTTCGGTTTTGGTTTGGTCAGCGCGGTGGTGGAACACCTTTCTCTTTGTCGCCTTCGCATACCCCGGGCATGACGCCGAGAAGAGACGACACGACATGGCGGCGTCGGAAATATGGGCCATATAGAAGAGGAGGAATAGACGGGAGGGATGGACCGGTGTTTTTGGGGTTTGGGTTTGACTATCCGGGATGTTAGTTATGTATTGGCTTGAGGGTAATGGGTGGTGGTATAGGGAAGGGTCTCTTTGGTATCGGACAGCCACAGGATGGAAAACAGGAAGGGCCGGTAATGGATGACGACGAGGCGGGCGATGCGCGACGGGAATAAGTACTGGGCACCTACACTCAGTCAGTAGGTAGCATCTTCAGACGGCCTATACAATTGATAACACAATTGCCCTCTGACACACGTTCCCCGCGCCTTGTGAGATGTCATCCCAAACTTTCTTGTCATCCCCTTCTCCAACTCGCCCACCAACCAACCTCCGCATACGGTTCGCCAATCCAGGTAACCGGGCCCGGGGATCGTCGCGCGGGCGCCTGCGTGTGCGTCGTTCGGTGCGGGGTTGTCCCCGTTCCCAGGAACCCAAAACAAGGCTCCGCGCAACCCCAGGCGAGATTGACGAGTCGCACGCCGCACGTCGCTCTCAACGTCCTTGCTGCCGTGGCGGTCGAGGTGGGGATGGCCTCAACCACCCGGTACCCGCAATTAAGCCTCCAATGGACGAATTTTCCAGCCTCCGTCGCAAGCCCAAAACAACACTGGTTTCTGGGGTCGGAGCATCACCGCCTGCCATTCTGTCGATTTAGCCTGATTCGCGCGCCGGCGACGATCCCTACCCCAAGGCGCTTCATTCCGGAGGCCCGGTGCCTATATTGATCGGGCCCATCGCAGTGGACGGTTGCGAATGGAACCGGGAACCCAGCCGAGCATGCGACGCGATGGGGATGGGGAATGGAGTTGGGGTATATATCGGGGGGGCGCCGCAGTGTCGGGAGGGATGGATGGGTTGGTTCGTCGTGACGGATTGTTTGTCTTGTGGTCGTCGCAACTGTCGTTATCGCCATCGTCATCGTCGTCGCCATGTTGGGTCTATCGTCGTTAGTGGTGCGAAGCGCCCTCTCCGGGCTGCTGCTGTGCTCGTCGTTTGTCGGGGCCAAGTGCGCCGACGACTCGAAGGACAAGCACTGGGTCGATATCTGGGCCACGATGCCGCAGCTGGTCGAGCCGGCGAATTTGCCGCCGGCGCCCTATGTCAGTATACCACGATTCTCTCTTCCGCGCTGGTTGTTGTGGTGGTGAGATGTCGTCGAGTTTGAGTTCGCCGATCCACGACATCCCTGTCTTGTCATCAATAGAAACTCTCCCCCCCTGACCAGGGTGTGCCTGCCGTCATCACCATCAACCTCGCTAACCCCCATGCCCCCTCCCAGAACGGCTCCACCGGTGTCTTTGTCAACTCGACGCTCCGGCAAACCGCCTTCATCACCCAAGACGCCTCCATCATCCGTCTGACCTTCAGCAACGCCTTCGGCGCCACCGACCTCGTCATCAGCGCCGCCTCCATCGCCCTCCCGCTCAACAACACCGCCGGCTCCCCCTCCATCCTCCCCTCCACCGCCCTCCCGGTCACCTTCTCCAACGGCCTCACCACCTTCACCATCCCCCCCGGCGCGCTCGCCCTCTCCGACCCCATCCACCTCCCCACCCCCATCCGCTCCCGCTCCAACCTCGCCATCACCCTCTACCTCGCCTCCGGCCAACCCGGCCACCTCATCACGGGCCACCCGGGATCCCGCACCACCTCGCACGCCGTCCCCGGCCCGCACCTCCTCACCCCGGACCTCTCCCTCATCTCCTCCCACAAACCCACCGACCACTGGTACTTCCTCACCTCGATCGACGCCTTCCTCCCCACCACGCACCACGCCCTCGCCCTCCTCGGCGACTCCATCACCGACGGCCGCGGCTCCACCACCAACACCAACAACCGCTGGCCAGACCAACTCCTCTCCCTCATCCGCTCGACCCCCTCCCTCGCCCCGCTCTCCACCCTCAACCTCGCCGCCGGTGGCAACCGCGTCCTGGCTGACGGCCTCGGGCCCAACGCGCTCGCGCGGCTCGAGCGCGACGTCGTCGCGCACCCCAACGTGCGCATGTGCCTTATCTACATCGGCGTCAACGACCTGGGCACGGCGGCGCCGGAGGCGGCGGCGGCGGTCGCGGAGCGGTTGATCGGAGCGTACGTGCAGATTGTGGCGCGCTTGCACCGGGCGGGGATCGCGGCGTTGGGGACGACGATTACGCCCATGAGCGGGCCGGGGCAGGTGTACGGGGATCCGCTGCGGGAGGTGGCGCGCCAAAAGGTGAATAAGTGGATTCGGGAGGGGGCCGCGTTTGATGCCGTCGTCGACTTTGACGCGGCGGTGAGGGATCCGGGGAACGGGACGATGCTGAGGAAGGAGTTGGACGTGGGGGATTATTTGCATTTGAATCCCGAGGGGTATAGGGTGATGGCGGAGACGGTGGGGCTCGGGTTGTTGGAGAAGTGGAAGGGGGGGTATCGGGGGATGTAGGGGGAGGTAAGGGATGAGGATGAGGGGGGAGGGGGAAGAAGTCGGTGGTCTTCATTGGGTGGTCGTCGGTGTATAATAACGACGGCCGTTTTTTTTGGGCAAAGTTTGCTTTTTGACACAAACCCAACCTCGAGCCAACGACGACGTGGCACCCTGGCAAGGGAAACATAAAAAAACGAGGCGGCGTGGCAGGAATGTGCATGATTAGGGTTCAGCCACTTGTACTTGACGGTTCGGTCCCCGAGGACTCGGCCGATGGAGGCGTGTGCAAGGCAGCGGCTTTTTCTTAGCCCCCCAGCCCAATCATCCATCGCATGCATGACTCTCTCGACCTGCACATGTGCTGCCGTCACAGAGATCCCATCCATTCATGCCGAAAAAAAAGGTAGGTATTCAACAAGATCCGTTGGAAATGGAAATGCCCATCCATGCCTGAAACTCCTCGGGGAATATAGGACTTTACGTACATAAATCTACCCTTCGTCACCGCCAATCCCACGTCTGCCCACCCACTCTGCCCACCCACTCCTCCTGGTGCGCCCACTCTTACATCCACAGCCGAATGGTCCCGTCAGCACCAGCGCTGACGCACCATGGCTCCTTGGGATGCCAGTCCAGGTCCAGCACGCCGAGCTTGCTCATTACCTTGTGCCCCTTGAGCACCTTGACCGGCACGATCGTCGGGTTCTCCAGCTGGTCGTTGGGCACCTTGCCGTGGAAGATTTGCAGGCTGCCGTCGTCGCTGGCGTCCGCGAAGAGCGGGAGGGACTTGTGGAAGCGGACTGTGCGGATCGCCTCGCCGTGGAAACGCATCGTCTTGTAGGGCCGGTTGGACAGGTCGAGGTCGTGCCACAGCAGGCGCTTGTCGTAGCTGCCCACGATCAGGTTGTCGCCGCCGGGGTGGATGTCAAACGAAGAGATCCTATTCGACCAGATTAGCACTTGTCATCAAAGGGGTGGTGGGGAATGATACGTACCACTTGGCTCCTGGCTGGACCACCTTGATCAGCTCTAGCTTCTGCAAATCATAGCACCTGATGGTTCTTTGCGTGGCCACAAAGAAGAGGGGCCGGAGAGGATGGAAAGCCGCCGTCTGCGCGAGACCTGACAGCTTGCGGAAGGGTATTTGCGTCAGGTGCTTCGACAGCGTGTGGATGGCCACCGAGCTCCGTTGTCCAGAGGGCGAGACTGTGGCAAAATGGTCTCCACGTCTGTGCCAGCTGATGACCTTGACAGTCTTGCGCACAGTGATCCTGACCAAGACTCCCTCGTCTTCGAGCTTGGTGCCAGGGCGGGCCCATTTTGCTGGGGGCTCCTTGCCGACGGGCAGCGCGGGTTGGGTGCCGTTTGTCGCGTAGCCAAACCCGGCAGCCAGGATGTCTCGGCTTGCCTTGTCGAGGGCTGGTGCAACGCTGGCATGGCTGGGAACCATGAGGAAAATATCCTCGCCAGCCGCTGCAGAGAGAATGAACGAGTCCTTGACCGGTCTCCAGCCCACAGCGTTGACAGGCTCGTCACTGCTCAGCTTGGCGGACCAGACTTGACGGCCTGTCAAGAGCTCCCAAACACGCACTGTGCCGTCATCGCCACCGCTAGCCACCGAGATGCCCATCTAAGAGAGAGTCAGCATGGGGAGGAGATGTAGAAAAGGTCAAAAGTACATACCGGATCAATGGCGACGCTGCGCACCCGCCCCTCGTGTCCACGGAAGATGGTCTGTGCAACAGTCGGGAAAGGCCTAAGCTCCGAGGGCGAGGGCAGTTTGGGCAGAAGGGAGTTGGGGTCGATGTTGAGCCTGTTCTTTCGTACACGGGGAGCGAGATAGAGATCCTGTCCAGAAATTAGCGCTGCACATTAGCAAGGACTGGGAGTACATACCATGGACCGCTCAAATCTCTCCTTTACAGTGTGGTCATACGCAGGCACTCTTCGGAGCGCATTGTACTTTTGGGGGAGATACTCCTTTGGCCGCTCCTCAGGGTCAAGCTTCTCCCACTCGTCCCTCTCCTCTTGGGTTCTATTCCAGGTGTTAGTGAGCAACATGAAAACAAAGACCAGGGATTCTTACGGGAGGTATTCCTCGGGCGGGTTGTAGCTCAGGTCATATCCAGGGGGTGCCAGTTTGGGGGCTGGGATGTGCATGGGATTGGCGAGCGCGGGCTCTTCGTTCTGCCACAGATCGAAGTGGGCCTCGTCCTTCTCCTCGTCCTCCTTCTCGCGCTCCTCTGGCGGCTTGTAGGGCAGGATTCTTCCCTCCCGAATGGCCCTCACCAACTTCATGACTTGCTTGGCCTCGTTCTTTGAGGGCAAGAAGCGCCTCTTGGGTTCAGGGGCAGAGCTGAGGGCTGTGGTGCGTTAGCCATGACAATGGTCGCCGAGATCGGGGATACATACGCATCTTCTCCTCGATAGAGGTGAAGTATTCCACGGTTGCGGGATAAGGGTCGTGGAGGTCATCGGTGATCAGGCCTTGTTGAACCCGACGGACAAGTTCCATTTCCTCCTCGCTGTGGATTGTCAGCGTCCCAACTCAGCAATATGATTCCAAGACACCATACCTCAGATTCAGTGGGTTGCCGGTGTTGATGTCGGTGAGACCAGTCCATCCCTTGGGCACCTCGATGCTATCGAGGAGACTCTGCAGCGCATCGCCGGCGGCGGGGCGCATGATCTTTTTGCCATTGATGTCGTATCCGATGTGAGGGTAACTGACGGGCAAGAGTCAGTCTTGGACTTGTATCCAGCCGATGCACGAGGTCCTTACCTGTCATAGAAGCTCAGTGGGATGTTTCCAATGGTGTTGGCAGGCTCCTGGGCGTCCGAGTCGTCCGAGTCGTAGACAGGGTCGATTTCACTGTTTGCGACGTCCAGTCAGCATGCGGCCCAGAACACGTTCCCTCGGCCGGTAGACAAACTCGTAGACGTAGCGGTCGTTGCCATTGGCATCCTTTTCGATCCTATAGTTCCTCCCATCGTCGCTGTCGTCCATCCTCTTGGGATCGACACCGGGCTCGGTAATCTCGACGTCCTCGGTACCCTTGACGAGTTTGGCCATCGCATCGTCGTGGTCTACATCGGAGGGAATGTCGTCGCTGAGGAGCCCGTCGTCGTCCTCCTCCTCATCCTCGCTCGCGTCTTCGTGCTCGTCGTTTTCGTTTTCCTCGTCAGAGTTGACATTGTCGAATTCGTCGTCGTCGCTTTGGGACAGGACACCGTCGAAAGCGCCCTCGGCAAGTTCGTCCTCGGATTCGGGCTCCTCGACGCGGGCCTTGCGCTTTTTCTCGAGCAACTTGGACCCCATTGTGTTGGTTGACGGGCTTCGACACTGAGGCGCGATGCTGAGTGGCAGGCCTATGGAAATTTCCATGGAGAGTGGGACTACTTTTTTTTTCTGCCGACCTTAACCAGCTTGTTGGCGGGGCCATTTTCCGACCGCCTGCCTATCTGGATGACTGCAGGACGAGCTCACGCACGGTCCCTTGCTGGCCTCGAAGGGGGGCGTGGGGGGGCTTTTTCGAGGGGTTGATCGGCTCACCCCCCTTCCGGCGACTTTCAATCCACCTCGAAACTTCCATCGGACTTGGGACAGTCCGATTCGGCGTGGCGTGTCCCTTTCATTTTTGATCTTTTCGAGAAATCAACTTGGTATCCGCGTATCGCTTTTATTTCTTCGCTTCTTGAAAGACTACATCATTCGTCGACAAAGGAAGCCAAAATTGTCGATTTTACTCGAACCATAACGTATCGCCAAGTGAACTGCTCGCCACAACCCTCGCTCGATTGAAGCCAGCCCCTCAGCATATCTCAATCCGAACCACTTCCCCTCAGCGAAAGTGAGCAGGTTGTTGGTCATTCATTTTCTGACCTGCCCGAGAACCTTGATAGGCCAGCCCTATCGTGGGCGGCACGGCAATGTACAGCCCATAGGCAGGCGTCCACGGCGACACGAATCCTTATTCCGACGTGAGAGCCCCTCTTATGCCACGCTCCCACGCTCATCCGCCACCCACATATCATCTGAGCTTCATGTCATCAACACATGCGACATCCCGATCCCGCATCTGTACCTAGAATCCCCTACATTCGCCCCGCTAGCCCTGTCGAGCCGAACACGCCCCAGGCTGCACAAAACGACATCGAAATAGGGAACAGTGGGTCTAGACCACGCTTGACGGCATCATGGTGCCCCTCTCGGACCAAGATAAGACGGCGTCCCGGCCAGGGCCGACGAACAAGGCAGAGCCTCAGAAACGGCGGGCTTGCGATGAATGCCGTATGTACCATGCCCATCAGTCACCACCTACCCACCTGTCTCTGACATGACTTGCAGGCACCAAGAAGCTAGCATGTTCCAAAGAACTCGACGGATGCGGTCGCTGCAAAAAAGAGGGCATCAAATGCATCTACTCAGTCCAGAAGACCATGGGGAGGCCGCGAAAGAGGGCTCACCATGAAGTCAACGGCGCCGAGCCTGTCCCGGAAGTTGCCCCTGAGCCCCAGGCCCCGGTCCAGGCTCCGGAGCACGACCATCACGACATCGTCGGCATCTTACCCCCTTTTGATAGTGCCCTAACCATGGAGCTCGATCTGTCTTTCCTCGACTTCAACGACCCCAACTACAACTTCTTCGAGCTGATGGACCCCAACCTCCCCATCTTCCCAGATCTGGACGGTCCTCCGGCCTCAAAGAAGCCCAACACCGCCCTCGAAGCCCCCATCATCTCCACGGCCCCCCACGGCACACCAGAACCCACCTCCAACGTCTGGCTGAGCGACTTCCTATCGACCGACATCGACTTTGATCCCCCTACTGACCCGCCCCCCTACCCCGACCTCCCCGACGCCATCAGCCGCGAGGACATCGAATCCATCATGGCGGCCGACATCCCCTCCCCCCTCCCCTCCCTCTCCCCAGCCACGTCCCACACCTCCCCCTCCACAAACTCGTCCCCGGCCTCCCTCCCGCCAGCCCCCTGCGGCTGCCTCTCCACCCTCTACCTCGCACTCGACTCCCTCCAACGCCTCCCCACCGAAGTCGGCCCCGCCATGAAAGTCGCCCGCACCGCTGCCCGGCAAGCGCAGATCTGCGTCGCCTGCGACGCCTGCGGCAACCCGCCGCTCGACCTCTCCATGAAACCCGCCATCGGGCCCTTCCAAACACTCATGATGCTCGGCGCCCTACTCCCCTCACTCTCGCACGCGTACATGCACATTCTGACCATGGTGGACGAGTACGCCGCGCAAGCCGTCGCCGAGCGCCGGCGCATCCTCCTGGCCATCGACGACTACGGCGGCCTCTGGGGCGGCATGATGGAGCGCTGCGTCGAGCAGGGCGGCGCGACGCTGATGCGCGAGCCGCTCGAGCCCATGATGTGGCGGCTGCTGGTGCGCGCGCTGCTCAAGATCGACGTGTACGGCATGCAGGAGGCCAGCGCGGGTCTCGACATCCCCGGAGTCGACATACCGTCGGCCCGGTCGGCTACGATGTGGGGGTGCCAGCAGCCTGGGCTCAAGGATATCATTGCGACGGTCGAGGAGCGGTCAAGGAGGCGGCACACTGAGTTGGACCTGGCGCTGGCAGCGGGGCTGGTGGAAAAGCCGCCGAATTGCGATTACGATATTGGCGGCGAGCCGCCGTGCATGAAGATTATCAATATTGCGAAGAAGTCGATGAGGGAGTTGATTATTCCTTGAGCGGGAGGAAGGGATGTCGCCAGTCTCTGGAGGCTGTATGAGACAGCAGAGGGACCCATATACTTCGGCGTCGCGAAAGGCACGCCGAGTCGAGGGAAACAGTACTTGAGAGGTATCATCTCCGCTCCAGGAGGAGGGTAAAGCACCCGGCCAAGCACTGAACTGGTGGCGACGCTAAAGACGACTCGTCTTTAGGAGGAAGGAAGGAAGACATATCACCTCCTTTTCATGAGGATTCGGAGGACGAGTGGGACTAGCGAGGTCCGTCAGAGCAAGTAACGAGGCTTCTCATGTACCATATAGCTATATCCTTTTTGTTTGGTTTTGGATATCCCGGTATCGGTCAGATAGCACTCCCATCTCTCATGCGAGAATGAATCGTCTTTTTTTCTCAAAGTCATCATGATCACCTACCTTCATTTGCATCATTTCCAACGGCTAGAGAGGCATACCACAGACAATAGTAACGACAACACTCTTTTGGATTTCGCCTCGGAGGGATGATCATCCTTTCACTCTGAATCTCTCTTCAACTTGGACAATTTTCTACTCACACATTTGACGGGCCGAACCCCCGAAAAATAACAAAAACTTGGCATCGCTGTTGCATAATCGTTCTCTCTTGTCTCTCTCTCTCTCTTGCGCCGGAAAAGTGTGACAAATCACCCGGGGCCTTGCTTTCCTCCCCACCCCCATCCCCCCCGCCTTTCATTTTTTCTTCGTGCAGACAGTATACGTGTGGACAGGCGGCAGGTTCGTAGTTTTGACATCCTGGCTTCTCGTCGTCATGTCCCTAGGTTCTTCCCTTCCCATGACCAACCTCTTTCTCGTTCCTTTCAGGGAAAGCAAGCTGCTTAGTAGACCTTCTTCTTCTCGTCGATGCTAAACTGCCCGGGGCCGCTGTTGACAAGGAGGAGCAGGCCGCCGACGATGGAGAGGATCTGGAAGAAGTCGTACTTGGCGAAGTCCTTGTGGGGGTGGTGCTCGTGGAGCTGGGGTTGCACGTTAGTCATCGTGCTTTGAAAAGGGAAAGGGGGGGAGACTAACAGTCCAGAAGTTGTTGACGAGAATGTTAAAGATGCTCAGAATGACCACGAGCAGAATGGCGCTGAACTTGGCCTTGAAGCCCACGACGACCATGACGCAGGCGACGAGGCCGACGAGCGAAACCACGATGCGGCCGAGCGACCACTCGCCGCTAAAGACGAAGCCGACAAACAGGAAGATGAGCAGCACGCGGCCGGCCAGCTGGAAGTACATCTTGCGGTCCTTCTCCTCGATCTGCGGCAGCCCAGCGAAGGCCTTGGTCTTGCGCACCCACGAGTCCGAGAGCACCATCAGCAGGCCGCCCATGACCGACAGGTTGCGCAGGAAGAAGTTGAGGTCGAAAATGAGGCCGTAGCCGAGCGCCTGCGTGATGACGACGCCGATGAGCCCGCCGACGGCGTATTCGGGGTATTTGCGCATGATGACTAGGGTGGAGCAGACGGACATGGCGATCACGTTGACCATGAGGAAGATGTGGGTGAGGCCGTTGGGGACTGGTACGGTGGGGGGGTGGTGGTTAGTCGTGGGGGACTTGAGCTGAACAGGGAGACACGGGTGGGGGGACACGTACTGTGACGGTAGTCGTGGAGGTAGAGGAGTTGGTCGCTCCATTGTGTTACTATTCTGATTGCGTCCTCAATGAAGGTGACGACAATGAGGAATCGTCCGATGGCAGGGAGGTAGCTGTTATGCGCGACGGTCAGCACGGCCAGAGATGTAGATGCGGCAGCGGTTCGACGTACGGCTTGAGGGGCTCGCTGAGGGTGTCCATGAGGTCCTCGATCTTGCTCGTCTGCGCCCGGATGGCATCAAGGGGGCTCGAATCCGTGGTTTCGGCCTCGTTCTGCCCGCCAAAGGGGCTCTGGGCTCCGATGCCATAGCTTCCCTGTCCTCGCATTTGCGCCATTGTTGCGATGGGGGAGGTTGTGCGTGTGCACTCGAGGGTCGGTCGGGGAGAAAAGGGTCGACGGGGGAAGGCAGTCCTGCTGGCGCAATGGTGTTGTCTCGGGGGCGAGGGTGAAAGAAAAGGGCCGGCGAGGAATGAATGGGATGGTTACGGGTCCGAGGGGTTGGCGGCGAGCTACCGCTTCGGTCTGTCCACAATCTGGCCTGGCCGCTGGCTGGCGTCTTTTTGGGGGGAGCGAGCTGGACCGTGCGGAACTGGCTGGAAAACGAGGCGACACAAAACGACAGCACCGGACACGAGCGAAAGTCGAGGGTGGGAAAAGGGCAATGAGGAGTTCGTGGTGCCAGCTACGGGGTGCAAAGAGGAGGATCGTCGACGGACGCGGCGCAGCGACGGGATTTGAGGCTTGTGGTAAGCTCCAGGGCCGAGTACATAAAACTGTGTCCTCTTGGTTCACGATTGGAGGGCCTGTCGCCTGTTGCCCGTGGCGGAGGGATGAATGAGTGCTGCAGTCGCTTTGGCTCCCCTGAATGCAAATGCAACACACAAGTCACCCGCCCGGCCGTGTACATTTCGGCTCAGCCAATTGCCCGCCAAGGGCCAGGTACACATTGGAGAAGCTACCAAGCTTCTGCGGCAAATGTGGACCCCGAGCTTCCAAGCCTGTGAATTGCCCGTGGAAACTGGAAACCCGCCGCCGACAACAGCCTGGCCATTTTTTTCTCTTCAGGGCACGCCGTCGCACCATGGTGAGCTTGGACCTGGCGGATGGAACTCGCAGTACCATTGGAGGCTGGATTGAAGAGTTTTGAGCCTCTATCCAGGCTGCCAGGGAGCGATGCCCACGAGCGAACCTCGACACAGTACGGGGTTGCCCATCCCGTGCAAGGCAAAGGGCCCGAGGTTGGACAGGACGGAACGAGGTCTGCTGGTCGAGAACGGGACAGCTCCTCTTTGCGGGCAGCTCTCATTTGCAGCGGAACACACCTCCCGAGTCTCTTACGCAACCACTCGGGCCACCGTGGTTTTTTTGATGCTGACAGTTCTCGGGTGAGAAAAAAGACAGACGGTAACCTTTCACCCATGTTGTGAGGTTCTGTTAAAATGAAGAGTTGGAGCTGGAACCTCGGCATCACAGGGGCGGCGACAGCATTGACCACCCGGAGCTGGACACGGAACTCCCCGGCTTCCGTCCGGTGAGGCCGGGCATTAGTGCACGGGACCGGCACCAAATCACCAATGCCTTCAATTCATGGGGTTCCTAAAGACGGCATGGCGATGAAATCTACATCAGTTCAAAGAACAGCCCACGTAGATATCATCCTCAATCTTCAAAAGATTCTCTCGAGTCTCTCCCGAATGGACAAGACTCGGCATTGGCTTACAGAAACTCGTCGGGATACCGAAAAACTTGGAACTTATTGAGTTGAAAGACCCCGTAGACGTGACCCAAGTATTTCATAGCTTTCCACTCCCAAGCTCGTGGATTTGTCTCCCCTGAATGAGGTCGTCATCGGCCTCCTCGTCGCTGTGAAAGAATGACAGCCAATCACAGCCCCCCTAATAGCAGTCGGATGGAGCCGGGAACCCCAACCCGGATAAACCGCGGCCGGCTCGATTCGACGTTGCAAAGCTCGGTCCCCACTGGCCACAGCTTCGAGATGCAGTGGCAGTGACGGCGACGACTCGACTTTGGAACCCCATCCGCCCGCCCCCCCCCCCCTCGAACCCGACCGTCTACCGACGCCAGTGCCAGCCATTGCCGCCGGGAGAAGAGCCACCACAGCGACGCCGTCTCCCCTGCTGCCAGCGAAATGGCGTCCTCGCTGTACCGGCTCGCCGGGCGCACCGCCGCCAAGGTCGTGCGTCCTTTAGTCTCGCCGTCGATGTCGACATTGAAGTCGTCGGCCGCCTGCCGCCGGGCCCCCTTCTCCGCCGCCGCCCGCCTCCGCTATGCCGAGCCCGCCTACGAGGGCACCCGCCTCGTCCCCGTCGACGCCGACTTCCACAACCCCGCCTCCGAGGACCCCTACGGCACCTCGCGTCTCGCTGATGGCTCCATGAAGGCCCCTCCGTCCCCCGAGGACTCGATCGAGGGCCGCAAGGTCCGCCACTACACCGTCAACTTTGGTCCCCAGCATCCCGCCGCCCACGGCGTGCTCCGTCTGATTCTCGAGCTCAATGGCGAGGAGATCGTCCGCGCCGACCCCCACGTCGGCCTGCTGCACCGCGGCACCGAGAAGCTGTGCGAGTACCGCACCTACCTCCAGGCCCTGCCGTACTTTGACCGCCTCGACTACGTCTCCATGATGACCAACGAGCAGTGCTTCTCGCTCGCCGTCGAGAAGCTGCTCAACGTCGAGATCCCCGAGCGTGCCAAGTTCATCCGCACCCTGTTTGGCGAGATCACCCGCGTCCTCAACCATCTCATGTCGGTCCTCTCGCACGCCATGGACGTGGGTGCGCTTACGCCTTTCCTGTGGGGTTTCGAGGAGCGAGAGAAGCTCATGGTATGTCTGGGGGAAGCGGAGGGGCCCCAGGGGCGTTAGTAGCTAACGGTATCTCTCCCAGGAATTCTACGAGCGCGTATCGGGAGCCCGTCTCCACGCCGCCTACGTGCGCCCCGGTGGCGTCCATCAAGATATCCCCGTCGGCCTCCTCGACGACATCTACCAATGGGCGACTCAGTTCGGTGACCGCATCGACGAGACGGAGGAGATGCTGACAGACAACCGCATCTGGATCAACCGGTTGCAGGGCGTCGGTGTCGTCTCGGCCGCCGAGGCGCTGAACCTCTCCTTCACGGGTGTCATGCTCCGCGGGTCCGGCGTGCCGTGGGACATCCGCAAGAGCCAGCCGTACGACGCGTACGACCAGGTCGAGTTCGACGTGCCCGTGGGCGTCAACGGCGACTGCTACGACCGCTACCTGTGCCGCATGGAGGAGTTCCGCCAGTCGCTGCGCATCATCCACCAGTGCCTCAATAAGATGCCCGCCGGCCCCGTCCGCGTCGAGGACTACAAGATCTCGCCCCCGCCCCGTTCCGCCATGAAGGAGAACATGGAAGCCCTGATCCACCACTTCCTCCTCTACACCAAGGGCTACGCCGTGCCCCCCGGCGACACGTACTCGGCCATCGAGGCCCCCAAGGGTGAGATGGGCGTCTACGTCGTCAGCGACGGCAGTGAGAGGCCGTACCGCGTGCACATCCGCGCGCCCGGGTTTGCGCATCTGGCTGGTTTTGACCATGTCTGCAAGGGGCATTTGCTGGCTGATGCTGTTGCCGTCATTGGTACCATGGATCTCGTGTTCGGTACGTCACTTCACTACATCTCATGGACTGTGATTTGCTTTTATGTGAAATCAACGCTAACTAACTATGTTCTCTAACCTTGCAGGCGAGGTCGATCGGTAAAATGAATGCACTGCTCTAAAAGGAAAAAAGAGAGGAGAGGGGTGGAGTGAAGAACGCAACGCGATGCTGAGAGGCAGAGTACTATCTAGGGGTATTCCGGTGTCCTCCCATTGCTGTGTGTTGCTGTGTCTGTCTGTTGAAATGCCAGAGAGAGAGAAAGAAATAATCGATTCCCATGCATTTCAACCTCCGGGCTTTCCTCTGTTGAACACCTAGAGGTTGAACAAAATTGGGGGGGCGCAGATGTGCCTCTGCGGGCTTCTTGGAGATCGCATCATCTCTCGAGAGGGTGATGGACAAAGGGGGTAGAACGGAGCTTGGTGGTAAGAGAGGATGGGGGCAAGCTGCTTGCTCGTTTAGGTGTCGGTTTCCCAGACGAGCTCGTTCTTGTTGATCAGAGTCCTTGTCGACTGTGTAAATACCGATGGAGTGCCTCCTCTGATGGTGAGACGAGACGGGATCAAGGGACTCCGTATATAAATGCTGCCAATTGTTGATGTTTTGTGTGGTTTCTGTTGTGGCTGCTGCTGTTGAACATGTCGCTGCTTGCCATTTTCGCCGTCCAAAGTGCTTGCATGCTTGGTGCTGATCTGCTCTGGACGCAATTGTTAGTCAGGGGCCAAAAGGGGGTCGAGGTCAAAACAAACATCAGGGGGTATATACCAAAATCTCCCCGCGGGGACGTTGTTCCAAAAACTCTCCTCCCATCCATCGCTCAGATCGACTTGCGCCGCGGGTAGACCACCCCCGCGCGAGGCGTCATGTAGACAATCTCGGTCTCCTCCTCGGTGTCGCTGAAGACGGGATAGAAGGCCGGCTCTTCGCCGTGGTTGGCCACCTCCCCGTCAGTGCCCTCCTCCGCGGTGGTGTACTCCTCCGTGGTGTTGTTCCCCTGGCTGGTATCCCGGCTCTGGGTCGAGGTGGAAGGCGTTCTCTCCTCCGACCACTGACCTGTCGAAGTTGAAGCCGTTCTCTCCTCCACCCACCCGCTGCCAGTCCTGGGGGCGTAGTCGGGACCCTATCCGACCGCTCTCACCTCAGTGCCAGCCGGGACAAACTCGTCGGCATCCACCGACAGCCTTCCAATGCTCGTGCCGGTGCCAAACAGCTTGCACCTCTCCCACTCTCCGACGTGGTGGTGGCCATCAATGTTCTCCGGACCACAACCCATCGGAAGGCCGCAGAGCGACTTGCCACCATTGACAATCTCCTTCCCCTTCCCCTTCCCAGCGCCCCCAGCAACATCAGCACCCGCCTCATCGTGATACTCAAACCCGACATTCCAGTACGGCCCGCTGCCATACGCCACGCGCCTATCCGTCTCCGAGCGCTGCGCATCCCTCAGCCAGAACGACGTCCTTCTGCCCCCCCTCCACCTCCTGCCCCCCCTCTTGATGGCCGGGACAAACCTCTCCCTCACCGTCATCGGCGTCGGCAGAAAAACATCCCCAAACAACCTCGTAATCTCCGCAACCCGCTCCGCCTCCCCGCCCACCTCATCATAATAACTCGGATGCTCCACCCCCCTATACATCCCCAACAACTTCACCTCGCCCTCCCCCATCTCCTCCTCCCCCACAGCGGGCTCCTCAATAACCGCCATGTCCAGCGCACACTTACACCCCCCGGCCGCATGCAACGCCCGATGATCCGCCACCCACTCGGCCGCGTACAAGCCCGGCACGCGCACCGACGCGCCCCCGGCGGAGCCGGAAAGCGGGGTGAAGGCCGGGTGGCCCGCGGGGGCGGGGCCGTTGGCGGCTGGGCTCGACAGGCGGGGTTGGTACATGAGGCCGGGGAAGATGACCTCGCATCCGCAGACGGCGCGCTCGTGCAGCCAGCGGTGCTCCCACTCGCGGATGAGGACCCAGCGGAAGTGCAGGGTGCGCTCGCACGCGGCGCACATGGTGGCGGCGTTGTATTGCCGGGTTGGTTGCTGGGTGCAGGGGGGGAACGGGGTGGAGGCTGTGGTGAGGGGGCAGGGGCGGGTGATGGATGGGGAGCGGTGGCCGCAGTGGTAGGCGATGTATTCGGTGACGCACATTTTGGTGGTTGTTGGTGGTGGTGTTTGGGGATGGGTTGGTAATGGGTTGAGGTGATGGGATGGGGGTTTGTGCTTGGAGATGTTGTTGTTGGTCTGGTTGGTGGTGTTGTTCTTGGTGCTTTGTGAGGGTTTGAGAGAGTTGTAAGATGATGGTGGTGTTGGAGAGGTGATGTCTTGTTGGTGAGAGGAGCGGTCGTGGTGTCAAGAGGATCGTCGTCGACGAGAAAAAGATGGTTGAGTCTGGTTCAAGTTGAAGAGTTAATATCTGACGGAGAGCTTGGAGTTGAAGAAGGTTTGGAAGCGGAAAAGGTTGGAAGTTGAAGAAGGGTTGGAGTTGAAGAAGATTCTGGAGCGGAGGGGGGAAGGAGAGCTCGGATGGGAATAAGATTCGGGGGCCGAAGAAGACTTCGGACCGGAGCGGAACCCCGGAGATTAGAAAGCTCGTGGGAGAACGGAAAGGTGCTTTTGGGAGGAAGACCACCAGGCGAACGGGATGAGGAGAAGAAGATAAATAGGCGAAGGAGATGGAGGAGACAAGTCTGGAGTGTGTGTTTGCTTGAATGGGAGCAGGCTGGGGGCTGGGGGCAAACAGGAACGGAGCGGAAGAGGCAGGGCCGGACTAGGCAGCGGCAGGCCGGGGCAGGGGCAGACCGGGTGAGGTTGAAAAGGCCGGCCGGAATGGGGCCGCGCGAACGGGATTGCGGTGGGAAGGGCCGGTCCTGGTGGGGCCGGCCGAAGCCGACGACCACCGCCGGGCGAACAGGATCGGGGCGCACACAGGGCAGGTGCCGAACACGCCGGGGCGAACGGGGCAGGGGCAGGGGTGGACAGGAACAGGCTCAGCAGGAAAGGACGGGCTCAAGGGAGAGCTTCAAGGCCAACTTTGACCTTTTAGCGTGGTGCTGGTGGATGCGATAAACGAAGCAGAGCTTGAGGCTCTGAAATCAAACATACCGAGTGAAGGTGAGTCTTCGCACGGGGTTTCTGCTGGCGAAAAGAAGAGTGAGCCCCAAGCTCCGAGCCCTAAGATTGTTGAACGGAGGCGGATATTGACGAAGGTGGAGGGAATCAAAGAAACCGCAGGGAGGAGAGGTAATCTAGAGGACAGAGAGAGCCTCGACAGCCTTGATATTGGGCGTGAGTGTCCAGATATATCAAGTTGGTGATGGGGGCGCGCTTGCGTGTTTTGTCTCGTAACTGAAGTGTGCTGGAAATCATGTACCTTGCAGCTGATGAAGATCTCGAGATGCGCCTCTCTTTGCTAAGGGAGCGTTGGATCTGCTTGGCCTTGTTGCAGGTTCTTGCTGAGTGGCAGGTTGAGAAGGTGGTTGGTGAAGAAGAAGGTGAAGAAGAGGTGAAGAAGGTGAGGATCTCCTGGTGGTGTTGGAGAATATATACCGTTCTGCAGATCGAAAGGACCCGTATTTCTCTTGGATTCGATCTCAATACCTGTGGAGAGGAAGTCAGGAAGCAGGAGATCGAATCTTGGAGTCGCGGAAGAAACAGAAGGGTCGCCGGGATGGTTTGGGAGCTCCTCTCGGTCCTGTCCTTGATCCTCGCCGGCGGAGACGTCAAGAAGCAACAGATTGACCCCCGCGGTCGGTCTGGGAGATTTTAACAGCGGAGAAAGTCCAGGTGTCCGCAGCAAGCCTCGCTGATAGGTCGATGGAGCGGACAATCTCTCCAAGGGAGCTGCGGAAAGCTTCAAATAAAGCAAACACTCCCGGCCTCTTGGTGGCGTTTACGGGGCACGGGTGTGCCTGTTTCCAAATGCAGAGTCTCGGCACAAAGGAAAAATCGACTGTCCTTTCTCCTAGGATTTGGCGAAATGGTTACCAACCAAGTCCTTCTGGTATCCCGACAGTTTCCCGCTGGCATAGACGGTCTCTGGACCGTCCTGGACGATTCCCGCGAGGCGATATTTTGTAGTGCGTGGAAAGGGTGTCCAGCTTGGCAGGTGTCCCTTAAAATGCGATCAAAGAGTTGACTGCGGGAGGTATATCCACAACCTGGTGACTCGGGAGGGTCTGACGGGAGGCGTGCCCTCACGGTGATTGATACCTGTAATAATGCTGCTCCCTTGGCAATTCATCCTTTGTTAAGGGTACCAATGGGCTCGTTCTGTCTTGGGCAAATGCAAAGCAGTGTATGATGGTGTTTGGGACAAGGTGAGGTCGTCCAAGATGTAGTATGTCGCTGTACAAGTAATCCTGTGTCTCAGCAAAGACGACGAGATCTCGAGGCTTTGCAATCTATCCTTCTGCGTACTTCAAGCCCTACAGTTAGCTATATGCATGACAGTAAGAGAACGAAAGGGCGACGGTAAATAAAATGATATATTGACAGAGGGTGGAACGTGGTGATGGCAGGATTCAGGGGCAAAGTAAACAAACACAGGGTCCAGCCAAAAACTGACCAAAACGAAAAAGGGGAACCAGACGGAAAGCTCGTTATGCTGACGGGATGATATCTCACTCCCGTGGCGGAAATTATGGAAATGTGCCGAGAAAATGTGGCTTCGAGGCAGGGCCAGGCGGTTGAGGGTCGTTGCTTATATTCTGGCAGAAGCCCTGAGTCTACCGGATCGTGGAAGACGCTGAGAGGAGTCCTGCCACGTTGCATTTGTTGCTGCCCGGAAATCAACGAGGCAATTGGAGGTCAAGAAAAAAACGCGGGATCCAAGTCCTGGAGAGGAGAGGTAGTTGTAGAAAGGAGAGGTAGTTGTAGAAAGGAGAGTTGAAGAGCAAGGGACTAGCCTAGGGCCAGGGACGATGGGATTTATATCTGGGCACAAGTGACGGGCTCGTGGAAATTGGCGAGGTTTTATAATCGGAAGTTGGGATGGCAACAATATGGTCAACTGATATTTGTTGCCCAATCCGAACCCAGTAACGCAGGGCGAGACGATAAAGGTAGGGGACCAGAAACTCGATGAAGAGGGGGTTGACGGGTATGATGACACCCAAAGCTCGATGAGAATTATCTGATCTGTAAGTTGGGATGAGACCTGTTCCCCGACAGGACTATGCGTCGGAACGCCGACAACCATGGGCGTCATTTGATCCGAGTGTCCTACAACAAGCCAACCAAGAGGACTAGAACAGCTTGGTCCCGCTCCCCGCTGCCTGTTTCATAAAGAAATCCTTCAGCGGGCCCATCGAGTTGACCATGTTCAGACCTAAGGACCTCAGCGGTACCAAGGGACCACTTCTCACCGAGTACAGCTTGTGGAGCTTGTCGCAGACCCCAAGAAGGACGTGGTTGGCGGCGTATCGCTCCGAAACGTACGACTCGAGTGACATTCGCGTGCCGATATCCTGCCCGTGACTGACAGCGTACTCAATTGTGTTGGCCAAGCTCTGGACATCTCCTTGCCCCTGGTTGAGCCCTTGCCCAGCCAGGGGGTGGATCGTGTGAGCGGCGTCGCCGATAAGCGCCACACGTTCTCCGATGTAGGTATCAGCGTGTCGCATCTTGAGGGGAAACGAGGCGACGGTGCCCTCTTGGACGGCGGTGACTTGCTGTGGGACGGCCCGTTGATCGAATGGCGTGTGTTGTAACCTCCAAGAATACTCGTCTTCCTGACCAGAGCTCTGCGTATGCATAAACGCCAGGTCGGTGGGAGAGAGACGGAATGCGGCGTTTACCAGCGCCACCATGTCTTTGGATGACAGACTCTTGAGCAGGGCGGCGTTCTGTGGGGTCGTTGACCAGACAAGAGTCGAGTACTTCCCGGGGAGTGGGAGCATGGCCACTGGCCCGGTGGGAAGAAACCTCTGGTAGGCAATCTTGTAGCCATCCCCGCCCCAGCCCTCCCCCTCCAGTTCCAGCGTCGCCACCACGCCATGTCGGTTGTAGTCCCATCCCTTTGCCTCGATCCCAGCAAACGTGCGGACCGGGCTGTTTGCGCCGTCGGCTCCAATAAGAAGACGCGCATATAGCTGCTGGCCCCCGTTGAGATGAACCACAGGCCATTGGCTCAGATCGAGCTCGTCGGTCTGCTCGCCGAATGTGATGTTCTCCACCCTTGCCTTGTCAAAGACCGAGACCCCTCCCAGCTCCTCCAACCGCTTCAGCAGACCGGATGTGAGATTCAGATTCTCCGTCATGTAGGCAATCGGCCCCGTCGCCGATCGCTGCGCCGAGTCGAACTCGATCCGAGCATCCGACACGCCGTCCCAGACCTGCATCTCCTCGTACGGCTGGACTCTGTTCGTGTAGAGGTGTTTCCACGCGCCAATATTGTCGAGAAAGAGGGCCGAGGACTGGGTCAAGGAGCTGCATCGGTTCGAGAATCGGTCTGGTGGTGACTCCCAGGAATTGAGTTTCGCCAGGTCCTGGGCTTCGACGAGGGCGATGCGGAGGTGGGAGGTGACGGGGTTCGCGCCTGGGGTTGAAGTCAGTAACGGGAGTTGCAGCCATCGGGGGTACCCAAGACACCTACGAAGGGCTGTGAGAAGACTGAGACCCGCAGGCCCGCCTCCCACGCAGACAACATCGTAGATGTCTGGTTTTGGGGATGTCGTCGTCGCATAGCTTCGCCTTGGCTGGGAGACACGGAGGCTGCGGCGAGTGCAGCTCTGGCAGACGTAGGATGCTGCCCGTCTCCTGATTATGGAGTCCATCGTGGCGGCAGCGACAGTCGGTGTCGTCTCCTTCAATGGCTTGCTGGAACTGCTTGGGTGGTCAGGGGTTGAAGCTTGAAGTCGGCCAAAAAAGAAGTCGGACGTTGACAGACCCCTGTCGCGATGCAGGTCATCGGGTGGCCCAAGCTCCCCTGCTGCATTCGCATCGATGGGTCCACTGTCCAAGTCCCACCATCAGAAACAGGGGAAGACACCACCACAAGTCCTAAGCTTCACCCCCTTTCTCCGTCTTTGCGATCTTAAATTTGGTCGTCTAAGTTTGGAATCAGAGAGATGCGAGAAAATCGGGAACCTGCTTCCCCCCACCAAAGTTCCATGGCTTTCAACGAGGGTGAATTGAGGTCTTGTCACTCCCATCGTCGTCCCCCAATCGCCAGCTCGAGGGAAAGAAGAAGACAGGAGTGCACTGGCCTCCGAGTGTTTCACGCTTCCTCGTCATGTCCAAGTCGGCTGGTTTCTGGAATTCACTACGACGTGCTCCCCCGTCTCTGATACAGACGGGGTTCGCCTTAAATTGACAACAGTCCTGGTTGCGGGGTCTTGAATACCTCCCTCCTCAGCATCTTCTATCGCACCATTTCACCACGAATACCTCTGACTCTCAAAATGTCGTGTAAGTCTTGCCTGTCCAAATTTGGGTCAACCATCTGATGACTGCAGTCTTCTCGGGCGTCGGGCACATCACGCACAGCTCCAAGCTGCCCAAAGGAACGACTAAGGAGCAAGGCATTGCGATGCTCTCCGACCACATCTTCTTTCTCCATTGCGACCCTCACCTCGTCAAGTACGAGGCCGTGACCCCCGACACGCCGCCCGAGATCCCCGAGGCAGTGCAGGCAAAGGTTCGGGGCAGCAAGGGAACCCAAGTCTTCAAGGTCACAGATCTCGTCCACACCATCCCCGCGGGTTTATGGGACTCCAACGTCGTCAGCACCTACGAGATTACGGGCATCACCGACGGCCTCTTTGTGCGCATCCACAGCCCCCTCTCGATTGTTATGGACACGGTGTGGGAGATTGGGGCGGACGAGGACGGCGAGCTGGAGCTGGTCGAGAGCATGACGATAACGTGTTCCCGGCTGCTGATGGGGGTGGTCAAGTCGCAGTGTGAGAATGGATGGGCACAGATCCATGCCAAGATGCTGGGGAGACTGGAGGGGAAAGAAGGAAATGGGGAGGGCCAGCAATGAGACGAGAGATGGCTGGGGCCTGGGGGGGGTGAGGTATGAGGAGCCATGAATGTATGAGTTTTGGACAAGGCATCAATGAACGGAGGGGACGGAGGGATTGGAAATCAATATTTCTCTCCAAACCCAAGTCCCAACATCTCGATTCCCAATCAACTCATCACTCGGAGGAGCCTCCAGCACACCAGGGCACTGAGGCGCCAAGGCACGTTGTCACTTTCAGGTGGGGCTGATCTTGAGAGAGAGAGACATCGCGAACGATGATTGGATAATATTGTAGGGATCAAGATCTTGGCACCGTTTGATGGGACTTGCCGATAAGTCCCCCTTGTCGTCTCACCTTCTTCCCCAGACATCACCACGTCCACCCCCTGTCAACTTTCAACTTGTCAAGATGCCAACCGTCTGATAAATCGTCCGTCTTCTCTTTTGTCCGTCTCCTTTTTTGGAGAGATTTTTCTTTTTCATTCTGATCGCCGGTGCGATATTGCCATTGCCGCGAGCCAGCTCTGCGCAATTGTTTGATTCACTCGGCCGAATTGATTCGATTCTCTTCTTCTCTTTGCGACTCGGTTTCAGTTCGCAGTTCACCCCGCGATCCTCCGGTCCCCTTTGGGTTCAGCTGAGCTTCTGGTCTCGCCCTCATCGAGTCATCAACAACAGAGGCGCACCCCATCCGCCAACTTCGGGCGAGTTGGATACACTTGTCCTTGGCCACATCCGCTCAGCAAACAAGCATCGATACTCTCATTCTTTTTCATCCCGACCAACAACGCCCCAGCCGGCTCCCGAGAGACAAGAGGCGCCGCTTGTGGCCAACGGCTTCCTATATCCATTCCCGCTCTGGGGGAGGACTGCCGAGGAGCTGGGCGCGGATGCAACATTGAGGGCGTTCCGACATCCGACTGTCCTGGACTCGATATTCACCATGGAGCGCCTTCAAGTTCGGAACTCGGCCCTGACGGTCGCAAAGCAAAAGGCAATGGACGACGCCAAGAAGATGCAGGCCGTCGTGCAGGACGAGTGCGCCAAGGCCAGCAAGGAGGTGCCTCCCTACCTTCTCACTGAGCTCATCGGCAAGGGCAGCTTTGGCCGCGTCTACAAGGCGACGGACCTGGCATCCAAGTCGCTCGTCGCCGTCAAGATCATCGACATTGAGGAGAGCGATACGCTGAACCCCAAGCTGGCCGACACGTATAGCGAGTTTATGAAGGAGATCAACGCCCTTAAGCTGCTCAGCGACAGCAAGGCCAAGAACATCAACCTCATCCTCGACGTGCTCCCAGTCGGCCAGTCCATGTGGATGGTGACCGAGTACTGCGCCGGAGGATCCGTGGCCACGCTGATGAAGCCGACGGCCCCCGGCGGACTGCAGGAGAAGTGGATTATCCCCATCGTGCGCGAGGTCGCCGAAGCCATCTACTGGGTGCACAAGGAGGGCATCATCCACCGCGACATCAAGTGCGCCAATGTCTTGGTGACCGAGACAGGCAGCGTCCAGCTCTGCGACTTTGGCGTCGCTGGCATCGTCGAAACCAAGCTCGACAAGCGCTCCACCTTTATCGGGACGCCGCACTGGATGGCTCCCGAGCTCTTTGACCCGGTGCCGTCCTACAGCACCCCCGTCGATATCTGGGCCTTTGGCTCGCTCATGTATGAGATCGCCTCGGGGCTGCCGCCCAACGTCATGGCGGGCTTCAATATTCCCCAGCTGGGCAGCTACATCAAGAGCCACGTTCCGCGTCTCGAGGGGGATCAGTACTCGTACAACCTCAGGGACCTGGTGGCCTTTTGCCTGGTCGAGGATCCGGCCAAGCGTCCAACCATTGAGCAAGTACAGCGGCACCCGTACATCTATAATACCAGCGCCGAATACCCGACCTCCCATCTGGCGAATCTAGTTAAGGGCTACAGAGTCTGGGAGTCGCAGGGTGGCATTCGAAAGTCGCTGTTTGCCCCTGTCGGTGCACAAGGCCCGTCGGACTACTCGTCCACCTCGATGGCCAACGACGAGTGGAACTTTAGCACAACTGTCGACTTTGACCGCCAGGTGTCGGACACGGATACACAGGCAATCTACGATGTCTACGGGTCCAACGTCGACTTTGACCTCACCGAGCAGCCGCCCCGGCCCACCAAGCAAAAGCCGCGCCGGCGCATGCCCCCTCAGCTGCCTGCCTTCAAGGCGCCGCTCGAAAAGCTCTTTGACCCCAACACCATCTCGGGCTACGACGAGAACTCGCGGGTGTACTACGGAAGGCAGCCCCCGCCGTCGGCCTCGGACCTCCCTCTGCGGGACGACTCCCTGCACTCGACGCTCCGCGAGTCTCTAATCGACCTCGACGCATCTCTCCACGACGGCGCCGACCTCTCCCAGTTTGCGGATATGGAGACCATTAAGGCTGGTCCACGTCCGAGCGACTCGGAGGTGGAAGAGACAGCCGCCAGGAAGCCACCGCTGAGCGATCCGGCCGATGCGGACCGCAGGGCTACGCAGGATTGGAAATTCCCATCCATGGCCCCTCCAGCCTCGGCCAGCTCCGAGGTGTTTCGCTTCCCCCTCGCCGAAGCCCCGCCAAACACCACCCCGGGGTCTGGTTCGAGGCCCGCGCTGGTCCACCACCCAACGGAGCCAATTGCACTCCCGTCTCAAACCTACGACATGGGCGCCCCGAAGAACTACGACCACCGTGCCTCCGTGGGCAGCCTCATCGACCTCGACGAGAGCTTTGCCCTGCCCGAGTACCCCCGGCCATCCACCGCAAACTCGGACGTCGGGTCCATGGCCGGCTCCGACGTGGGCGGCGCCAACCCGTTTGACCTGGAACGGCACGCCTCCTTCTACCAGCCCCTGCAGCAGTCCATGGGCCGCGAGCCATCCATCTACATCTCGGACGACAGCGACTATGCCCGCCTCGCGCAGATGCCGGACGACGAGCCCGCGCTTCCCGCCTTTTCCAGCGGCAGCAACACGCTCGTCAGCCACGGACGCACCGACAGCTTCGAGGACGACGGTTACTCGGCCGCGAGCGACTTTGCGGACCCCGAGTATCTGGCCATGGGCGGTGCCAGTGGCCAGCCCCGTCGGCCTAGCGTTCAGAAGCGCCAGCAGCAGGCGCAGCAGCCGAGAAGCGCGCCCGCGATGCCGGGCGTTCCGCAGCCGCCGTCGGCGAGGGTGATGCAGGGCATGGCGACGCGGGAAGAGGTGCGGCAGGATGTGATGAGGTTGATGGAGAGCTTTTTGGAGCATCTCAACTTTGCGGACGGGCAGGTGGCCATGATGCCGACGCGGTCGGGGAGGAGGGGCGCCGACACGTAACGATATGGAATGGTTAGCGGTGAATTATGTTTGGTCGAGGTTTCTTCACTTTTGGGCGTCTGTTTTTTTGAATGGGGTATGTGCGACGATGGATCATCTTCATGTTCATGTTTTGTGGCGAAGGGTTTTGAAGGACTGGAGCGGGGAGATGGGCGTTTGGGTGGAAAAGGCCAGAGATACCACTGGGAGGCCTGGAATGGTTGGGCTTGATTACTGCGAGTTCTGAATTGCTGCTTTTTTTTATGATTTGGGTTGGGAAGGTTCGTAGATTTTTGATGCTGCAAAATGATGCCGAGTTCAAAATGCAGTCGGGACTCCTGCCGTTTGTGAGCATAAATTTTCCATGACTCAACTTTCACCTCGCCATTTCCATCACACCAAAAAGTCACCACCACCAGAGACGACAAAAAAACCAAAACCGCCAGCCTCAGCAACCGACATCACAAAATCCCAAGCCACCGGCTCCGCGTCAAGTTGGCTATCGTCCTCCGCCTCGTCTCCGCGCGCCTCACCACCCTCCTCAACCGCCGCCCCCCAAACCTTCGCCGCCTCACAACCCCAACTTACACCCCCATCCATGCAACCCCCTCCCCAACCATGGAAACCCGCATAATCACCATCCCCCCTCCCTCCTCCCCCTCCCCCTCCAAAGACATCGACCCCTCCCTCGGCTCCTGGTCCCCCTCCCACCCCCCCCTAACCCACTGGACGCTCCCCTCCCCGCCGACCCCCTCTCTCTCCGCCCTCCTCCCCGCCGCGCACCTCCTCCGCACCACCTCCGTCCCCGTCGCCTTCCCCACCGAAACCGTCTACGGCCTCGCCGCCGACGCCACCCGCCCCGCCGCCGTCCGCGGCATCTACGCCGCCAAGCGCCGCCCCTCGGACAACCCCCTCATCGTGCACGTCGCCGACCTGACCATGCTTGGGTCTCTCCTCCCCACCACTGGAATCCCCGAGATCTACGCCCCGCTCATCGCCCGCTTCTGGCCCGGCCCTCTGACCATCCTCCTGCCTCTGGCAGAAGGCACCCTCCTAGCGCCGGAGGTCACCGCGGGCCTCCCGACGTTTGGCGCACGCCTGCCCGCGTCGGCGCTCGCGAGGAGCTTGATTCAGCTGGTGGGGAAGCCGCTGGCGGCGCCGAGCGCGAATGCGAGCACAAGGCCGAGTCCGACGGCGGCGAAGCACGTGGTGGAGGATTTGGCGGGGCGGATTGAGGTGGTGGTGTCGGATGGGGGGGTTTGTGAGGTCGGGGTGGAGAGCACGGTGGTGGATGGGCTGTCGGTGCCGCCGGCGGTGTTGAGGCCGGGCGGGGTGAGTGTGGAGGAGATTAGGGGGTGTAGGGGGTGGGAGGGGGTGGTGAGGGGGTATGAGGATAGGGCGGAGCAGGGGGGGGAGAAGCCGAGGGCGCCGGGGATGAAGTATAAGCATTATAGTCCAAGGGCGAGGGTTGTGCTGTTTGAGAGGGGGCGAGGCCTGAGGGGGTGGGAGAGGGGACGGTGGGGGTTATTAGGACGAGGGGGTGGGTGTGGCCTGGGTTGGGGGTGGGGGGTGGGGAGGTGGTGTTTGGGGGGGAGGTGGTGGAGGGGGAGGGGGGGTTGAAGGCGAGGGAGGGGAGGGTGGAGGGGACGGGGGGGAGGGTGTTGGATGTTGATCTGGTGGGGGATGTCAAGGGGGTGGCGCATGGGCTGTTTGCGGCGCTGAGGGAGCTGGATCGGTTGGGGGCGGATGTGATTTATGTGGAGGGGGTGGAGGACGACGGGGAGGATATCGCAGCGGCGGTCATGAATAGGCTGCGCAAGGCGGCGTCGGAGATTAGAGGATAGATTTTCGGGAGGCACATAGCCAAGACGAGCAGGACTCCAAGGCTCTCGGGAGCAAAAAGGAAATATTTTGGTTCTATTCCATGGTCGCCTTGACTCCTGTATGAGGACAACCAGCAAATTATGACCACGCAACTACCGCCACCACCATCCCCAGCTCTCCCACTACAACCCCTGACGCAGCCAGTCGGTAATCTTGGCCTTGCCCAGCTGGGCTAGATTGTTGACGCCCTGTTCGCTAAAGGGGTCGATGCCCCGGAGGTTGACCACGTCCTGCGTCGGCGCCTTGCTGCATCTTTGCACGACGATGGTGGGGTCCGTCTCGAGGATGATGCCGTCGTCGACGAGCTCGTCGATCAAGAGGGCGACGAGGTCGTAGTTTTCGATTATTGTCCGCTTGTCGACGGATTGCCTAGGGGGCCAGTTAGCTTGAGCACAAACGACGGAGGGGGAAGGTGGGGACATGCTTGAAGAGGAGATGGAGACTGTCCCGGAGCGCCAGCAGCACGTTGTACAGCAGCACCTCGTTCTCCTCGGTGCTGCCGACGACGTAGATGGCCACGTCCGACTCCATCTTGTACAGGACCACGCGGTTGTCAAAGAGGAGGATGTCGCCGTTTTGCTTGGCCGTCTTGGCCAGGAGCGCCTTTTCGAAGCGGGTCTGCGCGGTCTTGTCGGGGTAGGGGTTTTGGGAGGTTGTGGTACTTGGGACTGTTGGGGGCTTGTTAGAGTCGGTCGGCTTGGTGGTGGAGGGGGGGAAAGCGCACCTCCTGCTACGGGGGCGATGTGTGGCGGTGTGTAGTATTTAGAGTAGATTCGGGACCCATCGTCGCTGGAGAGAATGACTGGAGAGACTCAGTTAGCATCATCTTCCGACAAGCAGCTTCAGAGGAGTGTTGATGGGGTGGCGTACTGATAGCGTTGATGCTATACAGCTCCATTCCTGGTGACATCTTGGCGGCTGTGCAACCCTCTTTCTGGGCGGTCGACGACGGGAGTATGCGGAGGTATGATCGAGTGGGAGGGGGCGGGCGAGGTGAGGCCGTCAGTGGTGGTGTTCGCGGCTGCGCATCGCCAATTCGTGGAGTTGTGGGGTGAGGACAGCTGTGATGTGGCTTGAGCGCGGTCAGCCCCACCGCCAAGCCAGGGACGCTGCGGTACGTGCTGCGTGTACCGATTTGACAGGGGTTTAATGGGTGGCACGACAACGGCCCCTGTTCAGTGGTCAAACGCGGTCGTGTAAAGTGGTTTTGACGCGAAATTTCGCGTCTCCCCTTTTCAAATTTCCGCCCGCTGCATTCCCCATCCATCCCCTGGACGATAGCGTCCATCCCACCTCACGTCGTCTCTCTCGCTCGTCGCACCACCACCACCACCACCTCCACCATTACTGCCGCAATTCTCGTCACTTTTCCCCCTCCAGAAAAATAAGGCGGCACCAAGATGTCTTCCCCCGCCAAAAGATCAACGCGCTCGACGCGCAGCTCGCAACCCCGAAGCAGCCCCGCTCCTGGCCCCTCGGGCTCAGCAGAGGACGCCGCCTCGACCACCCCCCGCCAACCCCGCGCAACCCGCGCCTCGCAGCTGGCCTCAAGCCCGCTGTTCTATGCCTCGTCGTCGCCCGGCCGCGGCGTCCCCATCTCGTCCCCGCTGCGCCAGGACAGCAACTCGCAACTCACGGCCCCTCTCCCCGGCAACACACCCAGCTCCCCCCTCCGCCAGAGGACCGAAACCCAGACCGACGGCGACCGCACTCCGCGCGCTAGCGGACGTCTCATAGGGGGTGAGCTGGTTTCTCCTGGCGCATCTCTTTCCCGGTGCTAACTCTCGGCAGATTCGTCCCCTGTTCGCTACGATGCCAGCTCCAGCCCCGGCCGCCAGCTTCTCGGCCAGCAGTCGGACCTGCGCAGTGAAAGCAGCGCTTTGTTTGTCAACAACCAGCGTTCGGGCACCGTCAGGTCGCGCCGTGGAGATATCAACTCGGACACCCTCCGAACACCACGACAGATTCCGCGCCGTGTCATCCTCGACGACGCCGGCCGCGTGGTCCAGGACGGCTCCGATGCCGCGTCGTTCGCCAACATCAACCCCGCCACGTCCGAGGCCGACGCCCTTGGTGGGTCGAGCAGCGGCCTCATTTGGGGTACCACCATCTCCATCGACGACTCGTTTGTCGCCTTCAAGGACTTCCTGCGCAACTTTACCTACAAGTACCGCATGTGGGCCGACGGTTCCACCGAGGCCGACACGGACGGCAGCCTCGTCGCCGAGTCCAAGGTCTACTGGGAGATGATGGAGAATATGCTCCTGCTTGGTACCAACAAGCTATATCTTGATCTCCGTGATCTTAAGGCCTACCCGCGCACCCTGAAGCTGTGGCACCAGGTCCAGGCCTACCCCAGCGAAATCATTCCCGTCATGGATCAGTGCGTGCACGACAGCATGATCGAGCTCGCCAGGATTGAGATGGCCAGCCAGCGAGAAACGCAGAGCACTGTCGGCGCATCTCATGCTCCGCAGAGCTCCGAGCCGGCGTTCCCAAGTTCGGACCGGGGCGAAGAGCCTGCCACCCCTCTCCCTTCGCAATCCCGACAGCCTACGCTCGAAGATCAGGTCGCCACCATGGAGTTTGTTGTCCGCCCCTGGGGCATTGACAAGGTCACCAACCTGCGTGATCTGAATCCTTCTGGTATGTCCTCGACCCTTTTTTTCCTATTGCGAGATCGTTTCTAATGCGCCCCAGACATGGACAAGCTTGTGTGCATCAAGGGATTCGTCATCCGGACCACCCCTGTCATCCCCGACATGAAGGACGCCTTCTTCAAGTGCAGCGTCTGCGGGCACTCGGTCAACACCCAGCTGGACCGCGGCAAGATCCGCGAGCCCACAGAGTGCCCCCGGGCTCGCTGCGCGAGCAAGAACTCGATGCAGATCGTCCACAACCGCTGCACCTTTGAGGACAAGCAGATCATCAAGCTGCAGGAGACGCCCGATGCCGTGCCTGCCGGACAGACGCCGCACTCGGTCTCGGTGTGCGTGTACAACGAGCTGGTCGACTTCTGCAAGGCCGGTGACCGTGTCGAGCTCACGGGCATCTTCAAGGTCACGCCCGTGCGCGTCAACCCCCGCATGCGGACGGTCAAGAGCGTGCACAAGACGTACGTCGACGTCGTTCACGTCCAAAAGGTGGACAGGAAACGAATGGGCGCCGATCCCTCGACGCTCGACCTCGCCGCCGAGGAGGAGGCGCACACCAGCGGGCAGTCGCTGCAGGAGGTCAAGAAGATCAAGCCCGAGGAGGAGGAGAAAATCAAGGCCACGGCGGCCCGCCCCGACATCTACGAGCTCCTCTCGCGCTCCCTCGCGCCGTCCATCTCGGAGATGCAGGACGTCAAGAAGGGCATCCTCCTCCAGCTGTTTGGCGGCACCAACAAGAGCTTCGAGAAGGGCGGCAGCCCCAAGTACCGTGGCGACATCAACGTGCTCCTCTGCGGCGACCCGTCGACGGCCAAGTCGCAGATCCTGGCCTACGTGCATCGCATCGCGCCGCGCGGCATCTACACCAGCGGCAAGGGTTCCTCGGCCGTTGGGCTCACAGCGTACGTGACGCGCGACCCCGAGTCGCGCCAGCTCGTCCTCGAGTCGGGCGCCCTCGTCCTCTCGGACGGCGGAGTCTGCTGCATCGACGAGTTTGACAAGATGAACGACTCGACCCGGTCGGTGCTCCACGAGGTGATGGAGCAGCAGACGGTGTCGGTGGCCAAGGCCGGCATCATCACGACGCTCAACGCGCGCACATCGATCCTCGCGTCGGCCAACCCCATCGGCAGCCGCTACAACCCGGACCTCTCCGTCCCACAAAACATCGACCTCCCGCCGACGCTCCTCTCGCGGTTCGACCTCGTCTACCTGATCCTCGACCGCGTCGACGAGCGCGCCGACCAGCGCCTCGCGCGCCACCTCCTCTCCATGTACCTCGAGGACAAGCCGCAGTCGGCGCAGTCCGACTCGGACATCCTCCCCATCGAGTTCCTGACGTCGTACATTTCCTACGCGCGGGCGCACGTGCACCCGACCATCACGCCCGAGGCCGGGCGCGAGCTGGTCGACGCGTACGTAGAGATGCGCAAGCTCGGGCAGGACGTGCGGGCGGCGGAGAAGCGCATCACGGCGACGACGCGGCAGCTGGAGAGCATGATCCGGCTGGCCGAGGCGCACGCCAAGATGCGGCTGAGCGCGACGGTGACGCGCGACGACGTGCAGGAGGCGGTGCGGCTCATCAAGACGGCGCTCAAGACGGCGGCCACGGACTCGCAGGGCCGCATCGACATGAGCCTGCTGACCGAGGGCACGTCGGCGGCCGAGCGCAAGCGCCGCTCCGACATGAAGGACGCCGTCGTGCGGCTGCTCGACGACATGACGGCGGGCGGGCAGGCGGTGCGCTTCTCCGAGGTGGCGCGGCGGCTGGCCGAGGGCGCCGGCGTGGCCGTGGACTCGGGAGAGTTTGCCGAGGTCATGCGGACGCTGGAGATGGAGGGGGGCGTCATGATTTCGGGCGAGGGGGCCAGGAAGAATGTGAGGAGGATCACGGCCGTGGTTTGATGGGTGATGGTTATGACGATGGGGAATGTCCGGGTTCATGTTTGGGAGGGTAGGGATACCAATGTACGTCTCTTTTTTTGTGTCGCAAGCAGGCTCATTTTCATGATACTCGGAGGGGGGCCGCCGCCTTGAAATTCAAATCTTTCCTGAAAGTGATATCCGGACCGCATGCAAAAGTATACTCGTCAACGCCCCTGATCAAAACAACCCCCATTTCCCATCTCAAACTCACACTCCCACCACATTCCCCCTATCCGGCGATTTTCCATTCCCCCTCCCCGGCGTAGGCGTGACATCACCAGCCATGGCACCGCCAACACTCTCGGCTCCCTCCCCCAGCAACCCCTCGGGCAGCTGCCAATCCCTCAAGTCATCCTCGGCATCATTCAGAATCTGCCTCGTCTGCGCCGCGCCCTCGTACGGCGGCCTCACATCCCCCGGCACCACCGGCGTATCGTCCAGCACCTGCAACAGCCTCAACCCATGCCTCGCCAGGATCACCTGCTTCTCGGCCCTCTCAATCGTCGCCAAAAACTCGGCCGTGTACGCCTCCTTGAGCTTCTGCCGTGTCTGTCGTCCCCGTCAGCACCACCACCCCCAAAAAAGGTCAGAAAAAAGAAAAAGAAAGAAACTCACCACATTCCCCACCTGCGCCTCCCCCACCAACCCCTCCGCCTCCGCCCTCACCAACTCCTGCTCCAACACCACCAACCGCGCACTCCCCGGCTCCTTCGCCTTGACCCTCGCAATCTCCTCCGCCACCCTCTCCCTCCCCGCCCGCACCGGCGCCACGCTCCGCTCCGTGTCCCGCACCGTCTTCAACGTCCCCCTGGCCTCGTCCAAAGAACGCGCGTACACGTCCTCTTGCTCCCCGAGCTCCGACAGGATCACCCCCACCTTGTCGCTGACGTCGCTGAGCGCTGGGTCCATGGTGGAACCCCATTCCGAGAGTTGCGTGGCGATGGAGAGGCGCTCGCGGGCCGCGGTGGTGTGAGCGTGGATGAGTAGGTTGGTGGATTTTATGAGGCGGTGGAGGCGGTGGGAGGGGGAGGGGGGGCGGGAGGTGCGGAGGGAGGAGAGGGAGAAGCGGTGGTGGGAGGGGGCCGGGGTCGAGGAGGTGGAGGTGCCAGTGGAGGAGCGGTTGGAGGAGCGGATGGAGAGGGCGCGGTTCCTACGAGGGGGGGTTAGTTGGGGGGATAGGGGGGTGGGGGGTGGTGATGGTACCACTGGGGAAAGGAGAAGCGGGAGTTGGCTTCGAGGCTTTTGCGCGACGACGACATGGTGGGGGATAGGTGGTGGTGGCGGGAGGGTGTGGTTGATGGGATGTGTGAACTTACAGCATTGTGGCCTTGGGGTGGGATGGGGGTCCCGGTGGTTGTTTGGGTGTGGTGGTGTTTGCTCCTTCTCTCTGGTCGAAGTATTCGACCTGGGTAGGAAGGTATGTCGATTGAGAAGGGGGCAGCTGGAAAGTGCACTGCTCTCGGGATGAGGTTGGGAGAGAGAGGAATGACAGCAAGGGCTGACAAGAGCAACTGGGGATAGTAACCAACTGACTGCAACAGATGGATTGATCAGGAATGCCTTGAACCTGTTTGAAATCCAATCATCAGACACACAGCTAGTGCTGAGATGGCGTTGCTCTTGCGACGTCACCCATCACGATAGCAGCAGCAGAAGCCATCTATACCGAGGAAGAACGCCCTCGCGCCCCATCACACCATCATTCCCTGGGCGAATCCCGACTCCGGAAGCGAAAGTACAGCGTCATTGTCTTTGGTGTGGGAGAAGACAATGGAGGATGTTGCGGTGACGTCATGCGGTCATGTTCTGAGTGAGGACCCCACCACCCACTACCGAGCATCAATCATCGCCGGACTCGACTCTTCCGGGTGTGTTGAAAATGAGATGTGTTGATTCAACATGAGAAGCTAAAATCACCCGCTGATAACAAATGCTACGATGAAGCCCTGCCGTACAACCCATATGTCCCCAATACGCCGTATCACATCCATGCTGTGCCATGCCATGCCTAAAATCAACCCTCAGTCAAACAACGCCGTATACCCCCTAATACCCACTAACAACCTTCCGTGTACTACTCCTATAACTCGTCACGCTCGCCCTGGGACTCGCCCCGTATTGATGCGAACTGGTATGATGGTGATGATGCGACCTCTGCGCCGGCGCGACCGCCACGTAGCTTGTGCGGCCCGGGGGCAACGACGACGACGATGAGCGATGGCTGTGGCCGTGGTGTCCGTGACCGTGGTGGTGGTGGTGGTGATGGGGGCGCGTGGCGGGGATGGTTTCTTGGTGGTAGTAGTATTTTTCTTCTCTGCGGGGCGTGCCGAAACACATGGTGGCGGTTGTGGGGGGGTTGTTGTGGTGGGAGATGGGAGGTGAGAGTGGTGAGGGTTTGGTGAGTTGGTGGTTTGTGTTGGAGTTGTTTGTCGCGTTGGTGATATGCCGATGAGAGATAGAAGTAACAGATACACCAATGCCAGAAGAAAAGGGGGACGGGGCCTTTACATATCATTTTCTGATCCGGCACAACCAACTCAGCAAGTAAATACACTCACTGCGTATACTTGTCACGGGAGCCATGTCATGCGGCTACATCAGTCATATCCACCCTCCACCATTACCAAGCTCTTCCAGATAAACATGCTCCGCCCCGTCAACGCCGAACTTCCCCTCGGAATACTCGTCACTTTTTTAGAGAGAGAGAAGCAAAAACCCTGAAAGTTGGAATGGATTCGATGGCAGATCCCACCCTGAGCCACCCTCGAGGACCCTGGTTGCATCCGCCAAGACATCAAGACCCTGTGTTGGACGAGATGCAGTCGTGCCCTGCTGCCGGGGAGCCGCACACCTCGGAGAAAACACAAATGGGGGTCACACCATCAGACAGTTCCGGAGCCGATGACGACGGGGCTGGAACTTTCATGGCTGCCGAGAGCCGAGCTGTTCGTTGTTGGCATCAATCAAATCCATACCACACATTTCCAAATCATCCTCTCATTCCACTTTTTGGTGTAAGAAAAGAGGACAGATAAGTACAGCCCAATGAAATCTCGTAAAACACCTTTCCTGTTTTATCTCCGTACCACCCGTACCCTCTACCAGCTCCCTTCCTACTTGGAAAACTGGAGGTTCAAGTTCCCCAGCAACCATATGCCCGCAAAAAAGGCCATCGAGCTGTAGATCACGATAATGGGCTTCCGGAGGCTAGCCGACAGCGGGTAGTCGTACGACACAACCAACTCGCGGTCCCGGAAGTCATCGACGAGGTTGCGCGCCTTGATCACCAGGGCCGTCCGCCCGACGCTGTCGAGGAACGTCTTGTGAATGACCACGTCGGCCGAGACGATCGACGACGACGGGATCGACGTCGTGTACTTGACGTTTCTGCGGGGTTATTGTCAGTAGCTACCGCTGAGAGGAGAATCGGGACACGTACTTGGCCCCCTCGGGCAGGATCACGCGGACCTGGACCTGCTCGTACTCAACGCCCTCGGCCTGCTTCGGGCCCTCGAGGAAGGGTACGTTCAGGACATAGCCGCCCGTCTCCGTCTTGCGCAAAAAGTTCTGGGCGTCCGAGTTCCAGCCAATGGTAAAGGGGAACTTCCACCCGCCGAACAGGGGGTAGCGGGGCTTGATCTCGAGCAGGGCCTCGCGCTTGTTGGAGCGGAAGTGAGACGTCGAGATGTTGCCAATGACGTCCGTGTAGTAGGGGTCGCTGCTGCCGACGCGGAGCGGGAAGCGCATCTCGCGCAGGATGTGCCACGTGGGCAGGCGGAAGTGCTGGTACTTGACGCGGCTGAAAAGGTTCGTCAGGTTGGCGCCGCCCTGGATCCACGTGTAGCGCTCCTCAAAGGCGACGTTGCCGCCCCAGTGGCTGACCTCGACGTCGCGCTCCAGCTCGGCCACGTGATTCACGGGCCGGTTGAACTCGAAGCGGACCTGCACGGGCTCGACGGCCCCGGCGGCCTTCTCGTCAAAGGGGCCGTACGTGAGTTTGGCGCCCTGCTTGACGGGGAACTCAGCGATGTCTCCGCTCCCGGGGAGCCTGGTGTAGTCGGGGATGTTGGAAAAGGCAAACTTGACCTCGGTCTTTTGCCTGGACGTGGTGTAGGCCGAGGGGCAGTACGCCGAGAACGAGTAGGCGAGGAACTGGGGTTCCTCGATGTTGATGGTGGCGGGGAGGGGCTTATAGGCGTTCAGGATGTAGTAGCTGATGCCGATGGTCTGTTGCGCGCCGGGCTTGAGGGGAGCGGGGAGCTGGATGCGAAGGTACTGCGTGTTCCTGTTGGGGTCAGCATGTCCGCTCTGTCCAAGTCAACTGCTGCAACAAACCTCTTTGGGTCGACCTCGACAATCTCGGCAACAAAAGGACCAGCCTTTGCGTCCTTGCGATCCTTGACCTCGACGCCTCCTAACCGCGCCACCTGGTCGGTGGTGAAGGGAAGAAAGTATTCATCCTGTGGTTGCTTGGCAATGTTCTCGATCAGGACATTGATGTTCTCCTTGACGTAATTCTTCTCGGCCGAGATGATGTGAACCAGATTGGTGTTCTTCCAGACCTGGGGCGGCGGATACGTCTGCGAGACGGTGCTCTTGGCCGCGGCGAACGACACGAGCGAGAGCGCCGCGGCGAAGACGGCAGACGTCCTCATGATGGAAGCAAGGGCGACAGCCGGTCGCTCATGAAATATCGGGTGCTTCGGGGTGCCCAAGTCGGCAATTGGGAGGCAGGCGGCGCGATGGGAGTGTGGGCGCCGGGTGGATGGTGGGATTCGTGCCGTCGTCAAACACCAGTTCGAGCGTCTCGAGCATCACCGACGACCGTGGCCTCTCTTGTTGGAGACTGTCTCCAAAATGCTTACGTTGCGGAAAGTCCCCTGTCAGTGGTCCAAGCTTGGGGAGCAGTCTTATCGCTTATCGGGAGCATGGGCCTCCGGGGCTCGCGGGGCAAGCATGTGGGGCAAACCGGTGCCGGGCAGAAGTGGAGACACGGGATGCTCCGCTCCCTTCGCCCTCCCTCGGAATCATGCGTCACCGCCTGGTTCCAGGGCTCTGCATTATGTTGAAGGACATTCAGGCCTCTCATCATAAACCACAAGAGAACCATGGTCGGCCTCTACGTATTTCCCGAGCAGGTCTCTAGTTTGAATGCCTCTCTTTTCTGGCCCTGTTCCGCAGTTCCCTTTCCCAGCTCCCGCCCGGCAGCCTCTTCCCCGGGCGTCTTCCGGACCAAGATTTACACATTTCCGTCTCCGTCTTCCGTTGCACCATGCTTTCAGCTTGTGGTTTCCTTGTCGCCCAAAACTGCCGCCGGGAGATGCAAGATGCAGCTGTGGGGCCTCCCTGCCAGTCCGGGCAGCACCTGCATCCCATCTTTGGGCGTGGGGGACGCCAATGGAGAGGGAAGGACATCTCCCCACAGCTCTCCACTGTCTTGGTTGGGGAAAGTGTCGTGTATCGGTCTCGCCAATCAATCGGGCGTTGGTGCCAACAGCACCTGTTCAGACCGACAGTGACATCACCTCCACACCTCGCACCTCGCGCCTCACTCATCCGCTCCCGACCCGACCTTGCCGCCAGCTTCCTTCCTCCGCAGCAATCAGTACCTGCACCGTCGCACAAGATACCCGCTGACTTTCGGAGTTTCATTTTTTTTGCCTGCACCTCGTTGTAATTGGACCCGACCCTCAGCCCTTCACTGCTCAGGAACCATGTCTCCAGCATCCACAAATTGGTCAAGTCCGTCTCACCACCACCATCACCACCACCCCCCTCATCCCTCTCCGTCTCACTACACAGAGCATCCCTTATTGTCCACACCTACCGCCAGCCACACGGCGAGACTGTCACCCATGTGTGTCTCGTCCCCTCCACTGACCATGGACCTAGGCTCTGTTGGCGATGCCCGCCTCCAAAAAGAGATTGAGGAGCTGGAGCGCCTCTTCACCATTGACACGGAAAAGCTCAAGAAGATCACCGACCACTTTGTCCATGAGTTGGAAATGGGTCTCACAGTCGAGGGGGGCAGCATCGTCAGTGTTCCCCCTTCCCCCCCCTGAGCCACCACTGACTGAACCAGCCCATGAACCCAACATGGGTTATGTCCTACCCCACGGGCCATGAGACGGGCACCTATCTGGCTCTCGATATGGGCGGGACCAACTTGCGTGTCTGCCAGGTCACTCTCACCGACGCAAAGTCCGAGTTTGATATCATCCAGTCCAAGTACCGCATGCCCGAGGAGCTCAAGACGGGCCACGCCGACGAGCTCTGGGAGTACATCGCCGACTGTCTTATTCAGTTCATCGAGACGCATCACGGAGACACAGCCAATATCGACAAGCTCCCCCTTGGCTTCACATTTTCCTACCCGGCCACCCAAAACTACATCGACGCTGGAATCCTGCAGCGCTGGACCAAGGGCTTCAACATTGACGGTGTCGAGGGTCAAAATGTCGTTCCCATGTTTGAGGCAGCTTTGAAGAGACGGGTACGGACGTCTTGCCCTTTTCTTTCCCGCGTGAGCTAACTCTGTCCAGGGTGCACCGATCAAGCTGACGGCTCTGATCAACGACACCACCGGCACGCTCATAGCATCAGCGTACACCGACCCCAAAATGAAGATCGGCTGCATCTTTGGAACCGGCTGCAACGCCGCCTACATGGAGGACTGCGGGTCCATCCCCAAGCTCGCTCACTACAACCTCCCGCCCGACACACCCATGGCCATCAACTGCGAGTGGGGCGCCTTTGACAACGAGCACCAAGTGCTTCCACGAACCCCCTATGACACGGCCATCGACCACGAATCACCTCGCCCTGGCCAACAGGCCTTTGAGAAGATGATTGCTGGTCTCTACCTGGGGGAGCTGTTCCGCCTGGTCCTGGTCGACCTCGCCGACAACCACCAAGTGCACATCTTTCAGGGTCAGAACATCAGCGCTCTCCGAAAAGCCTACAGCCTCGACTCATCCTTTCTCTCCGCCATTGAAGAGTACATCCCCATCCCCACCCCCCCCCAAAAGAAACCACCAGCTAACCCCCTCAGGGACCCGGACAAGGATAACCTCGCCGAAACCGCCGACCTCTTCAACTCCAAGCTCGGCATCCATCCCAGCAAGGACGAGCTCAAGCTCATCCGCCGCACCGCCGAGCTGATCGGCACCCGCGCCGCCCGCCTGTCGGCCTGCGGCGTCGCCGCCATCAGCCGCAAGAAGGGCTACACGACGTGCCACGTGGGCGCCGACGGCTCCGTCTTCAACAAGTACCCGCACTTCAAGGCGCGCGGCGCCGCCGCGCTGCGCGAGATTCTCGACTGGCCCGACAAGTCGGACCCCAAGGAGGAGGACCCGATCGAGATTTTGGCGGCCGAGGACGGGAGCGGCGTGGGTGCCGCGCTGATTGCCGCGCTGACGCTGGAGCGGGTCAAGAAGGGGAATATGCATGGGATTTTGCATCCTGAGAACTTTTAGGGGGTTGGGGTGGTGGTGGTGGTGGTGAATAGATGGGAATTTCCTGTGTCTATTGCATAGTTTTGGTGATTTCTGGTGAAGATGACTGGCTTATGCAAACGGGACAACAACAACGCAGCAACCGTCACCCCCTCACAACCTCCACCAAAACAACATCCTTCCCCCTGACCAGATATCCCCGATCCGGATCCCCCCCATCAACCTCACTCCCCCCTATTGGCAATCTATCAAGGTGCGTGATCTTCGTCCCGTGCCGGCCGCGCAGCGCGCGCGCCGCCACGGCCGGCGGCAGCCAGCGGATGCGCATCTCTACCACGCCTTTGGCGGGGGTTGATAACGGGGAGGCGTCGTTGGGCTCCGGAGAGTTGGAGTGGGAGTAGGAGGAGGCGTCGGAGTCGTGGGGACTGGCGGTGTAAGACGGGTAGATGTCGATGGACCCGGTGGTGTAGATGTAGTTTGCGGGTGGTGTTGGTGGGGGGTGGAGGCGGTGGATGGTTGTTTTGGTTTGGGAGAGGGGGAGAAGAATTGTTTTTGGGGGAGTTGGTTGAGGTGGGGATGGGGCTGGGGGTGGGTGGGATGGTTCCGGGGTGAGGGTTGTGGTGGAGGTGGTGGTTGTCGTGAGGGAGGAGGGGAGGGGGGAGATGTACAGAGGCGGATGGGGGGGGGGCATGGTGGTGTCGTTGCGTTTGGGTGGGTCTTCTTCCTTGGGGAGTGGTGGGGGTGTTGAGGTGCGCTGGGAAGGGGTGGGTTCACCGGGGATTACGAGTTGGAGGGGGTGGTTTGAGGAGGGCGTTGGTGATGGGGGGTTGGTTGCTGGGACTCCGTTGCGTAGGGGTTGGTCCCCAGGAGGTGGTGTCGGCGGTGGTGTTTTCCTTGGGGAAATTCTTGGCGAGGCTTGTTGGGAAGTTGTGTTGACCGGGGAGGTGTGGTTGATGGGAGGTACCGATGCCGTGGTTGACAGTGTTTCCGCGCCAGAGTTTATTCTCTCGGTGGAGATATCTGACATGGGTTCCGGCTCACCAGCCGGACCCCGGCCGGGATCATCCTTGTCTGCGCTGGGTTCGGGGAGTAGAAGGCGTTGTTCCTCTCCCGTCATCTCACCCTTTTCCTGACGGGGCTCCGGACTTTCCTCTTGCCTGGGAGAAACCACGTCTGCCAACACCCCCCCAAGAGTCTCCACCGACCCCCCAACCGTCCACGCTGTGCTCTCATTCGGAAACGCCGCCGCCCACTTCCCTTTCAACGCCATCCTCTCCCCGACCGCCCTCCTAATCCGCGCCTCCAGCGCAGCATTCATCCTCTCCTGCACCCCCTCCCACCCGGGCACGCCCACTGGCAGCCGCCATCCCTTGTACAGTTTCCCGTGCGTCCGGGGGACGTGGAACCCCCCGTGCGTCGAAACAAGCAGGTTGCATAGGTAGCATGCGTCCTTGCTCGACGCAATCACCCGCGGCCTGAAGGGCGTGGGGTTCAGGTCGTAGTAAGCGACGAGTTGGACTTCGGCGTGGATCCGGGCTTCTTTGAGGGCAGAGGTGAGGGTGGTGAGGAATTGGGTGTTGGCTATGGCCGGGGAGATGTTGAGTTTTTGGCAGAGGGTGGAGGCGGGGGTGGGGGTCAGGCAGAGGGAGAGGCGAGCGGGGAGAGAGGTGGTCTTTGGAGGGACGGTCTGCTCGCGATAGAAGTAAGGTGGGGGGAGGGAGACGGGGAGGACTTTGACGTGGAGGAAGAGGGGGAGGGTTTGGGCGGAGCGGACGAGGTAGAGGGAGGTGGTGCGGTACTTGGCGAGTTTGAGGAGGCGGAGGGGGAGGCTTTGTTTGATGCCGGGGTCGAGGACGGAGGGGGGGACGGGGGAGAGGAGAGTGGCGAGGTTTATGGTCTTGGTCAAGTGGGAGATGGCGAGGAGGATGGGTTGGAGGTGGTGGAGCATGGTGGTTGGGTCAGAGGTGGACGAACCGTTCCATGATTGGAGAAGGGTCACTAGGTTGGTGGTCTGGTGAAGAAAAGGGACGACGACTGCTTGTCGTGTCTTTCCGTAGTGGGCTTGCACGGCGCCAGCGGCTTTCTTTAGCACGCCGGCGAGAGATGACTTCTTGCGGGCTGTTTGAGCTGCTTGGTATCCGAGGCGAGCGAGAATCCGGTCCTTGCACATTTGGACGATGGCTTCAAAGACATCGGCATCGAGCAGAGACGGGCCCCCTGGATGAAGACTGTCAGCAGGGTGTGCAGGTGTTCAACTGCCGCATAATCATACCCACCGGGATCGCTTGAAGACACATTGGTCCGAGACAGCAGCTGGAAAATATTCTCAAGGCCACACTGTATTCGATTCAATGCCTTGCTGGAAGAACCCGCCTCCCCCTTGTTGATGGCAAGCATCACCCGCATCCCATCACCTGTTGGAAGCTCCTCAAGGCAAGCTGCCACAATGTGGTTCGGATCGTCGGTCACGGCGGCGAGGAAGCTAATCCTTCGTACCAAGGCGGATTCTTTCTCGGGCGACAAGATTCGTTGAACCGTCTTCTTCTTCTTCCTGCTCTCGGCAACCACGATGCAGTTGGCATGGGGAGGGTTCGGCGTTTCATTAAGCATCGACAAGAGCACGATGTTTTCGGCACAAACAATAGCCGGGGAAACATTTTTTCTTGTTGCCATTGCGACTTGGCGATGGAGTTCCTAGCATGTTGACATGGACGGACGACACGGCCCCGGGTGTCGTTGACGAGGGGGTCCATTGAGCTTGTTATATGCCCTTTGGAAACCAATTGGAAGACCCAAACAGACGGCTGGGGCTGTATGTTTGCCAAATGCGGGTTGCCTTGTACGGCGCGATATCTACGCTTTTATTCGTGGGGCATCTGGGGCATGTAGTGAGGCCTACTGCCGCAGCCGGACCGCGGGGTGTGGTCGACAAGCAGGCTACCCATCCACTGACGAGCCTCGCCGTCAAGGTGCAATGGTGAGATGACTTCATCCCAGGAATTTGCAAACGGGGAGTCGGTAGGCTGTGATCTGTCAGTTCCATTACGAAGAACCAGTGACCGAAACTTACTGTCCAGCGTCCAGTACCGCCTCTTGACACCCTCCCACTCGCCCTTGCCGGCCTCTGCGAGCTCCTTCATGTCGACGGGAATCTCATTCCACTCGACATCGAGACCGGCGTCTGACAAATGCATCTCGGCAACCTTTGTGTAGACATCGTAGCAGATCTTCCTGTCGGCCCCGAGGCCATTGAAGAAGCCAAAGATGCCCTCGCTGTCGAGAAGGCCGGGGATGTACTCGGTGAAGAACTTTCGCAGCTGGGAGTAGTCCTCCCCAAATGTGTCAAAGTAGATGGCGTCGTAGACCTCGCCCTTCTCGAGAAGATCGAGACAGACCTCCTGCCACTTGCCTTGGTGGACCTTGTATGCGCCCGGCTCCGAGCCGGTCTCCTCCCATCTTGCGCCAAACTTGGCATCCGGGGCGGAGAGATGGGCCAGGACTTCGGGGTGAGCCTCCACGACGTGGTGGCGGGCCGGTTTCGTCTCGGCAAACATGGTGTCGATGATGCCCATCCCAAGGCCAATGTTGAGAATTCGCTTGCCGGCCTCCTTGGTGGGAAGCAAAGCATCGACGCTCTGGCGCATGATGTCTGTCTCCCAGGCCATCATGACGCCGTTCCCGGCGTCGTCTACCAACTTGCCTTCCGAGTAGGTGAGCTTCGACCGAAGATAGGCCTCGCTCTTGACGTCGGCATCAGCATCGGGCTTTGGGGGCTGGAAAGTGGGCTCCTCTTCGGCTTGAACGTCCTCCACCTCTTCCACATTGACAGCATCGTGCCCATTCTCCCCGACACAGACAAGCTGTGGCGCCTCGTCGCCATCTGCAGCACCATCCACCATCTCCTCGTCCTCCTCGTCCTCCCCGTCGCTGCCCAACTCCTCATAACCACCCATCAACCCAAACAGCATCTCTGCACGCACACCAGCCTCCATGCAGAGCCTGTACAGCTCTGGGCGGTTCAGCCGGTTGGCCAGGCAGCCAGGGGTCTCGTTGTGGTCGTCGACATCGTTCCAGATGGCGCCCCAGAGGAGAAGCTCATAGACGACTTTGTGGGCAGCCTCGAGGTCCTCGGGGGTGTCGTCCTCGGAGGGGGGGCCACATGCGCGGATGGCGGCGTGCAGTGGGGTCTCGCCCGTGAGGGGGTCCTGGAGACTGGCCTTCCCCGGGGCGTCGGTGAGCTTCTTGATGGCGGCGAGGTCGTGACTCCACGCGGCTGTGAGGATGCGCTGCGTTTCTGGGGGGCAGTTGGGCGAGATGCGCGCTGAGATGGAGTCTTGGTCGGCCATGGTGTGGTGGCCGGGGGGGTGACAGGGTTTTCTCGAGGATGAAGACTCGATGGCTTGGCACAAACTGCTTGACCGTTCCGTCAAATGCTTTTTTGATGTTTGGATGCGGAATTGGAGTTTTCAGGCTTCGCGGCGGGACGAGAAGCGACTCCAACGCGGGGTCGATGATCTGCTGTTGGATTTGAAATTTGGAGAGGCTTTTCAGAAAAAGGTCTGGACTCTGCAATCGAGCTTATCCTGCGCCAAGACCAGACAAATTCGGTTGAGACAACGATCTTGGCGCCTCTTCCCGTTGCAGGCGGCCATCCCTCTGAAGTCTGGAGCAGCCCGCTGGAGTCTGCATGACAGCTCTCCCAAGACATGGAGGTCTCGACTCTCGGAAGCATCATCACACTAGAGAAAACGGTGTTTTTGTCCAACTCGAGAGAAGCCATCGATTGGCAGACGCCACAGCTTCTTCAAGCACAACCCCCTCCCTCCTCGTTGCACCCGGACCGGTCCGTCCTCGTTCTTGTTGTTCTTGTCCTCGTCGAGAGATGGAACAACGTCACGCAAAAACACATGGGCGCTGCATCTTTTTGAGCGCGCCCTTCCCCACCGCCGATGACCCGCTACCATTGTGACGCTGGGTCTGGACTCTGGACCGGGGGAGCTCCCAGCCATTCGCCAATGATATCTCGGCATCGCCAAACGTGCCTTCATCGTGACGGCACCGACAGAGAGGAAACCAAAGAAGCCTCTGTACACAGTAACCTGCCGATTCCCGAAGCGACCATCTCTTCTGTCCCTCTCCGCCTGCAACCTGCCACCTCGAGGGCCGTCTCTCCCCTCTCGCTCAGCTCAGCCCATCTCCGGTGCTTAGCCCGTAGCGCCTGCAATTATTACTGCACATTGTCCGGCACATCGCCCTTTACAGTGCACCGGGCGCCGTTTCTTCGTCTCTTCTCGGCCGCTGTGTCCCTGGAACCAAACACAAAACACCACCAGCAGCCAACACACTCGGGGTGAGACATGCCGCCGGCGTTGCTTTTCTTCTTCTCGATATCGATATCGTGATTTCTTGTCTTGGCTTTGGTCATCTTGCTTTCTCCAGTTGCCACCCTGCCTCGCTAATAATTCGGACCACCCCGTATCCACCGCCCCATGCTGATAATTGAGGACCTCCAGACGCGAACTCGAACCTGGCACTCCCGCAAGCGCAACCCCAACTGGAAAGCCCGCCCAGGTCTCATCGTCATGAAGTTCGGCGAGCAGCTCCGGTCGAGCGTCATCCGCGAATACCAATGGTACTACATCGACTATGACGGCCTCAAGGCCGACCTCAAACACCCCAGCGGCGATGTCGTCGCCGCCACCCCCGACACCACAAAGAATGGCAAGCCGCCGCGCCGCGAATGGACCGAGGACGATGAGAGCCGCTTCGTCAGCAAGCTCGAGTCGGAGCTGGAAAAGGTGCACACCAAGCAGCAGGTCAAGGCCATGGAGATCTCGCGCCGCATCGCCGTCAGCGAGCGCGAGGTGCGCGACGTCGTCAACCGCCTCAACGAGCGCAGCCTCGGCAGCGACGGCCCCAGCGAGGAGGAGTTCATGCTGCTCGAGGAGGACCTGAGCGATATCATCGCCGACGTTCACGATCTCGCCAAGTTCGTCCAGCTCAACTACACGGGTTTCTACAAGATCATCAAGAAGCACGACAAGCTGACGGGCTGGCACCTCAAGCCCGTCTTCGACACGCGCCTCAAGGCCAGGCCATTTTACAAGGAAAACTACGACGACTCGGTCGTCAAGCTCTCCAAGCTGTACGACGTGGTCCGCACCAGGGGCAATCCCGTCAAGGGCGACAGTGCCGCTGGTGGCAGCCAGGCCAGCTTCATCCGTCACACAACCAAATACTGGGTGCACCCCGACAACGTCACCGAGCTCAAGCTGATTATCCTGAAACACTTGCCCGTCCTCGTGTTCAACCCGAGCAAGGAGTTTGAAGAGGCCGACTCGGCCATCACGTCGATCTACTACGACAATCCGGAAAAGTGGGATTTATACGAGGGGCGACTGAAGAAGACCGAGGGCGCCGAGGCGATTCGCCTGCGGTGGTACGGCCCCATGAAGACCGAGACCATCTTCGTCGAGCGCAAGACACACAGGGAGGATTGGACGGGAGAGAAGTCGGTCAAGGCCCGGTTCGCTATCAAGGAGAAGAATGTCAACCCGTACCTGCGCGGCGAGCTCCTGCCGGCTGCCATCTTCGAGAAAGCTCGGAAGGAGGGCAAGAAGTCGGAAAAGGCCATTGCCGAGGACGAGAGGCTGGCCGCCGAGGTGCAGTGGTCCATCCTCAAGAAGGGGTACAAGCCGGTGTGCCGGTCCTTTTACCACCGAACTGCCTTCCAACTCCCTGCCGACGCCCGCGTCCGCATCTCGCTCGACACGGAACTCACCATGGTACGCGAAGATAACCTGGACGGCGTCAAGAGGTCAGGTGACAACTGGCGGCGTATGGACATTGGCATCGACTGGCCCTTTTCGCAGCTGCCACCCGGTGACATCTGCAAGTTCCCCTACGCCGTGCTCGAGGTCAAGCTTCAGACGCAGCTCGGCCAAGAGCCTCCCGAGTGGGTCCGCTCGCTGATTGCCAGCCATCTCGTCGAGGCGGTGCCCAAGTTCTCCAAGTTTATCCACGGCACGGCGACCCTGTTTCCGAACCACATCAACCTCCTCCCCTACTGGATGCCCCAGATGGATGTCGACATCCGGAAGCCCGTGAGCCACGACTTTGGCATCCAGCGGACCGGGCAGTCGGCGACAAACTCGACGACGGATGACGAAGACGACGACTACGACTCGGACGACGACCAGGTTACGCCGGCGGGTAGCGCCGAGGGCGAGTCCAGCACGCAGGTGGCCGTTCGGAACGGACGCTCGCAGCCGCAAGTCGTCGTGGACATTGAGGAGCAAACAACCGATCGACTCCCCAACGATACCTATCTGTACGACTCTGACGACGAATCCGATGACCATAGGTTGGAGGAGGCGAGGCGGGTAGGCGGCTGGACGTACTACCAGACCCTTGCATCGACAAAAGCGGATGCAGCCGCCCGCATGGCCCTGACGGTCCTCAAGGCCCTCATCCCGCGGCCACGCGCCACCGAGGTGCCGCGCAACGCTAGACTCGAGTCGCTCCTCGGGACGGGGGAGATTCAAGAGCGTCGGTTCAAGGCGCCCAAGGGCAAAAAGATTTACGTGCCGGTGCGCGTCGAGCCAAAGGTCTTTTTTGCGGCGGAGCGCACATTTTTGGGATGGGTACGTCGTTTTTGGTGCATCCGCCTCTGTTAGACAGACAAACATTGCTAACTATGCCGAAACAGCTCGAGTACTCCATCTACATTGGCACCATTGCCGTGACGCTGCTCAACTTTAGCACGGGCCAAGGCACCCACCCGTCGCTCATCGCCGCCGGCGCCTTTACGCTGCTCGCCATCCTCTCGCTGTGCTATGCCGTCGTCATTTACCTGTACCGCAGCCAGGCGATCCGCACGCGGAGGGTGGCCAGTTATTATGACAAGTGGGGGCCGACCATATTGTGCGCGGCCCTGTTTGGGGCGGTGGCGCTGAATTTTGCGTTTGAGGGGAGGAGTCGCGAGGTTTGGTGAGGGTAATGGGGGAAGAGACTGCCAGCATGGATACCACTTTGGATGTTGTTTTGCATGGGCATTGTTTTGGTGTTTTCTTTTGCGCGTCTTGATGCATGGGAGGGGCCGAAACGAAGCATTGGAGACAATGTATGCTGGTACTTGGCTAGTAGGTACTGTTTAGGGCAGCATGTTGGACGGTGTATATATACAGCGGAATTGATTTGACAAGACGCTCACGTGTGTGAGGGTGAGAGTGAGGCTTATGTTATCTCGGCGGAGAGAGGACGGGTTTCGGGATCGGCTAGGGGGTGAGGTTTGGGAATACGACCTTGCTTTCTTGGATGGGCCAGCGGCCCCAGCAGGTGAGACTGTCATGTTGGGAAGCTTATTCCCGCCATGGCTACCTACCTTGGTAGTTCTGTGTGTATGTGAGATCAAGAGTTGCTGACTCTTGACAAATCAGTATTGACAGAGTCATCCACCCACGCTTGATTTCATGCTCCCCGCACCGGAGAAGAGGTGGTCGGCCAGTGGCCTTGCAATGCATCTCTGCAGACGTGAGTTGTCGGGTATGTTGGCTGCTTGTTCCTTCAGCCCTGCGGTGGAATGTTCGGAATTCGGAACACCGCCGAGGTATGAATCGGCCTGAGGCGGGTTAGCTATGCGAGTTACTCGGAAGAGCGGATGTGTGGATTTACGAAACATTTCACGGGGTACAAATAGATGGGCGCATCTGGACCCTGAATCTGGACCGATTATCCCGCTTGATGCCCCTTTTGTTTTGTCCTGGAGGTGCCCCGTTGTCTTGGCTTGCGACTCCACTACCAAACCTCCTCTTCTCACTTTAACTTTAAGATATCAGGAGCCCAGATCTCACGAGCTGCCAACATTTCTCACCATCAACAACCGACACCAGAGAAAAAATGGCAGTCAAAGTCATCACCACCGAGCCCGGGCACTCCCTCGCCCCCGAAGGGCCTCACACCGTAACCTTTCACTTCCCCGGCTGGGACGCCATCGTCCCCTTCCGCAAGGGCGACCCCAAGGTCTTTGGCCTCCTCCGCTCCATCTACCCACGCTTCGGCCCCTTCTTCGAAGTCAAACAAGTAAACCAACCCCCTCCCCCCCCACCCGTCCCACCAAACCAATCCTAACCCCCCCCCCGTAGCTCGCCGACAAAATCCTCACCACCCTCTCCCTCTCCCCCCTCACCCACGGCTGCCTTCCCTTCACCGACCCGCACGCCTTCCCCCTCGCCCAACGCTTCGCCTTCACCCCCTCCAACCACCGCTCTCCCTCCCACGCCCCCTCCCCTTCCGACCTCCTCTTCAAAGTCGTCGACATCGCTTCCCTCCGCCTCTACGTCGTCATCTACCCCCTCCCAAACACCAAGGGCGTCCTCCCCATCTGGCAGAACCCCGGGTTCGGCGTCAGCACGCGGCTCGCGGCCACGCTGCTCGACGCGGAGATCACCGTGGTGCCGTTTGACGTCGCGGGGGATGGGGATGTGAGTTTGGAGAGGGTGCCGCGGCCGACGTATGTGCCTGAGGGGAAGGCGCATGGGGCGTTGAGGGGGAGGTTGGTGGGGTTGATGAATCGGGCTGTGCCAAGGGAAGGAAAGTATGCGCTTGTGCCGGAGCGGGACGTGATGTTGTTCCCGTCGGGGATGGCGGCGATTTATCACGTGTTTCGGGCGGTGGCGGCGTGGCGGCCGGAGGGGGTGGTGGTGGTGCTCGGGGCGGTGTTTCACTCGACGTGGTACGTAAAATACATGATCCAATTGACCCCCCCTTTTCTTTGCACAGAGGGTCCTGGCGAGAGCTCCGGGAGCTCTCCCGGCTCCCGCGGCGGAACAAAGCCAGTCTTTCAACGCCTGAGGGAACCCTCCGCTAACATATCTTTCTAGTACGTACTAGATCTCCACCTCCTGCCAACCGGGAGCTCCCGGAGCTCCCGCTCCCTCGGTTTATTCCCCAAACTCTGCCAAAAGCTGACATGAATTTCCCTTAGACCATCTCCTGGAGAAGGCGGAGGGGGGGTTCAAGCACTTTGGGGACGTCGGCGAGGGGGTTGTGGCGGCTGTGGAGGAGTTTGTGGAGGGGTTGAGGGCGGAGGGGAGGGAGGTGGGGATGGTGGTGGTGGAGTTTCCGAGTAATCCGTTGTTGGAGTGTGTTGATTTGGTTGGGTTGAGGGCGGTGGTATGTTTTCTCTTCGTTTTGTCTGGTGTGCTGGAGGGGGACTGACAGACGTGGTGGCTAGGCTGATAAGTACTCCTTCCCCGTCGTCGTCGACGACACCATCGGGTCCGTCGCCAACGTCGACCTCCTCCCAGTGGCCGATGTCATCGTCACCTCCCTCAGCAAGTCCTTCTCTGGCTACGCCAACGTAAGCCCCCCCACCCCTTCCCCCCCACCTCACAACCAAACTAACCCCCCCTCCCTTCCCCCCAGCTCCTCGCAGGCTCTCTGGTCCTCTCCCCCCTCTCCCCCTTCCACACCCCCATCTCCACCGCCCTCCCCTTCCACAACGCCCTCTCCTCCCCCGACGCCATCCAACTCCTCTCCAACTCCAACTCCTACCTCCCCCGCACCGCGATCCTCAACCGCAACGCCGCCGCCCTCGCCGCCCTCTTCGCCTCCCACCCCCTCACCACCCCGCTCTACCCGTCGTACCTCGCCTCCGGCCAAAAGAACTACGCGCGGCACCTCCGTCTCCCTACCCCGGAGCTCCCGGAGCCGGGGTACGGGTGTCTGTTGTCTGTCAACTTTGGGAGTGTGGAGCAGGCGAAGCGGTTCTACGAGACGGTGGCGCTGCACAAGGGGCCGCATCTCGGTGCGCACGAGACGATTGTGTTCAATTACAACGAGGCGGTGCTTGGGGAGCATGAGGAGGAGAGGGAGTATCATGCTACGTATGGGGTGGTGACGGAGCAGGTGAGGGTTGCTGTGGGGTTGGAAGAAGAGGGTTTGTTGGTTGAGACGGTAAAGGTTGCTTTGGGTGAGCTTTTAAGGGCGGAGGAGTGAACTCGAGGTGGGGGTGGGGGGGGGTGGTGTATCCTGGATATTATATAGGTGATATATACTCCTCCCGGCCGTCTACCTATCTACATGGGTGTACACGTCCGTTACATCAAGCTGCTCCTCCCGCCAACCTCCATGCTCCCCTGCCCGTCCTTCATCTCCCCGCTCCGTCCCACCACGAACTCGCGGTAGATCCGCTCCAGCCTCGCCCGCTCCGTCGAGCTGATGCTCGCCCTCGTGTCCCCGAGCGCCTTGATCAGATGCTTCCACGAGATGACCACCTCCTTGTTCGTCACCCCTCCACCCCCCTCCGCCTCCTCCCCATGCGCCTGCCACTTACCCCCGCCTCCTCCCACCTGCTGCCTCGCCCTCTTCCTCGCCAGCTTGATCCCCTCCAGCTTCGCCGTGATGGCCGCCTGCTCCGCCAGCATCGCCGACCTAGTCTTTGGCTTGCCATGACTGTGGCTGTTGACGCCGTTCTCCTTGTTATCGGCGTCTCCATACTGAAACTGGACAAAGTTCCTCGACGCAGACGACGCGGCAGCAGCAGCGGCGGCGCCCGTCTTCCGTACACCGCGCTTCCCCGTCACCGTTTCTGGCACGCCGCTCAGCACATCGTGAATCGCCTCGAGCTGGGCATTCGACACCAGTGCCTGCAGATCCGCGCCGGTGAACCCCTCTGTGCCCTTGCCCAGGACCTCTTCAAGCTCGTCCCTCGCGTCCCACACCTCGTCGGCGACCTTGACCTTTGACGCCAGAGCGCGCACAATGTCGAGGCGGTCCTCAAGCCCGGGAAAGTCACACAGCAGCGACTTATCCAACCGACCAGGGCGCAGCAGCGCGGGGTCGATGAGGTCCGGGCGCGACGTGGCGGCCAGCACGTAGACGCCCGACAGGCCCTCGGCGCCGTCCATCTGCGTCAGCAGCTGGTTGACGACGCGGTCCGTGACGCCCGTCGAGTCGTGGCCGCGCTTGGGGGCGATGGAGTCGAACTCGTCAAAGAAGAGGACGCACGGGCGCGCGGCCTGGGCGCGCGCAAACAGGTCGCGCACGCTCTTTTCCGACGCGCCAATGTACTTGTTGAGGATCTCGGGGCCCTTGACGCTGATGAAGTTGAGCCCGCACTCGCCCGCCACTGCGCTCGCGAGGAGCGTCTTGCCGCAGCCGGGGTAGCCGTACAGGAGGAGGCCGGACCGCAGTCGCAGTGGGCACTGCGCGAAGATGGGCGCGTACTTGGTCGGGTACTGGAGCGTCTCGAGGAGGATCTGGCGGGTTTCCTGGAGGCCGCCGATGGAGGCAAAGGTCGTCGTTGAGCTCTGCAGCGTCACGTTGCGGAGGGAGGCGGGGGTGAAGCCCTTGAGGGCGGCGTCAAAGTCGACGCGGCCGAGGGGGATGGTGGCGACGTCGAGGGTGCTCGACTCGCGGACGGACCGGCTGAGCGCCTCGTTGCGCGCGCGCGAAATGAGGAGGATCAGGTCGCCGGGCATGTAACCGTCGGTGTGGCCTGCGAGGTCGAGGAAGTCGAGGCTGTGGTCGACCACGAAGCCGCTGGTCTTTTTGACCGGTGGCTTCCGGCTCACCTGCGTCTCGCCGTCCATCCAGCCGTCCAGGCTCTCTCCGGCGGCGCTACCGTCGGGGGTGGTCGGGCGACTGCCGTAGTCCTCGCCATACGACTCCGCGTCTCCCATGGGGACGGAGCCCTGCTTCGTGAGCGCCTCCAGGACCTGTCTCCTCGTCTCCTTGTCGGGAGCAGCGAGATCGACCATTTCCCGCACAATGTGTCCGCCAACAAGCACATTGTGCAACGAGTCCTTGCCCTGGCACGTGGCCAGAAGCACCACGTTGCTGTCCCGTCCGCAAAATTGCTTGACCATGGAGCATATCGCCTCGCTGATCTGTCGGCTCCTGCCGTTCTCGTTGCCCACCTGGAGCTCCGTCTCGGCGGGGCAGAGCCGGTCGAGGTCGTCGAGGATGACAACGGCCTTGCCTCCCAGCCTCGCGCCCCAGCTGGCGGCCATAAACAGCCGCGTCAGAGTCTCCTTGACGGTAGACACCCTGCTTTCGTCATTGACGAGCCGGGAGCAGGAAAAGTAGGTTGTGTGGTACAGATGGTTGGCTCGGAGACTGCGGGCAATCGACTGCGCGACGCATGACTTTCCCGCGCCCTGGCCGCCCGTTAAGAGAACAGAAGACATGTGTAAGAGATGCGATTGCAGCTTTTCGAGCAGAGAGTCGATGCCTACGAGCAGGGAATCGGAGGGGGCCGAGGCCAGCTCGTCATCAAAGTCAGACAACCACGACGGCTTCTGTATCGGGGGCTGGACGGCGATGGGCAGCTTCCACTCGGACCCAAGGATCCAGGCCAGCGGCTTCTTGGATGCGCCTTGGGTTCCAGGGGGCGAGGGTTCGAGCTTGACAATCCCCCCCTCCCATCCGTTGGGGCAAACCAACCCTTCATGAACCCCAAGAACCTGGCCGTCCGTCAGGGGCCCAAAAAGTAGCCCATTTCCGTCGGCCCCGTACATGTTTTTCATCTGGTTGGCGGCCTCCTCTCGCTCGGCCTTGGATTGTCCACCAAACTTGAGCCCTGCTGTTGCGGTGGCTTTTGCCGACTGAAAGGGGTAGATCTTTAGCTTTTGCACCGAGTCGCGCAGCGTGCCATCCTGCTCGGATGGAGTTCTCCTCGGGAGGGGAACAGGGGCAGCTTCGAGCTTGATGACTCCGCCCACCATCCCCTGGCACCCGAGGGCAGCGCACAGGGGGGAGGAAAGGGAGCCCGTCTGTCCATCTGGAGGGTCATTCCAGGGTCGGAGGCGAGCGATGAGCTTGGTAGAGGCCTTTGTGGCCGGGTCGGTTTCCTGGGGCGGACTTTGCGGGTCGATGGGCGCCTGGAGACCTGCAGGGCGCACGACGGTAACGGCCGCATATTTGACCCCCTTGAGCTCCCTCGACAGCAGCATGTCGCTGTCCACCCACACGCTGAGATCCTCGGTCGCGCTCTCGTTGTCGAACCAATCCTGGCACAGCTTCCGATCGATGCCCCTGAGAAAAACAGTCGGCTTCTTCTCGTCCTTTGTGCTCTTCCGCCGGACTGTGCTGGCAGCGCTCTTGCCGCTCTTCCTCGACGTGCCCCCGACGCTCTTGTTGTCCTTGCTGCTCCGTTGCTTCGCGCGTGTCTTGGGGGCCACGATGACCTCAGCGTCGGGGGCGATCTTGGCGAACGGCACATCGGCGGGGAGGGGCGGATCGAGCGAGATGATCTTGATGTTCGCGGACGAGGTGGGCGAGAGGTGCAGCGTGAGCGGGTGGGTGGTGGTGAGGACGCCGCCCGGCGCAAACGTGGGGTTCGGGATGGCGCGGATCTGGAACAGCAGGTTGTCTTCGAGGAAGTTGCCGTGCAGCTCAATCATCTCCCAGTCCTCGGGTGTCAGGGGCTCGATGTTGACCGTCGTGGTAAGGGGCGGATCAAAGTGTATCTGGGCCGTGACCTTGGTGCCCTCTTGCAGTCCCAGCGTCGCGGCGAGCGTAGAGTCGATCTCCACCAGCGGCACCTCCTGGTCGCGCGACGACCCCCGTGTCCCGTTGATGCCGTCTCTGCTGACAATTGGGGCAGCTCGCCGCTTGCTGGGCATGCCCGTCCAGCCGACATAGATGGACTTTTGCGCCGAGGTGGCCGTGCCCCCTGAGCCGGGGGGGAGGGGAACGCGGTAGCTGAGTTCGACAATGACATTTTGCGCGGGCTGGAGGTAGGCCGTTAGCACCACACCACCCTCGGGGAACCACCAGCAGAGGGAAAACGCACCGTGTTGACCGTGGCCAGCAGCGAGGCCAGTGATGGGGGCAGGTTGACGAGACAGTTGCGCAGATGCACGAGCGAGATCTCGGCCGGCGTCGACTGGGCGCTCTTTCTGGGCGCCATGCTGGATCGATTGTCTGTCTGTCTGTCTGTCTGTCTGTCTGGTCGTCTGATGGCCTGTTACATGACGGTAAACAACTGGGCAGTCAGGTCAGGTCCAGACAGAGTGGGAGGTGTTGGGACAAAGGGCGTATCCTCTGTAATTTGCATGTGCCGAGGCATGTCAGCGGCCCGAGGGGATGTGCATTTCCAGGGGAATGTTCCGCTGCAGACCCTAACCCTTGTTACGCAAGTCTCCCCGGGGGTCGCCGGGCACAGGGGTTTGGACGGGACGCGAAAAAGTCGCGCGACATGGCTGAGACGCGTTCTCCAGCCACCCTCCCTTCCCCCCTTCGACCCCATCTCCGCCTCTTCCTCCAGCGCCCCTCGATCCCCCCTCTGCAAGCAATTTAGCCCCAATCAACACCGCACCGCACTGCAGACAAGTGCAGACCTTTTCCCAACAGTCAATCGCTATTTTGTCTGCACCATGGCGCTTCTCTCGTACCGGAATCCCGTCGACTACGAGGCGCAGCTCGGTGAGTTTCTGATGCAGAATTGACGCCGACGAGGGTGACGATGGGGAGACACAGGCGCAAAGACTAACCCCTCCAGCTGCCTTTGGCGAGTTCCTCAACGAGTTCAAGACGTCGCCCGAACACACCATCACCACGGCCCTCGGCAACATCGATATCAACGAGGATGATCTCAGCGACGAGTATGACTTCATGGAGGAGGACGACGGCGCCAACGAGAGGCGGCGCCGCGACAAGGAGCGCAGCCGCAAGCCCCAGCACAAGTACAAGGACATGCTCCAGAACCTTGCCGACCGCAAGATCAACGAGGTCCTCATCGACCTCGACGACCTCCAGTCGTGGGACCAGGACCGGGACACAGGCCTCAAGCTCGTCGAGTCCGTCGAGAGCAACACACGGCAATACGTCGAGCTCCTCTCGAGAGCCGTCGACACCCTGATGCCCGCCCCGACCCAAAATATCTCGTTCAAGGACGACGTGCTCGATGTGCTGATGACGAACCGTAAGGATCGCAACCGCTCCCTCGAGACCAATGCGGACGCCCTGGGCGACCCAGCTCTCCTCGCCGACCAGTTCCCCGCCATGCTCACGCGCCGCTACACCCTGGTCTTTAAGCCACGGAGCTCGACCCTCGACCAACCGGCAAAGTCCCTGTCGGTGCGCCAGGTTCGCGGTGATCATCTGGGCCATCTCATCACCATCCGCGGCATCGCCACGAGAGTGTCGGACGTCAAGCCCATCGTCCAGGTCAACGCCTACACATGCGACCGCTGCGGCTGCGAGATCTTCCAGCCCGTCACCGACAAGCAGTACGCGCCGCTCACCGTCTGCCCTTCGCAGGACTGCAAGGACAACCAGTCCAAGGGCCAGCTCTACCCCTCCTCTCGCGCCTCCAAATTCCTCCCCTTCCAGGAGGTCAAGGTGCAGGAGCTCGCCGAGCAGGTGCCCATTGGCCAGATTCCCCGGACCCTCACCATCCTGTGCTACGGCACCCTCGTCCGCCAGATCAACCCCGGTGATGTCGTCGATGTGGCCGGCATCTTCCTCCCCACCCCCTACACCGGCTTCAAGGCGATGCGCGCCGGTCTCTTGACCGACACGTACCTCGAGGCCCACCACATCACACAGCACAAGAAGGCGTACGAAGACATGGGCACCGACCATCTCTTTTTGCGCCGCGTCGATGCCTACAGGCGAGCGGGCAACGTGTACGACCTTTTGGCCAAGTCCATCGCTCCTGAAATTTTCGGCCACATTGATGTCAAGAAGGCCCTCCTTCTCCTGCTCGTGGGCGGTGTCACCAAGGAGGTCGGTGACGGCATGCGCATCCGTGGCGATCTGAACATTTGCCTGATGGGTGATCCCGGTGTGGCCAAGTCGCAGCTGCTCAAGTACATCTCCAAGGTCGCGCCGCGCGGCGTCTACACGTCGGGCCGCGGCAGCAGTGGCGTCGGTCTCACAGCCGCCGTGATGCGCGACCCCGTCACCGACGAGATGGTGCTGGAAGGCGGTGCGCTCGTCCTCGCCGACAACGGCATCTGCTGCATCGACGAGTTCGACAAGATGGACGACAACGACCGGACCGCCATCCACGAAGTCATGGAACAGCAAACCATCAGCATCTCCAAGGCCGGCATCAGCACCACGCTCAACGCCCGCACCTCGATCCTCGCCGCCGCCAACCCCCTCTACGGCCGCTACAACACGCGCCTCTCGGCCGTCGAGAACATCAACCTCCCCGCCGCCCTCCTCTCCCGCTTCGACGTCATGTTCCTCCTCCTCGACATCCCCACGCGCGAGACGGACGCCCAGCTCGCCAAGCACGTCGCCTACGTGCACATGCACAACCGCCACCCCGAGGTCAGCAGCGACAGCGTCGTCTTCACCCCGCAGGAAGTCCGCGCCTACGTCGCGCACGCCCGCACGTACCGCCCCACGGTCCCGCAGTCCGTGTCCGAGTACATGGTCAAGACGTACGTGCGCCTGCGCAGCCAGCAGAAGCGCGCCGAGAAGAAGAACGAGAACTTTGGCCACACGACGCCGCGAACCCTGCTCGGCATAGTACGCCTCGCGCAGGCGCTCGCGCGCCTGCGCTTCGCCGACCGCGTCACGCAGGACGACGTCGACGAGGCGCTGCGCCTCGTCGAGGCCAGCAAGGAGAGCCTGGCGGCCGAGGACCGCGGGTCGAGCCGCCGCACGCTGAATGCCAGCAGCAAGATTTACAACCTCGTCAAGGGGCTGGCGGACTCGGGCGCGTGCCGCGCTGACGAGGACGGCGAGGACGAGGACGAGTTTGGCATTGAGCTGAATATGCGCAAGGTCAAGGAGCGGGTGATTGCAAAGGGGTTCACCGAGGATCAGTGGATGGCGGCTGTGGAGGAGTATACCGAGTTGGATGTGAGTTTTCTCCTCTTTTCTAGCTTTTTTTCGTGGGTCGCGATGCTAACGGTGTGACCTGCAGATCTGGCAAACGGCGGGCAATGGTGCTCGGCTGGTATTCATCACCTCGGGCGGGGCCGAGAGGGAAGAGAGCCACGAGCCTTGAGACAAGCTTTTGGGGTGTCTGGATTTTGCTTGCGGGCGTTTTTGGGGAAGGAGTTTTGCGACGATGGAGTTTGGGTGGACTGTTTAGCGGCAGTGAGGCCTTGCGTGTCGACGGTATCGTATGGCATTGAATGTCTGCATGTTGGTCAAGTGATGATGGCCTAAGTGGGTGGTTCAACGAGGATCTGAGTTGGGGACCTGAGGTCGGGTTAGCTAGCAATGAATGGTATACCAAGGTTCTTTTGTTCCAATATTGAGGTTGGTTCTGAATTTTGGGTGCTCGATTGCGCTGCGAAATGTCGGGGACGGTGCGTTGAGGGTTGGAGGTGGGTTCAGGGCTGGTGGCCGTGTTGTTTTGATGGGATTCCCCAAAAAGGGGTTCGCTTATGCCTTCGACTGTGACATCCGGCCGGGTAGCGGTAGGTAGGTAGGAGTGACAATAGTAGTACAAGCACACAATTCTATCCATCTTCTAGCCCATTCATTCACTGGCATACATGATACAATTGACATGATATTTAACACCCCCCCCTTACTCTACAACCTCATAGTCAACAACGACGCCTTCTCCATCTCGCCGATAATCCCATGCCCGCCAAGCGTCCACTTCTCCGCCACCGTCGCCTCATCCAACTTCTGCCTCAGCAGCCCGCTCTGCTCATAATACCACAGCAGCGACCTCGTCTCGGCCTTGGTCATCCCCCCCAGCCGACGCACGTGCACCGTCGGCATCGCCGCCAGCACGCGCTCGTCGTACCCGCGGAAGAAGGGATCCCGCTGCGGCACCTCTTCGGCGCCCGCGATCTCCGCCAGCCGCTGGTTCAGCGCGAGGTCCATGCTCGGCGAGGCGGGGCTGTTGTTGCGGCTGGTGGCGGCGAGGACGACGCCGCCGCCGGGGAACGAGGTGGCGCCGCTGAGGGCGTCGACGAACAGGCGCACGAGCGACAGGTCGTGCGCGTGGATCAGCTCGAATGAGGCGGAGCGGTAGTCGGACACGCGCATGACCTGGGCGAGGCCGTCGAGGCAGAAGAGCACCGGGGGCCGGACTTGGCCCTTGGGCTGCATGAGTTCCTTCCAGAGGGCGTTGAAGACGAGCCAGGCGCCCTCGGGCTCCTTGGCGGCGTTGGTCAGCTGGAGGAGGGTGGAGTTGATGGGGATGTTTTGCGGGAGCTCGGGGTGCGAGTGCGCTGTGGTGAGGCGCAGGAAGAGCTTCTCGTTGGACGCGCGGATGGCTTTGATGAGCCGGAGGCAGTAGTTGTTCTGCATGTACTGGGTTGGGCTGGTGTTGGGGATGGGGGCGTACTCGGTGACGGCGGTGGTGAGTTCTTGGGCTGGGGTGGGGGGTTAGTGCTGGTGGGGGTGGAGGGGAGAAAGGGGGTGGTATTGACCTTCGGGCACGTTGATGACGATCCAGTCGTTGAGGAAGCCATGCGTCATGCCCTGGAGGAGCATCAGGCTCTTGCCTGATATCCTGGGCCCGTCGTACACCAGCCGCAGCGTCTGCTTGCCGGCCGCCGCCGCCTCCATCCGCTGTACCATGTCGACCGTCTCGGCGCGCACCAGCGTCGACGCATTCCGGAACAGGTGCCAGAACTGCGTGGCCTTGAAGGCCTCGACGGCTCTCAACTGATCCTGCACCTGGCCGGGGATCGACAGCACCAGGCCAACGTTTTCAGGCTTGCCGAGATCGCTCTTCCGTGCGTCCTCCAGGCCGGGCACAGGGAGGGCGTTGCTGTTGCTGAGCTGGATGCGCTTCCGCAGCGCCTTTCTCTCCCCCGCTGCCGCCTTTTTCGGTGCGACCGCTCCGCCTCTCCCTTGGTTTTGGCTCGCCACCTGCTTCCCCTTTTTGCCTTTGTCTCCCGTGGCTCGAGCAGCGTGCGATGTCGAAAAGGAACCCGTCTGTGCCGCCGTCCAGGCCGCCCGCGGCGCCGCCGCCGCCGCCGCCGAGGGCCGCACCAGGGACCTCAGCATGAGCGCCGCCGACATGATGACGTGCCAAGGGTGTGTTGTATCGATCGGTTTTCTTCGGGGGAGCGGGTGGGCTATGGCAAGCGCATCGTGGGTCGTCGAGGGGTCGCCAATGGGGGTGAGACTGACAGTCGTCGACTCCAATTCTGGACCCGAACAAATTCTCAACGCGTGAAAGTCGTCAAGGCACGGACCCCTCCACCGGCCCTCGTCCACTCCCCGGCCGTCCTCCAGGGTGGGCCCCACCCAAATTGCCATTCCCCAACCAATCCCCCCACTATCGCTGCATTCTGCCCCCCGCGACCGCCCAAATTTTCAGGAACAAGAGAACCCGGAAGCCCATTCTCCAAGGTCCCCCAACGCCAGCAAAAACCCCCCCCAAAACCATCACCACCATCAACCCTCCACCACCCATCACGGAGGCACACACCACAACCGCCTCAACAATGTCCACCCTCGCCGCCCCCTCCGCCGCCGCGGCCCCAACCACCACCCCCTCCACCACCGCCACGACCAAATCCAAAACCCCCAAGCTCCCCGTCACCGTCGACAAGCCCACCCCCTACCACTTCGACCTCGGCCTCCTCCTCGCCAACGACCCGAACCCGCTCTCCCTCCCCACCGCCCCTTCCGACCGGGAATCCGCCCTCGCCGCCGTCGCCCGCGACGGGACCCAAGTCCTGCTCAACCAGCTCCTGACGACGTGCCCCATCTCCTCCACCTCCGCCGGCGTCCTCCTCACCCTCCCCCCGGCCCAAACCCCCCTGCCGCGGGAGAAGCCGGTGCCGGCGCCCAAGGCCGAGACCAAGTGGAGCGCGTTCGCCAAGCGGCGCGGCATCGCGCCCAAGACGCGCGAGCAGCGGCGCAACCTGGCGCTGGACGAGGTGACGGGCGAGTACGGGCGCAAGTGGGGCTACCAGGGCGCCAACAAGGCCGGGCAGGACGAGCCCATCGTCGAGGTGGCCTTCAACAGCAAGAAGGAGCTGGAGCGCAAGGAGGGGACGACGATCCGCGGCGACAAGCGCCGCGAGATTCGCGAAAAGGTCAAGCGCAACGAGCGCAAGATGCGCAACAACCAGCGCAAGTCGGATGGGAGGAAGTGAAGGAGGCAATATTGGGGGCTTTCGTGTATATCCGTCCGTGGCTGTGTGTGTCTGCTCTGGATGGGCCGGGCGGGTGGCGTTACCGGTGGTTGACATTTTACTTTATCTCTTGGCGTTGGGGTCTGTCTTGCTTGCGGGTGGGAAAAGCACACATAGAAACTCTGAATGGGATAGTTAACGTTATATCTCGTTGGTATTTCAAACGTTGCAAAAGACCCTTGCCTGCCATGTCTCCAGCTCCTACTCCGACGCTTTCTACCTCTCGACGACTCGACTTCCCCAGCATCCGGGATACCAAAGGCACTCCTCAACCACCCACACGATATTACCCCCCGTTCTGGCTGCCAGAACCTACCTATATAGTACATGAGACTGAAAAGAAAAAGAGAGCTGCATTCGAATCCACCCCATCGGCTCATGCTTTTCGATGCCCCAGAAATCAAACAACAAAAGAACCTGGGAACCGAACCCCCTATCGTAATGCCTGCTTGCCATGATTCTGTGCCCCGTCTGGCGAGTGCAGAGCCCGTCCCGTCTCTTCACGTCCACCTCTCCGTTTTCCCCATCCTCTTCCTCCCGTGCCACCGCCACTTTGGCCCCTTTCCATCTGTCGCGGAGGGAAGCTCAAGCCAGCACACAGAGCCCAACGTCAAACTTCGACCGTCGGCTATCAGAAACCAAAATAACATGAGAAGCGTAAAATTCGAAGTTGTCGATATAGAAGAGGCGCAAGTCTTGCTTTGAAAAGACAGTACAGCAGCTCCACAACGCAAAGGGGTATTTCCCACAAGCAAACAAAAAAGCATCAAGCCCATCTCGCAAACCTCAAAGAGGAAATGAAGATACCCTCCCGCCATGTTCCGCCATCGGCGGGGCGACGGGGAAAGGCATGTCGGCAAGAGTGTCGGATCGAGATGCAGGGTATTGGGGTTTCTAGCAGCAGACAACAAATGAAAAGTCGTCAACGGCGTTACGGTCGTTAGGATCAAGTAACCGATGCGAGCCCCCTTTCATGTACACCGCCGAGTTTGCGTCCTGGCAAACTGTCGTGAATATCTTGTTGTTTTGGCGGACGGGGCCGAGTTCAAAAGCCCATGGGGGACAGCGGCTTGATTGGCGAAAGGGGCCGCAGGTCGCCAGACCGCCGGGGCTGGCCTTCCCTCTCGTCGCGTATCGTCAGCGTTGTCGAGACGGTCGAGTTCGGCTCGGTCGTCTCGATTTCTGGCACGGGCTTCTTCTTGAGCCGTGGCTTTGGGTCCGCCGTCCCACCGCTTGCGCTCCGGTTGGACGTCTTGCTGCTACTTGATGAAGAGGGAACACGCTCCTCGACCACTTCTTCTTTGGCGGCAATGGCGGCATTTCTGTTTCCATTTCCGTTTCCGTTCCCATTTCCTTGTTCCCGTGACTCCGTCTGAACCTCGGGGACTGTCTTTGGTGGCGGCACATCGAACAGCGCATACTCCTCCTCGATGAACTTGGCCTCGCTGGCGCATCCCTTCCAGCAGTCCCGCCAATCGCACACCAGAAACTTGAAGCAAAAGGCGTCAATCTTCATGCACGGCTGGAAGCAAATGCATAGATTGCGAAAGTCCATCTTGTTCTTGTCCGAGTGCGCAAGGAGGAGGCTGAGGTGGCACGTGATGGCAAAGAGCAGGTAGTAGTTGAACGGGGAGAGATTCGAAAGCTCGTCGATGAGCAGCTGAGGGACCTTGTCAGACCCGGCGCACTCTCTGGCGATCCTGTCCTGAGCAGCCTTGGGAAAAAGCTCGTCTGGCAGCTCGCGCAGCCACGCCTTGAGCATGGAGCCGATGATGTTGATGTCGTAGAGGTCGTGTTGCTCAAAGAGATCTACATCGAGTTCTGCAGCAAACTGTGTCAGCGACAGAAAACACCTACTCGGCACATGAAGAAACGCACCTTCATCGAACTTCCGCTGCCATCTCTTGATCTGAGGTCCGCTTCCGGGCACCCGGTATAGCCCTTCCACGTCGCTCCCCTTGTAGTTGAGATAATCGATCGCCCTCCAGGGGAAGGCCGGCATCCAGAACTCGGTCTTATCCCGTGAGTCCTCGAGCCGTTTCGATATCCGCGTCTTGCGAGTCTGCTCGACGAGAGGCAGGTTGATCACCTTGAGCACGTAGTGCTCGTCGTCAACCACTGGCTCTCGGTGCACATGGTGGTCGCTTCTTCCGCCGCTGCCGAACAAGCCCTTGTTTACAGAGGCCTTGAGACCCTTCAGCCCGCTAAAGAATGATCCGCCATTCTCTCTGTATGTCGACGGTGCATATCGGCTTGTGTTGTCGGTATCCCTCCGGCTGCTGCCCGAAATATCTCGGCCCTGGGGCCGCTCCGCCGAGTGGTTCCGCGCCGCCGAGGACATCATCTCGCGAAACGATCGATCTTGTGCCTGGATCGGCGCGGTGCGCAGGGCCGCCGATGTGTACCCTTGGTCGGACTCGGCGAGAGCACGGAGGTGAGATGGAGAGGGGTCCTTGGGGCTCGGGCTGTCCAAGTTGCCCTCCTTGATTGATCGAGTGCGTTTGAGGAGGGTAAAGGGCTTCGGCTTGGATCGCTTCGAGGGGCCGGCGTTATCGTAGTCGGTAGACGATGCGAGTGACAATTCGGATCGGGACGGCGGGAGGGGCGCTGACCTCTGGCCCGAGTGATCGGGATACGATGAGTCTGCATGAGGGGAGGGGGGTGGTTAGCAAGCATTCAGGGAACGGGGCGTGGGTTGGTAGGTATATCGCTGTTGGCGGGGTTCGTGCATACCTGATTGCTTCGAGGAATCCCTCGACGTGGTTTCACGTCTGGGGTCTGTGGACGGATAGGCGTTGAGACGGTCGGTCGACTTGGACGACTTGCCAAAGTTGAAGAAGAAGCTCGATTTGGAAGCCTTGTCCTCGTCCCGGCGGTTGTGGCCGCGCCGGTGTTGTTGCTGGGGGGGCACCTGGCTCCGGGAGTGCGAGGGCTGGTGGTGGGCGGGGGACGTCAGCGCCGAAGGGGGAGCGTCGGCAGGGGATTTCTCTGGGCGTGGGATCTGGCGCTGGTGTTGCGGTTGTTGCTGCGATCCGTCGGAAGCCTGCAGCGCCTGTGGTCCGGCGGCGCTTTCAGTCGCAGTCGCTGTCTGGCCGGGTCGGAAGGGCGAGCGTGGAGAGAGTGGCGATGTTGCGTTTGGCGACGCAGCCTTTGGGTCAGTTTCACCGGCAACACGAGGGCCTTCGTCGGGGCGCATTGGGTTGGGCAGGGCGAGCGCCTGTGGCACGGGTTTACGACCCATGGCTGCAGCCGCGGTGCCGGCCCTGATAATGACGGGGCCTGGATATACCAGCGCGTCTGGTGCTTGGTTCTGCGCTGGGGCGCAAACAGAACAGCGGGAATCACTTGTCGGGGCTTACAAGGCAAAATAGGCAGATTGCCAGTCTGCGACAAATGAGCGACCTCCCCAAATGAGACGCGGAGGGCGGAAAATCCACACGGCTGCGGGCTGCGGGCGGCGTGTGGAGGGAGGGTGAAGCCGAGAGGGGACACGCATGGAGGGTTGGGCTGGGTCCTGGGTTTGTTGGAACTTGGAACTTGCTTTGGGATGGAATTGGCCGGCGGTTGGTTTCGAAGCGAGAGGAGAGAGTCGATGGACAGTGACCGCCAGTACAGGTGCTGGTGCTGGTGCTGGTGATGCGGCCCGGTGCTGGTCTGGCCTCGCCGTACCCCCAGGCGGTGGTGCGCTGGAAAAACCCCGCCGCTGTGTGACAGATTGCAACCCAAGATCTGACTGCAAAGTTTGAAATTCTGAGAGGCTGTTGCCAGCTCCCCGTGTCCAATCCGCTGTCGAGGCAGGTACCGTGTTGGCACCGACACGAGTCGAGGGGGGATGCTGACAGGACAGGGCCAACAGGCCGCGTGGTGGTGGGTGGGTGCCCTTGTGTGCCTTGTTCCTGGAGGCTGGAGTTCCTGACGAGCCCCGGTTGTCTCCAGAATCCCGCGGTCAGGTCCCCACAGGTCTGGGTCTCTGCATCCGTTCGCTAGCAGCAGCAGTTGCCAGTGCAGCGCCCCGGGTTGTCGCCGGTGTGGTTCCTGAGGTTCCAGAAGGGGTGGTCTGAAACGACTTTGCAGAGTTGGTCAGGGGGCGTGTCGTTGCCCAGCCCTGGGTAGGCGCTGGAGGGCGGCCGTCGATCCTGAGCTGCAAGGCAGGGTGTCCAGAAACCAGACGAGAGGAGAGGATGCTGATGCGATGCGATGCCCGCCCGTTGTTGATCAGGGACAGGGTCGTTGGATGCTGCAGCCGTAGCCGCAGGTTCGATTTCAAGCGTCAGAGGGGCGTTCTTGGTCGGGCAACCAGGCTGCTGCAACTCAGGACAGGATGCCGAGATGAAATGAGCGGTGCGGGCTTTGATTGGGTGTCGAGTCTGACAAGAAGAGCCTTTGTTGCAGTGCCTCACCTCTGGAGGAGATGATGCAGCATGTGGGATTGTGTGTGTGGTCTGATGGACGCACAGAAAAGAAGTCGAGGTTGGGTCCTCCCTCCTTCCCCATTGGCAAGGTAAATGCGAATGGCAATGCAGGACTGGGGAAAATGCAGTTACCTACCATGACCATCATCCTGTACAAGAATAAAAGGCGGGCTTGATCGCCATGATCCTGCCGGTATTCGGATCCGGGCCCTCGTGCTCGGCGGCACTTGGATTCTCCTTTGTCTCCGGAGTCTGCAGGGCTTTGTGAACCCTGTGGTGAGCCTTGGGAGGCGCCATCAAAGGCCAGGTCAGATCAACTCGAGGAGGAGTTCGGACGAGCATCCTTGAAACGACCCAAAAGGTGGTATTCTCCCAAGTTGCCGCCCTGGAGAGTCGAGACCCCGCATCGGCGCATATCCCGTCTCTCAGCATTTGGGGCGCCTCCTGTCCATGTCCATATCTTTGTATCTTCCTGTGCGAGCTTGTGAGCTTGTGTACCTGTGCCTGTACCAAGGAGGTGGTCTCTTTTTTTTGTCTCTGTTGGGCTGCTTCCAGGACGGCTGGTCAGTGGTGGCCTCCTTTGAGGGGTGTCCATTTCCGAGAGGAGCAAGTCGGAGGTGTTCCTTGAAGGTCTTCGTCATCCTCGCCCGCTTTCAGCGAAGCGCGGAGACGCAGCGGCGGGGTGACTTGCGTGAAGAACTAGCACGAATGGGGACTAGTCCAGGAACACACAAATTGTGAAACACCTGGCAGTCGGCAAGGGCCCCTTTCCGTTTGTGCATCCTGCTCGTATCTCCAGCTGGCGGGCAGGTGCCGTGCTCTGTTGACTGTGACGGTCTTCAAGTTGGACGAATGAAGACTGCTCCGTCACTCATCTCTGGTCCACGGGAAATGGATTTGGTGAGGCTGGAGATATCATTGTCAAATTGTTCGTCTTCAGAGATGAGACCATTTTGACTACGCGCCCGCCTGTCAGCCAGCCTTGGATATCGGCGCCTAGGTACCTCCAGTGTACACCACCACCTGCAGCATCAGAGCACCGAGGTACCCACCCGAGTATCGTTCGCAATAGCGGCGGTCTTCGGGGGTTGAGAGCGAAGCGAATCGTTGACGAGTAGGTAGGTACTGGAAAGGAGAAGTGCCCGAGGCTTGCAGCCGGAAATCATGAGATACCTACCTGCCTGACGACAAGAGGAACTCAGAGTCCTGTTGTTCAATCTCGCCGGGCGGTCGATGGGTCAAGTCGGGGCAAGGTTGTTGGAGCTCAAAAGCCTTGAAAGTTTCAACGGACCAAAAGACTCTCCGGGGTCTCTGCAATGACTTTGATTCAAAGGCTGTTGAAACCTCGGAAAGAGGTCCATCTCCAGGCAGAAACGAGACACCAGAGGGGGGCATCATTACGTAATCAATACAGCAACAACAGCTGGTCTGCACGAGTCCAACGTCATCTCATCAACTCCCCTCGGCTCACTTCGCTCCAGCTCGAAACCAGCCACGCAAACATGGCTACCACCGCAAGCGCTCTTCCCGACGAACTCCGTCTTGTCACCTCGGCCCATGTGCGCTATATCCAGAGCCTCGACACGCGCAAAGACGAGTATGAATACTGGCTGACTGAACACCTGCGACTCAACGGTCTTTACTGGGGTCTCACGGCCCTCCACCTCCTGGGCCGCCCCGACGCCCTCCCTCGAGACAAGACCATCGACTTTGTGCTTTCCTGTCAGCATGAAAATGGCGGCTTCGGTGCGGCTCCTGGACACGATGCCCACATGCTCTCCACCGTCAGTGCGGTACAGATTCTCGCCTTGATCGATGCATTCGATGAACTCGAGGCCCGTGGCAAGGGAAAGGCTCAGGTTGGGAAATGTGCGTTTTTAACGTGTGTGGCTTTTCGATTGGTGGTCAAGGACTGACTCCAGACCAGATATTGCGGGCCTCCAAAATCGACAAACAGGCACCTTTGCTGGCGACGAATGGGGGGAGGAGGACACTCGCTTTCTCTATGGCGCCTTCAACGCCCTGTCCCTCCTCGGCCTTCTCGAACTGGCCGATGTTGGCAAGGCTGTGGACCACATCGTGTCTTGTGCCAACTTCGATGGCGGCTACGGGTCCGGCCCCGGTGCGGAATCGCATGCAGCTCAGATTTTCACTTGCGTCGCCGCTCTCGCCATCGCTGACAGGAAAGACCTCATCGACAAGGCCCGGCTGGGAGCCTGGCTGAGCGAGAGGCAAATTGCCGGCGGTGGTCTCAACGGTCGACCCGAGAAGAAGGAAGACGTCTGCTACAGCTGGTGGGTCTTGAGCAGCTTGGAGATGATTGGCAAGACGGACTGGATCGACAAGGACTCACTGATATCCTTTATCCTTCGCTGCCAAGACCCGGAGCGTGGAGGCATCTCTGACCGACCAGGCGACATGGTTGACGTCTGGCATACTCTTTTTGGTATCACGGGCTTGAGCCTTTTGGGCTACGAAGGGCTGGAGCCTGTCGACGAGGTCTACTGCCTGCCCAAATCGACCATCGCGAGAGTCTTGGGTGAGGAGAGGCTCTGAATCTCAATACCTAGGTATGCAGCACGGTACTTACTCCTACCCCATGGTCCCCATCTGCTTCTATCGCATTGTGGACTTTTGAACCTCCTGCAATCCAATACCCTCACGCCTCTTCCATATGGCGGCAGGATACAAGGCAGGAGGAGAGCGACATGATGCTTCTTCTTGTGCGCTGGCTGCATGCTCATTTCATCCAAGTCCAGGATTGGTACCAATAGTCCCTCCCTAATCATTGTGGTCGATCTCTTCATCGTGACGGCTCAATCTCCATTCCTCTCAAGTTCTTTTTCATTTTGTTTGGATCAATAGGAGTGGCCATCTGCCCCCTGTCGCCAAGAGATCACATTGTTGACATTAAACCCCTTTACAAGGGGGCGTTCAAGCCCTTGACGCAGTGCCTTGCTCGACTGGCATTGCAACATCTCCAGACCGAGTGGTCTGTACGTTCTTTACAAATATATTTTGCATTCTGAATGGCTTTACCAGTCCGCCTTTTTTATTACTTTTCGTGTTCTCATGGTCCCGTTCAAGGCTCAAATACTTTCCTCAATTCCTCCCCATCATTCATCGAGGCTCAATGGGTACCCACATCAATACTCACTGCTTCATCCGGTCGCGCAGGAGACGGTATTCCTGTGAATCCCTTCCATGGCATCCTACGGGAACGGTGTTTTCGTCCAATCCGCGACCAAGTGCGTTGGCTTGGCCCCTGGCCATGGCCTCCATATTCACTCGCTTCAACTTCCTTCCCATCTACCGTTTCCCATAAAACTTACCCCTATATATAGGTAGCTTGACAAAAATCACCTGTTGTACACTTTCAGCGTCTCTTTTTTGGCTACTTTCATAAGACCGAGCTATGCTTTACGGCTTCCTCGACGCAAACGTGCTGTCTTTCATCCCGGTGCTCTCCTCGGTGGCTTCTGGTAGCCATTGATAGATATCGCCTTCAGTCCCTGGACCTTGGCCTCATAATTCCCGCGTATTGCATACTGGTTAGCTCGACTTCGGCCCCTCGAGTCGTACCCTTCATCCCTCGCACCGCCAGTGCTGTGACACACTAGCTACTGGTTTCCATACTTATCCCCCTCATGTACAATTCTCACTCAAACCCAAAGGTCGTCGGATCCTATCGCATGTTCCCCAGAGTACACGGCGGCCCGCTGTCTCCGTCATCCCGTCCCTGACCCCCAAGGAAGTGATCACCGTGTGCTTGCCCAAGGAGCCACTCGGTCCTTCCACCCCCAACATCTCAGCACTGATATCCCCAGCCTTCACACAATACAGCCCATGAAATCAATGGTCCCATGAGAGCCTGGCTCGTACGATCCAACATGGGTGCCCCCTTTGAACTGCTCCCGCCATCGACTGTCCAGTTTCTCACTCAACTCTTCCACCACCCTCTCTTCCGCTGCCCTCTCTTCCGCTGCCCTCTCTTCCGCTGCCCTCTCTTCCGCTGCCCTCTCTTCCGCTGCCCTCTCTTCCGCTGCCCTCTCTTCCGCTGCCCTCTCTTCCGCTGCCCTCTCTTCCGCTGCCCTCTCTTGCGCTGCCCTCCCTTTGCCCTCTTGCGCGCCATTCAAATCCATCATCTGACGACCTCCTCCTAGCCCATTTGATGTTTCCATATCTTTGAGCTGTCCTCGCCTCTTGTGGCTTCCACCCGTCCCTCGCTGACTTGGCTCTAGTATCCGTCACCGCCCTTCTCACCCTCTTGGTGATCTTTGCCCTCACCCATCCCACCCCTCGCTCGATATTTTGAGTTCTCGCGGTATATTGGACCCGGGGCGTGTTGGGCCTGCGATATCTACCCTCGATTCCTTTGCCTGGCCGATTCTTCCCCCCTTGGTCGGTTCTCGCTGACCGGCAGGCTTCCTTTGGACTGTTCTTCCCAATTCTGCAGCCAAGGCACAGCCAGCGTCGAGGTCTGCAATTTATCTGGAAACAAAAGCCCGACTTCTTGCGGCCGCCTGGCTGTTTTTGCCATCATCAAGATCAACTGGGCGAGATGAGAAGGGGTTTTCCCGCAGAAATGTATGTACCTTCCCTGGCATGGGGAGCACTTGCCTTGTTCAATTCACATCCTCCCGTTTGGTCCCAGGCACCAGCCCCTTGCTCATGTCCAGGAGGAAGGTGCTCCCATTTCCAGGCCCGCTCCTTCCTTCTCTTTTTCCTCTCGCCCCAACACAACCATTTCTCATGCCGGGCCAGCTGAGAGATTTCCTCGCTTGAAATCTTCTCACATCGCTCCTTCGCATTCTCTCCAAATGGTGGGAACCATCACCGTCACAGTGGCGTCCTGGTCGGTCGTCTTCCGTCCCTCCTCTCGAATCCCCTTCATTCTTCGGGCCAGCTCTACCTCGGAGCCCATCGTCAGTGGCATCTTTGGACACGCTTGCATCCTAGTCATACTGACCACTCTTGGGATTTCCCAGTCTTTCCTAGAACCCCCCATCAGCACATCTTTCCTTGACACCGAGAGCAGCAGAACCGGCAGCATTGCCCTGGTGTCTCGCAAAGCTCTGGCCGAAGCAACAATTCATCGAAACCTCATGGGGCTCGCCTGATCCCAAGTCTTCCCAGTCATACTTGCCCCCACCGAGACGGCAACGTCTCCGGGGCCCCATCAGCCATTACCACCAGACCGGCGTCCCAACCCGCCCAGCCGTCGATTGATCCTGCACCTAGCCTGGCTCTACCCCTTCGTGTGCTCCCGGTAAGTCTCTTCCCTCCCATCGCACGATAATCCAATGGTGCATTCCTCGTTCCACCTCATCATGGCTGACTCCCCTTGCTAGACAATGGCTGCCGTCGCACCAATGGAGCTCCTGAAGAGCGACCCTTCCGCTATCCCCCTGAAGTGCACTCTGTGCCCCAAGAGACCCAACTTTTCCGATGTCTCGCATCTCCTTACACACATATCGTCAAAAAGCCACCTTTCGCACCGATTCAAGACCGAACTCAAGGCACTGTCGGAACCCGAGTGTCAGGAGCGGCTTCGAATCTACGAGGAGTGGTATGATCGCCATGGAATCAGAGCACTTTTGGCAGAGCGCATGTCCACAAAGGACCAAAAGCCGCCGGCCAAGCGTGGCCGTCCGGCTCACCCTCCAGTAAGTCTTTTGCATGTGGAGCTCCGTTCATCGCCCGGCCGGTTTCCTGCCGGGCCGCCGGACAACGAAAACGGAACTGACGGCCAATCGCAGGCAGCACAACACAATGGCAGCGCTGCCCCCCGGCGCAGCAATGCCAACTCCGTCAAGGTTGAGGCCGTGGACTCGAATTTGGGCACCCCCGGTTATCCTCACAATTGGCCAGCAAATTCCCACATGGTGCTCCCATTCCGAGGCGCCCACCGCACCGCAATTCCAGAATACTTCGATCGAGCAGACCGACCGAGCCCCGTCATCAAGCGCAGCCTGTCAGACGAATATTCAGTCCCGAGCACACCGGACGTCATGTCAACCCACGGATCTCACAGATGGCCGTCGGAGAGCTCGGGTGAGCTTGGACCGATGGAGAACTATCACCCCGATGATCACCCCGACCACTACCACCCTCTCCATGTGGAGTTGGCTCCCGAAGACGAGCGCAACAAGTTGAAGGGCGTCCGTTACCCTGGTATGGGCCTTTTCGATTCTGCTAGCGAGCAGGACAGAAAGAAGCGCAACCAGAAGAAGGACGCCTCTGTCTTGGTTCGCATGGAAGAGACCTCCGCCGGAATTGAGCCGCTTGAGAGTATTTGGGAGGCGGATGGTGAGCTTCAGCGCATCAGAGATATTTATGCGTCGCCCTCTCCCGAAGGCACACCGGCAAGTACATGGGGCTTCCTGGTTTATTTCTTCGCTAACCAGACAATGTTTTAGGAGCGAGAGCTACAAGAAAGCGAGCAGCGCGTCAAGAGAGCCCGTCGCAACCCTGCCAAGACGCCCGCATCGTCGACGGTCCAAACTCGCTCTTCGGCCAGAATTGCCCAGTACAGTAGTTCTTCGGGAAAGCCTCAGAGCCGCGGCAGAGGCTCCGAGGCGGACCGCTCTAGCCAGGGCAGCGGTCACGGACACTTTCACTCGCAGCCCCTTGATGGCTATGATGTCTTCCAACCCCGCCGTGGCGCCGGCCACGGTGTCGAGACTCTGGGGCATGGAGCCAGGTCAGTTACAATGAATGCTTGCAACTCTCTTGTCTAACCAATAACGCAGTCCCAGACCCGGTGGCCGACATGCCCTGTCTAGCCTAAACTCCAACGCGTCCATCGGAGAGTCGCAGAAGCCGGCCAAGTCCCACCAGCGATTCCCTGCCAGAGCTGGTGAAGGCACCGTCGGCTTTCCGCCCCACCCTGCTGTCGCGAACAACGCATACTTCCACCAGCAGCAAGGCTCGTTGAACAACAATTTCAACCCGCTGTATGTTGAGGCAGCCAGCAGAAATGGACTGTTCCACCACCCGTACAGTTACGGCCAGAGATATGGACCTGGTCCCATGGCTGCCAACAACTTTGAGGGCTACCTGCCTCACTACTCTCCGTCGAAAGAATCCACTGGCCCTTTCCAGCACCCTTCTTACCAGCCCCCCTCGCGGAGCGGAAATGACAACTTTGACATGGGGAACTAGTCTCGCCACTCAACACATGCATTCAGTCGCAATCACATGACCGAAACCCACGCCTACATGAGGCGATCGACTGGGAATGAATGGCAGCGAGAACTTGAAACCTTTCGACGCTCGCAGGCCAACCCACGACATTGTAACTCCCCTCCACCTTGGAGTTTTCTTTTTCCCTTTTGTCCATGCAATGTAATTATGGCGAGACGCTGGTTTGCGAGGGCATGAGGTCACGATATGTCGAGGTCATGATCCACATCCGATGGGTTGTCAATGCGTCTCATCTGTCTGTCGCCGTGGAGACGACCGAAGACACCTCACACGGGATGGAAGCATACACGGGACGAAAGGATGCACAGGCATGGAACTAGAGGTTGGCGTTTTGAGGAAGCCCAACAGGCGTTTTGTTTTTTGGCCTGGTATTCATCGGACATTGGGTGGTTGGAGCCGTATATTTCATCTCACGTTACTCATTTCTCGAGATAATATTCATGGAGACTGGGTTACAGGAGGAAGAAGGGAAGCTCTTATTGTTTTCGGGTTATCAAGAGGAACTCTAGTGGCCAGTTTTGCTAGTCGATTTCACCTCGACAAACCGATGGTTTAGATTTTGCCTCTTGGTTCCAGTGTTTGCAGTGTTTGCAGTGTGCCGGTGGATGGTGTCGAAGTGGGTGGTGGGCGTCTGCGTCTCCTAACTGATTCACAGCTTCATCACCACCAAAACTGGCCAACAAGGTAAACAACAGGTACCTACTAATACGTATATCTACAGCGCCCAACGGCGGACATCAAGTCTGGACCTACAAGCGCTGGCCATCTAAAGCTGCCAAACAAAATCCCGGCTTCCCCCAAACCAACACCAAAAATACAAATAAAACATTACAGCTGCTCAATCCCGGCCACCAACTGCTCAAAGACATCCTCCCCACCCGCCTCCCCGCCGATCACATCCCCCAACAACTTCACCGCCCCCTTGAGCCGCCTCGCGCGCGTCTCCTCCTCCATCTCCCTCGACTTGTCCGCCGCCACCTCAATCACCCTCCTCGGAATCCTCGCCAACCTTGCCACATTCAGCCCGTACGACCTGTGCGCCACGCCCTCGGCGACCTCGTACAGAAACGTAATCTCCTCGTCCCCGTGCTCCCCGCCGGCGGCCTCGCTCGTCTGAAAGCGCATGTGCACGCACCTCACGCGCCCGCCGTCGTCCAGCGCGCGCGCCACGCGCGCCAGGTCCTGGTAGTGCGTGATGAAGAGCGTCAGGCAGCCGACGTCGGCGGCGACGTGCTCGAGCACGGCGTGCGCGATGGCGGCGCCGTCGTGCGTGCTGGTGCCGCGGCCGAGCTCGTCGAGGATGACGAGGGAGCGGGGGGTGGCCGAGCGGAGGATGGCCGCGGTCTCGGACACTTCGACCATGAAGGTCGATTCGCCTGCGAACAGGTTGTCGCGCGCGCCCATGCGCGTGTGGATCGCGTCGCAGAGGGTGAGGGACATGGCGGCGGCGGGGACGAAGGAGCCGGTTTGCGCGAGGAGGACGAGGAGGGCGACGGCGCGGACGTACGAGGACTTGCCGCCCATGTTGGGGCCCGTGATGAGGTGCGCGAGGGGGGTGGGGGAGGAGAGGGAGGTGGTGAAGGGGATGTAGCCCGAGGGGAGGGTGTGCTCGGCGATGGGGTGGCGGCCGGAGGTGATGGTGATGGTGGGGGGGGTGGAGGCGCGGAGGAAGGTGGGCTTGGAGTAGCCGGGGAGGGCGGCGACTTGGGCGAGGGAGAGGAGGCAGTCGAGGGTGGCGAGGGAGGCGACGGCGTCGCGGAGGGGTTGGTAGGAGGCGGCGATGGCGACGAGGAGGGAGGAGAAGGCCGTGTCGCAGGCCGCGGCGAGGGCTTCCTTGTGCTGGTCGCGTTCGCTGATTAGGCGCATGACTTCGGGGGTGTGGAAGCGGGAGAGCTTTTTGGTGCCGCTGATCTTGGCCCACGAGGCCGGGACGTGCTTGAGGTCTGTGTTGGAGACTTCGATGAGGTATTCGATGCCGGCGACCGTGGTGTAGCTGACGGGGGTCTTTTTGGAGAGCTTCTTGGCTGCGTCTTTGCGGTGGTCGTCTAGGTCCTGCTCGACGGCGGCGATGCCGAGTTTGTGGGATGTGATGTCGTCCGACTCCTCGTCCTCGCGGAAAAAAATGTACTTGTCGTCCTTTCTCGCCGCTTCGGGGTTGATCTTGTCGAGGAAGGACGTCACAATCTCGTTGACGGCGGGCAGCGAGCTGATGGCGTCGCTGATGAGGGTGGACTTGAAGCCCGTGTCCGCCGGCGTCTTGACCCTCGCATACTCCATAGAGATCTTTTGGAGAGTTTGCAGGGTTGACAGCAGTTCCGGTCGGGAACATTTACCGTAGTAGATGCGGATAAGACTGCGCTCGAGATCGGCTCTGATCGACTTGAGCATGCCGGCTAGCTTGTCTGCCTTGGGAGAGGACTGGCTGTTGAGAAGCTCCTCGACCGCTGACACTCGCTCTTCGAGGCGTTGCTGGTCGAGCAAGGGGCGGCCGATCCATTTCCTCAGCAACCGTTGGCCAAACCGGGTGCGAGTCTTGTCCAGTGCCCACAGCAAGCTGCCCTTCTCCGAGTGATCCGTGGCATTGCGATACACCTCAAGGCTCTCAAGAGTCGTCCCGTTGATCAGCATGTGCTGCTGGGTGGTAAAGGACTGGAAGTACTTGGTCAAGTCAAAGATGTGCTCCAGGCCATATTCAGTTAGGTGCGTAATCATGGCCGACAGGCAGATGGTGACGGGCTCAGGTAGCTTCAACACTTTCTCGAGAAGGGCCGTGGCTCTCTCGTCGCTGCCGCTCTCCTTTAGCTTCCCAGCATAAAATTGGGTGACGTGGGAAGAGGCCTCGGCCGCCATCGTCTTGGGCTTGGGAACACGCTCGACGCGGCTCCTGTCGCCAAAGACATTGGTGCTGCTGCCCGAGAGGTGCTCCAGGAGCTTGTTGGTGGCCTTGGACAGCTCACCGACGATGAGGAACTCGCAAGGGGAGATATGAAGTAGACGCGTTTCAATCTCGCGCCGCATGAAGCCATCCTCGAAATCATCGTAGATGATGTCACCGGTTGCAGGCTGAACGGCGATGATGCCGACGTCGACCTTCTCGTCCGTGCCGGACCCCTTGGCGGGAGACTCGGTCAGGCAGAGCAGGTACCCGCCTTGGGGAGCGCCCGTGTTGTCGGCCTGGTCCAGCTCCCCCGTCTCGTCAATGTAGGTCCCCTTGGTGTAAACATTGGTGAGCTTTCGGACAAACGGAGCGTTGCGGTTGTCGCCAGCCTTCTTCAACGCGGCTGTCTCAATCTGGCGGACCACGCCAACCTTGTGGCCTGCGGCAACCAGGCGCTTGGCATGGACGGAGAGACGGTGCACGGGGATGCTGGCCGACGCAAAGCGGTCGATGTGAGCCTCCGAGGGGTCTAGATTTCTGCGAGTCAGTGTGGGGTTTGGAGGGTCTTGGTACAGGTCAGTAACTTACGCTCATCATATCTGAATTTTCCCGGGATGCAGACGATGCTGAGCTCCTTGGCGGCGATACGGGCATCCTCGCCAAAAAAGCGGAACTTGTATCCCACCTCGACGATGAGGACGGTGTCCATGTGCTTCCGTTTGATATCGAGAAATTGCATCTCCATAGGAGTGAGCTTGCCCGTCTTGGCTCCCTTCTTCTTGCCCTTGGCCGGTGCCGGAGGCTCATCGTCTTCCTGGTCGTCGCCGTCTGCGTCTTCGCCGTCGCCGTTGGCCGTGTCGGCATCACCCTGGAAGTTCCGCCTCCTGATCATGGCGATGCTGTCCGGGTGACCAAGCTTCTTGACGAATTTCTTGTGCAGTGCCTCCTTTTCGTGCTTGGCGGCGACATCCTCGTCATCCTTGTCGTCACCGGTCTGAGGCTCGGTCGAGCGGGTGGCATCGTAGGCATAGAGGTCGGTTCTCGTACTTGTCGGGTTCGGGTTCGGGGCTGATTTCTGGGGAGGGGGCGAGGGTGGTGATGAGGCCTCGTCCGAAGCTGGCGGGGGCGAAACGGCCGCGCTCTTCTTTCCTGCTGATCTGGTCCGTTTCGCAGCGCGGGTGGCTGTTTCGTTGCCATTGTCGGTGTTCTCCCGGAGAGGCCGTTTTCGAGAGGGCTCGGGTGCCTTTTCCTCCTTGGCCGGTGCTGGGGAGCTCGTTGGGGCCGGCCTCTGGGTCAGGCCATTGATAGTGGCTTTGGGGGTGAAGAAGCTGGTGAGCGAGGCCTGCTTCTTTGCCGGAGGTTTCGAAGGGCCCGCCATGGTCGATTCGATGGTCGATGGGGGTCTCGGGAGAGTGTGTGATGTCACCCCAAAAATTGAGTGGTCCGGCGCCGACGCGTTGCAGAGCGTGGCTCGGATCGGCGACGCGGACGGGACGCGCCACGCCATTGAGTGGCTGCAGCCATCAGCGAACTCACGTGATTCTCAAAGGATTGGACGAGGATCAGAACATGAAAGGTGTCCGTGCGTCCCGCCATCCTTCCCCAGACTCCGACCCCAAACATCCCCGGGGCTGACCTTAACCCAACCTCCAACCAACCCCCAAACCCCATCATCCAATCCCCAGAGCGCGCTAAAATCCAACATCATTCCCGCCCTTCTTCGGCACCGCACGGCACACTTCGGACCGTTTATTAGGTGCTAGGCCCAACTCTGATGCAGGCCGCATGACATGCAGCGCCCGCCCTATTCTCTCGCACACGGCGCACGGCGCACGGCACGTCTCTTGAACGTATGTTGCGTCTTGACATCAGGGCCCGAGATGGAGGCGGCCAAGAGAAGACGGGAGGTTGGAGCATGGCCGCTGGGCTGAGGATTTCGGGAGGCGCAACGCGGCATCCGCAAGCGCAATGCGCCCGCCGTCCGGCTCCCGTCGTCCAAGTCTGGTCGGCGGCTCGGAGTTGAGGGGTGATGAGTTCTAGAACTGGATCGCCGAGTCGCCCCTTCACATTGGTCTCGTGGCCACGGTCGCTTGGAGAATTTACCCACTTGGAATCGGCCCCCGCCATCCGGGGCCGGGAGCTTGCCAACAAGCATTCTGCGGCATCGAGCGGCGGAGATGGCTGCCCGTCGCTCCGAGACCCCATGCGTCTTGGGCGCTTCTGTGCGACCAAGTGGCAGCTTCAAACTCCAAAAGCGGCCGGGCGCAAGTCTGCGCTGCCCAGCGCTGGGGGCTGGTACCCCGACGCCCTTGCTCGCCCGTCGCAGAGTTTGCCCATGTTCAAGTGTCGATGAATTGTCGGCTTCATGATTCATCACTGTGATCTGTTTTTGCGCCGTCCCCACCGTTCACGAGCGCATTCCCGCTTTCGGCTGGTGTGTGAGGAGTCTGGGAGTGTTGCTACCGTCGACTCTGGGCGGGTCGGCAAGTATATTGCAGGGCAATGCGGAACGGGTTTTGCTGGGTCGATTTAAATTGAGGGCGAGCAATGCAACTGTGCTGGACCTACGGAGTACTGTCGCTCCAACACGGTGGAGGACAAACCACGGCTCGACTCCCGCAGGTAGCTTACCAGAGGCCCGTCTGCGCTGGGGCGTCCAACCACGGAGACTGGATTTCTAGACGAGGACAGAAAGCAACATCGAGTTGCACTGCTTTCCGTGCTACGCAGTATGTAAGATTGCTCGTGGGATTGCGGACCCTCGCGGTAGTCGAGTGGCTTTGACAGACGCCCGGGCGGCAGATGCCGGAGACTCAAAGAAGCCTTGAGGGCGGACTCGGAGGGGTCCCGTTTGCAGGCGGGCAGGTGGCCACCCCGTGAACTCCGTTTGTTGTTGTGGCATCATGGGCGGTGACTTCCTTTAGTGTCGGCTCTCAGACTCTGCCTCTCCACCACGGCGACCACGGCCAATCCTGCACTACCACGACGACCGGCTCCTTCCCGAATCCTCGCTGCCTTCCTCATGCTTGTCTCAGCTGACCCTCAGACCCTGAGATCTTGGTGCAAGAGGTAGTCGCATTTGGTCTGGTGTCGTGCGGTAGTGGGGGAAGCCAACGCAAAAGCAGCCCTGGAGATTTGATCTTGGTGGGGTTGTGGCAGTTTTCCAAATCGAAGAGTTGCTGGCAATGGCATCCATCCCCGCCGCCAAAGTCACATCGCCAACAAGCGTTTCAAACGTCGCCGCCTACCTGAACCGCTCTTTTTCCGGCTCCCTCACGCCACTGGTCCACCGGCTCCCCCTGTGCTACGGTATTGGATGCAGAACATCAAGACAGTGGTGCTCGCCAACTGGACCCGCGGCGAGCCCGCGTGACTTCAATCTGGGTGCTTTGGATCCTCAAGGCATTGCCATTTCGCCGGACGGCGATCGCACCGCCTGGACCCGTGCAGAAACAAGTCAAGCACATCAATGTTTTATCGCCTCATGATCGCCAGTATTGGCGGGAGGCAAAGAGGCAGACGCGGAGAGAAGACGACGAGGGCACGAGGGGAAGCACGGGACGGAAGGGCATGCCGGATGTTTTCTCTCAGATGTCTCTTCTGGGCTCTCATCGACCCGTTCCTCTCCGCTGACACGGTTCTGACTGGCTGCACAACCCGCCGGTGGTGGTTTCGAAACCAGTCACACTGTCGTCGCCGATTTGGATTTTTTTGTCTTTTGCTGGCAGCATGACCTGATGATCCAGAGCCAGGCCCGGACATGCTCCATGGACCGGACCACGCCGATGGAGACTCGAAAGGCACTGGTGACTGGAGAGGTCCTGGACTGACCAGTAGCGGCCAGGCTCCCCGGAGTGCTGCCTCACCGGCCCTGGTCCCCGGATCGGGGGACCTGTTGCCGGGTGCGCTGCAGCGTGGCAGCCAGGAAGGGCCCTTCCAGCACACACACACACACCCACAACACCAACTCCCGCTGCCCTCGCCGCATCGCCGGCGCCCACAGCCCACCTCCTCAGCCCCTTCGCCGCTAGACCGCCACCAGGCGAGCGAGATAGGCGAGATAGGGCAGCACTGGCACACTTTGTACATGTCGCCTCGGGATCTCAGGTACCTCGGCCACAGCTCCAGGCCAGACCCGACAACTTGTCACCATCACCATCAAACCTTCAGGCTAAACGTGGACGCCAAGCCCGGCTAATATGGTGGGGTGGCCAAGGAGCCAAGCTGGCGAGCTGGCTGCTGGCAGGGAGCCGCACATGGCTCTTGCAGGAGGGAAGCTTCTTCGGCCCTGATTTCGCTTTTCCGCAATCCTCTCCCGCAACCGGCGACGGCCGGCGCTTGGGATTGGACCATTGTCGCCGGGGTTCCTGCAAGCCTGCAACAGGAGGGGTGTGTGCCAGCGAGTCTTCGAGGCCTCAGTGCGACCTGGCTATCAAGTCCCTCTTCTGCTGGCGTTCGAGAAAGGCAACAAACGCTCGCCACGCCTGTGGCCTCGCCTATACAGTCCTTACGCAGCGCACAGCAGCAACACGCTGCAGTCCGTCAAGTTGCGCTGACAGCCGCTCTTGCGCCGCCCAACCCCGCGCCACCTGCCCGGCTCGTGATCATGGGGATCCGATGGGGCCGCGGTCCCGCCGTTCGTCTGTCTGGCCAACCAGTTGTCGTTCGTCCATCATAGGCGCTCCCCCGCGCAAAACTCAGTTTCTCCAGAGTCGGCATCACGAGTCACGCATGGCATATGGGACGACGGGCCCATGGGGGAGTGGATATGGGGAGGGGCCGAGAATATGGAGAAGACGGGGAATTCCACAGTCACGACAACCGACAGCTGGCAGCGACCCGGCAGGTTGCCATGCGTTCTCGCCAGTGGATGGGCTCCGGCCCTCTTGGGACTGGATGGCTCGTTGGGTTTCCCTTGGATGATGGCCCGTTCCACGGGAAGTGAGACTCCATCTCCAAGGTGACGAGTCCCCATGGATCATATTGGCCCCGCATGGCATGGTACGCAAATGTTATGCCTTCATATACCTGCCACGGAACATATCGTCAAGGTCCGCCAGGGTTGTCCCCAAAAAGACCGCTTATTGCCTAATTGAGGGGACACGCCATCGACAGCCTGCCGGGCCCTCTTCAGCGGATGCAGACGTGACGGGAATTAGGCGCGTCTTTTTGTTGCTCGTGGCGGTCGTACGGGCGCTCGCCGACGGGGAGAATGCCCTCGAGCCCTCCGTCGTTTCGCAGCTCTGCGGCCAGCTTGTTGGTGCTCAGTGCTCGTCACGGAACAGCAGGCCATGTCGAACCGGTGCTGGTGCAGGGCGACGGTTGGGGATGCGCCACAGAAATCGCCCGCTTGACGCAAGATCGACAATCTCGGTCCGCCTTCCACCGCCAGCGCGTGGGCTGGTCTGGTGTGGCGGCGGCTCCGACGCTCTCATTCGCCCTGGTCGCTGCGTCTGCACGGTCGACAGGGAACCCACGCGAAAACCGGACCGATCTCCAAGCATCTGAACCCCATCCGGGGTGGTTCCCTCGTGGCCCACAACGTCCGCCAAGGCTCGGCAAGGGGAAACGGGGTGACGGGGAAAATACGCTCCCCAGACTCTCACGACACCGCACCCCAGAGCCCCAGACTGCTTGGAAAAGTCGGGGAAGAGCTCGAGGGCCGGCTGTCACTGGCGTCAGCCAGGCCCGCCTGATCGCCCCCCTCCCTCCGCCTCCGGCGCATGGAAACACTCTGGGGAGGGGGGAACAAGTCTCGAACCTCGCGATGATCCCTCTTGTCGAGCTCGTTGCTGAGGCCGCTGTTGGCAATATCTGGCTTCGCGAAAGCAGTTTCCATGAGATGATATTAGCCTCATTGACAGGCCATTGTCCATCCCCCCGTCCAGCCCGGCGACGCCCGCGGGACCTGGCGGGAGCCCAGATTACAATTTGCTGCCGCGCTCACAACACTGCGCCAGTACAAGCTGTGCGGGTGGCCTATTTCGAGGACCGCCGCCACCGCCGCCGCCCGTTCAGGGCCAGCGACGGCCTCGGAGGTGTGCTGGACCGTGGCAGGCCAGCCCACACAGATTCGTTTTAAGCTTCTCTGCAGTTGGCTAGCCCGACCAGGGCCAGCCTCGAGGCTCGACTTACACTAGCGTTCCCCATCCGCACATCCAGGGGTCACCCCATCCATGATCCAGGACCCCCTCCCTGACCTGTCCCCATCACGCATGCTACTCTAGCATCAGTTCCCTCGTCGCTTTCACGGTCCGGTTTCCGTCTGGGAACCCACCGGTGGCCCTCCGCGCCTGGTACGCGTGCAAACTTCTTTATAAACCCCAATCTCCCTCGAGCTGGTATCGATCTTGCTTCCCTCCCCGTGCTCTCCCATCCCTCTCACCAACACACAGAATACCCAGGAGACGGACCAGCTGAGCGTCCTCCTCCTGCTGTGGGACAACCCAACCCGTTCAACAAGACTCGGGACGACCAGCAACCATGTCG